>CM062863.1:24029119-25430300 GCA_031772225.1 Eubasilissa splendida
CCGAAATATTTGAAGTTTTCAGATTTTTATTACCCATCTTATTTTGAGCATTCTTCTGTAGATCCACATCTCAAAATTTTTTTTAAATTGTTTTTTTAATCAGAATAAGAATGAAACTTAACCTCAAAACATCATAATTAGTGTTTAATTATATTGTCACTCCGTATATAAATTAATATTCAATCGTACTATTTTTGGGAAATGAAGCTGATAAGAAAAATATTCTAATAATTCAAAACAGGCCAATGAGGACTATTTTAAAATGTAATAAATATACAAGAAAAAGTTATATGTTAAAACAACTAAAATCAATGAAGGTTAAACAAAAAAAATTACAAAATGTTTTAGAATTGATATACAAAATTAATATTAGGTTATTGCCATCATAAATGAATAAAAATATAATTTTGAGATGCACGCGTATCCTACGAGAATTCGATGGGATTTTAAACTTCCACAAACAAATCAGTCAGGAACACTAAATACTTTATACTATAAAAGTTTCAAATTGTTTAGTGAACTGCCAGCAAATGTGAAGAAAGCAACTAGTCTTTCTACTTTTCCTAGGTTAAGTTCAGAATATGTAGTATCTAAGTTTAATAACTGATCATATTTCATGCGTTTTTTTTCTTTTGTATTTATATTCTCTTTATCTAATGCTGATTGATATACGATATAATTTAATATTTTTTTTATGTTAGTGTTGCGTATTATAATTTTTACAACTGAATAATAAGTGTACATACATACAAGTGCTTCAAGCCACCTAATAAAAAGACTCAGGGCCCCCAAATTAATATGGATCCCGGGGTCCAGAACTCTTATATAAGTACAACCAATTATCAAAGTCATTTTGCACATTATCAAGAATCAAAAATTATTTACGACTTTGATGAAATAATAAGTGTTTATATTAAAGAAGAATTTTACGATTTACTATGCATTACTATAAGGTCTTTTTAAGGGTAAATCTGTAGTGGTAGATGACAACTGATAAAATATGATATCACATTTTTTCTGGTGCCAACAATACTCTCGTCTTAAATCTTTCATACCATCATACCTCACTCATTCGTTCCACATATGTAAGGAATGCTTCTAGTTGGTGTTAAAAATTGCTCGATTTGAGGTTATGTAGCAATTTAAAGAGTATCTCCTTCGGTCATGCTGTGAGTAGTGAGATATCTTATCCTTGAAATGGCCTGTGGGTCAATGCCATTCAAATGGGGAACATTCCAATAAAAAGAGATGATAAAGTTTATACACAGTTTATTCAGACAAGTTATACAAAATAAAAGAATCAGACTATGGAGGAAATGACATTTAAAGAATGGGGCACCATTTATATGCAGATGAATAACATTATCATCAGATATGCGCCTTGCAGGAGACGGCCTCGCTTAAATTTCTTAATATAAACGTTTCTCAGAATCAACTGATCACCATGCCAGTATGGCTGTGTCGGTTAAGACGCCTCAAAGGTCGTATCACTCACTGATTATACTTGGATTAAATGGTCAATAAATACCTTTGGATCTATATTATAAACCTACAGATTGACGGAATACCTGCGCAGAGGCTGCAGGGTACAGATGGCGATGGAAGAACTCCTAGTCGGACGATGCCAACAGAAAGACAGGAATGATCAGGCAGACGATAGCAGAATCGGCTAGCATGGGTCCGTAGTGAATGGACACATCGACTGATGCAATCGGCACTAGGATTTCTGCGGAGGTTGATGGGTGTGCTCAAGATTTTACCAATGCGCCTAGCACGATGAGATGGTGTGGATATCGCGAGCTCCGAGTGATCTTTGTGAGATTAAATTGTAATTGGTTCATCACGACGATTCTAACGAGACCGCGTGGAACACACAATGGCGGTCAGTTACACTTCACAATAATATAAATAGCTGTTAATATCTTGTATCACTCACGGATTTGATAATAACAATTTACACAATTAAATGGTAAATCAGATAATGGATTACGATGGATTATTCCAAACTGTGGCTCTTGGATCGAGGCAAGTTATTTATCGGAATTCAAAATTCAACATCGGAGACTCTTAGTTCTTTGAGACGGCTGGGAAATCTTCATATTCGCTTGTACAATACGAGGGACTAGAGCGTGCTCGTGCAGTTGAATTATTTTTAATGGTAGGTATTCAGATATTAAAATAAACCCACGTCACATGCCCAAACTATTCACTGTGCTAAAAAGGATCAGTTTTTCATTAATTTTATTATTTTAATCTAGATCATTCTTCACTATATTACGAACAAACGCGAGCAGTCGGTATATTCAAATAAGTTGTATTATTCTGATATAAAACTAGCGGTTAGCCCTAAAGAGTAACTACGCAAAATTTTATACAAACCAACGAGATATGTTTATATCTCAGCTTTATTATGAATATTATTAATAAATTGTTAAACCCTAGCTGTCACTGATCAGAATCAATATAAACTGTTGAAAACGGTTTACCAAGATTGAACTGTGTACCTTGATACCATATTCTTGATGAAGCAGCATAGTAATAAATACAGAAAAGTAATTGGAATAGTTTTGTTATCTTACCTTCGGGTATATGAATAATGGTCCGGTAATTTAATGAGATAACTTGGGTAATTGATGGGAGAGAACTTATTAACATCGCCAATATTGACTGAGGCTAACTCGACATATAAAGTAAATGAAGACGTGAAGCTTCGGGTATCTCGTTTCCCCATGTTTGTCCATGCTACAGGCAGACTCGAACAAAAATGCCACAAATTTAAATAAAAAAAGTATCGCGTGTATTATGTGCTTTTTCGTCTGTCGAGGTTCATTTATGTACTATTGGATTTTAACCTAGTCATAACTGCCTTTCTTAATCTCTATCATTCATATTTTCAACAACTGTTTTCTTCTTTCGATTCGATTTCTAGTATGGCATATGTACTTTCTGTACTCTGACACACACAAGAACAACACAATACCACAGCATCTTAGAAACACGTGCCTTTGACTAGTGTATTCTTCCCGTTCTAATATATAGAACATAGACTGTTACACGAAACATTACAATCCTGATAGTTACGTATAACCATGAAAATAGCAATGCTGGCTATCATCTTGAGAGATAGAAGAACCAACGTTGCCGACATTGCACAAACTATCGCGAAACTTAAACAGTATTATGTTGGATACGTCGCAAGATTGGCCGATGAACGTTGGAATGATGAAATCCTGCAAAGGCTGTGCAAATAAAGTAGAAACCTACCACAAATGCGCTAGACTGGCGATATGTAAGAAGATGTAAGATTGGCTATACAAAACAGAAGATCGTGTAGAGCAACGCGTAAAAAAGAGGCTCTTTATTCATCAATGGACGTAAACGGGCTATATAAAACAATCACTAAATGGTCCAGTCCACTGCCAATTTCAACATTTGTTAATAACATATATCTTCATTTTACATACTCCGAGAACAGTCTTTTCCGTGGCTCGTCGAGTCACTTTAAACTCGTGGATAAGGCTCTCTGTAAGTGACTTATAAGGTTCAAACCATGATGAATTATCCATCAACTCACATAATATTTGAAAGACGTGTGATTACGAAAAAAAACTAGATATCTTCTAGGAATGATACATGTCACAAGGAATGACACATGTCACAAGAAATGACACATGTCACAAGGAATGAGGTATAAGAAATATGACGTTTGGGAAGTCCTTATAAATTGACCACTTTTTCCGGGAAAAATCTCAACTAAACTGCCTACGTATTAATATTGCTGCTAAACGCCCCCCTGAGGCAATGTTTTTCAACCTTTTTACTAAAATGTCCCATTTGGCCCTCTGCCAAACAGCCGTGACACAACCAAGCATCGACATAATAATTCGCTCTCTATAAACAAAGTACGACTAACAAACTTTAGCATTCATTAGTTATTCAGAAACATCGAATTTCAGTTCAGTGCTTATAAGTGGAGACATGGATACTGACTAAGAAAAATGAGCGTTCACTAGATGTTTTTGAAAGGAAAAATTTTAGGCGTATCTTTTGGGCGGTTTTAGTAAATGAATTTTGACATGGACGCTACAATAATGATTGAAAGACTTCGATGGTTTTACCATGTAGAGAGGATGGCCGAACAGAAATCACAGAAGTCATTGCTGAACACATGACCAACAGGGTGCAGTCACTTGGGTAGGCTAAAGCAGAGACGGAGCGATAATGTTTTCAAATACATATCTGTCTTAGAAATCTAATATTGGAGAGAAATAGCTCGCATTAGAGACCAATGGAAGTGTTTGAGGAGATCAAAACCCACCAGGAGTTGTAGGAGCGAATGGTGATGATGATTAGACCCTGCGCAAATTAGTCGCGAGTTTATGAATTAAGTCATCTCGTCTTACTTCACTGTGTAAAAATTGTGTTGACTGATTCTTAAAAAGCTAGGAATTTAATGAAAATGTTAATTTTTACGACTTGGTCCAACATATTTTTAAGCTACCCACCGATTATTCTAATCCTAGGGCCTCTGTATGAATTAAACCACGGGTTAACAAATCCTCTTAAACAAGGAAACAAATCCATTGATCTAACCAGTTATAGAAGGTGCTCCGTACATATCGCCGTACTTTATCTCCTTGATAAATCAAAGGATTTTAAATACTTTTTATCTAGTGTTGGTATTAGTTTAAAGATACAGTGATGATATTCGGCTGACTCAGGTTATACTAGCCAATTAAAAAATGTGTAAGGAAAAATGACATCTCGGGCGTGTTAAATCAAGAGAAACAAACATTGGGTTTTGTTGTCTGGTTTATTTACGATCCGCAGTCGGAACACACTATAAAGTATAGGTAGCTGTTAGATTTACAAGTACAAAATAAATTACACTTTAAAAGTGAACTTGTTGAAAGCACCAGCCCCGAAAGCAGAATGGTTTTCTGGGTTTGGTGCTCTCGTCTCCGGGCCAGGTTCCGCCGGCCGCATCGCCCACTAGCGCCGCGTCCCTTTGTCGGCGTCTACTGCAAGCTCGCTGTGCACCAGTATGCGGCGCGTCATCAAACTTCCGCGAACCACCGCTAAGTGGCACTATGAGTCCGCCACAGCTTGTTCAAAACGCTGAATATTTATTTAATTACCTCAGATAGCTCTATGCGACAATAACAGTTTTCAACAATGAAGTCACCAACAGCCATGAGTATGAAAGCCAAAAGTTGTACGTTTCCATTAATACCAGTAAATTCGTTTACTGGTAAAGCGAAGGTGCAAACACTGCTTAGTTTTTCCGATCTTGCACCTCGAGTTAAAATATTTTGTCATTATGCTCTTTAACCATGAGAACATTTGGCGGCACACTAAGAGGACGCTCGCAACCCGCAACCCTCAACGTTTGAAAACCACTGTCGTAAGGGGTCATTCTAAAAATCACCTTCAGGACCTCCCATGTCATATTTGGACGTGATAAACGAGGAGGCTCTGTGAAAAAAGGCCGAATCTGCATGAATATGTGATAGGAGATTAATGGAGAAGTCTGGTGGCCGCTTTAAAGAAAGTGGTGAAAGAGGTATTGAAATGAATGATAAGTTAATCGTGTAATGCTTCCCTTCTTATAGGCACCAACATTTAAATCATTTCCATCGTCACACTTTTAATGACGTGATCTATGCTATGCACGTTTCACATGCTTATTTTTTAATTAAATTTTATATTTCTTTAATATACTAATATTTTCTTTTGGGTATCTCGCATAGGAAAATTTGAAGAAAGGTACATTTTTCAAATAGAAAAACTAAAACTGCATTTTTGTTATCAAAAATTTCAATACTATAATGTATAGGTAAAAATCACATTCTACACATATTATTTGTGGAAACATAAATCCGATAGTTATGAGAACAGGAAAAGTATTTACTCTCCGAAAATTAAATCTTATTGTAAACAAGACGTATTTTTTACATTAATGCATATTATATTGTCAGCGCTTAAATTTTCGTTCCATTCGAGTCATATATTTAAAAAAAGTCTTAGAACTATTTGATTGCGTAAATGCTACTAAAATTATCACTCGGATGACACCAAAATGCAAACAAAGAATTTCCGGTAGTCTGTGGTAAAAATGATTTAATTTTTTTACGTCATATCGCGCCTGTCCTAGAACGGGTTTTAAACACTAATAACTCTGTAATCGTCTGGCACTCACTTCACTGTATATAAAAAATAACTCTGAACGTTTCATTTTTCCAAATGAATTCTCTCAGGCTGAACTTTATATGAATTTTACCTTCTAACCTTGGTAAATACCTATCTACTTTTTTTTCGTATTTAATAATAATTTAATTTCGTATCGGAAGGTTACCTACCGACAATAATGTGTAAATTTGAAAATATGTTTTTTTTTTACCATTATTGAAGGGCTTTCATCTCGTAACTATGGTAATTAACAAAATGTTTGATAGTCGCCGTAATCTGACAAAAAGTGAGCGCAAAAATCATCATTTTGCAAATTATACTTATAATCAAATACACAATTAGTCTAAAATTCTTCGTGACCCAAAATATGCTGATCAAAAATAGTTAAACATATTAAATATTTGAATGAACTTTGCTACAATTGCGATACAAATTTAACAGACGCTAGATTATTTCGTAGAATTCAATAGAAACATTGCAGTCTGCTTTTGAATCACATCCTTAAAAATATAATTATTTTCGAAATCATTTTTTTTCAATCTTCTAGTCAAACTATTATGAGACTGAAATATAATTATTATTTATTATAATTATTTATTATTTGTAATACATTCACATCACGTTCGTAAAAAGTAATTTTTCATATATTATATTCTCACTCTTAAAATTTCGCTATTCTGAAACAGCCTGTATGTATGTATACAGATGTACTCACGTGTATTTGTGGATTTAGGGTGTTGGCTGGTGGGTAGTCTGATGATGATATATTAGTATTTTATTCCGAAGACATTTTTCACAACACCAGAGATAGAAAAGAACAGGAAACTTACAACAATGGCGAAATTCGTACCTTATATCTCAATACGAAGTGACAATAAAGTAATGTACATGTTAGCAGATAAACATATAATAATAAAGGTATTATAGTAAGATACAATTTGGTTTACATGTGTACTTGGATTATTTGTCTATGTAGATGGATTTCCAATACACGAGGCAACGTTTTTTTTTCAATTCCTTATGTCACGGGCCATGTAATGGATATGTTTCGCTGCCGGATTAGAATAACGCATCCAGTAATCGCGCAACTTTACTGGTACTCAGAGATCAGTCTCATGGACCATTACTCTTGAGTATTCTACATGCGGCTAATCGACTACTTACTTACCATCACGCCGTTTCCCCGCGGGGGTAGGTAGAGAGGATGAGCGCCACACTGTTCTATCCTGACGCACGATTCTCATCTCTTCCAAATGCATACATCTTCTCATACAAGCTCACCGGTTATTGTAGCTTCTAACAGGACCATGTTCCAGTATCTGGTTTATCCGGTCGTGCCAAGACTTCCGCGGACGTCCTCTATTTCTGGTGTCATCAACACTTGCGTCATATTTCTTTCTTACCATTCTCACCTCATTCATTCGTTCCATATGACCAAACCACCTAAGTGATCCCTTTTTAATCTTACTCACTATACTAAGATCAGCTTTACATTCCTTCCTTATCCCTAATCTTTATTATCAATGTCATAAATGGATCTGTTACAAATACGCCAAAGTGATCTCATTTCCACTACATTCAGTCAATTTTCGCTCCTATTCTGCCAGCTCCAGGCCTCACTTTCATACACCAGTGTCAGTACCAGAACTCTATTGTAAACCGCTAGTCTTGCATTGGTTTAACATGTTCCCATTAGCTATTATTCCATTCAAAGCATCGTTCACTTTATTCCCTGCAGTCACCTTTCGATATCTTTCTCAGTATTTCCGTTTCTATCAAGCATATCTAGTTTTCAAATACACAAACTCATCTACTTGTTCCAAACATTCATTACCTACAAGTATTTAGCACATTGTCTCGCTTTCCTTCTTCTCGAATATCATCACTTTCGACTTGTTGACACTCATCATTGGGTCGCTTTCCTACTTCTTAATAAGATATTATACTCGGAAGTGCTTCAGCATTATCGCTTTGACACTTTAAAAATTATTTCTAGACAGAACAGCGATACACATCTTAAATATTTAATATTAATACATGAATTGAAAAGGTAAAAGGTCTATTTTACTCGTACTGTGAATATCAGGCATGGACAGTCTATTTACAGTTATCTAAGATACATCTCAGCTCGGAGAATCGAGTATGTTGTTCTGTTTCAGGAAGTAATGTCTGGGCAATCGATATACACGCTACCCTGTTTGTATCTAAACGGCATAAGACTTACATCGTGCTCACACGATCCGAGATGCCGGATGAAAGGGTTGTTTTGGAAAGGAAGAGTACAAGATTTGTGGATGTTTGTTTGTTCTGGGTGTAACACGCTTAGTGCATAAACATCCCAACTTTCCGAGCCTTACACTGGGTATACATACCAAGTACGTCATATTTTAGGGATAGATATATTATATATTAAAAATATCAGTCGATAATGTTCAAGCTACATGTGCCTAATCTCAACTATGTCAGAAACAAGCATTCTTAAAAAGTTTATGCGATTATTTCGATTAGTTGAAATATTTTATTGATTTCAAATTATATACAATAAATTAAAGATCATCCAACTATTATATTAATTACGCAAATACAACTTTAATTTTGAAATACGTAGACTTAAAGCTTAACATGATTTTTCCGTAACGGTGCGGAACTTTATACATACTCCTTGAACATTTTTGTGTCGTAATTAAGTTAGGCATCCACCCATAAAAGATTACGGACTAGGTCTGCTACACCTTGTATAATAAATTAACTTTACCTTTTTTCCTGTAGTAATTTAGAATTATATTAGCAGTCTCCTTAATCGACGACTTCACAAGGCCTTCATTAAAAAAGTATAGCATTCTCTGTAATTAGGAGAACCCGGATAAATGTGAACTCCTGATAACAAGATTGTGTGTATCGTAATATCTCAGTAGGTAGACGAGAGGATGAAACGCCACACTTTTGAGTCATGTTATAAGTTCCTTGCTCGATCCAGAGTCGTGAATTTTCTATTACTCATTCTCATGCGCTGCGCATAGGTCTGCCCAAAAGTTCGAAATCCAGACTAGATAAAATATTAAAAGACCGCGGCATATCCAAAACAACGAAGATCAGACTTGCACAGTATATAGTACATTCTATATTTTTATTTTGTGCGGAATCATGAACAATTAAGGCAATGAAGAGAAAACGGATTGATGCCTTTGAGATGTGGTGCTGGAGACACGTATAATGGATGACGAGACGCACGAATGTCTCCATTTTACAGGAGCTGAACATCAAGAATAGTCTTTCAAGCATTTGAATAAGATGAATCCTTCTATTTTTGGGGCATCCGTAAAGAAGGGAAAATAGCTTGGAGAAGTTCGTTGTGGTGGGCCATGTCGATGGACGGAGAGGGAGAGGAAGTTCCCCCAAAAATGACGTTTTCGTAAATGAAAATCATTTTTTTAAAAACAAATTTATTTACACAATATTATTCAAGGAAATAGTCGATAGATACAACCTTCTTCCATCGTTCAGGTAAGTTTTTAATCCCTCGTTGGTAAAAACTAACATGTTTTAATATAAAATATTGAGGGAGGGCTGTTTTCTCTTCACTGACACTATTAAATATTTTCTAAATCTAAATTACGCTGTAAAGACCTAAATAAATTGTAATCCTAATGCGCTAAATCAGGAGAATACGGAGGGTGATCAACAGTTTTCCATCCGAGAGCGTTATTATCGCAGTATGTCGCTTTTTGTGTGCGATACCCCTACAACCCTTCTTTCCACACCATTCCGATTTTTTTCTAAGTTCTTTGAATGCTAGGCCATGAAAATCGTGGTCTTCTTCGTTAATTGTTTAATCGACATCTCTGAATTGGCCTCAATTTCTGCAGCTAAGGGATCTTAATCGATGATTTTTGGTGTTCCACTTCTAGGCTTGTCTTCGAAACAAGAGTTTCTTGATTTAATTATTTTGTACCATTTTCAACATTGACGAACTAGTAAAGCTTCACAATAGATGGCACGATTGTTTTTGATTGCTGTGGGTATCGAATTTTTTTGGTGAAATTGATTGGTTTGTTTTTTTAACTGTTATACTCGCAACGTACTCTCCAGATCAAACACCACCGAAAGGAAGCTGTGCGATCCAGACGACAAATAAGTCGCAACTGACCGTCAAAGTTATTCACGAAAATGTGGTCTTTTTTTGTTGCCAAAAGGTTATTGGATCATATAGGAGTGCGCATATTATATTCGCACTCTTAACAACTAAACAGTTTATTCGAATAGAAATTGAGGGGTTTAGTTAATAGTTCAGTATGGTATGGTCAAGAGGGCGTTCAGGGAGATCACGATCCTCAGTCATGAGGGTTGGATGCGTATAATGATGAATAGTGCCATCTGCAACATCTGCTTTCGTGAACGTTTTTCAATTTTAATGCCGGCAATAGTCGAGTTGTAGATATTCCTTGTATTAAGAAACTTTGTATTATATTTAAACACCATTGCTTACTTTCTGCCCCGATATTTTAGTCTTGCTTCGTTCACTTTCACACATCTCCTCATCCACGCTCAGTCGATTGAAGCTTCTGAGAAGCCATTCCTTCCTGATCATGACAGATATTTCATGGACAACTGCTCCTGTTTCTTACCGCATTAGCGTCTTAATTTATCTTTCTAACTTGTTCATTCTTCACTCAATCATGCAAAGATTTCTATGATACGCGTGTGTAAGTTTTTCGCATTTCGTATAATATTGGTGATTCGGTTCAGTGTTTGAGGAGCCTTCACTGCCTACCCTTACGAAGAATTAGAGGAAGGCATAATGACCGCAAGACAAATACGCTCGTTAGCCACCAGCTTTATGGAACAACTTCCCTGGCTGTGTTCGCGTGAGAAATGTGAATAAATATGGACGGGGCAATTTGTAAACATGTTCCTCTTCATCACGAGAATCTCTGAAAGGCGGTTTCCTCCCCTCAACCGCACGACCTTAATATGAAACAAAGTTTTTGTGAATTTCAATATGTGTAATTACCATACATGACTACTGTATAACAGCAAATGTTGATCAAAATATGTCACTTTAAAAAAATATACTAAGAGATTGGAATAATATTTACAGAGACTATATTGAATTATAAACAACAACCATAAACATTGGCGATTAGAAGCGGGGCCCCCCTGGCTAGTTATAAATATTCAAAAATTCCGATATTGACAGTGATCACACAAAAATCATTCAATAAAACTAAAATCAGATCATTGCCTAGTGAGTTATCTTATGAGAGTTTTTTGTTAAAACTCTCCATTTTGTTTTTACTTTTACATCTTCATTTACATCTCTCATGCGCTAAGCGTACGCTTCACCATTTTAACTGCACACCCAGCTACTTGCCGTGTCAAATTGTCATGTAATAATATATTGCCGACTTTTTGTATCAGAATTTAATGTCGTGATTCATATTTTTGATTAATCATATTATTGTTTTACTTTCTTAATATTAATTTTAGTAATAATATATATATTTTTTTTTTAAATATTGCCTCTAGTGAAGTTTGTAATAAGCCAGTATTAGCTTATAAAGAGCTTAGTATAATTGAAAACTGCTTTTTTCACGTGTAGCATTCCTCGGCAATAGAGGACTTCAGAATTTCGGGATTTGATTTTAATGATCCCCAGATCAGTCCCGAATATTTATATTTAGGTAAGTAATTTCGCATACTTAAAAACGTAAGTAAGAAATTGTTAAACAAAATTAACTTGTAATAATATTTCAAGATTGGTTGTTTCAATAAGAAATAATTTTATTATAATATTATAAATAGTATATCCGAAACAATAGCAAAGTGTCGAGTGTTTCATCATTTAACTTCTTCTTCTTTTAAACAGGCAATCCACCCTATTTTAATCTAATCATTTAACCTTGATGTAATTATTATATCCTGAAATAATTCAAAAATATTAATAATGTTTTTTTGGTATTATAAGCAGGAGCGTGCAGTGCATACAAGCAAAAAAAACTGTGCAGACTAAAAATTCTGGGAAACAAATATAAGTTAAATAGTCTATAATATGAACCGTGAACATATATTTATGGATCTATTATAATTAGCGCCATCTGTGTACCAGTAGAAACTTTAATGGCTTAGTTCTAAAAACTACCACGACAACCCACTAACTAATAGCTACAATCGACGCATTGTAGCTATTCACATTACTATCGTATATTTTAAGCTAGTGAATTACTCAAGTCACTTTTCATTATTAATACAATTGGGTATTTATTGAATTGAAAATTTCGTTCGGTTGATCCATTTTGTATGTACTTATGCTGTTTTTTAATAGAATAAAATAAGAAAGGCGTGCAAATCATTGAAGTGACTACTTCCTCTTTTACTAATTCACGAATTTTACTATCTTACTGTTTTTAACTTATTCATTTCATGGTTGTTCTTTGCGTTCGAGGTACATTTGGTGCATGAATTTGTTTTTGATTTGGGAAAAACAAAAAGCAATTAGCAGAATCCTATGTACAACATATATTGTTGTACATATATTATATATGATTGTGTTATATCATTGGTAACAGCATACATACTGCACGCCACTGATTATCGGAATTCGTAAATAAACTGGGCCGGGACCCCATATCCCGGGATTTATTTTCAATTTTGAATGTATTTCGTTATAATATATATATATGTCTGAGACATATAACGAGAAACATTCAGTAAGACGTTTTTTTTTTTGATAAATAAATGCCTTTTTACCAATAACCTTTAATATCAAATTAGCACCTTTTGTAATAATGTGTCCGCGTGCCGACTATCAGTTTGCCCCAGGTGGCAGAAGGGGGTTGATCACAGAATAGGACCAAAGACAAACACCAACTTGTGTTTGCCGAACCGCTTAGTTCTAGATTTGCTGAAGAACAAGATTTGCTTACGTCACGAACGAGTTAGCAGAGATGCCGTTGAATAGTTACTTGGGAATGTCTTTGCTGTCCAATACCCGAGATGTGGATGAAACCCACTTAAAGATTATCCCTCTATTGACAAACAGTGAAGCTCCATATTTATCTGTTCAATCATATTTCTGGGTAACTTAAATAACGCCCTGAAGTTTTCTGTAGAGTCAGTATTGTGTGCTGAATCTGGTTATGAAATGTTTCGTCGTGGAATACATACAACAAATAATTAATCTATTTTAATATATATATTCTAATGATTTATTTATTTGTATTTTTAATAACTATTGTCGCTGGCGCTTTTTTTAAAGGGGCGCTAGAAGGGGTTATTTTATCGGTTCCACTCACAGTACTAGAGAAACGCGAAATGTACAATTAATGAACACAAAATAAAGGAGATAAAAAACAAAAGAGATTGCGAAAACAGTGATTTCAATTTAAACCTTTCTGCGCCTTTTTAAGTGCTATTTTTATTTATTTTTAAAATACATGTATATAACAACATTACAAACAAACAGATGATCAAGTGTTATGTACGGAAGTAAAGAAACCAGTGAGTACATGTAAATGCTTTAAATACAAATTACTATAGTAATGCGCTCACACAAAGACTTCACACGCTTGAGAACAATCCTATCGATATATTCCGATATTCAATGCTTAAATATAAGAATAATGTTTTTGATACTTATTGAGACAAAAGTTTGATTGACTAAGGTATTTAAACCGTTCTGTATTAAACCAAAAATATTTCTGAATTTACTATACTTTTTTATGTATATGTTCTTCTCCTATATTCTTCTATATGTACTACTCAGTTTAATATTATGTACTTCTACAAAAAAATGTTTTAAAATAAATATATTATATATAGGTATACGAACATATTATATTTACATGTACTTTCACTGTGTTGAATTATTTTGTACAAGCTGCATATGTTTATATCAATAATTTGTGAAATCCCATAAGGATGTAAATAAAAATAAAATAAAATCAATTCTTCCATACTTATGACTAAAAGAAAGCATTTTTACGTCCATCCAATGTTGGATAAAGACCGCTCTTAATATCATCCACACCTTCTTGAATCCCTGGATTCCAGTTGATCGTGCGACGACCTGCAGATGCTCTGAATGAGCGATTTAAAGTCTGGCAGGAGTCTGATCTTCCACAGAGCAAACCACGCAATATTTAAGCATTGAACAAGAGAAAATATCGACCTGACTGTATTAATTCCCTGGTCTGTTATACCCTAATTATAGTTAAGTTAGTGTAATAATTATTTACATCTGTATAGTATTTTTACACATTTGCTGAAAAATTCTAACGACCTATGGTAGGAACACAGTATGAAACTAATTCAGTTAAATCAATGACATCAAACTTGCCATTTACTATTTGTATAAAAATTATTAAATCGCTTCTTAATGTTCTCATATGCGATAAGTTAGTTAAATTAGAATGCATTTGTCCAACGGGTATAGATAGTTTTAAATGTATTAACCTTATAAATTTATGATGAAACTTTTCCATTTTTAATTGATGAACGAATATAGAATGGGGAATTATATTTTTAGTTATTTTGGTAAGTTATCCCCTCCACCATCTTGATGGTGTCCGCTGGAATATTCCCACAGTGTCGCCAAGAACCACGCTACGTCACAACATTAATCTTTTAACTGCCTATCATCTGACAAAGGGGTCAAGTCATAGGGGCTTTAAGAATGTCAAAATCGTATTTAATCACGTCTCTGCTTGCAACCATTTTATGGCACAGCGTAACAATCGAAATTTGGTGTTAATTCGTTCATGACATTTAAAACGTTTTAAGCGCTGTCCAAATACCTGCGTTGGTAGAAATATAAAAACTGTATATCAGTGATGAATTAAAACATTATTGTGACTGTATAATTCGTAGTCGATTGTAAAGATAATTGGTAACTGAAATTTAACCGTTGAAAGTTTAGTTTTTAGTGTATCGATGATCGCTCGCCGGATTTCGAAAATCAGTTACCAATCACAGTTACATTCACGGTTATAATAACGGTTTAGGTCATCACTATTATATATGAATATGTATAATACATATCCTCGTTGATACTGCAATATGCCGTACCTACGTCATAAAAGATATTTGGGTTTTTTTTATGCAAAAGTATCCAAATTTTTGATCTCTACATCTCACCAAAACATCGTATATTTAAGATTAGAACGAGAGTAGATACAGAATTCGTTAGCAATTTGTCATTTCTCAAGTTGGTTACAATAATATTGTGATTTCATTTCTCGAGTTGGTTACAATAATATTGTGATTTCATTTCTCGAGTTGGTTACAATAATATTTTCATTTCATTTCTCAAGTTGTCGCAATAATATTGCAAAATTGCCAAAGAATCTGTAGCCACACTCATACTGATCTTAAATTCACGTTGTATTGACATTTTTGGATACGTAGATACGTCGTGTAATGTCGTGTCGAGTAAAAACAAAACATGTTTCTTTTAACATACTACATATTGCAGTACCAACGACGATGTACACTTTGAACCCACTGTGAGTTCAGTTCCTTAGCAACAACTTAGTTTCCAGGCCAACTAAAGTGCAGTATGAAATAACTCTGACAACTACACCAAAGCCGGCAGGAAATAGTACATTTTAAATAAGATTTTTGGCACGCGGCCAAAGTGGGACAGTAAATATGGCCAGTTTTGAAAATGTACCGATCATAAACGCATTAAAAAAGACTACAACCAATTTATTGGCTTGTTAGAAGTTAGGCAGACCCCTCATGACTCACGACACTTGTGGGAATTCCACGATTACGTCCGGTATTAATAAAAGTGTTGCCAACTTGCCTGGATGTTGCTCGGAAAGCAATTGTTTCGCCGAATTCAATTTAATATTTTGCGAGTCGCGATACTAACAACTTTGGACTCTTAATACAATTTGAAGTCATTGGGGAAAGGGTGAAGGGGGTGTCTTTTGTCGTTTTAAAACTAGTTTTACCAGAATTATAGTAATCCCGGGAGGTGCTGGAAAACTTCACAAACAAGTTATACTTTATTAACACAGAGACAGAAAACACTGACTGGGGCTAATTAAAAATAATAAAAATGTATACAAATTATATGAATCAATTAGAAAGATATACAGAAAAATCTATCTATCGAAAAAGTCCCCGGAACTGTCCGGTTACCATTTCGCTATATCGATTACGCTTGCGACAAATTTTGAATTTGTGTATATTTTAGATCATTTTTAATGGTGAATACTCACATATGACGAACGCTCACAAATGAATAGTTAAACATATAAATTATAATACAAATTAAATTAATCAATTAGAAAAATACACAGAAAAAAATATTTTGCTGGTTCCCTCCGTTGGCGTAGTCCTGTGCGGCGCATTCATCTTCTGCTTTACTCTTCACCTGAGTCTTGTTGTAGCAAAGCAGGTGAGATTAAGTCATGTCTGTCTGTTTCCTCATTGGAGATCGACCTCTCGCCCTCCGTTCTCTTTTTGTACATATCCCATGATCGCCAATTCCTCCTATCCCCATCCCTTCTAGCATTTCGCCCAAGTTTGAAAGAATCTTTTCCTGCATGTTGTGGGGAACTTTTCTATATTGCCGAGTTCGTGAACAATGGAGACATTCGTTCGTCTCGCAATCCATGGTATACTCAGTATATGATGCCAAGTTATAATACATCATTGTTGAGGCAATCTATTAAGAGGGAGGTGGGTGCTCTTAACGTCCAAGTAGTTGTTCCAGTGGAGAATTTGAAGATCAGTTTGAACTATTTTCCATAATATATATATATTAGAAACAGGTATTTTTTACCTGTCCGTATAGTAATAATTAAATATAAATCTTTATATAAGTAAGTGCTTAGTAGGTAATATATTTAAAAAAATATAATAAACTCCGAGAGGTAAATATTTAGGTTCCTACTTTTGGTTTTATAATTCTAATTTGAAGAGATTTTATCTGATTTATGGCAATTTGAAAGGTATTTAGTATTTATTTATAAATTCGTTTATTTTTTCTCTTTTTAATATAACTTATCTTGCACATATTTATTTTGTTTCATTTTGAATTTATACATTTTCTCCTTTTTTCTTATATCGTCTGGCATTTCATTGAAAATCTTCATCGCACGTTTTCTAAGATATATTTTTCTTCCTGAATGTCAGTCTCATTCTGTCTTAATTTAACACGAGTTTTAATATTTCTATTAAAGGGATTATCGATATAATCAAATACAGTGGAACCTCTTATAACGAGACTAATTCGTTCCAGAATCTTACTCGTTATGTGAAACACTCGTTAAGCGAAACAATGATTCCCATACAAAACAACGTAAATGACAATAATGCGTTTCCTGCCAAAAAAAAACAATTTTTATGTTTTTAACGTTTATACTAATTATATTACATACTTATAAATTGTTAATAAGCGTGACAACATGCAATGTTTCCATGGTTGTTACATGTTATTAAACTTTGCACAAAAAAAAATACAAATAATGTCTGAACACAAGTTTGGAAAGATGTGTGATCACATGCGACACTAACGCGCTGGCGGAACGAGCGCTAACCAGAGACTGACGCACTGGCGCGGAAGTCCCGGCTCACAAGTGAGTGATGTGAAGATGGGACTTCCCCACTCGTTATGAGAGCGTTTTTTCCACAATCTGTTTTGCTCGTTATGCGAATTACTCGTTATGCGAATTACTCGTTATGCGAATTACTCGTTATGGGAGGTGCTCGTTATGAGAGGTTCCGCTGTATTTTAAACAAATGTAATACTGTCTGACCAATGTACACGGTTGAAAATAATATTATAAATCGCATTTAAAAATATTCTGTATTACTGCTTTGCTCTGTGATCAACCGACAGGGTAAGTCATTTTTGTTTACAAAAAGTATACAAAAACAAATAAACTAAACTGTTTATCTCCAATTTATTTACACATGAATTAGACGTCCGTGCGGTCTAGCGATAAAAACACAAGTTTATTTTTATAAATGGTCCAAAGCACAGCAAATACATTAACTTTTTACTCTCCCATCCAAAGAGCCATGGAGCGACGTAGATGAAATGTATAATACATCACAACGTAATAAACCTTCATTTAGGCGCGGGAAATAATCCTTTGCGAGTCAGCACTAGTCGCCAAATTTGAAATTATAATTTAGGGTCCCGAAGCGATTTAATTCAAATAAATTTTCATTTTTTTTCCGAGAAATCGCGATAACATCAGTCAAACGGCAATTTTTTACAGCGATCGGAAAATTATGCGACGAATAGAGTTTTTCGTGGGAAATGATTATGTTTTTAGTAGAATAAAAAATTTTCTATGTATTTTTATGTTGCGTATATTAATAAAATTACATTCACAATGCTACAATTCGAATGAAAATGGATAAGACGAACGTAATGGGCACATTACGAGACAAATATCGGTTCACAACAGTTCGAAGAGCTTGTGGAAAACTATATAATATATCTTATAAATAAAGCTATACTCATATATCTTATATATAAAACTATGAAATATTTAGAAATGTAATACTGGAGAAAGTTGGTACGTATCTCAATGAATGTCTCAAAATTCTACAAAAAATTTAACCACGGCTAGCTCTGTCCACGGCAGAACACAAAAGATTGTTCCAATTTGTCAGCCACTTCATGACCGCCTAGAAAAGGAAATTATAATTTTAATTGATATTTCGTAAAAACACAATATCAGGTAGTGACAACACTGTTTTATTCTTTGTTCCAGGTGTACCATGCCCCGCGTCACCAAATGCCTCACCTACATCGGCCTGATGGCCCTCCTGCACCAGTCCACGAGGTTCTTCGACAGGACCTATAACCCGGTGCGGATCCTGTGGAACGGGAGGATCGAGGACGTCTGCAAGGTCTCCATCGCCGTCTGGGTGGACGAAATCATCACCCAGGACGTATACTTCACCACCTACTATATGTTCAGAGTGATATTTGTCCACCTGATCCCCTGCGTGTCGCTCGTGGTCCTGAACGTCCTCCTCTTCAGGGCCATGCGAGAAGCCCAACTAAAAAGGCGAAAACTATTCAAGGAGAATCGCAAATCTGAATGCAAGAAGCTGCGCGATTCAAACTGCACAACTCTCATGCTGATCGTGGTCGTCACCGTGTTCCTGATGGTCGAAATCCCTGTAGCCGTTGTCACAATTCTGCACATCATTTCCAGCTCAATCACGGAGATCCTGGACTACGACATAGCGAACCTGCTCATCCTGATTACGAACTTCTTCATCATGGCCTCTTACCCGGTAAACTTTGCCATTTATTGCGGAATGTCGCGGCAATTCAGGGAGACGTTCAAGGAGTTGTTCGTCAGGGGCGGCACCACCAACAGAAAGAACGGTGGCTCCAGCAGGTACTCTCTAGTCAACGGCCCGAGGACTTGTACTAATGAAACAGTCCTTTAAAAAAGATTTCGTAAAGTTTGTTTAAATATAAGACTCGGATTGCAAAAGTATGCTGTCAGTAGATATATTATAAGTAGATAGAATTATGAATACAATTAAAAACAAAAGTACTTTGAACAATTATAATTTTATTAGCATCTGAGGATGCTGTCATCTTAAGATAAAAGGTTTAAATATACGATTTTAACTATAAACACACAATTAGTGCTCTTGATGGAAAAACAAAAGGCAACCGAATTAGCTTCTTTATATCTCTCGAGTCCAAACCCCGCGATTAAAACTGGGTAGTTACAATTTTTATTAATAAGTACTTAGTGGAAATGTTTTCTTTGATTCACAAAATTCTATTAATAACGAGCTTAGACATTAAATAACATCTTTAAATGTATTTATTATCGTATGATACATTAATTCTTCACCTTCTGTTTGTACTAGTGGAGGATTTCACACAGACTCGAGACTTCTCCGTCTATCTACTTTCCTTATGTTCCACTCTCATATCTGAGGACGTTTCTAAAAATAAATAGAAAACAATGCATAAAATATGTAGTCGTTCTGATGGCTTCTAAGCTCTGCTGACAGGATTCCTGTATTACCACATCCCTTATTCAGTGTGACATCTGTCATCTTCGAAGATATCTAAACATCTCTGCTGCTTATATTTTTGGTTTAACTCCGCCTCTAAGTTTACCTTTGTAATGTTGCCCATTCGGTTCAATTTTCTGAGTTATGCTGTCCAAATTACGATACAGTACAAGAAGATAGAAATTATATTAAATCAAAGTATTTTACGAACAGGCTTCAACCTAATTACTACTTCAATCAAATACTTACTTGCTTAAAAATTTCCAAACATTCAATTCCTGCTCGTTTTCTATTTTCACTATCACTGTCATTTGCTATTTTCTCGAAAAAGACAAGTTGGAAGACATAAAATATGCAGTAGGAATCTGCAATATAAATTACCTTATAAACAGAGAATTTCATTGCAGTGTGGGATTTAAATAATAAACACAATGGTCTAGTCGATCTCCATTGATTTCTGAAAATTCGTGGTTTGACATTTAAGCCGCTAGGGCGAGCAGCCTACGGATATAACCTATAAATAAAATGCATAAAACATTAATATGAATGTTCAAATAATCAAATATTAAATTGAATTACCGTTTCGCTTCAGTTGGCCCTGAACTTTTGAACTATAAATCAATAGTTTGTGCATGTGCTTGAAGTGTTTTTGATCACATCTTATTTGCACAATTGAGGAATAAAATGATTATGTTCATACAAAAAACTGCAATTGTTTGCGTTTGTGTACTGATTATGAAATAAATTATATTTTCAATGTTTATTATCTAGTATCGCATATGATTGTGTTTTATTAATATTTTTATAAATTGAGGGTACCTACTTATATCAAATAAATTATTCTTCTCCTCTATTGGATCATAAACGTGTATAATTGTATTATTTTTTTATTCAATACTTTTAAACATTTGTCAGATATGTTAAAATATAAATTGGGATTAATTGTTCGCAATAGAATATTAGTGCCTGTATATTAAAACGTTTTTCGGCGACATTTTACTAATATCTGCATATCCACAAATACCTGATGTCATCATACATATAATAAAAACATTCGTTTGTATAGATGAAATACCAATTGTAATGATACTAGATATAATTTTCAGAATGCTTATTATAATTGTGATGAGAAATTATGATGTATTGATATATAAATATTAAAACTTTTGATAGGTACTCATTTAAGAGTTTGATTCGCGCCGTCATCCTACGCATCGTTCCACAAATTTTGGCTGCCATAGTGACAGGCTCGTATTTTACAGTCGGTCTTTGGCCATGAAACAGGATTTATGTTGAATTAATACCCGCGATATATGTATTAATCTTTTATTTAATACGCAAAGCACAGTTAAATTAATATTTGTATATTTGAGATTAGTAGATACTTGCGTTTGCCGGTTAAGTTAGGTTATGTTATGGTAGACTACTATATTTTGAACATTTAAAAATAGGTTTAATTGATTATATATTTCATAAAACGCATCACAGTAAACTTGGCCAGGGTGTTGAGGCCAACGGAGCTAACACAACGTAATGCTCATTTTGGTGTACTTTTTTTTTATTGGACTTTGTGCAAAAAAGTTTTTTTTTCTGTATTCCGGAAACACTCGCCGTGGCAGCGCAGCAGCCAATGGCCAGTACAGCCACCGCAGAGTCAAGTTATAAATATTCATGTATACGAATTAATTGTTTTAACAGTGACAGTTGTGTATAAATGAGCTTAGATCATCACAAATAATCACACGAAATAACCAGAGGAATAAAACCTGTATTACATCATATTTAATGTGCAGTGAAACCTCTATCTATCGTTTTTGAAGGGACCTATTGAAATAAACTATGAATGCGGGAAAACAATAAATGCAGGAATATATAAAAAAGTTACATTTTCCATATTTAAGTGTTTAATACATATTCTAAAAAAGATACATATTTCACATGTAAATGATAGTGTTTAAGTTAAAATAAAATAAATAAAGCTGCACAGAAACACAAAATTATAATTTAACTTTGTATTGTATAATTTGTCAGTAGCAGCGTTCTCTCTCGCTCTCTCTCTCTTTCGAATGTTCCGCTCATTGTTTACGAGTTCCGTTAAAGCATTTAGCTACGAAGTATACTGCGTAATTTAAACGATTAATGCGGTAAAATTATGCACGAGAAACGATCCATGGGATATATTTTTGGATGTTTTGTATGAAATTAATTCGGGACTGAAAGAAATATACGATCCATGCGGGAAAACGATTATTCGATGAACGATCGATCGAGATTACACTGAATATACTATGTGTATTTTAATAACCATCTCGTATGTTTTTAGATTTGTATCGCGCATTTTAAACCTCGAAAACGAGCCCCGAGAAACACTCGCAAAAGCAGGATCAATTACGCTATGGCCACACGTCACATCAGAACAGGCAACCGACAGATGCAATGTTCGTCTTCCTTTGTACATTTTACAATTCCCTTCGTCCTCGGAAGCCGGCGCTAATTGGCCCACGCAGTGTCGACAGCTGCGCACGCGCGCATTATTTATGCAATCTCCGGCGGAGCCCGCCGCGTGCAAATATTGTCCCGCGACTTCCGCGACGTTCGACTTTAGAAATTCAAATTCAGAAATCGAATCCGAAGTGGAATTTCGCGGCCAGGCAGACGTTGGATTAGCGCGCGCTCGGCAGATTTTAAAACCGTCTGAGAGTTTGAACATTCAAAGATGGCGCTAATGTCACTCGAAATTACCATACAACGGAGGGAGCTTATTTCTTACAGTCGCTAATTCGATATATGTATTCTTTTTTATATTACAATTTTATTTCCTTAGAACGTGTACCTCTCTACTCGGTTACATTCTCTAGTAGTCCATTATTCTAATTCATAACGCATTACTTACTAAAACGTAAAAATATTGATATTTTGAATATTTAAGAAACTGAAACTCTACGTTATTGACATTCTGAGTTCATTCAATATCGTGTTTTTAGATATTAAAAAATTTAATTACACCTTTGTAGTCAAATTAAATCTAAGCTATTGTCGATTTTAATATTTTTAACTGTTTAGATTTTTTTCTATTACAACTTTATTTCATACATAATAACAATTTTAATTTTTTGCCAAACTGCATAGCATAGCAGTTTTACGGCGAGGATTGCCTTTCAATTAAAGTAATTAAGATAGTTAATTAAAATTTTATCAGACACATTTTTTTTTTAAATGTACTGCAATAGAAGAATCAAACAATTAGATGAGAATGTGTTTGACTTTATATTTCAGTGTGTTCACTGATAATGTTTAAAAATTCTTCAATCATTTTGTTAAAAATTCTTGGCACAACACATTTTTTCGTTCTCTCGCCGTACACATTGGTACTCTCATGGTTCGTCCCGAGGATCCTCCGGTAGAGTAGCTATGGTGAGGGTCAGTATTCATATTTACATATTTATCATCTCTTCTAAAATTATATTATATGTTACTTTTTTGTCAACTGGTATAAGAATAATTAATATATAATACCGTCGAACATAACGGTTGAATGTTATTATTAAACGCCAACCAGTTTCGAAACATCTGTTTCTTCATCCGGTTCATCAAGACAGTATAAAACAAAATCTTAGTATATATTTTTGTTTTTAATTTCACTGTCTAGATATTAACTTATAAAAATCTGCCACAACTCCTGAGTTTCTTGAAATACTTTGGGAAAAAATACATTAGTGTTCGAACCAAAACAGAAATGAAATGTTTATTACTTACTTACCATCACGCCGTTTCTACGCGGGGTTAGGCGGAGAGGATAGAGCGCTACACTCTTCTGTCCTGACGCACATTTCTCGCCTCATCCACATTCATACATCTTCTTATACAAACCGGTTATTGTGGACTATTTAACTTCTAACAGGACTATCTTCTAGAATCTAATTTACCTGGTCGTGCCAAGTCTTTCGCGGACGTTCTCTATTTCTGATGTCATCAACACTCGCGTCATATATCTTTCTTACTATTCATCCGTTCCATATGACCAAACCACCTAAGTGATCCTTCAGTGATCTTACTCACTATACTAAGGTCAGCCTTACATTATTTATTTCTTCATTATTTACTCTGTCATAAATGTATTTGCCACATATACACCTAAGTGATCTCATTTCCTCAGCATTCAGTATACTTTTGTTCCTCTTCTGCCAGCACCAGGCCCCACTTCCATGCATCATTGTCGGTACCAGAACTCCACTGTAAACCGCTAGTCTTGCCTCGGTTGACAACATCCCACTAGCTATAATTCCATTCAAAGCGCCGTTCACTTTATTCCCTGCAGTCACCCTCCTTTCGATATCTTTTTCAGTCTTTCCGTTTCTATCAAACATATCTACTTCCCAAAAACACAAACTCTACTTGTTCTAATGTTTATTGGTATTGGATATATTCCTAGAATAGGATAAGACTAGGTTTTATTCAATCTGAAAGCAAAATGTAAATATATCAACTACTTGTAATTCTGAAATTTAATATTTAGAAGACAGCCAATCACGACATTGAAGAGAAATCTATCATCTCGTGCAAAGGTTACAGTTTCAAAAATGCATTTAGAAGCTTTCCAATATCGATCCTATTTCATTATATTTTAGCTACTACAGAGCTATCGTGAGTAATATATCTAATGAATGTATTCTGCACAGCCAGTTCCCTCACCGCTGAGGATCATGACCCCTGACCTACAGTGCAGAGAGACGTTGCAACATCGTGACCCTAAACGATGTATCAAAATTCTGACCATAATTTTCTCTTTAATTAAAAGTATGTTACAAACAAATTTCTTAGTAGTTCAGGAGATAAAATTATTATTAAAGATATATTTTGGCAGCACTTGTAATATTTTTAGAATGACGCTGTCGATTAGAATAAAAATAAAATGTACGAATCGTTTTAAAAAACTCAAAATTATATTGCGACAATGCGAAATCAAAAAATGAATGTTCAAAACATTGTATGTCTCCGAGTATACCTCAGTTTGATGTAAATGTCATATGATACTTTTTCGTTTTAAGGACACGACATGATGGCCATTAGAGTCCTTGATCGATTTTAAGTTCGCGTTCTTTTTCTCCAGCCTTTCACAATTCTAGACTTTATAGATTATCGTCCTATTTACGGACGATGTGTCCGAAAACTTGTAAACAATCCATAATTGTTTCACAATTGAGGCTTTAGTGCGCATCGCTTTCTAGAAGATTCTTTAACATTCGCTAAATAGATACTGAAACCTCAAACTATCGAAAATATCTTGAATTTTATTGACTGATTGATTATCTTAATCTTCAAAACTCATGTTAGGAATATTTTGATATAAAATTAAACGTCTGTCATGCGTATACGTGTTTTTTTTTATTTCTCTGAACAGGTTGCCGTGAAATCGATCCTTAACAATATTATAAATAAGTGATACTATCGTTTAGCGCTATTTTTTTAGATGGGACATTAACATATTAATGTAATCTAATATGGCGGCCATAATATATCACAGTAACTGTATGAATATTAGATTCCACCGCCCACCTTCGGAGAAGGCGGTAAAACAGAGTGTTACACATTTATGAGATTTGTGAAACGAGCGTGAACCCAGTTTCAATGGTGAAACGATTGATATAACTTTCAGATTAAGAATTTAAAAGAGAAAGCATTTTCCATTTCCGTAAAAGGCTTGGGTTATATGGGGCAGAAAGATGGAATAAAGTACTGTATATTTATAATGTGACATATCATCTTTCACCGCTTCCGAGATAATTGAAATTCACGATGCGAAGGAAGATGACGTGATTCATAAAAACATAAGATCGGGAAGAGCACAAGCAACATGGACAGCTTCCTGATATTAAAGATTTGAACTTGACCGAGGATACAGTCTAGAACAGTACAAAATGGTGCAGGCATGGAGTAGCCTACCCCAGATCAACGTAATAAGGCGAGGACAAAGAAAATAATTGAATTTGTTTAAAGGCTCTCAAATAATTACTTACTAACATTTAGTACAAATGCTTCAATTCTCACTCTAATTCACAGAATTTGCCACATAATCAGCGGAATTCAGGAACACCTGAAGGTATCATCTTGAAGCAATCTGTCCCCAAACTCCAAGATGCGCAGAGGGTAAGACGAGAATAATTTTTTTTTCTTCTTCTTCCTCCTCGTGTTACTCTTAGTGAGAGTAGTCGTGAGCGTGGATTATCTGACGTCACTATACAATTTCTCGTGCAGTCTAGAAGCGGACTCTACGTCCAGGACAGACCACGTTTTCACAGCATCTAATTGACTGTAGGACGAAGACTCTGTAATAATAATAATTTAATGATTTAGACATTCTTTCACTATTGTTTTCTGAAATTAAATTCCACATTAAAACTCTTTTTTTCTTTTCTTTTTTCTCATAAAAACAACAATGCAATCCTGGATAGTTAAAACCGTACTTCCCTGTAGTCATTAGGTCCGCCACAATTGTTTATCTCTCATGTTAGTATTCTCGCATCCTCGGAACCAATCTTCTGAACGGATATTCCTCCGAACCTATCTTCTGAAGGCAAATTGTTTTCCTTACCTCGGCGTCCGTTGTCGATCAACGATACAGTCAATCAGATCAATGATCAATGATTGGCCGTACAGGTCAATGATGAAAATAAACAATAGGTAAAAGAGAGAGTATATAAAAATGTTACTAAATTTCCTAACTCCCTAATTCTAACGCAGTTTTCATGATAAATTGTATTGGAGCCCTACTAAATAAACGTTTTCTATGTTAAAATGCTAAATTCTCAACAAAAAAACGCAGAATAAAATAAAAAATACTGAACAGAATGTATATTGTAAATAACAAAAATTCCCTCGCGCTCTCGTACTTGGAAAGAAAATCTTTATCGTGCTTGGTCATAAATTGTTTCCATATTTTATAAAATATATAGAATTTCATACATTGCCAAGCTTCGCCGGTAACATTTATTAAATATAATGTAATACTAATCTCGGTGATTTTGTCTGAATAGGACCGATCGTTTGCGAAATTCTCGTGTAAATGCCCGCCATTTTTAAGAAAAAAGGAACGCAAAGAATCCCGACTCGAGATCTTTTCCCTTATTTCTACGTTTATATGTAAATCTTCATTCCTCCGCATCCCCCCGTTTCCCAACCCTGCCCCTATTTCAGCCGATACGACATATTGAATTCTCGGGTCGCCGATTCTCATTTCATTTCGACTAAGACGGACTCCCGACGCGAACGCGAACGACAGCTAAAGCGCAACTCGCTCATTCACGTACATCGTTTGACCAAAAAGGTGTGATTCTTCATATTTCTGTTACCTGTCTGCTGTCTTACTGCCAGGCCGTTTCTTCGAGGCGAGATGAATCTTTTCACCCTCGACGTTAATCTTTAATAGTCTATCATCAACATCGTCAATCCGTTTTTTCTTCGGTCCTCCATTAATCCTCTGACAATTTTCTTCTACTCATTTATACAATATATTGTTTGTCTCGCGGATGCCATTCAGTAATATTTTTCATTCCCAATTATCTGTTCGCCTTGAAATATTGCCCATTTACGCATTTTATTAATGCAAATATCACTTCTCACCTTCTCTATCCTACGTTTTTATTTGTCTGTCTCATCTAGTGACTCTCAGCACATACTATCAGCGGCGTAACTACTCCAATGCAGCCGATACGGTATATTGGGGCCCGCATTAGATAGAGGCCCAATTGGCATTGATACATTTATATATAGACTAATAATTTTTAAATACACTACCGCAAGAAAAGAAACTATAAAAAATCATTTTTCATATATATTACGAAAACACATAAAAACAATATCGATCCTACCTGTATAATAGTATGGTTAGGTTAAGTTAGGAAAAATACTACTACCGCAAAAAATAAATGTGCAAATTAATTACATTTACGCTTGTTAAAAATTAATTAAAACCGCTGTAATTAAGTAGAGGACGATATTATGTATTTGAATTTCAATTTCAATTCCACGAAAGTCAAAGCGCAACATTTCATCAAAACATCAAACAACAGTCGCTTTCTCGTTCGTTTTCCGTTGCCGTAAAATACTAAAAGTACCTTTAAAGGAATCACTTTGATTCTCAAAGCTAAAGATGTACAAAGACCGCAAACGACTGTAAACAACTGATTCGAGTTAAATAACAGGAATTGCATAGAAATATATATTCCTTTAACATTTTTGACTTGTAATTTAATAAGGTATCCACGATAAATATAGCGATTTGTGTATTGGTTTAATATACAGATTGTACAGTAATGGTGGCGTGTAATGAATACCTAATTAATTCATTCATTTCTTCTCTTAAACAGAATTTTTATTATTTGAGATGTTTATTTATATTTCAAATAATTATAATAAATAATCTGTATCATAACCAACAAGTAACGTCATCAAAAGATTGCCATTTTTTTTTAAATGACCCTGAATGAAGTCCAGTAAAAGAAATAAAAGTGTATTTTTTTCCTAAAAGGGAAATTTAAAGGCATAAAATTATTTCCAGTACATTAAAATATGATTTTATTGACTAGGCCGTACAAAGAGTTACTCTTGAATTACGTAGTTAAAAGCTGGAATTAAATATTTTTTTACTACTTTGAGAGATGCTTTAAAAAAATTTCGGTCTCGTAAAGCGCTGTGGTTGCGTTGAAAATTGAGTTTGGGAGCTCGCAAATATATAAAAGACTAAATAAAACGTACTTGATAAAATAATATTTTGCGAAAATTTCTAACGCCAGTACACAATTAAATTGAATGTCGCTTTACACAATTTAAATCACTTAGGCAGGTACAACTTCACTTTATATTAATGATGGTAAACCGTTATGTGACGTTGCTTGAAGAATTACGAATAATCAGTTATCAATCATCGTTACACACATACACAATCACAAACATAATAACGGTTTAAATAACAGTTTAACCATCACCTCATTATATAGCGAAAATGTCGAAACTATGGACATGTTATATAGCTATTTCTATTATTATATACACTGCTTGAAAGCTCGTCAATAATCACAGAAGAAAAATCATACTTTCAAATTTTCACAAAATAGTTTGTATGTACACAAAGGTGCATTTATTTGAAAAAATAAAACGTCCAGAAAGCAACATTTGTCATATACAGTCATGTGACAAAGTGCCAGAAGGTTGTACAATTAATTCGCGTACACGTGGCTTATGTTATTAAGTTCGACCGACGTACAGACAGACGGCGAGAATTATTTCAATGTTGACGATTGGTTGATTTATTATACCCCTCCCCCCACCATTATCTGTTTTTGAGCTCTCACATTGTGATAACGGCTAATTTTCCTGGAGAATTTTTTGTGCAAAATATTTTTCATCATTATGTACTCTTCACAGACCAGTCGTGATTGTCAGGATGGGATAGTCGTGAATTCGATTTCTCCACCAAGTCTTTCCGCCTTGTCGGTGATCTTCTACGACTGCAGGATCCTCGCCTCCTCGGTGTGTCACAATTACGTATCTGCATCAGCGCGCAATAAAATTAAATTATTCTAAAATATAACCAAATCTACGAGCACAGTCGGCTAATGACTGTCTAACATTCCTACCCCAATTAAACCAATTTGTTTCTGTCCACAAATCAGCGCCAGACCACCATTTTACATAAGTGCCTCCACACACACAATAAACATATCCCATTCACTAACATTCTTACCGCAATTACACAAATTAATTTTTGGAAGCGTAATAATTAATTGCCTAGTAGAAAATAATGAAGACAGTCTGCGAGACTATAATATTTATGTTAACTGCCTTTACATTGTTAACATGATTCTGGGAATTTCGTGAGCCAACACTTGTAGGACGGAAATTAATAAGACAGTATACATACGAAAAACGACTTATCCGAGAATAAGTTTATACCCAAAGCATTTGTATCATAAAAAAATGTACAACCCATATTTTTTATTCTTAAATACAATTTTTTTTTTCTTTATAATGTTAATTGCACCTTGAATTTATTAGAGCATGCAATTATAAATGCGGCAGCATGGATATGGAGTGTCTAAACTCTCTCACATGACATCCCTTATGCGTGGACTATATTGTCTCTGTTTTCCTGAAAGTGTTGAATTTTAAATGTGATGATTGATATACCTACCAGACGGCACATAACATGGCACCACTGTATCTTCAAGAGTTTTGCATCCCATACAACTTGAATAGTGTACATCAAACTCTCAGATCAGCTTTTACTTCAGCCGCAGGAAGGGTTGTAGAACCGACCAGACTGAACTTTATTGAACGGATATTTGCGGTGGCAGGCCCGATAGCGTGGAACTCTCTGCCCTCTGCCATAGTGCATCGAAGACATTATTTAAAAGGAGACTAAAAACGCATATTTTCAAAAAATTATATCCATAAGTTCAAATAACAATTTTTAATTTAAAATAAAATACAAAGATAGTATGGGACTAAACAGTTGTGTGTAAAGAGTACCCTTGAGGTAAAATTTTTAACGAAAATAGACTTATAAAAATTACCCAATGTTATTATTATTATAACGTTTTTCTAATATAGATTTTTAATAATGTTTGTCTAAATCAAATCCCATAAATCAAAATCATTCATATTTGGAGATACGTAAAATTAATATAGTTTTACAATATTTTCATAAAACTCGCACTTTATTCATGGGAAATAAAATAATAATACTTGACATAAAAACAGTAAATCTCGTAAAAAGTATAAATCATACAATTGATAGAAATTGTGTGTACATTTTTCCATTCCTATAAATATTTTATCGTATATTTTGTATAGGATTACCGCAATGTTAGCTTACAAAAGTTCGCATACGTGTTTTCAATGTCGTGTGGCGATCGAAAAACTTTTAACAATTTAAAGGCAATCGATTATTTTACAAAATCATCATTATTATCATCAACTGTCTGTCGAGTCTGTCCTTGATTCTCCAGGTGGCAGAGGAGTCCAATCTTGAATCCACAGAGCGTCTTAGACATGGGAAGACAGCAGCTGCGGGCTGACATCTACGTTTTCTTAGTTCTACTTTTTTTGATTTCCTTCACCTGTCTTAACAATCTGATCCAAAGACTCAAAAATCGACTAAGATCATAAACCTGTACATCCGTGTATCTAATATTTGTATTTGAATTTTTTCTAAATTTGCGCGCCAAATGTTGAAATTTAAACGTAAAATATCTATCATCATTTATCCAGTTTTTCAAATAAAATCCTCAGTACACGAGCTCATCCATCGCATCTCTCAACAGGAGTACCAGAATATTTTTCGGTGGTTGGTCCCAAATGACGCGAATTTCTTACGTTGAAATGTGGTGAGAAGTACGAAAATGTCAAATGATCGCACATCAACTACATATTGTATAAAGTCGCCTTTTATACTTGATAGCAAAATTAACTTGAAAAATTACACTCCACAGAATGACTGGGTTTGTACACTCCAGTTTTTATCTGATTCCATCTCAAATTAAGTAAAAATCTACAATCCGGATATAACTTTTTTTTTGTACACATTTTACCCTCAATAACATTTTTTCTAATATTTATTTACAACAAACTGCCACACACTATTTACCCAGACTTCAAAGACTAGGTAATAATTAGAGCAAATTTTTTAACATATTTTAAAAATATATATGAACATGTAAAGAACGCTTGCAGCCAGTTTAAAGGTGTTGATACTCAAAACAGCTTTTCCTCGCTAGTCGTGCGTTATTTTGTCTGTTTATTTAGTCTTTTTTTTTTTTCTTTATTAAATTTTTTGTTTTCAAAATATGTATGTTATTATTGCGTTGTATGTTTAAAAACACATTTTTTTGTATTTGAATATATATGCATATTAATTATTTACAACTTGTCTATTAGAATATTATAGGTTTTAGTGGTAAGGTAGTTAGTGGTATCATGTAAATTATGTACCTGTACTTATTATAATCAAAAAGAATTGCATAACTATAATTTCTGCCAAATAATTTTGAATATAAACCTCGCGTTAATGTTTTAACACCTAGTGGAATAATTTATAAATAAAAATAAAGCTGAGCATATTTTTTCGCATAACGCAAAAAATCTACACACAATATTTGTCTCGATCGAGCCGCGTAGTGTTCCGAAACATGTCTATCATTTATAATACTTGTTTTCAATTTTTATTTTTCCACATTGCATTGTTTACAACTCATAATACCGTTCCATTCCATTCCATTCCAGGCAATAAATTCGAAACGATTTCCTTTTATTCTTGCGTGTCACGTGTTTTCATATCATTGGACCTGGAAGCGATGCACTATATGGTGTATTAAATGTTTTTTTCTTCTTGCTTTTAGATATTGTAACTTGATTCAGCTATAGGTTTTGTATTAACATTCCTTTGAGTTTCATCTCTCATGTAATGTAGTTTTACTAGAGAATCCCTTCGATAGCTTGTTGTTCCCCGAGTTCAAAGTCGATGCAAGCATAAATGTCACCACTAACTACTAACCTGTTATTAAAGAAGCTTGTTGTTGGTTGTATTGTTCTTCCTTGTGCTCCTATCCGGTCCGGATGCGCCGACTGCTGACTCCACGTATTGTTTCAACCGGCCGAAACAATTAACTCCCGTGGCGTATTTGACAGAAGCCCGACTGCGATTTTGATACTCGCAGAAACAGCGGCAACCTTACACTCGCACGGACAAACATAGGTACCAACATGCAAAACTCAGGGCTGCCAACCGGAGGAATATTAATGTGCCTAAACAGTAAACTTCACGTAATACAACTTAGTATATGATATCACGATATCATCTTCATTCTGGGTCAGATTACAATCTTCTGAATATGATACTATTTTGATTAGAAATCCACGTTGACAATAAATCAAAACATCGATAATGTCAGAAGATTTTGAATCAATCGACAGCCGTCATCATCACTCGGCCAACAACTAACAAGTTAAGAGATGTGACATGGCGGCCATTTTATTTCATAATTATTTGTATTAAAGTCGACATAATTGTACCGTATTTATTTTATGACAATCTAGTGTGAATTAAGAGATCAAATGTACAATATAAATCAGTTTGAACTTTAGGAAGGTAAAAAGAATGATAATACGGGGGTTAATACAAATATTTGATGACAAATCATATCCCCTGATCAAGTTTAGCGCATGTTTGCATACTAAATACAGTCAGCATACAATATGATTCGTTTTATGTCGTTGTATACAGTGCTCGACAGATACGAACTTTAATTGATTGAAGATAGATAGCTCTCTGTACCTACTATTTTATCAATTCCAAAGACAATGGTGGTGATTTTAAAAAAAAATTTTACTCATGAGAGAATAATTCCTAATCATATTTCTTTCCATTTTTGGTACATTAAATGCACTCAGCTTCAGATTCCAAGTCGAAATTTATTTCTCGCTCAATTTTGTTGGCTTCTGCGCATGTCACAAACAACTTTGTATTAGTGCCCACAGGTGGCTTAGTCTTTTTATTTAAGATTCATATATTATAATTAAATTTCAAATACTGAAAAAAAGTGTATGAGAAGTATGGAAGGAATTATTATTATTAATAGCAGTAAAAATATTATAAAAAAAACTTTTAAAAATTTGGGAATCTGAAGGAACAGTATTAAGGATTAACATTTCAACAGTCTGTTAATATACCACCATTTGGAGTTTAGAATTATTGCGTTATTTTGTCCAGTACAAACAAATGAAATGTGGGTGAGAGTGGGTGTTCCTAAGGGTTGAACGTGGGTTTACACATTACTCATGTCACCCTTATAATGTATATGCTTAAGTACATTAATTATTTTTTAATTGAACTGAAATCAAAAAGTTTTTTGCAGACCCTTGTTTAATAATGTATAAAAACATATTAGAACACATTCAATGTCGAAAAATATATATTTAAATTAAACCATTAGTATAGGGCATAGGCTAAGCTCCCGTGCGTTAAATGAAATAATGTTGCAATACTGAAAAATGAGGAGCAGAACATAAAATATCTTAAATATTATTATTGCACTGCAAGACGCATGGCTCCTTGGGGAAATACGGGAGACGTCATACTTAGTCTACTGGGCGCTATTACGAACCTTGTATCTAAAAATCGCATGCTAAAATAATACAGTACAATATAATTTTGCTTATAAACTGAGCCTGTAACTTAAATAATGTAATATATTCTTTGTCCCGCGTTTTCAATTTACGATATTGTCGTTGAAATCTTGGTAAATTGGTTTCTAAGAAGCAATAACTGAAATTGGTATGTTGATTTGAATTAAAGTTGGAGATCTCAGCGGTTGAACGGGAATATTTAGATCTATCTGAGGTGAACAATTGTGATTGTGTACAGGAGATTGTGAATAATTTTATAAAATACTCGCATCATTAGATCAGAAATTTTTCGAATTTTTACCAATGAGATTAATTAAAGTCTTGTTTCGCAGGTGTTCGGTGAATCAGTTAGGCATTAACGGCGTGTAAGAGATTGAAGAATCATTAGTCGGATCCTTGAGCGCAATTAGTCGGCCAATCAGCTGATGAGAATTACAATAAACTACCGACGAGGGATTGCAAACAATTTTCGGTGCGTATTACGTGCCGCGTATACTACGTCTTTATTTATATGTAGATGGTGTGTTGTTCTACTAATTCAATTTTCTGAAATACCCGAACTTTGCGTTTCGCGGTTTCGCCGGAAAGAGGGAGGGTCTTTCTTCAATCTAACAATCAAAAACATGTATTAATCAATCATTGAGTGCGGAAGTTTTATTCACAACCCTCCAGCGCGGAACACATCGATCACCCCTGCACACGGCTCCTGCAATCTTGGCTAAGAGTGTTACTTAATTACTGGCTTGATTGATGATGTACAATAGTATACTTTCCTAGTTAATTTATTCTGATCGTGGAAGTACAACGTAGCCTCAATCTCGGGGCCGAGAAAATCAGAGCATCAGGGAAACAGACTTACAGTCATCAACGTATTTAGGTTGGTAAAGTTTTTACACGGGGACTATTTTATAAAGCGTTCTCGTCTGGTGAAATCTCTTGTATTGTCCATTGCACTACACGGAATTGAAACTGTATACTGCAAAAGAAGTAAAATAATATGTTGGATGTCTTTAAGATGTGATGCTGGAGGAGGATGCTGCGTGTCCCGCGGTCCGCAGAGCGCATAAATATCTAGAAGGATTATTCCAGAAGAACTTTCGACAACATGTAGGAGAAGAATTCTTACATAATTCGGACAGTTGAGGGAAAGCGAGCAAGAGGACAATCTCTTACAAGATGGATAGACCAAATAAAAAGGTCCTCTTTAAGCGCTGTGATCAACATGACTCAAGACCGGGAGAAATGGAGACGCAATATATACTAAGTTCCAGATATTTCAAAATCAGATCACGAAGCTCAGCATTGAACATGTGATGATGAAGAAGAAGATACAGCGCTAATATGTTGTCGTGTCTTATGGAGCCAGCTATATTCCGCTACACCGGTTGTTATATGTTTGAATCTCGCGACTAATACGCGATAGACCTGGTAACAATTTAGTATTTATTCCGATCACACTAGTACAGATTACAATATGCACTTAGATCTATCTGTGATAGAAGACGTGGAGTAAAAGAGACCGTTCGTCATAAATAAATATTCTCCCTGACGGACCTTTCCACACGTACACATGCACAGGACCGTTCGTGCCGTACGCGCGTGCGCCTGTCATCCAACCTCATTCCATAGACATGATGCTGATGCGGTTAGTGTGTGTCGGCGGAGGGTGTTGAGGGTGGGGAGGAGGGGTTACTCTGCGTGCTATTCCAAGTGCATCAGCTATGCGATGACGACATAAAAAGTTTTACCTGCCAACATCACAATTTTAGACTATTTTTCAATGTACTGATTTCTATTTAAAAAAATATTATTTATTTTCATAATCTCAAGTTTGATGTTACCTAAAATGTGAAATGTGTGTTGTAAAATCTTGGAAGTAACAATTATTATCCGACGGATATAAAAACCTAAGCAAATTACATTTTTATAATCAAAAATCTCTTACTCGCCGCTTTCACTGCGCGTTGTGTATTCGTAAAAAAAATATTTTTCCTTTATATATATTTTTAATCGATACTTTCCGGCGTGTCCTTCATTCACTCCGAAATAAAATTATATAAGTACTAATTAACTTTTATGCGCCGAGTTGTTCCAAATGTATTTTCTGTTATGGCAACTCCAAAACAAACATTGAATAACTGAGCCATAAAGACATTTTGATGAACCGACGCCATTTGTTAAAAAAACTTTGCGAGTGCTTCAAGCAGAGAAAATAATGTGGCCAACACGAAACAAATTGCGCTTTTTGGCGGCAAGTATAATAAAATGCGAAAGACATCGTGCGGAGAGTTTTCATCATTCAATTTTTAGACTGAAATTCTATTCTAGATTTAGATCGCAATAGCATTTCAACTTTCAATTGAATCTCACACCGTATTAAAGAACGTCAAAGGCTGGTTTAAAATTAAATCTGTCAGCCATTTTGCGAGAAAAATGTAACGATCGCCGAACTGAAAGTTTTGACATGCGAGGTCTGCCGTTATAAAGAAGGGACAACAAATTAGTGATGTGACATAGATGTTCGATATTTATGAATATTGTAAATATGAATCAGTAAAAACTATGCTCTTCTCTAACTGTGTATGATTTTATATATTTTTTATTATTGACGATTAATTAACTAATGGCTTGTATTAACATAACCGGTGTTGGATATATTAATAATTTAGACCTTAATGATATTGAGAAAGAGAAAACGAATAAATCGGTAAGCTTTTCAATATTGATTGATGATCATGTCAATTGTGTGCTGGGTACAAGTTGATTCCTTCTCATTGTCATAAAATGATGTAGAGGATAACTTATCAAGGTTATACAAATCGTTATAAACTCTCTCTCGGTCCACGGGATACGTAGCATCCGCCTCCAGCACCACATCACAAAGGCATCCAACATATTCATTTTCATATTTTTTAATGTCCATGTTTTCATTCCATACAGTCGCTATGTATATTACAATGCCAGAGATTTCATCACTCGAAATTGTTTTAAAACGTTAATAAATTTCCCTCAAGCGTTCAGCTAATGAGGTAATAGGTACCTACCATTAAAATCTCACCCTCTAAATATTAGGAAGTGACATATATTGATACTATACTTTAATATTATACAAAAAGAAACACAAATAATCATGTAAACAATACTTCACATATGTACAAAGTTGCGAAGCAACTATTTGTAACATTGTCCTATGTACATACATCCTTCGTTTTCGATGAGTTACCTACAATACGCGTTAACTTCAATATATAATAATACATTTAAATGACCGACAGAGAATAAACACTTCGTAACTCTCACTGATCCATTTGAAAGAATACTGCGAAGCCGCTTCTGAAGAATCTTCCGGCATTTTCCCGCCACGCGATATTATTATTTTGAATGACAAGCTGAAAAAATTTCAAATATTATGTCGGCAATTCCCCGCGGCCCGCGCGCCGGCCGGATTCAAAATATTATTTTTCTTTTTCCGTCCCGCTTTGTGTCCGACCGTTCGGGCGAAATTCCAACGCAGTTTAAAAAAAAAACATTCCAATTCTTTAGAATTACTTTCGCGCGAATGAAAAATCACAAAATGTACCCAGATACCATTTCTTTTGAAATTATTTACATTTTTTCTGGATCGAATTTGTAAAAAAAACTCCTATCGCGGAGAAGCAGTCGACGATAATTCCTTGGAATTATTCAAGTGTCCGGCGATTCACTTACAAAAGATTTGCTATCACTACAGACCTCTAGCGCCAAGTTCGCAAACTAATCCGCAAATTTACTGCGCCTGCGCAGGATCCTAGAGAATATCTATCCAAAATTAGATTCAAATCAGCCAAAGGGTACAATATTATTCAAATAACAGACAAACAGACATTCAATTTTATCTATATAACCTTTTTTTTAAATACAAACAAAAAAAAATCATGAATACCTACCATTGTACTATTTAACATCTAAAACTACGAAAACTAATCATGATTAAAAAATTTGACTATAATTTCATTAGATATTTGAAAATAACGAAATATTTAGTTACTTCCGATGTTTTTCGAATTAACTTTCGTTTATTTTTCAATAATAATTGAATCCTAAGTAACTAAATCATAAATCTAGACAATAATTATAATATTTTCTATCACAAATAACAATCAGAAATATTTCTCATACATTATAAAGCTGAATAAATTCCATTTGACAACTTGTCCGGTTGCTACCGTAGGTACCGTAGTTAGGAGACAGTCCGCGAGGGTGACGCTTACTGAAAATTAAAATCGCAATGCTGAAAATCCTCACGGCGGACCTGTTGCCTCGGCCACCTTTCTCGGCAAACTTTAATACACAACATAATACTTATTAATACGTAATTGGGTCTCTTTTACCCATTTCTCCGGACACAACCTCGGATTTACGCACCACTTACACGCGGACGATCCCGCCAAATTGGGTTAGAAAAGCTTCAAAAGGAATATATGCCGCCATTTTGTCATCAGATCAAATTTTGCCGAGCGCCCAGCGGGACAAATAAGTAATGACATTCAGACTCCTTGTCATAATTGCGAAACAGTAAGTACCTACTGTGAATAAAAATTTGCAGATTGTTTTTTTTTTTCTTTTCATGTTGACAATTATTTCCAATTTCCAAGGCCTAGATTGACCGATGTTAATTTTGTTTTTTCGATAAGTAAAAATGGCATAATCTAATGTATCAATATGTATGGTATATTGCATAATTGAACTACTAATTTACACAAAATATAAAAATTCCCCCGTAATTCAAGACATGCGAGTAGTTAGGGATGCATACGATAATATATTTCAAGATTTTTTAAGTAAACTATGGAAGTACTCGTAAGTATGTATATTGTTTTTGTATTCCAATATTTAAATACGTGTATTTATAAATTAACAATTCTGTTCCTTGCGCTATTGTTCTTTTGCGGTAATTTTAATATCTTTTTAAATTACCAATTCATAACATATCCTTTTCTTAACATTGCTTCTAATTTTTCAACCACAAAAAAGTGTACTCTGTAACGTTTCATTCCCCTAATTGTCTTAACATGTTTTTACATACTTTATGTATCTGTAGGATTATCTATCAGGATCATTAATGGTACGTTGATCTGTCTGTTTTAAAAAAAATATTGTGAAAAATACTTGGAACATGGAGCAAATTAATGGAAATGAAGATGTTATCTAAGAAACGTGTAGAATGATAACGCTTGCTCATATACGAAGTCTTTTTAAATGATTAGTTCTCGTCTCTCGGTCGATGTACTCATGACTGAACATCGTGGTCCTTTATTATGCTTCTACAACGCGAACTGCTTGCCTCCACCCTTCGCGACCTCGGGTCTTGTTTAGTGCTACCTGTAGCGAGGCTCCGGTCGTGTCTCAGACAGACTTACTGGAGATCGACCTCACGCCCTCCTCCCTTGTACGCTACCTGCGATCACCAAATCTCCATCTCTTCTAGCAACATTCCCAAAGTATGAAATAATTATTTTGCTGTGTTATTTTGTTTATTCATTATTTCATTAATTCAATAATCATTTTTCAACTTTCGTTTGCTCCGCAGCCCATGGGACAATAACATTCTCGAAATCATTAATTTACTTCTCAGGCTCTACATTTCGACTCCATATAGGCCCTAACCAATCGGTAGTAATATTGATTCAATTTGTATTCTACTGCAAATAACAAAAACTGATTTATTGCCGATTTCTTTGGAGCATTTATACGCTCGCTTCATCTGGGACAAGACGAATGATCATGTACAGGTTGTGAGCACTTCACCACGAAACCAAATGTAATTAAATAAACGGAATGCTTAATTTCCTCGCTAAATCTTTCTCCGTACCAAACTTCATTCCCTTTCAAGTCGCCGAACAATCTAGTCGGAATTGTTCAGCCATATAAGTCTGCTGACGATTGTGTTTTACACAATTTCTAACAAAGCATTGCACACACAGCTGGTGGAAGCCGAGGTATGTGGTTTGTGGGGGGATTAGAATCTAAGAACACTGGATGCTGGATGGTGGATGGTGGATACTGCTTCATAGGACAGACGTACGCTAAAATTACACATACATATACAAGCAGTGGCGGAGTCGCAATTGAGAGAGGCCTTGCTTTTCATAGGAATTTTTTTTAGCTTTAGTTTTAGCTCCAAAGATACGATTGTACTCGGACTTCTTCGTGACTTCATGTGCGATCAGTCTCTAGAGACTCGAGGTTACAGGTCGATTGATAGTTTAACTTAAACCATCGTCTCTATAGCTGTGTTTCTGTTCACACGTTCATAGTTCAAGTTAATGTGACAATTTGGGGGCCTCCTGTCTATATGCAAGTATTCCAGCATCATCAAATATACAATTGCTAGACAATGAATCCGTGTCATGCATAAATTTAGAGTTTAAAAAAATCTCTGAATCGTTGGGTCCACCAAAAAATCTGGGGTGTGGGTTTACTCTTCACATGGGGTGTGTTCGTAATTCCCAGTTCAGGTCAACTGTTAATCAGGAAGGTAGGAAGGTAAATAAGATATATGTTACTCGAGATATATTGTGAACGTTCATCTCTATTGCCAGCAGGCAAAGCAGTCGCCCGTCCAGACTGCGAGTTAGCGAGGCAATTTTGCAGTCTCCTATTCTTGTCTTCAGCTATCATCAGGTGTTACAGCTTCCGATTAGAAGGGATGATTCATTGTCTCACTATTTAAGCGCCAGCTCTCCTTTTTGTGAAGGCCGTAGTCATAACCAACCTGGATTTAATTTGCATGTCAGTATGAACCGATAAATCATGAACCTTGCGCCGAGGACGAACGTCAACTGGAAATGACGTCACCGCAGGCTGTACGGATCCTCGAAGGGCACACCTCGTAACGTTCATCAAAAATTCCCATCGCTGGGTCGTCTGACCTTCACAATAATTCTGGAAGGGATTAACATATTTCATTTCATGCGTGTGTAGGTTTAGTCAGGATTACGATTAGGAAAAAGTTAAAATTAATTAATTTACAGTATAATTAGTAGTTGACAGGCAAATGTTAAATAAAGGTATAAATAACAACAAAAACAAGGCCCTTGCTTTTTCTATCCGATTTTATTTATCATGTATTTTGGAATATAATACAAATCCTATACATAATGACGAAAGTAAAAAATGATCTATTGCGCAGATGTTCTAATTTTGATATTAATTGAGCTGTCAAAGTTTTGTTAGAAAGCTAGGTAGGCACCTATTGGGTACGTACATTATTAAAATACTTAATTACACAGACCAGTAAATGCATAGACATGAAATAAAGTGTACATATAGGAGAAGGATTTGGAACATTCGACGAGGGGCATTCTACACACATTATTTGTGAAAACAACAATCCGATAGATTGTGACACATTTATGCAACAGTAAAAGTATTTACTCTTCTAAAATTAAATCTTTGTGTAAACAAGACGTATCTTTAACACCAATGCATATTATATTTTCGTTTCAATCGAATCATATATTTTAAAAAAGTTGCGAAGCTATTTAATTACGCAAGTACAACTTTCAGAGTGCAAATACGTACTGGAAAATTATTTAATCGAATTTTTCAGTATTTAATTATTGTCCTTGGACGAGCTTTCTAACTAGTCAGTATTAATATAGTTGAAATCTATTAATTAAAAATGATTGTTAATTAATTTTCATTGTTCTATGGTCGTATGGTATATATCCTTGGCATGGATGAGATTAAAATGTTTTGAAAATGAAATGCAGTCAAGTCAAAGACTAATCGGAATCGACGTACGGTTTTCCGTCTCACATTTTCGTTACCCTTTAATTGTCTAAAAAATTTTGTAGGTGCTGCTAAAGATATTCGGACCATTTAACATTTAACAAGTTTCCACTGTTGTTTAAAAAAAAATAGTATCATGATGTTAGTGGCCATTAGCTTAAAATACGTTTAATGCCAATTTAGGAACATAAAAAAAAGAATATTTCTACTTAAAAAAAAGTTATTGCTATTTTAATGTCGACGGGCGCATTTTATGAAGAAAAAAAATCATGGTAATCTTTTTTTAAATTGCAGGCCTTGCTTCTGGTGCAAACTTGTAATAATGTTAAACTGGCCATTGTTATATTAAAATATTACAAAAAAAAAATTAAAATTTTACAAAAATAATTATATTTTTCAAGCTAATAGGCAGTTAGGTCATGATACTTTTTTAACGCCGCAGTGTTTTAAACTTTGTTGAAAAACGTTAAATGGTCCGAATTCACACTTTTCCTGGCAAAGCTTTTTCTGTTTTTAAATAAACACACATTTCATATGAAAATTTATTAGAAATGATAATCAACAAACAGAAAGCGATATTTTCTTAAGTTTTGGAAATGACATTAAAAAAAGTAACAAAGGGTAGCAATTATTCAAAAATTTATAAAAGTTCAAATATCTCGAAAACCGGGTAACATTCGTTAGACTTGCGATGGGTCTCATTCAACATTCTCATATATCGCAATATTCATCTCCCAAACTTAAGCACAAAACAAAAATAACCATTCCTTTTGTTCGACGAACGAAACTCCGCCTGTGAATCAAATATTTAACCATGATTTGGTTACAACATAAATTTCCATGCAAAAGAGACAAGATGTCTACCATCTCTCCATGACCGGAGATAAATTTAAACGGCTACAATAAATAATTCAATGACACCCGCGGCACTCGCAATGGTGCCAAAATTGGCGCCAAAACCGTGAGAAAATCGCTGTAAATGCAAAATGTTCACTCTCCGCGAGTAGCTTTGTTCCGAGACACACAAATCCAACCGAGCGTTGTGTGAAATGTGTAGTCAGTGTCGTTATGTCGGTAAACCTAGATGTCAAGAAATGTATTGCGAGACAACATAACAATATACATGTCCTCATTGCTTGCAAAATAACTATGTATGGTGAAAACGGTGAAACACAAAACTAACTCTGATGCTCCAGACGACGGTGAATCAGAATCACTATCCACACAATCACTGGTGCCATCTAGCATGTTCTACTCAAAGGTTTCTGAATAAATATTGTAATTAAAAGATGTCGGTCCAACGGGAAAAATTAGACGTTTCACATATTAAAAATAAATAGACAAAATATTACAACTTATGTGTTGGTTATCGTAGATTAATCACTTAAATCTTGAATCCCGGTGATGGTTTTTTTCTGGATGTCTCTCTAAGTGACTTATCAAAAAAAACCTTGGCTGAACTGGTTTTGATACCGATTTTTCAGCACACACATTTCTATGGTATGGTTATACCAAAGCTATATACGCACCATGGTATAACATCAGGAATTATAAAATATGCTGCGGAAAATTAAAACTATCTGAGAGACTTTACAATGGTGATTACAGAGCCATCAATGGTTGTCGACGACGTAATATTTCGACAAAGAAGAAGACATTTTTTAAGGATATTTATATCTCAAATCAATTTATCAGATCAAAGTTCTGAGAAGGTTTTCGAAACCTATTGTGACTTTTAAAGATTTTTTTGAAAGCCGGAAATTTAATTATTAACTTGTCAAAAAACATATTTGTTATACATTATAATTATAATTCAACTTCTCCGGCTTTCGCTTAACATAAAATGTCAATCAAAGTAAAACAAAAAAATATGCACGCGACATAAATACATAGAAGTTAAAACGTTGATAATCTTAAAAACATATTTTAATATTTCCTTTATAATAAAAATCTGCCAAATCCTGACAGAGAAATTACGTTCTTCGCTGATTCTCAACAAAGAATGAAGAAAAGTTGGCCGGAATTTGAAAATGGGCAACTCAAATATCTAATATAAATACACGCGCGCACAATGGCGGCGTATTTAATAGCGTTATTTCACTTTACCACGCGTGTTTGGATATAAAATGCGATATAAGTTGGAATAAAAAAAACATATTCGTAATAAAGAATGATACGACAATAAGGGTTGCTTCAAATAAGATCGTTTGTTCGTGAGGATGCTGGAAGTATACGTTCATAAAGAAAAGACACCCATTCTTATTCGTGAAATTCGGATTGGTTTATGTATGTTTCTATGGAAAAAGCCGGTATAATGGAAGAGTTGAAATACAAGATATGACAGTAGAATACGCAGTGGGGCATAAATATCCGCTGGGAGTCCTAACGTTCAGAATTTTCTAAATAAAATTAAAAAATTGTTCTTCTTCTTTTTTGTCTTATTCTTCTCAGCCAGTTAGCAGATGTGGCCGTTGGTCACTCTACAAACGAGGTATCGACAATCGACGTCTTCACCTGATCATGTAGATGGTCTTCAATATTTTCACTATACTTGAAACATCAATCTTCATCAAACATCAACTTCTCGTAGCTTGTCTGCACAACGGACGCCGACCATCGCAGTACACTGGCTAAACCAATTACTTCAGGCACCTTCACCCATAATGATCTTCTTCTTCTGGTGCTCCGTTTTCCAGAAATCTTTCCCTAAATTATATATGTGTAAATATATACAGTACGCAGTACCATGAAAAATTCACTTTAATTTAGAAATATTTTGATTGTGAAAGAAGTTCACCCAGGTGTCTCGTGAAAATTCATATTGAATATGTCCATAACGAAAGTAAAATCATTAATCCAATCATCAATTTTACCTGAAAGGCAACAATAAAATACTGTATTTACTGTTTCCGAGGTAAATTTGTAGAACTCCATAATCACATATGTGAATATAAACACTTGTTTTTTGATATTCGTTTAATTAACTTACTTGCAAATAAAATTGTATACTTGTCCCCCACTACAGTTATAAATACAAGTTGTTGAGTTAAATTGTTAGATTGATAATGCCCTTACAAGGTGAAACGCGTCTCAAGTAAATTAACATTCATAAAAAAACAAGTGTTTTATTTTTACATATGTGAATGAAATAGTGAGTGGTGCCGCGTTTGTCTAATAGGTGTAGGATCTTATATAATTCTAGATGTCTTATTACATGTCCAAAGTATTATAGATTTTAGATATTTTTTTAATTACTTGATTTTCTTTATTCATCACAACAATAACATCTTAATTTGTAACTCTATCCATTCAGCAGATTTTAAACATACTTCTGTAGACTCTCATCTCAAATGCTTCAAGAAACCTTATTTTTTTGGTAAATATCCATGATTCCACTCAATGACATTCTTCATCACTTTTATTATACCTCTCCTCGAAAGAGCTCGGACCTATCAGAGAGATTCACAATGGAATGTTTTATATTAAAGTTTTATTCACACGACACCAAAAAATACAATTAACTTTTAGTAAATTTTGAAATAAGGATATTTAAAGTTTTTGTGTGATGAGGTATGTAAAATAACCTCGGCTTCCAAAGAAGGTTACTGAGGTATAGCTTTAGTCACATTACATTATTTTGTTTTTAATATAATATACAAATAAATACCTAAATGAGAAAAAAATGATTCCTGGTTATGAAAATTAAAGGCCAATCCCTTAATTTTTCTAACTAATTGAAATACAAACAGATTCCTGGTACCTAATACAATAAACACTCAGATTTGTTGTAAAAGCTCTGAACTTCAAAACTAAACACAAATATTTCAAAATCACGTAAATCTAAAAAAGATGTCGCTCCAGTAGCGCATTATTGTCGATAACAATTTAAATACTTATGATTTTTAATAGTAACAGATCGCAACTCTTACTTTTGTAAATAAAGTAATACGCGCGCTGTAATAATTATTTCATAACACAATAGTTCAGATCGTTATAAAAAAAACTGTAAAACCGTGCATGGCACAAGTAAATCGTCTAGTGCGAAAATAAAGTCTATACACGATAACCTAATCGGAGAATGGGGGAAGTTAACAATCTTGGAACTTCGGAAAAGCCTCAACTATTTTGAGGAAGGTAAAAGCAAAGAGGCTGCAGTGGGTGAGACGAGTAGATAAGTCTCGAATTTACACAAAGTTGTATTATATCCAACTCGATCAAGACTGAGGGAGAGATCGAGACATAGAAAGTCTCGAACCTTCTGTCAGGATTATTAACAGAACTAATAACAAGAAAGATTTAATTAATAAATCATGTGTTTGATTGGGGTTCAAATAATGCCTGGTAAATTAAGCTTACCATTATTTTTTAGTGTATTACAAAATCTTCTTACATCATAATTCGAAGTTCGATGGACAACTAAAAATATATTATTTAAAAACTAATTATTGTTTGAAAATTAGAATTATTATTGAAAGTCGCGCCTTAACTCACTGCTTTGGAATTTGACGCGCGGAATCAAAATATTATTAAGAATTTATAAAAATATTGACCTCAAGGCCAGGGCGTCGACTGTCTTATATAAGTGAACCGATAATGGTGCTGAATTGCCCATATTCTTTTTCGTGAGGATTTCACCTCAAGGGCGGTTTACAGAATCAATTTTTAAAAAGGTGAACTTGTAGAAATCTCAAGTTACTTTAAGTGTGGTCTGCAACGTCCTCCAGAGAGTCCGCAATCGTTTCAGGTATCAATTTACATTTTAGGAATTTAAAAAAAATGTTTTATTAAGATGCCATTTTCAATCACAGATTGTTTTTTTTTTTACTTAAATTGTTGTACATTTTTGTTTAATATTATACCTTAGATACATTTTTTATATAATGCATGCATTCTTTCAAATCCCATTATACATATACATTCATTCATTCAATCAAATTACTTATTTTCAAGTTACTTATTTTGACAGCAAATAACCAATTGTTTTGTATTCTATATTTTTAAACACTTTATAATAAATAAAACGAAAGCATACAAACGGAGACAATGCGTCGGCGACAGTCGTAAAATAGAATATGTATTACCAAACGCAGTCATACCATTTTCGGTCATTTAAATATTATACCCAACGAACCCCGCTCAAATTTGAAAATAGTTCTCTTTATCCATAGACAAATTCGCCAGCATTGCCATTGCCGCTTTTTCATCCGATTTAAAGTGACAGCCCATTATCATGTCCATAGAAGAAGAGAGCATTAGACGCGAGCTTTTTCGTTATTTATGGCTGCTCATCTACATTTTTTGTACCTTTCACATACGACGAACCCACCATCGACGGAATGTTATATAATATCGTTCGCTTTGGAAATCTTGAAGAAGATTTCAAAGTAGCAAATTTAAATTCGGAACTAAAAAGCTAACTATGAGAATGTTTGTAGGTTGAATATAAGATAATGTAGAAATATGTTAAAGCTATTGATATATGAGAGAGATAAAGAATACATATAAGAAATGTATTTTATGTAGACATTATGAGAACTCATATAATTAATAATTAATGATACTTAATTTCGAAGATAACGGATATTATATAACGGATAATGCCATTACCTACTCATACGCACGTGATTTCATATATATATATTCTTATTTGTCAGTCTTTTAGGTCCATAGCAAGAATAAATGTCTCCCAAATCTTTCAACTCCAGTCTTGTAATTTTTATATATTCTAAAGATGCCTATCTCACTGAAGGCCTCCCAACATTCTATGTCTTGTTCATAATCTTTTTTACTTCGACTTTTCATCGCCATTTGTCGTCATATCTCCTTCTAATATTCCCAGCTTGGCAACATCTACATTGGATACAGGCAGACGCGATACATGTATTATGTAGGTTCTATATGTACCCATTATTATGAAAGTGGTCTAAGTCATATTTCTTTCGTTTCGAGATATTTAAAGATTTGCGTTTGAATTGATTAAAAAAATGTTTTAATAATACACAACATAATGTTTCAAAATTTATTTAGTCTACTAGAGATTTATAATTTATTTCGACATATAAATGTTGCATGTAGCTCATAAGGAAATAAAAAATGTAAGGTTGAAATGACTTACTCTATTATCAAAATAAACACTAGCGGAATACAATACACTGAATATAACGCTTCAAATTTTTCACAACTGTTACAATTTGTATCATGTTATATTCATTTAAAACAATGTGACGCGAAATAATTAATAATCTCATTTTTTTCAATTTCTTGACTTAGACCACTTTCATAATAATGGGCACATATCATTGGCTAGATATCAAGCAGAACACCGAACGATATGACGTACGCAATAATACCGTGTCAGTAGTGAACAATGTACATTACTCGAATATTTGAAGTGTATAAATACAACTCCATGTCTCGGCGTCACATTATCCGTATACAGAATTGTAATTAATTAAAATATAAACACAATTATACCGAATTTCTGCAGAATGGAGCACCAGACATTTATCTCTTGAACTACTATAATATACTACGTCATTCTCTGTTTGTTTAACCAAATTAAAATGTATTTTGATTTCGGCTTGGATGTTCAGTGTATAACATAGCCCGGCAATACAAGCCTTGCACATTCTGAATTTCGCAAACATTTCATGTATGAAATGCTTCAACTGATATATATTTAAATATCCAACCGGCAATGAGTGACTATCTCGCTGGAGTTCTGAAGCTTGATGTGCGCTGCCAGAATTTAGCATGCAGTTGAATATGGCGAAATTTGAATATCAATTAGGTATTTTAATGTTTAAATTGGTTCCTACACGTTGTAAGATAATAATTCTGTAAAATTTATTAGGATAATAACATCACGAGTGACACAAAAGAAACGTCATTCTATTTTTTTCAATGGTCGAGATTAATATCTTATTTGGCTTTATGTCCATGTCCATGTCCATGTGTCGAAAATTATACTATATATAATTATATTATATATTAAAATATACCGGAATTCTTTGGACATACATTATTTCTACTTACTAGATGATGCGTCCGATGTCACTGCTAGAACACTAGAGCAGCAGGACATAGGAGGGAAGTTCAAAACTAAGATGAAGCGACAATGTCCTCAAAGATCCAAAACTAGAAAGAAACGACGCTAAGCAGATAGAAATGGAAGAATACTTCTGAGGAGACCATGACCCGCCATGGGTTTTAGAGTCAATAGTGATGATACCCGGCGTAAAAACTTCAAAAATCCTTGAAAACCGTCTCAAAAATTTACGAAACTTCTAGAAACGTATATTTTCAATAACCTTTCTCCCACTGTACCGGCCTCCATAACTGCCCTAAAAATATAAAACTACTAAGCTCTCACTGTGCTCTTAGAACTTTTCATCTCGCCAGGCTTTGCATATATACATTTATATATGTGCGTGTGAGTGTGTGTTAGTAGCGGTATGCAGTCAGTAATTCGAAATAAGCTCTACGTAAATAGAATTACTGCGAAATAAATCGAAATATTGAATAATATTTCCGTCACAATTATTAACATATTTTTCAGATTTTAATGTGTCATAATATTTTGTCAGATAAATATTTAATTTCGCTTTTTTCTCAAAATAAATAATTACGTACAGCTGATTTCAATGTACTGACTGTACGCACCTATGTGTTAGATTTAAGTTTTCCCCAAGCAACCGATGCCTTAACACTGACACGTGCTACCGTGCCGAAGCTATCCACAAAAAGCGATCGAACCCAGAAGAGATGTGGACATTACAAAATTTTAATAAGATTACACCCATAATACATATCCAAACTACTGAAACTGGGACTCTTCAGTTATTTAGAAGTTCAGTTTGAAGAATTTCTGGATTCTTTACCCTCAATTTAGTCTGTCCAGCCACCTTTCTAGGAAAACTCATACCAGATGCTTCAACCTTTGGCAAACTTCATTCTTCCAATATAACATAACAATCTAAACTTATAATAAACATAACGATCATAACTTTCATCGTTATCTAGCGTGGACTAGCGTAAGTTTTTTTACATTAATCATCGTTAGTGTGGTAAACATGAATATGGAAACATCAAACGCATTTTTTATCTAACGTAAATTCTAACTAACGATTTATTAAACTGCAACGAACGACCAACCTGCTGGTTTTCCTAAAATTTTCTTTAATCAAAGGTTTTTCCAAACAATTGCATGTTGAATCGAAAATTTAGCCCAAATTAAGGCGTAATTATAAATTTGTGGAATAGTTAGGTACCGCACTGTGGGCTGATAAAAAGTGATTTAAAATATAGTTCCTGTTTTATTTCGGTATTCAGGCGCAAGTGGATAATTAATCCGCCCGCTTTATTTATGAACGGGTGAACGTTTTACACTAAAAAATTGTAGCGGATTTAATAAATTTTCGCTGACGTGGCATTTAAACGCGACACTTTAAAGTAGGATCCCACATTCAAATTTGGAATCGTTCTGGAATTAATTTCTCACGGTTGGCCGATTTGAAATACCCCATAATAGCTTTGCGAAAATAAATGTTTCTGAGGGGAATATTTACGTTTTAAATAACAAATGTAATATTTATGACGTCAGAGCTCAAGTCTTTATGATATTTTGAATAAATCAACCGTGTATCTGTTTGTTTTGCAACATTAAAATATTATTCCTGCATAAATCATCATAATATTTATCCAGTTCAAATGAGGGTTCACGAGGCTTGTTTATGTAGCCATGGCAAAGAACAGAGACTTGGAAAAAAAGATAAAATAAGGGAATAAACCTTCTTAGGATTTCACAGCCTTCTAGATTTATTATGTAGAGTTTATTCAGCTATTACGTCATGTATTTTTTTTTTTAAATACAGAGATGCATACACGAAATACATGTCGCGTCAATATTCTTACTATTTTCAAACTCTACTTTCTGATTTCCTGAAACGTGATTCGAACTCCCAAGCACTAAATCACTACGGTAGCATCTCAACCACTAGACCAGCGAGCTACTTAAACCAACCAACCACTACAACAATTCTGGTTAAAGAAGACGTGTAAACAAATTGTAAAACATCTCAGAAGACATAGAAGATGAATCTATACAACATTTAAGAACTCTTCATGACGGGGTCAAAAACAAAATCGCCATTTAACGATTGATGAAAATAGAGGGTGACGTGTTTGAAAATGATTTTCTGACAATAGTAGCAGTTGTATGATTGATAACTATATTTAAAAACATTTCTGTACGTTTTACAAACATTTTATCAAAAGCATATTAATTTTTAAATCTCCACTGTGGCTAAAAATCGGTTACAAAGACGCCTATTTTATTTCCGTCATCTATTGAAATATGTCGGTTCTTCTTCTGAACTCCTCATGCAGGAGTCGGCTGTAACTTGTGATCCGAGGACTGTCTTGCTCGAGCAATACCACAAAGTAAATAATACGTCTTATTTTTTTTTAAATACACCAATATTTGAACTTCATACAGAAAAAAGTATAATTTTTATAGTTACTATAGTTTTTAGAGATGCAGCCTCTCTCTCATACGAACAACAGATGTAAACAACAACTTAAACAGATAAAAACAAAGATGTGTGCAGCACAGAGTTTGCTTTAGTAATAATATTAAAATGATCATGTTACGTTATTGAGTAATTGCCTTTTCAGTGAATAAATGTCTCGCTTGACTCCAGTACTACCAACACAATAGAGAATAGATATGGAGCGAAATTTGTAATATTCCCATCATTTTATACCCACTTAATTTTCGTTGAAAATGTAGGTAGATTTATAACATTTGAACGGGAGAATTCAAAACTAGAATGCAGATCTGTAATACGGATAGCCAAAAAAAAAAATGGGTCGGTTGGGTGATCAGTAGAAACTTTTTACCATGGTAACTTTTTACTATAGTAACTTTAAATTAATAAAAATCCTTTGCGAGTTGTTAATACATTAAATTTAATACTGTCAAAGCATAGATGGAGGAGATAGATTACTACTGTCAAAGCATGGGTGTGACAAATATTCATTATGCATTATCTATGGATTTTTTTCGCCTAGGCATTCGAAATCTGTCACTTTGATGAAAAACAAGATCACCATCGGGCTTACTCTCATCACTAAACTAGCGAGATATCAAACGATTAATTGTCGTATACTGCAACTTTCACAGTATCAATGTGCCAGATGACATTTGGAACAGCTGTGAAAAGTCCGCCATATTTAACTATCGATTCTAGTTTTTACTATCGGATATCGCAGAGTGAAATGAGTCTACTACGGGATGTACTTTCGAGAGGTAAATATTTTTTTTACTAACGATCAAACTCGTTTTCGCAATAAAAAATAATTTTTTACTACAGTAAAAAGTTACTTCTGATCACACAACTCACGGTTGACATATTTATGGCGTACAGCGGAACCGTTGGCAGCTATTTTATCTTCTCAATTCTCGGGTTCGTGCGTTGTATATTTCAATTATTTGAACGTTAAACAAGACTTCTAGATCCGCTTATTTCATGACCCCAACTGCACACTGCAATCGTGACGTTCTATTGGGGAGGAAAAAATCTGAACCAAAATTACACCGGTAACGCGGATCGCAATTTTCGTATGTAAAAAAGTTGTCATCCTGTCAAACGTAATATGTGACATTTTGTGACAAGTGATAGAATGGAAATTGGCAAATACCACAGCATTGTTCGGCGGTGAGGTTGGGTTCCACTATGACAGAGTGACAAATTATCAAATCGACAGTCACAGCTGACCGAGATTGTGCTGAAACTTCACTTGCTCGATTATGTTTCAAGTAATCGAGGAACGTCTCGGGCACGAATCAAACCACGTTTAAGTTAAACGTGACATCAATCACATTACAGAAACAGACCGCTGAACTCTTCACAGTAATTTTCACCGAGACATTTTTCAGCGTAGACAATCAGGAATCACAATCATCACCAATTAAGGTGAGAGATCCAGGTTCGAATCCCGGTGGCGCAACAACAATATTTTTCGATAAAATTGATTTTATATGTATATCTTTCTAATTAATATATTTAATTCATATTTCAAATATCACAGACCTATGTTCTGAATAATTACAACTTCACAATAAGAATGTGTTCTCCTAAATAATAAAGTTGTATCAATGTGTCCAAAATTTAATAAAAATGAATTGATAATTCTGGCGTCTGCTATCAGTTTACTCAAAGGTATTTGAGATTCTGTAAAAATAAGGTAGATGGCTCTTTCAAATAATGGAACGATTAAATGTATTAATATCAAAAAGGTAACATATAGGTTCGAAAATTGTCGCTAAAAATATTGTCGCTGTAGCATAGTTGGATAATGCACCTTCCCCGGTTAGGAAAGAGATCCAGGTTCGAATCCCGGTGGCGCAACAACAATATTTTTCCATAAAATTGATTTTATATGTATATCTTTATAATTAATATATTTAATTCATATTTAAAATATCACAAACCTATGTTCTGAATAATTACAACTTCACAATAAGAACTTAATAGGACTTATTTTTGTTTTCAATTTGTAAAATATACCTTAATAACAAAAAGGTCGCAAATCCACTTAATTAGTATCTATATATTAAAGAAAATTTACAACACAATATGTTTCCTTTCGAATTTCCCTAGACACCGCAGAAGGAAATTGGGATTTTTTATATAGGACTTGAATTATGTCCCTTTGAAATTAATTAAACTCTTAAACGTTCAAAAATATAATACAGAATGATAACTAACATCTTTTTAAATACAAAACAAAATTGTAGAGTACATATGCGTATAATTTAAGCGATATTTTGTGTTGTTTTATATTCAAAATCGTAAATAAAAACAATTTTTTTATAATTTCTTAGTATCATGTCATGTCATTAGTCAGGATTATTTACTTTACAAATTATCATTTAATATCTCAACTATTTTCTTCTATTGATCGCTACTATAACAAGCCGTGTCTCTACAGTCTTGAATTTCCATGACAGATATGTCCTTAAAGACTTTTGCAATTCTATTCAATGTCTTTTTTGACAGAAATCCTTTTCACCGATGACCCAACTACTGAAGTCTTCCTATTTTGATCACTCTTGAAACGCGTATCTCATTAAATAAAGTGTAGACCTCATTGCTGTAGCGTCGATGTCGAAATTCGCGTTCATTTTCAGTTTTGTTAATTCGTTTTCAGAAACGTCCGGTACGTATTCTTCATCGTTACCGCCCGTATATCAGAACATTACAAATTATACATGTATTATTATATTATATTAATTGCAACGATTCTATTTGCGTCATATCGAGTATAATAGACCCAACAGACCACAATACGGTTCGTTACAATTCGATACAGACCGACACGAAGTGCCGAGTCGCGACCCGAGAATTTATAAATAAATTACCAATCAATACAACATCAAACCAAGTTTGATTCACAATCAGCAAAGTTAATCACAAAATAAGAAGAAAACGTTCTTTGTCTGTTTCCAAGCGCCACTTGGGGCGTGATCAAGCGACACAATACACAAATAATTAAACGGGAGTCTGGAGGCAAGTTTACTCGGGAATAATGCAATTTATTTCGGATTGTGTGCTACCTCTTGCAAAACTCCATTCCCGGAAACTTTTACTAGTGTTTAAAAAATGGTCTAAAGCTGTGAATTAATTCTGCCTTAATATCCTAATACAGTAGGCACCGGTTATTGCGTTCAGTGGTTATTAGAATCAGCGTTTATCATATAGTGATCAATTCTCGATGGGCGGAATCAAACATCGAAGACTAGAAAATATCGTTACACTTTTAGACGTTCTCACCTTTACCGGTAACGGAATCGATACCAGGTGCCTGTAAAACATTTTTGAAATCAAAAATTTATTGGTGGCGCAGAGCATCGATCCTGTTACTCACATGCTAAGTGAGAACTCTACCATTTTACTATTGCCCCACTAGACAACGGTGTCAAATTGTCATATAAGTGTATAATGCTGTTTTTTTGTGTTAGATTGTAATGCTTTGATATACTTTATTATTTATACATTCTTAACATCAAATTAATCGTATGTTGAATTTCATTTGAAAAATAGTTACACCTGGTAAATTTTATAACAAGTTTAATTATTAAAGAGATTATTAATAATGTCTTAAGATATATTTCACATCTCATTCGTATCCATCGGTAGTGCAGTTGTTAGTATCCCTGTGTATCTCGTGAAAAACCTGGGTTTTATTCTCCACTGGAATTTTTTTATTTAACTCAACTTATGAATATTTTTCACAGAGGTCGTTTGATTCATATATCTGAGTAACGCGCCCTGTTTCATTGCTTTTATTATTTTATCATGGAATTAGAATCAAGATATTAAATAACTCATATTTAATTTACGAGGCGCGTTTTTTAAGTACCGGATTTTTTTTTTAAAGAAGCACAACATAATTTTTACAACACTTTACTTTCTTCGGACTCTACGCACTTTCAACTATTTCTCAACATAGTCGCCACCATTATTAAGACACTTGTCATAACGGGGCACAAATTTTTGTATCCTTTCGTCGTAGAACGACGCCGCCTGAGACGAAAACCATGTCTCTACTCCGTCTTTGATTTCATCATCATCATCAAAATACTTGCCACCAAGGAACCGCTTCAGATGAAGGAAAATATAGAAATCACAGCGCCAAATCAGGACAAAACAGGACACACTTGGCGATGAATGTCAGCTGGTATCATGTTTCGTGCATTCAAGACATGAATCACGGACCGTACCTCACAGTCGGCGGACTGATCTATTGTCTAGAATATTTCAACCACTCACAAGATGGCCACGCTATGTGAATGTCTCTAACGTTGCAGGTGGCGAGTCAGCAAATGAAGGAAACCAACATCGCAATCTCAACGCTACACCGGAAATATCTAACAACGGTACTTACTTAAAAAAACGAGCCTCGTAATATATATGTTTTGGATTGAAATAACAAGCAATTGCAGCACTATCCAACCATTTTAAGTAGGTACCTAATTCCTTGCGTAATACACAACAGTATGTAGTTGGTAATTACGCTCGTGTATATTTGATTTCTAAGTTAGACATTGCAACTCCACCTTAGCTTTGGCTTTCCCGAGCTCCTGCCCCCTGTCGGTCTTATGTTTAGCAAACACTTCTGTGGTTGTTGATCGATCATCCTCTTCGAATAGCCCAACCACCGAAGTCTTTCTGTTTTATAAACCTTAAGACTATTATTTATATAACATAATTAACGGATATTAAAATCGAAATAGCTGAGGACCAATGTGATCACAATAACCGGCGTTGATATCACTGACGTTGGGAAATATTTTACGGACCTCTACTGAAATCTGTATTAAAGGTTGTGTGTTAGAACGGGCATCTACAGGATGGTCCAAAAAAAGTGAGAACATATAAGTTATTTCAAAATATAATATAATTAATTATAATTCTTAATGTAATTTTTTTTGCACAATATTTAGGTAATCAGAAATCATCAAAACACCCCATATTGAATAAGCTACTGGGTTTAAATCTGGGCTGTTCCGTGGCCACATGCCTGGCTCGATGAAATTAACATTCTCACGACGAAGAAAGTTGATTGTACTTCTGGCTGCGTGAGATGGAGCTCCGTCTTGCTGCAATGTCCAGTTATACTCCAGGCTTTGTTTTAAAACTCTTTGATCATTTTCCTAGCACCCCAACGTTTGTCAATTCACTAATTTTTGATCAGAATACGGTCTTCTGCAGTGATTTTTGTCATTATGGGCAACAATTTGAAAAAAACAAATATAAAACATGGGAAAATTAATAATCAAGGGCCGGAAATTGTCAAAATAAAACGTAATATATAATATAACTATTTAAACTAATTTTGATGTAATTATATCACATTTTACGAAATGTTCTCACTTTTTTTTGGGCCACCTGTATATATTATATTACACATCAGGCTGTCTAGGGTGACATCGCGTTCTGCAGGGTGACATTTCACGCGTGTTTAATTCAATCCAATGTACGTTTTACGTACAAAGTTTTAGCGATATACACTCGTTATCAATATGTTTATTTAGCGGGCACCACAGTAAGCCTTGTGACGAGAACTGCGTTCGAAATTACGCATTAGATAAATTCGTAACACTTTCAACTTTTGTTTTATTTTCATATTATATATCCCATACTATGTGCAGTTGTGTCTAATTTTCACACAAGTATACAATGCTGATTTTATCTGTTCAAGAGTTTAATATACATTATTGTTTATAAATTTTTAACATAATTTTTAATTAATTTAGACTAGAAAAATATTTACACGTGATGAACTTTATTACATTCTCACTTATCATCACGGGGGTAGGTAGAGAGGATAAAGCGCCACACTCTTCTGTCCTGACGCACAATTATCTCATTCTCATCTTTTCATACAAGCTCGCCGGTTATTGTAGCTTTTAACAGGACCATCTTCTAGTGTCTGGTTTTCCTGGTCGTGCCAAGTCTTTCGGTGACATCTCTATTTCTGGTGTCATTAACACTTGCGTCACATATAATTTAAGTGATCCTTTCTTAATCTTACTCACTATACTAAGATCAGCTTTACATTACTTTATTATTTCTTCATTCTTTACTATAACAGGCATAACTATATAAATGTATGGGGTAATTACAGAGCTTGCGACCTATCTTCGGCTGGCTTAAGTGATCACTTTATATATATATTCACCCTTCAATCTCCACATTTATCAAATTTTTAAAAGTTGTATATATGTTAGTATGTGAACCCGCTTCGAGTACCACTACACCGTTGCCATCTATGGACCAAATGTGATAATTCATTTTTCCACCCATCACGCGCGGCTCGAATCAACTCTTACTCTTTCTTAAATAATGTTCTCACTCAACCTTCCTAACCTAACCTAATCTAAACCAATCTACTTATCTATCATATTGTATGTATGGTAAATAATCTGTTAAATAGACTGAAAAGAAAAACACAAGAAATCGATTACCCAAGTTCTTTATTTAAATTCGCCTTTTAACATTCCGATGCGATCTCCATCTTGTATGGAATGCCACTTGATTGGGAAGCTAGCCGCGCGTAGCTAGCTGGCGCATCATTTGGCGCCGGTTTTAATTTAGCGCCACCCCTCGTATTATTCCAGCCGTCAAGTCTGACGTTTAATTATTCTCCGACACTGCGGGAAATCCCTCGTAGGGAAAACCGATCTGCCGCCGCGGCCACACTAGGCAGGGCTGGCAGGCTGAATAGAATGATATTTAAAACGCGATAATTTGTTTTGTATTCTACATCAATCTACGTCGAAAATTCAACCACCCCAGATTGAATAAATTGCATAATATGTTATGTAAAAAAGTATCGCGCGATCTATATTTTGAGAAATAAAATAATATTTCTCTAGAACTTTAAACGTGGCGCTTTCTGGTGTCAGTAAAGTGCTATATTCTTAAATTGCCACTAATTCAGTTTAACTTATTGGTACATGTATTGATAATAATTTAAAATCTCGCAAATCAAAATGTGAGTAGTTTTCTGTCAGCAAAAAAGTAAAAGCAGTGTCACCGAAGAAATATGCTAATGGCGCACTTTGATTGAAACCATAGATAGGCATTAAAATTACAAACATTTATTCTATTTCAACTGCTTCTGAAAATTCAAATTCACCTAACTGACGAACGGAACATCAATGGCCATCGGATTGAAATTTGATGTTTGACATACAACGAATCTCTGAGACTTGGTATACGGTAAATTACGAAAATTGTCCGGAGGCTAGAGAATAGATCCCGAGTTCAAATTCTAGCCATAAATGTATCAATATATAGATGTCTCATGGAGATGAAGCTATTATTTTTACATGGGAAGTATGGAAGTCTTGGTTATTACAGGGCTTACAACCTGTCATCGGCTGGTTTAAGTGATCACTTTACACAATGTAACGTTCACCTATTTACCCATGCTACCACATCTATCAAATTTTTGGAAGTCGTATATATGTTATCATGTTAGAACATTTCAATTATTCATTAGCAACTATGCTGTCGTCATCTATAGATTTTTTTTGAAAATTTTATATTCATTCTCGCGTAACAGTATAGATGTAACACCAACCGTTCCTTCTTCAGAGGGCGTACAAGTTACCTGTACACCTGCAGGGTTAGTGTCACCACCGGTCGGTGTTAATAAAATTAAAGTGGTGTTTAAACAAAGTAAATTGTTTTTAATTATATTTATAACATAATACATGTATAGTTCGAATATAAATATGCAGATATATCAGACATGTGTTTTTTATATAACACTGTTTATAATATGATTATAAATTAAATTAATCGATTAAAATGATGTGCAGATAACATATATTTATCGAAAAAATATTCTGATTGGTATTGTGATACGAACCCGAAACTTCTTCTATCCGGAGAAACGCGTTGCCATTCTGATTACGTTTTTCGACAAACTTTGAATTTATATTTTGTAGACTTTTTTATATAACGGATACATCTATTATTCATTTATAAAAGCAATTTTTATTTTTTATATCTTTCTAATTGATTCACTTAATTTGTATAATATTAAAAAATATCACAGAACTACGATATGAAATTGCAACTTCGCAAGAAAAATGTGTTTTCATTAAATATATTATTACCATAGTTAATTCAACATTGTAGAATATTTATTTTATTGTTAATATGCCATTTTTTCGCGTTTGTCACTAAAACCATTCGACATTCAATTTTCTTACAAGGATCATCTTGCATAACCTCGCTCAACAGATGTTATATTTTTCTGCTTCTTTAAATAGCGTGAATTTACCCTCAATTTGTGATCAATTATTGAAAAATTTATCGCACATTTTTTGTATACTTATATGCCAACATCCGCATTTCCACCGAATTGATTCTTTGCCAGAACATCCGTAGATCAGAGTTGGTAAGAGAACTTTTGAAAAAATTTGAAAATGCAAAAGAAAAACTGACTAATCGTGAATATTTTAAAAAAAGTGACATCCCTGTATTTTGCGCGTGTGAAAAATTCACACGCCTATAAATAGATCGGTCTGAAAACTTTCCTACAATAGCAACACTGAACGATAATCTAATGCGAGCATTCGAGACTGTTTACAATATACTTCAACAGAGGTATGCAAGTCAATTATTTAACTGGCGACATCGGAGTGAATAGATCGGCCCTGTTGACACTTGAAAATGTTCAATTACTTTGAAGAATTGAAAATTTTTGATTGGTGTATATTAATTAATCGTTTGATTACAGCATCGCTTCGATGATTTGATCACAGATCAAATTCTGTACATCTTGGTTTATTGACTGAAAGCAGGCAGACTTTTACAGTCTAGATTTTTAGAGAATTATCGACTTGACTGGCAAATATAATATTTTCAATACACAGAAAATTTACACGCCAGAATATCCCTTTTCATTATATTCTTTTGGCGTTCTATTATTCATCTTGGCTTTGTATAACAAAACAATACTTCTGGAAGATGAGGCATTAATGCAAACATTTTTGGCTACTCTTCGTTTATTTTTACACAATAACGCAAAGAAGATTTACTTGGGTAGACTGGACTACTTGGATGACATTCTTTATGTCTGAAACTGTCTTCTTTATGCCTTTAGGTCTGAAACTGTCTTCTTTATGCCTTTAGGTCTGAAACTGTCTTCTTTATGCCTTTAGGTCTGAAACTTCAATTAGAGTCAAGCATAAAGAAACAGCAAAAACTACATCAAAACTTTTATTGTGTTAGAATTAATAGTGTAAAATTACAACATAGAACCATTACCATCATTGACACAACTGTGTGTTTTAACAATAATATTTTCTTTAATGCGTGACTCGCGCATGTTGGCAAGAGAGGGATAAAAGATCGCCCGGCAGTCGGGCGCGCTCTCCCGCATCTGAGCCGCATCTCTTGTAATTGACTTATAATAAAGACTATTATTACCACCTCGCGTTATGTTTGTGCTACACAATCCCGCACACAATATAGACAGCATCGAGCAGTTAACAGATATCACATAAAATATTGTATTATTTTACAAAAAATCGATCTTTCAATAATAACGGTTCATTGAACTATTTAAAAGACATACATCTAATATATGCTTATTCGATCCAGCGATAGAATATTTGCCTAGTAATCAAGTCATATGGGATTCGAAACTCATCTCAGGAGACTACCGAGTTGGTCCTACTTTCATAGTATAAGCGTTTAGCCTAGTCTGAAAATAGAAAAATTATTAATGTGACATATATTCCCTCACTATTTAAAATAATATGCAAAACGTAATGTGTGTATTTAAATCATTAATTACTTAATTAACTTATTATTATCGAACTGAGTTTATTTTTGTCACGTCCATATTTTTAAAAAGTGAAGTTCTTTTCACCAATAGTGAAAATAATAATCGTGTATATATATATTATTTAGTTGTGTTTGTAGTACAAAGTTTGGTTTATTTTAATAATTAAAATAACTATGTTGCACTATAATGTAACTGCCATGTCAATAGTTATTAATTTAAAAACAACAAAAAAATAGCATTTCTAATTATTGCGTAAATAACTAAATAGTCCTTCTAAATTGTTTTTTTTTAACTAAATACATTTATTTTTTATTTGATTATCCGCCATATACATAAGTAATTCAATATTTCTACAATTTTTGTGAAAAATGTTTGCTTGACTTTAAATTACATTTTGGCTGCCAGAAATATGACTCAGCCTCTTACTATGTCAGCTTAAACTATACTTAACTAATATAAAATAACCATCCATTTTTATAACTGCATTAGTATGGAAAGAGCGCCTTTAATTTTTAAAATCTGGCAACAGAAAATAATTCCCTACGATAATTCCAATTCATTTTTATTTTAAGTTTTAATTTATTTATTTTTTACCCTTTTCCGTTTAATATTTGTAATGTATATTAAAAATTATTTATAACCGTAGTCCATGTTTAACCCCATGAGTTTATCTCTACATCTTTGTCAAATTGCTAAATTTCATGCTTTAGGGTAATAAAAAAAACATTTATAAAAACCCTTCAAAGTTGCCTTTATACAAAATGTCTTTATCACGTTTTTAAAAATAGAAAGAGGCGAATAAAACTTATTTGGGGTTGCCATCACGAAGAATATAATGAAGTGTTCGCATGAAAATATCACTTTTAAGTACTTAATTTGGTAATATTAATATTTAATTGAATAAGCGTTTCGTATCATTATGCCCGATATAGATTAATAGAAATATTTTTATTTTTTTTTAACTTTTGTTTCGGGCGATGTTTCACAAAATATTTGTCTCCTTGACAACCAAGTTGGCCGTGTCACATTATTATTGGATTGATTAATTTTATATACACTAACTCATTTTACGAAGTTTTTAAATTCTCCAAAGACATATCGCATTATTCTACGCTTCAACATCAAATCCCCTTCAGGTATTCGTTGCCTTCCAAGAATCTTTTAAGTGATATACCTATAGATGGTAATTAACACTATAGTTATTTAAGTTATGTTAGCATATTACTTGATCACGTACATACAATGGAACGTATATAACGGAACCGTCATCAATCCTAGAAAATTAAAAAAAATTGTCACATCTGTCCTGATCTTTTCTGTCGCGGGGTGGATTTTATCTTAGCCATTCTTTTGCCGTATGCAATATTTCAGGGGCATCAAATGCCACACCAGCCCTGATGGCTCGGAGCGTCGGTTGCGACAAAAGGCTGCCGTGAATTATTTTTTAAGCGAGTTGTAACAATGTTTTAGTAAATAAATACATTTATTATAAGTTCGCAGTTAGAAGAGAGCGGGCAGAACCGCAGTGAGATGAAATATCTAACGATTATAAAATAAAATAATTAATTAACGACACCTATTGCGTACATTTGGGAACCTCACAAAATCAATAATACAATATTTCTTTCTTCGCCGACGAGGGTGGCAATCGCCGAGTTTCCAATACAAAGGTCATTGCTTTCGGTGCTGTACTTCGCACGTGCTATCTCCACAAGTATTTTGTACGATGGTATTTATTGACATTTATTATTGTAATTTTAATACATTTACAGTACACAATTAACTTATCATATGCACGATTTCAAATCAGAACACATTTTATGCCAATTTTCCAATAAAATAATATCGGCCCGGTCTGACTGGAATGTCAAAACCATGAAGGTAGATAAAAATAAATGATTTCATTTTATTTACAAATGTGAAAATAATGCCTATTGATCTAGTGGTCGGGGATTTGAGCCTCGTTCCAGGATACCATCAAGTTAGTCCTATTTTCATAGCACAAGCGTTTAGCTTAGTTTGAAAATAGTAAGAATATTGATGTGACACGTATTCCGTATACGCATCTCTTTAAAAAAAATTAAACTATCAAAATTATGATCCACAATAGAGGCGACATCTGTTATTTTCGGTTCAGACGACATTCGCAGTGTTCATTATTTTGTAATATGGGTACTACATATATTGTATCACGGGAATAGAAAATTATGTTGTTATTTCAATACTAATTTAATGCATTAATTATAAATATATACATATAAAATCAATTTTGTCGAAAAATATTGTTTTTGCGCTACCGGGATTACACTACCAATTGTGTTATAGCGCCGAATTGGAAATAGAGATCCAGGTTCGAATCCCGGTAGCGCAAAAATAATATTTTTCGACAAAATTGATTTTATATGTATATATTAATAATGAATACATTAAATTAGTATTTAAAACATCACAGACCGTCTGTTCTGAATAATTACAACTTCACAATAAGAATGTGTTCTCCTTAATAATATTATTTCAATGGTGTAAGATCGCGTCTGACCGCTTATTAATTTGGTTAAGTTAAGATATACTGTAGTAGACCATCTCTATTTGTTAATAATAAATTATGTAGACTTTGATTGAATAAGAGGTTTTACGGAAACACAGGCAATGGTCATTTCCCAGTAATCGTTTTCGGCTAGTAAATACATATATAGTAAGTAATATAATTTGATATTTACTGTTAAAGTAGGTACCCTCATTATTTTCTCGTTTAAATCTGACTTGTTATTGAAATTTTATGATTTTCCTTTGTTACACAGAATACAATTAACCGTCTTCATCAAACCATCTCGGAGAATGGAATTGTTGTGTTGCCAAATTCTCATGAGAGATGATTAATTTTAATTGTATTCTCAGATTATGTGACACTTGAAAATAATAACCGGGGTTTGTTGTATCCATCGACCGATATGAATTTTTAATAAACGTATTCAGATATGCTGATGAAAAATATAAATTGACGTCTAATTTATACATTTTTTATCATTGTTTCTGGCAGATATCATTTTTCCGAAACGCAATAAATTACGCCCTTCCTTTCTACGAAAATGTCAAGCATCTTTTAAAAAGTTAATCTCATTGAAAATTTGTTGAAATTGATTTATCAAAATCTGTCATTGATGTACCAAAAAAAAAACATCTGTGCGGGATTTTAAAGTTCGCTTTGGGCAATCAAACTTGTCAGAAACAAGGAAGAATTTTGGATGTCTCATTATTTAAATGGCTGAAGGATATTTTCGCAAAACTGAAATACGACATTTTCACAAAATTCGAAAATGAATAAATTTAAAAACTTTTATTTTTAAATGTTCTAAACGCCTTCCTCCGTGTAACATAAATCCATCCATTCTGTCTATTTTTGTTGAATTTATATAAAATGTATTTAAATAACTATATGTACATATACTTAAGGCATATTTTAATGAAATTTTTGTGAATAGTGTTGTAATTTTTATTAGACATTGTGGTGTAATTTTTTAAGAATGTATTTTGTTAAATATTTGTTTAAAAAGCTATTGAGCCCGGCTTTTTATCCTTATATTTATACGTGATTTATTATCGCTGTTCATTTGACCTGTGACATGAGTAATTGATGTATATTTGACCTGTGACGTGAGTAATGGGTGTATATTTGACTTGTGATATGAGTAATTGGTATGTTTTTGACTTGTGACGTGAGTAATCGTTGTATATTTTATTTGTGACGTGAGTAATTAGTATATATTTATTTAGTTACATAAGTAATTTATATAGTTATATAAGTGATTGGTGGATATTTATTTAATTACATAAGAAATATACATTTATATACTAGTAACTTAAGTAATTTATGAGGTAGACCTATTTAGCGACATAACTTTTACATTATATTTTATCATTATATAAATGTCACTGTAAACCCAATATGCATGTTTTTCATCTTGTTTTATCAATTACTGTTGCAATTTCACATATTTTATAATGTTATAAATAAATTAACAAGATCCACTGTCCGTATGTTAGACTGCATAAATACAAAATTGTTTATCCATATTTCAAACAATTTGTCAATTTTGTTTACTCTTTGTGACATTTCTGTACAAATTTTTTAACCAATTTATACATCGAAAAGACGATATTATTTTTGTAAAAATAAACGTACTTATTTAAATTTTACAGGAAATAGTGTATCCATAATATGTATCTACTATCAGAGATTGTTTATGTAGCTAGGAAAAAAAATATAAATTAATGTTTTAATAATGCATGTATCAAAATGTATGACAAATGTAAAATAAATTTATTTATCAACAATTTAAACGTGTTTAATTTCAATGTACAGCGAAAAAGAATTCAAAACTTGATTATAAATTATACTATTACCTTTGTTAGGGTAAGGTTAAGGTCTTGAAGATTTGATGATAATGGTTGATATTAAACATATTCATTGGTCAAATTATTCTCCGTAGAAAACATAATAGATAACGAATGACTTAGCACGCTCTGAGTTTTGAGAGTAAAGTTTCATAACGCAACCATAAAAAATGCGTTGATACTCACACTTAAGTCAAAATAAATGTACAAAGTACCTACCAAAAATCTATGCTAAGTATAAAAATAATCTTTAAAAAGTCACTTTGACGTATAATTGTTTAATGGTATGCAAAATAATAAATATATAATAATACAAATTACACGAATCAATTAGAAAGATGCACAGAAAAAAACTGTCGAAAATATATTTGATTACTACTTACCAAATATCTTTTTCTATACATACTTTTTTCTGTGTATCTTTCTAATTAATAAATTTAATTTATTTAAAAAAATCACATAACTATGTTCTTAAATTGCAACTTCACAATAAAAATGTGTTTTCGTTAAAAAAATATATAATATATATTTTAAATAATACAAACCTAATAAAATATTGTTAAATAAATCAAAACGAGTGCACAATTACTAAAGAAATAACATACATAACTTACAGGACAGGATGCAAAGCAATGTTGATTTGACAACACTTGAGTTTTTATAATTCATTTTACAGAGAAATAACTTTTAATGCTTTATGTATGCCGCTGATACAGAAGGAAGGTGGTGGGTGCCTTTTTCTGTGAAAGCGTGTGCGGCCATTTTTGATATTAAGATGACTAGGGCCGATCAATTCAAAATGTTGCGTTGTATATACTTTTGTTCAATTTCAAAATACCTCGTAAAGTTTTTATGAATCTGTGAATTCGGACAATTCCAATTTCACAAGAAATTGGTTCTATAATATGATGAACTAAAGCATCAGGTCAGTTGGTAATAAATAAGAATAAACATTGAAATATGGTTCATTCTAAATCAAAGATGAAAATTCAAAATACGTCATCAGACTTTAACGGATACATGAGAGTACTAGATGCAATTTTTTCAAGATTTTAAGTCAGCTGTCTACTCATATAGTTTTTACACGTCATGTTAATTTATTAGCAATCAAACTTAGCTCTTTTTGATGTAAATTGATCATTCAAAATCGACGTTAGTTTGCAAAATCAGTCGCTTTCGCCCGCTACCATTAAGAATTCAACCAATAGCGGTCTTTGCTACTCTGAAGTTTGGAAAGTAGCTTGTTTTTGAAAGGTGTTCTATTTATTTTGTATATTAAACCAAATTAAAAGGATTATTATTCATAATAAGAAGTGCATTAATAAATATATTATAGTTTTTCAAGCTCCCATCAGTTTTTCTCCAAATAAAAAATATGGAGGTTGCTGAGGTTGCAACCATTTAGTACCCCACCTTAAAAAAATATTATAACAATAACAATGGATGACAGTGGTATGTACTTAATTCTTGTGTATCATTGTATTATTATATTGTTAATAGGTGAAATGTGAGCAGACCAAAGACCCGCTGGATCGATGATACAGCGATGGTAGACAGCGGACTCGTGATACCATCATCAGAGAAGCTTGGAGGGGTTAGGAGAGGCATATCTCCTGTACTGGACGCAAAGATGCTCAAGATGATGAAGTTATTGCATTGTGTATACTTTCTTTAAATATCATATTCTAGTTGTACTCCTTTGCAAGAAGACCATAAATCAAATACAAGGTTGGTACTAGAGATGGTTGATATTTGTGTCCCGGTGATTTTTAACCGATTACTTTCATGCCATCGGAACATCCAGTTACTCGATATTGTAGTAACCCGTTCCACAGAATCGATTGAGTATCGTACGATGCGAGGATCGGTATCACCGGTCAAAATTAAATGAACCATTTATTTGCAATGTCAACAGTTCTTGGCGACGACGACAGATCATCGAATTTAATCAATTAGATTAAATTAAAAGAACCGGTTCTTTTATTAATTATGAATTCCACCATGCATTTCGAAAGATGAAACCGGTTCTAAAAGTAACCGATCAAATGATCAGATAATTATCTGGAACTGGAACTGGTATTCCAAGCAAATATTCATGTCGACTTTAAAAAGTGGTAAAAATGATTGAATCATCATTAAATATGTTTTTTCACGAAATATGTCATGAAACTGAGCTATAAAAAGCGCGTTAAATAGTCATTAAATAGAGGGTTTGCGGGTCGGGGTATAGTATATATATTTAGGGGTTAGGACGGTGGTTAAATGAAATAAATGTGCTCGGCGCGCGTGGGCCGGCAAGACCGCCGTTGTAAAACGATGAAACTGGAGAGACTGCTTGACGGTGAATGCTTGAGTCAGACTTGTAGCAGCAGCCGGCAACGCTGTCGCTAGCGTCGATGCCGACAGAGATGGCGGTGAATATGAATTCTGTTCGCTGCATATATATATATATTTACGGATATTTAGTATGGAAGAAATATTTCCATAAAACAAAAGAGCAACACCTGAACTCGAAACAAAATTCAGACGATGTTTGAAAAAAGAAACCATAACAAAATGATCGCCATGAACCTGGAAGTATAATACTATATATGCACCAGTTGTATGACACACACCTTGAAACATTTACCTGAATCCATTGTTACTGAACGGTCATTCATTGTATTGATGAACTCACTCTCATTGCATTGTTACGCTGAGCCTCGCTCTAAGGCCTGGTTTGCAGGTAACAAACAATGTTGTTTCTCGAAGAGTTGGTATGTTTCCAAAGAAATTAGGTTCTTCAGGCTCTTCAGCCTCTTCAGCCGGCACACAAAGGAGACACTCAGCCCCCGGAGATGATCAGCAATTGAGATTCAAAAGGCGTTCCCGAGAACCAGGATATAAATAATGCTAATTACCGCTCGGTGCGTACCTACTCGGTATCTTTTACAAATCTCCACAATGTGGAAAATAATATTCCTTTACTCAAATTTATTGCGTGCCTACGAGCGTATTTTTGTTAGCCTTTAATAACTTATTTATATCACAATTAATAACAAAAGTAAATAAAAATAAACCAGATGCCTTGTAATTCAAAATAATAATGGTATTTGCATTACCATACAAACAATACAAAATAATATCACATTAATAAAAAAAAATACACTTGTACACAACCTAACCGGGGAAGGTGCTTTATCCAACTAAGCTACAGCGACATTATTTTTAGGAAAGAGATCCAGGTGCGAATCCCGGTGGCGCAACAACAATATTTTTCGATAAAATTGATTTTATATGTATATCTTTCTAATTAATATATTTAATTCATATTTAAAATATCACAGACCTATGTTCTGAATAATTACAACTTCACAATAAGAATGTGTTCTCCTAAATAATAAAGTTGTATCAATGTGTCCAAAATTTTATAAAAATGAATTGATAATTCTGGCGTCTGCTATCAGTTTACTCAAAGGTATTTTAGATTCTGTAAAAATAAGGTAGATGGCTCTGTCAAATGATGGAACGATTAAATGTATTAATATCAAAAAGGTAACATATAGGGTCGAAAATTGTCGCTAAAAATAATGTCGCTGTAGCTTAGTTGGATAAATCACCTTCCCCGGTTAGGAAAGAGATCCAGGTTCGAATCCCGGTGGCGCAACAACAATATTTTTCGATAAAATTGATTTTATATGTATATCTTTATAATTAATATATTTAATTCAGATGTATATAATAGTGTATTAAAATAAAGTACCAAAATACAAAATAATAAAACAAATAAATATATAAAACAAAATCAAACTAAAATTTGGTAAGTTCATTATCTGACGATATTAAATGATATTTTGCCATAAGCTCTTACGTGAAAGCCCGCCAATAATGACAGGAAAAAAGATATTTTTAAATTTACACAGAATACTTAAATACCTTGAGATATCGAATTAAATTATTATTGAATACATGAGGAGTAGGTAGGTACCTAGTACCTACTTAGGATTAACACACAAAACTCTGTCGATTGATTGATTTAATCAAATAAAAACAAAGCTAATTGTAGACAAATATATAATTATTTTATTAGAAATATGCGTGCACATAATTACCTAACTAACTTTTTACGCTACTTTTGCGGAGATTGCCAGAAAGGATAGGATAGAGCGCCACACTCTTTTGTCCTGACGCACAACTTTCGCCTCAACCACATTAATACTCTGCTCATGCATGCCCTTCGATTGTCGACGCATCTAACAGGTCATCTTCCGGCATTTGATTCCTGGTCATGCCAAGTCTTCCGCGGAGGTCCTCTATTTCTGGTACTGTCAACGCTCGCGTCATACATCTTTCTTTGATTCACTCATTCCAGATGACTAAACCACCTAAGCGATCATTTTGTAATCTTGTTCACTATGCTATAATCAGCTTACTCCTAATTTGTTAATTTTACGGCATTGATACTAGTTTTACCTATTACCATATTATATAGTTACTCGTCTTCGTCTCCGCCCGGGCGCTGCAGTTGGAATCTTTTATAAAATTCCGTAAAGGAAATTAAAACAAAGACAACATTAAGTTGGATGATGGTTTCAATTTTTGTTAAACCATTCCCATGAATTGGCCGCCCGCGTGCCACACACTAGTGTTTTGTTAGGCCGGCGTTTTGAAACTTGCCAATAGCCGGCTTTTTACCAAAAGACGTTCTGAACACTAGTGTTAACTACAACTTACTGCTTTATTAAGAAATAACTATAATGTTATTTATTGAATTCGATTTCTTGGATTGCGCCTGAATTATTTTTATTACACACTATTATCGTTTTGCAATTTGTGATTTAATTTTCAATTTTTATAATATAAGATCTAGAGGGCTGCCTTAGGGCGCCTGCTCTGTCTGTACGTAGCGCCGGCGTTGCAGTTGGATGAGGATTATTCTCGGTTACAAGGTTACGGTTAAATGAATGAAAACAGTGAAATATAAATACAAATTAGTTGAGAATACTTCACGCCAGCTAAATGGTGCACTCTCGATTTCCACAGCATTCGGTCGATACTTGGCGTACCTACTCGCCGGTAGATGTCATTAATTTCGTATCCACCCCCATTTCATTACTGACAGTGACGGTAAACCGTTACATGACTGTGATTGTGTCTATGATCGTTAACTGAGATTTAACTGTCGAAGACTCAGTTTCTAGTGTGGCAGTCATTACTCGAAGAATTACGTTAATTAGTTATCAATCATCGTTACAATCACAATAACAGTCAAAATAACGGTTTAAATAACGATTTTACCATCACAAATGACTATATCAGAAGTGTGCGTGTTATATAAGTTATTAAAAGTGCGACCGGCGTACAAATGGCTAAAATTATATTTATGTAGATTATTTTTCATTTCATCAGTTGTCAGTAATTTAATATATAATTCTTAAGTATATAGGCTAATTTAAATTTAAAAGCTTTCAAAACCTCCATTACGGCCACAGACGACCGACTTAAATATACTAAATAGCCGTCCCACACCCACGCATTTGATTGGCTTAGCGAAAAGTCATTAGTGAACCACTCAGAAAGCGTCCAATCTGAGCCCGTAAGTATGCGTTAATAATGTGTTATCGAAGAATTCGCCAATTGGATTATCACAGCATAGTCCGCATAAAGGACGTTGATCACCTTTTCGAAAAAGTTGGCGTTCTAAAATAAAGCCTTAACATAAGTCAGACTAAAATACCAGATTAAAATTGTATAACAAAATTATGCAAATTAAAAAAGATGTGACAATCAACACAAAGAATTGTTAAACTTGATTCAACTTTTTAATCTTCCATTACGAACTGTAAATATTATTTGTTGAACTTATATATTTGTTTATTTTAAATTAAAAGCCGGGCAATTTCACCAACTCTCAATAGCCGTCATTTGTTTAACAAACAAAAATAATATATAAATTGCGAGTATTTTTGAAGTGATATTTCTTTAACCGCGTTGTATTTTTTTAATTAGTCGTCAAGGCCATCATCAAAATTATATCATTTTGAAAAATCAAAAATACATTTTAAAATGCTTTATAGAAAGAATGCTTTCGTTTAAAAAAAATTCACGTCGCTTACACCGTTGTGGAATATTTCGAATCCATTTATTTAATCCTTAAACCAAAATACACTGTTATTTTTGTGGTAATGGCGAATATTTTTACTTGCGCATTCGAAGGCGCTTGTTACGTTTTGCCTTCAGACTTGTTCGTACAATTCATAGAATCTTTCACATGGGTGGGTCTCCACGTGTTAAAAACTTTCTGTCATTGAAATTATCATAAATTTGTCTCGTTTTCCACAATATTGATGTTAATTTTTTTTTTTTTTTAACGCTCTCTATAGAAAATGTTTTTTAATTTGACTTGTACTAACTTTTAGCATTTGTTATCTCAACTAAAAAGTTTTTAAATGATAAATTTAACTAAATAATTACTAACGGATCCCACTGTATCAACTATAAAAGCAGGAACAACGATGTATACTATAGGTACTTGCAAGATATTTAGCTAGATTACAATCAAGAATGTTAGTCAGGGCCGTTTCTACCATTAGGTGCGATTAGGTGGCTGCCTGGGGCGACAAAAGGGCGGATTTTTTATTAAATCAAACAGTGAAAAAGTTGAGTAAATTAGGAGAAAAAAAATTGTAATATGGCACAGTATTTTATTTCAAATCAAATTGACTAATAAACTGCTACAAGAGAAGCACTTTACTCTTAAGAAAATAGTAAATGAGCTTAAAAATGCAGAGGAGTATTTACTCTACACGAGTGGCATGGAATTTAAGAGAGTTTTGGGTTATGCTCGAGAGCTAACTGAATATATCAATATTGAGCCAATTTTTCAGCCACAGATAAGAGGGAGGAAAAAGAAATTGTTCGCTTACCAATCAAAAGATGAATCTATCACTGACCCCAAAGAGAAGTTCAGAGAAAATTACTATTTTGCGATATTGGACATGGCAATTAGTTCTGTAAAAGAATAATTCACACAGTTGAATGAAATTGCAAGATTATTTGTTTTTCTATACAAGATAAATGACCTCGAGATGAAAACTCCCGAAGAACTCATGGATTTGTGCATCAAATTGTAAACAGCTCTAACCCGAAACTCAGGAATAAGTCATCGAATACAAACAAATGCGAAACCTGAATATGTGCTGAACTATCTGAGCTGTGTCAAGTTAGAAAATGGTTTTCCTCATTTGTTCGTAGATCTTTCGTATCCTTTTGACTTTACCGATTTCAGTGGCGAGTGCGGACAGGAGTTTCTCAAAACTCAAATTAATTAAAACCAATCTGCGCAGTTCAACAAGCCAAGAGAGACTCTTGGGACTAGCCACAATTTCAGTATAAAAAATGACATGGCTCACCAGCTTGACATTAGAGATTTTATTAAAGATTTTGCTTACAAAAAGGCAAGGAAAGTACCATTGAATTAAAAGGAAAAACCCAAAATACGATTGAAGTTTGAAGAGAGAAATTTAAAAACGAAATAAAATATTCCACTACCAGATTTTTTAAAATTATTCACGTGCACAAGATTCATTGACGTAATTTTTTGGCTTCTTAATATAATGCTCTATTTTATTTAAATCAGTTCTAAATCTGAAACCCCTAGTTCCGGATTTAGCCGCTTATTAATCCATCGATAAATTCATATTTGGAATGGCGCGGCGAGGGCGTTAAAACAGCCACAGTGTGTGTTTAACGTCAGCCAATCAGAGCTGGGCAAACATTCACCAGCTTGCTTACCTAAGCGCTTCCATCAATGCACGACAATGCGCTCTTTGCTCGGCTATAATAATTTCCTTGCTATATCGACACGTGATGGGAGTGGAAAAATAAGTCTGTAAGCAACAATGTTGCATCGTAGGCGGTCGCCCGGGGCTACCGATTTTCAGAAGGCTCTAAAGATTATTTTTTTTGAGAAACTGTAATCCATGGAGGGACCCACAACATATTTCGTAATAAAATGAACTCAATTGCTATTTTTTAAAATGTGTGTAGCGCTTGCGCACTATTGAGGTGAAGGTTCTAAACCTTAGAATAAAAAAGGTTATTAATACTCCTATATAACGCAATACATTAACGAAAGAATATGTATTTAAGAACAATATGTATTTATTCACACATACCTATCCATTTCATTATAATTATTGTATGGGATAACTAAAAACATGATTGTCTAATCTATTATATATAAATATCTTGCAAATAATTCATAAATTGACATTTTTATCTTTGAGGCGGACATATGATACCACCTGTGGCCCGAATGCTGAAGCTACATTGGGCGTGACGCCGGGTCGGGCAGCGACCTTCGCTGCGCGATCGGCAGAGGCCACTCTATCATATCACCACAGCGGCGGTAGAGTGGGGGTACGGAGCGACAAAGGAACAGCGATCCAACACCGGCATTCTCTCTCGTGAACCCGGCCACACCGGCAGCTTCTGATGCTGTTCTCTTTATTTAGTAAAATATCGTGACCTTTTTATGAAACTTTGTGCGACCAGTTTATAGCAGAAAATAAATGGCGAGACAGAACCACAGGTACGTAGTTCTCTATGCACACACTCATGATGCTGACACTCATCTCTTAACGTTCTGCAACTGGAGTCTCTTCCTTCAAGTAAATTTAATGAAAACGGATCGTCGATCATCGGCTCACAATAATCAATCACATACCGCTAAAAGTGACAACCTCAGAAATTCTCTCTTTCGCTAAATCTTCTTCATAATCATCCTCTTTTTCCTAATCGGGTTGGGCAGCACTCTCACCAGCTGACCCACATAACGCGTAGTCAAGAATGATAAACGCGATGCTGAATATTTTACGTTTTAACAATATACATTAGCCTATACACGGTGTCACTTAATTAGTAGTACATGCCAAAACGGAGTACCTACTTTTGAATCGCAAATATTCGATTAAATTTAGTTTATAATCGCTAATAAAGCCTAATATTCTATTATATTAATCTTAACAAAATTCTGCTTCAAATATAGAATTTTTATTATTCTGAATCAGAGTCTAAATTTACTTTTAAAATGGAAAATAACGCTATATACGTCTCACACCCATAATGGGTAGTTTCAAATTTCACGCTTGTAGGCCTTTTTTGTAATCATATTCTTAGGCAGACTTTTTCAGGTCGCCCTCACTTTTTAATACTTCTAGGTGTAAAGAAGTGAAGGAATTATCAAAAAACTATTCTTCCTTTTCTCCACATTTCCATAGTGAAATCCAAGACCGCTTGCTCACCACTCACCAAACTTGCATCTGCTTGTCTTTCCCTTGGTAAACACGAAATTAATGATATTAAATGAAACTGAAAATGATATTAAAAAAATCATAACTTAAAAAAATGATACAACAAAAATACTTATATATTAACTCTTACCAAACCTATAACACATATTATAATATCCTTCAAATCCAATATCCAAATATAATATCCTTCAAAATAGAGTATTCCCATTTAACTACAAAGTTTTATCACACCAATATTTAAAACCAGGAATAAAAAAGACATTAAAAATTACCGCCCCATATCAATTATCTCCAACATTGCCAAAATCTACATAATTTTTTTTTTTAAATGCTCATAACAAACTCAAATGGAAAGAACATTAAAAATTATTCTAAAAAAAAAGACTACCTAAGTATCCAACTCTTCACAGATTTCAAAGTACCTAAAATAATAGACATATACAAAAAAAAATCAATTATCCAAATTTTTTAAATTAAAAATAATTTAAATATTAGACACAAATTCTGATCTACAAGATTTAGAGACCAAATTCATATTCCAAAACTAAAATATACCGCAACCCAAAATCACTATATTTATCAAGGCACCAAATTTTTTAACAATCTCCCCATCACAATTAGAAAAATTACAGACTACTATAAATTTGTATCTGAAGTCAAAAAATATATACACAGACTAACTAAAACGTAAATTATCTTGTATATACTCCTCTATCCACGAGTCTTAACTGTCATAGAGAAGAAATAAATGTTAAGAGAAATATATATCCAACTGATTATTTTATAAATGTATATCTTTTTAATATTTAAATAAAAAATAAATCTTCTCTTTATCGGCATAAACTGTATGATTACTGGCCTACTCTTAAATTTTATCATCGATTTGTTAACACTCACATCCCTAGTACCGCTATGAGATTTGTTGAGGGTCTCTATCTTTGATCTAAGTTTGTAAAGTATATCTTTCCTCTCACTTTTAATGCGCTTGCTATCATTACAGTGTATGTATCCCACAATTGTAGTAAATCTATTGTACAAAACATGGTTGACACGAGTTGTTTAAATCGATTGCTGATGATTAGTGATCAGTCCACGCAGGTTGTGTATTATGTCCTATTATGTGAAAATTCATACCAATGAAGGACAGGAATTCTTATTTTGTTAAGTTTAATAACTTTCCCTTCTACAGTATGTATAAATTTGATTAATATAATATTGGTTCTATAATATTGTTAATCAATTGTACGAAAACATCGGTTGATCGGTCAATCACCAAATAATTTGTTACATTCCCAAATAGGTATGCTGGAATATTCTTTTCTTGATCTCTTTTCTTTTAATTTCGAAGAGGATCTGATATGGCAATTCATGTAGAAGTTGACTTTGAAAGAGAAGGTCCTAAATTTTCTGATGCAGTCAGAATATTGCCAGTGTCACTATCGGAATATAATTTTAATTAACTGTTCAACCCTTTCAAAATTGTTGTTAAAATGTGTCCATTGACGTCCATTTAGTTCTTCATCATCTCCATCTGACTCAACTTCTGAACAGACTTCAATATCTGGTATGTCTTCTTAACAAAACAATTCCCAGTAAGTTTCTTTGTCAGTTTTCTTCCTAATAACAAAAAATATTTTCTAATATAAAACATTAGCTAAATCCCTGAAGGTACAAATTTGTACCACTGACAAAAATACATTTATCTGTATAACACTCGAAATAAAATTTCACAAAAGATACTCTAAGCTAATGTGGAATAATAATGACAGTTTGTAACAAAAAAATGTATCTGACATACCTGGCATTATGGTGTGTTTTTCAAGTTCGATAATCATCAATTATAAAACACAAATATCCCGGTGATTATCCACTGATTATCCTGGTGTTACTTTTAGGAACCAACAATAGAAATGTCACTTCTATAGTAAGATAATGTCTCAATTATATTTCCACGCGACAAAAACCACAAAATATTTACTCACTCGTAAAAAAATTAAGGTTTCATTTGACAGTACAAATTTGTATCGTCAGAGGCAAAGAGTTAAATGTTAAAAAATAATGCTAATTATTAAAAAAACTATGTTCAAATTCGATTAACATACTTGATTAATATGAATGTATTTTTAAGCTCTATTATTATAGATCATAATAATATAATGAGGCACAAAGTTGGTATAGTGATACAGGGTACAGCATAGGAATCCTGTCCTTGCTGAAGATTACCAACAAGATCTGGGGGAGACCAGAGCTGATGTCTTGCTTCAGAAAGCTGCCAGAAAAATTTTAAAGTAATGTCTGCAATTTCTCTCTCAAAGGTGTAATAATGAGAGAAAAATTGTGTTAAATTTTAAAAGCATCCATAAGTCAGTATTCTTCACATGTAAAATGAAAAAACTTGGGATTACAAAACCATAATTGATATGGTGTCTTGCCAGTAGTCATAGAGATTTGATTTTTAAGGAAAACACATTCTTATTGTAAATTATCAGATAGGAAGAGATCCAGGTTTGAATCCCAGTAGCGACAAAAATATTTTTTCAATTAATTGATTTTATATGTATATCTTTCTAATTAATAGATTTAATAATTTGTATTAATAGAGATTTGAATTTATTGTTGTAGTCAATATTTTTTTCACATATGAGGCATTGCCATCTCTGCGTTCAACATAGGACACATGCCTTTCCCAATTCCTTATAAGCTGTTGCAGGTATTCTACCATCAGTCATTGATCCTTTGTGAGTGAGCCTTTGACCTGCCCACATTTCCACTCTCGGTCCGAGGTCTCCTTTTTATCTCATCTAATCATATGCCTCACCCTTTATTGATTTGAGTATCAAAATATATCTACAAATCAAGATTACTTTCAACATTAGTTGAATGTCATGCCACATACAGTCTTTTTGTAAAGAATGCAATATACGTTCTAAAATCAATTGATTTTAATTCACATAGAACCAAAAATTTCAGGAATGAATAAATACAATGTTATGAAGGCTTTTAATAAGGAAGTGCCTGCATACATCTACATGTATTAAATATAACCTTTGTATGAATAAGTCAATATTAGTAATCAATATGAAATTCAAATTATTGATTGTAATTTTTACTGAGCATATCGTTCCTTGACCAATGAAGCAAAGTAAACACATGTTATTTTGGAGTAATTTTTTTAGTAAGGACTTGCATTTTTTCAAGGACGTATTTCTAAATAAAATAAATTTGATGTGTACAATAGTATAATGTTTAGGTTCCTTGCATTCAAACAAGAAAAAAATTTGTTGGTTTTATTACCATTTTTGTATTATCAAAATTGTATGCCATGTGATTATTGATATACATGTTTGTTTCAGGAACAGAATTTGATGCTTCCTTGAGCACCGGGGACATGGAGACGGGCCGGTACATAACCTGTAGATTGTTTATAACAGGACTGTGGTAACAGAAAGAGTAGTGAGTAGAGGCATTTTTTTAAAATTTGGTTGTACTTAAATCCTTAACTTGAAAACATTTTTATCTACAATAACGCTAAATAAAAATAATAATCTCCTTACCGTGGGTTCTAAAAGAAATCCTTTGGTTATAAAAAATACAAAAATGGAGTAAATGGAGCTAACTGTCAATAAATTAAATTTTACTCATTTTTGCTGTTTCCGAGGTAAGTTTGTAGTGCTTTATAATCACATATGTGAAAATAAAACACTTGTTTTTTAATTTACTTGAGACGATCTTAATGAGAGATTGATAATGCCCTTACAAGGTGAAACACGTCTCAAGTAAATTAAACAAGTAGAATCAAAAAAACAAATGTTTTATTTTCACATATGTTAACTCTTTTTACCAATCATGCTGCCAGTAACAATACATACTGTAAACACTTCCAAATTTCCTTTTGTTTACTTACCGTATTGTCATAAGCTTCCATCCATCGATGATCACGCAGCTTTGGATAACTGAACAAGTCCAAATATATAGACAACATAAAAAAATAGTGAATTCATATGTTAAGTTCTCAATTTTTTATTTACAATCTTAGCCGACAATTAAATTCTTGCTTCCTTCCATTAAAGCAATAACCGCGACATATAAAAATTTTATTCAACTCGTTAACAAATCTTTTATGAAAATAGCAATATATAAAATAAATACAAACTTCTGCTCGACATGAACGAGAATTCAAACGAAAGCAATCAGTTTAATGAGTCTGAGCAACGTCAGAGCCAATAAAATAAAAAATATTTTAATTTTTCATGTCATATTTGCGTTGAACCTGCCTAAAACCACAAATTATAACATTTGCATATTCTATACTCGTAAATCAGCGGTGCAGTGTTAGAATTCTTGATTCCGCATCTGGTTAGTGGCGGCATAGAGGAGATACGTATATTATAATTAGTCTTATACCATCTTCGCTTTTCTCAAATGTCTCCATGTATAACATATTATTGCGAGTAGTGTTCAGTGAAACATTAAAACTCTTTGTAAAACGTAGTATTATGTAAATCCTCCAATTCCTTTTCCTTCCTTCCTCTTCACGCTTATGCTGGAAAGGAGGGGTAGTTAATAGATTGCTATCGAGATGATAAAGACATTAGTGGTCTTGTAGTGTGCTAGGTTTAGAAGTGCTATTCTGATGTGAGAGAATGGAATGGGCGAATGGAAAATAACAATCGTGTCCAGGTGCTTCAAAATACATAATATATAAAGCATCTTTCGAGTCCTTTAACTCTTTATATTCCAAGATAAATCCACAAACACCTTCACTTAATTTGCCAACTCACAACACAATTAGCAGAACAATGATTAAATATCACCACTTAATTAGAACGGTGTCACCGTCAGCGACTGAAAAATAATCCAACTCTTTAAGCTGATTGTCTAAATGCACTGTCATCTCTTTGGCGTCACTCTTGCTTGTGTAGAGGCAGTACAGACTCAGGTCGGACAGCTGGTTCCCCTTGTGCTTGGCCGCAAACAGCCGCCTAGCCAGAGCCGACAGCTTCTGGATGCTCATCGCTGACGGTAGCCTCTTCTTGAAGCTTAGACCTGATTTATCATCTTTCAGAATTATCTCAATCAGCTTGGTGCTGATGACGTGAGACATTTCTTTTTTCTCGAGGAGACTATCATCGGGAAGTCCGTATTCTGAAATAAAAAATTACAATATACTGAACACGTTACTATTGTGTTGCAAATTTGTGAGAACATAAATAATGATAATTGAGTTGCCGACATTCAATACCTGCCATAACAAGTTTTTGTAATTTTAAGCAAAACTGACTACTCTTATGACAGGTATTACTTTTTTGGAAAATTTATTAATTACTTACATCAAAAATAAAATTATTATGTATTTATGTTAATTATTGTATTATTGAATCCATATATGTATTTCATTATGATAAAAAAAAAAACATAGCAGGTTTTGAAAGTCACATCGCGTTATACCAAGTTTTGCTCTCTCTAACATTATAACTAACAAAGTGTATTTTGAAAATGAAACATACATTTTTAAATAAGAAAATTGTGGTGACCGTGCACGCGCCTGTAGACATGGCCGTGTAAGGACTCGCCTATCAACCATACAGGGCCCAAACCAAAGTGACCAATCGGAAGACGCAATAAGACAATATGCACAAGAGATGGACACTGCCCAAACAGCTAGCGATCCTTTCATAGATATCTCCATTTAACAGCATCTCGAGCGAGTCACTCCAGAGTTCAATGCGCATTTAACTGTATAATTCATCACATCAATAAACTAAATTTTGTATGTGCTCTTTCATTAAATACCTTGCTCTAATTACAACAGACACCCTACAATGCATACAAACAACACGTGTGAAACTTGAAGATGTCAGGAACTTCAGTCTCACCACAACAAAACCTTCCAACACAATCACGAGTCAATCATATTTAAACAACAACATCAACACCGACAACTTCTACAATATATGTTTATAACTCAAATTTCTTAAAGTGTTATAGCAGATTTTGAAATTCAGTAACACAATTAATATATTGTATTCAATAATGTTGAGGTTGAAGAGACTGCAAAATTGAAGAGCGGCATTCACATTCGGAATCAAATCAATCGAACAGTTTGAGATTTTAAAATTCCACAATCTTATGAATTACAAAAAATACTCACTGTCTATAAGCTGCGTAAACCTCGAGTTATTCAAAAGGAATTCTTTAATATCTCCATCGGTTTCACTCAACCTCTTCCACTCCTTTCCGTACCTCTTCAGATAGTCGTATTCTGCTCCTCGCCTCGCTTTATTTTCCACCTCGGAACCGTTTAATTGCTGCAAAAAAAAAACCACTTTCATATAAACATATTGTCGGTCAGCAGTTCTGCGAGTCATAAATTTATAATAACCACAATATTTATACATAAGATATAATCTGTATTCATGCACAACTTGGGAAGGCTTTGTGCAAAATAACACATTCCTGGGATTTAAGACTCCCAACGTGTGCAAATGATGATAGCAGGAGACAATTGATTGCACTTTACAAGACGATCTATATTACTATGCAGGACTGTAAGAGTAAATAAACAGACTTCAGATTTCATTGCATCTCACCCATACACCCAGAATATATTTCTATGCCATCCCTTGACTTGAATATCAACAAACTGCAGAATTAAAAAGCAAGTAATTTCCATTCAGTTGTATATTTTGTTGAAGCATTTAAATTTTTGAATTCTTCTTGGAAAAAGTCAGTACATACTTATTTTCTAATATTTTAACCTCGAGAAAACAGTATTAAAAAAAAAAAACACACATTTTATATAATTTTGTAATACAATATCACAAAAAAACTAAGGCGGGTCCGCTCAAGGCTTGAAGTAAGTTAATACTTCAATAAGGAGAATCTTACTGGAGCTGTGATATGTAGGTGACGGTTATGAAAACGGGATTTATCAAAAGTCATTCCGTAACCAAGCCTTTTATCAGTAAATTGGCAAAAAAATTCTTGTTTTGGATGTCAACTGAATACCAAAAAATGTACACAACAGCAAAGCAGTTAGTGACCAAGGTGGCGTTGCATTTCATCAGTTCTAAAAGGTAGGTAACTTGTTTAAAATGGAGAAAAGACAAACCAGTAACAATGACAGTGGACAAAAAGCCAAACGCACTTCATACTTACTCCTGTAACTTATCGAGACACAATTTTATGGCATCAGGGCTGATGTCACTAATGCCATCGGCCCTGATGATGGAACCCTGTTAAAAATAATGATTCAATGACAAACCCTTTACCTGTAGCTTCGCATTTTATGAGCAAAATACTAAGATTCCCTTTAAAACGGATTTCTAAGGAACTACTTTAAATTTTTAACAATCTAATTAAAAATGGTTGGCAGACAAAAATTTAAGCCAGTAAGACGCTTGTCAAATGATCAAGTGAATCGGGATTCGAGACACCCAGGAGACCACCAAGTTAGTCCAATTTTCATAGCACAAGCGTTTAGCTTAATTTGAAAATAGTAAAATGATTGATAGACGTATTTTGTGTACGTTAATGTAAAATATAAATGTGTTCCATTTTCATTTGTTATTAACAAGAATATTCACAATATTAACACAACACTGCAAATCAATCTGGGAGTGTCTTTGCAAGATCAGAAATGAAGACTTTTGCTGTAGGACCAAATTGAAATAACAATGGGCTGAACATAAGTGCTAATCATAAATGCTTTGTAGCACTACTCAGCTCCATAATTTTTCAACAATATAATTTGCTAATAGACCCTTGAACTTTTAATAATCTCTAATAATATGGGTTTAATTATCTCTACATAACTGAACTTTATAAATGTTTGTTTAGGCATTCTCGTGACCCTATTAGTCATCCTGAACATAGTCGTACATTTTACAGTGACAAGTCATCATAATTCACCCTGTACTTGTCAATTCATTGTTATAGAAAATCCCTCATTAGTGTGATTTGTCTATTACCTTATAAAGCAATATACTTTAATTAATCAAAATTGGGTTAACATTCACCAGATGAAAATATGAACTGACCTTTAAGTTATCTATTCTGGCCACAATGAGCTGTGAACATGTATCGTAGTCTTCACCTTCTAAAATAGGATTCTTCATGAAATATAATTTCTGCAGATTTGATAATTTGTCCAGTTCGCTTACAGATCTCCACTGAAAAAAAAAAATATTTAAAAAAAAAAGGTATTTATAAAATATATATTAATAAAAATTAAATAAGTTATTTACAACCTAATAGATATTAACACCATTCTGCCATTGATGTATGCTCTAGTTGTTTTATTGCTATCATATAAAAAACTTAATGTGAATTGAATTCTGCAAAAATATTCTTCAAAACTGTTGCAATTGAGATGGTGAAACTATAATACGAATAATAAATTTGTCGTAAGCCATGTAATTATTCATACTTCCATGGCTTGCCATTAAATATAATAAAAAATAGCTTCATCTCTATGAGATATCTATTATTTGTTTTATAATACAAATGGAATGATAGTCTAAAATTGAAAGCTTCTTGGTATCCAAACCTGAAAAATAAGTTAAGTCGAAGATTTATGTAGTAATATTTATACTCACATCATTAATCAAATTCCATTTGAGATGCAGGATTTCTAAATTTACAAAATTGTTGTTTTTTTCCCCTTCAAACTTTTCATCAAATCTTATCTCCTTCAGTTGGCAGTCGTTTAAACTCAGAAATTTCAAATCCTTCATGCACCCAACCTTCAACACCTCGTTCCACCCGCTCAATGGATTTCCATCCAAAATAAGCTGCGTTAGATTCAACAAACTGGCATTCGAGGGTACTTCCATGTGGGTGATCCTGTTATAGGCGACTACTAACATTTCCAACTGTGGTAACATCAGAGATATCCTACGCACGTGTTGCCATTCTAGATTGCAGTAGGTGAGTATGATCTCTCTCAGTTTTTGGAAGCAGAGCGAGAGCTGTTCTGCGTATTCGTCGGATGTTGGTATTGCTATCATATTTTTGCTGAAAAGAGATAGCGTATGTTAGAACAGAAGAATATTATTCAATAATGAAAAGTTTTCAACAGTTTAGTGGATAGAATACAGTGGCTTAAAATAATAAATATTGCAAAGGAAAGATAATTAAAATCTAATGCATATATCATAAATTTTATTTATACACTTATCTTGTTAGACAAATGGAAAACTGGAGTGTTGAATAAGCCTGTTATAAATGTTGAAAAAGATACTCTTGATCTTCTGTTAGCTATCATTATGGCTTTGTTTACTGCGGCCTAACAAACCTCTACAGGGGACTGGCCAAACAATTGCCTCAGGTTCTTCAGCCATGATGCTCTCCTTCTTCCAGTGTCTCGACTTCCAGCAATCTTTCCCTGCATTAAGAGGAGCAAGATCTCGTACTTCTTCGGATGTCTCATTACATGTCCATGATATTGAAGTTTTTGGATTTTTATTATTTTAAATACAATAATCCCCCAAAGTTACATGATAGGTGGGTCCGATGAAAATTGATTATGTTGAATTTGCGTAAATCGGGGTACAACTTTGTACATAAATACGTATACTTATTGGGAATATCAGTCTCAGTGTAAGGTCTGTAGAGTTAAGTTTGTTCCGTTTTTAACGCGATTATTGCATGACCGAACTGAATATTTACATAAATTCATTTTCGTTTGACAATTGTTTTCGTGTGAACTCGTCAATAATACAAATAATTCTTTAAAATACTTTATGGACTATTTTTTGTGTTTCTATTAACTATTGTTTTCGTGTGTTTACTGCTATGCATACTAGTGTAGTGTAATTTATTATTTAAAGTACATTTCATAATATTTTGTGAAACCTTAAAATGGCTTCAGTACGTGATAATTCCCGCAAAACTTTAACCATGGCACAAAAAATAATGATATTGAAAGACATCGACAACAAAGTGGACAGTAAAGGCAAGATAGCCGTAAAATATGGTATTCCGGTTTCGTTTCTCTCCACAATTTTAAAAAATCGGAAGAAGATTGAAGATGCGTTTGATAGATGTAAGGCGAGCGGTTCCCAACAGCGTGTACGGCCTGCCAAATATGAAGAATTGGAAGAAAAACTGTTCGAGTATTTCTCCCAAATCCGATCAGCGAATATATCTACTTCTGGTTTAATGCTTATTGAGAAAGCAAAGTCGTTGGCTCATCAGATGGGAATTGATTTTAAGGCATCTAATGGGTGGTTAGATCGCTTTAAAAAGCGACACAACATTGTTTGCCTCGCGGTTTGTGGCGATTCCCAAAAAGTTGATGAAGAAGAAGTTTCGAGCTGGATAACAAACAATCGGCATATTTGGGAGAAATACGACGCAAAAAATGTTTATAACATAGATGAAACTGGTGTGTTTTATAACATGATGCCAGATCGGACACTAGCTCTTAAAGGAGAGAGATGTCATGGAGGAAAACGTAGTAAGGAACGCCTGACGGCCGCGTTATGTACAAATATGGACGGATCCGATAAAGTAAAGATCACAGTCATCGGAAAATATAAAAAACCACGATGCTTTAGAGGCCTTACTTTTAGCAGTTTTCCCGCTGTTACTTATTGCCATAATAAAAAAGCGTGGATGACGCGGGAAATATTTAAGAGCTTTGCTATTACGATGCAGAGAAAAATGGCAGCACAAGATCGTAAAATATTGATGATTTTGGATAATTGTTCAGCACATTACGCACCGGAAATTGTTGCGCCAAATATAGAATTTCTGTTCCTACCTCCTAATACTACGAGTGCTCTCCAACCGCTAGATCAGGGAATAATACAGAACTTCAAAAGCCATTACAGAAAAAGTTTATTGCATTCCTGTATTATACAGGTAAACAATGGCTGTTCTGTAGAAAACTTAAGAAAATGGACGGTATTGGATGCATGTCGAGCTATGAGTATAGCATGGCAATCGGTAACATCTACAACAATCGCGAATTGTTTTAAAAAGTGCGGGTTTTCTTCGCTGCCCGTAGATGAAATTGACGCCCCTCAAGCGAGTTTAACAACGGGTGAAAGAATTTTGTTGAGATCTACAAGTTACGATGATTTTATTTCTTACGACCATGAAGTGATAACGTCTGCTTTGTATGTTCCCGCGCCTCGCATTACGGTATCTGAGACGAGTGATGAGGACAAAAATGACACATTGAATGAGGAAAGCAATGAAATCTCATTTGCTTCGTTACCGTCAACTTCCGAAGTTTTTCATGCCTTAGATGTTCTCCAACGATACGTATCGGGAAGACCAGAATTACCGGTGGATGCATTTTCCCACTGCGATGCATTGGCTAAAATAATTATACGAGACAGTGAAAGAAATGTTAAAACTAAACAAGGGAAAATAAACGATTATTTTAAGTGAACAATGTTAAAGATCATTTTTAAGTGAACAATTTTATCGATTATATTTTGAAGTGGTTGCAGCCGTTACCGGTAAGTACCTTCGTAATTTATATACGACTCATTTTATAAAAATGCCACGATTCAACTGTAAAATTTTTATTTTTGAATTATTTTTTATGTTTCATGCCCAAAACTATGTTTGAAGCGGTATATAAATTTTGTTTAATGGGACCAAGGACTAACAAAAATACTAGTTTAGAAGAAAAATATTTAATAAAATTGCAGTTCTATACACATATTAATCCAAAATGTTAAAAAAATTAATGAGTTACATAAAAAAGTTATTTCAATGTCGATGGCTTTATAAAATCTAATAAATTCATCTGACAACACAATGCCTTCTTTTTTACGAGCAGAATTTCTTCGTAGCAAGCTAATAATTTTTTTATTCCTTGCTTTGTAGCTATAACGCGTTCTTTGTTGGAGTCTATGTTTTCTATAATTTTTAAACCCTTTTCTTGCAAAAACTTGCAATTGTCATGTGTTTTTGTGGTGGAACTGAGTCTAAAGTGTCGAAAACTTCAGAGACATTTTGCTTTCGCAACTCTATGAGCTCATCAATTGTCGGCTCCTGACTATGTGAATCCAACAGCTCGTTGACATCGTCACCATTGACTTCCAAATCCAATTACCTGGCAAGATTAAGAACTTCTTAATCACTATCACATGAGCGACATGATTAGTTTCTGGCGTTGTTTCCGTCTCGTTTTTAAAAAAAATGGACTACGTTTGATCCAGACACAACATTTAATGTTTTTTGTAAATGTCATCACAAGATTCTCCAATGATTTTTACGGCATCTAAAACATTGAATTGTTTCCAAAAGTTTTTAACAGATATCTCACAGTCTTGCCTTTTTCTTTATCTTTTATGATTCTTCTTACAGTGGATTCCGGTAGCTCAAATTTGTTTGCCAAATTACACATTTTCATTCTGCTATCAAAGTCCTTAATAATGTTAAGATTACATTCCAAAGATATCATTTTCCTTTTCTCACCAGGTGCAGGAGAATCAGATTTACTTTGTTTGGACGACATAGTTTTTTTAAAGGTTTAAAAAATGTATAACAAAACAATCTTAACTTTCGTTGATTGAAGAATTGTAATCGTACACGTAAAGTTGGCGCAAAGAGCGTCCAATGTGTATCACAACAAGAGAAACACTGAAGATTAACATGCGTTTGTGTCGCCAAATGAAAAAATCAAGATCCGCGTAACTCCGAGTTCGCGTAAGTCAAGTTAACGTAAGACAGGGGATTACTGTACTTCTTCGTCTTTATTCATCCGAACCATAACATCATTTGTAACTATCCATCCAGCTTATTTTGAGCATTCTTCTATAGATCCAAATGATTCAAGTCACTTTATCATTTCTTCGGTAAGTGTCCATGCTTCCATTCCAAAAATGAACATCAAGAACACATAGCATAAAAAAATAATAGGTTAAAAAAATATATAAAGTTCATTCTAACCATACGTCCAATTTTTCCAGCTGCGGCAGTTGAGCCCCTATGTCAGCCACCACTCTCCAGTCAGCCACAAGGTTTTTGGAAATGTCCAGAATCCTGAGAGACGGGCACAGGGTAGAGAGGTCACCGCCTGCATAGACGTTCATATCTGAGACACAAGCTTCCACCAGCTTATGAGTGCTGAAACATTTTAAATGTGTGAAATTGTTAAAGAATTGAGGATACTAGAAAAATGGTCATACTTAGGTGATGTTTAGTGGGTACACCTTTTACTGTCTTCCCAATCCGATAATACATGTTAAATATGCATTCTCAAATTTATTATAAATCATCTATTCTTAAATCAATCAATTAGCAACACTTTCAGTTTAATATGAGTGTTAAACAAAACCTGATTAAACAGAAAACAAACGTAATAAAAAAAATATTATGTAGTTATATATAAGTATATTTTATTGGAGGCTTCCAAAATGTAAATAAAATGTTACGAAATAGTGCATTTGAAATAGAGAAATTTTCCAAACAATTTATAGGACATTTAAGGTAAATTGTATTATACAAAAACTTTATTTAGTACTATGTAGATACTATGACGTATACTAGAGGAAGAAGGAAAAAAATATTTTATGCACTGGTGGTATAAAATATGTGATTAACCCTTCCGTAGCCATGCAGTAACACAGGTCTACCGCTCGGTAAGATCGATACTTGCCACCGTTAGATTGCATACGATGAATGCTCCGTTATATTATCATATTTATAGTAAAGTATGATAAAAAGTATTTTATCACCATAAAACTAGTAAAGGCATTTTTTCCCCATTAAAAATGTTTAAAAATTACACATTCCTCATGGTAACGCAAGTTGATATTATGGCTGCGTACGGGTATTTTCTATCATGGTATGCTGAGGGTTAAATAAAATACAATCAATTTTTCATTCATTATGTGAAATGTTGGCAATTGTGACAGACAAACATGATTTAACACCGAAAACAATATGTACCTATATAAAATTTATAATCCTAAAATTTATGAAGAATAAAACCTTACACATTGACAGTCAATTTGATATAAATCCAAAAATGTATAAAGATTTATGAATTGAAGAAAATTAAGGTACAGAGCTGCATTGATACATCTAAAAATTCATACACTTAGCATAAATTCGTTGAACAAATTAACAGAACAAAAAATTAGTAAATACCTTATAAATTTTGTAGTTACACCAAGTTGTGAGGGCCGGTTGTGTGATCAGTGATAAGTTTTAACTATGGGTTGTTTGATCGTTGGTACAAAAAATATTTACTTCTCGAAAGTACACCCAGTAGTAAACAGGTTTACTCTCCGGTATCCGATGGTAAAATCGTCAATCGTTAATTAAAAATGGCAGACTCTTCACACCCTTTTCAAAAGTCATTTGAAAGTTGCAATATACGACAATGAATCATTAAATATCCTATTATTTTAGTGATGAGAGTGTGTCTGATGATCTCGCTGTTTAATTTATATACATACATATATTATACTGAAGATTTTTCGCCAGCAAATGACAGATTTCAAACGCAGGGGTAAATAAATCCATAGATAAAGCATAAAATTATATGTATTGCCAATAGTGAATATTTAAAATAAATTATTTTAGTAAAAATCACAGGAATTTGATGATTATTCGCCTTGCCACACTATTAGGCGGGATTGACTTTGACAGTAGTAAATTTTGCGTACAAACAATCTGCAAATATTTTTTACCACGGGCAGTGCTATAAAATTATTATAGTAAAAATTTATAGTTATTAACTGATCTAGTTGGCAACACTTTGGCTGTAAGTTTTAACAATTAGTAACATCATATTATGAGTTAATGATTAAACTCTCTTACACAAATTTTTTGATGGATTAAGAGTGTTTTCAAGCTTGTTACAATTTATCAATATCAATTCTTAATTTCATTCTTGCATTTTCAGGTCAACAAACGATTAATCTCCTTACCCCTGTTTCGTCCTAATGGAGTCAAATCCCACCATTTCAATGAATGCGACCTTGATTTGTCTTTTCAAGTCATCTATTCCAGCCTTATACAGCGCTGCGGTGCTTTCGTCCTAGAACACAATTCAGTAGTCAGATTTTAAAATAAAAACAATTTATTTAAAGAGCATGTATCAACCTAGATCTGTGGATGCGATATTACTAGGGATAAGTCAGAAATACTAGAGACGAGTGAAACACAATCTATTTTCATAAAAATAAACCTTTTTACAAGAAATACATTAGGAGAGAATGTATAGCTGTCTGTAGCATAGTTGATAGAATTAGAAAAGATTTGTGAGATGGTTTGGTCATGCAGAACGTATGAAATAAAAGGATGATAAAGAAAACACACAAGGCAAGTGCTGAAGTCAATAGAAATAGTGAAAGTTAGCGAAAGACCTGGTATGATCCGATAAATGAAACAACAGAAAATGCCCCTGCCCAACAAGAAAATAAAATATCTTCTTTCCCTACCCCTGCGGTGAGTAGAATTAAAACCTGTCAAGATCGGTATAACTAAAGGGTGTCCAGCGGAAAATTTTCAAGTTTAATATTAAATTTAAAAAAAACTACAATATTATTCTCATATTTTATTTATACAAAATGGAGTTTAACAATGCGAATTTTATAAACAATATCATCTAAATGCCGTCCATTCTTGCAGTCGAACTCTTAAGTTTGCGAAAACGCGAGAGCAAAGCGTTGGTTTAATGGCAGTAACTTCACGGTAGATATTTTCTTGTAGGGCCTGAATTATTCGAGGATTGTTGCTGTGAACTCTCGACTTAAGGTATCCCCACAAAAAAAAGACACACAGTGTAAGGTCTGGTGACCGAGGTGCCCAGGCTATGTCTCTGTACTTGCTGATTAATTTATTGGGAAAAATTTCTCTCTACTTCTCCATTGAAACTCTGGCTGTGTGTGGAGTGGCCCCATCTTGCTGAAATTGTGTTCTGTTGTTGAACCCAGGAAACGGCTGCAGTTGCTGTACCAAAAACTCATTGATCATTCGGTAATACACGTCAGCAGTGACTCTCACTAGTTAAAAAAATAAGAGCCAATTATTCCCTGGGCAGAAATCACCTCACTGTCGTTTTTGGACAATGCAAACGTTTTTGATGGCGTTCCCTTGGGTTGTCGGGGCACCAGTACCTCATGTTCTGTTTATTAACATAGCCATCAATATGAAAATGTGCTTCATCAGTAGACAATATGTTTCCAAGCATTCGTGCTGTTTCAAAACGTTCCAGCATCGTTCTCGTCAAGGTTTCACGTAAAGAATAGTTATTTTTATTGAGAAACTGCACGATTTGCGATGAGTTTTTTCAAAATAACGTACACTGTTTATTCCAGTAAAGACTGCAATCTTCCTTATCGATTTATGCGGATTGTGCATAATTTCACATCAAACTTGGGCCACATATTCTGACATCGCTGCTGATGATAATAGTCCCGGAGAAGTTTAGTTAACCATTGTCCCTTCTTGTCTGAACTTTTGAACCCAACACCAGATAAGTTGCGTGCTCGGCCCATCATTTACTTGTAGAATATTAAAGTGAGTAAAAAAAGCGCGATGCGCACAAACCAATGCATCACCGCACTTTAAATATTGCTCAACCGCGAACGCGCGGTGTGCTTCCGACCAGTGACTCATTGCGACTGGCAAATCAGTAAATCACACACGTCGAACAATACCCCTCCCACTTACCTCACCCTGATGGTTTACAAGCAATTACAATTTAATCTTGAAATTTTTCTGCTGGACACCTATAGAAATGGTGGAATGGAAGGTTACCAGAGTAGGCTACTAATAATCCTTTCTCTGTTGCCCAAAATCTAAATACTGTATTACATTAATTATAAGAAGCCTGTTTTTTCCTATTTTGATTTCTCTATATTCATGGTACGCCTTATACTTGATGGCGTCTTACAATCACTGTCAAATTGTACTTATCATTGATGAACCTTGGAACCTACCTCCAGTGAGCTAGCGGCCGCTGCTGCACAGTTTGGATATATTTGTCGCTCGACTACCATTGAATGTGATTATTTTTTAGATAAAATTGTTGTCTCATTAATCTCATTAAAAACAATTCATGATGATGCTGCATTGAAACGAAAACTTATTGTGTATGCAACATGTTCATTTTTATAATAATGTTTTTATTTTTTCTCTTTCTTTCAATCTTAGATAAATAAGTGTGTGTCTTATAATCGATGCAATACGGTAGTTTGAATTTTGGCTGAATAAAAATAATTTAATAAGCTTGAAAATAGATATTTATTTATTTAATTAACTATATAATAATAAAAAAAGTATAATATTGTTTGGATTGTGCCCGTCTCACTATAAAATTATGTGTTGAGAATGAATCAGCATTCAGAAAACTGTTGTTCCTTCAGGACTCGAGTAACTATTCAATTCAATGATTAATTGTCCGTCAGGACTAGGCTAACTAACTGAAAATCTCCAAAATAATCCAAAATATTTAAAAATCAAAGGGAGACTTTATTATAATATTTTAACAGACAATTTCTATAAACATCTCCAGGCAAATATTCCTCTAAACCTGAGCCCGTAGACGATTTTTGACAGGCTTATACTCAGCTCTAGGGTTTGCCTCGTATACCTCTAATATATAATAAATATAAAGTGACCAATAATATTGGCGACAACTATACAGAGAAAAATTTCAAGAAAGGAAATAAAACATTTTGAAGGTCGAAAAACAAAAAATTTAAAGGTCGAAAGCAAATAAATCTGAAGAGAGAAAGTAATTAAAAAGTTTGACTGTATACAAGCCACGATACTGGGCGATATTATTGTGGGCGTAGTGAACGCAGCCTTATTCTAAAATTAGTAAAATCCATAAAAATCGATTAGCATTTAAAGTTGTAAAAATATATATAAACTTTACACTAAAAGAAGTTAAAGAAGCACTGGACAAACCTCATTCTCTCCGTAATACTTCCTAATAGCATCTGCACACGTTATGGACGGAGAAATCTTATTGGGTCTTACAAACGATCCGGACGTTTTATCACTGGCTTCAAAATACTGGACACCATTCACGGAACCGTCGTGTTTCCCTCTATTAACATCGTCCCAGTCAATTCCATACCACAAACCACTGTAACCAGAAACTTCTCCGATATATTTTACAGTCCCAATTGAAACATCGCACCTGACCCGACTTCCCACGCTAATAACTTCACATTTACCGCATTCGACCGCGTCTCCCATATTTTCATTGCACAAATTGGTTATTACGTGCGCCGGGAGGACGCCCACCATATTATCAATCGAGAAAAATACCGGAAAAACAAAGGAAACCGTCAGGAGAATTCAAAACATGGCCTGCGACAGAGCAATTTTGACAGTTGCCAAAACAAGTCGGCCGCACAAAGGAAACGTCAACGCAGGGGGGCAACATTACGGAAAATAATGTGAGTCATTCACGGTATTACCAAATAATAGACACGATTCCCAGTATGAGGCAAAAATATTTTGTTATTGAATTTTTTTTTAAAAGTACAAATGGAGCACATCTATCACTGGTTAAATTAAGTGGTTAATAGACACATTATTAAGAAGATAGATTTTTATAAATTTCTTATTTTTCCAATTCAATTAATACTACTAAAATGTAGCAATTATAATTATACCTCACTAGCAACTTACTTCTAAAAAATGTACCTTCATTAGACAGAATATAAATGAACTATTTGTAATTAGTGAATACGAATTTGAAGAAAAATACGATGCATGATTATAAAATAATTATTTATTTTAGATTCAAGTACAAATGTCGTGAACGGCTATCCATGAGTATTATTTAGTTAATATGACAATGTACAATAATGTAAATACAATAATAAAATCTTTAAAAGTTTATTTGAGGCGTATCTACAAGAATTTTTTAAAATTAACACCTTTATTTGTAATACTTGTCAAATATAACATTTTCGATTTCAGTTTTCATTATTTTTTGTTTTAATTATCGATTAAAATTTTCCTAGCAATCTAAAGAGTTATTTTCTGCACCCAAAATATATTTTGTAAATATCTACTAAATCAAAAATACAAAAGATTGGAAATATTTTTTTTAAATATAAGAAATAAATCTCATTATTTTAATTAATTAGCTTGGAGAAGAGATATGAATGATATAGTATTTCTATACAAAATTATCAACAGCATGTTGGACTGCCCTAAATTAACATAAATGATTTCCTATAAAGTACAAACTCAAACGAGACAACATAGAGTGTTCTTTGACACACATATAGTATTATTCTGTAAACTCGCCAATAATATGGATGCAACGACTTGGTAACAAGTTGAATTTCACACTATTGTATTCTGCTATAAATTTGTGGTAATTCATTATAAATATAATTAACGTCAATTCACTTTGTTTAGACACCAAGTTGAATTTCGTTAACATTTTTCGTTGCAGGAGTATACCTGAATTGAAGAAGAAATATGTGTACTTGAATTATACTTAGTTTTAAAAAATGATGTACTGTTATATTTAAATTAAATAAATTATTTTTGTTTATGTAAAAGCCCACAAGGGCGTTGATGGTAATAAATAAATAAATATTATGGGGATATATTTTGTATAATTTTTGGCAACATTTTAAATCTGACAGTACTTTGAACGTAGTTCACTTTTAATCCGATAGACTTAAACACTAGCGCATGTCCAAAACGTTATCTGAGAGGTGATTGGTCGCTTTCAGGGTTGGTCGTGGAACCCTTTCTAGTATCTTTTAAAAACGTCATTAGCATTATTTCTTTCTCACTCTTACTCAATACTTTTGCTAGAAGCGATGTTTCGCCGAGAATCGAGACAATGTGTGTAATACAAACATGGCGGATCATTCGTTAGGACGTCTAGTGTGATGTTCTTCGCGAGTTAGGGTTGTTTCCACCCGCGATGAATGGTGCATGGTGTTATAAGTGATCCAGGACTTTTCTCAAATGTGTGATTGTGTTTATCAGTCGGCGTGATCACCAGGGAAAGCGCCGCCAGGACGACAAGATGAGGTAAGTGCGAGGGTTCATTGCGCTCGTCGGCTCTTCGCCGACAGGCCAGCAAAACAAGTAAATAAACCTATTCTTTCTCGTTTTGAGGTGTAATTATTTTTAGACAAGAGTGTGGCATATCGCTGCGATGCGCCGGGATCTGTTTACATTTGCGTATGCATTCTTTAAACAGCCGTTTCGTGTATTGTAGAGGCGGCTGTCAGTCTGGTATGCTTATGTTCGTGTATACTAATTAAAGATTATGTGTGGAGTTCGTAATTATGCCTTAATTGGTCAGTAGAATCGTGTCGCTTATGACAGCGACCATAAATTATTCCAATATCTGAAATGAAAGCGGCCCCTAACTAAAGTTAGTAGCCCTCGTGCTGTGGTGGGTATTGATTTTTTGGCTCGTGCCACCCTCCATTCGAGTTAGGCAATTTTTATCTTGCTCATTTCCTGCCTCTCGAATATTGTTAGGACTTATAACTCGTGCTAATATTATCATGGTAGTTTTTTTATGCAAGACGTCACTCTTTGTTGGCGGAAGGAAGTATTTTTGACGCTCAATCGTAGATTATAACCTGCACGGTGTCGCACGTATGTTGGGCCTGTCATTCGCTCACCGCCCCCTTTATGTTTTTGTGGTATAATAAACGCGTATAAATGATTATTCAACTCTCGTCGTGTGAGAGGGCTATCTTATTATGCAATGTGAAATATCTCCACAATATTAATAAGAGAGGAGCGGTTCCTTATTTGAATTTTGTTTTGGGCGGACAGGGAACATAAACAAACACTTTTGTTTATAAAGGCGCGTATGTACAATAGCAGCAGTCGCACGTTCCTTTGTTCATTTATCTTCGAATTTCGTTTGTAGGTCATTATTTTCACGGAGTTTTCGCTATCTGGTGATTCGTTTCTATATTCATACAATGTTGAATTCATTTTTCATTGTTATTTTTATTATTTAAAAACGCCTTGAATTGAAACCCAATGCGCCTGTATGCTTTTTTGTGACATTCTCTCAATTTTTTTTTTTGCGAATGTTTTACGCTTCGAAATGAGGACCATAAAAGGTTTCTCACTTTTTCATCACACTTTTTAAATGTGTAGGAATGGACGAAAAGTCGATCCATAACAGCTATATTCGATAATGTCCTTGTTTGGGCAAACAGATGGTCGGTATTCAAATTAGGTGCATTCAATTGGTGAATTAGTGCATACCAGGTACCTACATGTCATTAAATGTTTTTAGACAGGAAAGGGGTGTAACGTGTTGTCTAGGGAACAACTAAACTGATTTGATTGAGATCCGGAACTCATTTTAAATAATAACGATGTGTTACAACGACTTGTATATAATGTATACTAACGAAACTTGGGATGAAGGATGAAATCAGATCTAGTGCATTAAAATGCGCTCATTGTGGGTAATGGCTGTAACGCTGGAATCTGCATAAAATATAATATGAGGAGTGAGAATGTTTTGGCGTTTGAAGCAGATGACTGAGAAAGGAAAAGTGTGTGTAGATCATACAATAAGTCATATGCGATAATGAGAATTCTGGCGTGGTTAAAACGAACAAATATTCAAAGTACGCAATGCATATAAAGTAGACGGCTGTGTGAATGTGGACAAAGCGGAAGGAACGCGTGGCGTTTCATCCTTTCAAGTGTTCTTAGTTTAAATATTGATGTTTGATCATAACGCGGAAGAACGCTTATAAATATACCTATATCAGATCGTAATACGAATTTTATATTACTATACCATATGACATCTGGACAAATACAGCTACAAGTGTATAATATTATGTTGAGGACAAAGCTCGAAACGCGTTCACGGTGGATATTGGCCAGATATAGTTATTTAATTGAACTGGTCAGGTACTTGTCCAACGCTCATAATAATGTAACGGAGAAGATAAATACTGTTTTGATCTACACAAGAAATTTTTTTTTAAGAATAACATTTTACGGTAAAAGAATCCGGAAATTATAATAAACAAAAAATTGGCAGGCTCAGGGAATATAATTTTTTTGTATATTATATGTTTATTGGGGTGTCAACCGGTTAAGAATTCAGCAGAATCAACCTACCTAAGTATTTATGTATTCATCGGTTTTTTATGTTTTTAGAGTTGTGACTATTCACAAGACTTAATTAATATGGTACATCTAAATGTACTTGAATATTATTGTTAGATGGTCTCGTAATCATCATTATTAGCTGACACTATGTTCAATAAAATCGTATTGAGTTATCCATGTTTATAACCAAACGAAACTTTGCACTACGCATACGACACGTGTGAATGACAACAATATTTAAATATTTAACTTATTTACACCTGTTGATGAAAGGGACTGCACTTGTCGTGACAAAAATAAAACTGTTTAGTTTATTTAAAAAATGTAATAATCACGTTGCACCACAAAGTAATTGGCTTGTTAATTAATGTTAATGAAAATGTTGCTCACGTACCTGCGTTGTGCAGCCGACTTTACATTATTAATTAAGCTTGCATTAACTGAATTAATAAATAAATAGATTTAAATATTTATCTTCACGGTCATAGATAATCAATTTTAACACAACATAATCTGAATATAGTGTACACTGACAACTATTCATTTCCGATCGATGATCAGTTTTTGGCCGAAGCCAAAGCTTCAATCGTACTTAGAAATTTTAGAACCCCGACATAACAATGCAATTTCTACACTGTTACTTAATATTCTGCCTTATGGTGTTGATTATAATTGTAAATATATACATTCAATTAATTAATTACAGTTTTACAGAATGATAAACTGAATTTTATTTCATTCGTAATAGTTTATGCGTTTTCGGTTGTTAAATACAAAGCTTCGGCTTCGGCCAAACCTTCGGCAGATTTTAGCCGAAGCCGAAGCTTCGGTCGGACTTTAATAACTGTGTTATTGTGGTACGCGTGAGGAATGAATTAGTTAAACTATTGCACAGATCTACTGTGCAGGTGTTCTAATTTTGAAATACGTGCATTATTAAAAAAAAAATTCCCTTTACAGATTTACAAAAAAATGAAAATCGGTTTGTTATCAATCGCATTCGGAGAATATTCATGTCGCTCTAAAGAATTACTTAAATAAATATAATTATATATTCATATCTGAATTAACATATCATACGCCCGATTGCTGCAAAGCTGGTCCTTTGAATATTATAAAAATTAAGGTGCACATTAAAAAAATAACTTTAGAATCCATCAAAAGTATATTTTGGATAATTAGCATGCTCGTTTGGTCTAGTGGTCGGAGGTTCGAGCCTCGTCTCGGGACACTACCAAATTCAGCCCCATTTTCATAGCATAGCTAAGTTTGAAATAGCTAAGTAAGAATATCGGATATGACGTGTATTCCGTGTAGGCAGGCACCTATTCCAAAATAATGTATGTATTTTATAAAACATTTTAATAATATAATTGAAGGAAGACGACAGAGAGGAATTGTATTGATCAAATAGTGAGAAAGAAAACACCCCCCTCCCCCACCAGTAACTAACTGTCAGTTGCAATAAAACAGGGGCAAACGGGAAATGACAACAGTGAGCTTTAATACACGAGAGAGAGACGGGAGACATTAAGTTCAACCGAAGCGATGCGTTTCAATAATTGGTGACCAGATAACTGCACACAGGACAACTGCACACAACATTATAGAACATTAGATTAGATAGACAGATTAATATAAGTTACCTCTTGATGAGTTCTTTTTGGATACGTTACGTTATTCAAATATAGTCACTTCAGCAGAGTAATGAGTGTGTGGAGTTGGTTGTGTGCAGTTGTCATGGAATCCAATAATTAATTGCACTTTCAGTAGGCCTAGCCGTAGGCATGTTGTTGGTCCCGTACACTGTATTGTTGTATAAGTAAAAATAACTCTTCCTATCACCGCTTTATCACCTCATTGGACCATTCAGTCTCCTTCCGTCCCACTATTGGTGTTTCGACGTTTTTGGTAACGACTGCCGGTGGCGAGATGAATCACCAGCAATTTTGTGATCCGGCCGGCGGTCGGGTGTCGTCCGGACCCAGACACCATTCGGATGTCATTTGAGCATGAGCTCGTCTCCTAGACCCGAGAAATAGCCGTCACGTACAACCCTCATTCTTCGCGCCACTTTATTAAGATTCCTATGGTTTTCGGTATGGAATAGGAATATTGAAATGAAACGTAATAAGCCTTGTAAACGCGCATGCGTGAAGAAATAAACAACCTTATGACAGGAATTGAGCGAATGGCGGGTGACATAATACCTTAATTTACACGATACGGTCACATATCGCAATTGTTGTATATTTGAGAAAAAAATCTGCGATAGTTTACACTCGGGCTAATTAGTAGTTCTAAATAATAATAATACAATACTAAGATTATATATTTACCACAAATAACCCGTCAATAATAACGGGAACTAACTAATTTGTTTTTATAACCAAGGAACTATATAATAATGTGATTTCTTTCAAAATTAATATAAAATTATAATTTTTTTAAGAAGTTATTCTAAAACGCATAATAAGTGCGAACCGTCGTTATGACTCCTCCACTACGAGTTACAGAGATGATGATCTATGAAGTGTGACAATTTAATTCCCGGACCGGCCGCCTAGTCGCCCGTCACGTAATTGTATCGGAATCACATGAATGAGTGTTGGTGTTTGAACTAATACGTTCGTAAATTCTAATTTGGTAGAGCCAGTTAGTTAGCCATTGGAAAGGTATATCCAGTTAGATCGCTGACTTAGATTTCTGTCTATTGATATATATATATTTTGTCTAGGGGAGATTTTTGAATGCAATCGATAACAGAATGTGAGACAAATGCTTAACAGTACTTCGGAAAATGAATTCCAGGCCTTCTAGAAATGGAAACGTCGTCTAAGTCAGTGTCCAGATGAATAAAGTGAGTACAATAGCCACTCATGTACAGTTCCGCACGTATATATTTTTAAAGGTGCAATCCGAGAATTAAATTGACGCACCGTATATTTTATATATTTTGGGCTTTTATTGTTTTGTTAATTTATGAATCTTTGTTTTTTTACTGTGCTTATAACTATATATGTACATGTAGTTCTATTGTTATAGAAGTGCTCGTCGCCTTTTCCACTCGGTCGCTCCAACGGGTGGCGGATATTCATCTTCCTCTTCGTCCTTCGACGTTGTCCACCATAATAAGCTCCCCCTTCTCGCAAGATGCTCAAAAATTGATAGATTCACCTCAGGCCGGTCCTTAATGTTTAATTCCTGCAGAATGCCGTCCGCGGTATGCTCAACGTGCGTCTCCAGCACCACATTTCAACGGCATCAATCAGTCTTCTCTCCCTTCCTTTCGGGGTCCATTTATTTACACGGGTGTTGTAAAAGGCCACAAGACCGCGCGTACATATAAAAATCAAATGTAATTCATCGCTATTTGTTCATCTAGTGTATTTGTCAAACTAGGCGCACTCCGCTTCAGTTGGGCTACGTTGTGCGTATTTTTTTTTGTAATGTTGATGTCAAAGTCTCGATACAGATTAATTTCGTAACTGATTTTTATTCTCGCTGTTGGTCGTCGCCCATCTCGCCCGTCTCGCCCTCGGCAGCGCCGGCGACGGTGTCGAGTGTCTGCGGCCGGTCCGGGGCCGTTAGGAAACCAGAAGATCGTGTTTAGTATGTTAACATAAAAAATGATTGTCCGCTTATTTGGTAACCTTATAGCGAGCAACCGCCATCACGAAAATACGAATACGCAATTGGTACATTTTATGTGTGCCGTCGCACGGCTGGCGCAGTGTTATCTGCTGTAGAGTGTATCGGGTTGATGCGTAAATTAGTAGCGGCTTTATTAATAAAATAATGAAGAATCATCCTTCATCGCGTATGGCTGACTCCCCTGAAAAAATCCGCTGGTTTGTAAATGAACAAGTGGCCAAGCCATCGTCGTTGAAGAACAGCATCGTTATTAAGGGAGATCCTCGGAGTTTGATAGAGAGCGGAAACGTGAAAATGTGATATAGAGCAAGCTCGGGAGAATAGGGCGAATGCGGAATGAGCTCCCAGTCGAGCTCTTGAAATGCCGCTTTTGTCTTATATGTCAATGTCATTGAAATTAGTGTATTTTATGAAAGGTGGGTGCATCTACATCTCCCAATTACGCTAGAAATTGGATTTCAGCGCCACAATCTATTAAGAAATGTTATAAATCAATATTTGAAGAGACAGTCCAGAGATGGTGTTTGCTTGTAATATCATTTCTAATTATGATAGTTGTTCGATGTCAACTTGCGAGTTTTGTGTGCCTTTTCAACCTTTCCTATATCTCGACAATCTCTTGTGCCAGGATGCTGGTATTAAAATACTCTTGTTTGTGATGTATATATTAGTTTGGTGATTATTTCCGCAGATTAGGATTTATAAAACCAGACACACTTACCCGGCGGTTAGTGTGGTACCCCATATATTTTTGTATGAAAACTTCCTCGACTAGTGATGTGTAGACGTTTTACCCGTCATTAAGCATATTGTCGTTAAGCGAATCAGTAAAGACATTCTCATTGTTTTAACAATTTGTCAGAAATAATACAATTAGATGCTCCAAATTTGGGATAAGTGCATCTACTTGTCCAATTTTTATAAAATGCTATAATTATCCCCTATCCTAAAAGGTAACATTCCGATTTTTAAAGATTAGGAAATGGTTAATGACCTTTCTTTCAAAGTCATACAATTTCATCAGTCGTCGTTACAATTGAATACCATTAACACAATCACAGTTTAGGTCATCACTAGTAGGTACGTCCGCGGAAGACTCAGAATGACCAGGAAAACCGGATACTGGAAGTTTATCCTGTTGGAAGCCTCAACGATCGACGAGTTTGCATGAAAAGATGTATGAATGTAGATGAGGCGAGAGTCGTGTGTCAGGGCGGGCGACTGCGGCTTCTCTGCGTACCCCCGCGGGGAAATAGCGTGATGGTAAGTTAGTCAGTCAGTTGACCGAGTCGCGGTCGCCCTATTTGTGTTCTCGTTGGATGATTTAGAGATATTCTTGAATCGTATCTTTGAAAAAAAAAGATTGAATTTCATATATTTCTCAATGAACGCATCTTATGTTACAAAATCACAGATCTGGAAATATTCTTACGCAATGGTTATTTTGACTGCAAAGCACCGCGGACCGTGAAAGCTCGCCATCCGCACTCTGGACCAGTTTCATCTCGGGCCCGATTGCTGCGCGGAGCTCTCGACTGAGGGAAAAGTGCACACGAATCGCAAACAAATTACAAAATTGGTACAGTGGACAAATTGACCGCGGTGACTGTCGATTACCCGCCAATTACCGCTTCCGGCTAACTGGGTTCGGTGACCATCCTGTCGGGAAGAGCGGCAGTCGAACGTATCCTCAAATTTGAGTATTCGGGGACTCGTCTGCGTGTGTCATTTTTCAAGTCCGCATTAAATTAATTTTAATTAATTTCTGCGAATCTTTCAAAGTTTTTATTAATTGTGTATAAACAAAGTGTAGACGCCACTTTACAATCGTTCCTGCTGTACACCAAGGACGTCTCTTGATCCGACCGACGAGCTCTCTTTAGAAAAAACATGACTCGAGTACGCTGCCTCTTTCAGAAAAATAGACAATATGTATTATACATTTATATCGAGCGATTATTAAACTGTTATTTTCTTATTTATTGTTTCCGAGGTAAGTTTGTAGAATTCCATAATCACATATGTGAAAATAAAACACTTGTTTTTTTTTATTCTGCTTGTTTAATTTACTTGAGACGCGTTTCGCCTTGTAAGGGCATTATCAATTTAACAATTTATCTCAACAATTTGTATTTATAATTGTAATGGGGGACAGCTATACAATTTTATTTACGTGAGATAAAAATAAGTCCCCCTTGTCCCCATTATAGTTATAAAAACAAGTTGTTGAGATAAATTGTTAGATTGATTTATACCCTTACAAGGCGAAACGCGTCTCAAGTAAATAAAATAAGTAGAATAAAAAACTAAGTGTTTTATTTTCTTCTTCATCGACGTCTTCTATGCAAGATCTATAAGATTACCAACATTTTGGGCATTAAACCATTTTATGAGATAGCCTCTCACTACCAACGTCTCTGCTATCATCCGTCTTCCCCTGTGAGTTGTAAAATATCATATTTTTCATTGCGGATGATGCGTCCGATGTATACAGCTTTCCTTCATTTGATATTAGTTATCTTGCCTTCTTCACGCGGTTGGTTATGGTATGGTTGTCTTCACGCGGTCAATTTGGGAGATAAGAACCCGAGAGGATCTCGAGAACATATCGATTTTTGGCTACTTTAACACAGACGAATATTTAGCAAAGTAGCAAGACAAGACTGCCAGAGGGATACCTACTGCGTCATTGTTTATTGACATTTCTTATGTAAAACACAACAAAATGTCAATAAATAATGAATCGTTGAAGAAGCGCAACATCATTTATTATTTAATTGAAAAAATATACTTAAACTTGTTATAAAACGAATTATTTTATGGAAATTGTTAGTGCGCTCGGGGTATTGGTCTGACATCTAGATTATATATAATAGGAGTTCATTAAACAAGAAAAATATTTCACAAACACTGTAATTAATTTTTGATAATTTGTTTTGTTGAAAAACATACTGATGGTTTGTTTTTCGAAGAAAGAAACATGTCTCGAAATTTGTTTTTATCGGTTGACGGTAACCTTTGTTATTCGCGGTACACAGTTTTTAAATAAATAACAATGTCACAAATCGTTTTTTCAGTGGATGAACTGCCGACTAACTGTTAATTTAAAGGGGTGTGTGGATTCACCCTTAATGTACATTTAGGCCAAGATTTGAACTCGCTGACGTGTTGGAACCATATCCAGAATATACCATATCAGATACAGAATTGTATTTCACGTTGCCTCTGTTTGATGCACCGAGTTCAGAGATAGGTGATCATCACAGATTATGTGGCATCTTGGGGTGGTTCTTTATTCTCATACGTGAAAACGTATCACAATTTGTGATGGCATTTTGAAGGGTTATTTCTTTTGTAAGTAAAGTCATTACCTGGAGTCTGGTGTCAGGTGTCAGGTACTGTAACTACGCGGTCAGCAGACTGAAGCTAGTGTTTAACGAGGATTGCTTCGATAGTCGCTATTTTGACTTGTGTTTATATGATATAATCTTAAATAGGTTACCTTACAATATGGATGGATATAAATAAAACAATGTTATAACTTTACTTAGTTTATTTGCACTACTCGAGTTTAGAGTGAAACGGTATCGGTGGATGATGTATTACACTAAATACACACAAATATAGAAAACAAACAATTAGGTACTTACAGAAGAAGGGAAAGGGGTGGTTGGTTATAACGGGAATATTGACTAGAGGAGATGTGTTGACGAATGTAATATTGTTTAACAAATTAATAGCCGAGTTCAAAATCTTTTTTATTTCTAAACTTTCAAAATTATTAATTAATATTTGTTATAACAATATTACATCCACCCCTCCGCCCCTCCTTCTGTCATGATGGCTACCACCCAAACCTTGTTTCCTATATTTGTGTGCATTCAGTTTAATACTTCACATGTCGGTGAGAGTTACTGTTTCTCTGGAAACTCGAGTAGTGCAAATAAACTCAAGTAGAGTCATAACATTATTTTATTTATATCCATCCATTCGCTTCACATTACAATGCCGTAAACAATGACTTAATCGCGGTTCAGATTGCACTCGGTTTTTAATCACTTCCTGTTGTAAAGTGTACAACGCACTGACATTCTGCATTTGACAGCCTGTTTATACACTTAACAATCGAATACTCGCCACGCCTGTTGCTCTAGCGTTTGTACCGAATGCCTGATGACGTATTCCTTTTGACAGGACGATAATCCGTATCCGTATCGGCAGGACGCCGCCTCCCACGCGCCCTGGCGGTCCGGTGGCGCGATGGCGCGGCAGCTCGCGCCCCCGCAGGAGGAGCGCTTCCTCTTTGGGAGCACGTATCTTGTTATTGTCAGTCCGATGGTCCGGCGGATGTTCGCCGATTAAATTGTTTTTCGACTAGTCATCTTCGGTATCTATCTGCATACCTACACCTACTCGGGTCGAAGGTTCTTAAGATGATATCGAACGCTACTGTACGTTCGTTTTTGATTTGACACGTTAGGTAGAAACGCACTACCTATTATTGCACAATTTCTTCGATCGCGACGAGCAGACCCCCCCTCCACCAAGATTATTATCTGTATAAACTTCTGTTTACTTGCCTTGTAGGTTTCGTTTTTTATTTGATTGTGTTTTGCCTTCAATCAGTTATTTGGTTTTGTGAAATGTAATTTGTTTGCCAATTTTGCCCTAAAACAGGCTTGCCTAGTTCTGCAATGCATTTTAAAATCTGTGTAAAATATATTAACAAACTGTCTTTATTTTAGCTGTACCAATGCTTATGTGTGTCTAAATAAATGAAATAGAATAAAATTGAAAAATTTTACAAAATTGTAAAGATTAAATGTACACGATTTTCGTTGCAAGATTCTTTTTCATTTCACTTCTTCGTACTTTACAGCGCTAATTGTGTAATACATTTTTCTGTAAGGAAAGTTGGTCTTTGTTGTCCGCCACGCTATACAAGAAATAATTCATCGCCTTACAAATCACTCTCCAGAACTAACTATGTATATAGGTATACGCAAAATTTCTATGTTGTTGATATATTTCATCTTTCTTTTGCACGTTTTAAATATCCACTAAACTTAGTTTATATTTCTTTTGATGCTTATTGTAAATTTTAATATTTTTTGTATTTTTATTATTAATAATTTTAACTGTTTTTTTAATGATTTTATATACTCGGGTTGAATTTTTTTTCTTCATTTAAATTAGTCACTCGGTCTGGAAAATATGACGTTTTTGGACGGCCACGAGAAATGCATTTTAAATTCAATTATAAATAATAAATTATATCTTTAATGTGTGATAAATATTTTTACCTATATTTTATTTGAACCATATATGTATATGTATTATTAGAATGTATGTCTTTCTCTACACAATCCTACACTCTTCCATCTAAACCACATTTCGCACTAGGATCCTGAGGAAAGTATAGTTATCTCACCCTTCTCTCTGAACCGACTGTTACATACATCGTTACTCGTTAGGATAGTCAGTAACAGTTACCCTCTCCCCTGCCTGACTACGTTCGTAAATAATAGTTTTATACGATAAAAAAAGCCTTTATTTAAACACCAACATTCCTCTTAACTATTTTAAATTATAATTAATAGTAAATTCTGGGCAGCGCCAGGCACGGGACGCTATTTATTATACATAAGTATTTTTAATTAATGTAAACACATTTACGTTGTGATATTTCACGAGCTGCATGATATTTTTTCTAAATGTGAATATAAATTTGTATAAACCATGTAAACAACTAATACAGATAATTTATGTAAGTGAGAATATTAAAATTACAAAAGTGTGTAAATTTAAATAATGAATGTATAATCGATATTTTCCCGAATGGCATTTGATGTACGCCAAACTGTATTATTTAGTAAAATAAAATAATTCATTGACATGAGTTGTTTGTTTTGGTTTAGCGGTAATTTACTTTCGCTTAATGACCGAGCGGTCAAAGGTTCGAGCCTTTTAGTCGTATTTTCCATATCATACCTTTTATATCTGGTTCATCCAATCAAATCTTTCCTCATCAAATTGCCTACTCTCATCTCGAACTTCCCACCTCTTCGTCATTCTCCGCTTCTCCTCGACGGTGTCCTCCCGATTGCGTTAATCGTTAATTAATCTTCTATCTCCCTTCTAAGTTTCTCACCCCTGTGTGTAGTGCAAGACCAGACCGGTATCTCTTTGAACCGTTCGCGAGCGGCTCGTGTCGCTGCACTGAACGCGGCCACCCACCCCTTCAAATAGATATAATGTGACCGATGCATTATGTACGTGCTAGTTGTCTATGTACATAAATTGATAAGAATCATAAATATTCACAATTACACAGGGTAGTCTGAAAATTACTCCAGCCCGGGATGAGCTCGAAAGAAGAGCCGCACCGATGAAATAATTTAATTTAAGAAGTATCTCTTCCTCATTTCATCAATTAATACAAAAAATATAAACACAAGGCAGCCAATCTTTTACTAAAGTTTGCAGACTCGGTTTGAACTGTTTGGAGTAAAATTAGACCTCGTGTTTCTAGTCTTGCGCAGGCTTAGTACATAATATTGAAGTTGTAATTATTCAGAACAGACGATCTGTGATATTTTAAATATAGTAACGGGGAACATGCATTATCCGATTATGCTATATCAACACAGTGGATTGACGGCAAACAGGATGGATTGGAAGATCTTCAGGTTCGAATCCCGGTAGCAACGATAATATTTTTCGATAAAAACGATTTTATATATTTTTCTAATTAATAAATTTAGTTTTTATTACATAATATTAGGTTGATGCATAATTATCCGCCGTTTTTTAAAAATGATATTGTAACAACCAAAAACGAAAACAAACTCAAAACGTATTATGTCCAATTATCATTTGGGGGCGTAGTCACCGTACCCGTGGACTGAAAGATGTTGAAGTTCTCAGTGCGTGTCTCAAGTGTCCTAGTGGTGCAACTCTCGTCCTCTTCCATAGCCGCCAGAAGAGCCTGCTCATCAAAATCCGAAGATCGACCCTTTCCTGACTTGTCGTCTAAGCTGGTATCACTAGCTTTGAAGCGAACAAACTACTCTCGGCATGCCCTTTCGCTAATCGTTCCTTCGCCGAAAAGATCGTTGAGGTCACAAAATGACTCGACAACTTTCCACCCTTTCTCCGAGTGGTACAGCATCATGTGGCGTATATGTGGATACTTTTCTAATTTCCTAATCCTATTAAACAATTATATTATGACAAATATCAAATTCAACAAATTAAATGTCGCGAAAAAAAAGGCGGATAACTATGCATTAACGTAATATTATATTTTCAGGAAATTTTCAAATTTTGAGTCGAAAATGTTCGAGCCGTATGTGCAAAATAGTTTAAATTGTGTTAACATTTCAATAATGTGGTTTTTAAAGGTTTTAAATGTTTTAAAACGAATACGTGATGATTCGGATGTGATAAAGAAAAAGCAACTTTAATCAATAAACTCCCGGAAATTGCCAGCTGAATAGACCCTGACCCTGGCCATCCTGGCTGAAGAATTCATGGTTCGAAAAGTCCACTGTCATTTTGAGCTGCTGCAAACAATATAATGTTCGCCAACATCATCTCTAACGTTGTATAACTGGACGTGCACTAGACGAAAAATGCTAAATGTAGTGTGAGTAAAGCGGGGAAAGGTGTTTTTAACCATCATATCTATGGCGTCACACAAACATGTTTACAAAAAATGCGTTTTTGAAATAAGTACAGATTTATTCAGAATAAACGGTTTTATTCGCAATCACAAATTAATATTTCCCCAAGAGCTACACAGAAAGTAAAATCATATATAACGTATGAGTCGGAAGTTAAAAAATGAACTAATTACCTGCTATATCGACTATTTATTAATTTATTTATTTTTTAAATAGAGATACGTGCTCGAACCCCGACCACTAGACTATTAGACGAATATCGTAACAACCAGACCACAAGCACGTCAAATTAATACATCTGTTAAAATTTGGTTCGCTCATTTCTTTTAAGTTGTCTGAAAATCAATTCTCAATCTTAAAATACTTTTTTTGAAAGCTCACCTGAAAACTTAACAATTTGTAGATAGGTTTTTGTGTCACTGAGTTGTCCATGTGTGCATTGTTGTCAAGTCCAATGGGTTTTTTCTGCAATTTTCGGTAAAAAAAATATAAATTTCGATAATGCACTGAAACATTTTCCAGGCAATCTACCCACAAAATATTGCGGTCTAACCATATACCGTGTTAATATTTATTTTTGTGAAAAATTACATGTCGACGTGATCATTGACTCTTTGACCACCGTTCACTGCGCGCTGTTATAATTACACTGCATCAATAATGTATCGATGCACAATCGATTAATCGAACTTCCGAAGAGGAATCGCTCCTCAGAAGGAGTAAGCACAGTTGGATGGAGCGCCGGACCTTATCCGGCCCGACACAATGTACGGCACCGGATGAAAGCGCACGAAGATGCCCACCGATGGCTGACGGGCCGCTCTTCAAATGGTCCATTGCCACTTAATGTTTACATTTCCATTCAATACATTTTGAATCGACGCTTTATGAATTATGGCTCAGTTTTGTGTCTAGGCAAATTTGGAAAGAAACTTGTTACATTGCATTGGAGTGATGTGTCAATTTCTTTTGTAATATGAATTGGGTGGATATGTAACATTTTTGTCTAGTGTATTAACAATATAATGTACGAAAATAATTTCAATATAAGACTTATTAACTCGATACGGTACTCGTAACTTATTAAGACTTAGTAATAAAATTAAAAATTTACGCTGCATAGAAAACGATAAAAGAATATTAATATTCAATACATGTCATTTCACCCTATGTACTAGCAAAAGCACATAATTGTTATATCATGCATTATGTTAGATTTGATTGTACGATTAACGATGTTACATCTAACTTCTGTTCAAAAATAATGAAGATTTCATAGAATGCCAGTCATTAAACATGTCCTATGTTAAAATTTGATGAAATCAATTATCTTCTGATCATTTAGAGTCTGTTCGCACAATTAACACGTAAGAATATTTGTAAAATTTCTATGAACAAATATAGAAGAAAAAAATAATGCAGATGCTCATTTGCTTCTTTACGAATAATTAAAATTACGAAGGATTAAAAAACCTATATTTTTACTTTTGTCTTTACTTGTAATATATGTATAAAAATGTAATGTAATTTTCTGCTCTAATTGCTATGTGGACCTGAACAATTTCGCGTGGGACCGTGAGTTTCCTGACACACTACCTATTGGCGGCACATTGATGAAAGATAACGTTAAAACTGACGAAAATCAAGATAGTTTTGACCCGCTCTTATTCTGAACCGCACGCGACATCGTTATTAATTCGGACAATCGCTCATACGTAAATACGTACAATCGTTCGTGCATAAATAAATAACCACGCGAATTTAATAACATTAAAAGAGCGTATAATAATATTATTTGGTTGAGTAATTAATCAAATTTGTTATGTTTCCGCGTAATTTCCATATTTTAACATTTCGTTTTTCGCCGACATGTCAGCGCACGCTACGGCCACCGCCTGCGAGCACAACCGCCCACTAATTCAATTAAAAACATGACACGCTTTTGTGTCGCCGCGGGGGTGTGCCGCCGGGAGGATGGAACGCCACAATCCCCTTGAAGCTTTGACGTAGTAACGTGACGAAGGTACTGCGACACGACACGTTCGGTCCATGCTGCTGTTTCTGTATCGTAAATTAGTAGGCGTTTATTCAAGACTCGCATTTTCCAAAAATATAATATTTTAATCCAATTGCACAAGACCTTTGCGGCAATACATTCAACAATGGCATTATTTTACATTAAATTTCTCTTATTTTATGTTTTCTGTCGTACATTTGGGACACATTTTTGGCAGCTAGAATGTAAATTAAATCAAACTTTATTTATATATATATAACATATACATTACAAATAAATAAACTCTATCTATGGTCAGGTACAAAACCGCTAATGACGTCGTGCAAAGATGGGCGGAGCCTCGGTAGGGGTCGGATTGTCGTGAAATAATCGTAATAATAATAATAATTATCGTGTGTCTAAAATGATGTGTTGTGTAGTTATTTCTTGCAAAAATACGCATGCAAAAAAAATCGTATCTCTTTTCTTCGGTTAGTACCGATACTCGTATATTGCGAATTCAATAGCTCATATCGACGAAAGTTTAACGAACGCTTCCTGAACCTCAGCCTCTGTTTGTATTGGTTTTGTCATCCCTGTGGTCGTGTATTTCTGGCTGTCGAGACGTCACTCGACTAGTATTCGTACCTCTTAAAAGTAGAAAATTCTTTATAGGCACATTGCTGGAGTACTCCCGAGACAGAACAGTTTATTTTAAAGTAACTTTAACGGGAATCACACCTTTGTAGAGAAATGACTCGATGAGAATCCCGGATTAGTCACACTCGGAGTAACCACTTAACCGTGAAATCGTTCCGCTCCGATCGATAGGCTATCCGCTGCTGCTTCATCGCAACCTTGATACCGTCACCAGTGGCATTCGTCTCTTCCTGGAGGTGGTAGAGGAGCAATAAGTGTCGACGATTTATCGGGAGATGGGTAACGTACTATCAGAGGCGACAGAGTTTCGGATACCGCGCATATTTTATGATTTTTTCTTATTCTGTATTTTATGATTATTACAGGCTTTTTAAAAATATATATTTCCTATTTGAAATAATTGATAGTGTATGTGTCACGTGTTCTTTATAATGTTATAAATGCGTATGCTTCGGAAGTCTGGAGCGAGAGCGAATCATCAATGACCAGATGCGGCCGGTCATATTCTTTCGCGAATTATATCGCGTTTTCTCGCTCTAGCGCACGCAGCTGAGCCGATCGGTGCTACACCAGAAAATTGCGTGTGAAGGATGTATCTTTCTTTGTCTTTCATAAAATCACTCAGGTTTGGACTATAAGACATGAGTCGGTAGATTTTTAAACGACTTCGTATTACCTGTTGCGCAACAAGACTTTTATTTTTTTTTATCAGTGTACAGGTATGTGAGGATTTGTTAAAAAAATACGATTCCATATTGCCTCGGTTATCAGTAAAGTAAGATAAGAACATTATTTACCCTCCCGGTTAGAAATGCCAGGTATCGAATACATATTTTATTCTACTACAAGACCATTCCTCAATAAATAAAATCGATTATAGTTGGAAGTTTCTGGTACATTTAGTGGACGCGGTCTTTCAAATAATTATTAAGTAGGTATATTATATATTCATTATTTGTGTAGCAGTATAAATGTTATATCTAAATTATATATTGTTTTTTTGAAAAAGTATACCGAATGCATATCTTCTGATATACGAGTACGATAATAACAAATATCAACAATTTTTTTTTTAAATGAGACAATATTAAAAGACGACCCTTCAGGAGAGTAAAATTGAATCCTGTTTTTTTTTTCTCTTGTGTCTTGTATTAATTTACGTAATATATTCAATATGCATGTTTCGATGTATTTTGAACGCCTATTCTTTATCTGCTTAAACTTCTAATGTGTAATGAATGGTACTCGGGCGTAGCAAACAATTGCACATTATGTATTAACATATTGTCGCAAAATGTTTCAGCTCCACGTGGAAATTCTTATTCGTTCCAAGCGATTCGTGCATCTTTTAACATCGTTGTGATTCACAGTTATTAATGGTTAAAATTAATACTGTCTTATCGATTTTTCCTCGGGTCACGTCTGCCTGGCGAGGTCAGGTATAAAATCGGACGGTTTTCTCCCGATGAAAATAAATATTTCAAATTAACCTTTCTTATAAAACTCTGGAAAGGCAGTTGGGTCGACACTTTATGGTTGCAAAAGACTACGTTTTTTTTTTTTCAATTCCTTTGAGCTTAAGTTACTCTACTCTACTCTAGTACTGTACACACCGTTACATCGCATACTTGTACTCGCTATGTAATTTCTACTAAGCGTTCTTAAATAATTAATATTAGTACGTGAATTATATTGGATTAAACATTCTAACGAAGATTGCTTCTCTAAAACGTAAATCTTTTTTTAAAAAGTATTTAATACAATCTTATCAACTAAAATAATGGTACCCTACATTTATGATAATAAGGTGACCAGACGTACTCCTTTTTCGTGAACCGTACTCGTTTGTACTTCTAAAAACATAAAAACGATTATTGCATGCAACCTTTTATACGTTCATGTGCATGAAGTTGTCTATGATACTTATCATACTTTGAAGTCAAACGGTTGGCATGAGAGGTCACTACAGCTTTCTTGTTGGGTCGCGCGTGCCCAGTACAGAGTGCGCGTTTGCTGTTTACCGAACGGGAATTAGGGGATTCCCCTTTGAGCGAACAAAAGTGTTTCGGCAAGAATATTAATTTGAAACAATATTTATTATTATTAAATGAAATATTGAGTTTTTTTTAGTGTTTCTTTTAATTTTAAATCAATATAGCCCCCTTCAAACTTACTAGACATTTAATAATTTAACTTTAATATTTTATTAATTAATATTAATACACACGAAACTGAAAGATCTACTCGTGAGAAATGTTTTGGGAATGGGTTGCAATGCGCACATTTTATTTAATACAGCTTCCAGTTCTATCTGAATACTTCCGTACTCCTTTCACTTTGTGCCAAAAATAGTTGGTCAGCTTAATGATAATATATTTTATATTTACATCATTTGGGCTTAGTCTACATCTCAGTCCGGAAGAACGAGCGCGTTGTTCTGCTTCAGGAACTAGTGCCTACGCAAATTAAGTCGAGAGATCTATTTATTACTTAGAAAACAATTGCTTGCCAAATTTAAAAATGCATTTTCATAACAATTCTAGTTGGTCGTTAAAAAATTGATGTGTAGAGACAGCTGCTTCAGTCACCGATCGGTTCATGGCGCCTGCGGTATTCGGTGATGGACCCTGTTTTACCGACCTCGCATATTAATAATTTAGTTTTGATTAAGCACGAGAGATGTCACTCGTGCTACAGTTTTCACGAATTAACAACGAAGACTAATTTAAACAAAAATGTTGTATTTATCTCGTGGTTATGAACCGAATAACGTCAAAAAATACATACGGCAGGTACGCTTATGAAGCTACATTAGAAAAAACATTTTTTATTATTATTTATTTAATCGTCGCTTTTAATCCTGTTACGGTAAAAGGCCATGTACTTTAATTAACTAGTAAATGTTTATACCGGATACTGCCTTTGTGTTGACCAGAATTCAGTGGTCATTAGTGGCGGATATTAACTGAATTTCGATCAGTAAAACTTCGTCAATAGTAAAACAATTGTATTAATTCATTTCAAATTTGATGTTAAAAATTCGAGGAATTGTTTATATTTCATTTTTCTGTAAAATTATTATAAACTAGTGTCGAGCTCAAAAACACGAACCAATCACTGATATCTTTGAGTCACACTCACTATCGGTGATTGAATATCTGGGAATATCGTTATTCGTGATCCTTTTTTTTAAAAATTAAAAATGTTAATTAGGGTATTGAAAATATCAAATAATGTTTTTTTGTTGTCGATGTAGTTTTTGAATAGTTATTTCAATATTATAAATTAAATGAAAGGTTTCTTGGTGGCACATTACTAATACTAGTAAAATATGATTTGGGGCCTGCAATATACCTCGTGGCGTCGTCCTCAGTAGGAACTGGGTTGATGGAATGAGCAGACACTTCTTCGTCTGAAGGTTATTTTTCTGTCGAGTTTTCATTTATACTACTGTCCACTATTTCATCAATTTCCACTGATTCCAATATTATTATGTTGGATGTACTTAATTTTTGTCGAAATTTTAGATGTAAATCACGGGAAAGAGAAACGTAAAACAGGGTTTTAAATATACTATATATGGACTGCAGAAGTAATATGAAATGGAGGGAAAAATAATTCCGGGTATGTAAAATCGGGGTTCCACTGTATTTGTATTTATTAGAAGATGGTGTTAATAAAAGTACATGCGAGAGTTGTATGGCAAAATTAAGAATTTGAAGTTTCCTTAGCTCTTTTTAAACCGTAGACCCCATATTTTGTTAAAATGACAAACTGTTTTTACACATTAAGGTAAAAGATATAAGTGTATACGAATATAACCCGGATATCCAATCACTAAATATTTCAATACCATTATCAACCTTGATGCGGAATATTTAGATACTTGGAATTTTATTGGGTGTTTTATATCTGTAATTTTGTCGATTTATCAATAAACAAATAAATAACAAGTTACCTCCTTGTTGTAATGCCACGCTACTATTGGCTGCGCCCCGCGGTTATCGGAATGCGAGGGCTCCTTATCGGTGTACAGCGCCAGCGCAAGCACCAGCAGATAATGTAGCATCATTGTTGACCTTGTGATGGATAGTTTGATTTTTAGATTAAATCTATTTTCCTGCTTTAAATATGCTCGAATATATTTATAGGATTATCTTCTACGGTCAGTACCTGTTGATAATCCGTTTAATGCCAGCCCGATGAAGGTACTTGATTGTTCACCAGGTTGTTGGAACACATTATTATGTCGTATTTATATTTTCCAGAACTGAGTTTTTAATAAAATTGTTTTCCAGAAAAATCCGTTCCGCTCTCCGAAACAAAAAGTTGTATCTTTCGAATAAATATATATTTCTTGACTTATGTATGTTTTCTCAATTAGTGGGTTGTCCGGTACAACCGACTATACCCCCTCCCAAATTCTTATAGCTCACTATCCCTACAAAATAAATGACTCTTGTACAAAGCAATCACCCCTCCTATACTCACACACGCGAGCCCAATCCAAGGTTCAAGTAACACAAAAATTTTAGAATCCAAACAAAACTACATCCTTAAGAGGATCACAGACTCACCCTGGTTTGTCAGAAACACAATCATTCACAGAGACTACCCTCACTCAAACGACACATACACGATTTATCGTCTAAATTTTATTCTAAATTAATTTCCATCCCAAACCCTTCTGTAAACTCCCTCGGCCTGTATGATCCCTCATCCGATCCCCGTCATCTTCGTCCCATTTCACTTCTTTGCCCTGTTCTTGATCCTATTGAACAAAATTTATAAAAAGATTCTATAAAAATTTAAAAATATAAAAATATGTAAAAAATTAAACAATATAAAAAAAAGGAATTAACAAAATATAAAATTAAAAAATGTATTATATAATTTTTTTTTACCCATATTTGCTACTACTTTATACAATTATGTACAAAGTTAAAATTACCTGATATAAAAAAAAACTATTTTACCATGTTCCCCGAATAGGGTCCCCCAAAAAATGTTACGCCATTGTTGTTACTTCATCTGTCGGAGACAAGAGGGCTCAGCCCTTATCTTTCCCCCTTTAACAATCGAATCAGGGTTGTCCGGAAATGTTCGAGTCCTATTTTTAATATAAATCTAATGTAGATGTTACAAACGGTCGATAACAAAAGCTCTGGCTAAACCGAAAAGTACAATTCCTGAAAAAGAGTAAAGCCAGCATGCCAGCATGTATTGATTTGTGTCAGGATTGAATAGTAATATGTCTTATCTACTTTGCGTAGTAGTACTGACGATATATTTCTCTTTTCTACACCGCGACAGTGTGAGTGTGAGAATAAATATAATATATTGTTTTTATAATAAAACAAGAATTTTAATTTTACAGAAAATAGTATAATTTTCTGTAAAATTAAACGGCAATCAGTGGTCCGATTACTTTCCGTGAGTCACGCCGTATGTAACGCAATTTACAGCGACCTGTAAGTATAACATTAAAATGATTATTTTATTTAAAAGTCTTATTAAAACAAAGCAATGTACGGCTAAACGATATATGAATTAAAAGTTATCAGTCGTTGAAAAAAAAAACTACATTTGTGCGTCAAAATTGAGACAACAATCTCGATATGTGAATTAAAATGTTACGTAACAATGTACATCATTATATTATTTTGTGCGGCCTCCCTCAGCCTGTATAATGCCTTACCTTCTTCTTTTTCGTACGTCTTCCAGTAGGATGCTTTCTACTATTTTTATATTATTTCGTCTTTAATATGATTGAGTCTCGAAAAAAATCTAAAATCGACCATAAATTTTCAATATGATTATTATCCGAAGACTAGGGGACACCATTCCAGTAATTCTATATTGAATTTTATTTGTATGAATTTTGGGTCATAGTCCTTTTGAAAGATAAAAAAATTCGTGAGACATGTCAAAATTCAGATTTCCACACAGTCACAACATTGTCGAACCCCCGCCATGTTTTACAGTTTTTGAAATACATTCTTCATTCTATTTTTCAAATATGTTAATGCAAAAAATAAAAAATCTCCCGTCACTCCAGATCACTTGTTTTCAAAACGGTATAATGTCATGTTTTGACATTTTTTCGCACAATTTAATCTTAACTCATTTGTTTTACTTATAAAAGGCTTTTGTCGCGGTACACAGCTTCGCAATCCAGGTCGAAGCAGTCCACGTTGTATAGTTGTTTCGGAAATGTTAAAGAACAGCTTCTCTCTTTTCTTTTTTATTTTCAGTAAAATTTGACGATCTCTATCTCTTCCTTTCATATTTGTCACTGTATGTATTGAGTTTCTTTAATTATTTGAAATTTAAATCTTGTATTCCTCACTACGAAAATTACGAAAATTTAGACCATTTTCATCACCAAAAATCACGATTGCACAGAAATTTCACAACGACCCACTATTATCTTAAATATTGCTTAATACTTACCATCACGCTGTTTCACCGCGGGGGTAAGCAGATACGATAGAGCGCCACACTCTTCTGTCCTGACACAATTCTCACCTCATCCACATTTATACATCTTCTCATACAAGATCGCCGGTTAATATGACTTCTAACATGACCTTCTTTCAGTATCTGGTTTACCTGGTCCTGCTAAGTCTTCCGCGGACGTCCTCTATTTCTGGTGCCATCAACACTTGCGTCATATATTTTTCTTACCATTCCATATGATCAAACCACCTAAGTGATCTTTTTTTAATCTTATTCACTATACTGAGATCAGCTTTACATTATTTATTTATTCTTTACTCTGTTATAAATGGATCTACCACATATACGGCTAAGTGATCTCATTTCCACTGAATGCAGTATCTTCCATACATCGATACCAGGACTCCATTGTGAACCGTTGGTCTTGCCTCAGTTGACAATTTCCCATTAGCTATAATTCCATTCAAACCGCTGTTCACTTTATTCCCTGCAGTCCCCCTCCTTCGATATCTTTCTGCCTTTCCGTTTCTATCAAACATACTTCCCAAATACACAAACTCATCTACTCGTTCCTATCATTCATTACCTCCAAGTATTCAGCGCGGTGTCTTGCTTTCCTCTTTCTCGAATACCATCACTTTCGACTTGTTGTGACATTCATAATACGGTAGCTTTTCTTGCATACATCGTACATTCTACTCACTTGACTTTGTAGTTCTTGTTCATTATTCGCCATTAGTACTGCATCATCGGCGTACAATAAACAGCATACAATCAAATCGCCCATTTTTGCTCCCACATTCATACATTCCCGTTCTGTCACACAATTATCCATAAACAAGTTGAACAGTCATTCCTCTCAATTTTGCAGCTTGGCTCGGGTACAATTCCGGGAAGTTTTTAAGTTTCGAGTGTAGATTTATGTTCAAATATAATTTTAATACTGTAATCATACATTAGTAGTGTAGTTTACTTTATAATAAAACTAATTAAATTATTTGACAAGAAATATAATGTAGAAAAAATTAACTAAATTTCAATTCATTTGAGGTGTCCTCTCAATTTTTTTCAGGTCACTGTATATTAGATATTAATACACTAATGCGATGTTAGAGTTTCCGATGAGTGGGTACTTTCCCGTGCGTCAATTTGAACCAAATGTTTGCACGAACAGGATACCGGATGATGATATGTATTTTATCAGTCAATTTGTTATTTAATGTATCATTATTTTTATGGTCGTCGTGTGTGTTTTTTTAAAAATGATGATACATTAAAATAAAAAACATTGTCATGATATTTCTAACCTAACTATAATATTTTATTTTATTTGTTTTTCATTCCATTGTCGTTTCTATCATTTCACTTTCTTACCTGTTTTAATGATGTTGTACACTTATTTCTTCACTGTTCAGCCCTTGATGTCGTACCATGATGATATATATATATAAACTTAAAACGTTCCTAAAGAAACGTAAATGCGATAAAATCGGTTTAGCTGTTCTTGAATCTCTACGTTCTCTGTTTTCTACGTCTACTCTCAAATACATTAGTGTTGACCACCATAATAGTATTTACGCTAGCTTGCCAATATTTCAGCTGGGTAGGTTACAATGGAATGTTAAAATTCTCGCATTTAACATCCCCCTTTGCGTAAACTACATTGGCTCCATTTTCCTGAAAGATCAGCCTCCGCTTCACCCGCTGGAAAGATTGTTCTAGCCGTTGCCAGAAGTCTTGGTGAACAGGCATTTGTGGTGGCAGACCCAAAAGCGCAGAACTTTAGCTTACGTCATAAGGAACAGTGCATTTAAAAAGAGACTGAAAACGCACCATTTCACAAAATCATTTCCATTATGTTTAAATATCAGTTTTAAAAACTCGCGAAGGACTAAAAAGTTTTTGTGAGTGGCGCCCTTGAGAAAATGGCGTTGTATACACTATTAAATTATTATTAAAACAGATAGAGACTTCCGGGATGAATTTAATAATATAATTATAGCATATTGTGTTTAAATTAAATTCATATCAGTTATTGCAGTTTTATTCGCGCCTGCTCGCCGCGCCACAGCAAACCCGATAACATTATGAACAATTGTTATTTTCGTACCACGTTCGTTATCCGTTCAACGGACGTTGGCTATCATCACATTGTTCACTGCGGTCCGGTGCAGCTCTACAGCAGGTTACCCAGCCCATTGCCTCAGGTTCTGCACCGATCTTTTATTTTTCTCTTATTAGTGTTTCAATTTTATATATAATATGTACTTCTCATGTATTGTATTTGAAATCTATTTTTATGTATAAGCTGCATGCATATGTGGACATTCATTTTGTAATAACCTGTAAGGACGCAGACAGGTTAATAAATAAATAAATAAATATAGTTATTCATATTTTTTTTGTATTTCGACGTTCTTCAATAATTTTCAGTGGGTAGATTTACCTATTATTAAAGTACAAGAACCATACAGAAAATCGTCAAATTTCAACTACGTACGTTACCATGCTAGTAATCTATTTTTTCCTCGTTGGATTCGCCCATCATTTTAATTGCAATGTTTCTCAAAAACCTTTTAACTAGATCCTGATAGGTGACGCCGGGACTTCCAATCCAACATTAAAGTGACTAATTATATTAATTCTACTGAAACCACATTTTACTTCTAAACTCAAAGAGTTACCCGACTTGTTTTAATTATCACAAAACTACGTAATAACGTTTTAATATGTGCACACTGAGCATTACGCACTGTACCTTATATTAATTATTTAATTGAATCCCTTATTATTCTACCGAACAACACTGAAGGAGGCGCCAGTCTCACGTTTTGTGTAATTAATTCATTAGTCGGAATCGGTGACATATTGTATTATTTGTTAACTACGTGCACATTCACGGAAACGGGTGCGACAAGCTGTTAAATGAATCACCAATCACGGTGAATTTACATACATTGAGTTAGGTTAGTTTACATTACACAAAACAAAAGAAATTGTTGAAAACTTGCGAGGAAATTACAAGAAATTTGACATTTGCGCGTAAATAATAATAATGCTGATAATTTATTTCACAAAACTGTGCGATGTAATGCTTTCCATATTTTCAAAAATAACTCTAATAAATTATGAAAAAATTTCTGCATGAATTTTGATAATTAAAACTAAAAAATGAATACATTGTGTAATGTATTTAGGCCGCGACACTCTATTGTCCTTTATGTCGTCTGTGCCACGGTAATAAGCTTACAGATCCCTGAAGCTTCGGTGAGACGTCAGCAGTAGAAATAAGAGTCCAACGTCGATACTTAACGATTTATTACTACTTTACACCATACAATATATACACAATACGATATGCTATCTTGAGAACCGAGGAGTATTGAAAGAGAGCACAATTGCTTTTCCAGCGTCTTTGGCATTTGGCACCAGTCAGTCTCCCATGTCACCAAGCTGCCACACACACATACATATCTCACACATAGTAAGCAACGACATATTTTATATGCATGTATTGAGAGGAATGAAAGCAAACTATTCGCTACTGGTTTAGATACATATGAGGAGTGAAGAATGAGCAAATTATATCCGAATATAGATCTATTAATGGTATAAATAGTCGCTAAAATTGTTAAAAATGTATGTGAGTAGAGAACGGTAAAATATATATATAAGACGAGTGTCGGAGGCAACTCTGACTCTGAAAATCTGACAAATCAGATAAACCAGATATTGGAGGACGCCAATGGAAGCATACGTCAATCGACATGAGATGATGTGTGAAAATGAACGAGACTAGATGTCAATGTAGAATAATGTGATGTCCTATCATTTTCATACGTCACGAACTGCCAGGCTTATCCGGTTCATAGATGTTGTCAGTCTGCTCTAAAATCCAATTCTACGTCGTGGAAAACAACAATTAATGTACTCTGGCTTCTGAGAACATTTCTGTCGCACTACCAGTACCTTGGTAGGCGGCGGGCGATATTATTAAGTAACCAAAGTAAAACTTATCAGATCAAGATTAACGATCAAGTTTCAACACGAAAAGAATGAAACTGAAGCTGAAAAGGTCGAGCAATTTCCATTTTAACCAATGAAATACAGTAAATACATTGTTTCAAATGAAGTATCATTGTGTCATATGAATGTACACAGCAACATGAATATAACTCGTGTGTTACGAGATGTTCTCCCTTTTTTTGGGCCACCCTGTATAATTCGGTGTACGATTTGATAATGCCGAAATGAAGCAATAAATAAGCAGATATGAATATAGAATTGTGCGATCTTTTATGTTATCTTTTGTTCTCGTTCTAATACGGATGATTCGTTACATTATTCATTGTCCGCAATTATGAATGTTGAATATTTTAATTACGAGTCGTTTTCAAGACTATCTAATATTAAAAATATCGCTTTCGATCTAGACACGCGCACTCCGAGTCCGCGATCTCCGTCTCGCGCCGCTCGGAAACCGGCACGCACTTTTCGCGCTGCCCGAGTCCGGCCTCTCACCTGTCCGCCGATAGCGCGATCGATTAACGGCGCGAGGTACGTCGCCCGCCACACCGCGCTCTCTGTGACGTCACGGAGAGCCCGCTGCCGCTGTGTGGTGTGTAGGTGCCTCGCTATTAGCACCGCGGAGGTGAGCGCGCAGTGCTGGATCCAGATGCTGGCCAGAATCATCAGTGAGGTACGTTGTGCCGTGGTTAACCTCTCCATCACTGGTGTGACCACCTTGAATAATAAGTACTACAGAGCATGTCTTTTCGGAGGTTTCCCGAGTAAAATGTGCCGAAAAATTGTGTTAAAAAATTAAATAATGTGCAATGAATTGTATTGTTATTACTCTCAATAAAATAAATGAACTCGAAATATAATTCAGACGACAGTTGAAGATACCACAAGGAAGTACAATGATTGTATACGAGGTAGGGCGAAGCGAACTAGCAAAACATATTCTATGCAGGGATGCCATGATACATGTGTCATGAGACATTTATTAATCGAATGGGCACATTTAAAAAAAATGTATTTACACAACAATCGATGTATTCCCCGTCTATTTCTATTACTAATCGGCAAGGTGTATGAGTAGGGGAAAAACGAACGTGTTTTTAATATCTCATATATTCAATTTGAAATGAAGTGTAATTTGTAAATCAATACATCGTACGAATTTTGAACTGTCATCTCGCGTCGTATCATAGAAGCTGCGAATGATGCGACGCTGGCAGTTTGTAACAGTTACCCGTGCTTAATAATCATTTATGTAAACGTGATCTCAGTTTTTTTCAAGAACGAATTAAGTTGATACGTAATAATATACTAATAATCTTACATTCATTTCAGGGAGGATTTTTGTGTTTACTATTGTCTACAAGCGAACAAAGGTGGAATAATTTTATTTACGTGTGGTTTGTTTTGGGGAAAGTTCTTAACATTGAAATTTAGATTCTATCGAGACCCTGACGGCGCAGCGCCCACTATTTAGGTACAAAAAATTCATCACATTTTTTCATGATTACTGTAATATCTTTTAGTTCAAAATGTTCTACGTACAATTTTAAATTAAATTAATTGCTTGTCCGCTGTAATGTCTTTGTCGTCGTTTTCATGGACACACGAACTGTTCAATTTTCTCTACACAGCGTTATTGTCAATATTAGGCCTATATTTATTTACCTGCAGACTTTTACCAATTTCAGTACATACATCGGTATTGCTCGTGTCGAGGCCCCGCCCCGCATGGCCGCGCGATGGTAACCGATAAATTGCGCGGAAAGTTGGAAAACTTTAGTATTTAGTACTTTAGAAACAACAGGGTTGCACGGGTCGCGTGACTGTAATGTTTATCTGCTAAATAATTAATTTCCGCTCCTTGACATTTAAACCGTTAAAAATACCGCGATCCAGCTCTGCGCTAGTAGCGGATCGAATAAATGCCACCGTTTTGAGTTCAGTGCGACTCGATCGATCCGCGAGCGCGGACGTGTCTCCCGCCGTTCCGTCATTTCGATTTAGATCACAATAAAATAATTGTTATTAAATTATTTTACATACTTTAGATGCGGCTCGTTTTCCGTTATCGCTTTCCGGTGCGCTTTTTGTTGATACGCCGCGGGATGTTGCGGTGATTATCGCAAATAACTTTAGTAATAATACAAAAGTGTGTATTTAATGATTGTGTTTTTTTTTTACGCCATCGTAATCGTTATAACACGTTTATAATGCTGTCGTGTTTATGTCAATATGAAAACAATGGTTTGTTTGGTTTCAGTTTATATTATTTGATGTAGAAACACACTACACGGAGCAGGTAACATTTGATCGAATTGCGAGAATCCGAATGATATTTATTCGATGCTTTAATATTACGCATTATTTTTTCATTTGTTAATTTAATTGTCCCTTGAGTAAACTGACGTAGATAGCGTATACCTATTATTATTATATTCGCTATCTATTCTTATTATGTGACATGCAATAGAATGTGCAAGTGTGTCACATAAAGATTTTCCATTTTACCTAAAATATTATTTATATATTATTTTCACACTGGCACTCCATTCGCGTTTTATAAAAATAGTACTAACTTGAATGGCAGCTAGTAAAATTCCCAACCTTTGTAATTGTCAAATTAAATACACGTTTTAAGGATCAGTTATAAAATGATTATAATTTATTTTTTATATAATAAAAATGTTCGTATGTGCGTATGTGATACCAATATCGCCATCATCCTCAGATTGTAATGATATTTAAAAACAAAATAGTTATCTTCTCAAGATATATGCAATAAAAGAATGTTTCAGATTATAGCAGTTTCCAATGTGAGAGAGTAGTGAAACAACACTGTCCAAATATCTTGTTTAACTAAAACTTTATAATTTCAATGTAGACATTTTTAATATTGAATCACTGCAATGATATTTTATCAATGCTCCAGAAAACACATGTTATTCTTGGTGCGGCGCGACGGTGTGTTATTTATCATATCATGTAAATAATATTAACTATCACTCGTATCGAGAATGTGTCGAGCCGAATGGAACGGTTTCTCCTGAAGGTGCGCCAAATAATCAACCATTTCCCTCGGTCGTTGCTAATTGGCCCGTTTTATGGAAATTATCTATTAATTCATTGTAATTGAATCATCGTTCCATTATGTCCGTGTACCTGTGCTGTAGCCGGGTAACCGTGAACAGATCATCTTTTGAATCATTCTGTATGGTACATTCGCATCGTGTAATTTGTTCCATTACGGTCGTGATCTTTGCGAGGACCGAGGACCTACCCGCCGTTGGCTCTTTAACCCTTCCGTAGTCTTTAGCCCTACCGCTCGGTGAGATCGATACTCGCCTGTGATATTATCATATTTATCAGTTATTAATACTTTTACTATTAATGTAAAACTATGACTACAAGTATGTTACCGCCGTTGAAACTATTGAGGCGTTTTTTTCCTCACTTTAAATGCTTGAAAATTACACATTCCCCGCGGTAACACGAGTTGACATTATGGCCGCGTACGGGTACTTTCTATCACGGTATGCTGAGGGTTAAACGGTGTTCTTCAAATCTGGCATCCTGCAGTTCTCAGTATATGGGGTGGGAAAGTCCCGCTGTGGTCTCGCCTGGGCTCGGTTGGCTCGGCGTTGTGCGATCTGTATTGAAGGATCGATATCCACAGCTCCTTCACCGCGGAGGCATAACCATCCCTAACTGCATTTTTCATTATCTTGTTCTTTATTTGATCTTGTAACATCCATCCTCCTCGCCGACTCTGTAAATCCGCATAAACAAATCGAGGACACTAATGCATGAATATAACTCAAAACTAAGTTTGCGACATTATGTTAGCCCCGCGCCATACAATGCGAAGAAAATCCTTTTTCTTCGTGCACCGTCTTCTATCGAAGGTTAGCGACCAAATTGCGATATACTGATTTATATCGTGCAAGAAGTACCTACAAGATCGCACAATGTGCGACTTTCTGAGTTTCTGTAGCCAAGATTTCTATTTCTACCTAGACTACCAGCTCTGCTGCTCTGCTGCCTTCCATCTTCCCCCGCATAATGAATTATAAAATATCATATTTTTCATTGCGGAGAAAATGCCTGAAGTGTGCAGCTTCCCTCGATAGTTATTATCAGTTATCTTAACTTATTTATGCGTCTTAATACATCTTTATTTTATTACAAATTAAATTAATCAATTAATAAGATATAAGAAAAAATATTTAGTTGCTACTGGAATTCATTTAGTTTGTGTTACTTAATTAAAATAGCACAGAACAATGGTCTTAAAATGCAACTTCTCCTTAACATCTTCATTAGGCATGTGGTCAACCCAGGCCCTACCAGTAACCTTATAACCGGAATGACCATTCTTATTTTATTTCTTCTGCATACCTGACTTTTCTGGCAGACATTTTGGATCCCATTGTAGGGTGCATCATCAGGGATGATAGCCAGGTTAGCCCAAAAACCTGTACACATAGATACTGAACGGCCGTGAAAACCTAAGAACATTTTTCTTATTTTCTTCCCCAACACGCAAATAATAGTATAGGACCTTAAGATTGGACAAAAGTGATCTAAATTGAAAGGAACCGTGGTTATCTGTGTCGCGTATGGTTATCAATAGCTTCCTAGAGATGTAGAGCTTCACATCTAGCCTATGTTCCCGACACTTCAGCGTCATTAGTCATTAGCATGATCCAAACATTAACGATGCAGAATGTCCGTTGTCCGTGCACTCGGCAGAACTCCCGACAACTTGATCCAACAACAACGCTCCTCGATATGTTATTTGTTATTAATAATTTGCCCAGCTGACCAAATGTGTACCGACATTCCTTCACGTATCTGTCACGAGCGATCCCCTCGCAGTGATGCATGTCTCAATGCTCTTAATTGATTTTGATTCGATAACGCGATGTGCAGATGCGCGACGGTCCCTCGCTCGGCAGCCGCAGACGATATCAGCTTAAAAATATGTTTTCCCTCGACGAGACAGCACCGTATCGCACGGGTGTTCCTTTGTTGCGGGGCCAGGTTCGGTCTAATCCTGAGGGGAATTGAAATCACTTTTATTTTAATGTTATTCCATTCATACTCTACGTCATTTCGCGTTAGCTATATCTGTGCTTCAACGTTAATTTGGTTACACATTCATTTAATGTGTACCCCAGCATGCACCTGTTCATACTTCGTCTGGAACTTCCGTGTCGCTCTTTCGTGTGTAAGAACTAGTAGTATAATATGCACTGATTTTTACATTTTTCGTTTGAGGTATATTGGAAAGTTACTTTTAAAGATGTAACTCCATGCCAGCTTCTCTCTTTTTGTAATGTAATCTATGTATATTCTTAGAATTAAATACATTATCAAAAATGTGATAAAATGGCAGACTTGTTTCAAGTAGATTTTGGATATCTGAATGGGTCTGATGTTTGCGATCATCGGGTGATCTTCATCCTGCAGTGGATTGACATACGCTGATTGTTGATGAATACACGTCACATCAGTACTCTTACGATTTTCAAACTAAGCTAAACGCTTGTGCTATGAAAATAGGATTAACTTGGCGGTCTCCTTGAACGAGGCTCGATCTCCCGACCACTAGATCGCTAGGCAAGTCTTAAACCACTAGACCAATAAGCACTCATATATATATATCTTAACTGTAGAGTAGATGAGATGACAGGGTGAAGTATTGTCGAATAGGTGAGACTATCTGTCTGCAAGTGTATTACTAAGGGTCGGTTGTGCGACCAGTAGTAAATTTTGACAATAGTAGCATTTACCATCCCCCGTGGTATAAAACGTTTGCGAATTATTCGTACGTCAAATTTACTACTGTCAATGGCAATCCCGCCTAATAGTGTGGCAAGGCGAATAATAATAATATTGAATACTGAAACTTGCAACTTTCAAAATATCAATGTGACAAATGACTATTGAAACAGCTGCGAATAGTTCGCCATTTTTAACTAAAGATTGACGATTTTACCATGGGATATCGGAAAGTAAAATTACTTTACTGCCGGATATACTTTCGAGAAGTAAATATTTTTACTAACGATCGAACAACCCGTTTTCGCAAAAAAAAAATCACACAACCGGCCTTAAGCATCACATTTTCAAGCGAATGAAACCTGCACCGGAGAAGTACAGGACTCTAATCTTCCACTCGGAACGACAGATTGGTCAATTTTTTTTATTTTTACTCTATCTGTTTACACGTGATGATATGTATTTATTCCTGTTTGATTAGAAGCTCGCTAGGATGTGTCGTCGGAAGCCATTTCTTCGTCGAATTCTTGGCAAGTCACGCGCGCCTCCAACTGGGCGGACGAGTTTACTTTTAACGTTCTCTTCCTTTCCACCTGAGTGATGGACGCGGCCATTTCCTGCAGCCAATCACCTTTCAGTGCCCTTTCCGAGGTACCTACCGACCCACCGACCGCCGCGCTATCCGCTTATCTCTAGATGGTTCTGTTCCGGTGGCTTTCGCGATATTAATAACATCAATATAAAACATATGTGAAAAATGAATCCCTGGCGACGCGGAACCCGCCCGCTTACCGTCAAATTATGGAATTCCTTATTGTTTTTTTCCTTTTGTTGTATTTGTACTGAAAATGTTAGTAAACAATCTCGAACACAAATGAAACTGCTCTCGAAGCTCATGTAAAGAACGGTAAAGAGTTAGTGCGGAGTAAGCTATCATTCGTTTTGTATTGTAGTGACAAACTGATGATTACCGTATACATACCCTTAAAGTTACAAAAAATGACCTGACGTGTATTTATTTTAATATGACATAAAATCAAGAACGCCCAATTTGGATGTGAAGTGGGCTGACGTATTTTTGATTTTCTTGAAAATTCTTGAAATGAACCTTTTCACCTTTCAACTAAAATCTTATGCACATGGAATAGCACCATCTGTCATATAAAATTGTAGTTAAGGGCTTCCCTTTTAGTTTTATTATCTTAGAGTTTATCCTTTTCAGTATTTTACATCCTTTGACTAGCAATATTTCTGTCCAAAAATATCAATTTTTCTTGGATTCTGCAATTTGATTCCTTTTAATAAGTGTATGTTTGGATCCTTTATCTTAAAGGGTCGTCCCCACCCGATTATCATGATATATAGATTATTATTGACCTTAAAACGACATAATATACAATATATTTCGAATTATATCGTTTAGTTCGACTATCTCAAAATGTAAAAACTTATGTAACGACATTGGTAACCTTTGATGTACGAGTATATAAATATATATGTTCCCTCATTCGGAAGAATTGATTTTTGTTTAGACCGCGAACTTTTCATTGCCGGCTCATTAAAATTGTTTCTGAATGAATTTGCGTTCGGAACGCGATTCCGCGATTGGCCAGCGCCGTAAAAAGTCGACCAATCGGACACGCGAATCGTGAATGTCTCTCGACTCTGCCGTTTTCTCCGCCAGATCGCCATTCGGCGTTCCAATTTTTGAAATTAACCGAGCGCGCGCGCATTCGAAACTTGAAAACGTTCGTTTTGCAGAATGGACACGAACCTTTGAAATTTCTCGTCTTGAACGCGAGCGCATTGCAGTGTTGGTATGACTTGTTTTGAAGAATGAAAACAAACTGAACACGGTGAAAATGTATGTCTCTTCACTATCCCATCTTGTAGGAAAAAATTTTAGAATGGGATTTGTGGTCAAATTTCGTTGGTTGTTTATAATACTAGTTATAATAGTAAAGGAGCATTTGAGATGTTTGAATAATAGTGGGTTTTCAGAATTTTCTGATCATTTGTTAGAAAATGATCATACTTTTGATACGAATTTGAGATTGTCCATTTTGCATGGAAACGGTGTTGGTCTTAAATTAAATAATTTAGAATCGTTAGAGATAAATAAAGCGTGTAAAAGTAATCAAAGTATTATAAACGACCAACTAAATTTAACCCAAGTTCCAATTCTAAAAATTATTCTAGTAATTTTGTATCATTAAGTAACAATTTAAGTTAGGTACTAAATTTATTTTTTAAAAATAAATTCTGTTAAAGAAGCAATATATATAATATATGTTTTCGATTAGTTAATGACATCTTGAAGAAGAAAAAAATATTTTCCGAAACCGGTAGATATATTTTGAATTGAAGTGATTAATAAAACAAAGTTAACAATTTAAAATAATGGATTTTAACCAGAAAGTTGATTGATTTTGGTAATCTCAAAAATACATAGATTCAAAATGAAACTAAGCAAATATGTGGAAGATAAGTTGTAGTAAAAAGGAACATTTTGATCTTGTTTATATTAAAGCATGTATAAATATACTTATGCATGCACTATATTAAGAATAAATAAATTACGGTTTATCACCACTACTTGATTCTCTGGCGAATTTGTACGTTAGATAATCTCTCCAAGTTATTTCTAGCATATTCCTTTGGGTAGCTTCATTGACGGTGAGGGTCCACCCACTTCTCAACTGTAATAAGCATGTAGGCTTTAGACTTTACACATTTTTATATTTTGGTGTTGAGGATCTAGCTTTCGAAATTCTGATTTTTTTTCTTTCGCTCTTTTGATATAAAATAATACAAAGGTGAGAAGAATACAAGAAACACTCATCCACGTGGTTTGAGCACAAGGGGTGGAATGATTGAAATGGCAATGGCCAGACTGACGTGAGAAGTGTGCCGTGCGTGACTTTCTCTCTTCTCTGCTTACCTCCACGACAATATATATAAATGGTGGAAGTATAGTGAAAAGACACACTTTGTAGAAATATTTAGCCATATGCATTGATGTCGCAAATAAGACGTAATATTATATAACATGTGTCGAGAATAATATAAACACACGTCATGCAGCGGGTTGGATGAAAAGTTACGTATTTTTACAAGACATTAACATAATAATGTGTAAGTATTATAGAACGAAATGATGTCAGGGTGATGATACACGATGCGGTAATCCTAATATAATTTATTATAATATATTTCAGTCACAAAAGCCTTTTTTTTCGATATTTTTAGTTAGAATTATATGTTATTAAGGAGAACACATTCTTATCGTGAAGTTGTAATTATTCAGAACAGACGATCTGTGATATTTTAAATACTAATTAATTAGAAAGATATACACATATGTATAAAATCAATTTGATTATTGAACGCAAACGAGTATTTTGTACGGCGACGAAACACTTTTAATTTTCATTATTTACTTATCTAATTATCGCGATAAAATAATGTATTGTTACGCGGATGGTGCTTGTAGACTGTTTGTTTCAAGATAAGCTATCTGCACTCGGCGTGAATTCAATTTCACGAAAGATTAAGTACACACCGTTGTACGTCGGCGCTGTCTGCGCGAGCACCTCGTGTTATGAAAATTGGCGTAGTTTTAAATAATGCATATGAATTATCTACATAAAGTTTGTTCAACATTCTTCTAAATTTGACACGAAAAATTAATATCCGGTGACGAAAATATAATACGAATAGCCACGACATAAAGCTGAATCCGCCAAATTAATCAAATTACCTCCACGTTATAAATGTAGACATGAAAATAAGTAGAAATAACGATATTCATTTGTGATATTTTCCATTACCATTCCCTGTCTACATCTGTGACTTTCTGGGTACCGGCTTCGGTTTCGGTAGTGTCATTAAGGCTGTTTAGTGCTAGGTTAAACGGACAGGTCAGTGAGACGCAGTCATGGCACAAAATAATGTGTTTAGGTTAACATTACTTAAATGTTTTCTTTTTTAAATATTCAATAATAGTACGTAAATATATATATATATTCAATTTGAAATGTAGTGTAAATTTTAAATCTAAACATTGCGAGATCGTACGAATTTTTTCGTCTCTTTTTTTATGGTCATCTCGCGTCGTATCATCGAAGCCGTGAATCAAATCGTACGAATTGTTTCTATGGTCGCACTGCCAAAGTATGATGCGACGTTGACAGTTCGTAATATCTACGCGCGTTTAATAATCATTTATATACACATAATCTCAGTTTCTTCTAGAATATGGTCGCGCTGTCGAATGCGACGCGAGATGGTAAACGTTTTCTCCTTTATTATGCATTTTTTTTGCAGGAGCATACTTGAGTTGAAGAAATATTTTTATGAAGCAATCGACGATAGCCGATAAGACCCTGACCCCGTAGCGGTCACAATAGCCGCCCGCAGGGCCTAGCAGTAAACAATCGGCTCCTAGTTAATCATAATCAGTCTGGTCTATGTCTTCACTGCTGGATGGAGGCCTCCCACAAAGATCGCCAATTCTTTCCGTCTTCATTTGTCGTTGCTCCGTCGAGCTTGCGGACGGCCAACAATCTTCCACTATCGACAAATATGTCCAGCCCGTTGCCACTTGAACATGCAAATCTTTTGGGCAACATCTGTTATCTAGATTCTCTGGTGAATTTGTGTGCTGATACTCTTATCTCTCAGAGATGTTCCAAGCGCAACCCATCACATGCTCTTTGGGTAACTTTGTGTATGACATCGACGGTGAGTGATTGCTCCAGTACTACAAATGCGGCTCAATCCAGCTGAACACATCTCTTTATTTGCGCATAAACAACACTATTAGGATGTGAACATGTGTTCCGAACGTTTCAGGTGTTGTTCAAACTGTTTTAACATTACGGTTTGAATGCTCATGTGTTTTATTTTCACTTTTAGCTGTATCAGTATCGATACCAGGCGCCTTCAAAACGTTTTTAAGATTGTGGAAATCACAAGTGTTCATTTTGTTCAGAAACCTCTTATGAAACTTGTAACAAGCTAGTTTTTAATAAATATTTTTTAGATATTTGTAAAAGGCAATTTTTCGAACCAGAAAAACATATGGTATGATACATGCGCCTGAGACGTGTACCGAGTTTTTTCTACCCGTTGAAAAGACGTCATGATCGCGTGACCGAGTAAGTAATGATGTTGTGAATGAACTCTGATCGTTGACCCAAATAATCGACGGTTCTGATCTACCCCACTGGGTGCCGGGCTTTCGAGCGAACACGGAACTCCGAAAGTTGGGATTTATTAATGACGTCGGTGGGGCATCAGATATGACGAGAACACATTCCTATTACGAGGTTAATCGATTCAGTTTTTATTGGTTAGAAAATCAAAGTAGCCTCGCGTCTTTTTATATTTCGCATCCTTAATTATATTTCTCTACGAACGCCAGCGGTGTTGGTGTACACTCTGCATCGCTCGAATGAAAAAACACCTGGGGGCATCCCATAGCAGTAGTATTTTGGCTGTGAAATACGGCGTATGTACCAAACAGTTTCGGAAAAATTATTTAGGTAATAAAAACTAAACCTGAACATAAAATTTAGTTTTAAACTTTTATGTTATTGTAATATTAGTGCCTGACCACCAATCCCATCCCTTAAATAATGCAAATTATTTCGGATCATTAGTATCTTTCATCGTTATACTAATTTTATATTTTCTTCAATCAGGTTCTGGTTTTTTTTTTTAATTTTTGATATTATTGATAATATTTTTATTTCTAAGTTATTATAACCCTGATAAAATAAAGGGATTTTTTCAAACCGGTTGATTTTTAATATAAATCTCACGTGGTTAATGCGAAGTTTGTTGTATAAGTTTTACTAAAATAAATTTTACGGAAACAATGGCCATGACCGTGCAGCGAGCAACTAATCCAAACATACTTGTTGCTAGTTATATTGAATGTATAATACAGTCATTCGTCCCTTATAACCGCGCTAACTAACTAACTTACCATCACACCGTTTCCTCGCAGGGGGTAAGCAGATAGGACAGAGCGCAACACTTTTCTGTCCTGACACAATTCTCGCCTCATTCACATGACCGCGCCATCGGAGAAAATCATTTTTTATCAGCACGATTCTCTGCATTCCCCTCTCCACGGTGAAGATGAACCACTCGGGGTTATGAAGGCAGCTGAGGCTGAGGCGTGCACTTCTTGTCATGTTGCAAGTCCAATACTAGACCCACACAGGCGTGCTCATTCGGATGCAGGATGAACTGTCTGACTGCATACAATAGAAAAACTTAAAATTTCTTGTTTTTCTTAGATAGTAGAACAAATTAACTCGGTAGTCATAGTGATTCTAAATATTTAATTCTTTGCTTCATATTTTTTACATCTGAAATTATCTTGATATGTATTATGTCAAGGATTAATTAATATTAGTATTTCGTACAGGAATCGAAAACTGTATTTAGGTGTGGTTCGCAGGTTCACTCTTGTAACTCGGGCTGACGATGACTGTGCAGCGCGATGCGCAGGGTCCATCCGTTTCCAAAAGTCCAGAGTAAAAACAGGGTCAAAGCGAGGTAGAGGGAAATGAAACTTCAGTCCGCGTACTCTGAGAGTGCGGCGACGAGAATGAGCTCTATCGGCCGCCAGCGCACTATTTATTACCAGTAAGACCAATGTCGGCGGGCTTACAGCCCTAGCCCTCTCCCCCATGCGATGCGGCTCGTCGGCCACCTAGTGGCGAAAGGGAGAAACTGCTGCTCAGTCGGGCATCTTTGCGCTGGGGTCAGCAAATTCTATTAGCGTATGTTTAATTTAATTTCAAATAAAATCTTACAGGTAGGGATGTCGCGGGTTTTTTTTATTTGTTTATTATCATTACTGCCCGCAATATCCCACATGTTACAAGGTGGGGCGACCCCCCGTGATTTATTAATTTAATACTAAAGGTATAAACATTACACGAAATACAATCTGTTCAAATGGCATTTTTGAATACGCATAGCGTCCATCTACGGGAGATTACCTCACATGGTTTCCCCAATCACTGGTTTCCCGGGTCCGTGAAAACCTCGGGATTCATTATCGTTTGGGTGATCCCAAAAAGGGGCCCTTTTCAGGGCCGCATACCGGCAGAGTTCCCGCGAGCGAGATCCTGTTGGGCACAATTAGGGATCGTATTTGACATGATGCAACCCACCCGCTTGTTTTAAAGGTAATCACTGAATCCAAACGCTCCCAAATAATAATGTTCACTTCGTATTATAAATTTCACTAGTGTTTCTGATATTCAGGCCTATTCTCAAAATTGCAATATTGAAATGAAGGTGATTGTTACACCAACCCTCAAAAATAGACAGTATGTAAATTAACGTACGTGTTATATTTGAATAAGAGAGAGGGAGGGAGTGAGGGAGATAAACGTACCATAATCTGTCAAAACATAAAAATGGCAACAGGATTGGCCGTGATTCTTCACTACGACGCTGCGGATGAGGAAATCAATAGGTAATTTATGAACAAACCTTTTTCTGTGAACTTTGAATACTGTATTAGTACTTATTTTAACCAAAAACTTATATTTTTAGTCGAAACTCGAGAATGGAAAGACGTCGTTTTCGAATCCTGTTGCCATTTTTATGTTTTGACAGATTATGATACGTTTATCTCCCTCACTCTCTCTCCCTCTCTCTCATTCAAATATAACACGGACGTTAATTTACATACTGTCTATTTTTGAGGGTTGGTGTAACAATCACCTTCATTTCAATATTGCAATTTTGAGAATAGGCCTGATTATTACGTAGTACTAGGAAAAATTATTTCTACATTTTAAATAATATTTCAAAATGTTGTTAAAAAAAATTGGAATATTTTACTGTCCGGCTTATGCGACTCTCGATTTCTGTAATATAATAATATTTAAATCTGACGTTCGCATACGAGCATACAGATAAATTAGGAAAAATTGAGAAAAAAAAAGGATATTTCAGCGAAGCCGGTGTCAAAGCTGGTAAATATTTTACATTTCATTTTTGGCACGGAATGTTTATTTTTTCCCCGTCTGCTCGGAGTCCCCGGGGTGTCGGGGATATGTTCCAGTCAGGCGGAGCCAGCGCCCGCCGATCGTTCGTTGACCATAAAGACAAAGAAAACTGCAGGACTACTACGTGGGACGGATTCCTGGTCAGTTTCATTTTATTGCGTGGTGCCGGAGACAAATCTTAAATCTGACATGTGACCGTAGTTGTGCAGAAAGCCGCCTGACCACAATTTTTAATAAAATGAGATATTATTTTTATCGGACGCAGTACTGTTAATTCTATTCTGCCAATAACAGCCATTCCGCTTTCATTTAAAAATTCATACTAATCGCCTTTTGAACATTTTGTAATCTTATTTCATTATCATTTTGAATTCTTCATAATATGTAAAAACACAAAAATCACTAAACCCTTTTTTTAAATCCTTTTAAAAGTTGTACAAAATGTTGTGCCTATGTATTATTTATGTTTTCAAAGGTAAAGTAAAGTACATTCAAGTCGTTGTAGGTTTGATTGTTCACACTCTCACGGCAATGCTTTTATCTCAGTTGGTTAATACTAACAAGACTCTATTCTATCTTGCTTGAGCAGATTGGGAGTGTGTACACCCATCCACTTTCATAGACTAAAGTAGTACAATATAAATAGACAACGGTGTAGGTTCCTACCTAACGTGAGGTTCCCGTATGTTCATTTATTTATAATTTAACGGCTCTATTTGTTTAGTTAATTTTTATTATGAACGAAATTTATTAATTAATAAAGTATAGCAATACATATAGGATAATATAGAAATATACTGTAAAAAGTACTAAATACATGGTAATGTCAAAAATGTAAGTTAAAAATAATAAATACAGAATGAAAACACTGAAAACCAGGCGCGTGCAGTCAGTACATTAAAATAAGCCATACGTTTGGGAAATGAAGCGAAATTAAACATTTTTCTGACATCTGAATAACACGATATTATTACGAGATTCATATTTTATTTGTAATTATTTCGCAGTGACTCTAGTCAAGTACTGACTAGTAAAGAAGTGTTACAATAAATGCAGAAGATAATTTTATTTCAATTAAAAATTTGGGCGCCACAAACAACTCGATTGACCATATCTAGTAGTAGTATTATTACATTCCATACTTGCGTTTATTATGATGGCATGTACGGAATGTAATAACACCCCAGGTGTGTGACCTTATACAATGATTAATTGAATAGATGAAAAGTCTCGACATTCATTTGAAGGCAGCAACTGAATAGGAAATTGGTGCAACAACAACAACAACGTTAAAATATGTTCAAATTGGCAATCCTTAATGACAGATGTTGATGAATTCATTCAGTTCTGACTTGCAGAGAAGAAATTCTAGTTCTTAAATCGGATAAACTTCACGCTTTACTCTGACACTTGTGTTGTTTAGAAGATTTGTATGTTTTGTTAACAAAAAGTTATTTTAAGCAGGCGAGTAACTTCGTGGTTAGACGGTTCTATTATTATACTATATACTCGTAGGTAGGTATATTTTTTTAATTGTCGTGTAATGAACGTACTAATAACAAAAGGAGGTTAGATTGTAATAATATAAAAAAAAATCTATTACGTAATCTTATAAATCTTAAGACGACCAGCTTAATTCTAACGGTGCGTGTTCACGTGTGAGATTTAGATCTCGACTCGGGAGGTTGTCGATTACGGTCGGTATGCACAGGTCGCGTCATACTACTGTGTGTACTGTACATTACAAGCTTTCGAGACGAAGCTCCGAGACAAATCTCATCAGTGTGCGTGCGCCATAAGAATGTTCTCGAGCATACGGAAAACTCTTCTACATCGCAACATTTATGCAAAAAACATATACATTTATTTGATATAGTTGAAATATCAAACGTTTGTTTGTTTACACAAAATTTGAAACCGTAAAGTGAAGTACGGCCTTTAAGCTACGAACTTAACAACGAACTTTACAAAACAATAATGTCGGAACATGTTACACAAAATTGATCGTTTGTTCTCGCGCCCGAATGCTAGACAATTATTAATTTTCAGTTATTATCAATTTTCCCGCACTGGTAATTAATGAATGCACTTTGCATCCAATTATTACCCGGGTAGAAAGTTGGCCGAGTGTTTACACGCAGGCTCCACTACACCGCAAGGCGGCCCGTTTACCAGAACACGGCAGTAACACCAGTTTCCAGTAGCGGGGTGCGTCACGTGGCCGCGCGCTGATTCCGAATAATTGCCGGCTTGATTGCCAACGCGATGCCAACTAATTGATAATTACTCCTCCATCAGTTTGCCAACTGATTATATCCTCGCCATTTTGGTACGTCACACTCATTGGAATATTGAATAAATCTTTTTTTTTTTATAATTGTTATACAAAACAAACACAGTGGAGTAGGTGTCGGTGGAGGACACGCTCTCTCAGTGAAACCTTTGCTTTCTTAAGAAAAGAAACATCATTATTAGACGTTTTCTATCCACTGCTAGATGAAGGCCTCCCCCGAGTGTCTCCCGCTTTTTTCTGACCATTGCTATTCGCTGCCACGTATTTCCGCAAAATTTGATGATTTTGTCAGTCCGACGGGTTTTAGAGCGACTTCTCGAATCCCCTCGGGTACAACTGGATGACTGTATTCGTCCAATGATTGTTCGTCCTCCGAGCGATGTCGCCTGCCCATTGCAATTTTATTTTCTTGGCGTATTCAATTATATCAACTACCTTTGTCGGTTTTCTTGTCTATTATTATTTTATCTTTTCTAATTGTATTTATTTTTTCATGTTTTTTTCTATTGGATGTAGAACGCTTTTTAAACCTTTTAAATGTGTTGAGCGCGTTAACACGCAAAAAGTGCATATAGCGCCAGGCCAGACATTTAGAGATATGAGTAAACACGATTTTAAGTGTCATACATTTGACATCATACTGCAGTTTGTGGAAGACATTTCAAATCAACATCCTTAAAGCCCACTCTCCCTAGGCTTGATGCATTTTCGTATCCATTTTGATCGAATGCCAGTACCTACTGTCGAGTACTAAACTCAAGGTATCTGTTCGGGAAGTGCTACCTGCTAACACCTAAAGTAGTTTTGACAGTCTTTGTTTAGGTCCCATTAGATAACCCTTGGGGTTCGATGACTTTACGATCGGGTGAGTGGATTTGTGCAGCGTAATTGATAAATTAATGATTTTAAATATGTTTACATTGTTCCTCGTTTATCGACTGAAAGTAAATTATTGAACAAATTCAAAATAGTTGTATTTTTTTTTTTCTTACTTCGTTAGAGACGTGACGTGACGTGCAAGATTTCATTATCAGGGTGCACACATATTTTTCACAAGGGGATGAAGACTAATTAAAGAAAAACTACGAACTGAATATTTTAAATATGAATTAAATATATTAATTATAAAGATATACATATAAAATCAATTTTATCGAAAAATATTGTTGTTGCGCTAACGGGATTCGAACCTGGATCTCTTCCCTAACCGGGGAAGGTGCTTTATCCAACTAAGCTACAGCGGCACTATTTTTAGCGACAATTTTTCGACCCTATATGTTACCTTTTTGAAATCAAAAAACTGAATATTGTTTTCGCAGCGTGACGCGACGTGCGAGAGTTCAAATAGTATGTAGGTTATGAGAAAGTAGTCCAAGAACTGGAAGTCCGCGTGGACAGGAATAGCCTGGAGCAGCTTTCAGTAACGTGAATGCAAATTTGTATAATAATACTGATGAGATATGTGCATCAACCCCTCCATCACCATAGACAGATAAGGCATCTTTTAATCAACCTCTCGTCACCAAAGATGAAGAAGGCATTAACTTGTGACTTGTAACTAAAGTCCGACCGAAGCTTCGATTTCGGCCGTCTTCGGCCAAAAAATACGCTTTCGGCTTCGGCTAAAATCTGCCCAAGGTTTGTATTTAACCGCCGAAAAGTGTCGAAAATGCACTAACTATTAAGAATGAAATAAAATTCAGTTTATTGTTTCTGGAAAAGTGCAATTTATTTATTGAATGGATATACTTACAATATAATTGTGATCAACACCATAACGCAGAAAAGTAAGTATGGGTGTAGAATTTGTATCGTTATGTATACATTCTAGTCGGTGTTCTAAGACTTTTAAGTACGATTAAACCGGTTATGGCAATAGCCGAACAATCGGCTTCGGCCAAAAACTGACCTTCGGTCGGACACTACTAGTAAATGACGGTACTTTAAAGTACTATCAACTTTATCTAACATAAAAAAAACTTAATTTTGGGCGTATTTACTTATATTATTCAAATTTCTTTTGGGTAAAAAATATATTCTAGCATATAGGTATAATTATAGTGTATATATTTAAATATCACAAATTAAATGAAAACCCTTTAAAAATGTGAGATTATTTTTTGGGCCAAATTCTCAGCATTTCAGGTCAAATGCGTAAAACGTTTTGGCAGAATCTACTAGATGGCGCTTATCACGAATTATAACGTCATTCTTTCATGAATATTTTCGTTTCATATACTGTTAGTGAGTGTGATTCAAAGATATCAGTGATTGACTCACGGTTCGTGATTTTGAACTCGTCACTACTGAGAATGCTTCCAGGGGAGCATTAACATTAACAGAGGCCTCTCCTTTGGACGGGGGACTCCGGGCGTCACAGCGTCCAACTACTCGCGTTGACTGTCGCAGATGAAGACACATTTTATTCAAGGCTCTCATACTAGTTATGAATAAATTGATGTGACCCTTTTTCACGATACCGCGCGCCCAGGCCGGATGCAATTATTTTTTTAGATCAAAAAATGAATTCAATTTGCATCCGCCAGGAATTGAACCGTGACCTTTCAATCAGTTAGCAGGGCCTGCGTGTTTGATTACGAAATCACACGTGAGAAGTGACGTCAGGATTTTAATCCGGAACCTTTCTAATACCGGTATATCTCATCTCGTTTGCCTTGATGCCATTCCAGAAATGAACTCTCTTCAAAAGAATGGACATTTTCTGGCAACCCTGGTTTGTAGCGTGTGCCGCGTATTGACATGCCCGCTCATTAATGGAAATGGATTTCAAAATACGAAGGATTGCGTGACTGGCCGTTTACAAATAATAATGTTAATGTCGTGTAATGAAAATGATTGCTTTGAAAATTAAAAATATCTCAATCGCTGTCTTTTCATCGACAAAGAATTTCAAATACGCTGTGATTCAATGTTTTGAAGGAAAATACAAACATGATTCAATAATATTGTAATTTGTGCCTTGTTTACTCGCTCGGGAGATGTGTGTGTGTGCGCGTGCGCGTGTGCGCGTGTGCGTGCGCGATGGTGCACTATGGAGTTTGTAACATTGAAGTTGTCCGTGTGGTCAGAGCCGGCTTTAGGCAGATGCTTAACCAAACCCCGCGCGCACATCAGATCGTTTGATCGGTTACTTTTGGAACCGGTCCCAACTTTAGAAATGATTGAATTTGACCAATCGTGTAAAGTTATAAAGAACTCCCCCCACCTCACGCCGTCGACACATTATTTGAATTCTCCCGGCATCAAGAATTGTGAACGACAAAAAAATCGTTTTCTCGGAACCGGTTCCGACTTTTAAAATACGCGTTCATCAAAAAATGTTCTTAGGTTTTCACGGCCGTTCGAAATCTTCTGTGTACTTGCAGTTTTCTGGTCCATTGTATATCCAGTGTATATCTGACGTTTCGCATCAGCCCTGATGATGGATCCTGCAATGGGATCTGAAACGTCGGCCAAAAAGACTAGATTTACACCGCAGATAACTGTACATAAAAGACATAATCATCGTCGGAACCGGTTCCAAAAGTAACCGATGATCCGTCGTCGACCCCAAAAACTATTAACGTTACACAGAACTGGTTCTTTTAAATTTTGACCGGTGACACTGATATTTCTTATATACTCGATAGATTATGTGTAACTGGTTACTCCAATATCGAGTAACTGGATGTTCCGCTGACTTGATAGTAATCAAAATTAAATATCACCAGAACACGCGCTAGTCTCAGCTTAATTCAAATACGCAACCTCTGAATCTTGTTATTCATGTACATATTTCGAAATACTTTTTTTTTGATGTTCAATTAAATTGTGTCTTTTCTCGAAGGGTGAATCGCAAATAAGTCTTCGCATTCAAGATTATCTCGTATATATATATTTTGTATAGCCGCAATGCACTGAATTACTACATAAAGAATGTACGTACATATTATTAAGAAAAAATAGAAATGAACGAAGGCATCGCCGTCCACGACACTTGTGTGAGTCATGCGCGAGCTATTTTTTGCGGGCGGCGCGGATTGCAAAAAAAGGAAAGAAAAGCAATCGGCTCCTGATTTAACGAACGCTCTCAGCCCGTGGCGACTGACACATTGGAAAAATGATAATCTGCATTTGTTGGGTAGGAAGTTTATACGATAAAAGTGGTCTATTACAAAACGCACCATGATGCCGTATTTCCGCGGGATAGACAGGGAGGATAGAATGTCATACACTCACTTTTTTCGCTCTTTTGATAAATTGTCTACGTAGATTAATTATAATGGATTAAATTTGAAAAATAAACATACAATTTTCGCCGTTTAAATAATTATTTAATCACTCATTTGTCACTTGACTAGATATGGAAAAAAAAAAAATCCTCCGGACATTCCATTTTTTTTTAAATGAACGAATTAACCTACTGAGTAATAAAATTCAATTCGAACCCCATCAACTATACAACATGATCAGTATGATTACGACATTTTTTCTCACACTAAAGTGATGACCTCCCTCGCGCACATGCGCTGGGCGCTTCCAATTTTGCAATTAGCCGCGTGAGATTAGCGCGCGGCGCTTCGTGTACTATTACGACCGGCCGCTGCCCGCCGAAAATGTGTTGCAAAGGCGACCAGATAACTGCATACACACAGTGACAAGTGCACACATAATAATATATTACCGATACAAAATCACGGCAGCAGAGCAATTTGCTGACTGTACAGTTGACTATGTGTGCACCTGTCTTAGAATCGATGTAAATTAGACAAAATCTACACTGGTCTTGCCGCATTCGAAATTTAACATTATTTTTGCCGTTCATATAACATTTTTATAATACAATATAAAATTAATTGACCATTACTAGACAGGCATATAGATAGTCATTGATAAAATAATGGTTTACGGGTGTTCTGAATGAAATATGCTAACGTTGCCATGCTACAATATAAAATTCAGGAAAAAAATTGCTGTATAAAAAATTGATTCTAACGTGCTCCATTAATGGGAATGATCGCCCATATTATGTCGTGTTTCATCGGAAGGACATTAACATTAATGTAATCTACTTTACACCAGCAGTTGAGTAATCTTACTGCTAGGCCCTGCAGGCGACTATTGTGGCCAATACAGGACATAAATTTATTGTGAAGGATATTTTTTATATAATTGTTAATATTATTTATCATTTTAAATGCAATTAATATATGTTTAAGCTACAACTGAAAGGACCATTGTTTTCCAGTGTTTTAAAAATAGCCATCCATGATACATCCCAGTGTTTAAAAACAAGTGGCACATTGCTTTTACTTCTGTGTAATGGTTTGTTTATTAAAACATTGATTACTCACAAAAAAAATATTTCATTTGACTGATCAAAATGACCGCTGTGCCTGTTCGATAAAAAATTGCTTTCTCAAGTGCAAAAACGAATGCTCAGGATGCGCCTCTCTTTGAAATCTGACTCCGCACCGGAGCTGGTCGACTTGGAAGCTATGCTCGCCAGTGTGCAGCGACAAATACAGGAAGAAATCGATAGTAACGACCTCACCGACACAAATACGGTCTCACGAGGCAACGCGAGAGTGGTGTTACAGAATCAGCCCAATCCTTCCAGAACAGGGGAAGCGGCGAGAATGAAATTGACTTCTGGAGACGGTACGGAAACGACCAGGTTTGATGCTTCGCAGATACAAGGAAATTCACCTTCTCGACAGATGCTTCGAGAAGAACGCGAGGCTGAATTCAGAAATAGAACAGTCAATTCTAGACCAGTCAGCTCGCTGAGCGCCAGACAGGCTGATGAAACTGGCATTGTCGGGTTCATGACCGGTTCCACACGCAGTTTGAACCAAATCCAAGAGCAAAAAGTCGCGGAGCACGCCGACATCCAAAGCAATCTTTCCCGATCGAGTGCGGCTTTGCCCATATCTGGAAATTTTCTACACCACGTTCAGAATAAATTGGATGGGGATGACAGAGCGGCCTGCTGGACCCTGCCGAGGAACAAGAAGTATGAAGACGGGAGTCAGAAGCAAGCGACAGCAGAAGCGGAGAAGGTGAAGAATGAAGTCCAAAGTGCGAGCGGGCAGAGAAAGTCTATGGATTCGGTACCGGAAGCCTGGAAAAACTACTGGTCATGGTAGGGTTTAATTTATTTACTTACTTTCTCACACTACTTATTTCTCCACGGGAATAGGCAGAGAAGTGAGGGCCACGGCTTTCTCTTCTGATGTCATCTTGGCCACATTCATTTGGTCATTATTAAGACTTATGCAGGACTGTGGAGTCAGAATACTTGATTTATGTTATTTTAAGTAGAGACAAAGTCATCAGATATTTAAATATTAAGATTTTAGTAATGTATGTTCCGTGTGGACTTTATAAAGTAACAAATTAATATGCTTTACAAGTAAAGAGCAAATCATCAATACCGGATTCATAAACATACCGGATACATTTATGCGGTTGGTCATTTTTTAGTGAATTATGCTATAGCGCATGCAGCTGATCTGGTCAATGCTGCATCTGAGAACTGTGTGAAGATTGTTTCTCCATTTGTCTTACACTGTAATGTCGGAACTGGATTCAGTAGGTTTTTAAATATACTTTTTTAACCTTGAATGTATATACCACTCGTGTGCAGAGCGGTTAAAGATGGCGGAGAAGGTAAATTTATCTTTTAATATTGGTAGCGGGTTGTAATATTTTTTTTATAGGTTATTTTTGAATTCCCTTTAGTGTGATTAAACATTTGCAATGCTGCAGACCCGTTAGGCCACTCGATACATCGAGGGTTAATAGTTAATCATATAAATAATTCAGTCTCTTTTATCTGACGTTGCCACGCTGGAAAATAGAAATCGCGGTATTCATTATGTACAACAAAGCCATTATGAATCAACTTTTCAATAAGGGATGTGTCTGCATTGCTTTGCTGGATGGTGGAGCTATTTGCTGGTTGAGAATGTTTTCTCCCTTATTATTCTTTTTCGATTTTATATCTTTAATGGTCTTTATCCGTTACCTGCCTATAGGTTACTTGCCTACCTCTATAACACATAACTTCTGGAAAATATCAATGTTTTTTTTTGAGACTTCAAATCCTACCTTTGAGATGCTGTACTGGAGAAGAATGGAAAAAATAAGTTGGACTAAAAGAATTATATATGAAGATGTTCCGAGGACAGTGCAAGTAAAGAGGACCATCAAAAATCAAAGGAGCCAATTGACTAAGTAACTAACTAACTTACCACGGGGTAGACGGAGAGAATAGAGCGCCATACTCCTCTGTCCTGATACACAATTCTCGCCTCATCCACATTCATACATCTTCTCAAACAAGTTGGCCGATTGTTGAAGAGCCATTGGATTTGATATAATGCATGCCTTAGAAATGTAATTGAGAGAAGAAGTTAGAGGAGTAGACTTAGTTACACCAAGTAATGTGCAAGGTGCACACATATACACAATTTCTGGATGGTGAGCATTGCACTAATAAGAATGCAGTTCTTAATTAGGAAATAAAGAAATATGTACATATATCGGCCCCTCCTACGTAAATAAAAAATGACATTTTAAATAATTTTAGTATTTCGCATGTATTCGATACTTATTTACGTGGCAGATTTTTCAAAAAAATATATTGCATTCCATAATGTAAGTACTAATAAACATAATATTAAAACATTTACAGCCATTTGAAAATGAATCAAATACTAGAATGATTAAAAATGATATTTTTTACTTACCATACTTTATGTTGGAGGGGTCGATATGCGTGGAATATAACAGATTTTATGGACACGATAACTTGTGTATTTCTTGTCAGATTTCTTAAAATTGACTCGGCAAATATGTGGCTATGTTCGTTAGCCAACCCGATCCGCCATCTTGTTTTAAAACTCAAAAAATTAATAATTCTGTTAATATTGGACTCTTTCGTTAGGCCATCTTCAAACAATTACCGCCTTGCGTATAACATGGACTCCACCGGATACTTTTATATATTTTATTAATATTATTTATATTAATATTTAATCATTTGGCCGAAATATTTGTCTTTGTTTATACATTTCTGAAGAAACTCTCCCAACAGTCGTGCTGAAAATTTGTCATCATTCATTTACGCAGGATATTATGCACATATTATGTAAAGATAACGCTGCAAATACATTAAACGGACACCCTATTCCTGTTGCTCCCATTTCAGATAATTATTATTGCTTGCGGTGTTCCATTTTACACTGACTGATTAAGGCAAGTGCCTCGGATCAATTCTCTGACGGTTTTGCGTATGAACATTAAGACTCATTGAGAAATGATTCAGTGTATTATTTAATTACCTGCGCAGGTGTTCTGCTGGATACTGAAGACAATTAAAATGTGAATATCCTTAAATATTGACAATGGCTATAAAATTAATTTGCACATTTACAGAGAAATAAACAATGTAGGAATTTGCTAGAAAATAAAAAAATTCAACTATCACATCTACAAAAGAGTTGATGTGTATATTTAGATTTTTTAAAGTTATTATTATTATTATTAAGTACCATCGAATACACCACTAGAACTTTGTACATAAGCGTATTAATGGTTTGATATTTTGTTTATTGTTTTAAATAATCAGTATGCGGATAACTAACATGTCATGTTTGCAGAAACATTTAGAAATTGCGTCTATTTATTTATTCTCTGTTTTCTTGCAGCGAGCAGTCAATTAGCAGCGCCCGCGCGTCCGTGATGGTCTACGATGACTCCCTCAAGAAGTGGGTGCCGTCGGGCAGCAGCTCGGGCCTGTCCAAGGTGCACATCTACCACCACACGCAGCACAACACATTCAGAGTGGTGGGGAGGAAACTGCACGATCATGAGGTAATCACCGAGATGGGAGTTTGTCATCTGTTCTGGTTACACTGGACTACTCAGTAGTAACATTGAAAGTTTTTTTTATTTGGTTTATTAAATAAGTGGTACTCTTTCATGCTACGGGAAACTTAACTTTATTAATATAAAATACCAAAAAGATAAATTTTCTATTTATATGATGTAATCATTTAAATGCATTTGTATTAGTCTCTATGTGTGGAGTTAGCGGAAGTCCGTTATCAGTTCAGATGAATATTATGACATATAGTCACATGATGGTTTATTGTATTATGTCTCATTTTTGTTGATTTCATTTTATGTACAATTCAAATGAACTATGTATTTAATTAAGTTTGAGGATGCAGTTAAAATTGAAGGTTATGTGTGCGAGCGCCTGGTGTGCCCCCATAAATTACACCAGCCTCACATTTCTTTTGAATATGATTACAATGTGTGCAGCAGCCGGCGCATATTATCGCTGCCTACCCCTAGCGAGCAAAGATGGCACTATATGGAAGTAGGCATAGATATTCCACCACACATTGACTTTGCACCTTTTTGTATGTGAACTTGGATCCTTATTATTTTTGTTTTCTCGTTTTAAATGTTTATTTAACATCACAACTTATCATGGTGTTTGTGGGCATTTTTTCTTTCAAACTCATCCATAAACATGTTTTAAATCATTTTAGTGTTACACTGGTTTCAAATATGCATAATATATATTTTTTGAAAAGTATTCTATTTATATACAAATACTAAAAATAACTTTTTAATGAATAAGAGATTAAGATGTGATATTTTCCATTCACAGGTGGTGATCAACTGTGGAATAGTCCGTGGGCTCAAGTACAACCAGGCGACGGCCACTTTCCACCAATGGAGAGACTCACGCCAGGTGTACGGCCTCAACTTCTCATGTCGGGAGGACGCCGACTGCTTCGCTAGGGCCATGATGCATTCGCTGGAGGTCAGTTTGCCTGTCTTGGGAAATTTACATTTTCAACAAATCAACAAAAATGTGTATCTTAAAGTGTTACAACTTGATGAATTAATATGTAGTTAAGATCACCACTAATGTGTGTTTAAATTCACCAAATATAGCAATGTTCATTATTTTCCAGGTGCTGGCGAACAGGACGGCCGGCGCTCCCGCTCCCCCGGCCCCGCCGCCCGCGGTCAACGGCCACCACCCTCCCGCCACGCACTACGATGAAGATATGGGGTACAGGTTCGAGATCTATCTTACCTGTGACACTCTGTCCAATGTGCACCGCAACACTTCACTCTCGAAAGAAAGATGAATGCGCTTGAAAGCTTGCTTTAAAGAGAATTTAAATGTTGAAATTAACAAACTTGATAAATCGAAAATGTCAAGTTTTGACAACATTTTGATTAAGTGATTGATTAGTCGATTATGATGCTAATTCTGGTGGTGTTATTATTACAAGAAAATTACCAAATCTAAATTTGTAATAAAAATTATAAAATTATTTTCAATCTATCCTTGCACCGTCGAATTTAAATTCTTTTTTTTTTTTTTGATCTTACTTTATTACAGTGTGTCAGTAGGATAAACTCCACCCACGTACGTCCACTTTTTTTTTTTTTTGAGTTTTTCAGTATTTTTGTGAGTTGCTTTATATAATAATTATATACTCACGGTATACTAAATGCAAGCACAACATATATCACCAACAATGGTACGTCATAGCAAGTTGCACTGTGGTGACAGCACAATGGAAATGTTACAAGAATATGGCTACAATAAAACCCTGTTAATTTGAACCCCACTTATTCGAAATTCAACATAATTCAAAAAATTTCAAACACAAGATTCAGAATATCAATTTTGTGGTTTATTTGAAAATCCCAGTAGTTTGTAGTTTAGGACCCTAGCACCATAAATCAATGTGTACCTGTTTTATGACAAATTATTCAAAATTTTATTAAGTTTAAAAGAATTGAGAATGCAAATGGCTTTTTGCCCATGCCCCCATATATATGGAGTCTCCTTTATGTGCCGCAGTATGCGCCTGTGGAATTTCTTATATGGCTCAGTCCCAGCTGCCACTGCACACTTATAATTTTCAAATAGGTCGATATTAGCGGCCGACGCATGTCTGTAATTTTTAAATGCGTCGATACTAATTGCAGCCGTGTGCTGGAAATTGACAAACAAATCAATATTAAAAGTTCTCACTTCGACTTGTTTCCCGAGATGTTTCCCCAGAATATGTGAAAGTATGCTTATTTTTTTAACAAAATCAAGTCTTTGTTCACGATTTTTAAAATTTATTTCACAAATTTATCAATTTGATTGACTCAAAAGGTTCCGCGCAATAAAATGTTTTTTGGTCCTTTGAATTTCGAGTTAACAGGATTTCTTGCATAATTCGATTTTTGTTTTTTTGCACTCTTGAATTTTGAATTAACAAGGTTTTATCGTATTAATTTAGAATGCCTTACATTGTTCATTTCTGAATTAGTTTGAATATAAGGGAAGATTTTTTTCAATCATTACTTTGAAAAAGTTAGTCATCTTATGTTAAAAAATTTAACTCTTTATAAAATATTGAATCGACATTACATATATGTTAATGTGTTGTTGGTGGCTGAATATAAAATTAACACAGAGTTGGTAAAATTTTAAAATATAGGAATTCATATTGAACCCCTCTACAGCCCTCTACAGCCAGCGACTTGATATATCAGACACCAGATAACTTTCTACCACAGCCAGCGACTGATATATCAGATGCGGTGCACTTATTTATCTCAAATATTATTGTATTTTAATTGATGAAAATTGACCGAATTCAATATTAACTTTTGTGGCGCACAAATTATTCTCAACCTTTACAATAAAAAAATGAATACTATGTTTCATATCTATCTTAGCTTCTGTTTATTTACAGTCTCTAATCACTTATTACTGCAAAAGTGCTTTTTTTCCATTTTGATTCAGAAGATTATAGTAAGAGTCCGGTTATTTGTCCAACTTGTTTGTGATCGACCTTCTGCTCTTTCCTAAGTTTCGCTTCATCTCTTCCAGCGAGCTTTGCAGGTATTATTTTTCTATGTATTTTCAATAGCTTTCTTCGAGTAATTCCATTCACTCGTCTTGCAGACCAACAATACATTTCCAATATATCAATCATATTTATTTATTTTCATCTAATAATTCAAGATTTCGATTTTTTACAGAACTATGAGGATATCACTGAGGGATTTATTTTCCACTTATTTTCTCATCAATCTTAAAAATTCGGAAACTGTTTAAAATTTATCAATTTCCAGTTGCAGCTCATTCACACAAGTCTCTCGGTTAATTGTATCAGATTTGCTATAAAAAATAAAATAATTTTAATATTTTTTAAGTTACAATGATTTTAATCTTTATATCTAAATTTAAAACTAAGATATAAAGCAGCATGTGTCGTGTCATGTCATGTCGTGTCATGTTGTGTCGTGTCAGTCAGTGAAGATGGTCGAGACTTTGAACTTAGTTTATCTCGTCTCTATATTTGCATTCTGAGATATCTACGCTTCGCTTCATTATTCATACCAGCCCGTGTGTCACAACATTGCTCACTAAAACTAATATTATTATAACATAAAAGTTTTTCTTTCGACTGCTGTTTATGTTCTTCACTGTGCCGTTTACAAAACTACATTATTATATTTCACAGAACGATGACGAGAGAAGACGCCGCCATCATCCAACAGCAGCACCACAACCAGCAACAACAGCAGAACCTGCAGCAACAACTGCAGCAGCAGATACAGCAGCAAGCGCTTCAGCAGCAAGCGCTTCAGCAGCAGGCGTTGCAGCAGCAGGCATTGCAGCAACAGGCGTTACAACAACAACAACAGCAACAGCAACAAATCCACAGCCAGATGGCCGCCGTCAGTTTGCAACAGCAGCAGCAGAGCCAGCAGCAGGTCCAGCAAGCCCAACCAGTGGCGGTGGTGGGTGCGGTGCAGACCCCCCCGCAGCCCCCTCCCCACGGTCCGGGGTTGAATCATTCTCTGCCGCTGCAACCGGCCACGCACAATTCTCACACCCATCATAGGACAAGCAGGTGAATATTATTTAGATGCAGTAAAGCTGTTGTAAAAAAGCAAATTGATTGGATACTCCATGTTTTCCTAACCTTTTTCTTTCTTCTGATCCTGTCCTCGTTCTTTAGTTGAAACGGTAGAATGCACTAGGCCTAAATCATGTGCCATCGCATTAACTTTTTTTCCAGCATCGTAATCATTAATAATCTTCATTTTATCTCAAGATCCTGCAGCCTTCCTTTGTTTCTACTCCCTTCAGGTGAAATGGTGCTCTTTATTTTAGTCGACATTCTATGCTACGCACAATTTTATTTTAATGCAAAATGTCAAATTTTATAATTTGTGCACAGCACGCGATGGATCGACGCAGTAAACTCTGACTTACTGACTGAATACAGGCAACACTTACTCTAAATTCAGAAAAGGGATGAGGCGCCCCTTGACGTCATCTATGTCGTTCACGGCTGCTCACTTGAAACCACAGGTAGATGACGTGATACATCTTATAACATTAAGTGACTCTTCCCTGCTGACGACGATGGGTTACAGAGATTTGGTGGTTCTCGTACAGAAGGTAGGGTTGTTGTGAAGAGTGCCGGTATCACACTTCAATCTTTGATCTAAATAATTTCCACCTCCTCTCCTTTCTTAAATAAAAACATTTGTTCCATTTGCATCTCTATAAAATTTAATATAACCTTCTTAACAAGCATGGCAACACGATTTATTTTTCACAAACTACTATTAGTGAAATTTTCAATGGCCGATCGCCCTTTTTATATAAATATGTAATAGTAATGTCTTGACTGGATCTGATTCTCTGTACATATTTTGTTTGGACTCATGAACTTTGTTGCTTCAACATTAACCTTAGAAGAAAATTCACCAAAGATTATGTACACCAGTCAATTTGAAGAAAGTCTTAATAAAATAACAGTTGAATTGAATGATTTTTTTTTTTTTAAATTTCAGCGCTCCGATGTCTGCGGCGATGTCCTTACCCCCTGCTCCTCCTCCGGTGCCACCCCACCAGAATCTGGCCGCACATTCTGCGGTAAGACAACTCGTTAGACATTCATTTAAATAAATACAACAAATAATGCTGGTGTTGGAAAATTGTTAATATTTTAAGTACATACATATTTAGCAGTGGTAGTAGGCATAAACTTGGGTTATGTTGTTGCCGAGAATGCTAACTAGGTATACCTATGTATTTAACGTAAATAAATATTATTGATATTGATAGTAATGGACCCAAAATCTCACTCGCTTGACAAATAACTGACAAAGAACACCATAAGAAATCATTTAAACTACGAAATGATGTTGAAATACACCATGAAAAGAAACGTTTAGTGTGTAGAATTACTAAAAAGTGCCATTGCACGCAATTTTCAGTCAAGATATCATCCATGTCAGTCCTTCATGACTGGGGGGGGGGGATTTTATGAAAACGCCCACTTTCTGAATGAGATTTAATGTCTTAGCGGGCACGTGAATTTAATATATTGAAAAATTTATATTGAACATTATCAAGTCAATCGCTGTAGGTGGAATAATGTGTGTTCCAAACTACCGATCCCAATTAAAGTTTAGTCTGCGTACAAATGAGAAATATAAAATGATATGAGTAAAGTTTTAACATTATTGTCATATAAACCTTGAATATCTATTTTTATTTAATTGAATTTAATCATTTGTCTTTTTCATTCCGTAATGTGTTGTTAGACATATATTGTATAACAACACATTACTCTTTTTTCATCTACTGCCAGTATTCTGAATGAAAAATACTTGACATTGTCCAATGTGAATATTTAATATATGTTAAAGTTAATAAGAACTTATACATTAGTAGAATTGTGTTGGTCTGGTCACATTTTCATTTCTCTTTGTGTATTTTCAGGCTCCAGCACCGCCTCCTCCCACACCGCCTGCCGCGCCTCCCATGTCCTTACAGGTAACGTGATAATATTTTGTTACGGAATACATAATACTTATAGAAATAAAACGCCTCTAGGATTTTACATCGGCGCGTTCAGAGGCGTGTGAAACCCTCTTCTAAAACAGATTAAATACTAATCAGAAATGATCACAGAATGTTTGAACGCGGCCGCTGTCATATACAAGAAAATTGTAACTGGTGTTAGTATCAACTTATATAATATTATATAAAGATAGGCTGTTAAGACCTCGTGTTGCTATATGGATAGCGATTGAGAAATGAGATTATACGAGGTTGTTATTTTAACCGTGACGTTTGAGAATTTTATAATATGTGAAACTTCTACCATGCTTAGATATTATTTATAGATAACTAAAGTAATTTTGTTGATTATTCTAGTGCGGCGCACCCCCACCACCTCCGCCGCCGGGTGCGACTGCGACCGTGACCTCAACGGGCCCCCCGCCTCCGCCTCCCCCGCCCATGGCCGCCAGCAGCCCGGCGGGGGCCCCGGCTACCTCACTGGCCGCTCAACTGCAGCACGCCAGGCTGAAAAAGGCCGCCCCTAGTAGTAATAAAGTGAGTCATGGACATCAATTCTCATCTCATCTGAGTAATGTAAATTTGACCATTGTGACTAAAAATGTATGGAAGAGATTTGGATGCTTTAATGGTAGGTCGGACTTAATTACATACTTGTGGCTATCACTCCGAGCTGGGAAATTACAAAGCATTGATTAAACTGTTAAGACTTATTTCTGTGTCAAAATAATAACATCATTCTTTCTTCGATGGTATCAAAATAGATTACACTTTATTTTTATCTGTTGTGACTTAAAGAGGGTTGTCTGCCTGGCGTGTTCTATGTAAATAGTATTTAAGATAGTAAAAAGAAGTGCAGATGAGGATTAATGGAATCATGTCAGTTTCATTTTTATTAGTTGATTACTTTAAATATGCACGCAAAGAAAATTCTAATCAGATAGAATACCTATTTAGTATACCCAATAAAGTTAAGAAGCAAGTGGAACCGTGGAATCTATTATTCTTCACTAATGAAACATTACGTCATCAAAGATTTCTGTTCGTTCCTCCTAGCACTCGATTTGGCACATCATTTCAAATGTTACTTCTATTATTATGTATCATATTAACTGTGTTGCTCAACTGTGGATTTTACTTACAGCAACCTCTGCCGCAAGAGAACAGCGGTTCCTCAACCTCGTCCGGAGGCAGTGCGGGCAAAGCTACCACGCCCACCCCGGCGCCTCCCACCCCCATGCACTCCATGATGAACGAGATGGCGCGCACTCTGGCCAGACGCAGGGCGCAAGTGGACAGAAGCGAGGTACTATTAGTAGTAGCGTTTAATTATAAAATCTAATTTTTCTGCATCGTGTTTAACATCTCTCAACGCAGCCACTGTATTTCTTCTTTCTTAAAAGTGTCCAACGAGTATCAGTAGAGATACATTATTTAAGTTATCTTGTCTCTTTAATAGTTTTACACTTATTGAGAACGAAAGCGTCGCGAGGTTCTGGAGAAAATTGATAAATTATGGTTACTATCTGAATTGCGGAAGAAATGGTGACTAACTAGTGGATTTCAGTGATTGGATGATGAGTAGTATCGGTATTAATTAAATTATTTCAAGTGTACATCTAAAAATCTTTCAGGAAGGTGGACAGGAACCCTTGAAAACATGGGAGAAATCTGCCACACTCCCTCATCGTTTAGGCGGTGCCGCAGCCAGCAATGGCAATGGTGCCAGCAGTGGCAGTCTTGCAGCCGGCAACAGCAGCAACGGGGGTGCTCCCGCTCCTCCGCCCCCGCCCAACTGCAGTGATGCGGACAACAAGGCCAGAAGGCGGATGGCCTCGGCCAGTGAGGAGACCATTTTAAAGGTTGGACATCAATTTTGGAAATAAGTCCATTTTTTATGCCACCTCAATGATTGTCGGTATAAAAATTGATACAATGATGATATAATATATAGTGACACTCCATTGCTCAATTATCCAATTCAAAAATGTTAATATTTTTTATAATCATGAATCAAATATTAATTAAGTAGCTTGTTGGTCTAATGGTTGAGACGCTGGCCTAGTGATCTAGTGGTCGGGGGTTCGCGGCTCGTTTTCGGCAAGTTAGTCCTATTTTCTTATCTCAAGCGTTTAGCTCAGTTTGAAAATAGTAAGATAATTGATGTGATATGTATTCTTTGTATGCATCTCTATTAGCAAGCAATAGGCAGCCACAAAATGTTTGCGATGCTCGGCCACACCAGCCGATCTCACGAATTCGTCACTCATAACCCGTTTACACATGGGTTGGTGGTTACAATGATGCATAATGGTTTAACAGCAAATCATTAACCTGTTAGCTGCCCAGAAAAAGTCTTAAGTGAAACAGCATCATACCACCATTTGGTGTCAATATTTGTAAAATTCAAAATTTATAGACTAGCTTTCTACGAATTTTATTTTTACGAAAAAAACATGAAAACGTTGATTTAACTAAAAAAGAAAAACATGGGGCTTCTATTTTATCATAAGCATCCATCGACCGCGATTTAGTATGGCTTTGAGATGAAATAAAGGGAAAAAAAATTAGTTTAAAAGAGTTTTTAGTGTTGCCAGACCATAACGTTTAGGAAATTATCATTTATTCTGTATTTGTTTTTTGGTTGGACGATTTTATTAACACAACTATTGTTATATTTAATTTGATCTTTACCTAGAACATTTTATTTACACTTAATATTATTGTGTTTATTTAATGTGATACTTACCTAAAACTCTTCCTCAGTGTGGTATATTTGGAAGCACGATAATATACTAATGAAATGAAAGCCGATCTTTGAAGAGCAGAATAATTTCATCAATGCAGAGATTTTGTTAACGTGGTCACTGATATCGATGCTGGCTGGGAATGAGGATGAATTTAAATCGCTGTCCCCGCATATCTCTAACTGAATATTTAATTTGTATTAAAATACCACAGAACTGTTCTGAAAAATTGCAACTTCACAATAATGTGTTTTCATTAAAAAATAAAAAGAAAAATCTTTAACTGAAGCTTATTATCTTTATGATCAATGTTGCTTATGATCTTTTCGGTCTCGATACCACGGTTTTATATATTTTATCTTCCACGCAGTTTTTATCTTCAGTAGTTTGTTAATTTACCTTTTTTATTACAGCAGATTAACGGTTCCGGCGAGGGTGTCTGCGTTGGTCCAGGAGATTGGGAAGCCTTCAAACAAGAGGTGCTCCGGGAAGTAAGAGCGCAAGTCTGCGCCATCAAGCAGGAGATCATCGACGGTAATAATGTCAACTGGAATAATTATTCCTTTGCTCTATTTGAGTCTACTATTGCTGGCAGATTTGTTCTCAGTGTATTGGGGTCAACACATCTTTATATTAGCGATACTTTAAAACGTATTTGTTAAACAATATGCATAATCAATTCTTAATAGTAATTTCAATAATCTATTTTTTTATTTTTTATTTTACATACACGAAAAAGAAATATGTATTAATTTTTCAAACGAAAATTATTATTGGTCACAGATTGAGAACCACCTTAGTTTTGTAATACTTTTAAGCAACGTTAAGATTTTACAATGGATACTAAATCATCTTAAGAAAAAAATAGTTCCAGTTTGGTATTCAATATATCATATAAAATCAATAAAATATTACTTTCAATTAATCAAAACCCTCCAGTGACTATGACTTATTAAAATGCTTATATCTCTGAAATAGGATATGGTAGCTTGAACATTTTTGACTCATATTTGTATAAGTATTGTGGACTAGGTCTGTTAATTACACCCTTCCGAGTTGTAATGAAAAAAATGAATACTTATGTAAAAAAAAAAACTATTTTTGAAATTTTTATTTTCATTATCGTAAATCCTTATTCAAACTTTTTTCTTGATTTTCGGTCCCCTCAACTTCGAATAAACGGGATTTTAAAAATGAGAACATTCAAATCAACTTCAAGATTTAAGCTTTCTAAGAATATTCTTTTTTTTTTCTCTATATTTCGGTTGATCACAATGGCACAGAAAGAACTTTTTGTAATATAATAATAAATGCTTATTTTTGATTTATTGAATTTATACATCAATGTTTACTACAATTATTTTTATTTCTACAGCTGTCAAAATGGAGTTGGCGCGAAGGTAATTGCAGCAAATAGACGGCCACGGTCGCACCAGTGAGACGGCCAATTATCAAAGAGAAAAGACGAAAGAGCAAAGACTTGAGCGACAGAAAGGGACGGCTATCTTTGCCGGGTCCGTCTTCTACTTGTACACCAACCCGATGCATTTATTTTTTACATTTATACTGTGTATTTTTCAAAAAATAATGTTGTTATTTTAATTGCGTTTGTAACCATATACCATCGCGAAGGGCAATAGTTAAAAATATAAATTGGCAGTGTACAATCTAACGTACAAAATTATTATAACACTGGCTGTAGTATCAGAAATTGTTCTGAAGATTTAGAATCTGAATGTTATTTTGATTAAGTAGATTCCGTATGTGAACTTGCTGTAACGTTGTGTAATGTGAGTATTGATTTAGTGTCACCATGTTTTTCACTATTGCGCTTTGCATTCAAGTCACTGCAATTTCATTGCGGGTTCGAAACAATTGCCAGATTTTAATTACTGCTCATTTGAAAACCTCAATAATCATTTTTCCGAACAAAATTCTCGTAATATTCTTATAAATTTAAATTATTGTATTCTATATACACATTTTATGTATTTTTATTTTAAATAGAATTTTTTACATAAGCGAATGTATAATTTTTTCCACAGATATTTGAAATGTTGGATGGTTTTGTCACGCAAATTTTTTTTTAGATCTTCAAGATATTTTAAATTTAAGAACATTGTTCGAAAGCCATTAGAATTTAGAAGGTTTTGGATATTTCTTATTATTTATATATTGGTTATTGTATACATCGGTATTGGTTAAACACTTTTGTAAGTGTAAGTGGAGAGCTCTGGCCTGTGTATAACCAAACGTTGTCCAGAGCACAAGGCCTAAGTTCAATTAAGGAATACCCTCATTATAAATTATCAATTAATCCTTTACCCTTCATTTATTTTGCAAACTTACGTTAATTTGGCAGTTAGTTTCCTGTCAGAACCGACAGGGATTTGAACACCTAACTAATAATTTCTAGTCATAAACTGTGGTCTGATCTTCGGGCAAAGATCTCCGAATAGCATTTTAATATCGACAAATTTTTTTATTTGTTTAGAATGCTTTGCATCACTTAATCAAGCTTAATTTTTGCATTTTCAAGAAATTGAAGCTACCTAAATCGTTAAAGTAATACTATATTAGGAATCCCTAGAGTTATCACAAAACCGTGATCCGGTGATGCGATGCAGTCTGTCAAACTTGAAGATTTATTTTAAATGCGTGACAAAGAGTCGGGAAGGCTTTTTATGACGAATGATATTTGTAATGTTGGCGACTGAATCCACATTTATTTTGAAGCACAGCGACAATTTTTTTACGGCAATTATAATATAATTATTCATCGTAATTAGACTCTAGGTGTTTTAATACCATTAACACGTTATAATTAATAACATTATATAAATAACATGTAACATTAAAGAAGCCTATAATATGAAACTGACGATGGTATTGTGTCGATTCGTTCTATAACTAGAAATGTATCATAAAAACTTTTATAAATATATAGAAGTAATGTCATATTATGTATGTAAAACATATTCCAGTATATTGGGTTGAATATACATCGTGAGAGGATTTTGTCAGCTGTTTGTAGATTGTACTATAAATCTTAATAAAAAATGTGTTTTTTTTTTAAATTTACTACTGCACTAAGTTGTCCTGTGTTGTAATATAATAGTATTTTAAACAGTCAGTTTTATTATGTTGTTGCGTACATCCCGACACTCGAGCTTGATGCAATATGGTGCTGTGCTTGTCAGTCATGTAGAAACTGAATCTATTTATTTTATTTGAATAGCTGGCTGAATCTGGGTTTTTCCTTCTGTTTTACTTCTGCATAACACCCGCATGTAATAGTCACTTCATAAAATAAAATGAGAGCATTTTCCTTGCAAAAAATTTTTTAATTACACGATTAAAAAATGAATACACAATGTTAACATTATATAGTATGATCTAGCTTTATAATGTGCGGCCCTAATTATTTTTTATCCAAATTATCTATCGTTAATTCGGTACTTGTGGGTTATCTATCGCCACTTTTATAATTTATCTCATATGTGTAAAAAAAAACACTATTTCTTAACCCCCTTTTTTCTCCTAAACATAACATTTATATTATTATTCAGGCGGTACAAAGACGGCAATACTCCGCAAGATAGTGTCAAATGGGTCAACTTCAGGGGGTAGTTGCTTTCTCCACATGGACTTTGATAGGTAGGTTTCAAGGTGGTGTCATGCCGTTCCTCAGTGATGCTCACTTCTCCACTTTGTTAATCCCCACAAACATATTCTGTGTGTGAACTTCAGTGTTTTTATCAACAAAATTGTATTGATGATTAGCCTGGAAATGCTGGAAGCCAGCCTCTTGGACGTCTGTGGTTTTATAGCCTCGCCAGCTGTCAGAATAGATAATGGATAACAGCAATGTTTTCCACAATGATAGCCAAGAGAGTTGAGGTGAAGCAGGATTGTTGGAACTTGAACAATAAAATATTTGTTTGTTTCACGGCTAATTCATCCAATGATCCACTGTTGTGGTAAAATGTGCCCAACATTGTTCTTATGCCATGTAAACAGACTCATTGATTTCAACTATCATCCCTTCACTACCAATATTGGCTCTTGACACAAACCTCTCATGTACAGGTAGATTTTTGCACTTCAAGAATGTGTCGTGCGCAGATACACGTTAATGTGTGCGTGAGCGCTATCTAAGCGAGAAAGAAACAATGTTATATGACTGCATCATACTAGACAGTAATGCAGCAACGCAGTTGATGCATAATATCAGTTGTGTACACCGCGCGCAGTGTGTTGTGCCTTTAATATATACAGAATAAAAGTAAATTTAACACATTGATAATAATTATTATTAAACCATTTTTAGAACTTTCAGAAAATTCTTGGTGGTTATCCATTATATTAATATAATAAAATATACTGTTCACTTTTAACCAAAATGTATTTTCTTTGCCTAATAGTTTCAGCTGATGATGAAGGGTATCCACAGAGTCATTATTATTATTAAGATGTGAATAATATTATTTGATTCCCTATCCAAATATATGTACTATTATATTGTAATAATAAATAAAAATTATACAACAGATTCGTCAGTGGCCAGCTGTGCTGTACAGTGCCATGAGTAAAAAATCGACCTGTAATTGTTCCAGTCAACCACGCAATTATTCCCAATTCCCAGATGGTGTTTGCACCATTTTAGAGAGGATGTTTTCCAGCACCATGCATATATGAAACAAAGAACATTTTAAGAGCCAGTTCCTCTTACGGAGACCAAGATAAAGATCCTGGAACCGAAATAGAGCTTCATACAATTATTAGTTGGAAGGCTTCCTTTTTCTTCAAATAGCCAGACTGCTTTCTTTTCAGTTCTTGGGAGATCCCAAACATTCATATCTGGGCTAAAACATACAAATATATATATATACAAAAAGTGTGAGAGATAATCCACAAGTACCGTTAATTAATTCATTTAAAGTATTTTAATCAGGGTATTTACACTAAAAACTAAATAATCAAACAATTGAAGGAAAATTACCACATTATAGTTTATTCTTTGTTGATTCCAACATTAAACATTAGTAAAATTGAAATTTGATTAAAATATTATGCAGCTTTATTTTCCATTTTAATTATTAAATTTATAATGTCATCAATTATTACATATACACATTATGTAATTATATTTATAATCTTTCAATGCTGACTAATTGCAATGACAACTCTCAACATTTAATATTTTTAACTTGAATAAAGTGTAAAGATAGTGTGTTTGTTGCCGGCGGAGAAACTTAAGATTTATCTCTGAGCATATTTGGACCTCAGAATATTTACATGTTTATGAACATCTGGCGAAATTTCTCAAACAGCATAATATTATATGATGGTCTATAATAAAATTGTGTCGATTTTGTAAATGTCTTTCTCTATGTGCTAAGTAAATATAAAAATAATAACATTTTAATTTTTATGTACAACTGAACAACGTCAGTGAAATAATGTTTTCAATAATCATTTTTAAAAAAGCAACAAATGACTTCCCATAGTAACGAACAGTAGACGATATTTATTACTAAAACTATAATATTTATATATAACACTAACAAAAATGTTGGATGCATTTTTATATCGTAGTCTTTAAGCCGAAGTGAAATCTAATTAAAATATTGTAATAATAAAATTAGTGAAATATCTACTTAATTAAATAAATCATGTTTTTTTTACTGCCGGTATATTGATTGTTGGACAGCTGTTACTATTTCTTCCCCTTTCAATGCTGGCAAAATTACTGAATTATTTTTTTTACACAATGTGTTGGGATGTTTTTTTATTATTATTCAAAATTTCATTTTATATTTTGTGCACACTAAGTATTTAAAGACAATGTCTGAATTTTTTTTCAGTAAAGTCTTGTGTGTTTTAAATACTTGTGTTAAGATTTTGGCTGATTCAAGTCAGTCTGAAAATAAATGCTTTTTTTTATGAACTCAAAATTAGAATTTATTTATCATGCACTATCTTTTGATTTTTTTAATATGTTATGTCACACATATTTTGCAAAACTGCGCCTAAACTTTATTTTTGTATATTTTGTTTTAACTCGACGAAGAAACGCTTGACTTTTGAAGATTTCTGTTGATAGATGTCTTAGAAATTTTGCAATGTGAATTTTGTAATAATTCTATTGTCGGCTAACACAAAAATAATACACGTTATTAATGTGTTTTAATTAATTTTTAAAATTATTACATATCCAAGTATCAAGCAGCAAATTAAAGTACTTTTTGTCCATCTCGATAAAGAGTATGTATTTAAAATTTTCATGATATTACTAAAGGGGGTGTGTGTACATACACATAGTAATTTGATTTTATCTCTGTACATGAATTAATTGATCAGAAATCTTGCCAAAAAATGGTTCTGGACCACACAATCATAAAATTCTGATTTTCATTCTGATACTGGATGTTGAACATATGAAGTATGTCTTACGTGTCATTCAAGAGCTTGAAAATATACTTGAACAAAGAGGGTTTTCTAATCTCTATTGCTAAAAATTACACCTCTAGATATGATTATGAAATAAATGGCATCTTGAAATTTTATAAAAAAGTTGTCTTTATTTGTCTAGTCCAGACATTTGATGCAAGATATATTTATGTAATTCCACTGAATGTCCGTCAAGTTGCCAAGTTGCCGAGTGTGCCACCCCCTTCACAGTATTTAAATAAAAATAATTAAATGATCTCTTTTGAATTTGGCGAACTCTAAGAAATATAAAATGGCTGAGATTTTGTAGCCAAAAATAGGATTATTAAAATTTCACTTAAACAATTATTATAAAAATGAGGGATATATTCAAATATTATATTAGCTTTTTGTAGGTGAAATATAATAATATAAATATGATTAAAATGTAATTGATTGGTTTAAGTAATGTATTAAAAAATGTATCTCAGTAAGTATTTATTCTATAAATTAAGGATTTAAAGCTAAGTTTTTTAAAAGAAATATCGTATTTATGTAAATTTAAAAATGCCTTTATTTCGTATATCGCTAATAACTAAGTCATTATTTCCTTAGCGTCGGTTCATATTATTATTAAGTTTTTTTATGAAAAAAAATGTGTTTTTTCATAGCTATTTCTAATCTTATCCAATATTATTTTAACCTTTTAAAGACATAATGCACAAAAATGAAGCGATGTTGTGAGCGGGCGAGGAACTGAACCAGACATCTCCCCCCAATTTCAAAATGCTTTATTTCATTCCAAATGTAAAATATTGAATTGAATTCTCTTTAATTTTAACAGTTAAAATGATGCATTTTGAAAAAATTCAAAGCTCATAATCAAAATCATTATCTAACTGAAAATTCAACATTCATATTTATGCTGGGATATTATTAAATTTATGTTTTGAAGATAAATGATATATTAAATAATTTAGATTTTGATTGAATAAAAATAGTTACACTAAATAAGCCAAAAGAGACGCATGGTTTTTTTGGTAAAAGAAAAAAAGATAATTTTTTTCTATTTTTAGTTTTAATTCTCGCCTCCTCGTATATTATAGACTTGATCGGTTATGAATTTTCGCTTATACTATGTATAATTTTATTAAAATTGGATGCTTACTTGAATTAATTACTTTATTTGTCGCAGTTCTGCAAATAAACTTGTAGATGTTAACTGTGTGTGAATGATCTCCTTTGTATTTAATAATATTAATGAATGTCTCAGAAGATTGTTCGTCCACATTTTTCCCATTGAATACAAAAAAATATCTATTATTTTCACTTCCCTAGAAGTATGTCTAAGCTGACTTCTAAATGCAAAAGAATGCAATGGATGTTATGATACTAACCTTAGTGAAAAAAAATCCATCTATAGATCGTCAGTTTGCTATTAGAGCGGGATAAAGCTGGCTTGATCCACTCTGCTTCCCGGTGTTGGATTCTTTTCAAATATGTACCTCTTGACAGTACCTACTTAATAAAAACAGATTTATTTAAATGATAAAGACGAGTTTTGCATCGTGTTACAAAGTATTTTGATTTTATTTTCTTAATAGATATAACAATATATATAAACGTGTGAATATGTCTACCCATTCTAGTGTTAAGGATTTTTATATAACGATGAACGCATAGATAGCACAACGAAAGGTGCAAGTTTATTAGGAATGTGGAAATGTATCGCTATTTCATAGATTTGACACTTTTATATATATATATACGACGTGTGATTATCACATGACAAACATATGTTTTGAATTCCAATCTGTCACCGAAATACACCCCAACATGACGATACATCCGAAAATGTATGAAAATTAAGTAGAAATTCTTCCAAATACAAATAGTTTTTAAAATAATTCCTTTACAATTATAAGTTTTGTCCCATTTCTCAACATTGTAACTATATTTTTTTCAAATGTTTTCTAAAATAGTACCAACTCTGCCAATGATGTACGCACAACCACCCTAAATTTATAATAAAATAATTTTCTTAAATTTCTCTTCTGGAAAATGTCAATTTTCAAAATGTTTTTTGATTCACTTTAATTTTCTTGTAATGAAAATATGAGTTATAGTGTTATTGAATGGAGCTTAAAAATATACTTCATTTCTTTTTACATATTTTATAAAGTGTTCCAAATCACATTTAAATACATAGTAAAATTTTAACCAAATATGTAATAATGTTTTCAAATGTTGCATTCCATTTTCAGATAATGATAATACTTTTATACTCCGCTATTTCAAAACTGTTGGGAAATTTACTGTTTTAATTCAATGATTTTTCTTCAGAAATCTTAATACAGTAAAATCCCGTTTATTCGAAGAACGTTTATTCAAAATTCGCCACAAGTCAAAGTTTTAGAGCAGAACGTGATCCCTCTGGAAAGTTTTCATACTAAATTGTACTTATAAATCGAATATCGTTATTCAAAGCTATTTTTGATGATTTTGATGAGTTTGTCGATCTATTTTTCACCAATTCGATTTTTTGTCAAATGTCCCTAATCTACAAATACACGTACGCTACGCGATGTACAAAGTCTAATATAGTCCATACAAATGGGTAGTATCGCCACTATACCGATTCACGACGTATAAAGTTTGTTTTCTCACTCATTTTCAATATACTAAAAAAAGATGACAAACATATCTAGTACGTCCTCGATATTTAAATCTTTGTCTTCCTTACTGTGACACATTAATGCGCATGCTTTTTTTCCTTGCTCGTTTTATTTACATTAGAAAAAGATACCAAATATTATCTTTGTGCCCTTTTAGGTAACATAATTTTCTTAGTTTGTGCGAATGTTCTGTTCCGTATTAATACCATTATTATTTTTGTTTACGTAGCGTTTTTATATTTTGATGTACAAACGCTAGTACGCGGTTGAGTTTCTCAGACTTTTCCGTGTTTTATAAATTAATTAATTTGTGCTCATTTTAATAACAACATTTCTCTTTCTATTTAAGTTTAGTATCAAGGCATTTTTAAGAATATGTGTTTGGCGTTTCTCAGATTTTCTCATATCTCGTTAATTATTTTATTACCATTGTTTTATATGTAAAGATAATTATTAGTATTTCTCTAATATTTACGTGTTAGATATTTTGAATTTCGCGAATGTATGGTTTGCTTTCTTTAGACTTTTCATATTTCATTAAATTTAAATTAAACCATTTTTATGATTTTGACTAATAATTTTATAATCTCGAAAATAGCACGAATGCAAAACTCGTACAAAACGCCAACAGTTACTAAAAAAATCAAATTAATACAAAAGATTGTCAAAAATTATTCAAAATGAAATTAACAGAAGAATACACGATCTCATTAATGACGTTGTCGACAATATTAAACATGACAGACAGAACTTTGACGATGAAAGGCTAGAAATGTCATCGAGGGAAAAGGAGCAAGGAAGCGGAGATTGAAAAAGAAAAATAACAAGACGTCTCAGGCGAGTGCGGGAATCAAAGTTTTAAAAGTACGGGAAACTTTTGTTGCTAACTTCAATACATCAGAGAAATGGCGGTATTGACAAGTACGACAATTATGTCATTATTAAAAATGGTGGGAAAAGATAGTCCATTATAGTCAGGTTTTTTTAAATAATGTTGCGATTTGTTTACGCTGTATTTTAACAACATGTTTGTTATTTTTAAATGTGTATATAGGTATATATAATTACTTCGAGTTGTAATGAAAAATGTTAATACCTATGTAAAAAAAATCGAGTTTTTGAAAATTTTAATTTCATTATCGTAAATCGTTATTCAAACTTTTTTTTTGATTTTCGGTCCCTTCAACTTCGAATAAATGGGATTTTACTGTATTATCTGTAGTTTAATTATTACAAATCATTTCTGTTAGCAATATTTAAAAAAAACACTTCCTAGTCCCTATACTAGATTTTTTTTTTTTTACTATGTTTGATTTCTGAGGAAAAATTCCAACATATTCCAATATTTTTAAAAATGTATTAATTTCAAACTCTTCAGTGATATTTTTGAAATTGTGATAATATTTTTTTTGTATATCTTTTTAACTGACAAAGTATTTAAACACCGCCGTATCGTAGAAGTTAGTATATCTCTTGATCGTCCAGTGAAAAATGTCGCTCAGTGCAAAAATTGACATACAAGATATTTTTCTCTTATTTGACTACTTGTATATTATTATTTAATGTCTTGAAAAAACTTTTATACTATGTATTATTATAATTATTAAAATATATATCCGTTGCAATCGAGAAATAAACAGAAAGATTGTGTCGGACATGTGTGTAAGATATTTGCGAGAAACGCAACCGTTTTGTATTATTTTTAAATGCTTCCTCCATGTTGTAAATAAAAAAAAAAACTAAATGAATTTTCTGTTTTTATTTCCTGACTAATATAATTATTTTGTAACATAAAATGCGGCACTTTCTCAATTTATCCACATCATTATCTTCCTCTTCAGCCTGACGCGTGGGCAGTCTCTAATTTCCTGCTGTCAGAACACACAGTATGATGTTTAAAATTTGTGAATGTTTTATTCCATTTAATACAAATGCTTACATTATTTTCCTATTCAGAAACGTTTAGGTACCTAATCTGTATATGTTTCCAAACAGTTTTCCGTTACGAGGGCTAAATAGAGGACCGCTGGAAGGTAGGGACCCATCCTTTCCCGGGACTAGTTTAAAAGCTAGGACTCCTGTTGGTCCCACTCATCAAAGTTGATAAAAATACAGTACTTTAATTCAATAAATATAATTCATACGAGGGCTGTATGATAAGTATCCGTGTTTAATGACAAATGGCACCACTAACGCAAAGTATGTATACCATTGTTTAATGCAATCTTTCGAATGACACCTGTCATAATTTCACTCATCCTTATCGAGTATTTTTGTTTTGACAACTGTTGAAAGTGAGCAAATTGTGTTTGTTTGCAACAATAGAAAAAACAATATTGGTCAATAATTCAAATCCTTTTTCTGGATGGGAAGACGTGTGAGGAAATCAAAGTGAAGTTGCATGCCGTTTATAAGGACCATGCACCTTCGATGACTACCTTCGGATATTGGTTTAATGAATTCAAAAGTGTCCGAACACCCATTTTTGAGGTGACTGGAGGATGCGGTCTGCAAAATCTATGATACCAACTCACTGACAACGTACCAGCTCACTCATCGGCAATCACCACAGTAATACTGGTAAATTACTCTACTAATTGCTGCCTCATCCACCCTATTCTCCAGATTTGGCCCCATGCGATTTGTTTTTGTTTCTAAACATGAAAAAATGGCTCAGTGGAAAGCAGTTCACGTCACACAAGTAAGTCATCGCCAAAACAGAGGCCTATTTTGCTGAGTTTGACAAGTCATATTTTTTGAATGGCTTAAAAAAGTTAAAATAATGCTGGACTAAGTGTATCGAGCTGAAAGACTAGAGAAATAAAAAAAACATTAAAATGCGTTTCTTTCCCTAACACGGGTACTTATCATACAGCCCTGGTATGTACACTTAAGAGTAGTGATGAGCTCAAAATCTCGAACTGTGAGTCAATCACTGATATTTTTGAGTCACACTCACTATCAGTGATTGAATATCTGGTAATATTGATTCTTTTTTTGTTCTTAAATATTCAACTGATTTTTTGACGCCGCCGTCCAAATCGATTATCACTTGAATCAGCGCCATTTATTGGAATCTGTTGTTGATAATGTTTTTGCTAACTTGCTGTAAACTTTATTTTATTTTCATTTTACATTTTGTAGGTGTATGTGCAGCAATTTTCTACCACCAATATTTTTTTAAATACTTTTGTTTTTAATTTTTTACAAGATAATTATTATAATAATAATTAAGGTAAAGCCTTCTTTGTGTTGTAATTAGTGGGATTATATTTGAATAAGCTTCAAGATAATTTATATTTTTAATCTTATAAAATTGTTTTAATATAATACTTTCTCTTTTTATATGAGATTATAGAGTTAACATTTTTATGGAGCCATACTTTCTGTTGTTATCTGAGTCGTGACGTCATTATTAAACAAGCACAATCTTATAATTTATTTTTATTTAAAAAAAAATTATGGATTATTATAACTTATTTATTATTTTTTATAAGTATTTAAGTTTCTTTAAAGTTTTTTGTTATAAGTTATTTAAAAGATATTTTTTTTTAAAGTTTTAGTTTTTTATTACAAGTTATTTTTTTTAATGTTATTTGTTATAAGTTTTTATTTATTTTTATAAATCATTTATTGTTATATAAAACAATTATTTATATATAATCATATTATATATTGTCGTTAATATTTGATATATCAGTGATTCTATCCATGATCGAAATTGGTTTTGTAAATTGTGATCACGACTCACGCTTTGCGGCCGCACTGATATTTTGATATTATATCAGTAATTGTTAACCGTGACTACCTTGATCGAAATCTGTTTTGTAAATTGTGATCACGACTTACGACTCACGCTTCGCGGCGCACTGATGTATCCGTGATTCCGCGCATGCGTAAATAAACAGTGACAGTCACAATATTACTTGTTTATATTTGAATGAGTCGTGATTTGACGCATGTGCATTTGAGATGAAAATATTTATGAAGGAATGGATTATAACTCGTGATCAGCGCCATCTAGTACGTTCTGCCCAAACGTTTTACAAATATTAGATAAAATTTTTAACGAAAAATAAATTTACATTTTTTAAAGCGTTTTAATTCTCTTTGCGATGATATTTAATTAGATTTATATTAATTATTTATGCTAGAATACGTTTTTTAAGCAAATTAAGTTTTAATAATAGAAAAAAATATGTTTTTATTTTTTTTATTTCGCGTATTGCGATATTGTGCGGCTCATGCGCATTAATAATGAAACTGTGATCACAGAGTCACAGTTTTCAATCACTGATATTATCAAATAACAATCACAATCACACCAGTAGCATTTTTTCTCATCACTACTTAAGAGTCCTTGAACATAGATGATATGTTATCTCGCCATTAAAAGCTTTACAGCAAATCAATAGCCAAAGGTCTCCAGATGACATCACCAAGACTAATAGGAATCGCTACATATTCAGTGTACCTAATTTTTTATTCCTTTTATGATGGAATGTTACAGTAAAACATCCAATTGGCACGTAAGAAGGAAGGCTGGTGAGTAATACAGGAATTGTTATCATGAAATTAAAACATGCAGGTCCCTTTTTATTAGCATAATAGAATAGGAGATAACAAAATAAAACAATAATTCATATATTCAATATTTATTTTGAAAACATCAAAAATCGCCATCAAACAAGTTTACAATGCTTCAACTACCGTCCTCACCGCTGATTAATATCTATCAATTAAAGATAACAAAATAAACATAGGACAAGCGCGTCTAACACGGACGTCCTTCGTTGGAAATACGAGCAAATATCATTTCACTACATTAACGAGAGTATAAAAAATTGTCATTGGTATACAAATACCTAATAATATCATTTCTTCGCGCCCATTCCTATCGTTATCATTTGATAATTTTAAAATAATGTTAAAACCCTGGATGCACTAAATTGCACGGATATTATTTAACTATCGAAAAAGCTAACCGATTGTTAATTATTTCTAAAAAATTAATTTCACATATTCTAAAACAATTTCATTGAATGATAGTGATAACTCGCGCTAATGAATAAATAGCAAGCTCCACAAAAGCAAGGAATCATTAAATATACATATTTGTGGACTCGCATTTGATTGTTTGCATAACAATATAAAAAAATTATTTTGATAAAAATATACAACTATTTTTGTGGTAAAATATTTTTCAAATATACAAAATGGCAGTGTAACATTCATTTGTAACAGAGTAATTTTGAGAAAACAATTTATTGCATATAACGAATGTATAAAAACATTAGCTGAGTAGTAGAATAACACTGCAGATCACACAGGTATACAATACTAATGATAGTAAAGAACGAACAATAAAAACTTTCATTCATTGTTATTCTCTCTAACCAGCTTTAGTTGGTAAACAAACTGACATTTTAAATCCTCCGTGTAGTGTTATTTTAATAACGGAAACCTAAGCAAATTGAAACAAGATGTGATTTCACATTGTGCGTAAAAATCCAGATTAGTTATATTTTTTTTCATATAAACCAAAAAGTTTTGAATAAAATACAGTAATCGGCCACAATTTCTTCCATCAATTTAACTTTTTAAGGTGTGTACATAGATGAAAATTATTTCTCAAGACTCAACAGTTCGGCGGTAAAGGTTGCTAGATGTCAGTCTACTCTTCGTACAAAATACAATAGACATTGAATGCCTTTTACACTCTGCTAATTCTGTACTGTATTTACTTAAAGGTTGTGCATCTGTAGTCACCCTTATAATATAATTTACTCAGCATTTAATGAAAAATAATTCTAACACCTAAACAAAAAAAGTTCCTTTTCAATAAGTTGGTGAGAATAATATCAAATTTTTAAAATGTGCTATCATATTTTCTGGACAATAATGTGTATCAATATTTCTCACTAGTTTAAAAAGTATAGAGATTTATGTAGAAATGTCAAATTTTTAAAACTAACTGCTGACATTTCCATAAAGATTGCTATTGGAGCAGTGAAATGACATTATAATATTTAGAAAAAATATGATAATTCCATTATCTATTTAAAATATGACAATTTTTAGATACGGCATTGCTATAATTGAAACATACTTTTAATCTAATGACGGTATTAACCCCAGGCAAACCAGAAAAAAGACAAAAATGATCACTCTCTCAGCATTTTTTGTAATATTTTGAAAAATCTAAATATGAAGAAAAAATGACTTATAATATAGAAATATAATTATTTTTCTCACAATTGGCAGATTTCTTAAGTATTCTGAGGAAATGTAAGCATATTTACTGTTTCCAAGGTAAGTTTGTAGAACTCCATAATCGCATATGTGACAATAAAGCACCTGTTTTTTAATTCTATTAATTTAATTTATTTGAGACGCGTTTTGCCTTGCAAGGGCATTATCAATCGATTGATAATGCCCTTGCAAAACAAGTGTTTTATTTTCACATATGTGAAATGTAAGCATTTTTTTTGATTTGTGAAAATGTTTCCAAATAGCTATAAATAACAATATTGCAATAAATTTGGAAATTTTCCAAACAAATGGATACATACATTTACAATATCAATCAGGTTTCATCAGACCAAAAAATGAAGATGTAAAATGTCTATGAAGCATGAATGCTCACAACACATCAAAATAATTTGTGTGTATTTGTATTTATAGGCTGAAGAAAGGTCCCCCGTAGATGTCTCCACAAGATCGAATACAAGGATATTTGAGATAAATAAAGATTACGTCACGTCGGAATATTCCAGCACCGACCACAGAGGAGTATGTACCATGAAATTCAGGGAGACAAGATACCCTTAAAATATTACGATATCTGAAGAAAAAAAAAATAATGAGCACAGGACTATGGCTGCAATGTTTTTTAAATATCATTTTATCAGTAGAACATGACATTCAGGAATGTGTTTTATAAATTAATGCTGTAAAAATACTTAAAAAACACATATTGCAACCAATTCAAAATAAAATTGTAATGGCAAATTCAAACTACAGTAACTTTCATAAAAAATATACTGTGATTGGGCAGCAATCTTAATCTCAAAATTAATTTGGATTGAACTTCGAATGATACTTCATTTTGAATCATCAGTTATAATACAGTAAAAACCTGTTTATTCGAAATTCGCCGCAAGTCGAAGTTTTAGACCAGAATGTGGTCCCTCTGGAAAGTTTTCATACCAAATTGTACTTATAAATCGAATATCGTTATTCAAAGCTATTCTTGGACCCTATCAGATGAATTTGTCGATCTATTTTTCGCTTAATTCAATTTTTTTTGTCAGATGTCAGCAATCTGGAAAATACACATGCGTTACGCGATGTGCCTGTCCAAAGTTCAAGACTATCAAAATGGGTAGTTCCGCCCCTATACCAATTCACGACGCATAAAGTTAATTCTCATTATTTGTTTTCTCACTCACTCTCAGTATACTAGAAAAGATGACAAATATATCTTGTGCATCCTCGATTTGAAATATTTCTTTTTTTCTCGCTCGTTTTCTTTGCATTAGAAAAAGATAGCAAATATTATCTTTGCGCCCTTATAGGTTTTAGGTTATTAGGCAGTTCTCTAGTTCTCCCAGCTGCTAGCTGCGAATGTCAGTGCTTGCCAATCTTCTGTTCTGTATCATTACCATCATTATTTTTGTTTACGTAGCGTTTGTATATTTTGTTGTACGAACGTTAGTACGCGGTTGAGTTCCTCAGACTTTTCCGTGTTTTATAAATGAGTATTAATTTTAATACAGACATTTCTCTTTCTATTTAAGTTAAGTGTCAAGGCATTTTAAAGAATATGTAGTTAGTGTTTCTCAGATTTTCTCGTATCTTGTTAATTATTTTAATGCCATTGTGTTATATGTAAAGAATATTATTTGTTTTTTTCTAATATTTACGTGTTAGACATTTTGAAATTCGCGAATGCGTGGTTTGCGTTCCTTAAACTTTTCCGCATTTCATTAAATTTAAATTAAAACATTTTTATAATTTTGACTGATAATTTTATATTCTCGATGATAGCATTAATGCGAAACTCATACAAAACGCCGACAGTTGAAAAAAATCGAATTAATACAAGAGATTGACAAAAAATATTATCCAAAACAAAATTAACAGAAAAATACGCGACCCCATTAATGAGGTTGTTGACAATATTAAACATGATAACAGAAAGAACTTTAACGTTGAAAGGCCAAATGTCGCCGCGACCACCACAAAACAAATGTTTTAAAAGCGCTGGAAACTTTTGTCGCTAATTTCAGTGGACAAATGGCGGGTTGACAAGTTCGACTATTATGTCATTATTAAAAATGGCACGAAAAGATAGTCCAATATAAGTGTTTTTAAAAAAAAAAATATATTGTGATTTGTTTACACTGTATTTTGACAACTTGTTTGTTAATTTTAAATGTGTGGATATAGGTGTATATAATTACTTCGAGTTGCTATGAAAAAAGTTAGTATGTAAAAAAGAATCGAATTTTTGAAATTTTTATATTCATTATACTAAATCATTATTCAATCTTTTTTCTTGATTTTCGCTCCCCTTAACTTCGAATAAACTGTATTTTACTGTATTGCTGGGTCAAAATATGTTTAAAATTATGAAAGTTAATTATAAGGTTTTATCTAAGTACATATTTATATATATAATGCACAACTAATGAAAGAAGTATTAAAGTATATATTGATGTCGCCCAGATTATTGTCCAGAAAATAAATTATCATAAAATGCTTCCATGAGTTACAAAAGGTTAGTTGAAATATGTATATTTTTCCAAAAGCATTTTCTAATTGATTGCTTTAACTTTAGTGCAGACATTAATTTAATTAAACCTACAAATTGTAAAAATAAAATTTAGACACTTAGTACGATAAAGAAGTGGATTAAAATAATACTTTAAAATAATGCTTTTGGTATTTGAGAGTGCAAGTGTTTAAAGCAAAAATATACATCATATATTATTATAATGAAAAGATTAAAATAAGAAAATACAAACTAATTCAAACTGAATAGAGATTTGATGATCTGTGCCTATTCAAAAAATAAATCTTTAAATGACAAATCATTTTTATTTATCAATAAATTAAACCATCGTTTACAATCTTGAAATTGTACCAATAATATTGGCCTGATTGTATTATGTACATAGTTTGAGGTAATACAGAAAAAAGAGTTAAGCGGTTTGAAATTGTAAACAATGTAATCCAATCGCTATTCAGTTTGAAAATTACTTTGGGTGAAATATACTTCCAAGATTGCACTAGGAAATATTTCCAACCTGTAGTAAAAGTTAATATTAACAAATCCAATATGCATTTATTTACAAACATACATACGTCTCATAATTACACAAATCCGCTGAATATTCTATTCCCTTAGTAACACACTGAAGACATTATCCTTTTGGCATTCATTAGTAATTGAAAATTCTTAAATTACTTTTAATTTACATTGGATGCAGTTCGTATAAAAAGTGAATATTCTATATTTTTGCCATTTTCCAGGACAATGCGCTTGATTTACCGTTCATCAAACATCATCAAATGAAATCAAAATACACATTGCGCAATGTGGAGATATTAAGCTGCTGTCAAATTTTAAATATACTATTTACATCACAACTTGTATTTGAAAGAAATATTTAAAATAAACTTTAAAAATAAGAAGATATTTAATATAAATTTTTGGAATTTCTCATTATTCGATCAAACTTAGCATTCAATTATTATTTTATTTTAAGATTCAAGAAGAGATTCTTAAGACAGCGCACATTCGCATGGAAATGAAAAGAGTTGCGATTTTTGGACTAAATAAAAAAAATCTTATAATTTAAAAAAAACGGATATCTCGTGTTTTTAGTCAAAATCTAATTTTGAAAAACAAAATAAAAATACGTGCAGCGTGCACTGTTTCGAGAACACAATGAAATAATCACAATAAATGAGACATACATCACTAATTATTAATTTTTGCTAATAAAAAAATTATAATCGTGAAATGGCATGTTTATATTATAATGATAATACTTCCATTGGTTGGTGCCATTTTATGAACACGTCTAATTACAAGATTTATATTTTAAAGCCACAGTGACAGGAATTGACAAACTGTAAAGGAAATCAATTTTTGACACTCAATATAAATATTTGTCATGTACTTTTGTTTGTTTATAAGTCACATGTTAACATTCTCCGCATCTCATATAATTTTGTTTCAAATTACAAATGTATACTTATTTTTGATCAATGGATGGAAAGGAAATATTAAATAATATGACTGTAGATAAAATAAATCAAATTATTGATAATTAAATTATCCAGGCAAGCTAATTATTTAACAAAATGCCCAAAAATGTCTAGAATCGTGTTAATTATTTTTTATACAGTTTAATCTGTCAATACATCCTTGTAACATACCGTATATACATCAATAGTTATAATAGAGAAATCACAAAAGCTTGTTTAAGGTGAAAATATAAAAATAGACATCAAAATAATGTTACAAGCCAAAAAAACAGAGTACAAAAATAATTTTAATTCATTGCAATGTTTTGAAAACTAATAAACCTTCTAAAAATATAAAATTTTTAAATCTTAAAAATATGTAATAATTTCTTTAGTTCACATTTTAATCATAACTTCTCGATGACGGCTCACAGCGAGCCAGTCTTGAAACTAAACGTACCAATGTTTTTAGAATGTAATATAAATAGTTACCAGCGTTTAGAAATTTGATACAATAACTTTTAGCAACAAATAAATAATATTGTTGGAATACATTCATATTATTATTTGAGATTTTATAAATAGAAAATAATCTCGCAACAGTCTTCAGTCTTTCAGACCTCAATCAGTTAAACAAGAATAGAATGTACACACACACACTACAGCTCATTTCAACACAATCAACATCTATTTTATTCTAAAGTACATACCTTATGGACAAAATGAAGCACCAATATTGCATAGCTACAGAATCTAACAAACTCATATTTCTGTTCAGTCGCCTACTCCAGACACATGTACAACTTTCTTTCATCGACAATCTCTCATTCATGCACCTCCATCTTTGAGACTATTTCATGTATGTATCTTTGATTCTTCTTTGCTTCTACCATTTAATTAATTCTCAATTCTATCTCACACTCATGGTTCTGCTATACACTCCTCACACTAGCCAGTTTACTTTGAACCTTCTACTGCAAGGAACGCCTCACTGTTAAACAGCAGCATGTAATAATTTAAATTGTGATTTTTTGACAGAAAATGAAACAGTGAAAATACATAGTACAGTTTTATATTTAAAATATTGTAATAATGAAAATGATTAAACAATAAACTAAGGGAATTTTTTTAAAAATGAATTATTACTAAAAAAAATATTATACAGAAATTGCACAAAATAAACCTAAACAATAAATAACACTAAACAAAAATGAGTATTGTCACGGAATACCAAAAATAATACGATATTTAAACTGGAATAATGTTTAGGTGTAAATAGTAATATTATGAAAAGATTACTCTACCGAATGTCAATGATTTTTCTAATGATCCAAAGATCAGACACATTGTGCACAGTCGGGATTCTGCTACGGGGAGATCAATAACAACAATGCTTACAATAAAAGATAACAAAAGACGTTAGGACATTTTTTGTATTTTCTCATACATGTAAACGATGGCAATCGTCTGTGTTCTTTATGACATATATTTGTAATGTTCATATTACATTTTCAAAAAGCAGTGAAAATGTGTTGACATACAAATAATGTTCTAAATTATGATGTTTAGAAATCACAATGTGAATATTTTAATTAGAATGGTAACATGCATGTCGACAGCAAATACAGGCTTCGGTCTGAGAGGGGTGAAATAATATTTGAATTTCTACAATAATTTGAACAAGGTGTTCAAAAGTATTCAAAAGACAAGTCGTTATGACGCGCAAGTCATTATTAGAATATTAAAGCAATACGGTACACTCCAGGAAAAGATTAGTGAAATCGACCTCAAAAATGTAGCATGCAATCCTGTCAGTGCGGTCGCTATTTGTGAATTTGCACACTGAAGATTACGTAACGTTACAGTGACACATTCTTCATTATTTTCGTTTGTACCCATCGCCACATGTGAAATGCCATATCTTTGTTGTGCAATTTCACTTGCAGAACCGTTGTGTATTTTCAGTTGTAACTAGTGATGGTAAACCGTTATATGACTGCGATTATGACGATTGTAACTGAGATTTAACAATGACTGGTAACTGTTGGACGTTTACTTTCTAGTGTACCAGTCATTGCTTGAAGAATCACATTAATCAGTTACCAATCATCATTACAAACACAATCACAGTCATATAACGATTTAAATAATTACATTTAGGTGTAATGTCTTACTATGCATAAAGTGACTATCATGCCATTTAATAGGTAATGAAAAATTGATGTCAATAATGAAAAAACTAATGTTGATGCATAATAATTCAACGTACATTGAAATATTTATTAATGACACAAACATAAAGAGCAATCCAATAAAATGTATACACACTTTCATAACTTTATATATTTAATTATATTGGACAACAATGATATTTTTTAAATTCTCATAATGTTTTTTCAAATTTTATACATTTTTGAGAATGCGAGGTTGACAAGCAGCACGAAATTTTAATTAATAAAGTACCTGAATAAAGTATTTTAACTCCTAGGCCGCCCACGTCGGAAACTTACAACAGAAAAAGAGATGGCACGAGAACTGTCAGAATTTAAGTGGGCTATCGTAAGTATAGCGGACACCCACGTGACAGTCCGTGGCGTCTATTTCTTATAGCAAATAACGCATATATCACTGGCGGCACGGATCGGATCTTTAACCAAATTATTATTTCCAGTAGTGATATTGTACAGAACCCCATAGAAATCTGTTTTAACTCGAGAACACCACAAATTACATCTGAAATCGAGTGTAAAGTCATCATTTTTCCTCTATACAAAATTGACAGTTGGCGCTCACTTTTGCATTGCCAGATCGCAATTTCATTAAATTTGAAAATTTAACACACATACTCCCATGTCGACGTCAAAGTCCTGATATTTTTAGTTATCGAATTTTCGAAAACATTTTTGATTTTATTTTTACTTTACAAAATGGCGGAGGATGACTTATTTCGTTAGTGGAAACTGCTGACTTTTTAGACATTCCCGATATGCTTGTACTACCGCAGAGTCCAATGATGAGAAGGACGCAATAAGTTGGAATGTATCTGGAACGTTCCAATTTGAGTAAATTGTCAGCTAGATTTTAATGTACATTTGCGATATTTCTCGTTTTTGTTGCCAAGTAATTAAGATATTGTTTTTTTAGTTATTAATTAAAATTAATATACAAGCATTTTACTATAAATACAGTGAGTGCACCATTAGGCAGCACTGGCCGTTGCCGTGGCCGGTGGCATCATTTTATGTGTGTTGTTAGTGCTATATATGTAATGTGTACGTAGTTGTGATGTGAAGTGCTAATATTTTGTTGTTTTAAGCATCACATTAAACACAAAAAATCTGAGGTCGTCCTTCCAAAAAACAAATATAAAATAAATAATAATGTTCTAAGTGTTATGGCCTGACAACACTATCAACTTTTATTTTTTTCCTTTTTTTCAACTCAAAATTGTACAAAATCACGGCCGATGGACACTTATGGTGAAATAGTACCCACATTTTTTTTTAGTTATACCAACGTTTTCATGGTTTTTTCGTAAAAAAATAAAATTAAAAAAAGCTAGCCTGTGAATTTTGAATATTAAGAATTTTGCCGTCAATATGGTGGTATGATGCTGTTTCACCTACGATTTTTCTGGACAGCTAACAGGCTAAGAACAGAATGCACGCTACATGTACACCCTGGAAACATTCAGAAAAAGCAAAGGCCAACTACAAAATCTTTAAAGAAAAATGACACAACTCAACATCTAGAAGAAATGGCACATTCAATAGTTATTGTTGTCTGTAAAATTCTGTGTACACATTTCATTCAAATCCTCTGTACGATTAATAGAAAACATCTTCATTAATGAAAATAAATTCAAAGACATGTCTTTTATAATAGTGCAGACTGTTCCAAACTCCAAGCAGCTCAGAATTCGTTGTCACTTGAAGCCTCCTGGTAATACATATCCCCGGTGCTACGCTCCATAGATCCCACAGACAATTTAGCGTTTTGCGTCATCGGACCGTGGAAAGATTGGGAACGCAACACCGAACTGCTGAAATGTTCATAAAGGTACGTGTTAATATTTTGTCAAAATAAATTATAATTACTCGGTATAAAGCTTGTAGAATACGGAAAGAACATACAATTTAATGCAATACTGAAAAGAGTCTAGCACACCTTTACCAAACACAATTAATTCATAAATTTAATTATAACATGTAGCTGCATTGCAAAATATTAATAAAGCTGTCATTAGTTCTTGGATTAAGATTTGCACACTATGTACGCTTACTTTATTATCTTAATATACAAAGTAATAATATTAAAGAGATGTGGAACAATTGTATTGCATTACAATGCGATTACAATATGTACAATGCATACAAAAGGGTTTGATTATAGTTATTTGCTGATGTTGATTAAATATTAATTGCTAAGTATGTATACATGAATCACAACAAAAAGCAGATTTTTGTAGATTACAATGTAAGGCAAAAATTCAATTGAAATGATTTAACACAGAGATTCGAAAAATACTGAGAATATTAAAAATAAAAAAAATTGTAAAATATATAAAAGATTATAAATAGTATTTATTTGGCAAACAAAGCAAAGAGGTAGGTAGATTATATTGTAAAAATAATGAGGAACGAATGCAGACAAAATCACTAGATTTCTGACAACGGAGTACATATTTGTTTATAGATTTAACTAGTACTATATATCACAAAACTATTTATTTATTCTAATAAAACACAAGAATAAAATATTGTATTTAATTGTACAAAAGAAAAATAAATACCTTTAAATTATTATTTTAATCATTACTGTACTAGTTCTGAGACTACAGTAGAATCCCACTAACTCTTTGGTACACTGTCGATACAATATGACTAACATTATTTAGTGTACTGTTTAACAGGGTTTTACTGTAGTCAAAATATATATCTGGTGGACAATTTCATTCACAGCTACTAATTTGTACATCACATAAATTCGTGAATTATTAATGAAACTATCTAAAGTAATAATTACTAAACTTATTGAAGATTGTATGTACATGTTTTAGAACATTTTACTTATAATTAAAGTGTAAAAATAAATAAGCAGAAAAGTCAACAATCGCAACGAGTGATGGTAAGGTGAAATGAAACAGTATTGAGACATCGAGTGAGCCATCAATTTGAAGTGAGGAAATAATCCATTTCAAACTGACAAGAAACAAACATATTAATGTGAGAAAGTACGCAACAATCAAGAAAAATTATTTGAAGTGATAGAATATTTAAACAGACGGAAAAACCAATTTTGGAGAAACCATGTGAAATACACATTGCATCGGTGCAGGAAACATGCAATTATAAAAAATAAATGTGATTTGAACATAATGTGAATCATGTTTACATATGAAAGATGAAGAATAAAATTGAAGTGAAAAGATTACATGTTGCGGAAGATAAATTGAAGTGAAAAGATAACATGTTGTGAAAGATAATTTGAAAGGAAAAGATTGCATGTTGAGTGGGATAAATTGAAGTGAAAATATTGCCTGTTGTGTAGATAAATTGAAGTGAAAATATTGCCTGTTGAGGGGATACATTGAAGTGAAAAACAAATTGATGAGTGATGAAGTGAAGCGGACAATTATTACAAATTGAGTGAACAGATGGTAGGTTAGCTTTAGCTTCGGCTAATTTTAGTTTTGACTTACTGCGTCGTTATCTGATGTAATTATATCGGAAGAATCGAATCGTCTCGTGTTAGTGTCGATCACAGTCTTTGTCGACAAAAAAAAAACACAGTGAGGATTAAAAATAATTACACAATACCCATAATGATAATAAAACTAGCTAAAATGATACACCCCTGTGAAACAAAAATATGTTTAAATGAAAATTGGCAAGGTTAAATTCAACAGACGAGATTTATTTTATCCATGAATAATCAAATGAAAATTTATTGAATTTATAATACATCAATATAATTTCGAATTATCTTTAAAAATAATGAATCAAGTTTAAAATAATCAAAAATTATTGAACTGGTACAGTTACCACACGAAGAGTAGATCTGGTTAGACCAATTTTTTTAAGGATTGATATAGTATCATCATGAATTGTGCTTCATAATACATACCTCGGACTTTTATTGGAAGGTTTAGACTTGGCCTGGGCTGCCGCCTTCCTCGGGTCATACGAAGCTCGTCTTTTCCACTTCTCCAATTCTTTTATCTTCATCTCTGAAAATAAATAAATCAAATTAACGTCATAATTATTATAAATGTGACTGACGTGAATCACCAATCAAAATGGTGGTGATGGAATTGGACAGGATGGAATGGAAATAGGAAATGGGTAAATGAATGAAATACGGAAATGAAAATAGGGTCCGTTATTGACTACGGGAATAAGGATGACAGCTCGACTCACCTGATGATGATGCCATCCCTTGCTTCTCCTAAAGTCCACCCAATTTTAACGGCACGGCAGGTGAATTCGCCGCCCAATGTTCAAATAACTTACACACACAGAAATACTCTGTTAAGTATGTCCCACTGATCAATCAATCACACTGATCACAGCGAAATTTCACTCTGAGTCTCGATGAATTTCACAAAAATAATAGAACTGATCGAGCTGCCAGACAAGAGGGTATTGAATTGAGAGTGGGCTAGGTGAAGGAACAATCAAAAGCCGGTGACAATACTACATTTTAACAATAATAATTCTGTTTCAAGCGCATGCATGAATTATGTGAATTCACCGATCAAAAAAATAATTGCGAATACTGAACATTATTATTCAAGTAAATTTATTAACTCATAAAAAATGTTTAAATGTGCGTATACACGGATGATACTTTGATCTCTTATCTCGGAGATTTGTCAGCAAAGGTCAGCGAGTATAAGTTGTGTCGTTCTATTCAGCATACAAAATGCAACAGATAGTAAGTCATAACTCACTCCACGCTCAACTCTGTATCGTCCTTAAGCCAGCGGTTCCCAATGTATGTGACGTGACTGGCTTAAACCTTTTGAAATCATTTGACAAGATTAAATTTTTTAAATAAAAATTATACCCATAGAAAAGAAAAATGATTGAAAACTGTTGCCCCTTGTTGTAGCTTGTGACATCCAATGAAGTTGATTTCTTTGGCAACTAAAAATCTGTGAAAAATACAACCAATGAGATAATATTGACAAGTTAGGATGGATACGCAGAGAGACAATTTGGCGCCATGGAAAAATCTGAAATAGTTTGTAAACCGCTGTCTTAAGCATGATTCTCCGAGACATGTTTCATCTGTGTATACATACCATAACGCAATGGACTTCTCAATTTTTTTTATTTACTCCGGTCATTTGTTTATTGCTACCACATACACAGAGAGACGGTAAGGTGGTACCCCTATACCGTATCGTTGGACTATGATAACTGAAGAAGACATAATTACTTCAGGCGATCTAGTGACATATATGCTATGAGGTTAAAAATTGGAAGGTGCACAAAAAGTTCATATAAAAAAAACTAGTAGAATCACAACATGGAAGTCATACCTTGCTCTTGGCGTGCGGTATTTCTTCTAGCTTGTTGTCTGTGCTCCACAGAAGGTAGCACCGCCACGTACGTCTTGCTGGGATCTCTACGCAGGAAGTTCTTGGCAGGTGAGGGCTCGGCGCTCTTGTAGCGGCTAATGTCCATGTACCGCGGTTGGATGGGGCGCTTGCTCACATCCTTGGAAGCTGAAGTGGTAGAGGAGGAGACGGAAAAGTCACCGCTGTGCCTGGAGATGAGAACATAAGTAAATTAGGCATCTTTAGATTATAGTTTTGCTTGCACCAGTAATTATGTAACTGATTTTAGCGAATAGACATGCTTCAAAAAATGTTGTAATTTTGACACTTTTCATCTAAATTCAATCTATTAATCTATGCCAATGCCTACCAAGTCAGGTTGTGTGGTTTTAGGTCAATTTAAATCTACAGCATTAAAGTAATTGAGCGATGCAGCCGACAACTACCTAGAAAATTACACAAAGATTCTGATAGCTGCAAAAAACTGAGATAAAATAATAACACGTTGGTTACAACTACTGGTCAAATTATGAACTCAATAAATGGTTAATAGGCCTCATCCAACGGGAAAAGCAATTAGAATGAAATGAGGTCTTTATTTGTTAGAGGATGGACAGTGGTTTGAAAAAGACGAAGAATAATAAGACTTTCTTATATTATCTCACCGGTGTTGAGGGGGTACCGAAGCACTCTTCCCCCGCATCGTTACGTTCACATTCCTGGGTTCCCACTCTGGCTCCACTTCGTTGTCACTCCCGCCGCTGTTGGTGGTAGTCGTGGTGGTAGTGGCCGTGTCGCTCTCTGTCTGGTGCGGGGGGTTGTGTCCAGCGGAACGAGAGCGTTCGCAGCAGAGCTGATCGGGAGGGGGATCCGTTGGACGGTGTTTGGGATCTACGGATCGCTTGGCAGGTTCAGTCGGATTCACCTGGCAAAAGGAGATAATTTAAATGACGTACATGGTACTACCTGTCAAATGTTTAAAGAACCAAAATCTTTCACATTTAATATATTATTATATACATATGCAAGAAACATAATGCACTATTTTATTTTTAGCTAATTCTTTATTACGCAGTACGTAATTAAACAGCACAGTTGTTGAAAATGAACAATTGTTTATGATAACAAAGTAACCCTTTATTCATTACCCTGTCTGCTATATTAGTTTTCAATTTTTTTTATGCTATTCCTTGGTGATTTTGTAAATATAAACCGCCTTATACAAAAAAGTAAAAGGAAATAAGTCGGTCACCACTGTACCAAAAACAAAATAAATTAAAGAATAAAAATCTAAAGTAAAAGTAAAAATAAAATAAATACTAGTGAGTGAGAGTAAAGAATCAAAATATAAATATTAAGAAATAAATTTACTTACATATTGTTACATACTTATTACGGTAGAACCCAGATATTTTACACATTCTCACAATTTACGACAAATTAATCAAAATAGCTCATGGATAATAATAGCGCTTGTGTAGAAATGTAATTAGCATAATAAGGGTGTACCTTGAATTTGGTCACATAGTCACTCGACAGTGTGACGCTGTTATTCTGCGCTTGTCTTCTGGAACGATTGCTAGAGTCCTGAACACAAGTGATGTTTCCACAAGATGATATTTCTTCATCGCCATCCACCAGCACCCTTAAAAAAAATGATTGTATAAACTTCAATTCCTACAAGGAATAATTTTTTTTTTTGTAGGAGAGGCAACACAGGTTTAAAAATTAATAACTTCAAAACATTTGTTGGAACTAGGAGTTGCATAGTTTGTCAAAACGTTATCTGATCACAGTTTTCTTCAAATTCCCGATTTCTTTAACACATTGGATCATACCGATGCAGACCAGATTTTCAACTGTATGTTTTTCTTAACATTTATATTTTTATTTAATTTATTTATTTTAAATTTTTACAATTTTTTTATAATATGAGTTATTAATTAAGTATTGTAGATTATTATAATTACATGTTATTTATTCACTTACCTCTTGTGCATGGAGAGGGAGTTACACTGTAATAATTTTATATAGAGAATTATACATTTGTAGTCTATAATTATTTATTGTCTATTTGTATGCTTCTGAAGTGTTCATTTAATTTCTTTCTAAGCTCTTTTATTTCTTTAATTTGTGTAGGGAGGCTATTGAAGTTTTTTATCCCTGAGTATATAAAATTTTGCTGATAGTGTTTGGTGTTACATTTAGGGATTTTAAAGTTATTTTTAAACGTTAATGGTGTGCTTGTTTCATTGCTGCTTTATGACATTTACAACCTAGGAAAACTGACTATTGAGTGTGTGGTTTAACTTTTAGATATTTATTTATTTATTACAATATTTAACTTATGATTGAAATTGAACTATGCAGTCTCATTGGAAATATCTGTGTTGAGTTTACAAGCTTTTGTTATGGTTAATTATTTTATGAAAGTAAGTATGCCACTTAGGAAAAATAATATATGTAATAAAATCATATAGAAATTAACGTGGCATGAGAAGTAATTACATAATATTATTTGCATTTTTAACGCGTTGAGCGCTCAAAGATTTTCTTATGTTTGGTATTATTTTTTAATTTTCTGTACATTTTTTTCTTCAAAAGATTAATTAGGAAATACTTGCAAGTTTATAAAAATAGGAAGACTTCGGTGATTGGGCCGTGTGAAAGGATGATTAAACAGCAAACATCAAAGTTACTGCTAAAGAACAAACCATTGGGGAGATCTAAGCTAAGATAAAGTCTTTAAAGATGTATCTATCTTAGAAATCCAAAACGGAAAAGAAATTGTGATCAGACACTGAGACTCATCAGGAGTCGTAGACCCAATATTGATGATGATGATGAAAAATGTGTATTCTGAGCAGGTGATTGGTAAAGAAGTTAATTAAGATATACGGTAGATAATATATTATCCAAGGATACAATACCAAAACAGGTAATAGAGTCGTTAAGACTTAATTAACAAATGCAGGTGTATTAATATCGATACACTGGTCAGATTGTTTGGACTTACAAGTGAAGAGTCGGGTGATTGGGTGAGCCCGGTATAGTGCACACCAACTCTTCCTCTCGAGCGTCATCCTCCGGATCCGAGCTCGCTATGTCCACGACCACCAGCGCCGGATCTGGATGTCCGCCTGTCATGCTGCTGGGACTGTGGAACGAGCGAGATCTGTGCACCGGGGACGAGTGACTGAGGAAAACAGAAAGAACCGATAATAAATGCTGAGAATGTCACAAAATGTCCCGCAACACCTGAAACTCAACCCGTAAAAAGAAGTCAGTGAAAATAAAAACATTTAATAAACATAGATTAAACTGAGGCTGCAAAGCCAACATTTTGGTTTTATGTAAAACCATGAATCAAAAATGATGTAGGCAATGATGATGCAAATTGTAATTGTGTTTGTAACTAACGATAAGTAAAATATATTGGGTGGAAGGAAAAGTCATGATGCATTTTTTCTATGTTTTTCAAAGTCATTTATTTATATAAAGAACAAAGGTCAATCAATGACATATTGTCCGTTTTGTTTGATAACCTTTTGCAATCTTTCAGTGAGCTTCATAATTACTCATTCATAGAAGGACCTCAAAAAACACAACACCTTTGAGAGCATAATTTTCCTCTGATGGATGTCTGCGTTCCATGTCGTTTGAGGCGAATCATCACATCAGGACCGAGACATTTCAAGAATTCATTTCTCATAACCAGTTATTGATCGCTTCAAAAAATAATTGATTTCCTCACGTTTAATGAGCATATCGTAGATGTTTATACACGCCATCAAATAAACTTTTTTGAGTTCATGAGAAACTCAAATACCGAGCTTGCTTATGTATCCCAGCTTCTTCAGGTGGTCGTGAATGCTCGAATGATGGATGTTCTATGTTTCTGCAATCTCTCGTGTCGTGTAACGTGGGTTTGACTCGATTAATGCCTTTTTTTCTCATTATCAACCTCAGTGGGTCTCCCCGACCGAGGAGTATCTTTGAGATCAAAATCACCAGTACGAAATGTTCACAAGCTTGACGCACGTTCTTCCCTTACGGAAGTAAAACAGTAAAATATAGCAAAAATGCACAGTTTGGTCTTCCACCTTACCCTTGTAAAATCTCCAAAACTCAACCAAATCGCTCAATTGTTTTTTTTATAAATGAAGCTAGAACTGTCAACTGTCAAATGACACATCAATAAGATAGATGAGAATGACTCTAGTACCTCAAAAATTAACTAGCGCCATCTGTTGCCAAACTGTATCATGACTTTTTCGACAACCTAATGGCAATGAACAGATCAAGACAAGCTTTAATTTTTATATTGTGGTTAATAAAATTGTCAAATACTTGATGAGCCTAATACTTGAACATCGACTGTTGTGAGATTTCATGATTTAAAAAATATATAAAATGGGGGATATCGCACAAAAAAAACACTTGTGCACATCATTGGCAAATATCCAGCCCATTTTACCAAGTTCCGTGCTTCTCCAAGTTCAACCAAATCCATTTTCACTTACTACTTGAGAAGCGGCTGATTTGGAACCACATTGGTGCCTCATGAAAGTTGTGTCCAGTGTTGTCATAAATACGTTTTGAACATACCTCGGGGAAATGACTTCTTCTAAATGTTCCTGCACTTTCCCTGCCGAGTTCCTGGTCCCCGGATTGCCGGGTTTCCTCCTTCCCTCCTGAGCAGCCTTGAGGGGATCGTAGGAGGCCCGTTTCTTCCAATTTGTGAATTCTACTTCTTTTGGATTGGCGGCTTGTTTCTTGGCGGTGTCTGAAATGAGAATAAAAATTATAATATCAAAAGTATTTATAGATTATTCAAACATCATCACGCTTCATTGTGATGAAGACCGATGACTTTTGTCAGAGGATGGCTTCACCTAACCGGGCATTGCGGAGAGCACGGAGAGAGTTCTATGTTCAGCAATGGAAGATGAGAGAAGACATTTATGAAACGGCGATTATACAAATATTTGGAAAAATAAAGTGGTCTTGGCTAAATATACAGAGTGCACACCACCGGTACTGGTGTAGCGTAATATAATAATAGATACTTAAATTAAATTTTAAAATGATTGAGTGAAAATAATTGAAGTTTGAAAAACACCAAAGTTAAAAAAAAACTTTGAACTTAATAATTTTCTGTAAGACACCTTAACCACTCTGCCACAGCTGCAGATGCAAAATGTATGAATATTACCATATTTATAATAAAATTGTGCACAACAGGAAAGTCTTATCATAACATTACATACATATCAATACATTTCATCGCTTTATTAAATAAATTCAACAGGTGGAGATGCGTACACGGAATATTTGTCTAATCCAGTGATTTCCAAAGTGGTCTATATCGACCCCCAGGGGTCTATGATAACCTGCAAGGGGTCTACGTCAGCGAAAAAAAAATTTGGGGGTCCATGAAATGAAAATGGGGGTCCACGATAGTGGATCTCAACATACACTGATAGTACCTATTTACTTACATTATAATCTTATAATATAAAGACATATACATTATTTATAAAAGTATCTATGAAGTAAAAAAATTATTATATATGTTTATAAAATTGTGTAAGTTGTAGGATGTAGGCATTCGCTTTGTGGTTTAAGATTTTAACACTAAACTTCACTACAATTAGAAATTTACAAAAAATCAATATCAGGTAAGTAGTGGGTCTACCAAAAACCGAAAAACATGCCAAGGGATCTACGACACAAAAAAGTTTGGGAACCTCTGGTCTAATCCATACTAGTACTTTTCATAAGCTAAATACCACAAGGCTATGAAAATAGGTCTAACTCTGGATCGAGGCTCGAACCTTACTACTCGAGATTACTAGACCATACTACTGGACCGACAAGCGCGTCTCATTATTATTATCTAACAGAAAAAAATTATAAAAAAATATTTGCCGCCAATCGTCGCGGGATTAGTTTTACGCGCAAAAACTTCGTTAGAGTAATTTTATGCAGAAAAATTGACCAAAAAATGTCTCCCAAAAAAAAAAAGGATAAAATAAACGACTCATGGTAGCTATGAGGTAAGTGATAAGTTTTCAGCCCGCGGGGCTCGCGCCACGACCCTTAGTGATTTGATATACAGACCTATTCTCAAAATTGCAATATTGAAATGAAGGTGATTGTTACACCAACACTCAAAAATAGTGTTATATTTGAATGAGAGAGAGGGAGAGAGAGTGAAGGAGTGAGGGAGATAAACGTACCATAATCTGTCAAAACTATCTGTCTATTTTTGAGGGTTGGTGTAACAATCACCTTCATTTCAATATTGCAATTTTGAGAATAGGCCTGATTATCAACAAATTCTCCCATCGTCGCGTTGGATTCGCGCTATCAGCGGACGACCTTACAATATTAAAGAAATAAATTATTGACGCAAGCTGCAGGAAACTATTCTGCACTATGTACACGTCTAATTACTTAATACAACTTTATTATATACTCGGAGAAGTGTTTTGTTCACGCTACGTGAGTTTGTACATTACGTGTGCTCGTGTGTGTACATAACTAATTAATTAATGGACCGTATACACTTGAAGAGATATTTTGTGCCGCCCATTGTTTGTTACCTGGGCTAGCGCTGTCTTAGATAATATACACCGTTAATTCGGGATTAATTATACCGATTCGTGTAACAACCGATACGTCTTGGCGTGTAATTGAAGTAAAAGCGCGCAAAGCAATATAACAATATTTCATTTTGACGCATTCTCTATTTTAAACACTTTTCTGTTTCACTTGGATAATCTAATCGCCCGTCGGTCCGAGAGCCGTTTAAACATTTGGAAATACTTTGAAATGCTACACACGCGCGAGTACACAGATGAGAGTTTGGTTTCTCGTCTCAGAGATTTGTTGATAATGGCCGAAATGTTTCAGTGCATCATATAAAATATAATAGAAATGAGACATCGCTCGCTGCAAGCTCCACTCTGCACTGTCCTTTTCGTGACACTCAATACCAGTTTCCGAAACAAGTTTGGTCTGTGCACCACCACTCACCATAAAATAAAATAGATTCTGCCAGTGGGATCCCAATCTTCCCAATTTTGATTGTTGCCAAAATATTAAATACGTAAGTTATGCAAACAATGAATCGGCATAGTAATTTTAAACGAAGATAGCCTTTAATATTTGCTCACATATTTACATTTGAATTTGTTAACTGCCGATAAAAAGATAAAATGTATTGGATTGATTCATAAATGAGTGTCATTTAACTAAAATTGAAAACTTAATTAAAAAAATCAATTGATGTATTCACCAATATTAAATACTACTTGTTCCCATTCAGATGGCAATTTGTTATAATTATTTTTTAATTTTGGAGCTTTTGATGAGAAAAAAGTATTAACAAAATGACGATATGAATATCATTTTGAAAAGGTTTTCCCATTCAATGTATTTTGCATAAATATGAATTAAATATATTAATTATAAAGATATACATATAAAATCAATTTTATCGAAAAATATTGTTGTTACGCCACCGGGATTCGAACCTGGATCTCTTTCCTAACCGGGGAAGGTGCTTTATCCAACTAAGCTACAGCGACATTATTTTTAGCGACAATTTTCGACCCTATATGTTACCTTTTTGATATTAATACATTTAATCGTTCCATCATTTGACAGAGCCATCTACCTTATTTTTACAGAATCTCAAATACCTTTGAGTAAACTGATAGCAGACGCCAGAATTATCAATTCATTTTTATTAAATTTTGGACACATTGATACAACTTTATTATTTAGGAGAACACATTCTTATTGTGAAGTTGTAATTATTCAGAACATAGGTCTGTGATATTTTAAAATTGTCGCTAAAAATGTTGTCGCTGTAGCTTAGTTGGATAAAGCACCTTCCCCGGTTAGGAAAGAGATCCAGGTTCGAATCCCGGTGGCGCAACAACAATATTTTTCGATAAAATTGATTTTATATGTATATCTTTCTAATGAATATATTTAATTCATATTTAAAATATCACAGAGCGTCTGTTCTGAATAATTACAACTTCACAATAAGAATGTGTTCTCCTAAATAATGTATTTTGCATTAAAATGGTAGAAATCTGTCATGGCAATGTCCGGAGAGTTAAGATGGCGCTAAAGTCGACCGCGGAAGTGTCAAATAATATTTAGGATTGCTCTGGCCGCGTGTTACACGGCGAAGATATAACTCGTGGCTATTTATGGGTTTGAAATTTTACCGCGGCGATTAGCGAAATAAAATTAGACTCGTATTATATTTGAAACCTCCGTGGATGGGTTTTGTTGTGTGAGGCGCTTAGTTCTTTGTTAATTCATCGTGATTCGTGACTTGTGATCTCGCAAGATCGCTCGAATAACCGCGCGAGTGTGACGTCACACAAGTATTTAGTGCAAGATAACCGAGTCTGCATCGGATTCGGCACGGTACGGGTGATACTAAAGGAATTGATACGATTGGATGCTATTAATACGATCTCGTGTGTGGGATCAATATGGAAAAGGGAAACGTTGCAGCGGGGGCCATCGAGACAGATCGAGTGTCATCAGTTCTCTCCGCAGACCACATCCTCTCTCGACTCTTATCACGTACCACTACCACTCTCTCTCTCTCTTTCCTTGACGCCTGTGCACCTCGCAACACGACCCTATGGATGGTGTTGTAGTGGAAGACAAACGTTATGCAACATTTATTTATTATAATATGTAATATTTGTCGTGCTTGTTGGTCTAATGGTTACGAACCTCGCCTAGTGATCCTGCGGTCGGGGGTTCGAGCCTAATTCCGATTTATTTATCAACGTCCATATGGCCTTTTGCACTAATACATCTAGAAAGATATGCATATACAGAAAAAAACTATTTATCGAAAAAATATTTAGTCGCTACCGGGATTCCAACCTGGACCACTTCCTATCCGGGTAAAAATTTAATGTATACCACAGAGCTATGTTCTGAAAATGTAACTTCACAACAAAAATGTGTTCTCCTTAAAAACATTTTTTATTTATGAAATATATACATACAAAAATACAGTATAATTATTAAAATGGAATTGAGTATTATTTATAAAAATACTAGCTGAAGTACCCGGCGTCGCCCGGACTTTATGCAGAGTGAAGAGGCTTCATTTAATGGGTAGTTTTTTTTTTCGAAATCAGATGAAGACACGACAGTAATTTTCCTCTTATTTTGAACGTCAAGTGTGCAAAATTTCATCAAGAAGTACCAAAATTCTGCTTTAAGGGGTGAGAATGGAGGATGGGGGTGGTTTTTCGAAATCTCATGTAGACAGTGACATTCCTCTCATTTTGAAGATCAAGTGTGCAAAATTTCATCGAGCTCAGAATAAAACTGTAGATTTGTATAAAAAACAAACACACCCACCCATATTCTTTACACATATAGATTAAATCGCTAAAAATTCTTCTACACGACAAATTAGTTTAATTAATAAATGTAATTTAAAAAAAAACTAATTGATTTGTTCAACATGTATTAAATAGTTTAAAATGTCCTATCCTCGCCTGGGTGGTTCTAGTAATATACTGGTAGCCGGTAGCAGCATTCCTCAGTTTCGCAACTTTCAGTAGGTACCAGTAATTAGAGACCCAACGATCTTCATAGCCTCGCAACTACATATTATATCCAGTGTATTGTTATGTTGCCGGTCTATAATTATCCATTTCACTGTGTACTAGATTTTTCAAATAACATGTCGCCTGCGGATCAGTATATATTATACAGTATTATATTTGTACATGTGGATTTATTATTCAGGGTTGTTACGCTTTTTTCATTTTTTTAATCAAAAAAGAAACCAAAATTTACGAGAACACACAATGACTGAAAAAGAACTATTAATGAATGATATTTAACTCCAATTTTTTCTACATTTTATTAGTTGATTTGTACTTTTTTGTAGAACTACGTCCGACTAATGGCGGTGATTACCGCTAATCTATGCATCAGCGGTAATTACACTTTCATGTTTCAACTAAAAATGTCGTCGGTTCACCGTAGGTAACGGAACTGTTTGAAATACATTTCAGTGTTGCCAAATATTAAATTTTAGCAGCCCTATTAAAATTACCCTTACAGGCTGAAATAAAACAATTTCAAACAAAGAACGGATGAAAATCAAAGCAAAAATATTACCGTTAATATAACAACTCACTTCTTTCATTCCCCTTAGGATGGAAGTCCTTTGCCGTGGAGCAGGACCTAGTCAGCCTGTTGGCCGTCACCTGCTTGACCGGCTCCTGCTTCTTGGCTTTCTGCGGCTGCAGCGGCTGCCCCTCCGGTCTCCTGGCGTCTCTGGACTGCGCCCTCTGCCTGCCCTGGCTCGCGCCCCTGTCCGCGCTGAACTTCCGCCGCATCTCGGGCGTGCCGGGGCACCTGGGGGAGTTGGCCGGCGCGTGTTGCTGCGCCTTCAGGTCGGGGGAGTCCAGCCTGGCCCTCCGCAGAGCGAACGCCCTGTTGTACCTCGTGCCGCTCAACACCTCCGCGCGGTCGGTCCTGCGACCGCTCCTCCTGTCGTAGTCGGAGTAGAAGCCGCCCGTGGAGAGGTTATCGGAGTCCTCCGACATGTAGTCCACCTCGGGGGTGTTGTTTCTGGCTTGAAGATCATTGTGAATGTGGGGAAAGTTTTTAGATCTGGACGAGGCTCTGGCCACGGGGGATCCAGCGGAACTTTTGACATCGTTGTTATTCTTGTTGACGACGTTAAAAGAACTGGATCTTCTGATTGGAGAACTTCGCGAGGCCGCAGCTGCAGCTGCAGCTGCAGTGTGCGCGAGATGAGCGTGTTTGTTGCCAACTTTATTGGTGCTTATTTGGGACACGGTGTCGCTACCGCCCCTTTGGTGGTTGCTGCGCAAGGCGTTCAATATTTGGTGGTTACCATGCGACGAGTTCCTCATTTGATCGATATTCTGTCTGTTTCTCGAGGAGTAAGCGTCGTTCCGTTTCTCGAACAAGTCCGGCTCGCGTCGCGAATCGGCGGTCAGACTCCTGGTCATGTTGGCGTTCTTGTAGTCGCCCATGACGGTGTGCAGCGTGTCGATGAAGTCTCGCGAGTTCCGCGCGTCGAAGCTGCGGTGGCGCAAGTGAGCGTTCTGGCCCGCACGGTTCCCGGAGTCGGCCACCTCCAGCCTTCCGATCACGACGTCGGGGCCCTTCTCCTCGTATCGACTCCGACCGACGATATATTTATCGTGCACCGGGGAACTCTGGTCACTCTTGCTCATGCCCGCGTGCGTGTCCAGGGACCTGGAGGCTCCCAGGTCGGCCAGCAGCAGCCTCGCGCTCGCCGGCAGGGCTCGGTTGCCCGTGATGAAGTACTTTCCGGGGTTTCTCAGCGGCGAGCTCTCCGACGAATCGTTGTTTCTCCTGTGCAGGCGGTAGTTGAGGGAGTTAGATCTGCTCAGCTGCGACACGGGGAGTTTCGTGAAGTTGTTGCACTTATCCGGGAGTATCTGATGCGCGTATTCCCTGTTGACGTTGGAGTCGAGGTGAGACGGTTTGGCTTTTTGCAACTTCGCTTGAAGATTTGAAATCACGCTTTGAGTGCTCGCCAGGTAGGATTCTGTGTCCGGAGTAGATGACAGAATATCCTGCGAAAGAAATAAAAAATACATTAGTAACAATCCAACATTCCTCCGCAACTCCCACTCCCGGAGAAGACGCGTCTAATTGGTGATAGAATTTTAATGATTTCCAAAAGCTATTACACGGTGCCAAGGTTTCTAGAAAGGAGCTTGAAGTGTGAATCATTCTAGTGGGCGAATTTGAAATGAATTACTTTCCTCCTCCAACCGGGTACTAAAAACTCTGATTTGTCTCTCCCGACAACATGTGTTCACGCCATAGACCCCGCCCTAACGTGAGGGCGAATCTCGTGACAACATTAAAAAAACCCAAACTTCATTCAGTAACTTTCAACAAAAACGAGAAAAAATATGACTCTACGAAGACTTTTGAATGACTAGTTTAGTCTTGTATATACTTTGATATGGTTTTGATTATTTTTTTAAGCGGGAAATCTGATAGTTTAATCGATTGCTTTGTTTAGTTAATAAAGGTCGATAAGATTAGAAAATTATACGACCGTATCGCACGCCACAATATCGATTGAGTGTTAGCTATTTGAAATGTTATCAGCTGATTATAAGTAAAATGCAATTAGATTTTTTATGCACGGTCAATATAAGTTTGAATAGCTTTAATATTCATGTGTTTAGAGTAATTATTTCAAAACGTTTGTTCAATTTAAACTACAAATTTAAAGCGTAAAAAAGTGAATCCATTTGTATGAAATAAATGGAGGACGAAACAGTGCCATCTGTAAATGTGATGCGAGCTCTGGTGCCAACACTTATGTATAAACATGAAGTCTGGAGGTGGCAAAAGAAGAACGAAAGTAGATTGCGGAGGAAATTCGGTCGCTTCTGCTCATGAGTAGAAAATCTATGCACGACAGAGTGAAGAATGAACAAATTGGGAGCGAATGTAGATTTGTTTGTAGCACAATTGATAAAACTAAGGAATGAATGAGCGAGAGGATGGTATAGAAAAAAAATATATAGGCAACAAAAACAGAGAACGTCAGAGAAAGGTCTTGCACCATCAGATAAACCAGGACATCCCGTTAGAAGCTTCAACAATTGACGAGCACGAGAAAATATATGAAAGCGAACGATGCAAGAATGATACACCGAGACAGAAGAGTGTGGCTTTCTATCCTCTCTGCTCATCCCTGCGAGATACGGCACGACAGTAAGTAAATAAATATGATTTTCGACTTACGTCACGCTACATTTTATCTGTCGTCATCACGCGAGGCGTCTCGTCGAGGTTTAAAAGTAATGCAGTAAAAAGAAAATATATCTAGGATTTCTCATTTTAATTATCACGATATTCTCATTTAAACAAGCTTACAAAATATAAAAAATAATACTTTTAAAAAACAGGCATTTCAGATTGAAAAAATATTAAAAACAATTTGATTTAATTAAATCATTAAAATGAAATCCACCATGAATTGATAGTATCAAAATTAGAAATAATAAAAATGTCACTGGATCGGGAATAACTCAAGCTGACAACCTCCACAACGTTTAAAACTGAGACAATTGACTTGAACACAACTCTGCCAGCCGCAGTTCAATTTGGGAACTAAAGAGTTCGTCATCTGGAACCGACGATGGTTAGGTTAAATACGAATGGCGGGAAACGCGCAAAAAATTAAAATCAAACGATGCAACCATAGAGAACATATTATTAATAAAATAATTATAGACTGGAAAGGAAAACATGTTTCACGGTTCAATTGATTTACAGACAGTTATGTGGAAAGTGCAACCTATATTTATTATATTTAAAAAATCTGTTTACATACAAGACAATATGTTATTTGTTCCGTGCTAACATGGCATCGATAATATGCAATCATGAATTTAACGTTATATCTTTTTAAACACATACATGTACATATGCGTAAGTGAAGATCCATAAGTGAAAATAACAATTTTCAATTTTAAAAACAAAGATAATGCAAGACTATAAACAGTTTGTGTAAAGTGCCCTTGAGGTGATTTTTTTTACGAAAATTATCCATTATTATTATTATTAATAGTTCCAGAGGAACCTACGGTTAAGGGATATCACTAGCAACCATTAAGCTTCAAATAGCGTTTATCTGAAATCCAACGATTTATAAGCTACTCGAACTTTTGTGATTTTACCGTAAACAAAAATCTTGGTAGCTACAATAATCACGCGATACGTGTGCCAAATTGTATCACGATATGTTGAGAATTTATGGTACAGCGGTCATTTTTGTAACGGCGGGTTCGAATAACTTCTAAACCGTGGAATTTCGAATAATCCTATTTGACACTCAATGGGTAACTAGTGATGTCCCCTAACCATAAGCTCCGTTTACACTACTGTCTCTCGGACACTATATAAAAAATAATGCAAACTTGGAAACATAGCTATGTGAATCTACTAATTTCACAACACCGTGTACAACGTGCATTATTCAAATATGGAAGCTGTCCGTTATATATTTATTTATGTTAACTTATACTAGCAGAAAACCCAGTTTTGCCAGAATGTAGACCAAACCATTTTATTTAAATTGTTAGCTATTTATTGATCTGGGATATATGACCTCGCAAACTTTTTTGGTAGAACAATTAAATACTAATTCCCACGAGATACGGATAAGTCTTAGAGATTTGGTTGAGACAAATCTCAGTATCGCGTACATGCTTTGAGATTTTGTGATAAACTTAGAGATCACCGCTCGGGCTTCGTAGGTCGAAACGATACTAAAACCCGTATACGTCACGTTTGATATGAAAGTGAGACTCGTCAAATGCGCAAAAATGTTTAGATATATTCAAGCATTTAGTTATCGGACGAACTTACCAGTTAGTCAATTTAAAGACTCTATATAATAAATGAATGAGATATTTAAAATAAATCAACTCTCCGCAAAAACAACACAGGTGAACATTTCCGCGGAATCTAAGCGCACCCTGACATCGTAAATCACCGACGGCCCTCGGTGTGTAATTTTGATCCATTACACCGGATCGATTGACCCTGACCCCTGCAGAGAGTACAGGTGCAGGTGTAGGCGGCTAATCCGCTAATCTGCTGTGAATGGCCAGATTTGAGGATGGGCCATTGTTAGCTCACTACACTCTGTAGCTGCACCCTACAGCCGGCGCTTCGTCACCGAGGTGCGGACGGCATTCAAATAAAAAAATAATGAACGATATATTCTAATTAAATATGGAATACATACATACGCTGACAACAATTATTAAATATAGGTAAAGGCAACTACTGATAGCGTTCTCACCTACCACAATAACCACAGATTCCATAATAATAATGGATATTTGTATAGCGCCATTTTCACCTCAAGGGCGCTTTACACGTAAACTGTCTGTTACCAATAAATAAAATAAATAAATAGTTCTACAATTATCCTTGTTTTTTAAAGTTAAAAATTGTTATTTTCACTTATAGAAATGACTTTTTGAAAAGGTGTGTTTTTAAATTTTTCTTAATGTCTCTGATGCACTGTGTTTCTTATGACGGAGGGCAAAGAGTTGCACGCTTTTGGGTCTGCCACCGCATACGCTCGTTCACTAAATTTAGTCGGTCGGTTCTACTACCCTTCCTGCAGCCACGACAACTGCACACAAGCCAAGTACATACAAAACAGGTGCACGCATGGCAACTGTACACAATCAGAGCAATCTCTACTGCCGTGACGTTGTATTAAATAACCTAACCTAATGTAGCATAATATAATCATAGAGGAACGTTAGATAACTGATCCCCGCACTGTGATTCACAGCCGTCCGGGATTCCACTGGCTCGCTCATTCGTATTACTAATAATCGTATCGGCCCTGTCCTTCAAATCACACTACCACTACTACCGCTGAGTAACAATAAAAACAGACTTCATCCATGCGCACTATCAGAGAATGGCAACGGATGCATGAAACAATGGCCGATGGCTGATCAAAATATTGTTCCTTTCCTTAATATTATATTTATTTTCCCGCAAAACGACGTAGCGTTTTTCATACGTGGACGTAGTCAGGCCGACACGCATTCTCGAGACAATTCTCTACGGTAAAAAAAGATCGAATTAGAAATCCGTTCGGAATTTGCTCCAGGTTTGCGCGGGTGCTGTAGTATTGTATACCATATATAAGCAGTTCGTATTTAATCATAATCAATATTTCAGAACATTTTCCTACATGTGAGACATTAGCCCGTAAACATAAAATTCAAATACAAATTCCCCTTAAAAAGAAATTTGAATAAAGACACTTAAGTTTACTTCAAACTGTACAATCCATTATTTGAAACGATAACAGAAACCGCATTCTTTGCGAGTGTTCACAACTGATAATTCGGGTATTATAAAAGGTACCAAGTACTAATATTGTAACATAGTAGTAATGAGATAAATTATGGTCGGTGTTTGATTGTAACTGTGATTATTAACTGAAACTAAATGTTTAAATCACAGTTACAATCGAAAACCAATCACGCAATTAGTCATTTATCTCACCAATATGACATAGTTCCACGAACGCATCTAATCTTATATCCGAATACACTGAAAACATTGTACAAAACAAACCGTCAACACTTCCATTGTTAGTATCATATAAATTATGTTTAATATTTAATAACTCTGTAGTTATCCATATCTGTGAAAGAATAAAGATTGTATTGTATTTATACGCGTGTCTCCAGAACGAGCGATGACCTAATTGACCATCGTAACTGAAAAAATATATATTTATGTATTTATAAAAAAAAATACGTAACATCATACGGTATTAATAATATAATACATGCTAAAAAGATGCTCGTGATGCTGCAGTCCGTAGTATCTGATAAGACGTATAGACGCGTGCACACGCACGAGACATGTCTCGGAGACTCGTCTCAAAGGACAATAGTGTCGAGCGCGGATCGAGCTGTGACGTATTTACTTATTGTATTTTGTACGTGGATTAGAATGTCGCAACATGATACATATTGACCTTTACCGACAAATCTCGTCATGATTCTGTGATTGATAAGGATACGAAAGAAGGAGCGAACTGTCCGAACTGTCGTGTCAGAGTCCGCCTTCAGACAGTTCTGTGATGTTAATTAATTTGCACAATATGAAAAAAAAAAAATTTGTTGAATAGCTTAAAATCAACTCCCACATTATCAATATTGATAAAGTACGCCGGATGACTCTACATATATACTGATATACTCGTATCTATTATTTGAAACATTATTTTTGTTGTTGCGCCAGCGCGATTCGAACCTGGATCTCTTTCTAAACCGGGGAAGGTGCATTATCCAACTATGCTACAGCGACGATATTTTTAGCGACAAATTTTCGAACCTATATGTTACCTCTATCTGTGTAGCATAGTTGGATAATGCACCTTTCACGGTTTGGAAAGAGATCCAGGTTCGAATCCCGGTGACGTAACAACAATATTTTTCGATTAAATTGATTTTATATGTATATCTTTCTAATTAATATATTTAATTATTATTTAAAATATCACAGACCGTCTGTCCTGAATATTACAACTTCACAATAAGAATGTGTTCTCCTAATTATGTTTGTTTTTAACACATACACACACCATACGTGAATACCTACACCGAGTATCCACACTGTCCATAAGATCGGTGACGTCATTAGACCATATGAAATGTAATGTTTTTTAGTGAAAATCTACTACCTCGGTCACGTTTTGTAAATTGAAGTCATTAGATTAAAGTATAACATTTTAATAAATATAATGGTGTAATTCACATGTTGGAGCCGAGGATTCTCCCTCTGCACAGCGTTCGACCTCGACCGCAGTCCAACCGAGTCTGGTATTTCTGGACAGTTGGGATTTTTTTTGGATCTATTCTGTAGTATTATTGTTACTCTTTATTGGAGATCTAAAGTACGATCTATCTAAGGTGAATCTTTGCATCGTTTCAAAATGTCGGATTCCACATGGGCATAGACATTTTTTGGGTGCAGTAAATGATTGGTCTTCTGCCGAAGTAAATACTACCAAACACGTTTGACAGATCGTTCAAGATTTACCAATGTATTTCGTAGATCCTCGGGGGTCTACGCTATTATAATGTTAACGTCATGCGCGTAGGCCGATAGTTGCATGGAATTGTCGAACGTCGTTCGTATAACCTCAATGCCAGAGTCCAAGATAACTTTTTCTAAAGCCAAACAAAATAACAGTGGAACGCTTCAAAAGGTCTGCAAATTACTGGGGACATTTTTGGTTTAAGTACATTGATCAGCTCTGTGGCGTAATGCCGCTATGATCATCTTTAATATTTTTTTAGATTATTCTGGATCATAAACTGACTCACTCTGATATTTATAAATTTAAATATAAGTACTGCCCCTCATTTTATATACTAAAAACGAGTTGTAATTTTAATGATACGATTAAGGAACATATGAGATGTTTAAATAATAATTTTTCCGAATTTTCCAATCATATTATCGAAAATAACCATAGCTTCGATAAAAATACAGGAGTCAATATTCTCCACATTGATAACAAAGGTAAACGATTAGATAACTTAGAGGCCTTAGAAATCAAAAAGTTCATAAATAATAATGAAACGGAAAGTTTTTACGAAAATGGCGCTATACAAATTATCAATTATTAACAACCAAAAAAATCTAACCTACAGTCCTATCTTAAATATGTCCCCTTTCACCATATCATCTGTCTATTTTTTGTAACACTAGGTTAGTATCTTGTACACCCTGAAGAAGGAACGGTGGTTCCGAAACCGGTCGGTGTTAGTAAAAATAAAGAGACGTTTAAACAAACTGAATTGTTTTTAATTATATTTACATTTTGCTTTCTTTATGAAAGTGTAAATATATTACAGGAGAGAGGGGATTAATTTTGTTTTTACTATGTAACGTATAAAACCGCGTGTACTTGACATTCTTATATCTTTTGTGCGCAATATGTACATATACGGGGCTCTTTCATTTTATATTGTGGCCCATTTTCTCAGTTACACCACTGGATCAGCTTGTGCGTCTTCGTATATTTTCGTGTCTGACAAACTGACAAATAATAATCTTAAAAATGTATTCAATCACATCCACCGCTTCCATAAATCCCAAGTATCATCAACACGACTTCGCTCGTCTCGCAAGGATCGTTTAAAATTAGCTCGTCTTCACTCGTTGTCATTCAAGGCTGGAATGGGATGGCACCAGAATGCACCGCGAGTCTCCATATGCAGAACAATGGAATCCGAAGTTCGCTCAGTCAACTGCCAATGGGCTGGTTGAACCGACTCACGATAAACAATCGATTGTTCCGCGTGGCTGGTTCCGTGGAGCGATTGATAGTAATCAGGTGCACACAATAGAATAGGTAGGATAAAGACAAGTGGTTCGGATACATTTAGTTATTTCAGTACACCGCTGTGTCCCATAAATTAAGAATTTTCCCCTTATACTTGCATTCTTTTCGACTGGCATCACATATGGTAATCATACATACATATGTGTGTTAGAATCTCCGTCAGTCCATATGCACGTGATGTCTGGCGAGATGATAAGAGCTTACTAGCAGTACTTTTTAAGACGAATAACATAGGCCTATCAGTTGAGGGTGAGGATGACACGGGAGATTGGAGGGAGTATTAAAATAATACGGTTCTAGGAGTTTCTAGAAGCTTCGTAACATTTTTAGATGTGTGGGAGCTGTCGTTGTCGAGTCACTCGGACGAAGCGACCGACGTTTGTATGTTATGCGATTCGGATCAGAAGATTTTGTACATGGTGAGACGAAGGCTCTATCTCTCTTCTAGTCTCACGCGTTGATACATGTCGCAGTGAATATGAATAGGCGTATGAGTATTTATGCTGTGTCTAGAGCGAGGTATTTAAATAAAAGAGAACTGACAAAAGTTAGCGTTTATTGCGGGATGATTTACAATGGCAGGTATGACGAGTATAAAGTTAATTGCGCGAATAAAGTTGAAGACTGGAGTGGCTCGCTTGAGGTGTTGACGAGAGAACGGTCTGCGGAGAAGTGGTTGGCTAGCTCCTAGGACTCATCCAATATGATGTATTGGCATCCGCTATTGGTCGGTGCTTTTCGGTGTTCGGAACACTTCCACGGGAAGAGGGGGGGTGAAAAGAAGCAAGGATATGTTCAAATTCTTCTTCGTCTTGTTCTGCTGAGAGGGCGGTCGTAGTCATGATGTTGCAAGATCATTTTTTCCATTGGTAGCCACTATCTATATCCTCCGCCATCTTTCACGGTTAGTGGTTAACAGAGCAATTCTGGCGTGAGCTGTTGGTAGCAGTCTTGACAAGCTCCATCCGAGGCATAATGCCTCGAACGAACACTTTTTTCCATCGAACTTTTATTCCGAGTGATCTGGCCGAAGTATCGCAAGATTGCACGTGTACAGTGGACGGAAGCCGTTCTTCGATTTTAAATTCCATCAGGATTGAAGCATCGGTTGGTCGTGCTGTCCAGGGCACTGCGAACAATGACTCCCGCACTACTGTCGTGACAGTTTCTTCTTGTACTTTATGTGTCAATACTTCAGCACCACACGAAAAGATCAGGAATCGTGAAATGTATATAAGTCGGTTCAGTAAGTATCAGAACAATTATGAAACAAGTGTGGGTTGTGGTTTAGCGCCAGGGTGATAGAGAATTATACTATTTTGGACAGATTGATTGCGAGACTCGACGCGATTGATTGGAGGTCGATCTCTCGCTCTTCAACCTCGTACAATCCCAGTGATGACAATTTTTCCATAGCTTTTTAGCAAAATCTCCAAGTACGCGAGAATTCGTTCGCTACACTTTGTGGAAAGTCTTTCTTAAATACGGAGTTCCCGAAGAATGAAGACATTCGTTCGTCTCCCAATCAACACCATATCTCGAAAGCGAGGCAAGGTCAATCATGTTTCTTTTATTTATTCTCAGGGTTCACGTTATAACTCTATACAGAGCTATGAAGAATACCAAAGATTTGACCAATCGGATTTTTGTGTTTTTTCATCAGTTTCGATTTATTAAGATCGCGTAAACATTTTGTCATACATAACCACGTATCCAAATGATTTTTACGCACGACGATGTGTTGCATGAATAGTCTGGCAATGGTTATAGTTATTTAAGAGCAATTTGATTTGTTTGTCCGAAGGGTCGAAAAATCGAGCTTTATAATGCGTCCCGCACACGCGGCGCTTAGTCATCTCGCGGTCGGGTGACGCCATCGGTGTGCGGGCACACCTGCTTTTCTCGCCAGCCGGCATCATTCACAGCGGCGCGAACGGTGGCGGGCCAGCGCCACACCTGCAAGCCCGGTGCGGGCGCGGCGGGGTTAATCGATAATAATGGGATATTTGAACCTATCCTAATGCTTACCAAATTAAACGGATGATTTGAGGGACGGTTCCTGAAATCTCTCTCTCTCTATAACGAAATCGGTAGAAGTCTGATCTTTCTCGGATTGTGTGAATCGTGTAGTTTTACATATTATTTTTATATTTTCGTAGAAAGCAATCACTTTGTATGAAACCACAAAATGTATTATACGTCAACCGGTTTTGCTTATCTCAAGCTTCGTCAGGACGCATTTAAAACAAACCATAAATATAAAATTACATGTGAAAGAAAGAGTAACGAACCTTGAGATAAGCGAAACCGGTTGACGCATAATAAATTTCGTGGTTTCATACAAAGTGATTGTATTTTATTTAATCTATTATTTTTATCTTAAAATCGGCAAATATAATCATATTAAAAAAAACAGTAATCTAGAATTATAAACCTTCTACAAAATAGGTACTTTGCGTTCGATTCAATTATAATAAAATCCGTGCAAATAAATACGGCCGATTACTGAATAGATTCCCCAATGTGTGAGTGTGAGTGTGGTGCCGAGGAGGAAACCCTTCACCATATCTTTTTTGTCTGTCTATTGAGAATCACAGGTTTTTTTTACGGTAATCTCGTCAATGGTAATTTTCAACTCCCAGTTAACGTGTGTCATCTTCTTTCCTTTAACTCGCCACATTTAATCTATATAATAGCAAACTTTTTGAACGACAATGGTATTGACTTGTAATATAATATTTCCTATTCTATAATATTATTGTACTTTTTTCTATAAAATAATGTTTTAACTTGATAAATGGCGCAAATCACTCTTGAAGGGTGGATTGCCTATTTAAAAGAAGAAGAAATACGGCCAAATTTTAAGGAAGAAATATGTCTACTAAATTGGCCGTATTTGTCAAAATCACAAATTCAGTTCGTTATCCATATTTAACATTGGGCATCAAATAGGGTAGAAATAGGCATTAAGGGTATTGCCTTTTAAAAATTGGAAAAGCTTATCTACATACCGTAGAGTGATAGAGAATTTAAATAACACATAATATAGTGTTTCATCTCGTCCCTACAATGTTAAAAAATGCGCGCAACCCGCGCTTGCGGCTTGGTGTGACATGCTAACTTTGGCATATTAAAAAATTAATGTTAACTCAAAAACGTTTCAAAAGATGTTATACAATGACGACACGACAATATTTTGAGAAACAAAACAAACGCGCAAAATAGGAAAGTGGGAAATTTAGGAAAAAAAATTATATAACGCGAGAACAAACGATGTGTCATTTTAATATGCGGAAAAATAAATTAAAAGTTTTTTATTATTGTGAAGTTGTAAGAATGTGTTCTCCTAAATAATAAAGTTGTATCAATGTGTTCAAAATTTAATAAAAATGAATTGATAATTCTGGCGTCTGCTATCAGTTTACTCAAAGGTATTTGAGATTCTGTAAAAATAAGATAGATGGCTCTGTCAAATGATGGAACGATTAAATGTATTAATATCAAAAAGGTAACATATAGGGTCGAAAATTGTCGCTAAAAATATTGTCGCTGTAGCTTAGTCGGATAAAGCACCTTCCCCGGTTAGGAAAGAGATCCAGGTTCGAATCCCGGTGGCGCAACAATAATATTTTTCGATTAAATTGATTTTATATGTATATCTTTCTAATTAATATTTACTTCTTTTATTAACTCAATTAACTTTAAAACTTACGCATGTTTTATAAGACGATCATCTTAAGTGTATCGACGCTTCTAGATGAGCAATAAATACTAGAAATTGAAGACAATAATTTTTGGTTATGACTCGAATATCGGCCCCTGTCAGTAATTTAGTGTATACCGAGAGTACGCTGGACTAAACTGACAGGGGTCGATACCAGTATAAGCTCTAACTTATACTGACACCAGTATAAGTTCTAAATAATCATGAAAGAGAACAAAGTAAAAACATGTATTGCCATGTTATTGGCATATTGGCTCGTACATATTTAATAAAGCGCTAAAAGTATGTTCATTTCTTTGCCTGGGAAAAACAAATCACTAGCGCAAGCGTTCTACAGATTGTCAATGCGAATACTGGTAGGCGCAAGCCATTTATTCAATACGTGAAACACTACAAGTATATTGCACCGTGACTGATGCTGTATTTAAGATCACGGGACCATGAAAATTAAAAGATTTTCTGTTTATTTGATTTTTTTCACTCACCTCAAAAAACCGTTAATGTCGAACACGACACTTTCAAAATTGAATTCTCAAAAGATGATTAATTGTTGATTTTTTTTTTTGTACCGTATATGAAGTGATTATTTTTACTGTTACCAATGAAATCTGTGAATACGCGAGGTCCACGGGTTAGCTCGTTATTAGTATTGCAATAAAAACAAAAGAAAATCATTTGTTTGTTTCCATACCGAGTACATCGTAAAATTATTATTTATGACGCCACATATCCGCCATCTTCGTTCTTCAAAACTGTACAATAATATTACTACATTATACTGTCGACACGATATCTCATTATTTTATGCAAATAAAAAATATTTCACATAAAAGTTCTTCGAACAAACGAGGTAACTTCGGTAATATAATACGTGTCATTCATTACACGAAGCCCTTTGTAAATAAAATACGCTTTATTTAACATTCAAATTTCAATAATAATTTTAAGCAAACATTAAAAAAATTTGTCACTAGAAATACTAAGTGAAATTACGTAAACACCTCTGGAATGAAAGATCTCAAAACGCATTGATAATTGTGGGTACCTATCGAAATACCAAAGAAGTGATGTCATTCAGTGTGACCTTATTCGACAAACCGGGAGACACATAACAGGTCTTTAAACTAGCGGTAAAATATTGGTGCGATATTTTTGGTGTGACTTCGTTTCGACACAACATATTCGTTCAGGAAGGATCAAGCCGCAGCGCCGGCGCCAACATGTCAATGATTTTCGATGACTGTGAAACTCTTTTGAGTAAGAAGTTGAGATACTCGGTGGGTTAGATGCAGCGCTGACCAGCTCGTCAAATCGTGTCAAGAAAGTCTTTAACCCATTCGTAAAAAAAAGCTTGCTCAGGTCGGGTTAGGGAAAAATCACTCAGCGCTAAAAACCTAGAGACCTATCATGGTGCGGTTACCCTGCACACGCCCCACAGACATGGCCTTATAACAATATAGGGTCGAAACCCAACCAACCAATCAGCAAATACCATACATCGTGACGGACACTGCCCAAGGATCTAGCGACCACTTCTTCGCAGGCCGTCCTATCATCCACATCTCTAGTGTGGCACTCCAGAGTTCAACCACATACGGGCATTAAACTGTATACCGCCTCTGTATAATTCATCCATCAATAAACGCCAACCTTTGTAAGTGCTCTTTCATTTTTATGCTTTGCTCTAGACAAAACAAATACTCGCACACGCACACCCTATACACTGCGACATGCACTAACACGCGTGAGACTAGAAGACGTTAGGGGGCTTCAGTCTCACATCCACAAAACCTTCTGGTAAATCACAGTCAATCAATATTCAACAACCTCAACCCCTACAATGGTATTAGTAAAGAAGTCAACAAGATTTAAAAAGCGTTTGTTTCGCCATTTGCTTCTCTTCAGTCAACGGTGCTCCAGCGCTAAGATGCCGAAGACATCTTTAATCCATGATCTGATGTATCAATGGGGCTTAAATATATTCGGTTACTTAGCCATTCTACCTCAAAAGTTGACGAGTCAATTCCAGAGGCACTAAACCGGATAGGAAACCAGCCTGCCGCCACGAGGAAGAAGGTCATCCATTAAGAAGTCTAGAAGACTCAGTTGGAGACTTGACATTCGATTGAAGGCGAATTCAATACGAACGTCCTTGACAGTACCGTCGAGACCAGAAATCAGATCCCCACGAAGCTTATACAAAAAAGAACTGGCTTCAAAAAATGTCGATTTTTAAATTAAGAAGTTGGCGTAATTAGTAAATCAGTGTACCGGCAATAGAAAGTGTCAGGTTCTTGTCCCGATAGTGATTATATTTTTTGGATAGAAAGATTTTTCTGTGCGTCTTTCTAAGCAATTTATCTAATTTCATAATTTGGGTGCGGGGAGAAACAGAACGCCTTGGAAAAGAAGAGTTTGGTTGATATCAGAGCAATGTGGGGCTCCAATGAATCCATCTAGCTAGCTAGCTAGGCCATACAGTACGTAATACAATATATTATACATCTCTTCTTAAAAATAGCCCATTGTACAGACGACCGTGTAGATACAAAATCTTCCATATTTCATAAACAGAATCCACAACGCGCGACATCTGTGATGGCGGCGAGAACAATTATAATTCGGATGATTCAGCCCGCCGCAAGGTCAACGATTGAGTCATATTACGAGTCGTGAGGTCACCGGGGATTGGAGATCTTCAAATGTCCACATCATAATAAAATAATGCAGACAGAGGTCGCAACATTGAATCCAGCGCGGACTTCCAGACGGATATCGGACGCGACTCGGCATCGAGTGAAGGCCTCGTAGGGCCAATTAGAAAGCAAATATTAATTCATACATTATTGTACAAATATAAACATGGTTAACGCTATAAGCAGCAAAATTAAAATATGATAAATGAGTTACTGGTTTCGTATTATGTATACAAATAAGTCGTTTTGTTTCGGTATAATCGATTTTTCTATGTATTAGACATTTCTCTGAGAAGACTATAAGCTATAAGAATACTGATATATATCACCACGGTACAATATCTTGTGAGGTTGAGAAAAAATTAAATTATATAGAAACAATGTTGGTTTTACTGTTAAAGTCCAGAAGGGCATCTAATCCAGTTCAATCCAGGAGCAAAGCCTTAGGATATTACTCAATGCCAAAATTTAATACAAAATTCGCTCAACGTACTTTCTTATTTTGTGCTCCGAGAATATTTAATAAATTGCCACTAGACCGATCTTAAAGGGTATAAAGTGATTAATGACTTCAAACCAAAAATAATGGTTGCTTGATGTGGGTAGAAAGCAAAATTAAACATTTGTGCTAACCTACCCACATATTCTTGTCACTGACTATTGTATATTACTGAAAATAATATTTTTTCAATATCTTTTTATAACTTCTGATTATACCTTCACATAACATTTTATAACTCACTCATTATACTTACTTACCTCTTAACATTTACAACTTTTAAAAACTTTACAGGTAATTGCTTTAGAACAGACCACGTCTATTAAAGCAATTACCCTTATTTTTCATATGTACTATTTATGCTACAAAAAAAATGGATAACTCACAATTTAATATACATCGTTTGTCTACTATATCGCGGTTTTCTGCTAGTATTATACTGTATTATAATGAAACAGATTATCAACAGGTCCCTCGATGATTCTTGAAGGAAACTACGAAGGCTCCCACCCCATCATCCCATAATTATCGAAATCTACAAAACTTATTAAGAGATAATTATAAGTGATTTTTCGATTAATTCTGTTCTGTCAGTTGGTCCAATTATGCCTTGTGGCTTTTCCTTCTTATTCTTTATTACATAACTTTAGAGTACAAAATGGCATGAACAATATGTAGGTGATGGCACTTATAGATAGTCATACAAAGATATATTTATTAAAGTATAGCATAAAAAATATTGCTAATATGAAGGTCAACAAATTGCCAAAGAAAACCCAATTAAGAAAAAAACGTGTTAAAAATAAGTGAGGAAAAATATTAAATATAATTATTGCATTGAAAGGCCGACAATACACGTGACAGCGCGCGGCGTTCGCAGCGCGTTTGTTGAATTTGCAGTGGTGCATTCCAGATTATATGAAAAGGGTATATTAGATGTATATGTATTGCACGCTCAAACAGATATCAACAAAATAGTTTCGCTTTGAATTGAGCCCACGTCAAAGAATATATTCAAGTTTGCGTTAATGTATGAAATTTCGTTATAATGGCTAATCAAACTAGACAGAGAAAACTAACGGAGTAAGTATACGCTAGTGTTATGTGCACGACCTAGTGAAGTTGAATCGAATGTATACCAATTAAATCCCAGCTCTGTCTAACGTTTCTTTTTGTAACCAATTTGAAAGGAAACTGATGTAGTAGGTACAAGTGTTAATTTCCTTTAAAATACTAATTATGTGAATATGCGACTTTTTGTTCTGAAGGTTCGTTTTTCAAGAAAAATTAACATTCCATTTCCACTATCAGAAATTTAAAAATTATAATTTGCTCCAGATATTTTTCAATTTAATTTGTGTATGTATTTTTACAAATATTATACTATTTTAATAATTTAATTTAGTACGTCTGTGTCGTGTATTAAAAACATCGTTGATACTAAAAAAAAAAAAATTGTAATTATCTTTGGGCATCATCATCAATCTAAAGGAACTATTTCCTTTAATCTTCTTCTTTTGCCGATCTGCGTCCAGTGTTGGATGTACGCCTATCTTTTTTCTTCCCACAGCTCCCTTCCTCTTGCGCATCGTTTCCAATTTTGCACAACTCGCCAGATATTATCAGATCGTCGCCTCCCAAGATGAACAAGGTTAATAAATAAATAGCAATTAAAACATTACTGTTGAGATATCGCAAACCGTCGGCACGGCTGTCTCCTATTTCATAAACTGTGATACTCGGACATGTGATGTCACCTGCAAGTATGGGTGCGTACCTGCAATCGGATAACACGTACGGTATTGTTACTTACAGTATCATTATACTATTGTAGCATAATACCAAGCTTGATTGTTCATGACTGGCTGAGCGGTCGTGACATTGACGGCCGCCCGTGTACCATTGTCTTTACGCGATCGCGTGAGAAATCATGGAACACTGGCGATCATGATACGTGTTACACACTAGCTGCCAGCCGCTAGCCACTAGCCACTAGCTGCTAGCTGGCGCGCGGCACTCCAGCACCGGAAATTTTGTGCCCTATCGTATTTTTTTACAAGCATTAGAATATACTGCAAAAGATGAGTACTTCCAAAACTCTTTGCTCTTGTATGGTAAATTATCAATAACTAAACTTAACTGTAAATAATTACAAAAAAAATAAATTCAAATCGCAATATTGTTGTATCACATCACTTCCCGCCTGGATCAAATTTTGCATACATCCCCTTACTCTTTAAGGCGTGCGCAAAACGTAAAACGCAAAACTGTCCCGTAAACCCATATTTTAAAATATAACAAAATGTGTATTTAGCGAAATTATGCCACACAATGTATATATGTATTCTATTAAAGTATGTTATAATAAAAAATGAAATCAAAACTTGAGAAACGATGGAGCCATGTCAATAGTAATAGCACGAATAGCGTCTCGTTAGGAAAATATCCCGCGGGGCACGGTTCGGTTTCCGTAACGAAATATTGTCACTCTTCGCCAAATGTTTGAATGTTCAACATGAAGAATACGTCCCTGTTTCCTGCGTCATCTACGGGTTTTATATAAATCGAGCAACTTTACGTGGGTTTCAAATCATTAAAGCTTGTATTAGTTAACATTTTTTCTTATTTTTCTCAGGTTTTTCGCTTTTTAATTCTTTAACTACTTTATCCGTACCCGCAACATAAAATCTTTGCTAATTCACGACGGAAACAGCACTTTTCTTCTTCTTCGGAAAATCAATGTGTTTTCTTGACAGATAATGTTTTTTGAGTCAGGTTCAGATTGTCATCACCGTAATTTATCACTTTTAAAATCAATCGAATCGCAAGGTACCAAAAAGCCGAGGAATATTCAATGATTCGTTTGGTGTGTGTGTGTGTGTGTGTGTGTAATCCAGTTTGCTGGTAATAATCGCAAAATGGCGCGACTGCAATATGACGCAAGACACGTGTAGAGCTTCTTCACACACACGCACACGTCTTTGTGTAAAACAATTCTGGTGGGTTTCGTATTATCGAGAGGGGCCCCGAGAAGCGGTTGGCGAAATCGTCTTGTCTCAGCGCGCACCGTCAGTTCCGGTCTGTTTGTGCACCTCACGCTGCTCAGGGTACACCGGCTCACGCCTGCGCCAGCCCACACCGCACCGCTCATACACTTTCTTCTGCATCTCATTAGGTCGGTGGTGACTGATTAGTGGTGACATCTCACTACCGCTATCGAAATCGTGGTGAAGGCCTAGACTACCCTCTACATTTATACGTCTAGCGTACGTACGATGGTGGCATTATAAGAAGCAGTGCCGGAAGAGCCGAGTTGCGGGGGTCGGATGGCCTTACCCAGTCGGCATCGCGAACTGAACAAGGGCAGCGGAGGACAGATCTAACTGGCAAAAGGTGCTCGAGGAGGCTAGCCCCGGAGCCCACACTGGGCCGGCACGGCATTGATGATAGCGTTATATTACGATGACGATACATTTTGTTATACTTTGTAATTCATACAAGGTGAACAACTCAGGTCACAAACATTTCTCCTAACTTTTATAAGGTAACAATTTAAATAAATTTTCTATTACGCCCACCGTCCACTCTTTAAAGAAACACAATATAAACGTGATTCGCGTTACATAAAAAAAAATTACTATCTCCACAACAAAGCCGAAGCGCTTGAGGTCAAAAAATATAACTAACTCATTCGGAACTTGTTAAAAACAGGCTTACACGGACATAGATGAACTATCGATCACTACACACTCAATTACGCCTTAGCTTCTTTAAATCATTCTAACCATATATATTGAAACCATCACACAAGCCATATTTATCCCTCTATCATAGAAGAGATAACAACTATCCAATCTGACTCCAGTCTAACCCGACTTGGTCTGGGGCGACCCACCGCCCGCCTTACCACCGGAAGTGCCAAAAAAATAAGTCTTGACAATCGTTCCTCTATCATTCGCAAGACGTGTCCAAGCCACCTCAATCGATAACTTTCTATATGTAGAAGTAGGGGCTCCATGTCGAGGGTGTCCCTTATTGTGGCACTTCTCTCTCGGTCAATTAACGTCACTTCTGTATACATTATTTAAAAATATATATAATAAAAATTCTCAACCATTCGCTTGAGACGAATCCTTCAATTTTTCGAACATCTCGGGAGAAAAGAAGATAGCTTGGAGAAGCTTGTTGTGGTGGGCCACGCCGAAGGACGAACAAGATGGAGAAGATCCCCCACCCGTCGGACCGACCGAGTGGAAAGGGCAACAGGCACTTCTCTGGTGACAGACCTGAGAATTGCAGTCAAGAGAGTGGGAATGATGAAAAAGTAATATATAATGATGAAATTATATCTTTTCGCGAGATAGATTTGCTCTCTGTATTTTTCGAAGTGACGTATATATTTAGTTTTAATGTATATCATTACAACACTCGCTAAATTGTCAAGTGTCAATACCAATTATTAAACAAAGTTAGCCAACTTTGTAACAATCCATTCTTTATTATGGCATAAAAATAAATTTATCATAATTGAATAGCTGCGGAAAAAATAAAAATACAAGTTACACAGTCCGTTAGAAAAAAATGACATTACATAATCGTCAAATCTCGCCCGAAAACAAAAGAACTGTGGGTCAACGATCATCGAGCAAACAAAAAGCCAACTTTTGTCATTAACAAAGAAGAAAAATATGAAATCCTTTGTTGGTGAATTCAATGAACTTCCTTCGATTAGTGACGTGCAGAGTTTGAAACAATGCTTTCAAACTGTTGTAAACGATAGGCATACAAAATTAGACGACGCAATGCTATCTCGAATGTGATCTGGAACGAAGAGCTGTCGGCTGCACGGAAATGGTGGCGCAGTACGGCGGCGAATGGAGCAATCGGCGAACAGTGCGAGGTCTGCGGTGATAGCAAACACATTTCAATAATTATACACTCCTTTCAAAACCATTCTGCATATCTAAAGAGCGAATGACATTGTTTGTCTCTCGCTGTCCTTTCGAAAGGACGTCAAGCTATTATAGATTTAAATTAAAAGTACGCGAATTCAAAATATAACACAAACAAGCTTTATTACGAAACGGTTAGCTTTTTGCACAATTAAGGCGGCGATTGGTCGGACATTACAAGCGAAATTCAACGGCAACGGGCACTTTCTCTCACAACTTCACTTATATTTTTCTATGAGAAGGCACCATATTACAAATTAATTCATTAATTTTCATATATTTGGAATACATGTATTTTTTTAAAACACACCAGTAAATTATTGATTCAATAAATAAATGACCAAACCGACATTGTTTTAGAATAAAGAAAATTGCTCCATTTTGTAGGCTTCATTTAGCTGTAATGAACGTGTGACATGATTATTTTTGTCAATAATATTATAAAACAACTGTTGTCTTGAATTAGTACAAAATATTTTAAAATCGGTTATGCAGTTTTCTTACAATTTATATTCTAAAAGGCGGTGTTTTTAAAAAAAAAATATGCTCTTTGTATGTTATTTTACGTGGTTGACAACTTTTTAACATTAACAAATTAAAAATAAACACGAAGGAAAAATATTCCGATTTCTTGATTTCAGCTATTTAAACTCAATGTCTTTCAGAAGCTCGAAGCTTTCAAACTTTCAAACTTTTTCGAACCGCGACTTCTATCGAGAAAAAAAATTGTAATCAATTTTTAGCCATATGGCTGAGAAACCACGAGAAAGAATTGCTCATACCAGAGGGATTTGAAAGGGAAGTACATTTTTGTTCGTGTTACTAAAATTAATATTATTATTTATTTTATTTTTTCGCTGTCACTGCTACCATGTTTAATGTTGTTTTTTAAATTTATACTATACTTTATTTAAACCATTATGTACCTACTATGTTTTTTAAACAGATAATATTTTGAAATGTGAGGCGGTTCTAGTGGGAAATTGCTATATTACTATTGTAAAAAAATTCCGTGTACTAAGCAAAAAAAATACGTGTTAAAAATCAGTCCTATGACGAGAGCAAAAGACGCACATAGAATGGTTTCTATTAAAATTGTAATATTTAGCTACAAAATAATATAACAATGTTACAATTTTCTAATATCTGATAATAAACTTATTAAATAATAGCTTTGTCTCTGTGAGACATCTATATCTTGATGATAATCTCACAGGGGATAAATCCCAGTAATCGGTTCCTACAAAGATTTGGACATACACAAAAATATTGTTAAAATATACTTGTATATATGAAGTTAAAAATTGAAAAATATTGCCTCTTCAGAAGTATTCTAGTATATATGTTAATAATTCGAATGAATTTCATATATATACATAAAGGATATAGCCCCAAAAACTTCAGATAGTCTCAGCTTCAGCGACATCTATACTGTTACATGAGAATGATAATCAAATTTTCAAAAAATCCATAGATGGCGACAGCATAGTTGGTAATAAATAATTGAAATGTTCCAACATGATGTCATATATACAACTTCTAAAAATTTGAAGATGTGGACGCATGGGTAAATAGGTGAACATTACATTGTGTAAAGTAATCACTTAAGCCAGCCGATGACAGGTCGTAAGCCCAATGCGTAATGCCCAAGACTTCCATACTTTCCCTGTAAAAATAATAGCTTCGTCTCTGTGAGACATATATATCTTGATGACATTCGCTCAGGGGATAAATCCCAGTAATCGATTCCTACAAAGATTTGGACACACTCAAAAATATTGATAAACTTATTTGTTTACTTTTTTTTTAAATGTACCTTCAAAATAAAAAGGTAAATTCTCCACATTTCAAAGGAATTTGACACTTCTCTCGGATGAAAAGTATTATTTCTCCATATCCTTGTGTATGATCGCTGGCCCTTCTCCGATGGTCATCTCGTGTCGCCCCAGATCCTAGCTGCGCCCCGCTCCGACCGATGTTGCAATCCATTCTTTGTTAATCAATATTCCTGTAACCTTTCTCATTCGTGTCGAAAATCCCAATCTTCTCACACAAACACGGCCACACGCAAGTGGGTCAGTGCGGCAACACACGTCGTCTTCTGAACCATACACCAGTCATGTGAATGGGTGCGATCAATTTTATAACACGAGAACACCACCAATTATTTACGCTACCGTAATGGCCCGTGTCCACGGAACGCGACATGAGATAAATGTCAAAGATGTTGTTGAAATAAACCTCAGACATTTTAATCTGGAGATAAATGTCAAAGATGTTGTTGAAATAAACCTCAAGACATTTTAATCTGGAGATAAACTCAGAGATCAGCTTGAGATATGCAGAAAAAAAAACGTAAACTCAAAACCCACGTTCGTGAGGTTCGATACTTACGCTCGACCATAGATACCTACGACAAACAAGAGGCATTAAATTACAAATATTTATTATAATTTAAATGCCGCTGAGGATATTAAAATTCATTCAGACGAACGGAACGTCAATTGTCAATAGTTGGCGTTTGGCGGACAACAAACGTGAAGTGATACGCGAAACGGCGAATCTCTGAGACTCGGCGGGTACACGGTGGACTACGAAAGTCGACAGTTGTCTCCGAAGAATTCTCATTGGAGCAGAGATTGTCTCGAGTCAATAATCTGATTCGTGGCGACACACGTGGCATGTGAAAACTGTCGATTCAGCGACATGTGTATTGTTTTATCTACTATCATTTAATGTGATAACACTTTAATTATGTTAACCCCATCATCATCATCATCATCCCGTTTCCCCACAGGGATTGACAGAGAGAATAGAACGCCCACTCTTATGTTCTGCACCATACCACACTATGCTCGTCGAATATTGAAGCTTCTAAAAAGATCGTCCTTCAATATCTGCTCTAACTGATCGTGCCAGCAGTCTTTGGAGGACGTCCTCCGTTCCTGTCGCCTTCAATACTGGCCTAATATACTATCTTTACTATCCTCTCCTCATTCGCACGTCCCAGATGCCTAAATAATTACAGAGACCTTGTCTTAATTCGTATCGACTACTACGTCACGAACGGATCTACATTAGATCCTCATTTTGATGTTGTTGATATAAATAATGGTGTAGTGTGGAATGCGACCGCACCCGTATTATTTTACTAATGCGAGTGAAAGAAAGTTTATCTCGCATTGTGAAAGATCAGATCCAAAATCGAAAGGTACTCGCAATAACTTTGCTTCTTTGGTAATCAGACAAATATAAAGCGACACAAACACACAGAAGTCGGAGAACAGAGGGTCATCCAGTGAGTAATACGAACACTCCATTTCGGAAAACGAGACTAAAACAAACAAAACATAGGATTGACTCCCTATCCGAGCACCACTGCCGGCAGATATTCTTGAGGAACAGCACACTGAGGGGTTCAACTGGCAAGCCAGTCAGACACCTTTCGCAACAGGTCCACCCAGGATTCCACACCCTCACAAAATCCTGAACCATTCACACTAATCAACGGTAGAAGAAGCGAGGCGGAGCGGTACCAGATACGCCTGATTCCGTTACCGACCGGTTTTACTTCAGCTCGAAAAATTGTATGGGTGCCGCCAAAGCTATTTTCACATCAACCTATCACAAATGGGGTGAGTACTTTTTTAATTCCTAATCTAAACTGAATATTTTAAATGTTTCCTTAAAGTGGTCCACTCACGTACATGGTCAGCGCTCGACCTCAACTTATCGGCCGGTTCGCCTCGAGGCAGAAGTGACCGCGTCTGTCCGTCAAGAGTCTATCGAACTGTGTCGAACAATAGACAATAATTATCCTCCATTTGACAGACTGGCTGATTGATGATAATAACAATAATATAATGATGTTTATAAAAAGTCGTGAAAGTTCACTACTTGATGAAATACAGCAGTATTGAAAAATCGAAAGTACGGCATGCGAAATAATAAAAAAAAGATTTCGACAGTGGCATATTTTTCGTAAACATTGTGATTTATTGCTGTATCTTTTTGCACGAGCAATTCCTTTTCGCTGACTAGTTATTTAAATGGGATGTTTTTTTATTAACGACTAAAACAAGCACCTCTGCCATGCATCACCTGGTACGGTTTACCACATTACTGGGGGCCTAGAAAAGATCTTAAATCCGGACTCCTCATAAAACTAAAATACTAGTTTTCAAATCAAAATTTGTCTCGCCCGGCCCTAGACGAGGGTCCAAATGCGGCCCTGTTATTCGCTATGTTCGGAGGTTTACCGGGGTACACAGTAGCTAGCTTGACAGGGCAGTTGGGGTGGAAATCTAGGACTCAATTGTCACGCTGTCGCGTCCAATATTTCGAAGATAAATCTCAATCACAATAATAATGATTGCGCTACCAATATAATACTGTACATATTACGTTAATAAATGTCACTATAACTCGGTACTCTGAATTATAGTGCCGTTAAGTAATGTTGTATCTACGAAAAAATAACTCAGTCGGCGACAGCTTGTTTGTGTGTGATATTTTATTATTAATATTATGATGTGTATACAGTTTGTACACAAAGTATACAAACAATTGAATAAAATAAATGCGTACTGCTGAAAGTAAACAAAAGTCATCTGTAATTTATTAACAAAAGTGTCAACAAATAATTGCGTGCGATTTCTGAATCACCATCCGCGCCGCCGCTGCAGCTGCAATCCGTGACGTTCTAAATAATTATTTACATTAGAAATTTGTAATTTTATTTTAATTTATAATAATGGTAAAGCGCTAATGATAAACGTCGTTGGACTGTTTCAGTTTCCATCAGAATCTATCGCGTTCCTCTCTACCACCTCCCACAGTTGTATTTCGCCTAAGTCCGTCGCATTGTGGTCGTATGTTCCGATTTAATAAATAATGTGAATCATCGCCAAGTAAATACCCAAGAACCGGATATTGAAAACGCCGACGTGTATTTAAGTTGTATCACACATTGCATTAATTTTTAAAGAAAGTACTCCTCTAAAACATTTTACATAACACGATGCAGAGTTTTGATTGACGTTGCAACACAACACGAAAACAATGTCAGATATTAAGATTCATGCGATGTGAAGATTTCGCGTCATCGGTAATTAAATGTTACACGTGTAGTTTTCTGGACTGTTCTGCCGAGTGACTCCGACTTCTTTGGTCGATATGTCAGCGATATCAGCCCTAATGATGGTATGATCTGCAATATGATCTGAAACGTCGGCCAGAGAGGTCGGAAATCTGCACGGGAGATTTTGAACGGCCGAGAGACCTGAGAAAGTAGACTTTGATCGTGAAAGATCAAATAGTAGAGAGTTGATCGTGAAAGATCAAATAAACGCGTAAAACGTCAGTTACAATGATAATTTATTAGTCACATGTAACGACGTAATTGTGTCATTTCATAGAATGCGTCATTTATGTGAAAAGTGCGAGAACACTGCACGATTCTGCTAATAAATATGGAGGACATCTTCCAAGGCGTTGTTTGTGAAAGTCGCCTAAAATCGTGGAACAGTGAAACCAAACCAGAAAGGGTTCGAATTACCGAGTATCGGTGTGATAGAGAATGTGCGGTTATGGAAGTCCCGGAAGTCTGAATCATCACAAAAGATAAGAAAAATAGCAAGATAATGTCACACGCAACGATAAAAACAATAGAATGATAAGGCAACACCGCAATGCACTCACCGGAATTGGGGGTCTCTCCCTAACCAGCGTTCCCACGGGGCTGGGTATTTTGGAAGGGCTGCTGCTGCTCGAGGATACGCTCCGAACAGGGCTGGTGATCCCTGCGGAATAATTACCTGTTAATACGTATCGTTGTTGGACACAAAATTTAAAATTACAATTCCACTTAAATAAAAATGTTATATGGGTAAAGTAATTAACAAAAAAAGTAATAACAGATTGTGTACCTGGCGTAATGCAATCTTGCCTCAAGATATGTTTTAAAGGACGACAAACATTATTTCATTTCATATTATTTATTTGAATATTCAAGAGGATACATTTACAAAGGAGATAAAGAATTTTTTTGTATGGAGGTCCCTTTTTGTACGAAGAGTTATATAAAACGGCATAAAAATAAGAAATTAAATCGCCAATGATAGGAAATCATCCATTTTCACAACCTAAATTAAATTATCTTGTTTTTGACTATTCATACTATAATACTTTCAAACAACGAACATGCTCATCTCTTCGGATTGGTATGTTTGTTTTATGTTGCTATGCGACACGGACATCCTTCCAATGTTAAGTATTGAAACTAACAAATATGTCATTTTTAGTTCTTCTAGTATTTCGCTTATATTTTATGCATATTTCAAGTGTTTTTTATATATGTTGTATTATATTATGTTCTATTGAACAAAACATATTAAAAAAAAAAATACTTCCACTTAAAAATATATCAAATACAACAACCAAAGAGCCAAAAATAACCTTGAAATAATAAGATATCTCATTTAAAAAAATCTACAAATACATATACGGCTAAAATTGAACTTAAACGGTTAAAGTAGCATAATGGTAATGCATTCTTACGGTTAAGAAAAATTTCTAGATTAGTATATCGGTGGTAACCAAATTATTTCGACAGATAGATTTTTTCTGTATTCCTTCCAATTGATTCATATTTGTTTAAAAATGACCTGTTTGTTAATTATAATACGGAGGGGTCGATTTGTTTGTTTTATGTTACTATGCGACAAGGAAGGATAAGAGAAATTGTATATGCAAGATATGAACTTTTTGTATCTTTCACATCTTCATTAATAATTGAAATTTACCACAATCATTAATTGTATTTTAACAATTTCTTGGCAAGAATCGATAGGGTCAGACCCGCGCAAGGTGGACGAACCCTTGCACAATTCCTCGATTATTTAATGCATCAGTTCGTACGAGTCGTTTGGCTCGATCCATCGCCATAGCAACATGACACCGACACACAAGAATGACACGAAATACCTCCCGCGCTGCACGCGGGCGGGCGGGCGGCAAGGCTGTTCGGTATCGGAGCAGCAGACGGCGGCTAGCCCAGTTTGATTGAGGAAGTCCGGGACACGCTTCATTGAGATGGTATGCGAAGGAAAGGGGGAATAATTCCAGAATGTGTGTCAGTTTTTAAAAATGAAGATGTGTGTCCGGATCCAGCTATAGCTAGTGAATAACCTATTAATATCAATATAGTAACCAGAGAAATAAATTCTCGGTATCACGATATCCAACCAATGGACGTAAATATCTCTATCGATGTTGAGGTGAATCGATTTCAAAACTGAGTGTTTTGTAAACAGCCCGTAACATGGTATCCTTATAAAAAATGTTCACACGTACAAGATTTGTCAATACAGCACACAAAATTTAACAATATAACGCAGCGTGCATGAGAAGATGTGTCAACGAGTGATGTGCCAGGACAGAAGAGTGTAGCGTTCGATTCTATCTGCCTACTCCTGCGGAGGAACGGCGTGATGGTTAGTAGGTAAATAAATCTAAATTTCAACATAAGTGTCAAAATGGCTACATTATGTTATGATAAAATTCACACGAAATTCGCTACAACCTTAATGTCAACATGTGTTACCGCGGGGAATTAGTAATTTTTAAATATTATAGATAAGAAAAAAAATAGTTATTACTAGGTTTAATGTCTGTAAAATAGCCGTTATCATACATGTACTCTAAAGATTGAGTATCTAAAGTAAAATATTGATAAAAATGATAAGTAACTGAGCATTCTCTAACGCAAGTGACGGTCTGTACCGAGCGAGACCTGTGTTACTGCATACTGCAGGCCTACGGAAGGGTTGCGTCAGTATGTCAGAAGAGTTGTCTGTTTTTATTTACTGGTAATCCTGAACATATCTCTCTGTTCATTAAAACTTTGCATTCATATATACAATCTCAAATAAATAGCCTCGATACACTGTATCTCTTCTGCTGGTATTTGACCAGCTAAAAATTGCCTCATCGAATAAACTATTTAATTTATATATTATATTTAGGGGAACACATTCTTATTGTGAAGTTGTAATTATTCAGAACATAGGTCTGTGATATTTTAAATATGAATAAATAATAAAGTTGTATCAATGTGTCCAAAATTTAATAAAAATGAATTGATAATTCTGGCGTCTGCTATCAGTTTACTCAAAGGTATTTGAGATTCTGTAAAAATAAGGTAGATGGCTCTGTCAAATGATGGAACGATTAAATGTATTAATATCAAAAAGGTAACATATAGGGTCGAAAATTGTCGCTAAAAATAATGTCGCTGTAGCTTAGTCGGATAAAGCACCTTCCCCGGTTAGGAAAGAGATCCAGGTTCGTATTCCGGTGGCGCAACAACAATATTTTTCGATAAAATTGATTTTATATGTATATCTTTGTAATTAATATATTTAATTCATATTTATTTTTATATTATTTCTATCTTTTAAAACAAGGCACGGATTGATCGTCTAGTTTTCACAATAATGACTAAATATGTTGCGGTTCACCTCTTGTCGAGTATTTACGGGATAATTAGTGTTTGCGTTTGTTAAGCAGCGTGATTAATACACATCGGATATAATTCCAGTCCGCGGTCGCTGGCCACGCCGGATTATCCGGCGAGTATGTATTAAATATAATACGTGGGTACGAGACGAGTACTTTCCATTTTCACCGAAACTCGTCGCTCGTCGCACGTCGCCCGACACGCTCGACACCTGTCGCCGCCACAACAGGTGCGCTTGTCGTTAGGAAAATGAACAATAAAAATGATCCGGTGTTGAAGCACACATTAAATGGACTCGTTATAAATTACAAAATATGAATTTAATCGTTTAAAATGTTCAACGATTATCTTTCGGATGTGTCTAGCTAGAGAGCCGCGGTTTGGACTCGCTCAGGTGGTTCGGTACATGGAACGAATAAACGAGAAGAGAGTATTAAAAAAGATACCGTATTGGCCCGAATATAACGCGATGCTTTTTTTTAACAACAATTTTTTTCTAAATTTACGTTATACTCGAGATATATAGCCTAGACCAAATATTAATATAATATATAAAATGTTAAAATACTACACATGATAAAATTTATATAACATTTTTTAATATTTGTTTTCTAAAAATATTGGGCTAAAATTTCCAGGGTCGCGTTATATTCGGCCCATTACGGTATATACGCGAGTGTTGATGGCACCGGAAAGAGAACGTCCACGAAAGTCTCGGCACGATCAAGTAAACCAGATACTGGAACCTGGCCCTGTTAAGAGCCTCAATAATCGACGATCTTGAATGAGAAGATGTATGAATGTAAATGGGGCGAGAATTGTGTGTGGCGCTCTATCCTCTCTTCCTACCCCCGCGGAAGAGCGGCGTGACGGTAAGTTAGTTAATATGGATTTGTTTATTTTCAACATCGTGCGTAGAATAAACATATTACAAATATATTAATAATAATATATAATATTACAAATATTAGTAATAATAATAATGGATAATTTATATAGCGCCATTTTCGTAAAAACTTTCACCTCAAGGGCGCTTTACACATATGTTTTATAAAATTAAAAAATCGTTATTTTCACTTATGGAAATGATTTTTTGAAAAAGTGCGTTTTTAGTTTCTTCTTAAATAAAGTCTCTGATGCACTGTCTCTAATAACGGAGGGCAAAGAGTTCCACGCTTTTGGGCCTGCCACTGCGAATGCCCTTTCACTAAATTTAGACTTCTGGCAACGGCTGATCGGTTCCACAACCCTCCCTGCAGCTGAAGTAGAGGCTGACCCGAGAGTTTGACGTCTACCATTCAAATTGTCTGGGATACAAAGTTCTTGAAAATATAGAGGCGCCATGTTGTGTGTCGCCTTGTACATCAACCAGCACAATTTAAATTCAACTCTTTCAAGGAATCGAAGCCAATGTAGCTGATGTAAAAGGGATGTTATGTGAGAGAATTTGGAAACTCCATATATAAGCAGGACTAGATGGTCCGAGTCAGTAAGTGTTATAACGTCAGACAGGACTCGAACCACCCCTGTTTCTGTAGAATGATGACGTCTGTATGCAGATTGCATTTTGGTAAATAAAGCATTTTCTGTTAAATACATATTAAGACGACATGATACAACCATTTCTATTATTTTTGAGAGGAGCAGCAGATTAGAGACCGGCCGATAATTCGTGAGATCTTCGGGATCTAGTGTAGCATTTTTCAGTAGTGGAGTCACGTGGGCCATTTTCATAAAGTCTGGAACGCTTGATGTTTCTAAGGATTTGTTAAATAAATTCACCAAAAGTAATGATAGAATAACCTTTTTAAAAGATAAATCAGGGCGCGAATCAAAAGAGGGACATTGTCATCACAACTTCAAAGTGCTAAATAATCAAAGCTGATGGTAATAAGTAAAAAAAATAATTTGTAACTTAGTAGCCATATACATGCATAATTTCCTTGAAAAAATGTTGACTTTAGTTTTGAAATTTCTATATTTCATTCCATTTAGCTTGTTAGGAAGAGCATAGATAGATGTAATGATTCTGAACCGTACTACTGCTATTCAGTTTGGGTATTCAGTATTCCCAACCAACCGCGACCGATTATTTCAATTGATTTCGATACATAATTGTTAAAGTGGGCTCTGTGTATTTGCAGTAAGGCATATTTTTAATAAATTTGATTGACGCGTAAAACATTAAAAATGTTGAAAAATTCCATCGTTGGGAATAGATTTACAATGGGAGAAAATTCAATTAATAGGAATTAATCCAAAATTGATGGATGGTATTAATGAGGAGAGCGTCGTAAGGAAGACACACTACGCGCGTGTTGACACCAGAAATAAAGGACGTCCACTAAAAGTTTGGTATAATCAGAGAAACCAGATATTGGAAGATGAAGAAGTTGGATCCTGATGGAAACTTGAAGCGCTTGAGAAGATGCGAGTACCTATATAGTTGAAAAAGGTGGCACATTAATTGTAGTATTTAAATGAATGTATAATTTTTTAAATGTGAATTAAATATATTAATTAGAAAGATATACATATAAAATCAATTTTATCGAAAAATATTATTGTTGCGCCACCGGGATTCGAACCTGGATCTCTTTCCTAACCGGGGAAGGTGCATTATCCAACTATGCTACAGCGACAATTTTCGAACCTATATGTTACCTTTCAAAAAAGTAACATATATTTTTGTTTTTGGGGGCGGTGGTGTAATTGTTTTACGCAGACTCCGAAGAGTAACGATATATGCAAAATTTCATCCAAGCAGGAAAAGGGTGAGATGTTCGGGAACCGGAGTGGGTCAACTATATTGTTCTCAGGGTCCTAGAGTGCCGCTGAACAAAATTATTAGTTATTTGTAGATATATTATGTTTAAATATTAAATACAAATTTACTTGCATTTTGTCGATGACATTTTTACCTCGTTTTCGTTACCAAAAAATAACAGTCTTCCGCAAATTAAGTCTTGCAATGAAATATCATCCACAACATGAGGAACCGATAAGCTCGACTTTTATATACAACACATGGAAAATATTAATAAGAAAAGAAAGTAATTTGTCATGAACATTCCCACTGTACACTGCACACAGACACCTCCCAACAACAATCTCTGAGATTGGAGAAAATATTACGACAGGCGATTTCATACATATTTTGACTTGCAAATTTTTTCATCGTCCACTTTTGAAAACAACTCGGCACAATGTGAAAGGATTAGAATGACACCACAAATTATTAAAATTGTTTCCGTGTACATATTTCAAAATGCTACAATTTAAGTGTACACACAGAGGCGATATCTTTCTCTTATCAATCGATTAGCTTTATCAAAAAAAAAAATTTAAATGTATAAACTCACCTCAAAATGTTATTTAATAAGTTTTTATACTATATTTCTAGCGCCCTTGAGGTGAAAGTTTTTACGAAAATGGCGCTATACAAATTATCCAATATTATTATTATTATTAATAAATTTATTGACAAAATTAGAATCACGAACGAGATCATCGATTTTTTTAAAGATTTAAACTGCATAAATCTTAAGTGACTTATCTGCTTGAGCCACCTAAATTTTTAAACTCCGAATGAATCTTTGTACTACACACGTAGAGTTATTTTATCCTATTTATATTTTATTTTACGGTTATTGGGAATATGGACAGTAGGGGAGAAGTATTAGGGAATGTAATGTTGCAAATGAGCAAAATTATTTATTAATAGAAAAATTATAAGTTGGAGAAAACACTCACTAATAACATCACGCTCCTTAATACTTCAACAGTACTGTCCGTATTCGTATTAACTACCGAAAACACCTTTCCCGCTTCCACGCTCCGCCCCTGTACCCGAACCCGAATAGATCGAGAAGACCTCTCGAAACTTCAGTAGCGATAAAATAACTCAACATGTGTGTAGTACAAAGTTTAGTTTAATGAAAAATAAAAATAATCATTCATCACAAAGTGACTGCGAAGTCAATTATTGATATTTGAAACTAAATATGAACAGTTTCCATCACAATAGGGGATGAAATTAGTATGAACGTCCTTTCAATACATATTAATTGTCAAGTTAATTATTCTAATAAACGATTCGTATTGAGCACTTATTTTTCTTTAATAATTTTTAAAAAATATAATTTATGAAATTATAAACAATTAGTTATTTTCTCATTAAATGACCCTTTTAGAAATCGCTTTAATTAGAAATAAACAGATAATAATATTTCGCAACATTTGGTACTATAATCTACATTCAAGACATATAACTATTTTGCCATGAGAATTCCGGATCCTAGTAGTAAAGTAGACATAAAATCACATATTTATATTTAACATAATATGTATTTAGTTCAATGGTGTTTGAACGCTCGTATTTCTTACTAAAGCTTTATAAAATCGAGATTTAAAAAAAATCCATATTATCTTTAATTCAAATAAACATATTATTCATTAGAAAGATGCTCAGAAAAATATTTCTATCGAAAACAAATACAGTTACTGCCAGGACTCGGAAGTCAAGGTAGCTTTATACAATCTTGTCAAACTTGAAGTACATAAATTCATTTTTAGTGAGACATGCATTATTTCCTATTAAAAATTAATATTATACAGTCAGCACGTGGGCACCTATACAGACGACTCTGAGTCAATTTATAATGGAGCTAATACAGAAGTTCGGCGAGTGCGCGACCTTTAGAACCAAATCAAATCTAATGACTCTAAACATATTTTCAAATTTACACAAACACTTGGTAGGTACCTACCTACCTTCTGGAGTCGAATTAAATCATTATAAAACATACGAGAAGTAAGTACCTGCCTAGGTTGGGTGCGCAAAGCTAAGTTGACACATTTTTAATTTTTTTTTAATCCATAAAGTAATATTTTTTTCATATAAAAAAAAAACACAAAATGCCAAACTATTATACAATTAATTTATTCAAAATACGCATGCACACGGCTTACGCTCGCAGGCCATTCATTATTAAAAGTGTGAGAATTATATTTATGTAGATTCTTGTAGATGAGAGTATGTTATAAATAGCTGAATATTTATAGTATTTTTTGTATGTATTATTGCAGATATTTTATAAATAGCTTAATTAGAAGGTGGGTATCTAAATCGGTCAGTGTCCACCTTCGTTGATATAATCAGAAATTGAGATTTTTATGCACTGACTCCAGATGTCGTACAAAATTAACAATGGGGTCGCAATCCAAATTCATTATAAATTGCATATGAAAATTGGGTGGATTCTTAATTGATTGGATTCTCTATATTCCGGACTCAAAATAAAGTACACCCAATTAGCATTGGTTTTGAAACTGAATGACTCATTTGATTAATTAGTGAAGAAATACATAAAACGTTGTTAGAGACCTCAAAAGAATATGACAGCTCTGGTTACTCAATGCCAGTCACTGACCATTGCAAAAGAACAATAATTATTGGACAAGGTGACGTAATTTTAGCGAAATTTAATTAATTATCTTCAGCATGATTTTATGGGTATTAGGCTCCGCATGTGCCAACAAAGCTTAGAATTGTCAGTAGGAGGGCGAAAGCTGATGGAACTAAGACAAGAATCTGTGAGAAGACCATGTATGACAAGAAAGAAAAGAGGAGAAATAAGGAAAGATTGTAAAATCTAAATGTGAGTGTAATAGATAGAATGTATGAAAGTCTATTAAAATTATTAGGGTTACAGAGAAGATAATAACGGAATAATAAATATGTATGTGCGTAAGATATATAAAAGTATATCTCTCTCAGCTATTGTAAATATGGCATTATGATAGCACGCATGTATATTTTTTCTTAATTTCCTCTAACTCTAGATGTTCAGCAATCCTAAACTTGCTATTTTTTATTTCACTATTTATACTTCTCAGCCACTATCATTAGATTGAAATAAAAGCATTACTAATTAGGAACACAATGGAAACATTGAAGATTGATAGAAAATGATTTGTGCAATTGTCTAAAACTTATTTATATTTAGCTGGATCACAGCTGAATCCGCTTTTGTTCAACGGGTAATGTTCTTTATACCCTATATGTGAGACCATTATCCAACTGAACAAATATAATAGAAACTTGTCATTTTACCAAGTTATGCTGTATGCTGATTGCTATGATTCAATATAAAGAGGAAATTCATTTATACTACAACATAATCAACGGGATTCTCTAATCAGTTACATTGGTTACAGTTGGTTGAAAAGAACAACTGTCAAATGAAACAATTCATTGTGTATTTAGACAATTTGCTCAATATGTATTTATTTATATTTTTATATATTATAAATTTATTTTATTTATATTTTATTTTATAACATAGCTGAAAATCGATAAGGGAAATAAAAATTCAAGAAAGATGCAATATCAACTATCAAATAAAAATAAACCAACCAATCAAAACTATTCTAAAGTCCTTTGCTTATAAAGTAGTATATACATACTTAAAATAAGTTCCATTTACATAGGGTTAATTTGCAACAGCGGTGATAAGACTTTACCTTTCATAATGACCGAATGTCTCGGACTAACGGGGGGCAACCCCGTAAGCGCCAAATCGGGTGCGGGAGCCATAACCGCTTCCTTATTGTACTTTTTAACACTGTCGGCCCACTCTTGTATCCAGCTCTTGTCTCCCTGACACCTGTTGAGACTTATGTGGGACAATTTCCCTACTAGAATTTGCTCCGGAGTCTTCATAACTTTCTCTTCCATCTGCGGAGTATTCGTTAAGATTGTATTCGATATAATTGAAGTTCCGATCGAACTTTTGGGTACAAAACTCTCATTTGAAACTGTCTGGAGTACCAGGTTGTCTCGAGGTATATGATGTATGTATTCGGTAGCGTCAATTTGGGATTTTGTCAAACTGTTTTTACGGTATAATTTTTCTCTATTGTCATATGGTTTTGAGCTTTTTTGATTCGAGCTCAAAATTCCCGACGCGGTTACCGAAGTGAAGCTGCCCACGTCTGCGGATGACGTGTCTTGCGTTTTGGGCACCTTTTGAAATGTCTTTTCGCTGATATTTTTTACCCTAGATTTAATTTTATCAAGGTAGCTTTTCGCTGTTTTGGGATGCTTAACAATCTGCGGTGGTTCATTGGTGGACTCTGTCGGCGATTCGTAGCAACACGAGATTTCTAAAACATTTTTATCAGTAGATACCTTTCTTATGGGATCAGGAATATTCTTGGCTAGGAGTAATTCTTCTCGTATACCACTAGCAAAACGAGGTTCTTTTGTTATAACATAATCTCTTTTAGTTTCAAATTTGTGATTAATAATTTCCGGTTTGTGCAAGATACCCAACGCCTCCATAATAGGCTCTTTAAACTCATCAGCTCCGAACATTTCGTCGATGCTCATTTTAGCTTTTTGTTCTTCCGTGTAATTACCGGCTTCAATTGTGTAGGTCCCGGCTTCACTAACGGTGGAAGATGGCGAAATATTGCCATCATTTTCACTGTCCAACATTTGCATTGTCTTAACGGCAATATTTCGAGTAACACTCGGAGACCTGGTAATATGTTCCAAGTTAACTCCAGGATTTGCAGTGTTTCCTATTCTGAGAGCGGGACTAAAACTTCTTATGTACCCAGAAGAATCTCTCCTAATTGAGTTTCTTAATGGAGTGTTCGGCGTTAATTGCGCGTTATCCGGAGTTAGGAGATCTAGCTCCGGGCTCGAAGTGTCAGCGAGCATCGGCACATCACTGGGACTCTGTTCTATTATGTATGGACTTCTCAAAGCATAACTCGATGGGCAGTGTCCATAATTTGGGCTCGCCATCATTTCAGAATTGGTGCGGTTTAGTGAAGATGTGTAAGGATGTTTCAAAGGTAGATTTAACCCTTGTCTGGAAGGTAGAATATCACTTCTGGACATAATTCCATCGACCATTGGACTTTTGGACTTTCTATTGAGAGAACTGTTCAAGGAGTCAGGAGATCTTTCAAAAGGGTTCCGTTTTTCAGCTGTAGGAGAATTGCTGGATGAATAGTTTTCTAATCTCAGATGTTTGTTGCGAAAAGAATCTCTTTCATTTCCAACAGGTGAAAAGTTATTATTAATGCAATTGTGCATTTGATTTTTATTGTCCAACTGATTTTGCCTATTTTTGGATGCCCCAATGATGGTATCTTCTTGATCTGACGAAAAATAGCCTTCAGAATGGTAACCGTGAGCCTTTCGGGGCAGTTTGGCGCTCATGGGAGGTCGCTGCTGTTGCGAGTTTCCTGGCGAAGGACGTTGCCAACTTGCTGACATGGATTGCACTCTCTGGTGTCTGGCTTGAGATCTTTTCATGAAATTCTCGTATTTCGACATGTCCACTGTTTTCCCTTCATTAAAATCTATAGAGAATGCCATGGGCTGCGGTTTTGGAGACTCCACGCCCTCGTCCATCTTTTCATTCGCCTTTATTTCTTCCGCGACGATTTTCTTCTCCTCGATGCTGCTCTTTTTTTCACCGCCCTGAGGCAGGCGAGGCCTCGGAGGCTCCACATCATCCCTAAAACACCGAACGTTCATGGTTCAAGACATTTGACACAACCCACTACACATATATGGTGACATCATTTCCACATATTATTCATCGAAATGTCTACGTCCATTGTTGCACTGGTTTGCTAAAACTCTGCGCGACGATGGACACTAAATACGACACAAAAAACAAAGACGATAATTTACGCGACAAGAGTTTCGCGAAAAAAAAACACCCGAACGAAAAATACCCGACATCAGCGACACTATTGTTTCGAGACCAATGACAGTTTTCAAGTTTTCACTTTCGGCATTGACAGAGTGCGAAACATAACGAAATAAAATGATATTTTCCTCTTAAATAACACAATATTTTTTAGGATTTGAACTCTATCAAATCAGCAATTGCAGTATCAAAGAAAATTGTATTTTAAAATTTATTAAAATAAAATTACTAGCACATATTCAGAAATTCATTAAAAAGTATTTTCCCCTTTAGTTTTATGTACCTACCGGTATTAAATTTTATGTTGGTCACTTGTTCTTATCTCTTCACACTCTATGAAAAAACCACAAACGAAAATACAACTGCGCGATGTGTAATGAAGTTGGCTGCATAAGGGGAAACATTATCTATGGTGGAAACTGAAGTTGTGAGAAATGTCTGTATCCGCAAGCATGGGCCCGTCGGCCTTTTCCGAAGATGGAAAATATTACTCGCAAATAGGCAATGACGGAAGATGTAAAATATGGGACACAGAGACAAATGTCCTCAAACAAGAATTTACGCCTGATTTGCATCTGAGTGCACCGCTATCATGTCTTTATTGGATACAACTTGACAGCGGAACGGTAAGCAATGCGAACACGTTTTCTTATATTTGATAATAAATAATGTCTATATATATTGCACAATTTGTTTTCTATCAAACATTTAAGAGTACTGTCGTTGTTTCCTGACAGTATTTGGCTGGTTTTTTATCATTTCCAGTTAGTTTTCATTAATATTTTGACTTGTATACATAACCTAAACTTGATTAATATCTTCTATTTCAAGACATTACGAAATAGTTTATAAGTTTAATTAAATAATTTTCTTTTGTATATATTTTAAAAACATTGATTTATCAATAGATTTACATATTTTTCAAGATGTTTAGCTTTCTAATTTATTTTTTTAAATAATTTTACAGTCAAATCCGAAATGGAAAAGTAGAAAACGTAAATCTTCGCGGCACGATGATGATGCTGACGCTCGCCAAGTCACCCATTGCCTCGCATTCGGTTCGACCACCGGAAAAGTTTTAATATTCTCTTTAACTCATGCTAAAGTCGAATCTGTTTTGGAGGATGCGAATCCTACTCCGGGTGAGCAAGAAATTAGTTGCATGGATTGGAGCAAAAAACACGGGCTGTACACTTGCTCCGTGGATTCTACCATAAGGCAATGGAATATAGAAGATGGAACAGTAAAAACAAAATTCAGAATGAGTAAATTTGAAAAAGGGACTCAATCTTCAAAGACGACAGCTATTAAAGTTCCTAATTATCAGGTAAGAATATTTTGTTTGCAAATAATGTTGACTTCGCAAAAAAATGCCACCTTGTAATCTGCAAAATTTGTGGCACTCTCACTGATCTATAATAATTTTCTAGAAGAAACAAATAGAAGTGCTATCAACTTTTTTGGCTGCTTTGAAAAGATTAGAAGAAATGCCAAATCTTAAATTAAATGGTAGGCAGCAGGTTAAAAATCAACAGAAAAAATGCAAGAGAAAAATAATTCACTTTGTTTGATGTTATACCCGCACACTTTCATGTGATAGCATTGACAACAGATTTTGTTTTGTTTCATGCTGTCATGCGACATGGATAGCTGTAAATAAACATTTGTTTATATTAGGAGAACACATTCTTATTGTGAAGTTGTAATTATTCAGAACATAGGTCTGTGATATTTTAAATATGAATTAAATATATTAATTAGAAAGATATACATATAAAATCAATTGTATCAAAAAATATTGTTGTTGCACCACCGGGATTCGAACCTGGATCTTTTTCCTAACCGGATATTAATATCAGAAAGTTAACATATAGGTTTGAAAATTTGTCACTAAAAATATTGTCGCTGTAGCATAATTGGATAATGCAACTTCCCCGGTTAGGAAAGAGATCCAGGTTCGAATCCCGGTGGTGCAACAATAATATTTTTTGATACAATTGATTTTATATGTATATCTTTCTAATTAATATATTTAATTCATATTTCAAATTTGTTTATATGTTACAATGTGACAGACAGGCATGAGAAAATGATATTTGTAGGAAGTCAATTCAAAATAAATACATATAAATTTTTGATAATCAGAAAGGCAAAAAAATGCATTTGTCTCAGACACATGTACCATACATTTTTCTTGTTCTGAAAAAACATGAATAAATTCAGTTAAATTAAATTAAAACAGGTCCCCCACCCACCGTGCAAGCAAACATACTAACCATAGCACTGATACAAAAAATGACTGAAAATGACAATGAAAATTAATGTTTACAAATATCTTAAGTTCTTTAATAATTAAGCTTGTTACAAAGTTTACCAGGTGTAACTGTTTTTCAGCATTGTATATTTACATCAAGACGTGCATGGTCTATTAAATGCTTTTTTAAAATTAATATTGGTTTGAACCAACCAGTCACAGGCTGGTATTGCATTTTGACTTAATACAAACAATATCTTTAAATGATGTCATTTCACAAGCAAAACCACAAGTCTCTTGAATTATTTTGTATTTACATAAAATATTGTACTCATTCATTACTGATTATTGATACAAATTTATATTGCAAAGATAAACATAGTTTAAAATTGTATTTATATTTAATATGGTTTAAACTACTGTGTTATTTTTACATCAACCTGTCTCGATACCAACGCACCACCTTATTTCAATGTTTCCCTGTCAATCACCTTCCCACTCTTACCAAGACTCCACCTAATGGATGTCGTTTAAAATTTTTATGCAATAGTTCAGTTTTACGCCAGTCCTGACGAAGATGCGTTAGTATCGAGACCGGTTGTTGTAAAAATAACACAGTAGTTTAAACAAAATAAAATTATAAATATAATTTAAAATTATGTGTTATCACAAAGTTAACGCTGCAAACATCAACAATGTAAATATGGTTAATTAATTTTATTTTCAGAGTACAGGCAAGGTTGGTCGGAAACTCTTGATAACGGCCGCCTGCCAGCTGAAGTTATGGTGCTTAGATACCAAAAGCATCTTGAGGACCATGGTAGGACATGCTGGAGAAGTTTGTCACCTGGATGCCATCTCTTTCTCGCAGGACGGTCGGTTTTACATTATCTCAGGATCCAAGTATGATATTTTAAAAATATTTATAGTTAAGTGGTATCAATGAACTATTCATCCAATTTCACATACACGTGGGCTTTATGAAAAGTACCCATGTTTAACGACGGATGACGCTAAGGACGCAAAATCTGTATAGCATTATTTAATGCCAGCCTGTCAAAATTTCAAACGGATTTATCGAGTAGTTTTATTTTGATAGCTGTTGAAAGTGGGCAAGTTTTTGTTTGTTTGCAATATGGATAAAGATAATATCGGTCAGTGATTCAATTACTTTTTTGGATGGGAAAACGTGTTAGAAAATCAAAGTGAAGTTGCATGCTCTTTATAAGGACCACATACCTTCGTTAACTACCTTTAGATATTGGTTTAATGAGTTCAAAAGTGTCCGAAAATCTGTTAGCGGCTACTGGGTGAAGATTGGAGAGATTGATAACATTGGAAACATCTTGATTGAATGCGTACAAAATACCGTACATGAAAAATTGGGCATGGGAAAGCTATCGGTGAGATGGGTTCTGCATTTGCTCACAGTGAAACATAAACTGAATTGCATAACAACTTCGGAGCACTGTTTGAACATGTTTAAGCACAATTATAAAAAAAATTCTGCAGAATTTCGTGACTGTTGACGAAACATGGATCCATCACTACATGCCAGAAATGAAAGAACAGTCAAAACAGTAGATTTCACCTGGCGAACCTGCTCCAAAAAAGGCGAGATCGAAGTTGGAAAGGTCATGGCTACTGTTTTTTGGGATTTACAAGGCATCATCTTCACCGACTATTTGGAAAAGGGAAAGACAATTTCAGGACAGTACTATGCTGATTTATTGAGCCGATTTGACATTGAATTGATGAGAAAACAGCCTCATTTGGTGAAGAAAAAGGTGCTCTTTCACCATGACATCGCACCAACTCACTCGTCTGCAATCGCCACAGTGAAATTGGTTGAATTACACTACCAATTACTATCTCGTCCGGCCTATTCTCGATATTTGGCCCCCATACGATTTCTTTGTGTTTCCATACATGACAAAATGGCTTGACGGAAAGCGATTCACGTCAAACTAGGAAGTAGTCACCGAAACAGACCTATTTTGGTGAGTTAGACAAATCATATTTTTTGGATGGCTTAAGAAAAGTTGGAATCTCACTGGACTAAGTGAATCGAGCTGAAAGGAGACTATGTTGAGAAATAAATAATAATTTATAAATGCGTTTCTTTCTCTAACACGGGTGCTCGTCATACTGCCCTCGTAGATATGTCAAATGTTGAGTATTTTGTCTTTATGTGGTTAGGTTTTTGCCACTCTGAAGGCGCCAAATATTATTGTGGTCAGAGTTACTCAAGGCACAAATTTATGAACATATTTAATTTATACTTTTTTATTCCTTGATACATATGTTTCTTTTTTTATTAGATTCTCTGGGATAATTATTTTTTTTATTTGTTATTAGTGAATTGATTCGGTTATACAAATCATCACTTAACCTGATGTGCATTCATTATTTTTGAAATATGTTTTTATTTTGGTTTCTTTAACTATTTTTTGCACTGGGTATAAGCTGGTTGTAATGAGTATGCCTTTTTCCAGAACTGACAGAATACTCAGTTTCTGGAGTGTGTCGCTGACAAACGAGGAACTCAACAAGACCTTAGACCTGGATGATGAAACTGCCGAGTCCCGTAAGTCTGCCAAGAGAAGATCAAGAACCAAATCTACTTCGGAGGACGGAGCCGGCCTCATAACGGAGACCAGGCCATCGTGCAATTTCCTTATGGAGGACATCGCCAGACAAGTGAGCTGCCGGGCTGCGGATGAGGGAACGTCGGAAGTTAAACTGGCAGCTGTGACGAGGAGAGGTGTTGTACACTATTATGAGCACACATTGAACGGGTAAGCATTGCTGTTTCACCAAATACATTGTTGTAGAAAAGAATATCTGTACATTGCAAATATGCTAGGTTTTTTTGTTAGGTATTTATTTGTGATATTGAAAAAATAACAGTGTCTTTTAGAATATTCTGATAGTTGATAAATAGTGTCTCATCCAATATGTGAAAAATAGACTATTCTCAACATTTCCAGAACATAGGATCCCTACGATAGCAGTAATGCAAACACAAAGTGGTAATTTTTGTGCATACAATAGTTAGAGAGATTGTTCCAACAAATTACAAAGTGAAAATCTGTGTAAAAGTGAATTGTAGTGAAATCCAATGAAGTTGGTTGTGACAGACATATTATTGGTGACATTTAAAAGTTGCGGCCAGATCAGCTCAAGTGTTTGTTAGTAAGTTATTGTTTCTAATACTACTCGCTAAACTTTTGTGTTAATGCGTAGTGTATTTTCTGATAAATAATAATCAAATAAATAAAAGTAACAGAAACATTGTGTTCCGCATGGATCATTATCCTGACAACCAACTTTCATGAACAAGTTAAACTTTGAGAACTTGGCTTGCTGAGAAACTAGTTTGTCAGGGAGATGGCTGTGGGGAAGTTATCCGATGATCGTTCCTCACCATCATACCGTCCCTCGCACCCATCTAAACCTGCACCCCTTATCCTCTGATAGGTCTATATTATCCATCGTGAAAAGATAAGTCATCTTTTCGCTTTTGGAACCGTTTGTCTCATCAGGCATTGCGTGCGTATATAGATATAGAAAAACTCAACTGTGGGAGATTCATATCTCCTGCGAAAAAAGTATGGTAATACCTTGACAGTGGCACCTGTTCCCGTGCCGAAACGTATGTATGCAACTGGTGTCTCATGTCACCGAAACGTCATATCTATGCAACTGGTGTCTCTTCTGGGTTAGGTCACGTTATTTGTATATGGTTTTCCTGAGGAAAACCTGGGCCGACGTTTCGGCACGGTAACAGGTGCTATCAAGGTATTACCATACTTTTTTCACAAGAGATATGAATCTCCCACAATTGAGTTTTTTTTTTATCTCCTGCGAAAAAAGTATGCTTGTACCGTAATTTTTTGAAGCAACACCTTGACAATGGCACGTCTTACCGTGCTGAAATGTCCACCTAGATTTCCCCAGGGAAACCATATACAAAGAACGCGATCTAACCCAGAAGAGATACCAGTTGCATACACTAGTGCTCGCAGAAACCTTAAATGAAACATATATAAATATATATATGTATCTGCATGTCACCAAGTGATACACATGTAATTAATTTTAACTGCGCTATGTTTTACAGACAAAATTCTAACTGTCTGCATCACCAAAAATGCTCTGCATGTCACCAAGTGATACACATGTCATAGGTTCGCTCACCTCTGGTCTGTATCGCATTGCGTGCGTGCGTGCGTGCGTATATACATATGAAACATATACATATACAGTAAAACCGCGATATAACGAAATCCAAAGGCCCAAAAAATAAAAATTCGTAATAACGAATTCCCACATATAACGAAATAAATAAAAAAAATCCTACTATGTGTTACGCGCCGTCGCAAAAAAATGTTGCGCGGCTTCAAAAAAGATCGCAAATTCTGCAAACAAAGGAGGAAGAAGGCCATAGGGAATTGAATACCTACATATTTTTAGTAGTTTTGTTATTAAAACAGATAAGCAAATGGATAATCAAAGGAATTAAATTAAGAACAGAACCTATTCAACACCAATTGGAAGATATTTTTGTAAATTCCAGAATATTGCAAACCCAAAACAATATTTTAATTGTGTTTAAATGTAGAGCCGCTTCAAACATAGTTTTGGGCATGAAACATAAAAAATAATTCAAAAATAACAATTTTACAGTTGAATCGCGGCATTTTTATAAAATGAGTCGTATATAAATTACAAAGGTACTTACCGGTAACGGCGGCAACCACTTCAAAATATGATACTATGAACCCAAGAAGAAGTTTGAATTGTTTTACTACCTTGTCGGCAGACCGCCGCGCACCGCCGAAAAGGCCATAAAACCGTTCGCATACGGCAGATGCAGCGGCGCGGCTTTGTAAGTGCGAAATAATATTTTCATCTTTTAACATTTTTTTATTTCGTTGTAAATTTACGTAAATGTATCGGCATTTTTTCGTAGGGGACAAAAATGATTTTGTTATAAATATTAACGGGATTTTGTTATATAAATGCATTTTTGTATGAAAAATTGGTTTTAGGGACTAAATTTTGATTTTTTTTTTCGATATACGTCTTTTTTCGCTATATCAGGTTTCGTTATATCGCGGTTTTACTGTATATATTGGTGATGCAGACAGTTAGAATTTTGTCTGTAAAACATAGCGCAGTTAAAATTAAACACAAATAAGTTCTCTCTTTTGTTGTTCTGCTCGTAAAGAGTCATGGGTCCATGGTCGTCTGCTACTGCGTTAATATGATATGAAAATTTACTGTGCAAAATCTATAAACTTCAAATACGGTGTCGTGAATTTTGTCTAAGGGTGTTTGCATGTTCCTATTGTATCAGTGTCTTGTGACTTGCATTCTCAGTGTCTGAAACAAAACTAAGTACAGTAAAAGCTCTTTAGACTAAAATTAAAAATAAAATAAAGGATTTTCATATTAGGAAAGTAGAATTTCATATAAAGTTTTAAAAATTTGGCCTATGTTGCTTTCATTTGTGTCAAAGTCCCCCACTTTCAACTTTTTGACTTTCGCCACATATTGACAAGCATGTTGTGTTGAACCTTGAGTTAAATCTGTGGAGTTGAATCGGAGACTCAAAAAACATTAATGAATGTCCTTTCTTAACCTCTCAGCTGCTAAACAAGTGTACTTCAAATGATATCCCTTGCGCGGGCCTATTTTCGAAAGTCGTAAATTTGGTTGAACACAACTTTTAAAATGACATTTAGATAAAGATGCACGCATCCTGTGCATGATTTATCACTTGAAAATACTTCTCCGATAATGTTGTTAATATAAACAATCAATTGAGATGTTCAAATCCTTAAGATAATATAAATATTGACTGAACAAAACAATGATCCCTAAAAATGGTCGCCGACTTACGTATACTCTCGCGCGGTCACAAATACACTCACACTGTTTATACGATTATACTGACCTCGAATTGGATTGCTGCGCCGATATCTTTATTATGCACTTGCGAGTATGCTTATATTTTTTCACGTTTCTTGAAGATATTTGAAAATAATGTTTACATTCTTATAAAGTCCCTTGGAATACATAAATAAACAAAAGAGCACAGATGACTAGAATATGTAAACATTAATATATCACATCAAGTCAAGTGACGCATCAGAGATGTCCGCTCACACGATAAATAATATAATAACAGCGGTACTTACCCCCTCCTTCGAGAACTGCGCCGTTATCTTCAATATAACAACACTCATATGTAACAGTTATTTAAAAAAGTTTTAAAGTGGTTTGGAGAAAAAATTATATTAAAGTATTATCAAAATGTTTGTTTTTCGTGATAGGTCCTAAAACATGGCCACACGCACAATGTCACATTACACTGCGAGCATTTATATTGTGACATTTTTCTAGTTTTGGACGCAGCGCAAACTCGACAGGCTCTCTGAAGTCTTTGGGATTTGTTTCCCGTTATTGGCTCAGGCATATGCTTTGCTAATGCCCTAGCAGTTAGTCTTAGGGGCGAATCATGTAACGTACGGGGATGGGGTGCTGGTGATTTGTGCGTAATGTGATATTTTTCTAATAATTGTCTTATTAAGGCTAATTGATAGTCTGCTAAACTAACATTTTTTTTCGTTATCATTTTGTAAACTATTTGTGAGTTTAATAAAAATAAATCAATTATATGAAAAGCCACTTTCTTGTACCATTTTATTGTTTTTCGCAAGCAACTTACACTACTCAACATCATGTCCACTTTATCAACAGAACCCATACACTTATTATAGTCATTGACACATTTCGGTTTAATTATAGGTTGACCCGTTTTCCAATGTATTTTGCCTGTCGCACACATGGAATCGTCATGCAAGGTTGTTAGCATGTGGACTTCTCTTTTATCGCGCCATTTCAATGCTAAAAGAGGTCCACGATGTTTGGCGTCCATTTCACCTTTTTTTAATTTATGAAATGTGGCCATACCTTTCCGTGTTTTCCGCACCGTACCGCACGCATTAGTCTTTTTCTCGTGCAGAAAATCAAATAAACGAGGGCTAGTGTACCAGTTATCGACGAAAAGGTTATGTCCTTTATTGAAGTAGTCTTGAAGTAATGTCGTTACCACCGCCCCTGTGACTCCGAGACATTCAGTGTCAGTTATGTCAGTCCCTTTACCACAATAAATAATGAAATCTAAAATAAAATCTGTCTTGACGTCACACAAAACAAACATTTTAATTCCACACCGGTGACGTTTGGTCGGGATAAATTGTTTAAAAATCAAACGCCCTTTGAAAACAATTATGCTCTCATCTATACATAAATTTTCAAAAGGCATTAATGTTTTTTTGAAAATGTTTCGCGTATGGTCAACTAGGATTTTTAGTTTATGAAGTCTGTCACCGGGGACTTGTGTGTCAGGATCTGAGAAGTGCAACATGCGCAGTAAAATTTCATATCGATCTCTGGGCATAGTTTTCCCAAAAATATTACTAGCGAGCAACGGGTCGGTTGACCAATGTTCCTCGATAGTAAGATGTCGATTTCTCGTCATTAACATTGATACTGCAAAAAAAACGTACATTTCTTCGACAGACGTGTCTACCCATCTACGAAGTCTGGATTTTTGGGAAGGTTCCTGTACTGAAACGGTAGCTGTGTAATATCTGTTAGTTTCGTCAACTATTTTTGTCATAATTTCTCTGTTCAAGAAGTATTCAAAAAAGTCGATTTCTGATGAATTTTCAGTAAATAAGGTAGATGGGTCTATACCTGACACAAACTCATCGAACTCGTGAATAACTGGGATAAATGGACCAGAGGTCCAAGAAGGCAAAAAGTCAGCATTTTCACTTTGATGTGAACTACTAGAACGGTTATGAGATTGGCTTGTCCCAGGGGGGTTTGATTCACTTTCACTGACATCTTCATTCATCGTTTCATGTTGCTCATCTTCACTTATTTCTAAATCAGAGTCCACATCTAAAAATGTTTCTAATATTTCTTCCTCTGTAAGTCTGCGGCCCGCCATTTTAAAAGGTACACAATTTTTAAATTTAAATAATTATGATTATACGTAGCACAGTACAAGCATCTGTTTCTAATAAACGAATATTGTCTGAAAATATAACCGATTCCCAAAACACAAATAGTCAGAACAATATCAACATTTTGAATGTAAACACCAATTTAAATAAGATCACAGTAATAATGAATGTAGTTTCCGATACAATATATTGTTTCAATTATCCACAAAACACAGATCGCGATGTCAATATTTCATATCAACGCACACTTCCGACAAATACTAGTGACCTCGAACACACGACAAGCGGGGGATGAGTCGGCGCCGCCAAATTCAAATGGCGTTTCAAGATGTCTTCGTTTGCTCGATTTGCCGCGCTGTCACGGAGTATTCAACAAAATATCATGCGCGCATCATATGATGCGCGTAGCGTCTGAAGAGCGAATTATTCGCGCATCATATGATGTTCGTAGCGGCGGTCGGGTTAATAAGAATTTGACCAAGAATATTGGCCATACGAATTTGAGAAAAAATTCAATTAACCTACTTTCCAGCTCTTGGTGTTTTGCCGGACGAATGCGTGGACGTGTGTTACTTTCGTTCAACTTATGATAAGATTCTTAAATTTCAGTGTGATTTTTCAAAATTATTGAAACAATCGAGTTGGCGATACCATATTTTTTCACAATATTTCCCTTACTGCCAATTTTACTGCCTATACTTTTAATTAAATCCATTATCTTAGAAATTGTTATTAATGTTTTAAACGTATTGCAAACTAACACTATTTAAAATGAAACTATTGGCAAAATAAAATACGAAAAAGACTAAATATTAACACATGGACACAATAAAAATATTTACACTTTTCAAATAACACTTCATAAAATCTCAAAAGAGTGTCGGTATTCACGAAATTTACAATAAAAGTACAAAAAAGAGTCAAAATGTCAGTGAGTAATATTTTCACAGTATTTGACACAAAAATTACTAAGGATTGTTTTAAATGTAGAAAACACAAAGATAGACATAAAAAAATGAAAATGTAAAACTTTAAAATTCCGAAACCGGAGCCCAAGATGACAACTTTGACTAAACTCGTTTTTTGGCAGGATTTCCATCTTGCCGGCCCTACACACGGTGGCTGTTTGGGGGGTGTATTTATGATTGTCAAACCTCGTAGGGAGGGATTAGGGACCAACAGTGGCGGAGTCTGCGCAGATATAAAAATACTCTGTGTAAAGTGTTCAGATTTATAACAACTACACGTAAAAATATCAATTTTGTCTTTAAATTATTTCAAATTATTATAATTATTGAGTTTCGAGTTATAGGTAGAATATTGTATGAAAATTCATTGGGGGATAAAATATGAGAATATTTTCGAAATAAAGTTTTTTGTATCAACAAGCTTTTACTGTAATATATATTTTAATACAAATTAAATTAATCAACTAGAAAGATATACAAAAAAAATCTATCGAAAAAAAAATGTCCTGGAAATGCAAGTTCATGGCAAAAATATGTTCTCTGTAATTAATAATAATAAATATGATCATAAATCATTATTTTAATATTTTTAGAATTTCTTCAAAACCAGTAAAACCGAATACAACAATACAAGTAGTCAGTGAGAACAAGAACCAGGTGAAATTGGCCGCAGCTGTCTGCGGAATGTTGCAGGATGACACGCTGCTCGTCGGATACTCCAGCGGGAGCAGTTTGAAATTTGAGAGGATTGTAAGTCAGAAGAAGTTTTACTAGAAGCTCCCCATATAAAATGTGTCATGAAACTGCTTACAAATAGCAATTGAAAACTTTGGAATATTTTTATAGGAATAACAACGAGGAAGAAATATATAAGAAAAAAACATAATATGCAGGGGGGGTACACATCTCTCTGAGGCCTGTAACCTATTTTTTATTTATTTATTTCCTAATGGATTAATTGCATTCTGTATTGTGAGGTCATTTAACTGAACAATATTATTTTAGTTTTTTTTTTCTGCATATTTGCATATACATGGTGATACAGCTATTTGCATATGTGATCCTAAATGTATTCTTCCTACTAAGTGCGTTAGTTGGACCCTACTGTTGATACCGTGGTTGCATTGTGGGTTGCTATATACACAAATTTGTTTTTATAGAAAAAAAAAAAATTATTTCAGACACCAGATACAACAGAAAAAACACAAGTTCTCATCAGGACTGTGATTGACAAAGAGTCTTCCAAGAAGGAATCGGCCAAGATGAGGAATGAGGATATCACCAAGATACGCGAAGGAGATAGCAAAGACCCCTCGGTGGTCTATCTCACATCCATTCTCGGCCGAGGGGACCAAGAGTCTTTGAAGAGGCCGCTGGGTTCCAAACAGGTGATGAAAATTAATTGTGTAATAAAAATAATTAAAGAGAGAGAGTAGATACGTTATTTTGAAATTCAAAGGCTACTGATATATATTTTTTTAATTATGCAATACCTTCATAAACCTAGAGAAATAAATATACAATTTTTTACAGTACATAATTCCGTTATAACAAATGTGAATTTGTTTGATATATAAAAATTAGTTATACAAAGTTCTAGAACGTAAAAACCATTCACAAAATACAGTGGTATTACACCATGAATAAGTATGGGTGTACGTGATATATTTATGACCTTAGTGTCCAGATGAAATTAGACTATTTCAAATTAACTAATAACACCGAATTTGAATACAAATACAGTGATTATTTTATTAAGCTTGGGGTATTTGAGTTTTTACTATTAAAATGCTGGGTGCCTCGTTGACTTTGCTAATAATTAAATTAACCCTTTGAAGCCAGCTTTATTTATTATGGGGGACACCTGTAGGCCAACAATTTTTTCCATAAAACACAATATGGTAGAAAAGTGTAAAAACTTACAAAAGAATTAGGTTATCCAAATTTATGATGAAGTTTTTTAAATAAAAATCCAATTAAAATCTTTTAATAAAATATACACCAGAAAAAAATAATAAAACTTGTATTGAAAACACAAGAAACAAAGTCGGACACAGAAAGTCAGTCAAATATCGCTAACATAAAGATAAAAAGTAAACACTAGATAGATAAATTCACCCACAATACACTAAAAATTCAACTTTACGAAAAAACTAACTTATATTGCAAATAATCAGAAACAAATTCAAGCAAAAAAGAATGCCAACAAAACAAAGCAAACTAAATTGGTGAAAATTGTGATTCATCACATGTATTTTAGATCGAACAGTGCGTGCGCATTTGCACTTCATGGCCCCGAACAGGTTAAGAATGTTAATTTTAATTCACCAGGTGGATGTTCCGATGGAACTGAGATTGGCCAACCTCAGCCTTGCCCAATCTACTACAGGCACCAAACAAGTACCGGAAACTAACAACATGGCGCAGTTGCTAGTCCAGGCACTTCATTCCAAGGATCACAAGTAAGATGCCTTCTTTTATTCATGGAAATATAAAGAGAGACATTGCTTCATGAGAGTGGGTGGTCTGCACATAGAACTGTTCATTTACATTAAAAGTTCTTAATTAGATATTGAGAAGATCAAAATTTCAAATTGTAATTTAAAATACAATTCTGTCAATTATATATTAAGTCAGTAATTCTTAATTCATAATTTATATCAATCTTAAGCTTTTAAATTTGATTTTCTTTCATAAATTTTTATTTTATCATTATTTAAATCTATAAATAGTTATTGGTGGCAGAATATAACATTTCTTAAATAACATGCACTCACAGACCAGTAAATGAATAGACATGAAATAAAGTGTACATTAGTTGCGGGACAAGGGGCATTCTACACACATTCTTTGTGGAAACATAAATCCGATAGTTAATGACACATTAATGCAATAGTAAAAGTATTTACATTTTTACATTAATGCGTATTATATGTCAATGTTTAAATTTTCCTTTCAATTGAGTCATATATTTAAAAAAAGTCGCAGAGTTATTTGATTGCGTAAGTGGTCACGTGGGTGACACCAAAATGAAAATATTGAAATTAGGAATTTCTGTTAGTTCATTTCTATATATTTGGTAGTCTTTGCATGCACTAGTAAATTGCAATCCCTGTTTACAAAATAATACCGCACCATATGTGGAGCGAGCAGATTCAGATAATCTTCACTTGGTAACTTGTGTTATCCCGATGATTCAACCCGCTCTGACCCTTTGACAGTTACAACAATGAAAAGGTGTCAGAGAATGGCAAGTCAAAATGTTACATTGACATTTTTGTTTTTTTTAATTTTTTTTTGATGAACAAGATCAATTTTTTAATTAGTGATGAAGTAGTAATTTCTGTTTCATTTTATTTTTCTTTCAATCACCTTGTAAAAGTGTGCTCAGTGATTTTTTTTCGAGTTGTTTCTTCATCTTTTATCAAATGATTTAATTTACAGATTTTTTTTAACTGCTTTTAAAAGTAATTTGAGAGCAACATTGCATTAATTTGTATGAAAGATCTTGTTATTGGAATAATTAAATATAAACTTGGCCAGAAAAGTTGGAGACACACGGCAGAGTACCCCAGGACATATATAATAGCCACAGATGATAAGTTACTTTGATGAGGAGAAGCGTTGAAATACTGGTCAAACTCAAGTTTTAAAAATGTTTACAGAATAATGAAAACTATTTTTTTCTACTGCTGATGTTGAATTTCCTAGGGCGGTCCTCCTCTCTGTGAACTAAACTAACAAGTAAACTATTTTCAGATTGCTTCAAACTGTTTTCGAGTGTACAGACCCGGAGGTTGCATACAACACCATGAACCGGCTGCCCATCCAGTACCTTCCCACATTATTAGAGCACCTCACCAACATGCTGGCGGGGAAGACTAATCAGTGAGTATAATTTTATTTTTCCAGTTACTGGGGCACGCTATCACATTTTTAGCTGGCTTTTCCCAATTGTTTGCCTTTTCCTAGTTTTTATTTATATTACAGATTGTCAATACATATTGCATTTCAATTTTGAAAAGCATTCCAATAATAACATTGTTTTGTCAACTTGTACATGTAATATATTTTAACATGAACTAGGTATGTTTGTTCAGCGGGTCCCCTGGTATAATTTGTCACAGCAGCTGCGTTAAAAAAATTTGTAATCATAAACATATAATCTTACTTTTACCTTGTGTTTTATTTTCACCTTTACTGGTTACCGAGATCGATACCAGGTGTCTAAAACATAGTAGGTACGGAGTGTCGATCTCGGTACTTATTATATGTGATGCTAATGCCATCTTAGGTATTCCTTTAGTAAACTATGGTGCTAATAACACATCTAATGCATATATAAAATCAATTTTATCGAAAAATATTGTTGCTATCAGGATTCGAACCTGGATCTCTTCCAATCCGGGGAACGTGCATTATCTGATTATGCTATACTAACATGGTGGATCGACAACAAATTTTCGAACCTATATGTTACACTTTTAACAAGCAACAACAATATTTTTCGATAAAATTGATTTTATATGTATATCTTTCTAATTAATGCATTTAATTAGTATTTAAAATATCACAGACCGTCTGTTCTGAATAATTACAACTTCACAATAAGTATGTGTTCTCCTTAATAATATATATATATATTTATACAATATTATTTTGTACTTTTTTAAACTTGTATTATTGTTAACACCTGTAACTTTCTTAAAAATGTGGGTGATAATCCTGTTACAAATTAGTAAATTGAATACAACCTCAGGTCTGATAGCATATCCAATTTACCATTTATCATACTACATCATTTCTATTACAGGTGTAAATCAGCCTGCGTATGGGCTTCGGCATTATGCAAAGCCCGCAGCTCCGCTCTTCTCAGCCAGGAGACCAACATGCGCCCCCTGCTGTCGGCTGTGACAGCCAGGACACCTGCTCTGCCACGCCTACTGGCGCTACGTTCTAGGTTGGGACTACTGACGACTAGGGGTGGGGATGCCAGAGAACGCCCCACATTGGAGTACAGAGGTAAGATATCTACCGACTTGTTCTAATCAAATTGCCTTCAAGAGTTTGGTGGCATATTTCATTTGGGCGATAATTAAATATATTTATTTATTCCACTGCTGTACTTGGATCAGTTACTTATTTTGGGATCTGTAAAGTTTTGGTAAAATTGGACAAATGCAACATATTTTTTTATGTCACAAAATTTTATTTCTTCACAGATACGTCGTCGGAAGATGAAGCGGACGATGACATGGATGAGGCCCTTATGAACAATGCCAACGATGACTCAGGCTCATGGAACGAGGAAGACGATGATGAAATAGATAACGATGAAGATGGACAGTCGTCAAAAGGTTCAGACCAAGATATGAGCGAGTGAACGGGTTCATTTCTGTGTAATATGTTAATAATAATTGAATATTTTATTTTATATTTTGTTTTATTTATACAACCTTGTTACATCCAGAGAATAAATATTGACATAATTTTGAGTAATCCATTATTATATCTTCAACATTATGAATGAAATAAAGTGTGTTTAATTAAAACAAATTTGAAATCAAAAATGCCAAACTCTGCTTGACCATATTGAGACAGCGATAGGGGTGAAAATGAAACCCTGTTTAATTTTTCAATCATGTTTTATTAAAAATAATTTGTTATTTCAGATAAATTAAGTGCTCCTGTTTGAATGACAGCAAAATCAACAAAAATAATAATAATAACAAAGTATAAATATTCTGGATTAAAAATTAACACATACCACATGTAATAAAATTAATTTTAAAAAAACATCTTAAATTATATAATATGTATAAATAAAATTATTCAAGTACACATTGTGCTGAGCCATCCGACGAGATGGAAATGGTCGATTATACTTCTTGGATGAAGCAAAATGGTTCCTATGATGCTTAATGTGGTACAGTTTGACAGTGAGTATCAGGTATTTATGAGTAAACTGTATGAATTTATTTTGTGTGTTAGACGTCACTTGACACTGGTGCTAAAAGGACCAGTGGCACAAGTCTTTTAGAGTTTTCCATCAAACCATTAAAAAGGAGGAGATAAATTGTTCACAATAAAAAATGTTTTATCACTAAAAAAAAATCAATCAATATAATTTCTTTTGAAAATCTATGAAATTGTTCGGTGATAAAATATTTTCATTAAAGAAATCTGTCAAATTTATATTATAATAAGCTACCTTCAACATTGTTAACGGTAAGCGTGAGACAAAAAGATATCTACTTGAGTGTTTTTAAAAAGTAAATGTAAATTTGGTTCTCCTGATAGAACAGTTTTCTATATAATTATAATATTCCATTACGTAGTTAATGTTTCGGCAAAAATAATTTGCAGACTATTGTGTTCACGGTGTTTGCTTATTCGTAATAAATAACATATTATCACTTAATAAATAAAAATTAAAATACTCCACTCAAGATTTCTTAGCTCCACTGCCAATTCCGCATTCACTATCATCCAATTTTTATATTTGACCATCAAACGATGCGTGCTGTGCTGTGTTAAGTGTGATAAACATGTTTACAGAGAGAGGTTAATTTTTCAAAGACTGAGTATACTTAGAGATAGCATAAATAATTTAAATGTCAGCGTTTGCGCGAGATTCAAATAGATGTTTTAAGAATGCTTGAAGAGAAACAAAACTTATAAAAAATACATAACCGCTTTAAAAGACCAATTATTTTACTAATAATACAGATTGTCAAAAACCAACAAACTTATTATGTCAAATGTTTAGCTATAAATAGATTCCAATGGTGTGGTGTAGATTTGGGTCCTCTTCAAGATTATTATAACATTCAAATTACAAAAATCAACAGGTGTCTTATAATATATCTTTCAAATAATATAAATAAAGATTATAGTAATGATCATTCATACGATGATGTTTAGACGAAACATTAAAGTTTAAGCACTATATTTAAATATTTTAAAAGTAAATTTAAGAATAACGATAGCAGCCATTTAAGAGATTTAAAAAATTGCTTATTTCTCAGATATCATGTAAAATTGAATATCCAAAAAGTCAATTAAGCTTTTCATTCTTAATTCATACTTATCGACAAATTTATTTTGATTTTTTGCTTTGAATAGAATTTGAGTCTAACTCAAACACCAAAACCTTCAACTTGTTGACAATCGCATTACGAAATTAAAAACGTTTTATCAATTTACGGTGAATTAGAAAAAGTTTATTATTATTTATTAGTGAAGTAAGTATTCGATAAAGCGCTCCTTTTCAAATGCATTTTAGCATTATTACAAAAAAATATGCCGATTTCATTAAATAACCGACATTTTTAAATGTATTTATCCTTATCATATTTATGTAAGTAAATAAATATAATTTTTTTAATGTACATGAAAATGGTAAGCACCATTCGGTTTAAATAAATATTGTACAAATATATTTGTCAGTACATATTTAATAATTTATTTGTCATCTTTCAAAACTCATACAATTCATATTACAGAATGTACCAACATTGGTATTAGTTTCCTAAGGCTTATATTATATAAGGGGACCTTTCTCTTCATTATGTTCATTTTACATTTCAAAAGTTTCATCAATTGTCAATGAATATAGCCATCTTGCATTGAATGTTGGCTGACATAAAATCAATCAAAAATGTTTCCACTTGATTTCTGGGTGACATTGGACTTTCTCCCAGAAGTTGATGTAAAAGTTAACAAAAAGATGTAGTTTTATAAAAATACTAAATCACATTGGGTAATATTATTCGTGGGAAAATGGAAGAAAAAGTCTTAAACTATCAGATAGATGAATTTTTAAAGATAATGTTTACTCCGCACAAACTCTTTAGACGTTTGATAAAAAAAACATCGAAGCTTTTAAATTTTTTGTCCAATATTAAAAATACCTTATACACCATCAAATAGAAAGCACAATATAGCAGTTCTGTTATCAGAATCTGAAATCCTATGATTCTTGTTTGCTTTTGCAGTAAGCAAATTCTGCTTTTAAGCCAACAGTCCTCGATGGTTTGAATCACAAAAACTGCTTTTGACATTTGAGAGCTATAGTTTGTGACATTAATCATCGCTGGGATCAATTTGAAAGATTACTTAATTCAAAGTGCTATAATGCTAATTTCTTTTACCTTCAAATTGTGCCATGGCAGTCAGCATAGCGAAGCCGTCTACAAAGTACAAGGCAAATAGGGCTGATTTCAATGATGACATGTGGAAGGAATACAGTCGGCTTGTTATAGTTTTTGACTCAAATATCGTGGTTTTGTATGAAATTCTTCAAACATAATTCAATTAAGCTTCACTTGGTAGCGTTTTCGCAACGGCTTAAGCGATTTCTTCAACAATAATTTACATATTTACGATTATTTATGTATGTATATATATTATAAAGAGTAAAAAATTGTTACAAATGTCCAAAACATACATCAAATATCCGTCATTCAACAATTGCTGGCCATCACAGCATTCGGATGTTTCTGTCAGTGAATGGAGATGTGATGTATTGGCTGAAACAGAAACAGTTTCTATCAATCTATACATCATTGTATTTTATCCAAAGACAAGAGTTAAAAATATTACTATGTATGTATTTTTTATATTAGAATATTCTCGACAATTCAAGATGGTTTGATGAATGTAGAAGAGTGCATGTGTGCTAAGTGGTAGGTATATTGGGTTACTAACTTGACTAATTAAATAAATTTTAAAGCCAAAATAAACTTTTCATAGAGAGATTGGTATGGTGATCCACAGCATGCATACAATCCCCTAGAAGATGAAGAAATGTCATGAACAAACCTCGGAAATTGTCATATCGGTTGTAGTATTTTTAAATAATGTTGAACAATGAAAACTTATTTCAGATTGTTTTTAATAGTAATTGATATATGTACTTATAAAATATTAATATTACAGTTTATATATAATTATTGTTAGAACATCATGCAACAATAAACAATCAATATAAAATCACTGCAAAAAACTATAAAACATAATTGTCAAAATGATATTTGATGATAACAAACTCTGCATTCGATAACAGAATCAAAGATGGTGTTAGTAGAAAAGCTAACCTTTTCAGATCTATTTATTTCAATTTAAAATTGTTTTAATAGATAATTGGTTGAAAATGTGTTTACAAATATACAGAAAAAGTGGAATACAAAAAACATATAAGTGTAAGTGAGTAAAAATGTTGTTTGACGAAAACATCATATATTAAAAATACCATCATGATAATAACATGCACACAAGACGTCAAAAAGTGACCCAAGCAAGTAATTGATGAATATGTCGCGGTCATTTTATCCAGATTGATAAAAATTGATTAGTTACATTAAAGCTATGGTAAGACAAATTTTAATGACAATTAAAGACTAACATCTAAGGGATCTGAAGAAATTACAAACTTATATAACAATTTTAAAATGTTGGCCTTATAATAAAAATGTATGTGATGTGACTGAAACTAGCTGACAAAATTATATCTACAATTATTTTTAAAAAGGTTGGAAGCTCATTACGTTAAAAGAAGACAAAAAATGTCATTATTCAATTATTTTGAAACAAAATATAATTATGAAATGTTTTAATAAAATATAATGCATTATACATATGTGCGTATTTTAATTGGCACATTATAATAATGATGGCACTAAAAGTTGTTTGATTTAAAATGTTCCCGAAATCACATAATACATGAAACTAAACAAATAATCATGCTGTAATCAACAAATATCTACAAACAAAATTTTGATATATTACAAAATTCACAATAATAATGCTGTTAATTTTAAGAGAACATAATGAAAAATAATTTATTATATCAAAACAAATTAGACAAAATCAAATTGTACATCGTGCTACGTAGTTTCTGGTTAGCGACAATACCTCCACCGAATGAAACACCTCAACTCCTGGCCGACTATCATTCATTCAAGACTGGCAGTAAAGACCTGGGGATACGACACAAAAGTACACCAGTTTAATAACATAACATGCCAGAAGAATACCAAGGGGAATATAACGGTCTAGAAAATTTGAAACTGGTTTATAATAATCTTACGATAGGTTACATTACACAATAACAATTTTAAAACCATAAAAACTAGCCAGATAATATATATGTACAACCTTTTTGATGTAATCTGTAGTGGATTTAATGAACAATGTTCACTGGACAAAACTCTTGTTGCAAAATATCAATAAAAATGTCAGAAGTTACATCAAAGTGACCACAATCAGCCAGTCGATTGTAGTAATGTTGTCCATTAAATACACTGCAAGACATAGTTTTCTGGGTTGCTTTTCCATGTACATCTGGCTCTGTTTGTAACATTTTAGAGACTGTCAATATTCAATATGTACAAACACGGAGTGAAGCTAAATATAGATAGCAAAACAACTCAATAACATCAGATCTTCAGTGACTACAATGTAAACCAGAAACACAGTATTATACATTGTAATATGTACATTCTAAAAATTAATATTCTAAAATAATGATTGAGAGCGAGCATGAAACCTCAGTTTTAGAAATAGCTGCTGATGTGATGAAACTAAGCCAGTTTATTAGTATTTTAATCATTGGATTGTCCTGCCGCCACCTGGAATAGATTGCTAAACTTACAATAATGGTAAAAGTTTGTTAAGTCATAAGTTCTTCTGGAATGTCGTCCATCTTTATCATCGGCGAAACTACAGTGGAACCGTACCAGGAAAAGTATCGGTTCGGGTGAGCCACCAGGGTGCCATCTCTTGATAATATAGGAAAGAAGAAGATATTAGATGACCAATACAATAATATACATTATGTAAACATGCTCATAAATTTGTGATAAGTAAAAATAATATATTATAATACAATCCTTTTGTCCTTTGTGCTTGTGTCCATTAACTTGATTCAAGTACTAGCACACCTCATTTTAAAATAAGACTTTTATATTGCAAGATACAAAAGATTAATTTGTTATGTGTAAATAATTATTTTTTAGTTCAAAATTATTGACCATATAACCTAAACCTTAAATTCCAATTTATTCCAATAGAACATTTTTATATCACTCTGGCTTCCTATTGAGGAGAGTTAATATTTATTATCATTTTGAAAATCATAACAGTTTATTTTTTCAATAAAACTATTCTTACAGAATCTTCCTTTTAAATTATAAATGCAATCAAATGCAAATAATTTTCATTACATTTTTTTATAAATAATTTGATGTCTGCAAAGATGAAATTTCTCTGGTGTTTTGCATATATGTATATAGTTTAATAGACTGATAAAAATAAAGTATTTATGTATACTTTTTGAAGAAGAATCAATCCACTGGCTCCAAACTTAAAATAACTTTTAGGTTTTTAGAAACTAGTTCACGTGATAAATAGTTAATGGATTAAATTAGATTACAGCACCGAAGAGCGTGATTAGCTATAATGTAATAAAAAATATATTACGTATATTATCTTGCTTAAATTAAATCCATAAAAACATAACTTCATGCTGGTTGCATGAAACCTATGTTTAGTTTACACTTTAGCTTAAATGTATCAACTCAGATCTATTAACTACAGACATAAAACAATGTGAAAATAATAATACTTATAAGAAGCACACATGACTGACTACATTGAAACAAGTAGAATAAAATAACTAAAAATACCTTTTTGTTCCGAAATAATTGTCGGTAAAAGACCTGGCAACCCAAAATAAATGTAACACAATTAATAAAAATGCGGCAATACTCTTCCAAGGCTTTGTATATTGCAACAGATACAAGCGTTACTTCACATCAAATAAATATTTTGTATTAACAATGAGCCTTATAAAAATTTGAGTAATTTATTATTTGCATCTTTTGTTTACGACATTTATCTCACTGAAAGGCGATTACCATCTTTATTTTTAAACCATTTTTGCAAATAAAATATAATCATGTTCAAATGTTTAAAAAAAATTCCAATATTTTACTTCTGTAGTATCAGAATTGTTTAATTTAATGTCATTATTTCAGTTGATTTGCTAAATATTCAAAATTACTTATTTAATGTGAAATCAGTGAAAGACCTCTAGCAAGATTGATTGAAATTAATATTTTAAACTCTTGAAATTAGAATATCGATGTACATCGATGCGTATGCCAGTGTACGATGTGACCACAGCACATTCACTTTCTCATGCCTGCAGCTTGAAGTACTAAGGAAGAACTTGCTCTGTAACAGGCGGCATTTATTTACGAAGAAGTTTGTTTTATATTGAATCAATACCAATCACTAAAATTACTAGAAGCCATTTTCAAATTATAATATGATATGTATAAGTAAAGGGTGTGGATTTGTCAGAAAAATTACGATGATGTGCTTATGAAGACATTAAATACATAGTTTAATATATGGCAAACCAATAATATATGTATGAGAGCATCAACCATATTGGCATTTAAAGAGTTTTGGCGTAATTTGCATGATGAACAGTGTTCTACATAGTTTAACCATAAATACTGTAAACACAAACTTACTCATGCAAGAAATAAAATATATTATATTTAGATCTGGCGATCATCCGGCTTAAATATGGTGAACTTGGAAGTAAGTACACAACTATTAAAATTACTAATGGAATTTATTGTTCCCACATTGATCAATAAATTACCAATATCCTTGTGGGTCAAATTCTAATTTTGATAAAAAAATAATCTAGCGTGTGTGTTAATAATTTTATTAGTACACTTAATAAATTACTTTTGTTGTATATTTAAGATATAGTACATTGAAACTTTGCGGGTCTAGCAATTAATATCATGTTAAAAAATACAATTTAAATTAAATTAAACTGAGTAGTATGTTAATAAATAAAAAGAATCTCATTAAATAGACTGTGAAGTCGCCCGAATGGAAATTCTTAACATATATGCCAAATATTTTAACAATACTAGTGAAAATGTTTCAATAGACGCGCTTTTGGTATGTTGGTCCATAATATTTTTTAAATACATATTGCTTCCATAAATACTTCCTCTTGTAAGAGATATGTGGATAAATGATGTATGTATAATACTTTGTTTAAGGGTGCCCTTGAGAGCGCTGAGAACAGTGGGAAAGGTTGATCCACATCAGTCGGATTAACTTCTCATACAATACAATGTTTAAAATAATGACTCGGTGCTGACTGCATAGTTATTTATCACTGCTCTCGGTATGTGTTGCACTCTGTGGACATGCATGGTAATTGTAATTTGAAACTGTCCAGAAAAGAAAAATTGTTTGTATTTCGTTTTTTTTACCATTTATTAGAGGATGTTCATAACACGTGGTTTCCTTTTTGAAGTAGACACTAAACTGACTTAAGCTGGCTTGCATGGCAAGCGTGTCAAAATTTTTCCTTTTAGATTCACTACTTTTACTTCCTATAATTCCTGCATTTCTGAGTGGTGACATTAAATCAATACATAAATTTCATTAGTAACAAACTTTTAATTAAGATTAGTTAAAAAATTAGATGGTATTGTAATAATATATATCTATATATCTTGCATCAATAAAAATTTTCACAATTTTTTTCTTACATTATTGTGATGCTAAGCCAATGTATTGAAATAAAAATTGATATTGTTATATAAAACCATTAATTGTATAACAATAAATAAATAAACTACACAGATTTTACAGGGGCGAAGCAAAGCTTTCAAATATGTGTATTTGTAGCAAAAGAAGCGTGAAATAAACCTTTTTACACAGCGGGTCTATACATATATTTGGAATGGGACAAGATTTAACTTCTTTCTGCAGAGTAGAGTGGAGTCCTCGGTTACAGAAGCTAAACTATAAGACGGAGAGCCAGTGTTGCCAATGTTGGTGAGTCAATGTACCTGGTTTACAAGACGGTTTACAGAGTATGGTGACATCAAGAAAAACATTTTTTTTTACATATAGCCTCCGGTGATGTGCCAATGAAAAAAGCAATACATATTATCAAAGAAAGAAGTTTCTTTCTTTACATTTAGTATTATTTTTTAATTTAAAGAGTACCAAAAAGACATTTGATAAAGTACCCATATTTTATAACAATGTAAAAATTTGAGAAGGCACCAATTTCATCTTTGTTTAATCGGCTTGTACCACTTTTTTAAATGTAAATATGTAATTACAATCAGTATTCAAAACGAAATAATTCATGGAATGATTCAAGAGGTATTGAATAACAATATTACTTGTCTATAAATTATTTTGAATGGTGTGTATGAATGTGTCGAATGAGAAATAATGTAAGATACTTAGATTAATCAATATTACATACTGTCAACAGTGCAACACACTAAGTGCTCATGTGTGTTACATCCGTGTTCTGTGATTGGTCAAAAAAAAAATCCACTGAAAAATAAAGTGTGATAAAACTAGAAACACATATAACCCAAAAAAATATATATGTATACATTGTACATAAATAGTGCAACCAGCAAAAATTGATCATCAACAAAGCAGGGAAATAAAATCATCCCTCTCTAGTAAACAAAGTAACAAAACGGAATTATTTAATATTAGTATTTCAATAACAATTGGCTGACGATGATCAAGTTATCTTGGACCACAATAAATAATACACTCAAAGCATCAGTGTTAGCATCTCCCATCGCTGTAATATACAAGTAAACTCATATAATATACAATTCAAGATCCTAATATTACCAATCGGTTTGAAATGAGTGCAATCTAAGGCACTCATTTCAAATCATTTATTATTTGATATCACTACCTTTCTTACAAAACACTGCAGCCAACAAAAATTAAAATTATAAGAGAAAAAAACAATATCTACATTATAATGTAAAATAAATATGTCTTGTCAGTTTGAATATGTCATTAAAATGGAGACATCTTGGAACATCAGTATGAAAATTCACTCCCGAAAATGCAAAGTTTTCTCTTCCATTCTTATAATTTAGTATATTAAAAATACATTTGATTATCTTATTCTTTCAAAAACTAATTGTGGTATCATCAAAACATGTTCACTAATAATAAAATAAGCGAATCATGTCACACAATTACAAAGTCGTGTCTAGTCGCCAATTATCAAAATACAGATTATATTCCAGCATGTTAAAATGTATTTCAGTGTAGCTCCATTAATATATATGATATTTTACTAGTAGAAATTAACGCACTGCTTTAGTAGAAAACCAGTTTTGTAAAAATTGTTGGTTATAACGTTTTAACAGGAATGCCAAATGGGTTATACAGAAAATGTTCAGACTGAATTCGAGCATCTACAATGATATTGGAATAAATTTGAATGGATAAAGTCATTTGCAATTTATTTTTACAGAAATAAATTACAGAAAAGACATCAATATCCCGTAACTTAATTACATTGTACATCCCGATGCAAAAAGTCACTTAATGTAAAATTGTGAAATCTGCACATTTACATAGAGCATTTACGTAGAGCTATTTGTTAGAAATCATTATACATAGTATGTATTTGAAAAAACTGTAAAATCTTGTTGTGGTGATGTCTTAATTATGGTAGTTTATAATGCAAAAGTACAGTTCTACATTTATTAACTACCACTTTCTAATCTCATCTCGGAGAGTAGCGAATAGTGAATAAGAAATAGAATAGAGAAAAAAGATGAGTTGAAAAAATAAGGAACAGAATACAAAGGATCGATGTGCTGGTAGATATGCACTTACAGTTCTATGGTGTGGATGGTTGAATGCGCACAGTTGTGCACCACTCTGACATGGCAGTGTTTGTGGCATTGCATCAGGCAGTCTCGGCACTCGTAGCCCTGACAAATTAAATTCAACATTGATAATTGGCATTCAACAATAAAATACAAATGTAATAATATTGGACGGATATAAATGAAACAATGTTATAACTCTACTTGAGTTTATTAGCACTACTTGAGTGTCGAGAGAAACAATAACTCTCATCGACAGGTGAAGTATTAAACCAACTACACACAAATATAGGAGACAAGGCTTAAGTGGTAGACATACAAGAAATTAGGTACTGACAGATGGCGGGGGAGGGGGCGGAGTTACTGGTGGAAGGTGGGGGGTGGTTCTAACGGGACTATTGAGAGGAGAGGAGATGAGTTAGAGAATGTAATATTGTTTAACAAATTAATACCCAAATTAAAATTCCTTTTTATTTCTAAACTTTCAAAATTATTCATTTTATTACCTTTACGCATGACGGGATGGAGAGTTTAATGGAACACGAATTAAAGAAATAATTATGTGGTTCCTGAATTCGAAAAAGTTGTTACTAGTTAGACAACGACAGTGCTTTTTTAATCTAATTTTGAGATTTCTAGAGGTTAACGCTGATTCTATCATTAATAATACTGTTTGATATACAACCTCTCAATAATTGGAACTATTTCATACAATTAATCAATGCCTAAATTATTAATAATTTTAACCAGTGTCGACATCTCTTGTTTATAAATAATATTATGTAAATAGTAACTAGCCATTTCAGTCAATATAATAGAGTTCCATAGTAAATTTCCCATCTATCATTAACAAAAATACTTTTTGATACATTTGATTGTCTTCATTTTTGTCTCTGGTCTTATTATTTCCATCGTTGTTTCATTGTTGTTGAAATTGTTTTCTCTCTTTATATATTCTGAGTGTTAGGCACCTAGCGCACAATATTTTAGGGGTGATACATGTAAAATATATGAGTCAAAAATGTTCAAGCTGCATGTGCCTAACCATGTCAGAGTATAAGCATTTAAGAAAAATCATTTTACTATATTTTCCATATTAATACAGTATCTATACATACTCCTTGAACATTTTCGATTCGTAATTTAGTTAGGTATCCACCCATAAAATATTGTGGTCTAGGTTAGTTACACCCAGTATATATGTTAATAAAGAAGCTGATAAGATTAAATTAAATAAAATCACTTTTTATGAAACCACGAAATAATAATAAAAATAATAAATTTCGCAGTTTCATGCAAAGTGATTGTATTTTATTTAATCTAATATATCAAACCACAAAGTGATTGCTTTCTATGAAAATATAAGAAGCTAATTATCATTATAAATGTTTTTATTTGACTGATAAGACATCTGTTGAGGAAATATGTATATAACTCTACAGATAGGACAAAGCGCAACATGGAGAGGTGTCAGATTTACAAACTGATCCCAGCTACTGAGAGTGGGCAGTGTTAAACGGACCAAACACATTATAATGCAAGACTAAAGAAAATAATTTTTGAATTTTTTCTCACCTGTTTTCCGATTCGCCTGGCAATGTTTTTATTACAGACTTGACACACGATTCCCCTGTGAAAAAATATAAAGTAAATCAAATATGTACTGCAATTAAAATATCACTTCAAGCAAGGTTTTAAGGTTTTATTTATTTACTACATTTTATGAAACCAGACAGTCCCATGTTCCAATATTACGCATGTGCATTTATGTAATAACAATGTAAAAGTTACTTGGAACACGGAGCAAATTACAGGGTAAACAAATTATGTAATCATATTTAGCACTTAGCACAGAATCACTTCCCAATATTTAATATTCCAAAAGATACACATTTTTAATGTTTTAAGTATTAATCAAATTTATCAAAAATATGCTTTAATGCAAATACACAAGAGTATACTTTAATACTAATATATATTACATACTAAGAAGTTGTTTTAGCAATAGATCAATGTCAGTCTAGGGAATATGACAATACACAAACTGAACTCTAGCACTAGCGTACCAATCAGAGTTTTAAAAATTTAAAGAGATGGAGTTAAATTCAATAAATTTCAAATCTAAAGCAAAAATTTTATTAATGAAACAACAATTAGATGTTGAAATTTAACATACACATATGACTTTCAAGTAAGTGAACATGTCAAATAATTTATATATTTTCACTAACTTTCTCTATTTTTTTTATTATATATTTTATATAATGCTCTTTTGTACATAATATTGTAATGAAAATGCCCCCTTTTTAAACACGAGAAATGATTCCTCTTAAAAAGGAGTATCCCTTAAAATGTTTATCATTAACAGAATTTGCAGTATTTAATACTACATTGAATTGTTATATATATATATTATTATACTTTGTAAAAAAAATATTTAAACAAAGAATTTAAATCTATAAAAAATAATTAAAATGACATATTATGTATACATAATCAACCCTGACTTCACATATTCACACTCCTCTTATGTATTTTTTTGCATGAACTGCAAAATATTATAAAGTATGATTAAAATATATTAATGCCATTTTACATGTATGTGTGGATTAAAAAGCCATAATGTTATTTAAAATACATGTTTGTATATATATATATATATAAATCATATCAAATAAAAATATTATTTACTTTTATTAATAATGTCTTTTGACAATTAAATAGAATTCTATAATAATTGTTTTTCATTTTGAAATTGATTGATAGTGGTTTATCGCAAAATACTGTAACTTTATCACATTAGAGTAAAACCCCGTTAATTTGTATTCCAAAATAATTTTCAGACCCACATGCCATAAATCAATACATTTTTACATCGCGTAATTGTACATTTTTTAATAACAAAGTTTTAATTACAGTACTCGCGGATTTTGTCCACCCGTGTGAAACTTGCTTTGTGTATGCAGTAACTGCACACACCTGGGCCCGCTCGTATGGTGCTTCCTTGAAAATCCCTACTGCTGCAGTACGCCGATAATTGCATAGATTGATATTAAAGGTTCTCTAACCAGTTTGTGCTAATTACTGATACCTTTATCTTTTTTTTATACATCACGTTATATTTTATACTTCGTAATTCAAAATAATTTGAAGTACCTTGTGCTATAAAACAGTTTTTAAATTAAATAATTTGAATATTAAAACAAACTGTGGATAAATTACAGTGCGTTCAACTTTTTGCTTGGAACACTACCATTACCTATGCTATCACCGCCGAGTGCCTGTGTCCCTGAAATTGGAGAATTTTGTGTACGCTTAATTCAGTTTACAGCGTCAAATTGCTTTGATAGATTGCGCTAATTACTTGTAGTAATATAATAATATAATATATAGTACATATCATAAAATAATGAGAAGTTTTCTCGGAATATGCGAAAATATATATGTGTATATTTCATGCGATTTTTTAGAAATTTTCTTAAGTATCCACTAAGTTGAATCCTTCGATTCGATTGTCTCAATCAGTATTGCGCAATAAAATCATTTTTAGACCCTTGAAATTCAAATGAACAGGGATTTACTGTAGTAATATTGTACACTATAAATAAAAAGTATTACGGGTACAGTAAGACCCAATGGTAAAATGGTTTAATTTTTAATTGATAAACTCAAACGACAACACAAAGATGAAATCACTCTAAATATGTTTTACAAACCGTTGATAATTGTTAACTGAACCGACGATAATCTGTCCCCTTAAAATAAAAGAATAAAAATAAATAAAGCAATAAAAGTTACATAAAATAGTTTTCAAAGCGGCTTGCCTCCAATATTAGAAAATCAATAATTATACTCTTATCCTTACTTTCAAATGTACAAATCTTTTTTACAAAATATACATTAAAAAAAATGCACATCAAATCAGACATGTAATTAATTAAATATATTGCCGATAAACAGTATGAAATATGCAGAGAATAGTGTCCATAAATGTTTGTAATGTAATGAGGATTAAAAAATGAATGTAAATATAACCAACCCTGCCAAGTGCTTGGCCACGAAGGTGTGATCATTGAAGATGTGCAGTTTGGTGCCCTTGCGTCGCCAGCGTGATCGCTGCGCGATATTCAGCGGCACCAGGAAGTGCTTGCGGACTCCATTGTCCGTGGTCTCCAGCACTAAGGTAGATGCCTCATGCAGGTAGGTCCGTGTTGAGGCCCCCGATACGCCTGACATCTCACTTATCGATGATCTGGAATCGGAAGATTGAAAGGTTTTGTAAGTGCAATAATAATTTATTTTTATTAGAATATCAAATGTAACACATCTTTGTTTATGTAGAATTTTTTAATTTATTACAGTAACATAATTGAACTTTCAATTATTATAAGCAAATATTTATTATAGGTCATCTTTTTTTTTTTTATTACCAACCAAGATTTGGGTCACAAATTTGAAGAATTATGTGTCACATTTTTTTATACAATTTTTTAAATAATGAACCTACCAGCTATATAATAAACAATGACAATCAATGCCATCTCAAAGAGATAATGGTCCATAAAAACATGCAAGGTCACTTTTGGCAAATTATAGAGTAAAATTGAAACAGAAAAATGATCATATTACATATATGTAAATACATACATATATTGTTTTACAGTAAGTGCTTAGTGCAAAGATAAACCTAACTTACATAATAACCATTCTAATTTCAATATGTCTATAAGTAGTTCTAATAATACAATTCAAGACATTTTTGATTTTCATACAAATGAATACTACATAGGCAAAAAAATACACGTCAAATGTTTTCTAGAAAAACTACATCTATCAAAATCCCTAAATCTGTCTTCATTATTCTGTTAAACTGTTCAATAACTTCAAATATATTTAATTTTACTTACCTGAGCGAGCTATTTCACCCGGAAATGTTGGAAAGCAGCAGAAAAAATAAAGCACATAATGTGTATAGCTAATTATTGGTGACACAACATCAAGAAGACGACAATAAAGAGAATCAACAGAACAAAATAATAGTTTAGCCGAGATGTAGACTCATGAATATGATGAGTTTATTATTTGGGCTAAAACAAAAATTTTTCATGCAAACAAGCCCGTAATAAAATTATTGTGTAATTTAATTGTCATAATCAGTCAGTTTCAACTTTTTCATCTGACAAGGAGCAATATTAAACCATAACAAATGTTGATGTTATTGCAATATACTGATCATGTAGAGCCCTTCGTAGTTACACAGTCCATCTAGACATATATGTATTGTAGTTTTCAATATTTTATTCTAAAAAGGGTACTTTGTGAACCAATTACATATTTGCAATTGTCCCGTTAAACCCTTGTCTGCAAAGGTCTGCTTGGATGGCAGATAATACTTAGTCAAAGTACACAGATCTACTTGGGTAACAGATAATACTTTGTCAAAGTATACAAATCTACTTGAATGAAAGATACTTTTTCACAGAGTACAGTGGTCTATTTGTATGGTAGATTTGATTCAAGTATTGTTGTATTTTAAAAATAAATAAGCATATTTTTGTTTGTTAAAGATATTTCGAAGATAAAAACCTTCTGGAATTTCTGGATTCGTCTCCAGATTGTATGGGGGAGCTGGTTGAGGATGGTCCTCCGGAGTGGATGTTTCTGGAAGGAGATGGGACAGACAAGGAGTTATCTGGAAAAAATAACACACATATATATAGAAACTTTTTGCATCCATTTTGTGGTATAAAATGGCAAAAGATTAACATCAGATTGAAAAATATTACATTTTCACATTTTTAATCAGGAATAATTTTGTGTTTCAGAAGACTGCAATCATTATGGCAACTCTAGAAATATTGGAGTAGTTCGTACCCACAAAATGGTTCCTGTCAGCGCTGATACTTCTTCCATTTGGTCTCTCTTCAGTCTCACTATCCGGTACATCCACCGATCTTGCACGTGTTCTGCCCAACCTATCGTAAGAAAACAGTCATTAAAATGACAATCTATATTCTTCGTAAAAATTATTTTCAATCAATAAAGCTGAATGCACATGACAGAGCATCAGCTGTGATGATGAGCACTAAATATGATAACGAGAGAGACAAATGACATGCTTGATATCTGAATCAAAAATATGTTCACGTAAAAACCCAAGCATGTATGTGATATATTTTCATACTAAATAATAAATAAAAATAAAAATAAACCTGTACCTCCGTTTAATTGTTCCAAAGAAGTCTCGCTTCTTTTTCTGTCTTGGTATTCTTTCTGGGGGCTGGCCATTGTCGTACACTTGGTTCGGTCTCAGATCCCCTGGCTAATGCAGAAAAAGTATGATTAAATTAAAGAAACTAGACAAACTTTTCTTTCGATGATGTAAGATTTAAATATAATAATGTTAGAAAGAGATTTTTTAACAATATCAGAGATTGTCTCAGTAAATCTTGAGAGAATGATCCCCATGTGACGTCATTAGGTTGATAAATATCACTACTTCCTTGAAAGTGTAATTGTCATATTTCTCTTATTGTTGGGAGGGAAATGCAAAATCATATATATCTCATTGATTTAATCGAATTCTACGATTTCTTAAAAAAATGTCATCCATTATATTCAAGACTCTCTAGCTTTATCCAGAAGAAAATTGAAAATTTGGAATCAAATTTTCAGCTATTTACGTACATATAAATATTAAATTGTGTGAACCAAAATTAATTAAGTGTTTTAAAATTATTATCTCCCTCCCAATACTATAAACATTGAAATCATTAGCCATGTATTTAATAAACAATTTTATTTAATAAAAACAAACCTCTCTTAATCCAAACTCGTCCTTTCCATCGAATTCATCCTTATTTCCTCCGTTTGCAATTTCTTCCGTTATTACATTTTTGCTCACATCGACAGTGACTTTTTTTTCAGAAGATCGACTCAAAGGTGTCGTGTTCAATTCTGGTTCATCTTCTTTTTTCACAATTTCTTCTTTAACCTCTCCATTTTCTATTAAACCATTCTTCTCTTGCAAATCTTTGTTTTCCTGTTCAGTTATATTTTGTTCCACTTCGATAAATTCACCGGAATCAGTTATTTCTACCTTCATTCGCAATTATTTTCGTTTACAGTATTTGTTTAGACATGTCAAAAGAGGCATTATAATGCCAAGTGATATAATAGGATTTTCAATATAAAATGAAAGTAGGTTCCGTCCACGAAGATTTAAGAGCAGCAGAAATTTAGATCCATTCCAAATTTGAGGTTTGACACAACATAAACAAAATGTTGAGAATTGTGGTTCAATTTTTTTAAAATGAATATTCAATTAATGAAAGGCAGCATCAGAGTTAGTTCCATTATCACAACATGCGGCGTAAGGTAAAAAAAAAAAACATAATATGTTAAATCAACAGAAAAATGCACACATGTTAATTAAAAAATAACAAAATATTTCAATATATAGTAAGGAGTACCATAAAGACTAAAACTTAAAACTTTGAAATAAATGACAAATTTGAAACATTGCACAAAGAATAATTATTGTATAAACCAAGCGCTTCTTTTTATTTATTATTAAGGTAGGTATATCATTTAAATGTAAAATATATAATATTGACAATTCGCAATTCAATTCTTACCTTAGTTTGTTTCGGTGTCTAGGTACATTTTCAATCCCGGAATAATAAATGCATGAAATAAAAAAGATTATAATTAGTATAAACAAAACAATACACAAAAGCGTGCCATGTTAAATACTAAAAAAATAATTAAGATACAAACACAGCAGTGCTACGAATAAGATAATGTAAAAAAATGTATAATTTGCCATTGTCGTTTGCCACAACGTTTTATGTGAAATTATGGCACATTTTTAAAAATCATTTTCTACTTTTTTAACACCAAGGTTGATGTCATAGCTAATTCCAATTTTAAAAAAAACTAAAATAAAAATAATTAGTAGGTTTATTATTAAAAGGGTAATTTTTTCTCAATATCATAGAAATAATTGTTTCCAATACAATTAATAATCTTGATGATTGAACGTGATATTTTTGATGGTCAGCATTTTTATGGACACTGTAAAGACTGGAACGTTTATTCCCCAAAACTAGGCTAGACCTAATAAACTTTCTGAATTTCTTCAGAATATATTTTTTCTTTGTTGAAAAAAGGTGTTCTTTTCTTTCTAATGTGTCACCCCAGCGATACATCCAATCAGATTGAATTTAGCTTCAGATTTGTATCAGTCGGCAATTCCTATCAAAGAATTAGGATCATCATTTTGGATGCATTGAATAAAATCAAAATCAAAAAGATCTTATAAACTCTCATGGTTGTTGCGAGCTTATATGGGGCGCATTTTTTAATAAATGGATTTTTTTTAAGAAACGCAACATCATTTTTACTTTCTTCGGACGCTACACACCTTAAACTACTTCTCAATACAGTCGCCACTATTATTAAGACACTTGTCATAACAGGGTGCCAATTTTTGAATACTTTTGTCATAAAACGACGCTGCTTGGGATGAAAACCATGTCTGTACTCTGTCTTTGAGTTCATCATCATTATCAAAACACTTGACACCAAGGAACCACTTCAGATGAAGAAAAATATGAAAATAACTTGGCACCAAATCAGGACAAAACAGGACACACTTGGCGATGAATGTCAGCTGGTTTCATGTTTCGTGCATTCAAGAAACGAATCATAGACCGTATCTCACAGTCGGCGGGCTGATCTATTGTCTTGAACATTTCAACCACTCATTACAAGATGGCCATACAATGTAAATATCTCTTACGTCGCATATGGTGAGTCAACAGATGAAGGAAACTATTGCGGTACTTACTTAAAAAAATGCGTCTCGTATATAATTTAAATATTAACCTTTTGATACATTAGGCATATACAATTTCGTTATATATTAGTCATCTACTAGATAACACATAATATGTGTTGTATGATTCCATAAATGTGTTTCAATTTCATCTTTCAGTATGCTGTTTGCATGTAAATGCAAAAAGAATTCTGAATATTGATCATAATATTATACTTCTATCTAAATACTAATAATAAAGTTATTCCAAAAGCGAGGGAGTAGTGCAGTCAGTAAGTGAACAAATGAACACAAAACAAAAGGCGAATCAATAATGGAATTTCAAGCATTTATTTATACCCTTTGAACACTGTGTATGATGAGTGTGGACTTATTTGCTTGGGTTACGGGACTCCGTTCCAACTCTCTCAGCGCCGATTGGGTCAACTGTGCATTACCGTTCATTGTTCCATCTGAAATGTCACACATTAAACACTTATAGTAATAACAAGAAGCCTAAAACCCACAATGGACATCAATATGTAGTCAAATTCTCAAAAAAAAAATTATAATCCGTCCTATAACAGTCTCACATTTACAGAAATATTTGAAAAAATACAGAATTTAGCATACACAGTAGTATACCATATGTGTGAAGTAAGAAAAACACTGGAACATAAATAATATCAATGTTATTTCCAGATTTATTGCCAAGCTCGGAGATTTGAATCCCACTAGCGACCATCTGTTTTTTTCATTACATTTATGAAAACATTTCAAATAATGTACCATGTTTCGTATACATATATTAATTTAAAAACAACATATTATGTACACATTTTGTAACTGTGAACATATTATTGTTATTGACATTGTCAGGTCATTTAATGTTAAAAATATTAATACAAATTAAGTTAATCAACTAGAAAGATACATATACAGAAAAAATCTATCAAAAAAATATTTAGTTGCTACCTGGATTCGAACTAGGACCTCTTCCTATCTGGGGAAGCGCATTCACCATTTCGGTATAACAATCAAACACATTTTGACAAATTTGAATTTATATTCTATAATTTTTCCAATTGATACATCTATTATTCCATTTTTGAAAGCAATCAACTTTATATTGCGGTGAATCTCAAATACCTTTGAGTAAAACTAACAAAATGCAACTTCACAACAATGTGTATTCTCCTTAAAAATATTGTTCTTTTGAATGGGATTTTTTTTTCTTTTTACAGATTGACTTCTGTCAAAGGTTTCCAACACTGAATCAATTCTTTTTTTAAATAATGTATATAAATATACACATATTTATTCTAGGTACACATAGCATAATAAGTTTACCATTTTAATGTTATTATTGTACATTTTTTAAACTAAATACATACCCTGTTTAAACATGGTTCTCGTGGTGGTCAATGTCTGTCCAGTTGGTGACACTGTCTTGAGTGTTTCTTTTAACTTGAAAGGTCTTCCTTCTGTCAGGGGAATATCAGCACCCTCTATGAACAGGAACTGGAAGTAAAAAAAAAATTAAATTAGTCATTTATGTTGGATTGTTTGAGGGATCAGAAATAGCCCTAAATGAATAAAATGGAATAACATATAATCAAAAATTGTTAGTGATAATGTACTTTTTTACAATGTTTGTTGTGCTTAATGAAGGTTCCCAGTTTTTCTAATAATATCTCAATAAATATACAAAATGTGATTCAGAAATTGTATTTACATAACACATAAGAAATTATACACACCTTCATATAAATTATCATACAGTGTAAAATTTAATAAACAAAGAAAAAAAATTCTAAAGAACTGTTATAAAATGTTTGCACGGGCAAAGCATATACAGTATGTACACTTAATTTCTATTATTGATTATTTAAATAGGATTAAAATAGAAAAGTATTTGAATTAGCATCCTCATTAGGTATAAATAAAGATACTTTTTTGATTGGCTTTTACTTTATAAGTGATGCATTATAGTGAGAGAATTCATCAAAATGATGTTGAAAAGAGCTGGGTCATAAGGTTTAGAAAATATACTCAGCATCATCTCCAGTAGATCCCAGTGAAACCTTGGTCAACGTGTGCTCATCTATACTTCGGAATTCATTGATTTAAATTCTCGGCTATATATATTTTTGCCTCTTTAGTAATCATCTAGATCATTTTATCTCCACATCATCCATAAAATCACTAAATACATTAGTTTGAAATTACCTCCACAGTGAGAGTTCCCGTGACTGGATCATCCTGCAGCGGTCTCGCTTGCAACCGGATGACCTGCCTCTGCGATGGGCTGATAAGCAACTCCTCAATACCGACTATGCCCAGACCCAGAAACCTAGGTGCGTGCTGCCCGATTCCTTTGTCAAACACTTCCAGCAGGATCTCTGCCGTGTTAGGGGACAGCTCACTACCAAACACATAATAATTAATAGTTTTCAAGTTGTAAAAATAATTAATGTTTATTTATAAAATTTGTACTTGTTTTTCATAATAAAGAATATTTTAATAATATGAAACTGTTGCAAAAACATCTATTTTCTGCGCCAAATAGACTTAGTGTGAGCCAAGACAGTAAAAAGTTCAGTAGCTAGGTGGTAGGCAGAGAGAAGAGGTGATATAGTCAGTCCCGGACAGTTAAACTCACAACAAAAAGTGCTCATCCCAGAGCGGCTCTCCTGTGTCCCGCTTAGTGCTGGTCTGATTTCGCTGTGAAGGTTCATCCATTTCCAGCACGCAGAACGAGGCGGTGCATGGGCCCAACTGCGAGGCGCTCACTACCTTCACCAGCAGGCGCTTGTCCCCGGAAAGCAGCTGCTCGTTCTGGCCCATGTGAGCGTACAGTGGGTTCTGGGCAACAGGAAATAAAATAAACTGGTCATATGAAACAATGAACATTACTGGGCTGCCTCCAAATATAATCCCGTAAGTCTCTGAGAGTTACATTTCTAGGAAGATCTTAATAAATAAACAAATTTTTGCATAGTGTGAGAACTGTCACTTTGAAAATGTGTGTGTGTGTGTGTGTGTGTGTTAGATGAGTGGTGGGGGGGACACTGGTTATAAGAGGCCATCACGGGGGGGAATAAATTTCAATGATTTTTCTGGATATTATTTTATTTTTACCATCTATTTTGTTGCATCCCTGTATTAACACCTAACCTCGACTAAACTCCAATTGGTACTTTGGTGACTACCTTTTTTATCTACCAACTCAAAGTATACATCCAGAACCAACAATGACAGGTCTGCCCTAATCAAGGAGTAACAACCGGAATTCTAGTAATCTAGTATAAAATTTCTAGAAACAATAACATTTGATTTAAGAAGACTCGGTCATATTGATGATGTCGGAAGATCCAGGTTGTAAAATCTTCAAAATCATTTTTCTAAATAGTTTCCAAGCTAGCAGAAAGCTTCTAGACCACACAAATACAATTTAATAATGAAAAATAATGGTGTCAAAAATTGGCTCTTACATTGTTTTAAAAATGGGACTATAATTACCATGGAGTCATAATGTAACGGCATGTTCCTGGACGGAGTCTCTGAAGCTCTACGCAATCGAGGACAAGTGGGATAGTGAGCCAGGCTGTACTGCACCTGAGTACTTCTGAGCGCACTGACTACTATCTCGCTGGAATTACACAAAAGCACATAGAATATACTGAAAAATTAGAATCGAAAATATTATTATATTTTATTTTGAAAATTATTTATTACATCTTTAATTTAAACATTCTAGTGGCCGGTATGAGGGTTAATAATAACAAGCATCAACCTTATAACTTCCTGAAGTTGAGGTTCATCGGGATTGGTTCTGAGGGGACCCACCGGAGCCAGGGCTACCTTGACATCGGGCCAGCCGTCGCAGCGCAGCTCGCCATTCAACTTCTCCGTAACACACAACACATTTAGACGGGCACGGAATCTGAAAATAGATGATGGTATAAATAAATATCACTATTATTTTAATGTGAGCATTGATGAAATTAGTTATATTTATTTTTAACATAAGTAATCTAAGCATTCTATCTTGATAATTCTAGACATCTGGAAACTTTAACCTGACCGGCTGACACTCACTTGTTAACGTTGACCCGATAATGAGCTACTTCCACCTTGTCACCCTTCTGTCTGAAGGCCTTCAACTGAAGGGCAGGGGTCGCCTCACAGTCACAGGTGATAGTCTGAAAAATACAAGAATTGCAAGATGTTCATTTGATTGTGAAAAAACATAATCTTCAAAGTGATCAATGTCAACTGTGCATATATGCAGTGGACACTTGCGACAGGAACCTATTTGAAATGTATATTAAAGATCAATTTGAATGAGAGAAACCTTAGTGAAGTGTTGACCGATAATGAAATTTGACGTTTGCTCAATCAGCTAGCTGCGAGTAGGCTGGCTGAGCTAACGTGACAATAAGATTAGTATAATTCAACATTCGGTATCACCGATTCAACAAATTGCCTTCTAGTATCAGAGGCACATGTGATATGCCCAAATACAGAAAAATCTTAAAAACTAAGTTTGGGTACAATTCTTAAATAAGTGTGTCCTTGAGCGACCATAAAGGACGCTATAAAATCAACAGCTTATCCACGCACTTGTACATATTTTATTGAATTAATTGAGAAATCTTTTCATACATACGGCACCCTTGAAGAGGATTGTTATTAAATTTAATCACAGTGCATAACTGAAACATTGTTTTAAAATAGTTGTATTTTTTGTTTCTTGTTGACAGTGAACTCTAAAACGCAAGGTTTCGCTCTTCAATGAATGATTTAATGTCGGCATTGAAATATTGTTACAACAAAAATTTTATGACATGACATTAGTTTATCACGCACTATAATTTGTCATAATCATGAAGAAAAAATCATCATAAAAAGTATTACCAAGAACTTGTACTAAATCGTGTTATTTCTTATGTCATGGAGTTTGTTAGAAGGAATTAATATATAGGAGGGAAATATTATTACAGTCCTTAAAATATCATTAAGTAAAAAATTATTATTATGCCCGTCATTAAATACACATCTTACTGCAATCAATACGATGATGATACTCAGTTATTATTATTATTATTATTATTCAATGTCATTTCGAAATACTTTGTGATGAAAAAAAATTTGGTGGACACAATTTATTATCATAAATTATTCTAATTTCCAGTATTTGTTTTTATGACACGGCAGATTTGACGGACTCTTCCAAAATCATAAATAAACAAGAGTACCAAATATGAACGTCAAAAATGTCTACTTTTAAATTTCGAAAAATATTTTGAAAACTGGAATACCTGTGAATTATATATGGATATTTGACGTAATTAATAATATTAAGATATATTATTAATAAGGAAGAATGAAAAGAATTTGTTTAATGCGCGTGCTAGGCGTGATTATTTTCGTAAAAATATTTTTTTTTAAATATAAAAAAATTAAAATATTTTCATATCAATTTCGGAAATATGATATATTATCAATCAAGATTATGATTTATTATTACAATACTTTGAATTTTTCATATCGGTTCAGCAGACCTCGAGTTGTTACAAAAATAAGCGGCGTCGGTTAGTCACTCCTCACTGAAGCAGTACCAGGTGGAGACCAGAATCAGTAGCGATGGGGGGCGCTGATGTAGTCACTTCGTCTCCAGATTTTATGAAAATTATGGGGGATATTTCGCGAGTATGTTCTCTAGCATTTCATTAAATATGAAATATACCTAGCATTTCCGTAATTTCTATTACAAATTGAACTAAAAATTAGAGCAGGACTATTATAAAAATCTAAAAGTTATTTTATAATTGTCCGGAATTACCGGACCCGGCACTCTGAAAGACAATGGACCAAAGTCCAAAAAAGGTCTAATTTAGGTTTTCCATGCAGATGACGCTTGAAAGAATTACAAAGAAAAAATAATTAATCGCATCTGGAAAAAAATGGATAATTTATGACAACACAATAGAATGAGAAACGTTGCGTGTTTCCATGTTTCCATGTTTGCGTCGTACAATCATATAATGTGTAATGTTGCAAATTATAAAAAGTCTGAATTAATAATGTCTAATTGTGTAAAATTACGTTTTGAGAACTTTGCAGAAGGGCGCGCCAGCCGATAATTCAAGGAAATATTGTATAATAAGACTACACACATATCACGTGATATATTTTAATACTTGGATTTATGTATAACGTGGTTTTGGATAGTTAACAAAAGTAAATAAAAAATCACAGACCAACAAATATATAGACATGAACATATTGTCATTTTGGTGACGATTGGAAGGAAAATTTAAACGTTTACAATACAATATGCATTAATGTACAAAATACGCCTTGTTTACACAAACATTTAATTTTCGAACAGTAAACACTTTAACTGTTGCATAAATGTATCATAAACTATCGGATTAATGTTTTCACCAAGAATGTGTGTAGAATGCCCCTCGTCCCGCAACTAATGTGCCAAACTCCTCTCCTATATGTACACTTTATTTCATGTCTATTAATTTACTGGTCTGTGAAAAAACCGAAGAAAATAGACAAATAGTTAATATTCTCTATAATAGCAATGCCATAACGACGAAAATAGACAAATAGTTAATATTCTCTATAATAGCAATGCCATAACGACGAAAATAGACAAATAGTTAATATTCTCTATAATAGCAATGCTATAACGACGAAAATAGACACAACAAACAGTTTAAAACCCACGCCGTGCGCCTGTCCATCGTCCGTTTGCTTTTCAAAACCCAGTAACTCATGGTTGTCAGTTGTGTTAATAATATGACGCTGTAATTACGGTAATCCGGTGTAATTACGCAAATGATCCCGCGCTGAAGATATTAACCGCACCGCCAAACATTTAGTGAAATAAAAATAAGATAACATCAAACTTCTGTCATAATAATTATTATTAATAAAAACATTCTACAGCGAACGTAATTGGTTCTAGAACCTCATTCGCTATACCATCTGTTATCTATTTCAGGCCTTCAGCATAGCGCAAAGGCATTTCCATTCAACACAACTATTTTAACAGGGAAAATATAATAAGAAATCAAAAATCTAACTAACTAATTCACCATCACACCCCACGGGAGTAGGCAGAGGATAGAGCGGCACACTCTTCTGTCCTAATACACAATTCTCGCTTCATCCACATTCATACAAGCTTGGTTAACCTGGTCGTGCCAAGTCTTCCGCGGACGTCCTCTATTTCTGGTGACATGAACACTTGCGTCATATATTTTTTACTATTCTCTTCATTCATCCGACCCATATGCCCAAACCACCTAAGCGATCCATTTTTAATCTTATTCACTATGCTAAGATCAACCTTACATTGTCTCCTAATTTCTTCATTATTTACTCTGTCAAGTGGATCTGCCACATATACGCCCAAGTGATCTCATTCTCACTGTATTCAGTCAACTTTCATTCCTTAAAAATCTAAATGTAACAATAATACAAAATTAATTAATTTAACTTTAATAAAAAAAACTTAATCTTTCATCAATTAAAATACTAAAAGCCCCCGACACGTCGACACGTCATTAGCAAGCGCGCTCTAAAACTCAACGGTGTTTTCCCACTTTGCTTATTGTACCATCGTTCGTTGTAGTATTGGCGCAAATTTGATTATTATTAAACTTACGGGGCATTGAATAAACGTTCGCACTAGCGATGGTAAACCTTTACGTGACTGTGATTGTGTCGATGATTGGTAATTGAGATTTAACTGTCGGTGACTTACTTCCTAGTATACCAGTCATTGCTCGAAGAAAATTACGTTAAATAGTTATCAATCATCGTTATAATCGAACACAATCACAGTCACAATAACAGTTTGAATAACGATTTTACCATCACTAGTTCGCACTCAGCCTGGATGGTTTATATTCTGTACATAGGTACCTGCACTATGTAATATCTACATTCAAATGGATGTGATTGATTATTGCAAATGTATTGCGTGTCATTTTATAAATTGTTGATTTAAGTGGATGCGTGATTGGATCGGAATTACACATCATCACACCAGATTGTATTGAATCATAAAGGTAGCGCCAATAGTGGACAAAGGTTCACCGGTTTCAGCATGTTCAACGAAAGGAGACTTCTACGCCGAGGGGGCCACGAACTGGTAGATTCCCAAAAGGTGTTAGGGTAGATCGAGGAAGACACCGGACCATAGACTAGAGGAGGACACGGCCTAACAGACGGGAGATTTGGAGAAGATTTTGATTGTCTGGGATAAAAACGAGGATAAATAAAAACAATAATGTACATTAAGCGAGATTGTTTATTAGGACATTTTTATAGCAATACAGTTTTCCAATTTTCAAATTTATGATGGTGGAAATGAACTCAGTTTTGTTTTATACGAATGAATTGATTTCGTACCATGTTCCAAGTCTCTGGCGCCGTTTCGCGTAAATGCTTCAAATACTTCACAAGCTCGGGAAACATTTTGGTCATGTCGATATATTCCGATGATCAATGCTTAAATATAATGGTGATGTTTTTGAAGCTATATTGAGACTGAAGTATAATTTTTTGTAAACATTGAAATATTTTATATTTTTCCCTTCTTGGTGATTAAATGATATATGTATAATATGTACTTCTAATGTATGCATTGCATTTAAAATCAATTTTTGTACAAGTTGCACACGTATGTGTGTACATTTATTTTGTAGTAAATTTCAAAGGAAATTGACACTTCCCTCGTAATTTTTTCAAATTTCCACCGGGACATTGGAATATTATATAATACGTAAGATTAATTTCATTATGGATCAAACGTCGATCATCTTGTGTTTGAAAATGAACACTCGCGAACTCTCAAAGTTTAAAAGTAAATGTAATAGTTATGCCCTTGACTTATGTCATGTCGCCATCTTGGAGCCGATCCAAAATGTCTGTGACAGAGTTGCTCGCTCCGTGAATGCGCGAAATTCGAAATATTATGAAAATGAAGAAAAAAAGCGGGATGAATGTATGACTATGTTTCGTCATCAGCGCGGGATATAATTACTCGATGAGTCAGCGTAACGTGGCTTCTGAATCGATACAAGTTATGAAAGAAATCTGGTTCTGTGACGAGTCCGTAGTCCAGATAACGAATTATTAAAAATATGCTAAAACCACAATCACTAGAAAAATGCTAAAAACACGTAGTATCAGTGAGGTTTGTTTTTGTTCGAAATTTCATTAAGCTGTTAGTTTGTTTACAAAATAATATATTATTAATACACGGGTCATTATTGATCCTGACAGATAGTCCTAGTATGACATTGAGGTACAATGTAAAAACATATCGAAACAATTAAGGAAATAAAATGTTACAGAATACACATTTTATGCTAAAATAAAAGTTATAAATTGACACCTGAGGAGAATAAAAAAGATATTTAGAACTACCACATAAGTACAGAAGTGCGTCGGTTCCAAGGTCAACGAAGCTTAACCACGTGACACGTGACAGTCTTCGGCATGTATTACAGAGTTCGAATGACTATTAACCATGTTCGCATTTAAATTGAGCCTGTGTTATAAAAAATATATTCAGGTTAACTTTAATGGATGAGATCTCAGTGTTGTAATTAAGCAATCTAGACAGAGAAGATACATAGCCTCGATTGGTAAACTTGGTAGTTGATTATTAAAACTCTTCGAGACCTACAGTTATGCTTTTAATTTAAAGTTAAATCAATGATCTTATACTTATACTAAAAATAGGTATGAAAATGTGCAGAATGCCTGACCGCATTAATGGCACTACTCATGACTGATTCGCCGACGCTCATAAATCACCAAACCGGTGAGTGGAATTGTCAAACGGGTGAATTAAACGGGCGTAATTCACGACCCTGTGACACACCACTTGACAATACAACATCTTGAACAGCAGTCCAGCGTTTGGGTTATATTAAGAATTAAAACAGTATACTCACGACGTCATCCTTGGAGTCGCATTCGCAAAAGACGTTTGAGATTTTAGGTGCAGGACTTTCGGTGAGGACCCGGACCAGCTCGATACCAACGCCATGCTATAAAAAGAAAAGAAAAAACATAATTAGATTTTTTAAATGTGAAGAAATATAAAAATGCCTTAATTCTGTCAAAACGACACTATCGTGTGATTTAGCTGTAATGGTCGGTACATAAAATATAAGTTGGTCATTCCGCGTGCAAAATACAACGAATGACAGCTCGTTCCACGTTCAACTCTGTACATATACGCGACTTCCGAGCAAAGTCTCATATGTGTATATGCACAACAATGACACAACACGCACAACAATAACGCCAACAAGTCTTCAACAATGATACTAATACTATAATCTATCTGAATCTTGAATGTCCACGACATTTATCAAATTTTTGTATTTCTGAAACAGTCAAAATTTTGCACATGCAAATTATATTTTAAAATTAATGCAGCAATGTCGAACTCTCATTGAACATAATTATTATTATTACCTAGAATCATGCAAACATATCAATTCCAGAATACCAAAAATGTCTCTCTTGCCGTATTGTCTTCTTATGTTGTAAAATTATATAGCTGTCCTTTTCTCATATTACCTATAACCAGTGGCGTGCAGTAGGTATAGATTTAGGTTATGCTGTTACCAATTACATTATACAATCGTATATAATATCTGTATAATACAATATACGTACTTTCGTTTAACCAACGTCTTTAGACAAAATAAATCCATCGTTTATACGACCCTACCATGTATTTATTTGTAATTTTAGAGTACTATTAATAGTGTTTTTAAAGTTTTAGTTTTAACGTAAAATAATTCTTACCCATATAATTTTTTTGTTTTTGTTTTTAAGAACACTCTCAATGACTGAACATGATTAATTTATTGTTTGAAAATCCTTCACGGAATAACTAAAGGAAATAATTATTTATATTAAAGTTTAACGTAGGAAATAGTTATGCCAATTGCTTTTTGTTTTTCCCAAATCAAAAAGCAATCCATGCACCAAATTTAAAGAACAATCATGAAATCAACACGTTAAAAACAGTGAGATAGTAAAATTCGCGAATTGGTAAAAGATGAAGTACACTTCAATGATTTGCGCACAGTTGTAAACCTTTCTAATGTTATTCTGTTAAAAAACAGCATAGGTAACGACTCCATACAAAACGGATCAACCGAAAGAAATTTTCAATTCAGTAAATAACCAATTATATGACTCGAGTAATTCACTAGCTTAAAGACAGAACAGAGTAATGTAAATAGCTCGATGCAGCGAATACAAAAGAGCGCCATGGGTACAGCGGTGAATTGTGTAAGTTTTTAGAACTAAGAAATTAAAGTCTCTACTGATACACAGATGGCAATAATTGTAAAATAATGTCTTCGTTTAGGTTAATCCAATTATTTAATTTATATTTGTTTCACAGAATTTTTTGTAATGCACAGCTTTTTTGCTTGTGTGCACTACACGCCCCTGCCTATTGCATTAAAATATCATTAGTGTTGAAACAGAATCGACGCTTAGGATAATTAGATGCATTTAAAAATTAATGGAAATCCTCAGAATTTCAATGAATAGTGTTGTCCCTTTTCATCTTATGCAAATAAAATTATACAGCTGTACTCCACTACAGATTTAAAAACAAGTTGTTGAGTTAAATTGTTAGATTGATAATGCCCTTACAAGGCGAAACAGATCTCAAGTAAATTAAACGAGTATAATAAAAAAAACATGTGTTTTATTTTCACATATGTGATTATGGAGTTCTACAAACTTATCTCGGAGGCGGTACACACGGGTACATATTAGAAAGTATTATAATATCAAAATGTATCGACTGCATCGTTCTTAGAGCTTTTTATCAGTAACATTCTTATTTCGTACAGGGAAACGGTGTGTTTGATCACGGTTAGATCCGGATAGATACATATATATATATATATACATATATTTGATCACGGTTAGATCCGGTCTGAATCTGGCTGATGAAGGACGATACTTCTCCTTTGGTCCACACAAATATAAAGAATTAAAATAGATGTTTCCCTTGTCAAACTGTTATTTCTTCTTATTTAAACAATATATATATAGGGCGACAGATATCGCCTCTTATCCCCAAACACATACTTGGGGCGACAATCGTTAGATGTCGCCCTAACACGGTATATCTAAGCTTACACACACGGTGTTACGAAAGTCATTGAATTTATACACCTTCGCACAAGCTACCTGGTAACGCTTACGCCTTGATGATAGTATGACGCAATAACGTAGCGCCCATCACAAGATAAGGAAGATAAATCACAGGACATTTGGAGCGCTTCGTCACTGGATACGCAATTCCCAGGTCCGAAATAAGAGAAATCACTCAATACTAGGCTCGAAGTTGAGGGCGTAAGAAACCAATCAAATATTCTTAAAATAAAACTTTATTAAATATTATGTAAAAGTAGTCAAAAAAATATTTAAAAATATATATTTTTCCTATTGATAGTAGATATTTCTAAAGTTGTTAGTTATTGTCCGAGTGTAATGATGACGGCCGTCTTTGTATATTTGTGCGAAAAGGCGCGCCTCTATTCTACTTCAATCTTCGATCGAGAATGTTTTAATTATTATTATAAATTCGATTTATAAGTGTTATTTATTTTTTGATACAAAGATCAAATCTTGTAAAAATTCTCGAGGTATACGCAGCAAAAATGGCAATATTCATCGTCTCATCTCATCTCACAACCTCGGGAAATTAAAACATCACTAACATGACATTACATAATACAGGGCGAGACTTCATGCAGACCGCGATCCTCAGTCACGAGTGATCTACGTGGATGATGATGATAGGCAAATGTGGATTGACCGCGTAAAGCAATCCTGTCGGGGAGACTTGCAGCACTCGTGAGATCAAATTATCGTAATTCGGACGCTGAAAAGTAAAAATTGCGTCACTTCTATTCCAGCAAAATTCACAAAGGCAACATGGCGTGCTGATTGGTCGTAATTAACGCAAATCAGGTAATTAATTTACGGCAGTCTAGACTTTAGCATTAAATTCGGCACAATAAGGAATACGGCCCCGACCTGCGGCCGGGCGCCAGGCAGCACGCGCGACCCACTTATAAAGGGTGATTCAGACTCGAAAATGCCTCGCCGTGAGAGTTCTTAAACTTTAAAAACAATTCACACAATAAAGTAGCACTTTGAACGCAAAGAAAATACAAATAAATTAAAAGTTTATTTTTTCTTCGATCATTGGCCGTCCACAGTCGGAAAGAAGAATCTCGCGACGATTGCCACTAATTACACCGCTGTCCTTTGCATCTAGTTGCTTGTTGCAATGGTTTTCATTAATCGATCCGAGAGGCAATGCGAGGCCTCCACTCTAGCGCCTGTTCATCACAAGTCACTTAGCCACTCGGACGAAGGTCCCCGGCAATGTTCCTTGTAATGTTTGTACTTGATGCGCGGAGTAAAGTATATCTACGCTGTAAAGCCTTAATCGTTTTGTTTTTCGCGTGATGCGTGTCTGTTGTACTCTGCACTCGCCTCGCTCATTATTTGAGTACACTTCGTCCGCTGCCTCCTTCCCTTTCCCTCAATTACATATCTGAGAATGTGTCACATCTATTGACTTTTTTTCGATTTTCTAAGGTGTCTATCGTGGACCTCTTTTCTTGCACTCTCCTCCCCTGAACCGAGAACCTCCTCATTAGTAATTCTCACGGCTCATCTCAAATACTTCCAACTTACTTTTCTCTCTCCGGGTAGTCGTCCCGGTTTTGCTACCGTAAAGTGCTCAGCTCGTAATGAAGCCGATGTCATGAATATTAAAATGACATAAAATCTGTAGAGTGTACAACGCGTCGGACCGATTTCAAATATTTCCGACTTGACGAGTTTTGTTTCCATAACGTTGTAGTGTCGTCATTGCAAAAACTACCGAGATAGATAAAAAATAACATTTAGGATCGTGTAATATTTATATTTGAATATTTCGAAACAAATCATCAGTTTTCAAATGAAAATATTTCTATCATTGGGGTGCGTATACTCTGATGATAATTTGCTGCTGTCACATCTCGAAAATTTGAAAGTGACGGGTCCACAGAGAACTTATGGGGGTGTGGTGGTCCCGCTCGCGCCCCGCATACGTGGTCGCGCAAGGAATCACCTGACAGCCATATAGTGCCGAAACGCACCGACCAATAGCGGATTTCAATACATCGTGACGGACGAATCCTAGGAGCTGCTACCCGACCACTCCTCCGCAGACCGTTCTTCCGTCAACATCTCAAGCGAGCCACTCCAGTCTTCAACTTTATTCGCGTAATTAACTTTATACTCGTAGTACCTGCCATTGTTAATCGTCTCGTAATAAACGTCAACTTCTGTTTTATTTAAATACCTCGCTCTAGACACAGCATAAATACTCACACGCACATTCATATACGCTACGCACCAACAAGCGTGAGACTAGAAGAGAGTAAAGTCCTTCAGTCTCACCGTGTACAAAACCTTCTGATCCGAATCGCATAACATACAAATGTCGGTCGCTCCATCCGAGTGACTCGGCAACTCAAATCACACAATTAAGATCCTCGCGAGTCAATAATAAATAGTCTACAACGACAGCCCTAGAAAATCTCATCCGCGGACACGTGACACGTGGATACCTTGTTTTATCTCCAACTCTACTAAGGTCTTAATTAAAAGCAAATATTATAAATCCGTATACAGCGCATGTGTTATTGTCGTTTCACATTGACCCTAAAAAAGTGCACTGAAGTGGGTGATTTACTGCGGCCCTCGCCAGAAGAGATGCGATCAGACTTCTTGGCAAAGAATGATAATTCATCAGCTCAATTGTTATTCTAACCGAGGCCAAACCTAACCTAACCAAAGTCGCTCACCTATACGATAATTTGCAAAAGACGTACCCGTGACTGATTGTAAGCATTTAAAACAAAACAAAAAACGATAATATACTGGTAGATACATATAAATATATCATTTTAAATATCTACACTCTTCTAGAATTATGATTATATTTTAATACATTCCGTGTACACGTATACTTTCAAAGCAGTGGGAAAACAGGCATTAGTCAGCAACTAATCACTTGATCTGTAACTTCTGAAGTCCTGGCACCTGGCAAGAACCACGTAGCAAGTTCTACTCAAAACATTGTAATTTATAAAGATGGTCGCTTCTAACAAGAAAATATAGATGTCTCACTAATAAATAAGGTAATATATCGTGAACTTGGAACGACAAGGTGTGACATTTTAGTAAAAATTGACATTATCGTATCAAAATGATGTCAATAAAACTATGTTACCGCACATGTCAAATGTTCTAGTAGTTGAGAAGATAACAAGAAGTAAAGTTATATTTTACTTGTCATATTTTTGGAACAATAATTGTTGATGTGAAAGGTATTTGACCTTATATAACGAGCCCGAAATCAGCAATAAATTTATTTATTACTCTAAATTAAAAAGCACAATTTCGTCCAAGAAATCAAAAAATAAATATGTATTAAGAACTTCAATGCTCAGTATCTCAATTTGATGTAAATATCGGATAATACCGTGTTGTTCCAAGATCGCGATATACAGATGGAATCCGACGTCATTGTCACACGTCAGTGCAGTGATTCCCAAAGTGGTCTATATCGACCCCCAGGGGTTTACGTCTAAAAAAAAATTTGGGGGTCCATGAAATGAAAATGGGGGTCCACGATAGTGGATCTCAACATACACTGATAGTACCTATTCACTTACATTATAATCTTATAATATAAAGACATATACATTATTTATAAAAGTACCTATGAATTAAAAAAATTATTATATATGTTTATAAAATTGTGTAAATTGTAGGATGTAGGCATTCGCTTTGTGGTTTAAGTTTTTAACACTAAACTTCACTACAATTAGAAATTTACAAAAAATCAATATCAGGTAAGTAGTGGGTCTACCAAAAACCGAAAAACATGGCAAGGGGAACCTCTGGTATAGTGTCAATATACACCTCAATTAAAGGATCATTTAGGTTAAGGCTGCCTGCTGGTAGTAAAATGTTCTGATGATGACTATATTTTTTTGATGTGATTCATCTAATTTGTTTTAATTGTTAACGAACTATGGTCAGAAAAATTGTACCTCCATAAGTAAAATGTTATTTAATTGCAATAAAATGATTTTATAATTACAGTGCGTAAATACCAAAACAGGCGTATTTAATTCAGAGGATACGAAGGTTAACTACACTGTTTCGGAGTCTACTGTAAACTGTCACTCAGGTCAGGAATCGGCGGACGAGCGAGTGAAGCAGAGTGCCTACAGGCTTTAACCATCGACGTACCAGGGCATGGAAAATAACCTCCAGTTCCATAACCAGAATAGTAAAATGGGACTGCATCACACACCGCAGTCGTCATCCATCCAAAGAAGTTAAGTGGCATATACCTACGTTGCATAAAAGGTCAAGGGATACATTGAGAGAACATTCCCAATCTACGCTTTCCCTAGAGATATCATTCCTCAAGGCGTTCCACTGAATACGTAGCCTGCCTGCATCACATCAACAACCTTACGAAAAATGAAACGTGATCGAGGAAAATTTAACCTTCTGTGCTGCCTCGCGAGAGAATAACGCGATGGCAATTAAAGAACACCGCTAACCGTCCAGTGCTCCGATAGGATTTACCACGGTTCCGTGTCGGCCGGCGGTGCACTCGTATGGGTGTTGGCACCTGGCAGGTGGCCAGCGAGCGGAGAGTATTCAAGACGATAGGCAAATACTCCGAGCTACAGTCGATTCGCGGGGATGGCGAATCGATCCGATCAATCGAAATGAATTAAAGATTTAACCCTCTCGCGACCAGGGTCAGTTTAATTCTCCAAACATAACGTTATTCGAATTACGTTCCAACTTCCAAACCGGATAAGATCTCTCGAAAATGGACCATCAAAAGACTAGCAGATATCGCCCGGGAATCATATAATGGGAGCAGAAGATAGAACCAATGAATAGAATGATACAAATGCTTAAAGCACTGAAAAATAGCAATGCATAAATGCAAGGAAATAACGGACTCGAAGGAGATGGCACACTGCCTACGAATCATAGCAAGCTCCCCAATCATAAATCGACCCACAAGGATCGTGAGTGATAATTTTCCAAGGATCTGGCTACTTAAAACAGACAAGACTCTGGTGACGTAGCCAGAGCAACTCATCGGAGATATTATCTATTGTTGAATCCCTCAAAATACTATATAATATTCTGAATGTAATAAAACACATCTTCAACATTGTTTTAACAAATGTAAATATTAATAATGCCGTTAATAATATTTTACTTATTTATTTTTAAATACACATTGATAAACATTTAAAACATAGAACCATTAATTTTCATTTTCGCGGTTCCACGATCTGAAATACAAAGTGAGTCTGCGTGGATGTTAAATGGGTATTATTGTATAACTTATAAATAGCCTGCCCTTCCCTTATTATTATTCGTATTATTTGTCTTCCACAGACGCTTTGCTAATACTTATTAATAGAAAAATATTAACATACGTTCAAATAAATTGTATCGCTTTATTAAAAGATTATTAATGTACGAGTATATGCTATAATATACATTTACGATTTTAAATGTGTATGTAGATATTTATTAAAAAAAATATATTATTACTCGCATATCTTCTACTTTTATAGTATTTTCCTTTCTCTGACCATCCTTGGAGCCACAACCCAGTCCGGGCACCTCCACGTCAGGACGGTATACGCCAGAAGCCTTAGAATCTGCCGAGCGTGTAGACGAACGATCTTCAGGTACATAATGAATATGAAGTATATAATATTATAGTTTCTGAATATAATGTTTAATTGCACACAGCGCCGGCGGGCGCTCGGAATACCGCGCGCCATAAAGGAAGCCGAGCAGCGATGGATCGACACACTCGGTTGGTCTGGAGTGTTAGGTCATCGGATTGTAATTATCTATTTATAAGACTGCATAATCAGTGTAGAATGAAGTCATGAAAAATACGCGTTTGGAAATGGTCATCGATTGAATATAGTTCTCACTTTGTATATTATCCGTTATTATTCCACTAGATACTATACAATTACTTATTGCAGCAAATGGTTTCATGACGTAATTTCCGGAAATTTTCAATGCTCTTCCACTTAGGTTTAGTTTTTTTATCATCCTGAGAAAGATCAAGAAATGTTTCGAAATCGGTTGGTTTTTTGTATAAAACTCTAGCATAGTAAGTTTATAATATAATTTTATAAAATTGTTTATTTTGACTAAAACCATATTAAAACTTCACTTCTCTTTAATTGTATGTATAGCACACCTAAATCAAAACTAAGACAAATAAAAGACCAAGAATTTAGAGTTCTTATTGTATTCGGATACTCTGTCACACGCGCGACTAACTTAGCCCCAGTTCTCGAATAGTGCCATTTTAGGATACATTTATGACCTAAAATGTTGTTTAGTATCATTACTTTATAACAAAAAATTGAGAAAAATGTTTTTTTGTCTATTTAAAAAATTACTTTTTTGAGTTGTCTTAGTTTTGATCTAAGTGTGATTGTGTTTATGAATATATATAATAATGCACTACTGTAAGGTCTGAATATTATAATTATTATTTATTTATTTATACATAAATTGCACAGTTGTATTAATAACGCCAGTCTCCCTGGGCCATGCCCGTGCTGAGGCAAACATTTTATATTATTATTATTATTTTATATATTACACGTAATCTTAAAAATGCACAATTTAACAAATTAATTAAAACAGAAAAAAAATTCAATATAAAAATAAAAATATCCAAATTTGTTCGGATACAACGAAACTTTAGGAAGTGGAAAGTATCATATTACACTTTACAATTGAAGACACATTTATTGGATTGCACACACATTGTAGTCGCTCACTGCTCACCTTCAAATATCAAAATATTCACCTACTGCAGCCATATACGAAACATGTAATATCTACCTTCGTCAATAAATATCATAATCATATTTAAATAACAATCAAATTGATAAATTGTGTAAAGGTGTTAAAATAAACAAATGCACTGTTTCTACCCTGACCGGCCGCTCGAGATCCTCCAACCGTACAAATTGCAGATGTAGCCTCAATCATTCTCCAATCAAGCGCGCCCACTGGACCACGAAAGCTGTGAACGGTCTCGGTCCATCGCGCCGCCATGGCGAGGCGCCCGTTCGAGAGCTCGGCAGGGAGCCGATCACCATCCGAGATGACAAAGATCAACAATTATATAAAGGCCGATAAACATGTCCGAGTATTCTTTACTTCATTTGTTTTGTTTGTTAAGTATCAATTGTAACCATATTTAGAAGTGTATAGTAAGAAAGAAAGTTGCCGGTACTGATTTTCCGCTTACGAGTAGTATAGTAAGAAATATGGTACATATATAATAGGTTTTAGTAAGTGTTCTACAGTATAATCCTATTATGAAAATATTATATATACTTATTCGTGTAAATGTGAAGGTATGAGGGTTGGGAATCGAGTTTAAGGGCTTGAGTGGATATGTATTACATACTACATAATTGTATTACTGAGAAATCCCACGCGAGTTGAATTTTTTTTAAATAAATTAGGCTTACAAAAAAGTAAAAATTTCCCATCTTTATTGACGGGTTATTTTTAGTTTATTCACAATATATTTTTTAGTTTATATACAACTCTCGCGGACTACCGAGAGGAACATCTTGCAGACGTATCGAAACTGCGCCACACGTATGAAGGTCACATGCATATTACAAACGAATACATTTAATATACCGCGACATTGTTTTTCAATTTTATGCCCTATATTGGACATTACATCTCGCAACTGCTGGACTTTTAGGACGAGAAAAGCTTAGACTATCAAGGCGATGAGAATTGGTTGAATCTAGGAAGTGGCAGCTGATAAGTCCAAATGTGCTTCACATAATTGCAGAGAACCTTCGTATCGTACGTCTGATGTAGCCTTAACACATTTTTACGATTCATTTTAAAGTCCAATTTTAACGGCGTTCCGATCTTTGCTAACGGGAACAAAAACTAATGAAGGGGATCTAGTCGGTGATCCACGACGGAACATCAGGCCTGTTTTATATGGTACAATAAATAGACCACAGATCATACTGAAAATGTTCAGTCATCATACATATATGTAAAGGAGTTCCTCAATACAGATACTCTTGTCGTTAAGAGGTAGGGCACACATACATGGTGCAGTCTCAACATCATGTATAAACTAATCTGGCCTATATTGATTCTAATTCTAAAATCTAATATAGACAAATAGACAAACCATGTGTCGAATGTCAATTTTCAATTAGTTTCAACTAGTCATGGTAAACCGCTATGTGATGGCGATGATTGGTAACAGAGAATTAACGATGATTGCTAACTAACATTTAACTGTTGGAGGCTTACTTTCAAATGTACCAGTCATTGATCGAAGAATTACGAATTATCACGGTCACAATAACAGTTTAAATAACTGTTTCAATCACTAGTTTAGTTTCAACGCTATTCACTCCGAATACAAATTATTGGCTACAATTTAGGCGATATAAATGTGAGGAGATAAAATGAATAGGAGACATCTTCAAAAGACGTGGCATCAAGACTAGAATTTGGTCAAAGAGACTAATATCGTGATCAATGAAATTACACGCTCTCAAAGAAAACCCTGGACTGCGTGAAACTGGGGTTTCAAGGTTGATAAACGCAATTATGAAGCAAGATAACCTTTATGGAGATGCTTTTGAAGAAGAAGCGATACGTGGTGTTACAGAGGACCGTTTATAAGAAAACGAGGTGGGTAGTTAAACGTATCATCAAGTTGTACAACAATTGCACTCCGATCATCCACTATAGCAGATAGCAAAATATAAATACATCATACTTCACGTACGTAACGTACGTTTTGACACTTTTTAGAAATTGACATGTTCGAAAATTAAAATGTGCCCCGTTAGACAGGTAAAGAACAACATTGTGAATTCAATAGCCACACGGTATCTACCTAAAAAACTGAATTAAAAAATAATGAATACTTAGTATCTACCATACTGGAAAAGCACTGTCTGGCTATAATACAGTAAAATACTAGTGTAGCAAGCAGGGCACCCAAATACATGTCTTATTTGGTGCAATGATTTTGTTATCCTATTATAACAATATAACACACTTTACTATGACTAAAAAAAATATATTATTATTACTTACACAAGGTACAACGCCAGTTTCTAACAAATGAAAATGTCAGAAATTAATGTAATACAATTTCATTCCTTTCATTCTTTTCCAGTGAATTGTACACAACACATAACCGTGAAAATAGTAATTATACTCACGATGTTTTTTGCTTCACCTTGTAAACGAAGTGTTTCCTAACAAAAGTGCATTGACATTTTTTTCCTAGAATTTTCTTATATCACTAACACGCGATATACAAATACAAATTAATATATATATATATATATCTCTTACTACACCAATTATACATTTACAACTTATCTCTTGTATATCTGAAGTTCGGCCATCATGATCAACCTGTGGAAATTTTTAATTGGTTGCTAGTTTGAATTTATTATTGGAATTACATAAATATTATCTCACTGCAGACTGCCAAAATAAAATAATCAATTTAATAATAAACAAGAGATGCTTTTGTAATTATGATCAGGCTAATTAATCGACGTCCGTTTATACAAATATTTATTTATTTACGTTGCAAACCATTTTTACATATTAATTAACAATCAGCAAAAACTAATTATAAATTTGCATTAATTGATGACTATGCAAATTACATACGGTGTTAATTATACATTGGCGTTAAATTGCAGTTATACTACAATAGGTAAAGTTATACAACGCTTTACTCAAATCTTTATATGTAATTCATTGTAAAAAAAAACCTAAACTAAGTTTTATTAAGGCAAAATTATTAACTAAAAAGTTATAAAATACATTTATTTTAATTTAGGGCCAATCAAAATTCCATTGACAGATCATCGTGGACATGGGCCGTAAGCAATGTTTTCGGTCCTTATGCCGTTCTCGGCGTATATCACATTCAATATGTGTCCATGTGGTACTGTACTGGTTGCAATCTCAGCCACCTCCATATATTTTAAAAACTGATTAGAGCTTGAATAATAATATGGCGCTTCGCCGTCTTTTTGGATGTATGGTGTCACTTGTAAAGCGCTTGTTTAAACGGCCAGCTCTGTGAGACGCGAGCAGGGTAAAAACGAACCTGTTTTTAATATCTCTAGGTTAATATTACTTAAATGTTTTCTCTTTTATATATTCAATAACAATACGTAAATATATATTCAATTTGAAATTAAGTGTAAAAGAACATACATGACATCTGTCATCTTTTCTTATCTATACTGTCTTCGGTGTACCATAGAATAAAGCACTTTACGCAATGTCAAAACAACGATTTTTGGTTATGTTTCGAAATAAAATTTGAGTAATCAAATTTGAGAGAAAACCATTCATCCGATTCCAAATGGCATTTTTGCGTTTGTTATTGTCTATCCGCGAACAAATGTGGAATAATCTTATTACATTGAGATTTTATTTACGTGTGGTTTGTTTTGGGGAAAGCTTTATTATTGAAATATAGATTCTATTGAGACCTTGACCGCGCAGTAATCACCAAAGGCCGCGAAGCGACCACAATAGCCTCCCGCAGGTATATTAATGCACTTTTGATAATGAATGATAACCAATATAATCTGATTTAAAACACATCTTCCAAAAACAAGCTAGTTTCAAAACTGGATACAATTTTAATTTCAGAGTAGCGAAGACTTCTATTGGTCAAATTTTAATATAAATGGTGGCGGGCAAAAAAAATAAACTGATTTTGCAAGAAAAACCGATTTTGAATCTATTTGAATCAAAAAGAGCTAAGTTTGATTGTTAATAAATTAATACAACACGTAAAAATTATATGAGGAGAATAAAATGTAAAGAAAAAGAATGGAGCTTGCTGACTTTGCAACTAATACTTTCATATGACATCTTAAGAGTGAGGTTTAAGATTTTTATTGCAAATAAAATGTACCAAGTCTGTAAATTAGCCTACAAAATATTATTTCTGATTCTTATATCGATATTTTTTCAAACGTAGTATTGTTGACTTTTATAAATAATCCATTTTAAAAAGTTATTTTTTTTATAGAGCCCTCGGTGGGCTCCGAAAGGACCCACCCTTTCCCTGAACCGTTGTAGGAGTTTGAAACTCCCTCTATCGGTTCCACGCTACAATGCTATACTATCGCGATTTTAAACTATTTTAATATAAGAGCAAAACTGAGACTAACGATTAGTCACGAATTAAAGCAAAGTTAGGAGCAAAATGAATCTAATCTTGCGGTGCTCTTTGAATGCTCTCTTTATTTATTGTAGTAACAGATACGTGCAAACAATATTAATATACAAGTGTAAAGTATTATCAATGAAAATAAATTTCGACGATCTCAAAACCTATTTTTGAGAAACTGCGAGATTAATCCTCAGGTAGAGGTACTGTGCACCAGTGTCGAACGGAAATCAAATTGATCCTACTATCTGATCATACTAATGAAAATATAGTTTTGGTAATTTACATTAAGTCATCGGCACCAGTGAGAAGGGAATACTGTTTAGAAGTCGGGTATTTTAGGCTCGTCCTTGATACTAGAAACAGGTGGGTGATGCAGAACACGATGGCAACAAAGAGCACAGACGTCGGCGATATTGGCTTGGCTCGACCAACTATTCACCCGAGTTCACAAATCTAGACTAAAATAACCAAGCGATAATAAACATTATGTCTCAAGCTAATTAAACTAGGAAATTTGACATGTAACACGGACTTTTAAGTGAAAATTATTTACAATGAAAACATATTTTTGTTGTGAAGTTGCAATTTCAGTTCTGTGATATTACCTCCTACATCACAATATAAAGTTGAATGCTTTTAAAAATGGAATAATAGATGTATAAAAATGTTCTTTGGTTTTCACGGCCGTTCAGAATCTTCTGTGTACAGTTTTCTGGGCTAATCTGACATGTATGTCCATCATCAGGTCTGATGTGATGGGATCCGAAATGTCGGCCAGAAAGGTCAGATATAATATACATGGCAGATTAGCCTAGATAATAGATGTATAATTCCAAATTTGTCGAAAATGTGTTCGGTTAATACAGCGAAAATGGTTAAGCGTTTCCCTGGATAGGAAAATGTCCTTGTTCAAATTCTGGTAGCAACCAAATATTTTTCAAATTAATTCATATAATTTGTGTTACAAAATTATTTTTTTACAGAATTTTGATACAAAAAAAAAACAATTTTGACCAGATGGGTACCTCATTGTTCCAAGGTTTCTGTATGTCTAAAACCATAAAGTTAAGTATCTAGTGCTGTGTTCTCTATGGAAAGACCACTTCGTTCGTACAAACAGCAAAACGTACAAGTTGAACGTCCGAACAAAGGAAAATAGTAAAATTTTAGTGAACTATGACAATAACAAAACAAGCTTAAATCTGGGTTCAACGAACGGTCAGCGCCAAATGTTACGTCGGACTCTTGAAAATAAAAATATTTGAGTATAAAAGAGTAGGATTAATGATCTCTGACGATCTTTCCTGCTCCGTTGAACGCGTTTGCTGCAAGGGAACAGTCGTCAAGTATAACTAGGTACCAGGTACCAGGTACCTACCAGCAGACAAGACTATTTTGCCCTGATGTAAACAAAACCATTTCAAACAAATTAGATGAATCAATAATAATATAAATACTATGTATATACAGAATTAAATTACGTGTCGAAAAATATTCGGTTATCACCAGGATGCGAGCCCGAAACATCAATCTTGCCGGGAGAATAAGAAAATATTTTTTCGATAGATACATTGTGTTCTGTTAGTATTTATCTATACACCTATATAAAGAAGAGTGTTTGTGTGTTTGTTTTTTATACAAATCTACAGTTTTATTCCGAGCTTGATGAAATTTTGCACACTTAACCTTCAAAACAAGATGAAGATTATTATCTATTGTACATGAGATTTCGAAAAACCACCCCCATCTCCTTTTCCCACCCTTTAGAGCGGACTTTTGGTACTGAAATGAAATTTTGCACACTTGACGTTTAAAATAAGAGGAATATGACTGTCTACATCTGATTTCTAAAAAAAAAAACTATCCCCATCCCCCTAAATGATGTCTCTTAAAAGCCTGCGTACAATCCGGGCAACACCGAGTGCTTCATCTAGTCTTATATATATATAGAGTTTCATTTACAGGACTCCAATTTGTAAATATTATATAAGTACATATGTATACAAGCAATTAAATGAGATCCACAGACGGTTGTAAATGATCGACAGGGAAGAATTGAATCTCAAAACAAAACTCGAATTAAATTTTGCGATGATATTGCAGTAGTGGTACAACCTATCTTAACCAATGAACGTAAACAAATATCTAATTTACGTAATATACCGTTCCGGTGCTAACACGTCACACGTGCTCCACCTATCACGGGCAAAGCCTGACTACCGGCCGGATTATGCAGACCGCTCTACATCGCACGGCTTAGAATATTATGCTTGTATTCGTCAACCCTTATGGGATTGATTTGTCAGAAAAAACAGGGAGTAATAAAACGCGACCATATTCAGAAAACAAGAAAAACGTTGATTGGCGCGGATAAGGAATAACCGTGGAAGGTAAGTCGAGACTCTACTCAAGGTCTGACATGTCTCGAGAATACCTCAAGAAAAGATTCAGACTGCTCGTGGTAACAAGTAACCCCTAAGGTTACAATGTACGACTCCAAAAGGATGCACTGAAGATGTACAAATAACATGAATGACCCTGAAGCTGAAGTAAATAGCTACCAACCACAATCAGTGCTACCAACGCTAGAATGAACAAACTTGCATTGTTTTGCTGTGCGTGTTAGTCTTCGACACGGTATTTCCGGTTATTGCATTAACGAATAACATATTGTGGCTTGTCATTTCTTTCATCGCGTCACTTACGTCACGTATGAAATTTAAACACATTTTTCCTGTCTTATGAAGGGATCTTCATTTTTCGTTTCAACATATCGAAATATTGTCTATGTACAAAGATATTACGGCGGACTACTGGTGCCATCTGTGGATGGTCCAGCGAATCGCGAGAGTCGTAACTCGTAAAGTACTGTAACATATTTACTTTTTAATTAAATTCAATGCAACAAAGCTTGAATATTAATTGAATTTTATGATTTTATGATGAGCTGTATGCAGCTCCAATATAATTGATAATCTCACAAGACAAAGTACGCGACACGAGGATGTGGGCACCCACCTAATAATTTCGAGACTGAATCCATCACTCCACACATTTACTTTCTCTCATCGAATCGAATAAAAACTTCGAGAAAGCATTGAATGATGAACACGAAAAAATATTTATTAAACAAAAACACATTTCGTAGGCGATAAAAGTCAATGGAGAAATTGTATTGGAAGTTAGTTAAATCAATGTTTGTTCAACACTTTTAAATAAACACTATACAAAATAATATTTGAATATAAAAACGCGTCAAAAACTTAATCAGGGTTGTCACTCTATTGTTAAAACATTAATAGACATGACTGCACAGTGAGTAGCATTCAAAATCCATAGGCGATATGTAATGCAAAGACAAAATGGATTTTGAAAACACGCATTGTGTAAAATATATTGCTTATTGAAAAGATATTGCTAGAGACATAGCAAGCTTATTAATCTGAAGTAATTGCAGTTACTGGTTAGTTGCCCGTCAATTATTCCCGCGATTGTTTAAAATGACAAAAGTCCGATATAATATTTTCGGTGCAAACCCTTGAAAATTACAATGATCTTACAAAAGATGTTGTTAAAATGTCAAGTTGGAGAGAAAACTCAGCAAACATAAAAACCTATGAAAAAAAAATCATTCCCACCACATGACCCAACAGTTTTTTTGAGTTTGAGTCATTCTACTGGGATTGATTTGGTTGCGTATTGCTTACTGGAACGTGACTTGATATTTAGTCAGGTCACATTCCATCTCGTATATAATATCGCAATGTCCTCCCATCTGTCACGTATAGGGAAATTTGAAAGGAAACTGTTACATTCAATTTGAACATTTTGAAGTGTCAATTTCCTTCGAAATGAATTGTGTGGTTGTAACATTTTTGTTCTTATGGTACATTTTCTCAACAGAAAATAATCAAGTCCATTACTATTGTCATTAATTTGAAAGTTAAAACATTGTAATGTCATTACAGTGTTGTAACTTTGTAGGTAGGTAATAATTAAAATTATTAACTTTTTCACAGAAACCGTCCTCTATGTACTACGATGGGTTTTAAACACTAGTATCTTAAACAAATTAAGTATATTAAATTGTATTAAAAAATATGGACTCGCGCTCTATTTCCAAGTACCTAGTGTCTATCGAGGAGGCTTAACACTCATACGGGTAGTGAACACCTAGTGAATTCCTATCGGTTGGTTTAGTATTCTCTCCATGCAAAATAGAAATGATTAAATGAAACTCAAGCGAGCCGGGTGTTATAAACGACGGACACGCACCCTCATATGACATTTCTTAGAATAGATCCCTCTGTCGGCCCGTTATCATAATATTATAATATTATTATTACACTTTTCTCTAAATAAAACAAATGTATTGTATTTTTACAAATAAAACTGAAACTCTTCTCGACTATAAGAGTCCACAGACAGAAAGTATAGCCAAGAATCATATAATAGCCAGATATAATACAATACTTCAACATCATTTTAATAACGCCTACAACTTGTGTTTACGATACAGCATTCAATAAACATTCTGAGAATTGTTCTAGCGCATAACATTCAATTCTTGCCGAAAGGAATTTATTCCTCTATTTATAGAGGATTTTTATTACACGATAGCCATCCCTGATCTGGCGACGCATACAATAAAAGATATGGAATTAATGTAATTAATAAGGTTAACAAAAATTAATCCACGGCATTAATTTTGCTTTGAAGTACAATTTCTTTGCTGAAACCTACATAATTCACATTCACAGTTGGATCTGTTCCCAATCTTTAATCACAATGTGACAGAGCCGGGCCGGTATCGACTGGAGCGTGTGGCGTATTGTCTCCCCCGGCGCTACACGCGAGTTATTCGATTTTGAAAAATTGTTCCCCGTAAAAACAAAACATGACACAGAGTGTGTACAAAATAATACAGCGATTTTTTTCCGTCAAACCGAACAAGAATAAAGTAGATATTGAATATGATAGTATCAAAAATCTTTTAGTCTATTAAAATCACAAAAATGTATATTGAAATCGCAAAAAAGTTTCAATTTGAACGAGCGTACTTCGTGACACACTTTTAAAAAATAATAAATATACAATAGTTACAAATGAAAACATTTCATTTACACTAAAAAATTATACGAGTATATATTGTGGCACATAAAAATTATTTTAATTATATTTAAATCAATAATGTGAAGGGAAGCTAGTAGGTAATAGGATGGATAATAGGGGATGCTCACATTGTTATCACTCGACCGCGATCACGAAAGATTGTATGTGTACATATTCAGTTTGAATGATGTTTGAACATGCTGGACAGCACCAAAGAATACACTGAAAACTGAAAATACCGACACTCAAAGCTGTGTCCTGAATTAAAGAAATGAGACATGACCATATACAATAGAATAGGCAACCAGCGTACCCATAAAAATACCATTTATGATCGAAACTTCGTACTTAAAAAAAAAGTTTCCATCGGATAACATCCCGGGAAAGAGAGAAAAATAACATTCAGGGAACGGACATAAATATCTGTACCTATTTAAGTTTTAAATGAGTTACTTTGATTGGCGGTAACTTAGGGACAAGTGTGATAGAGAAAATACCGTAGGAAATGAAACAAAAAAAAAGCACGTCGGCAGCGCTGTCTCCAGCCCACTGCCACAGCTGCTTGGAGTTGTATTTTTATAGCGATTCGGTTGTCAGTTGGCCAAATATCGGACATGTTGGATTCCCGCGCAAACTGGCGAAAAATTGAACTGACTCTCCACAATTACAACAGCATATTGGCAGGTAGGAGCCCGAGAATTCTTGGGGAACACACACTTCTATTAATACGAGTCGAGGGGTAATCGGGGAGTATTTAGAGCGGTCACAGCTAATGGGCGAACAATAAAAAGTGTTGTAAACGATTGCATAAACGTAAGCAAGAACTGACAAAACACATTAAGAAAGTGACACAAGTTCGGCAAGTGTTCGAAAAGGATTGCAATAGCGAGGTGGACACGCTTAAACGTGAACCAGTGTTTTCTATAACAGTATTTAGAGCGACAGTAGAGTCACAACATTAAATTAAACGTCATCAATTCCTGATATAAAATAATGGTGAGCAGAGATTGAAACTATAGTGGAAATAGGCAATAACACAGAGCAGGAACACACAGAGGTGCCTGGTCCAGATAGAAGAAAAAAAAATGTTTTAGCGGACGCCTATATTATAAAAAGACTGCGAAAGAAAATTCTTTTAAATTGCCGCGAATTATGATTAAAAAAACGACATCAAATGTCACTTGCTGAAGTAAGTGGTAAAATAACAGTGCAAAAATGAGGTTGAAAAATAAATACCCCGAAATTAGCGACAAATGCAATTTGTAAAATAGATGATTTAAAAACTCTAATAAAAAAACAAAATACTTCCAGGAAAAATAAGACCAGTAGTTCGACCAGTAACGTAAGTAGCTCCAAATAGCGAAAATTCAGCAAATTAATGAAATACTTAAATATCTGTTTAGCTCGAAGAGAGGTACAATCAAATTTGGTCTTCAATAAATAATGAAGACACTGTTGACAAAGAATGCACTTGTAGTCGATGTTATCTATGGATACAGATACGCTAGAAGGCCGGCTAAAAAAAGTCTAATACATTGTCTGCCAAAAAGTTGTCGAGCCAGACAACATTTGTGACACACACATATAGCGATGCAACTCACCTCTTCGACAGACTTCTTCGAGTACTCGTTCATGGACAGGATCCATAGCTGCAACAGGTCGTTGACCACGACCAGATCGCTGTACAGCCAAGCCAGGAGGGCGTTGGTCCACCTGGTCGCGGCCAGATCCGGCCCGGAACACGTCGGAGGGGGATGGTGGTGGGTGGAAACACTTTTCCTCTGCACATCCGGTCCGGGGGACATGCGAGAAAGTCGTTTCTTTAGAGGCGGAGTCGCCGACACAACACCAGAACTTTTCACAACGGGTTTAGAAGCAATCGCACCAACTTTTGGTTTAACGTTCACACCATCTTTAACCACAGAATTGACTTCTTCATTGGTCTTAGCCACCTTCTTGTCGTCGACTTCGACTTTTTTCGCGACGCTGGCATCTTCGGTTACGGGTTTCAGCTCTTTCCTAGCTTTGTATTTCCTGTAGCAGAATTTGATGAACCACGCCAGGGCTAGGGCGAATATGAGCCAGAAGAAGGCGAACATGACCAAGGTGTCCATGGCGGCGTCCGCGTAGGAGTAGTCAAAGCTGCAGATGAGATCGTCGACTGCCTCCGCAAGATCTGCCATCACTTTCCATGGCTGGCCGAGGGGCGAGCTGTCGCTGGACGTCCGTTCATCGCCGCCGTGGCCGGGAGACATGCCTCCCACCATCTCTCCTACCGCGGAAGGGAGGGGGGGATCAAGGGAAGGGAGGAGGGAGAAGGGAGGGGTAAAGCTGTCTCGTTCTCGCAGCGACGGCAGCAAACTCGGCGGCCGGTCGGCGAGACGGAGCTGCGAAAGAAAAGAAAACCACTGTCAAATAAATGTATTTTAGTAATAGTCTAAAGAGTACAGGGTTGTCGGAAAATTAAAACTGAAAATAATAACAAATATAAATTTCTATTAGCCGTCCAGAACGTTCATCATCCGAAAGGATAAAATTGCAAGTTTCATATTTGGCACTTTCGTGCATTCGCTCACTTCACCGCCAACGCTTCACGGGTGCTTTTGTCGCAATCGTTGCTTTTCATTTCATTTGAGATTCACAAAGTATGCAATTGCGAATATGCTCTTAACATCTTTCTATTTCACTCTTTTTAAAAACTATTCACTAACAATATATTGGTATTTTATTAATTAAAAGATCGCGAGGTCATGTGTGATGTGAGAAAAAAGAACTAATAATTGTGAAAGAGGACTGAAATTTAGCATTTTATTACTACTCATAAAAAAGTCACGACTACCTCTTATAGAACTACTCAACTTTATTTCATCTATGATTGAAGTTGGAAGTGGAGTGAGAGGGGGTGGATGTTGTAGACTATTTAGTTATTGAACTTCAATTATGTAATATAGCAGAAATTAAAAAAAAACTCTTTCATTAAATTTTAAAAAGTCGTGATTGATTGTGGATATGTAGTTGGTGTTCCACTTGGCCACGTGACAGAGCAGAAAAAATCGAAGACCAGTGATAACCATGTAATAATTTGTAGGTTAATTCTTGACGCATATTATCATCATAGAAGTATCAGCTTTGCCAAAACTATGAACAAAATATCTATTATTGGGTCTCGGTTTCTTTGGTGACAAAGAAAAGTAGAACTTAGATCAAATAGGGAATATTTCATAATATAAGGCAGCTTTATGTAATACGAGACAATTTAACATTACGTAGGAAAACCGTAAATAGAACAATTTTTGACTGATCTTTATTTATTTACACACAATATATGGTATGTGTATACCAATATATATACATATATATATCTTTATTGACATTGATTTTTCCAAATCCAATTTTAGCCATGGCCAAACCACCCGTATAAAACATCACGGCATCGTAAACGTAACGTATGTAAGTAGGTCGCAAAAATAAAATGTATGAAACCATAAATATAGATTTACTGATAAGCTTTCCTTCCAAATATGTAAAATATAAATTCTACCCAGAAAACTTTAGCTAATTATAGCCTATGGCATAATCGCACCAATCCCAAGTATTAAGAGATATTGTCAAAATGCTAAAAAATTGAGAAGACAGATAGGAAAACTGCGTTGTCAGAAGAGAGAACTCTAGGACCTTCCAAAAAGATCTTCGAAGGAACCTTGGCCAGAAATTGATCAGTAGGCCGCTCAATTTGATTTTGGATGGGAACACACAAAATATTATAGGCTTTGAACTGAAAAGATATAACTAAGACAGGCAACTTTTCGGCCTCGAACCTGGATGGCTCGTAGCTCCAAAGGATGATGAAGAAATACTACAAAGATACAGGAGAATTCTTAGTAAGTTTACAATAATTTAACAGAACATACAGAAGTGTTTAAATTGATTATGGTTATTAAATTTGATGATGGAAGAAATATAGATTTGTCATGTTATGAGAAGCTGATGAGACATTAGGACTTTTGAGACGTTTTCTAGAAAACCCCGGCCGGAACTCGACCACAAGGATACCCAACCCAAGAATGCAATGGGCGGATGTGAAGAAAGAACAGGGATGCCAAAAGATGATGACAAGTCTTCCTGTGTCCGAGTGGGAGGGTATTTAAGAGAGCGAGTATTAGTGTGCGTGCTCTCCAACTTCATCTGATCGGACGCATTCGAAACAAATGTAGAATTTGATTTGATTTAAGCGCCACCCTGCACTGCACCCAGGCGGAGCTAATTTGAGACGGGAATACAATACTGTTCCATCGGTTACGTCTCACAAGCCGAGCGCACGGATTTAGAGGAAGGTCCGGAAATATCTTAAGCTCATCACTACAGGCGCAGCATCTGGTCATCTGTCGCGGTCCGCGGGAGATTACCGCACCGCACAAACACGCACACGCACGGCACACGCACACAGCTGCACCCGCCAGTGTGCAGTATGCTGAAAATGCGTGCGACAACACAACAAATAATAATTAGCCTAAATATATGAATGTATTTAAAGGAAACAGTTTGATTGATTATTCAGCATTATCATTTGTGAGCATTTTTAATGTGAATACATTCTTGGCGGAACGTAGCTAATTTTTCGGAATAAAGTTAAACTAATTAGTGTCGAAAATTCGAGATGTAAATGCTTAGTCTCACCAGCGGCGTAACTAAAAAAATATTTGGGGTCCAATGCAGAATGAAAGAGGCATCTATTATTACTATGCATATACTTGATATATCGAGTACGAATAAAATTGATCTCTTGAGTCCTATGTTAGTCAAATGTTCATGAAAAGTTCAAGTTCACTCACAACAGAACAAAATTAGGTTTAATGCGATTTTACGAACATTTTAGAATTTTACTTCTTGCTTTGGTGGATTTAAAAAAATATTAGTCCATATTATATTAGCTCTGGGAAAAATATCGCTATTTGCAAAATTATCGACACCAGATGTATTGCCCCAGTGAACCGCATTGGTTATATCACTGCCTCTAATCTTGAACTGCCGTATGAGCTACAGCCCTGTAATTATATTACCTGTCTCAGACATATATACCATACATAGAACCCCTGCATAGAATGTGTTTTTTGATTCGAAAAAATATTCATAAATTTAGCTAAATAAATACAATACAGATATAAATCTCATGGTCTCTCGCATGACAGACGGTGATCCTAATCAATGCACTACCGACGAATACAAATTATTCATTAGACTCTAACGGAAAAAAATATAAATTATAATTTATATAATATGACAATTTGACATCAAAGTCCATTAGGTGATTGGTTAAATTAGGAAGCACATTGAGTTGGAGTTTAACGTATATCCGTTTCCGATATTAGCTAATAAAAAATATTTGTTTCCGTTTATATATTTTTTCTACAATTGTGTTTCTATTCATCTTTCCTTTTTATTTTGTTATGATTTCTTTCGTTGTGTACACAAGCAAACTAAACAAAAAAGGAAAGACAGGCGGATATTGAAGGCGAAAATGTAAATATAATTCTCACTTTTCTTTGTTTTGGCGAAATTGACCCGGGAATGCCAAAAATATGTTTCAGTTAAGTGGCGGGTGTCAATATCAAAAATCCCTTCCGATACTGGCCGCAAGAAACAGGTACATTTCATATGTGTGCGAAAGTATGTATATATTTCTAGGTCTAGATGAACGGCATTACGAATTTGTAATTTTAAAATATTTAAAAAATTTAAAAAAATCACAATGGATAACGGACTTACGAGATATTTATTTCAGGAAAGTTTGATTGATATCAGATATATAGTTCGGAGGGCGGTTTGGATGAAGGTGTCTTGGTCATGTCTGAAAAGACTGCAATGAAATTTTCTAGAATTTGCGACAAAATTCTCTGCTTTAGCTACCGAAATCTATATTCTATCTACACTCGAGTTCTACACGAGTAAAATTAAATATTTTTCCTAAAACGCTTTATTGTGGTTACCTGATATCTTTTTTTAAAAATACAATTACGTACATTTTTTGAGGTCTTTACTATTATCGATATTTTTGTTATATACAAAAAAAATTGTTTAGTCGTTTTTATATCTGAACCAAAAATCCGACCGGCTCGAGCGTGCGAGAATCGACACAAAAAGAAAATAATAATTGCGATTTACAAGTTTGATAGGAATATTATATTATTTTGGGACTATTTTTTTGCGTGACAGTGAGCGGTTGGAAAAAAATTAATGGAAATTACAAAAATCACAATGAAACCCTTTAAAAGTAATTATAGACGGTTTTTTTTTTGTTAGCATTTCTATGATGCAACTATATATTAATATTAGATTCCACATTAATAATAAAATGACGCCTTTTTATACGTCAAAAATCAAATGATAAATATAATAATAAAATATGTTTAGCCGCTCCACATGCAGCACTACCTTTAGTTTTTTCATTTTTAATTTGATCTGACTGAATGAATTACATAAATAATTTTAACAATGATTTTAAGTAAAAAAAAAATTGTAACATTTTTTAATCTCTTAGGGCCGGTTGTGTGATCAGTAGTAACTTTTTACTAGTTACTGAATTAATTTTTTTTGCGATAACGGAATGTTTTGATCGTTAGTAAAATAATATTTTCTTCTCGAATGTACACCCTACACTAAAATCATTTAACTCTCCGATATCCGATAGTAAAAATAAGAATCGATAGTCAAGTATGGCGGACTCTTCACAGCTGATCAAAAGTCATTACACATTGATACTTTGAAAGTTGCAGTATACGACAATTAATCATTTAATATCCCGCTATTTTAGTGATGAGAATTCGTCCGATGATGATCTCGTTGTTTAATATACCATACATTAGCACATAATTCGAAAAATTTCACCACCAAAGTGACAGATTTCGAACGCAGAAGCAAAAAAATCCATAGATAAAGCATAAAATAAAGTATATTTTATGATTATTTGTCGCGCCTATGCTATGCTTTGATAATAGTAAATTTGACGTTTACATAACCCGCAAACGATATTAACCACGGGCGTTAGTAAAAAGTTACCATAGTAAAAATTTATTAATGATCACACAACCGGCCCTCAATTGTATTTGATATTTACATTTATTTTAAGTCGCCGGGTTTCGACCCCGGTACCTCTCGCACACTTAGCAAGTGTTCTCTAACCATCTGTTCGCGAGTGGTCTGTAATATAAAAGAACGTTGTTACGGATATTTAAATAACGAATAAATATATAGGAAAAACATATTCTACGCAGGGGTGGTACGGTACACGTGACAGACAACGTGCGTTATTTTTTTTAAATCTTTAAGTGTAAAAAATATGTTTCGGTAGAAATCTCTTTTGTGTGTACTCTTGAATCTTCAATTATTTAAAACACGTACACAATCAAATAAAAAAACCATCACAACGTGTCGTGAGACAATATCTGTAGAGAAATGAATTTTCCAAGGCTCGTTCATTTCCCACCACGGACAAAGTTATAATTCGTAAATCCGACGCCGAAGTGGGTCGCGTCGGCGCCGGCGCCGGCGCCTGCCGCAACACGTGTCTACCGCCGCTCCAGCGCGGAGTCCGCTGTTTGCCGCAAACCAGGCGCAGAGCGGCGATCGACCAAGAGTCGGCGCCGTCTGCACACTTAAGGATATGCGCCAATCGCGTGGATTTTTATGGTGGCGTTTTTCCCGAGTTTTGAAATGAAATTTTCCTACCATACTTTTTAAAAAATGTGTATATTTATTTATTTTTCAGTAGAGCTGCACGAAAGGTATTTATAGTACACAGAATATCGCCGCATAAACAGCAACATCACATATCTAAGAATTGTGTACTTTACAGGAGAGTGACCTAACTAGTTTTAAATGATTTTTGTACAATTATTCAAACTGAAACTGAACTAAACTTAGGTACGATTTCCTCGACTCGTACGCAGTTGACAGGGAGGTTACAGATATGTGGTGATTACATTTATTTAATTTGCACGCCCCTAGCGGACGCTATAGTGAAACTAATGATATAGAACGATTCCCCGCGAATATTCAAATCCAATGATATAAATATCTTACTTTGACAAAAAATGGAGATATGCGGCGTTGCTACTGATGGTGGTGATATGTTATTTAACACATCCAAATTAGAACTACTTTTCAAACTAAGATAAGCATTTGTAGTATGAAGAATCCCTTCCGCCACTGGCCGCATCCGCATGCATTCGGTAAATTGTTGGTCATTTTTCTCCTTTGAACATCCGCTGTTTTGAAACAAGATGACGGACCAGGCTGGCGGAGTTATACACGGTACACCTCAAAACGGGGCACCTACTGTCAATTAATATTTTATTGCCTTCGGATCGCGATATATTACATTTGTAGTACGGAAATTGGATAGTAACGATGCGCGCTTTCAACTTTAATTTTTAGGTGGTGTGTGGACGTTTAATTGAAGATACAAATTATTCATTTATTTGGAATAGTCTACAGACTGTCAACAGGTTTTTCATGACCCTTATACATAATCCTGGTATAATATGAAGGTAGAATGTAAAAACATTTTTATACAATTAGGGGAATATCATGTTACAGAATATACATTTTAATGGTTGAGATATTAGAAACAACGTGAAAAATTAAAAGTAATGTTACAAATTGACAATTGTAACAAGTAAACAAGATATTGAAAGACTACCGCATAAGTACAGACAAATGCGTGGGTTCCATAGTCAACGAAGTCTAACCACGTGACAAGCTACAGTCCTCGATGTTCATTTACACGTACTACATGTTCGAATGACTATTAACCACGTATAATAGAATTCCTCTTTAATAAATTGTGTTGTACACTTGAGCACGCATCAGTGAATCGCATACTATGGACTGTTTGTCATTGGCATATTATATAATATATACAGCAAATCTGACTTGTATATCAATTATAATGAATGATTATTAAGCATATTAAATCACTCACATACCAAGGGTCGAACCTGTCTTACAAATTTCAAACCTCTAAAGGTATGATCATTAGAAAATGTTGACCAATGTAACTTTTTACCATCGCCCGTGGTAAAAACGTTCGTACATCAAATTTACTACTGTCAAAGTCAATCCCGCTTAATAGAGTAGCAAGGCAAATAATCATCAAAAATAAGAATGACGTTAAATTTGATGTATTTTAAATATTCACCATTGGCAATACATACAATTTTATGATTTATCTATGGCTTTTATACACCCCTGAGTTCGAAATCTTTGGGTACGATTTAATTAATTTAAAAAATATTGTTGTATACTGTAACATTCAAAGTATCAATGTGAGAAATGACTTTTGAAACGGCTGTGAAGAGTCCTCCTATTGACGGTTTTACCATATGAGAATTAGTTTACTTTGGATAGGTATACATTTTAAACAACAACGACCCAATTACCCAATTAGTGATTACACAACCGGGCCTAAATAATATACAGTTTTATATAGTCGTACATCCACGGGTTAAAGTCACACGTAGAATATTTAGTTAAGGTATTTTATAGATTATTTATTATGTTGGTATTCCGTAGATAAAATAGGCGTTTCAATTCCGTTAATCTACACTACAATGGCTTGTGCATACATTAAACCAACAACGTAATTTGACGCGGGTCTAAAACTATGAGACGTAATGTAGAGAAAGGCACACAAATAGAAAAAGGGCGAATTTTTTTATATGAATATCTGAAATATTTGTTTGCTATCGATAGAGCCTTCACGGTTCCGTGGCAATCTGTTATTAGAAATCGCGTAGAAAAGTTAACAATGTTCAATTTAAAAATAAATTTACGTTATCAAGAAGACTCCGATAACGAAAATCATCAGATGTAGAATTTTATATTTTCACTTGGATAACCTAGAAATGTTAAAAATTAGAAAAACTGTTAATAAAAAGTAAAGTATTATAAATAATCTTGTTAATAGCCCTTTCTTAAACTTGTTTCCATTGTAGTTACTTTGTGACTACTTAATTAGTAACCACGCCCCCGTTTTCCCCTCCCACCATAATTAACAAATCTACTTTTTTATATTTGTAAATAAGTTGCAGTGCATTTCTTATCCCGGGGAAGGGAGCATGCAGATTTAATTAAATAAAAATTAATGACGGTAAAAACAAAGTGTTTTATTATTTAATTTATAAAATGGTGCCACATAGTGAAATTGCAAAGTTTGAAGAAGTAAATATATCTTTGTTCAATAAAATACACTTGACCAAATCTAACCTTGCTAAACTTTTAAATTTGATTGCACAAATAATTAATTCTAAGGAACAAAGTATTTATTTTAATGTACGTATTAACAGATCCCTTTCGAAATGTTATTAAAAAAAAATTCCGCCCTAGTTAAGAATACCTGTAAATGGTGATAAATAGAAAATACAATATGTGTAACCGATAACAAATAGTAGGGACAATACTTGTGCCGGTGACAAATAGAAGAGACAATACTTGTAACCGGTGACAAATAGAAGAGACAATACTTGTAACCGGTGACAAATAGAAGAGACAATACTTGTAACCGGTGACAAATAGAAAAGACAATTATTTTAACCGGTAACAAATTGGAGTAGCAAATAACAAGATTGATAATTTAGTTCATGCTGTAACAGTGACAAATTCCGAATGATTGTACAGCATTAACATTTAATAGTCGATAATAATTTAAATTAAATTATAAATATTATTTAGTTCCTTCTACAACATGTGTATGAAATAAATTCATACAATCATCGTCTAATGACAATGTTGGTAGACAGGGTAAAAGTTCCTCATCGATCAAACAGTTTTACAACAAGGTGAATAACAACCGATGGCATAAAGATCCCACAGTAAATTATTCATGGAAGTCTTCAAGGTTCCAGTATTCTGCGCTTGAATATTGATGTAATTACCAATGCAGAACGGGTTCAACGTTAATTATGGTTAACTTTATATAGATAAATAGTATTAAAAAATTTGAGCGGGGACCCTGCTAGCCTGAGGTAAAGAAAAAGAAACACCAAGTCGGCAAATCATTCCGCACTCGAATGACGACTCATCTTCGTTGGACCGATATCAACTGTGTACGAATGCTTGGAACGTGTTCGAATAGTTTTCGCGGCAGAAGGCACGATGCAATTCTTTCTTATCAAAATATCGACAGAAAATGTACCAGCATAATTGTTAACAAGTCAAATGTGCATTTGTGAGTTCCAAAATTTGATCAAAAACAATGATAAATTTGTTTCTCAGAAATTCTAGTCATGCAATTTTTTTTTTATGTATACAATGCGCGCTCTTGGGTCCACCAAACCACAGATGACTGCCAAATTCTATAACTATGGTATGTAATGGTTGAGCAATTAGATACTATTCAAGTGTCTGCGGACCTATACTAAATATTCCCTCTTTTGAAGATCTGGTGATAAAGCATGATGCCGAGCAGTCTCTACTCTATAGTTATAACCTATAACTATATTATGGATCCCACGTTGTACAGTCTGTTTTTAAGATAGATACGATAATATAGACACGCTTCATATTACCAGCCGGATCTAGAAATCAAATTCGTACTCGTGTGTTGGGTGCAGGTGGGCATGGTTTTAAACCCCAAATCGTCTCTTTCTTATTTAAATTCAATTTCATTTAGCTGAGATACATTATTATTAATTGTTTTTATTCAAGATTATTATTTACTTTAAATTGTAATTGTAAATATGGATTTCTTGAATCATTTATCGGTTTCTTGATCGCTCAGTTTCAATGAATTATTTTATTACAAATGGAGGAAGATTGAACTAACCAATATGGCTACAATTCTCGGTACTTGCAGAGGATACTCATCGATCAAAAAGCATCTCTCAAACAATACCAAATGAAATGTTCATAACTATACCTATTCAAAATGATACAGAGTCCAAGTCTAGACATTGCTTCATGCCCATCCATACCTGGCACGTTCCTGTCAAGTGTCAAATGATGTTAACCTTCGCCGGTCACCATGCGGTGTGGTGGTGTGACACGTCTCACGCAGTTATGTCAAAGCACAACTATTATTATAGTCAGTGTGCTGGGTAATTATCGCCCGTAAGGCAATACAGAATCTTTGAATTTGTTTTATTATTATTTTATGTATCTAATACCACATAATAAAAAAAAACCACTATAAGTAAATAAGTATTTATTCATTTACGGTACAAAGTGCCTTTTACATATATATTTTTTTAGTACGCACTATAATAATATACAAATAAATATTGTAAACATATCAAATTAAAAATTAATAATGAGAAAATAAACGAGATAAGAAAAATAATAATACGTATATAAAGTATTGTAATTAACAATCTCGTCTTCAATTTACATTTAATACAGACGAATGTATTACAAGCTCGTATACTTTGAAGATTTTTTGTAATGAATTTACTCTTTAAATCATATTAGGTGGCAGGTTCGAATGCTCCGCTGCACATTTTGAAACTTAAATAAATTTCAATGAATCAGGTATTACCAAAGCTTCATAGGACTTAATAGACCACGAGCAAATTTCCTTCAATTCATTTTAACATGATATGATTTTGTACCATAGATGTACAATAGCTACGGGAGTTATAGTATTTTTATTGGTATCTACTTAAAATAAATATTTTAAGGGAAGACAATAAAAATACTGAAACCAAATTTCGCGCAGTTACTCTTTATGACTCTGCGCAAAACATAACCATTCTCCTCCCTCCCGCTGGCCACCCCACTTTTTTCCTCCGATATAAATGTGTATTATTTTTAATGGCGCCCGTTCCAAATTTTACTCAGTTGCACACTAGGACCCTGAGGAAAATACAATTACCCCGCCGCATCAAAGCGGGGGAGATAGTTATGGAGTGAGTGAAGTGGGGTGCTCTTGTTTAGCGCGGACCTTAAAGAGTTAAATGTATGCAAAATTTGGTCCAAGCAGGAAGAGAGGTGCCGTATGACAGCTCTTGTACACAAATGAGATTTTTAACAAATTTTCGACTCGAGAATCTCTGAATGTGCGGATTTTGCTCTCATGAGTTTCTTTAGAGACAGCTCTCAGCTTTCGTAGTCCCCGTACACACATCATGTCTCAGAGATTAGCCGTCTCGCGCCTTACTTATGACAGTTATGCGGATCTATGGTGGTTTTAGGTGACATATTTGTGCACGTATCAAATCTCGCACGTCATGTACACTGGTTTGAGTTTTTGTCTCTTTCTACCAATCTTAAGCTGATCTCTGAATTTATCTCAAAACGTATACACGGTATTGAGATGTATCTCAGCTAAGATTGTCTCCTTGTATGCCTTAGTACTTTATATGAAATGTAGCTGAGCGAATATTAATGCAGGCCGCTTTCAGAGATTGCTTCTCGGAGTTCGCGCACATTTTCTAGAATAACAATTTTGGAACAGCTTTAACCTTCTTTTTTACCGTCTCGCAGTACCGTAAACCCATAAATAATCCGAATTAATTCAAGAAAGCAGTGCTTATTTGGATGTAAAAAAGAATGGCCTCGACCAGATCCAGCAACGTTGAGTATTGCCAAGTTGCATTGCGCCGAATCGCTCACGTTAATTAAGTTGCTGACCCAATTTCCTTTACGGGCTTAATTCACGCCATTTAGTCAGGCAAACGGGGACATAAACATTGGCTGCCATTTAATGTTTACGGCCGGTGTTTCTCTCTCTACCCTGCATTCGCACTATCCACACTGCACACTACACAATGGGCTCGCTGCGGAGGTGCGCGCCTGACGTGCGTCACGTCATGAGCGCCTCGCTCGTCCTGGGATATCGACAACCATAATCCAATATACTGTCACTAGGCACACGAGTACACGAGATTGTGCTAATATATCACTCATAATGAAATTTCGAAAAATGTCTTACATATTCATATTTTATCCTCACTAATAAACAATATACAAATGCCTATCCTCATTAATACGCTAAATAGCGTTCATTTGTTTTATACTATTATTTCATATGAACAGAGTGTGTTCATTAAATTTTTGTAATAATAATAATAATAATAACATTGGATAATTTTTTCTACCGGGAAGAAAGGAATAAAATTGTATTATATTTTCGCAGAAAGCAATCACTTTATGGCATATTAGATTAAATAAAATACAATCACTTTGTATGAAACCACGAAATTTATTATACGTCAACCGGTTTCGTTTATCTCAAGCTTCGTCAGGATGTATTTAAAAACTTTAACTTAAAAACTTTTAAAATACGTCCTGACGAAGCTTGAGATAAGCGAAAACGGTTGACGTATAATAAATTTTGTGGTTTGATACATAGTGATTGTATTTTATTTTATCTGAAATATTATTACATATATTTAGATATTTTAAAATTTAATTTCTTAGAAAAAGATTGCTTATCATTGTACTTTGCGGTATGCAGTAGATAAGATAAGATAAGATAAGATAAACCTTTATTGACTTTTTTTTGTACATTAGAAGTGAACGTACAATTATGGGATGCAATATCTGATATAATATATAAAGCATTGTCCTGGCTACTTTGCTAGACTAAAAAGTGTTCTCTGTGTTAAAATAGCCAGTTTTTTTTAATATAGGAATTCAAATTTTTATGTTGGTACCATGTAGGTACTGAATTTACAAAGACCTTCATACAATCGGCGCGTGAAGGGATAAATCGTAATTTTTAAACTGATTTCATTGTGGTTTTCGAACATGTGAATTTTTTTAAATGTCATAATTTTTGTGTTCTATGGGTACTGAATAAAACGTGCAACAGCATGGTAAAGATTATGACGTATATGTTTGCTAATTTTCTCATATACCAGTACCAATTTTTTTTGGCGGGATCGCGCGGAATGATGTTTTAAATACTAATAGTCAATTGAGGGTTATTGATACGACATATTGAATACAAAAAATAAAAGGTCATCGAACTTCCAACAGTCACATTCATATTTGTTAGATGATTTAGGGTCTCGAAATGATTTGGAATGTTTGTCCAGAATGGGTCGATTTCGTAAATATTATTTTCTATGACTTCTTTAAAATGATTTAGTAAAATCCTCACACAATAATATATGTGTGTATGTATAGTGATCAAAAAGTTTAACAATTATGTCTCACCCCTTACTTTACAGCTTGTGCGCCTTAAATGTTTATATATATATATATTTATATAAAATAGAAAGATTATTTATTAGGAGAACACATTCTTATTGTGAAGTTGTAAGGTAGATGGCTTTCAAATAATGGAACGATAGATGTATTAATTTGAAAAAGTGTAATTTATAGGTTCGAAAATTTGTCGTCAAAAATGATGTCGCTGTACCATGCACCTTCCCCGGTTAGGAAAGAGATACAGGTTCGAATTTCGGTGGCGCAACAACAATATTTTTCGATAAAATTGATTCAATATGTACATCTTTTAATGAGTATTTGAAAGATTATTATTTAATTGAAGTTATATAATAATAAATATGAATTAAATATATTAATTATAAAGATATACATATAAATATATCCCGCTATCCCGGTTGCGCAACAACAATATTTTTCGATAAAATTGATTTTATATGTATATCTTTATAATTAATATATTTAATTCATATTTAAAATATCACAGACCGTCTGTTCTGAATAATTACAACTTCACAATAAGAATGTGTTCTCCTAAAAAAAATATATAATAATATTTAGGGATTCCATACAGTCCAAAAAGAACAAATAAGTAAATGGTGAATGATAAGTCGTAGTCGATAAATGATGACCCCATATAATGATGACGATTGAGCGAGTATAAATGTTTATGATGTTTAAATAATTTACGGCAGACGGTAGCTAATTGCCGGCCGTAACTTAGTCACAAATAGCCATTTATAATATAATGGTTTTGAATCTTGCTTCTTGTCATTAAAATGAAAATAAAATCAAGCATTATTAGTTAAGTATTACAGCAAACCCTCGTATAACACTGTTTTAATAACACGGTTTTAATAACAAAGTTTTGTACCGAGAGTAATAACAGTTTTTCGACGTGTTATACAAGGGTTTTCCGTATAACACGTTTCCGAAAGGAAAAGTCTGTCTGTCTATTTGCCTAATTGAAACGATTTTGATGCGATTCTTTCAGCATATTGAAAATGTATCTGGAAAGGATTTAAGTTTGAATCATCACGGTACGACATCGGGAGGCTGAGCAGAGATATTCTGCGCGAGTCGGATAAAATCATAAGTGCGAAGAATTTTAATATACGAGTACGCGATTTATCGAAACAATCGAGGGAAAATATTATTTTCATAAATGTTCTCAGGTCGTCACAGCCATTCAGGATCGTCTGTGAACAGTTTTCTAGGCTACTCTACCGTGTTTCTCCTAACTCTAAGACTAATTTCTTGTATGATATTATTTTTGCGATCTGCCTTTCATCAACACGGACACATACACGCGTTGCCCGAAAGATCCGCAAGCTCGGGTGGTAATGTAGACGCGTTCGGTTTAAATGGCCGGTTACGATAGTGGTATTGTTAAAAATTGTACGGTGCATATTCCCAGCAAACCGCTCCCACGTAATCTCCGATATAATATCCGAGTCTCACGAAATAAAAGTGAGTCTAAAGTTGTACTATGTAATACGAACAATACAATAAAATATGAAAATGTTGGAGCCTTATTACAAGTGATAAATCAATCAATCTACTTCTCACATCATTACAATCGTAGGTAAACCTTATCGCACAAATCTCTCCGGGTGAAGCAGAGAGAATAGGAGAGTAAACCACGTAGGTATGAAACGATAGAATGTTGACTTGTGAGTGTCCAGTGGCCGATATAGTTATCATTCTAATTATATTTTCATTTGATTCGGTCACATTTTGACCGAGTAAGTTTTTACTACCCCAATGATCATCAAAGAATATAATTTAAAGAATATCACAAAACGATACGGTAATTAGTTATAACATAAACAGTTTATGGAAAAAATCCAATGGACATGTTTTTCGAAGTTTCTTTTGCTGCAACGGCAACTCAATAAATATGGAATATTTATTTTGTTCATCTTTCAGTGACACGTCTATTTTTTTCCAGAAAAAGAAACCAACATTGCATGATGTGTTTTCAGATTTAACTTTGAATTTAATTTACCCGATGACGCCACGATTCCTAGTTCATTATTATAACCGGAATATTTTTATTCAATTATTATAAAACTAATGATATTACATTTAATTTTATTGATGAGTTGCGGTTCCTGGATAATAATTAAACTAAAGTACATCGTGTCAATTATGCTACAACCGAGCAGTTTCGGAGGCAGCTTATTTGTTTTCAAAAATAACATCTTTTTTTTCAGTGATATAATCGTATTTAAATAACTTGAACTATTATGGGACGATATCTTCTGAAAAATTAACATCTCTAATGGTCTAAGTCACGGGTGAGGTTTTTATGAGATTTTCGACTCGAGATACGGATTTTGCTCACATGAGATTATTTAGAGACAACTCTCGGCTTTCGCAGTTCCTGTGTACACACCGTGTCTCAGAGATTCGCTGTCCCGCTCCTCGTTTCGTAACGTCAAATGTCAGTCCATTGACCGTTGATGTTCCGTTCGTACGTTAGTGAATTTGAATCTACCCTGTTAACGGTACCGAATTAAACGGAATAGTTTTTTTTTAATGAAATATGCCTTCTGTTTGTCTAACTTATATATTTGTAGGTATGCAAGATGAAATTAGTGCGCACGTGTCGAATCTAGCTGTCAAAATCTCAACACGTGTGCATGGTACTGAGATTTATCTCTTCGTGTCTCTCCGTGCACACGGGCCATAAAACTAAATTTAATACAACTTAAGAGTCAAAATTTTAGCTCTATTCAGAATAGTATATTGACACTAGTGGGAAATAAGTAGGTACGAGCATGTAATGTTTGCTATCTACAGAATAGTGATCGTGTCTTCGGTGACATCTCAGTGTTGTAAGTTAAGTGCATCAGCCATCGCCCGCAGGTACCGCAGGCACGTCACAGCAGCTGTTAGACGTTACCCACATTCGGTAACCGATACCAGTTATTCAGTGGGTCACACGGCCAACCTGTTTGCGGCAGCGGTAGGCCAGCTCCTAACTCCTAGCGCGCGCACTGCGCACGGTGAGAGTCCCGGACGGGTCCGTATACACTCTGTTATTACACACGATGTGGTTCACGTGCAGGCTGCAGCGCGCACGAGCGCACACGCGCATTGGTCAAGATTCATCACCGATCTCTTTAATTCTTGATATACAGATCGCATCTCGTTCGTTCGCAAATATCCGAATGTGGGTCGGTCGTACAGGGATCGCAAAAACATAACTACAACCGTGTTGGAGAAAGATCAAAAAAAAAAAAAAAATTCTCATAGAAAGCAATAACTTTGTGCTTTGACATATTAGATTAAATAAAATACAATCACTTTGTACGAAACGACGAATTTTATTAAAAGCCAACAATTTAGAGATCCTTGAGATTAAAAAAAAGCAGTGAATAGTGGGAGTGCAATTCTTAATAACCAAATAAATTTATCCATTAGCCCCATATTAGATATGTTTCCTTTCAAATCAATTTAATATCATTGTACTTTCCTCTCCCTTGATATTCTGTCTAAATATATATGTATTAAGTCTCCCTCTACAAGTATATGTAAGCGCACTCTTTTTGTATTTATTGTTAGTTTTAAATACGCCTTGACGAAGCTTGAGCTAAGCGAAATCGGTTGGCATTTAATAAAATTCGTGGTTTTACACAAAGTGATTGCGTTTAATTTAATCTAAAGTATGTGTCTCTAGGGGAATACGAACGTTACCCGTGGCTTTACATAATCGAATTCATACTCACTGGCAGAAAGCGATCATAATAACAAACCTATTTGACAATGCTAAAAATACTATTTATTTATTTTAAAAAAGGGAAGTGGTACAAATACCCAACCAGATATATTCTGATTGAAATAATAACGTAATTTACCGATCCGGCGACGTGCCATCTGGCATCACACTATATTTCTTGTCTCGCCGCCTTGGTCGTAATTAGATAAAGCCTGCTTTTGAAAGAAAGTCGTTGAATGGCTGAGAATCCACGAGGAACAGTCCTTGTATACTAGAGTGCTTATATTCTAGAGTGCTTGTATACTAGAGTGCTTGTATACTAGAATCATTTGCAAGAGAACGATATTTTTGTTTGTGCTACCGCTACTTGTGTATTATTAATATTTTTTACTGTCGACGCTATGTATGTTTCTAGTGAAATTTATATATTTTCTAAATTCTCGGTTTCCCTAAATCAGGCCTAACCTTCTAAGTGGGAAATAGCCATAATATCGTATAGTTAAAAATTTCAAAAATAAATTATACAAAATAATGCCGTTTGTATATGTTATGGCTACTTGTGTTTTAGCACAAGCTAGTATATAGATTATAACGCAAGTTTGCAAAAAATAATAAATCTGTCATTAGTGAAATTAAATTTGAATGGTAGTCCAGACTCCACATCTACTGCTCGGGATATAGATATATTATTACTAGCAAAGGACAGTTCAGGAGAGAACTTCAATTATGAAGTTAAATTAATGTATCAACTAGAAAGATATACAGAAAATATCAAATTATCGAAAAAATATTTTAGTTGCTATCGGGATACGTATCTGGATCTTTTCCTATCCGGGTAAATGCGTTACCAGTTATACCACACCGACCGAGTGAGTTGACGACAAATTTTCGAACTTATATGCTGCAACTCTTTCAAATTGATATATCTAAATTCCTTTTTTTTAATTTATCACCTTTATATCGCGACAAACCTCAAATGCCTTTGAGTATAATATACGCTAGGAGATTCCAAAAATTAAATTCATTAATTTTTTAATAAATTTTGGATAAACTAAAATATATATTGTATTGCGTATAGGTCATGAACTTTACTTTGTAATTTATAATATGTGTTCTCTCCTCTCTAAATACCATAAGCCAAAATACCTCTCCTATAGACTACCACTATTATCTATCTTTCGTCCTCCGCATCCAGTTGCATCCTGCAATTCTTTTGACATCGATAACCCAAATGAAAGTTCTAGTCAGGGTTGCCAACCGTCCCGGATTGGCCGGGATTGTCCTGAATCGCTGTCCCGTATCCCGGATGAATGCTAAATTGTCCCGGAAATTTTGAGAAAACTATTCAAGTTATTTTTATTGAAATTGACATCGTGTAAATCCATGACATAACATGAATATCGACTTAGTAAAGGCGGAATTGCAAATACGACTTAATAGTGAATCGTGCGCAGAATCTGCCAACTTTTTAAAAACGGACTCGTTTATTATTGGAAAAATTCATAAAAATATAACGTTAAATTAGTTATTATAAGATTTAAAAAATTAATTATGTAATATATGTATGTATATATATATATATGTGTGTAATTAAGTTTCCATAATAGTAAGGATAAATAAAATAAAATATATTTAAAAAATTGAGTTTTGAGCTATTTGTCCCGGAATTGACCCAGAAAAAGTTGACAACCTTAGTTCTAGTACGAGACTAGTAAAGTACATGTTTCAGCAAAGGACTGGATTACGCTTTACGTGTAGTTTTTTTAAAAAGCTAAAATTTCCGTTTTTAAATAAAGACTGATTGGAAATGCCTAAATAAAACGTAAAGTTAGGGCGATTTTGATATGCAGGGTTGCTAAATGAGAAATGGGCTATTAAAAAAGTGAATACCCGTGAAATAATAATAAATAATCCACGCCATAACATGCGCGTCACATTTTTGCAATTTATTGGTTCAATCGATTTTCTATACAAAAACGACACGCGCACCAGAATTGTTGCGTCTATACACACCACATGCTAACCCAGCGTTATTTGTAATCATAATTATATATGTATAATACGATTTCATAAAAACTAACTGACCTATCCTAAATATCATAAAAACCTTATTAATCGATTATTTCTCTTTTAAAAATGTAATTCTTAGTTTTCAAAACGACTACTTGTAAAACACAATTTAACTCTGATTATAATTCATTGGACGTACTACATTTTCATGTTTCATTCTATGACTAATGCTTTGTTTCGGATTCCTTTCACAAGGACGCTCCGAGCATTGTCTTTCCGACTCACCGCACCGCCTTCACCTGCACTCCAGGATAAGGGTCCTTGTTATTGTCCAAGGTTCTGAGCTGTGCTTGTAGGTCAGCATTAAGAGAAAGCCCTTTTCAAGCTTGACAAAGATAATCTTTGGACCAGTCTGGTCTGCTAATGACAAGTTTTTTTTCCCAAGTACTCTAGATGCGGCCAGACCTCCTAATCTACTACTACACGTGCATAAGCCGCTCGTGTTTTATATTGTTACGCGAATTGAAAAGGTAAAAAACCTTCTAACATTTTACTGCAATTTAAAAAAGAGCAGTTATTTAGGCGCGGATACTTTATATACAGCGTTGCCTGATTCTAATAGAATACTTGAAGATAACTAAAACAAATGATATAATATAATTTTTTAACGAGAAAACATTTTTGTTGCGAAGCTGCATTTTCAGAACACATTCGAGTAGTATTGTAATACGAATTAAATGAATCAACTAGAAAGGTATATGGAAAAAATCTATCTATCGAAAAATATTTAATTGTTACCGGGATTCGAATCTGGACCTCTTCCTATCCGGGGAAGCGCGGTCTCCATTTTCGCTATAGCAATCGAATACGTTTTCGATAAACTTTGAACTTATATTCTGTAATGTTTCCAATTAATAGGTACATTATTTTTAAAAGCAATCCACTTTATATTACGGTGAATCTCAAAATACCTTTGAGTAAAACCCGATAGGAGACGCACAAATTACATTAATTAATCCATTTTATTGAATTTGGAAACTTTACAACGTATGTATTAAGAAGAACACATTTTGGAAGTTGATTAATTTAATTTGTATTATAATATTTTTTTACAATACAGTTTTTGGAAGTCAGTGGATCGAGAGCGTTGTTCTGCTTCAGAAAATAGTGGCTGGGCCACCTGGGCGGGGTCAATGTTTGTACCTGAAAGATCCGAGTCGAGATTCTTGACGAGGATCATGGATTGGAAGGGTGCATGTATGATCGCACCAACCTTGTGCCGGCGGCATAATTGAACCGAATGTGTTTTGAGTCGAGTGTTGTATATGAATTTAAGGCGGAATTATTTTGAGTGAAAAGTGCGTCTGTCCTGTGGAATAGGGGCGAACTAATTGCTCGGTTTGCTTTCTGCCGCGCGAGCTGCTTGCGACGAGACAATATACCCTATTATATAAGCGTATCGCATCTAGGTCCGCCGTGTCTCGGTACATTCACTTTCTACACGCTCGACCGGTTCGCGAGTGAACCGTGGGGGCCGGTGACGTCATGCCGACCGGTACTCTCGGACGGGCTCTCAAACCGCGAAATGGTGTTCTCACCATTATTGCAACGTTTTATCATCCATTGTGGTGTGGTCACGTGTCCCCGGGAAGCGCAGAGCCATTGTCCCGTGCAAATCTATTATATGTACATTGTTCCACGCTGCGTCTGGCTCCGTTGACACGCTTTTAATGTTTTCATTATTTCCTTTTTAAAACAGACTATAAATGCTCTTAGGATGCGTATAATTTATAGGTAATTCGTTATTTTTAATTATTCAAACAAAAGTTGTTTAAACCTAATTTTTTCAATCACTGGATTGTTCTACAACTCTCGGAGAGTTTCGGCATCTTCGAAAATTTTCCTTCGTTGATCCCTAGTACGAACCATTTCTCTTGTCTTTTTTTTAATGCGATTTTCTATTATTTATCTAGATATATATTTTTATCTAGACAACTTTAACCGATTAAGCTACGATGCCCTATACGTAAGTTTCATCCACATTTTATTTTTTCCAGTTGAAAGTTCTAAATTTGTTTACAATAAAATATGATTTCATTAAAAATTAAAAGTTATCTGCTCATAGATAAATAAACATACACCGTGTATGTACGTATTTAAATTAATTCAACAAATGTGGCATGTCATTAACTATTATCCAATTCTATTACCTTTTTTTTAAATGTATAATTAGTTAAGAACACTGCTAGTTTACTGATCGACGAGAGAATAACAAAACTCAACAAATATGTCAACCATTATCGAGGTTGATGACGGATCACCGTGCAAAGGGATTCGAAACGCCAGCCAAAGAGGTCACGCGACAGAATAGCCCAGAAAACTCTTCACAAGATATATTAAATATTTTATGTGCGCATACACCATCGTCGAGCGCGTCAATTGTTATTATTCACAATTAAACATATATTTAAATCGATCGTTTTGTGCCTGTGCCGGTGCCTCGTGACAATACCAAAGTCGTCTGTGCCTAACGACTGTAAGATGAGCGCGGAATGTTCAGCATCTTCCAACGTGCTTTATGCCAATGTCCATGTCTCAAATCCGTACAGAAAAAATGGAAATGCACGTGTCATGACACTCTTCGTCATGCTTTATAGCCATATATTATATTTTTAAAATCAACACTTTGTTTATTATTCTATACTTGTGAAAATATATAACCCGATTGCCGTAACTCTAGTCTCACTTGGGAAGTGTCCTCGTGGAGCCTAGATCTTATTAATTAATTAAATTAATCAAATACTTCTTCAATAATTGCAAAGTTACTTTGCGGCAACGTATTATTATAATATAAATAATAAGAAAAAAAACTATGTTTATACCACTGTTTATACACATGTTTCAAGACCAGTGTTGATTTATCAATAAACAGTGTTTTCATATTATTTATATAATCAAATACTATTCTGATTCTACGAAAATACATTAAATCGACAATGAAATGTTTGTTTCGCTAGGGCTTACCAAAGTAACGCGAGGCTAGACATTGACAATGGAATTAGTACTATTTGGCACGCAGGTACCGCAATTGAGATGTGAGACAATTTGATGTGTCATTAAATTGAATGATAAATGAGTCATCATCATCATCATCATTTAAAGGCAATTAATTAAGAAACGCTTCGCACATCAATAACTACTCGTGTTTAAAAGTGTACTCAGAGTACAGAACGGCAAGAAGGAGAATTTCATCGGAGTCATCGCCAAGACTCAAACCAGAAACTTTTTATTGCCAGTAGAAAGATTTATTAATTAAACTATGACGCCCTATACAGAAGTCGCCAAATTTCATCTTCTTGCGTTTATCTATTTTCCCCGGCAAGACTTCTGGTCCATTTTATTACTATATAAAGAGAGGGGGAGAGGTTCTGTAGATTTTTTCCTTTAAGAAATTCCAGATAAACAGACGTGGACAAGTAACCAGAATGGCAGTAAAAAGAAATTACTTTAGCCTATTTTACCGGTGATCCTACTAGGAAGAACAGTGGGCCGCCCTAGCCAAAGCTGAGGAAAACTTCTGGAGAATCTCCGCGAAGGTTTGGCAAGCAATGGACTGCAGTGACCGAAGTCTACGAAGGACACTTGGGCTTCTAACTACCGATGGATCTAGGAACTTTTCCAGAGGGAGGCGATATACTAGAAAATAACCCTTTTGGTGCATTGGCGGTTTAGTCGTGTGACTAAAAAATAACTCTCCGTTGCCGTGACAGAAATATTTTGAATCAATATTAAAATTTTCGCTCGGGGAAAAAATGCACCTTATATATTTGTACAAATTCCAGGGGGGCGCCTCTATCCCCTCCCCCACCCATTCTCTGGAAGATCAGATGATAATTATTCCTCGAGTTTTAGTTCGTGACACCGGTTTCATATGTTGTAAAATGATATTGATTGGTCTTACAGTTTGAGTTGCCTAAAGTAGCATTTAATGTATTTTGAAAATATGTAAATTTTGTATAAACCACTTTGAATAATTTAACGTCAACCAGTTTCGATACTATTGTATCTTCGTCAGGACGGAAGCACATTAACTGATATATAAAGTAATATAGGTAAAGAAATGAACCGTCGGGCGGGGGCGTGGCCTCAATCGTAGTGGGAGTAAGATAGTGTCATCTCCTCCCCCCATTCCCGCGGCCACACCCTCGCCCGAAGATTGATATTTTATTATCTGAAACAATTAGTGCGCGACCATCCTGACGAAGATAGAATAGTATAGAAACCAGTCGACGTTAAATCAAAGTGTGTTAGTTTTTAAAATTAAGAATTATATCCAAGCACAAAGCTAATGTTACAAACATTAAAAATATAGAAGCTATTAAGCAGTGGCGTGCAGTAGGCACAAACTTAGGTTATGCCGACGATGCCTAAGTATACAATAGGTATACTAGGTATCAAAAATAATGTTAGATTTTTTTTTTTAATTTTGAGAACAATTCTATCAATTTCAAATTGGAATATAATTATAAATTTATTACTTTAAAACAGGCAAATTCTTTTATTACTAGGTACCGCACTCTGCTTTCGATTCCTCTTAAAATATATTTTACGATTTCTCCTTCGGACAACGGATTTAAAATGTTTCATAACAGTGTTCAAAAACATTTATGTAAATAACTAGCTTTACAAATTAGCATAGCCGAAACTCATAACAGAAATAATTGTATTTTGACATTTAATTTAATATTGGTAATAATCTAAATTAATAATATCCTGAAAAATGCAAATTAGCTCGTTTAATAGATGATAAATTATAACCTATAAATTTTAACTACGCAAACACCGAAATATGGAATCATAGGTTGGAATACACTAAACGTTTAAGTCTGTCAAGTAAAATAAATACGTAGAAATGTTATTGTATGCAGTTTTCAGTAAGGATCAATCACTTTCGAAAACAGCAAACTTAAGAACAATTTTATTGAAAAATGCTGACGTCAAGGCGCCGACATAGGTTTATCCAGTTCAATGCAATTAATAATACAATTACAATTACAATTAAAATAATATCCAGTTCAGTACAATTATTATAAGGATTGAAAAAATATGTTAGGTTCATTCAAGACCTAAGTGTTTTTGCAATTTATTCAAATTCATTCAAGACCTAAGGCAATTTGCCGACCAGAATGCACATAAAGTTGTTTCAAATGGTTCGCAAATAACCCACGGCTAGACAAAAGTCGTGAGTTACGTCATAGACAAGGTTACGCGAATCCGGGTAATAGCGGCTAGAATTTTATAAGATCTTTTCATAATATAAAGATTATTAAATTAATTATTTCCCATAATTTTTAGTAATGCACAGCTTTTCGCTTGCATGCAGTGCACGCCCCTGCTATTAAGATATGGTATTTGTTACTCACTCTAAATAATTTTCTAACTAATCTACGGCGAGTGCTTAAAATGCTAACTACTTTTTTGCTGTCGCGAGTTGGCAATAAATATTTGAAATATTGTTGCAAAATACCGAAGCAATGCTGCAAGAGTTTAATGATTGAGTTTTTTATTAACATGTCGACACTCGTCTGGGCGAATGCGCGGGAAGATGCAGCACGACGGAGAAAGAAACGAGAATATGAAATTAATATTCAGCGAGGTCGAGATGAGCGTGATGTATGATGCAGGCCATATAAGCACTTCGATTAATATTACTTAAGATCGATGTAAATTTGGTCAAAAATCTGCATAAATATAATTCTCACTGTTGGTTTGTTTGTCTCACTTTTAATGGTTTGCGAGAATTTCGAATGAAATAATTATTGTATATATAAAAAAATGTTTCTATCTAGACGTCTCATTTATATATAATATTATTAAAGATGTTCATAGTGCCGAGGAAACAAATGTCTGTCTGTATACGTGTCCATAGAAACATTAGCGCCGTGCGCACGACACGCCAGGCGTGATCTGTTGATGTGTGTTTATAACTTCGCGAAGCGCATACATGTTCGTCAGTATTGTGAAATTTTTATTTTTTTACTCTCTTTTAATAATGTTTAAAAAATGGCAACTCATTAAGATGATATACTGAGATGGGGTGGGGCATTGTTTAAAATGTCTTGGAGTGTTTTGATCTTTATTTATATAGTGCTCGTTGTTAGTAATCTTTTTATCGTCTCGCTGTCTAAATCTTCAATCAATTCAGTAGTAGTTGTATAATTGTGTGGAGTAATATTTTGTGGTTCTCTACCCAAATGTACACTTTGTAGACGGTATTTTTAATACTATTAAGAGTTATTATCTTATACCTATTATTACATTTTTAAATAATTAACTTTCATTCTACATACTGGTTCATATTACTTACATACCATCACGCCGTTTCTCCGCAGTGTGCACAGAGAGAATACACACCACACTCTTCTGTCCTGACACACAATTCTCGCCTAATCCACATTCATGCATCTTCTCATACAAGTTCGACGATTATTGAGGCTTCTAACAGGACCATCCAAGTCTTCCGCGGACGTCCTCTGCTTCTGGTGCCATCAACACTTGCGTCATATATCTTTTCTTACCATTTTCTCCTCATTCATCCGTCCCATATGACCAAACCACCTACGTGATTCCTTCTTAATCCTTCTCACTATACTAAGATAAGCTTTACATTCTTTCCTTATTTCTTCGTTCTTTACTCTGTCATAAATGGATCTGCCACATATACGCGTAAGTGATCTCATTTCCCACTGCATTCATTCATACAATTCCATTCAAAGCGCCGTTCACTTTATTCCCTGCAGTCACCCTCCTCTCGATATTTCTTCCATTTCCTTTCCATTTCTATCGAACATACTTCCCAAATATATAAACTCATCTACTTGACAATCAGAAGAAACGGAAAACCCATGTTATTCGTCAAAGCTTTTTGACCAATGACGTCTCGTATTGCATTCAAAAATTTCCTACGTATGTTGTAACATGATCATGCTTTGACATCATATTAATCATTAGGAGAACACATTCTTATTGTGAAGTTGTAATTATTCAGAACATAGGACGGTGATACATTTAATTAACATTTCAAATATGACAGACTTATGTTCTGAATAATTACAACTTCACAATAAGAATGTGTTCTCCTAATAATAAAGTTGTATCGATGTGTCCAAAATTTAATAAAAATTAATTGATAATTCTGGCGTCTGCTAACAGATTACTCAAAGGTATTTGAGATTCCGTAAAAATAAGATAGAAGGCTTTTTCAAATAATGGAACAATTAAATATATTAATATCAAAAAGGTAACAAATAGGTTCGAAAATTTGTCGCTAAAAATATTGTCGCTGTAGCATAGTTGGATAATGCACCTTCCCCGGTTTGGAAAGAAATCCAGGTTCGAATCCCGGTGGCGCAACAACAATATTTTTCGATAAAATTGATTTTATATGTATATCTTTCTAATTAATACATTTAATTCATATTTAATATTAATTATTATTATTATCTTTAACATTATGATTTTTTTCCTAATAATATAAAACGTCCATTCCAGATACAAGCTATTATTCCAGCTATGTTATTCCAGATACAAGCTATTTTCTATGAGGATGAAAAAAACTGTAGGAATTCCCTTATTAGCAGTGTGACGCTAGTAGCAGTGAGAAGCCGATATACTTAGGATGGCGACAGTCGTAAGCCGGGGGCGATCACGTACAGCTTGCTATCAAAGAGAGCATTTTTTTTTTCAAACAGGACAATATCGAGAACCAAAAAAGTCGACAAAGCAAACACAAGGATCGTGCATCGACTTCTAAAACAAATATATTGTTAAATATGAATTAAATATATTAATTATAAAGATATACATATAAAATCAATTTTATCGAAAAATATTGTTGTTGCGCCACCGGGATTCGAACCTGGATCTCTTCCCTAACCGGGGGAGGTGCTTTATCCAACTAAGCTACAGCGACATTATTTTTAGCGACAATTTTTCGACCCTATATGTTACCTTTTTGATATTAATACATTTAATCGTTCCATCATTTTGACAGAGCCATCTACCTTATTTTTACAGAATCTCAAAATACCTTTGAGTAAATCTGATAGCAGACGCCAGAATTATCAATTCATTTTTATTAAATTTTTGGACACATTGATACAACTTTATTATTATTATTTTATTTTTTTTCGAAAAATTGTCGCTAAAAATAATGTCGCTGTAGCTTAGTTGGATAAAACACCTCCCCCGGTTAGGGAAGAGATCCAGGTTCGAATCCCGGTGGTGCAACAACAATATTTTTCGATAAAATTGATTTTATATGTATATCTTTCTAATTAATATATTTAATTCATATTTAAAATATCACAGACTTATGTTCTGAATAATTACAACTTCACAATAAGAATGTGTTCTCCTAAAAAAAAATTTATATATATATATTGTTCCTTTAAACTAAGTTTGAAAAAATAAATACATAGGTACTATAAATTACCATAGAATTCACCTTATGTGTCAAGTCGGCAACTCTTTCATACATATTTGATGTGTTCAGATGCAGGATGCATGAGAGAAGAGGAAAGGGAAGGTCACAGATCACTCTAGAAAGGTGGATTGCCTGTAAGGTCACAGGTCATAGCGCGTTTCGAGTTAAATATGCCAAAGAAATGCATCACGGCAGATGCAGATCAATACAAATTGTACGCATTATTCTTCTGGATTGTTCTCTTGGCAGAATGGTCGCGGTCGCAGAGCAGGATGAATCTCGGACGGCCGATGACGTTCTTGGCGTTGTGCTGTCGGTAGTGATATTGGCCGGGAGCGTCCGGCGTGCACGACCAGCCTCAACAAGCACGGAGCCACCGGCTGGACTCTGTCTTTATATTTATTTTATTTTAAGGCGACAGATTATCAACAGGTAGTTAGTGACACTAATAGATAGTCCTATAAGAGACAGTATGAAAACAGAAATTATACATTACACTGTTTGTGGTGAACACATTAAAACTGTTTAATGTTATAATTGAGGTGAATGAATAAAGAATTTTAAATCTATCGCAAAGTTATGAAGCGCATGACTTCCATGGTTAGCGATATCAGAACACGTGACGCGCTAGTGCTCGGCATTTGAAGTATCGCGCTCAACTACTTTTGTGCATTTTGTTCTTGTATATTTACATCTACCTTATATCTGCTTACATTATTGGTATTATTTATTTTTTTCTTCTCTTTTTTATTCACTTTTTTTATATTTTATATACATACATTTTTTTTTTCTCCTTAAATATTTTCACATTATATGTTATGTACGTATTCGATCTTACTGTGTTTTGCCTTCGATGAGTTTTGGTTTTATAAAATATATTAGTTTATCAATTTGCCCTAAAACAGGCTTGCCTAGTTGAACATTGTATTTAAATGTGTGTAAAAATGATACATTTTGAAATAAAAATTCAGCTACAATACTATTATATTATATGAATGCTACCAAAAAATACTTGAAAGATGAACTTGGATCCCCAAATTCAGCATATTTTTATATCGTTGTCAAAAATATATTGCATTTTATTTTATTATAACCTAGTTATTGTAAACAATAATTATTAATATGTAATCTTCTTGTGTGCATTGTATTGTGTCTTTGTAATTATAACAGATTAATAAATATAAATAAATAATATAACAGATTAATAATAAATAAAAATTGAACGTAAGTAGATGTTTGATTTTCTATTTTGTCAGGATTTAATCATTTGATAGCCACAATTTACAAATACCGCATTTATATTTTATAACTTTGGAAGAAATTGGACGTTACATTTATTTTAATAATAATTTCCATCGATATTTTTGACTTATGTGTAAGATTCACATTCAAAAATATCTATAATTACAGATTTTCATATATTTATCAGACTCCATTATTTAATGATGTGACATCACCAGGACAAAAAGAAATGGGCAAAACACTTGTCTAAGGAAATAGAAGCGCGACAAGATAAATGCACTGTAGATGTGCTGGCGGCGTATGCTGCAGATTCTGTGAACAACCCACAGAACTAACGCGTCTATAACACGAGAGCTAGATAAAGAACAACGCCTTTCAATAGTTCTGGTACGCACCTTGAATTACTTCGATCAGCTGGTACGTCTCATAATGGTGTCAGAGCTCAACCATGAACTAACTGACACCGGGAGATACAATATATATTTTATAAATTAGGTACGAAACGGTTCGCCTTCCCTACCTCAGGTCGTAGGTCGCCGAATTCGTACGTGAGGTTGCTTAATTAATAGACCTTAATAAACGGTAGGGACGTTAATTCGCGAGTTCACAATTCTTTGCACAATGCACTGCCGCCTCGTCGGGAAAAAAATACGAAGAATTCACAGATAAAGACGTCCTCGGGTTCCGTCAACAGAGACCACCGTTCACGCTTGTTTTCAAGACGATGTCTGACCTTGGATGTCATACAAAAAACAGGTTTTATTTAATAACCATTGGAAAAGGCTTTTATTTCTACTTCGGACCCGAAGACAACCTCCATAAATCATACCTCTATGAAAATGTTCACTCACTAATATCTGTCCCAACGGCCGTAAACACAACACGTAATTAGAGTGTACCCCACTATTAGTAGTTGCACAGCTCAAATGTGCCTTCTACTGCGACTAATAATTGAAGAATAGAAGTGTAATGGTACGTGTATAAAAATGAAATATTGTTCTCGAAACAGGGTGTCCAAGAAGCAGAAGTCTAAACGGAGCCTACTTTTGTGACTTTTCGATAAATATGCAACCCATCCTTATAAAAATGACCGCTGTGCCATAAATACTTAACCAATCATGATGAAATTTGGCACACGTATGTTGTGATAATGTAGCTACCAGATTATCATTTACGGCTAATTAAAAAAAATGTATTTGAACTGTTATGCTGAAAATCACAAAAGTTAAAATAACTTCTAAATCGATTAGCCCTATCTGAGCGCTCGATGTGTTGCTAGTGATATTCCTAACCGTAGGCTTAGTTTGGACTACTCCCACTGGGACACCTGTATAACGGAATGAACAGAGATAATGCAGAGCGAGCGATCGTTCGTTGTGTCTTATTTTTTTGTGCATAAAACAAAAAGACCAATTATCAATTGTCTTTACTTCTTTACCGCCATATTCGAGACGCATAATCAAAGAAGTCTGTCATCTCTGTATTGTTTTAAATATAATATACTAGGAAAGTGAACGAGAAATATGTTTGTGCATACTGGTTAAATATGTAGTTCTTGAAGAATGGATTCGTCTCACAGCCAACACCAAATCTGAAAAGCTTGAAGGCCTTCAAGCGTACTTCAGGCATTCAAGACACTTATCCACTCCTTTGTTATATTCACGGAGATATATTGAAACCAGCTTTTTTGATCTTCATGTATGATGTGACCATTAAATCTCACTACCGCTCTCCGACAAAGGTCCTTCGGAAATTATTACATCAGTAGTGTTTAAAACCCGTCTTAGAACGTGTGCGGAAGACGAACATATTATATTGGGGTCTGTAAAAAATGTAATGTATTAATTCATATAATTACCTAATTCCTCTAATAAAATGTTACGCATAGAAACCTTGAGGTTTTATAATTAATATAAGACAGATGTACTCAAATCCGTGTTGTCTGGCGTAAACAAAGCAATAAATTAATAAAATTCGTCATATGTTTATATTGATATGATGTGTATTAGAACATTTGTGATTACAGGAAAATAAATGGATAGATGACACCACACCTATATATAATATATTATCCGCTACATTTGTTATTAGGATGAAAGAGATTATATACATTTTACACGATAAATATAAATACTTTGAGATAAGACAAAAAATAAAACCCAACTGCTTTTCATAGACAGACTGCCGGCACTACAGCACATATGATTTTTGCGCCATTTGACGTAACATTAATTTATGGAAGCCTTCGCTAGGTGTGTCCAGCGTGCGGAGTGTGGGGTGCGGGTGTCCTGCGAGACTCCCTTAAACCCTTTAAAGTAGAAGACTCCATAACAACTGCACACATTGTAACTGTAAACAAGATAAGTGCACACAGATAAGCGCACTCAGTAACAGGGGCATATACAGACAACTGCACACAGTGATAAAAGCACTCGTAGACAACTTCACACACTCAAGTGCATACGTAAACAACTTCACACAGTTACAAGTGCACATTTAGACAACTGCACATAGTGACAAGGGCACACATAAACAACTGCACTGAGCTTATTCTCCTGATCCTTTGCATACCTAACTTGATGTCACATATCTCAAAATTAAATTAATAAAGCTATCGTAAGTTAACTGTATTATTCTACCCTACCACAGAAAGTGAATTAAATGTGAAGTATTAAAAAAAAGTCAACTTGAAAATTATTAGCGATACTTACATTTTTTTTACGTATCTAATATATTAATTATATCACTTTGTGTGCAGTTGACACATGCCCAGTTGCCATGTGTGCAGTTGTCTACGTGTGCACTTGAAATGTGTGCAGTTATCTGATCACTAAGATCAATTTTGATAATCGACCGACGCGACGTGACATTTCAAAAATGAAATCAACTCAAAAGGAACAACCTGTACATTATAAAAGTGTCCATACACATTCACACGAGTGCCGACTCACCTTTGCTCCGTCCACAGTAAACACTTGAGACTTGATTTTTTTTCCAGTCGTAGATTACGTCACCATATAAAAAAATGGTTCTCAATATTTTTTTCAACACATCTTTTGTTGTTTATGTTCAAGATACAGTTCCGCGGCTGTATTTTCACATCTTGCAAAACGAAACAAAACAACACATACAATTGATGCGCGTGAGAAATAACCTATCATATTTTTTTATAAATGTACGTGAATAGAATTGAGAAACATTTCAAATTTAAAAAAAAAACACGGATCGCGATTCGGCGGCTCGTGTTGATAGCGTCTGTCGTTTGGTGTACAAATCATCACCGAGGAAAGGTCCAGAGACGGATTGGTGGCGTAATATGATGTCACCCGGAAACTGGCCAAGTGCACCCCTGACTGGGAACGTCCATTATCTAACCAATGACTCGAAAACTTTCACTTAATCTCTTTAGTACAAAAACATCCTGTACCATCACAGAGCGACCTAAAACTTCCGTGCGACTGTCATCACTTATATTTTCAACATTGAAAATCAGGTTTTACGTTAACATAGGCCGAAGCAATCATTGCCTCTCTGGAAGCCATATATGCGTTGATTGCAATACCTATATAAAACTAGCAGAAAGCAAAGATTTTAATAAAAATTATCGTTTGTGTCTTGGTTAAAAATATATTTTTTAAAACTTGCCTGCTGGGGATTTGAATCTATGCACCCAGATCTGGTTCTGATTTTTGATTGGCGTTTTAGCACACTCAGCCATGATGTACAACATCGTGCGTTGACATGTTACTCGCGTCAGTGCAGCACAATATATAATAGTTATGATTATCAATGTATTGTATCTTTACTTCAAGATACTTTTACCGTCTTAATGTTCTATTTGAATGTATTTATGAACTTGGTTCAACTGTACTAATGACATTACTTTATTGTTTTTCACAGATTTAATGTTCTTAAAAAAATACACACTAATATTAGATATTAACCCATATTTTACCGTAATAATATTAATCCTACTACACTGAAAAACGTTTGGGCTATATGTAACTTACCTACATATTATTGCTGTCTCTCTTCCTCAGCCCTAACTCCAACCTCCTCACGCTTTTTCCACCCATTCCTAATCCCCGACCATTTGTTTTAATTTTCATCGGGTTGTTCATCTTTATTATTAGTCTACTTCCTATACTATGTGTTTTGTTATTATAGACATATAAATAAATAAAGCACAAATTAAGACCGGTTGAACCGATATCTGCACCGCCACCTGCAGACCGTCGGTCGCGCAACACCATTGGAGAAGGCCCGCAAGAAACCCAACGCGATGACATCACCGCGCGAAATAAAGAATTGACCAACAATGATAGCTATTTATCGATAGGGGTCAGCGAATACGATGGAAGGTCTTCTGAAACGCGGACTGTTTTATCTCGCAGACACAAGAATACACACAATTATTGGATAAAACTTTAAGTCAGAACATCACAACATACCATTTATATTTTCTAATAATAAACCAATATTAAATTGACTACACCACTTATCTCTCGAAATGTATGCTTCGAATGACCTGTAATTCAACGGTGGTTGAATTTGGACCTTGAAAAGAAAATATATAAATTTTCTCAATGCGTTCGAGATGTCAAGTTGGCGTCACATACCGGAACGGGCACACCTTGGACTGAGAGACGCCTCGTGTCTTCGGGAAGTGCTCGTGACTTATGTTTACTGATGTTTCAGAGATGCTTTATTGACAACAATATCCATTTATAATAACCATAAAAAGTATGGATTTGATTGGAATCAATGTTATATCAATACAAATTAAATTAATCAACTAGAAAGATATATAGAAAAAAATCTATCTATCGAAAAATATTTAGTTGCTATCGACCTTATCCTATCCGGAGAAGCGCATTCACCATTTCGCTATAGCAATCGAATTACATTTTCGACAAATTTTGAACTTATATTCTTTCCAATTGATACATCTATTATTCCATTTTTAAAAGCAATCGACTTTACATTGCGGTGAATCTCAAATACCTTCGAGTAAAATCCCCTAGGAGATACCAGAATTAATAAAATAATATGTTTTATTAAATTTAGATGCATAGATGTTTTCTGTAAATAGACCTTTTTAGTTGATTCATTTAATTTGTATTAAAATTCATCTTCACAACATAAATGTGTTCTCGTTAAAAATATATATGAGAGAGATGACTGGAAACCTGGAAAGATGAAGAAAGAGAGACCAATTAAGTCCAAAAATAACCGGAACTTCGCAAATCTGGCTCGCTCGACAAGGCTCACGATGTAAAAAGTGGGGATAAATAATCAAAATAGTGATAGGTGCTTAGACAAAACTCTTAAGATACTCCAGGGGCTCTTTACAGTGCAGATGTAACTTCTTGCAGCCTTGATATTAGAAGCTTGGGTTGTCTCGAAAGTCGCGCAAAGGAGTCAGAGGTACCGTACGTTTAGCATAAAACACTTTCTTCGCTGGTCGTTCCGAGTCCATTCGTTGAACACGACCAGCCCACTCGGGCAATGTTGGATTCACCAAATTCTGCGTTTAATCCGTGATTGTAGCGATACGCCACACCCCGTTTTCATTTTTGGAACCAAATATCCTTCTTAGTATCTGACGTTCGAAGACCGGTATAGAATTTTTCCCAGCATTCAAATCTACACGTGAGAACTGGTCACAGTGGTGTTTTGTGAATCTGAATCATAGACTTCCAGGTCTCCAGTGACGTCCCCAGGTGTTGTGCCGCCCTTGGGCGAATTTCAGAATCCCGCCCCAATTATCAATCCTCTAAAATAATTTTACGATATAAATTCAATACAAAATACAAGTAGAAATGGGGTTGAATTAGAAAAAAAAATCTACCCACAAACAATTTGGATGTAATCTGAACACAAATAAAAAATTTCAAAAGAAATACCTACCCATGCATGTTGTCCATTGAAATTGTATTGTTTTATGACCCGGCCAATTTCCTTTCGGAGTAAAATGACAACAATACTGCAGCTCTTTGCCGATATATTACAGAATGGTTTTATGACATTTGGCCCATTGATATATTCTAAATACCTCTATGTAACTTATGTTAGATTTTATTATTTTTTTTGTACGAGTCAGTAATTTAAATATTTATATTAGCTAATATTTGCCGCCTCTTAAATTTAGCTGCCCTTAGGCACCGCCTTACTTACCCACGACCGCTCGACGTCCCGGCAGGTCTTCACAAGGTTTCGGATGATCATACGCCCTACTGCTAGTAAATCAGCTGTGACACAATAAAGTGATTATTGCACCATCACGTGCGAGGTGTTTTGTTTATAAACTTTATTTCGTCAGAGGCGTTCGCTCGTTCGGTATGCCGGTACGGGGGTTGAGCACGTGACACGAGATGAACCGTCGGGGTCGCTCACAGCATTGTGGACGATCGCGTATTCTCGAAGCGTCTATTCTCTCATTATAATCCTAAAAAGGCAGTAGACTTGTGTCTGCAAGTACAGATGACAATAATCCACATCTATGTAGGTGATGACTTGTGGCCGCGCCCTCTGCATACTTAAATAAACGACTTAGTGGTTAAGTCAATCGCAATTCAGCGAGACCAGCAAGTTAGTCCAATTTTAATAGCACAAGCTTAGTTTGGAAATAGTAAGAATATTAGCATGCATCTCTATAAAGAAATATCATAGAACGTGGAATTTGAGTTTAATGGCCTGTGTCCTACAGATTATGTAATTCTCCCATGAGATTTTTTTAAAGACAAGTAGCATCAAATCTGAGAGATTTAAATACCACCTTCGTTCCAATACCCTTAAATACCACCTTGCTTTGCGCCTCATTTCAGGTGGGTATGCGTCAGTTGCTCATTCTGCTCCGTGTACCAACTGCCAACTACAATACATGACGAGTTATAACGCAACTCTTGACTCTAATATCGTAAATAACATTAGAAAATTGGTGTATGTTTAATTATTATCTTTGTATATACACAAATGCTATATTGCTGTAACCTCTGTAAAGCTACCTGTACTGTAAGGTACGACAACCGAGTAATATTGTATCATTTGTGAAGAATTCAATGCGTAATAAAGAGTTTAAATAAATACAAAAAGTTCGCGGTATTTAGGCCAAAATATCACACATGATAAGGTCAATTGATGAAGTGCGAGCGCCCACAACTCCGATTGTGGGTCATCAGCGTGACCCTGACTTTAACCAGTGAACCGAATAGATTAAATTACGAATGGGATCACTACAGCTGCCGTTAAACAGTTGAAATATAACAAAAGATTGTCAAAATTGGTAAACAGTAGCGATAAGCGCAGATACAAACTAATTTTAAAACGAATTACGAAAAAGCGATAACGAATATAATAATATTAATACGTAAGAGGAAACAAAACAATCACATCGACCAGGACTGCTGGTTATTCAATGAAAAACAAACGTTTTTTCTATCTGCAAGTCCTCTTAATTATTGCTTTACACCATTTATAGTGAATATTTGCTGATTGTGAAACTGTGACACGCCACTGCGTTCTGGGCGACACCAGAGTATCCGAGTTACCGAAGAACACGAACAATGTTCGAACTTATCACTACGTATTACATAATGTATTACCTGCAATCTCTCATTTGGATCTCAATTTGTGAATAAAAGCAATCAATAAAAAAAAAATATCAATCGTTTATTTTTACTTAGGTAATTAAATATGAAAAAAAGGAATGTTTAGGGTTGGGGTGACACGCCAGCAGAGTTAAGTTAGATTTTCCTAATTTTTGAAACACCCAAAGCTACTGTTCTAAGGTAAGGTAAGGTAAGGTAGTATGGTAACAGCTGGGTGTGGTATTAGAGCCAACGTTCCAAAGAAAACGATCTAAGTGTTCACTATTTCTGTATATGACCGAGAAAATACAATATTCGCTTTGCGGTCTAAATATATGTTTGCAGTCAACTTTACATACATTTTAAATTTTTTTTAACCCACTTCATGTTTCACTTCAATGATTGTATTTGTGATATCGAGATATTGTGGTAGCGCGCACAGAACAACAGGGCGAAGTACAATAGTAGCCAAGTGTTTGAAATAGAACGGCGAAAGAATGCAACACAAACGAATGCGGTCAGGAAGGACTGGTAAGAGAAGATAAACCAGAATCTTTAGATCCATAATAGAGATGAATCAGAAGCATAGCTATCCAACATTCTAACATAATTTATACAATACCTACACTAATAATTCACTAGTCCTACAACACTCCAACTACATTTTTTTTTTTTATTCCTGTCGATGATTTAAATAACACCACAACATCACGAAAAAGAAAACTGACTACTTTAACACAGACTTCAGTCTAGAAAGGTAGCCAAGACAACGCTGTATATATCAGAGGTGAAGTCTACTCCATCCCACACAATAAACTACGAGTATTAATGATGTCTTATGTTTATTATGTTATAATATATTCACCTCTGTTAGAACAAAAATATGTATGTCATCTAATAAATAAATAAATAATCGGGATCTTCAGCCTCGTGGGCATCCACAGAGATCGTGATGAACATTCTTCCTCAAATACGAGTAATGGTGATTATGACCACGTGCTATAACATTTTTAACTAATTTATTTATATTATCGCCCTTACGGACTTTTACATGTTAAAACATGTGCAGCTCGTACTAAATAATTCACCGTAGTAAGTGCAATACAACAAGTAAGAAAAAAAATATTTGTACATAATATTAACTCGAGTAGAAGTATATATATATGAATAAGAAAAACATTTAAAAAAATAAAAAGATTTATAAAATGACAAAAATAATTAAGCAAGAAAATAAAATTTTTGGGAGAACAATATATAATATCTTAATCAATTATACCTTTGTCTCAGTAAAGCATCAAAAACATCACTTTAATATTGTATTTATTTAAGCATTGTACTTAGGAATGTATCTACAAGACCAAAATCGTTCCCAAACATGTGAGGTCTTTGTATAAGTGCGTTACTATAAACATTAGTATATGAAGCATTTACATGTAACAGCGCCACCGACCTGGTACTTCGCGCGGGAAGATGGTGTAAAATCAATTCAGTTAAATTACGGCGTCCAGCATGCCATTTACTATTTTAAATAAAAATAACAAATCACTCAAAGTACTAACACGACAAATTAGTTCAATTAAGAATGCTCATTAGGAAATTATAATTGATCGGTTCAATGGGTATGCACAGTTTGAAGTTAATAAACCTTAAAACCTTTCTTTAAACCCTTTCTAATTTTAATTCATATACTTTGCAGAATAATAAAAATATATTGTGTTGAAAGAATGGCAGTGTCACCCCGCCCCCACGTCAGCGGTGACTCCTCGGAGTGGGGCTCGTACATCGTATCATGGTCCAGCTCTCGGCTCTAACTAAATGCTACCTTTGTTGCATCCCAAGAATGCAGCCCTGTACAAATGATACTATTCATTTCAAAAAGGTTCAAAGGATCACTATTTTTAGACCTATCCAATTATCGACTATAAATAATATATAATATCCAGCGTTGCACGCGTAAAAAGTCGCAACTGCAAAAACCAACCAAATTAACCGCACGGTACTCGACCATCTAAAATTTGACAAAGCTTCTAGAACCATATTTGTTCAATAGTCCCACCTGCACCACCAACCCCATGATGGGCCTACGTTATGAACCAACAGGGTACAAATTTTCAAATTTTTCATATTGAAAAGACTTGTTCTCTTTTGAAAAATGTACCTTAAAAAGTCACGTATGCACCTGATTCCATACTTCAAAGGAAATTAACACTTCGTAATGTATCAGATTCCTTTAAAATCTTTCTACTTTAGACATTCAGATATTCAGCGGTTCAGAAACTATTGTGATTTTCGATAAATTTGCAACGTCTTTAATAGAAATTAGCGCTGTGCCATAAATACTCCCCAATTTTGATGAAATTTGGCCCACGTATCGGATTAATGTTTACAGCTAATTAAAAAAATATATTTTATCTCTTTTGTTGAAAAACTCAATAGGATGCTGTGTTGTCTCCTAACCGTGGGCACTGTTTGGACAAGTGTCTCTGGGACACCCCGTATATAAGATATGAAAGAGAAGAGTTTGCATAGGTCTACGTAGTTCTGAAATATAAATGGAGAATGGATAAAATGAGTAAATTTTTCAAGCTCGCCTTTAGTATGAATTTATATGCGAATTACCGCTGGCGCCGCTCGCGAGGATCCGCGCGAACTGCGCCCTGCCTTCCGCCCGCGACCTCTAGCGGGCCAATGTCGAGGAGACCGGTACCGGCACCGAACGGCTAGACGAATCAGATCATCGCGTAAAATAAGCAAAGTATTGAACCGATTTTCTGTAGCTCCAAACAAAGCGAAACGTTATTCGTAAGAATGAATTATTCCCGGTAAAAAAGCTGCCGACAGTAGAAAGATGGGCGTGCCTATGTCAGATGTAGTGTACAGGTAGGTACATAGTTGGCGAATAATGTGCACCAGGTGTCTATGGAATAGATAATTTTTTAAATTTGGAGTCACTTCCGCAAATGGACGTGACGTAACCGCCGATTACGTTTTTGCCGGCGACGCGCCGTTTCACAGAAAGGATGCGTTTGATATCCTATCTAATATATTATTCACGCGACATTATCATTTAAAAATGAAGTCACGCCGCTAACCGAGCGATAATCTACACAAATAAACTTCCACATTTAATTAATAATTCGTGATGTATAAAGAGTGAAGAATATTTGAAGAGACATTCACTAGAATTATCTAAAATGTCGTCGCATCGAACTGTGTGGTTAGGTAGTCAATTATTTATTAGTAGGTAGATAAATACGTCATTAGTTCATAAATTAGTAGGCAATAAAAGATTCTTAATTATATTACGCTACAAACGCCAGTAGTGACGGTGTAAACTCTGTATTTCCAGCAAGAAAAAACACCAAAACACAACGACAATGGTCGCCAGGCGGACGTGGCGGGACGTGTGACCCCGCCGGAATGGCACATTACGTATTTAAGTAATATTAAGAATATGTGATTGATTAGATATTTGCGGTAATTTTTTAAGTTATGGTGTATTGCGGTAGAGACCATTTTCCTTTTTTGATGAATATTTTATATTTTTAGCGTAGAAAAACGAACAATTAACGTTCAAATCTTTGAAGCTCAATATCTCAGTTTGATGTAAATGCCGTAACCTTCCCGTTCCAAGGAAACACAACGGCAATAGGTAAAAATAAGAGTCCTTAGTTATTGTACAGTGATGGACCGCCTGCCGTCTTTGTCACTGTATATAATACTCGTATATTATACATATGTACATATACAAGTATCCACCATATACCTTCCCCGACATATCCACTTCCATCATTATATTAAATTATTTTAAAATTCTGCAATTAATTAATCAAATATGACATATTGAATTAAGATTATTGGTTTTATTATTTAACCGGCGTGATGAAGGGAAATGGTCTACATTATTATTCCGTTGCACATATAGTATTTTCATTAAACAAATCCCGCGAAACGGGGTCGCAGGCGGGGTACTGTACTGTACTGTACTGTACTATACTATACTATACTATTATTTATGCAATGAAGTCACGTCGCGAACCGGGCAACAAAGTCTACTTACAAAAATATACTTTCATTTTGTATCTGACAGTTTTAATGTGCAGTTTTGTGATCGGTAGTTAGGCGCTGTAAAGCTGTGGAAGTGTAGTCTAGTTTTTATTATTTTACAGTATGATGATATTTTTGTTTTAACATATCACTATTATAATTATTTTATAAAATACATAAATAAGGTACATGAACAGGACTGGACTTGCTTGCGTACTACCGGGGCAAGGATTGTTATCCATTTATTAGTTATAAAAATGAAGAGGGTCTACAATGTGGCCGGGAGGCCGATACTGTTATATGGATGATATCACAATGAAAGGCCATCCAAGGTACAAGTATTCTCTTCTTCCACGGGACTACATCCCAGGGTGGGACACAAGTGCTCTCCACCTACTTCTATTTCAGGCCATTCTTCTCCAGTTCCCGGACTTTCTCATCCCGCTCCAGTCTTCTCCCGCAGTCAGTCCACCTCTTCCTCGGTCGACCTCTAGGTCTGAAGTATCCACTTGGTCTTGATTTTTGGTGTCCTAATGAAGATTCAAGAACGTACAAATGAAATCCTCCGCAGAATAGTTATGGACAATAATCGATGATGAGTTCGCACAAATTCAGAAATGAACGAGATTTTGAAACACCCCAAAATAATGACATAAGGAGACTGAAATGGGCTGGTTATCCCCTCACCGACCTCATCCTGTGCCACGTTTCTCTATTTCCTCCCCTACCTTGCGGTGATTCCGATTTACGACCGGAATCGTCATATTCCATTCCGCGGGACGTGCGACCCGGAGATTGCACAATTATACAGTTATTTAATAATTAATTGAAAATAATAATCAGAAGACCTACGGTTATTTACAGCTCGTTAAAAGTGTGTTTTTTTTGTTATAATTGTCAATTTTTTTTTGTTTTGTTATAATTGTTATTTGAAATTCTAACAAATTCAAAATTGTAACCGTAGTATTTTCAAATGTTAATAATTTGTAATGCTTGCCAGTAAATAATTCGTTTGAAGTGTCGAATGAGCAAGTGTGGCCAAATAAAAGGTCGTGGTTTATCTTCGGCGTTGAGTCGATTTTTTTTTTTTTTGTTAGGTTTGCAACACTACCGACAACGGTTGTTTCCGGTCGCCATTTTTTTTGTGTTTATTTACTATAAATATGAACTGTCAAATTTCGATTGGTCCTTATGAAAATTGAGACTTAAGGGCTCTCCAAAAGGTCTTCGGGGGAATTCCCCGGAACTCGCCCGATAGACCGCCCAAGATAAGAAGGGCAGATATAAATAGATTGCGGGTTTCAAACTGAGATACTTAGCTCGAGACAGGGGTACATGTTTATGATGTCAGCAGTGCCAAATGATGATAAAATTCTTCATCTTTTATATTTAAGAACTGCGTTCTTGTCGGTGCAATGCTTTCCGTGCGACTCTGTCCTGTATTTATCTGTAAGTGTTGTTCATTATTTAGTGAATGCATTTTTGTCTAGGCTTTCCTTTCTGTTTTTTTACCTCAATTAAATGTCTGTGTCCTATCCATTGGCCCTTTCGATTTTCTCATCATCCTTATTTGTAATTCTTTAAGTCCACCTTATTCTTTCCATCCTTCTCCAGCACTTCATCTCTCTCTCTCTATGCTATGATCCGGACATGAGTTTTAATGAATTGTTTTTTCGTCTTTCTGTTTATATGTGGTTAAAAATGTTTGCATCAGAAGCTTGTTTTACCATTACTAATCTGGTTTTTATATCCATTTGTGATCGTACTTCCGAGGTAAAATCTTAGTAAGTTCATTAAAATCATTTTGTGATATACATATTTAAATATTACGTAACTTTCCTTTAGAACATTTTAAATGAAATTCCGGTTTTACCGAATAAAAAAAGATTTATCATAAAAACAAAACGCGGCGAACACGCGACAATAGCCTTTCTCTAAACTGCCGCCCGACGCCGAGCGCAGACTGTATAGTGACATCACAATGTGGCGTTTGCCCTGGCATACAATACAATATATGTAATCTCTTTTGTATGTTGTGTAAGGTCGACCATTAAGTTGGCTGCGCAACTGGTCACGTCACAATTACATCGTACCAGATTTAAAACAGTAATTACGACAGTTTTAAACGGTTTTCATAGTATCTCGGCAGGATAACCTATCACCGTCCAGGAGAATGAATAGAGTCTACGACACTCGTTAAACGAAACAATATGGGGAAAATTTAAGAAAGAAAAACGATTTATAAAAATTAATATGTACACGTTGCACCTGAGGATTCAACACTTAGCGTGTATACATATATATATTATAACGGACACGCTATGTCAACATTAAAAAAAAAACGGACCTATCGATAATAATAGTTATCCGGGGGATAATCTGTCGCCAGGTGACACGCGTATTGCGGGAAATCTAAGTTACGTATATAAGAATATATTTGTTTGCGTTTAAGTTAAGTTGTACTATAGTAGACCGCTATACTATCTAGCAAAGGCTTCGCTTTGTTTTCTAATAGTTTAGGATGAATAAGAATAATCGAATGAGAGGAAGACTTTAGAAAATAATGAAGTAATATAGAATAGAATGAAGAATAATGGTTCAGGCATTTGACATAGTACTGGTATTGTTAGATATGAGCGTGGAACGACCTACCTTAAACGAATGATCTAAAAAACTATTAAAGCTAGCTCAAAAACATTTATAAATCTAATTATATTATACCATCAGTTTCTTAGTAATGCTTAGTTTAACACGAATGCACTGTTTATAACTTATTATATACTTATACACCTATGGGTATAACATTGAACAAAGTTTTTAAAAGGGTAGAAAAGAATATTAGGAAACTTAAAACATGATTAGATGATGATCATGACCACAATGCTGACTAACATCTTGGTTTAACCTTGCGTTATGTGAACCTAGATTGAAAAATGATAGCAAATGCAGGGCTATTGAACATGAACGGTACTTACTTATTATAACAAACTTAGATGGGAGTTACGTACCGATTTCTAACTAGATAACTTGAAGCTCGTGAACTCTCTAAAGTTTCTAAAACCTCGCTCGATCTAAGCCATTTAAAAAGTGTACCTAATTGTCCATTGTAATCCTGTTCGATGATACGGTGAGTTTGAGAGGAGCAGCAATCGTCTTACTGGACCCATCGATCAGAATACGTAACATGACGAGACTGAAAAATCGAAAGTAATAATGTGCGGTGTTCGAACAACTCTGCCTACTCCGACGAGAATGTGTGCAAAAGCCGGAAAATCGCTCCATATCCGAGTGGTGATATCATTAAGGAAATAATGTGCGACAATCAGTAGCTACATTATGGGCAAATACATATATTACGTAACATATCATGTTTACATATTTATGTAAATTGTTCTAAACAAAACACATCATATATCTTGTTCTCAAACTTTCAAAATACCTTTGTCAAAAGTATCGATCGCTCCATTGTTCCCATCCCAACCGATGAACTCACGCATTTCAAGGTTACACACACGTCTTTTACGCAATCTATGCATTTATCGTTTTATATTTGGAACCTAAAGTCAAGTGTTAGGTTATGATTGTGTTTGTTCAATTCGGCGGCCTGTTGACATCCAAACGTTTGTTTTGTATGACTTCTGTCAATATTGACTATTAGACTATTATTACACATTGTGTATAGCCGTGGTTTAGCACTAAATCGCTTATCGGTTACTGTTATTAAAAATAATAACGAATTATTTCCAAATAACCTATTTAGAATCGTAACGTTACCTATTTAATATATTGACTTATTACAGGAAATACATAATAACAATAAAATAATATATTAAATACTAATTAAATGTATTAATTCGAAAGATATACATATAAAATCAATTTTATCGAAAAATATTGTTGTTGCGCCACCGGGATTTGAACCTGGATCTCTTTCCAAACCGAGGAAGATGCATTATCCAACTATGCTACAGCGACAGTACTTTTGACGACAAATGTTCGAATCTATATGTTACACTTTTCAAATAAATGCATGTATCGTTCCATTATTTGAAAACCATCTCTTTGTTTTTGCGGAATCTCAATCTCTCTTTGAGTAAACCGATAGCAGACGTCAGTATTAACAATTCATTTTTATTAAATTTTAGACACATCGATACTATTTATATATTATTAAGGAGAACACATTCCTATTGCCAGGTTATAATTATTCAGAACATTTTTTTTGGACTTTGGTTTTCAGGTCTTATGGAGTACCGGGTCACTTTGGACCCCTTTGCTCCTTCATCATATTGCATGCCAAAATGGCCTATTATTATTAGTTTATTTAGTATTATGATATTCAGCACATAACAGAAATGTTTTCTATTAGATAGATAGATTCTATAAAATAGTCTAATTTCCAATACTAAAATATGAATTCATATAAAATGTAAATATATTTCTATTTTAGAAGAGATGATAGACAATGTAATTATGGATACTGACCCTCACTACAGCTATTCTTCCAGACGATCCTCGGGACGAACCGCGAGAGTACCGATCGCGAATAATGTGTACGGTGAGAGGAGAGAATGTGTTGAGCCAAGAATTTTTAATAAAATCAGTTAAGAATTATTAAACATGATGGAAAATAAAGAGACATCAGTGAACACATTAAAATATAAAGTCAAACACATTCTAATCTAATTATTTGATTTTTCCGTTGTATAACATTTAAAAAAAATAATTGTTGCTTTAAAATTTTAATTTACTTTTACTATGTTACTTAAATTTTTATGTTTTTTGTGCGTACCTGTAAAACTGTTAGAAGTTTGGCAAAAAATAAAAATTGTAATGTAATAATATGTATGAAATAAATTCGCGAAAATATAATTCGCTATTTTTTCCGTACGATAAAAAATATTATTACTTTTCTCAGTAAAAAATTATTGCATTTTGAATATAAAACATAGTTTTAAATAGTGAGTGGTGCCCTAAAGCATTAATACTAAATATTCATTAAAATCAGCTATCAATATCAATATAAGGCATTTAAAAACATTGAAAAAAAAGTTAAATGTAAGGGTTTGTAACTCAATAAGTTTTAAATATTTTTTTAATTACTGTAGTCCAGTTTTAACCGTAAAACTTTTGCATTGAACGTAAAAAGGAAAATATTTAATTTTTGCTCCAATTGTCAATCGCAAGGGGCTTTTCTAGTACACTAAAAATTAATTTAAAAATCGATGTCTTTCAAAAAATGCAGACATTGATTTAATTATTACAGATTTTATGAAGTTTATTAGTGTTATGGAGCATACAAAGGTAATAGTTTGTTAAAAATGAATTAAATATATATTAATTAGAAATATATACATATAAAATTTTTCGATGAAATTGATTTTATATGTATATTAATATTTAAAATATCACAGACCGTCTGTTCTGAATAATTCCAACTTCACAATAAGAAAGTGTTCACCTAATAATAGTTTGTGTTTAAAAAAACTAACCAAGTACCTACCTGCCTTATAAATGAACAGTTATATATTATCACTGCGTATTTTATACTACGAGCACAAAAAACGATAAGTCACGTAATAGACATCATCGATATAATTCGTGACAAAATACACAAATATTAAAAACAAAATCGAATATAAATAAATACAATATACATAAAGTTAGTACATTTTGCTGTAGTACGTGACAAAATGTATGTAATACGGATTATTACAAATTTCTTATTATACAAAAAAAAACTAAAAAGATAACATTAAACAGTTTTGTAGCATACTTCATATCTCAATTGTTTAAGGATGTACTTTCATTTTTTCAGTTTGGAATTAGCGATGTTCTTCGCGAACTATATACTCTTTCAAGCCGGGACTAATGATTAAACTTCTCGAGTTCTTGCTTAAGTGTCACCTAAATACTAAACGACGATATTCATTTGTAACGTAAATCTTGCTAGAGAGGAAAGTTATAATAGAAAGAGATGACAAGAAAATTGTTGTTTTTCTCGTATTCTAGTCAATTGTAAAAAATAACTCGTATCTTTTCCACGCTTTTTCATATTTAATGAAAATATTTTGAAATCAGTCAAAATACCTCCCTATAAGATTGAATCATAACACATTCAAAAATATTATGTCAGATGCATTTGTTCATTTTGTGTTTTTGTTTCATATATCGATTTAAAACAACACGCTGCCGTTTTGTGAGTTGTTTGTTTCATAATTACGTAGAATTTTGCTATGTTCTAAAGACACTAGTATTACATACATGCGGAATATTCAATTGTAACATAAATACAAAATAACGTACATAAAATGTTTACTTTGTTCAAGAAAACGTTGTTTTCCCTTAAAATCCCATTAAATTCCCGAAAAATGTTTTTTAACGAAAATTACGAATGCGCAAATTTGACGTCTGTATACCGCTCGGGACCGGCGGAATGAAACGAAAAAATATAATACACATTAATTAGATCGATATACATATTATTTAGTAAGCAATTATTGTGTTTTTGATATAAAACTTGATTTTAAATAGTAGCTGAAGCCTAAAGCATACGAATAAATAAAATATATTACTTAAGTACTCGTAAACGTCGAAAATTGAAAATATGTTCTGCAAATTTAATGGTTTATAATATAACTATTAACTTTTAACATTTTATTTCCGTATTCTTGACTTCAAGATTATATTTCGAATATGCAAGAATTTTCCATATTAAAACGATTTTGTGGCACGCGGAAAATTAATTTAATGGTCGCGGTCTTTCTTATATTGTCTTGATTACGGCATATAAAAATACGGAGTAAAGGTCATATCTACGTAATAGTTTTAAAAAATCTAATCTAGAGTATAACTTCTGATATAAATTAATAATAAAAACCTATATTTATGTAAAAACGCTAAAAAAATGATTATAATTGAAGAGGAATACTTTAAGTTTTTTAATTGATTTACTTCATTTCGTAATTTTGAACCTTAAATAATTTGCATGGGTATTATTACTTTCAATTTAAATTTGAATATTGTATTTCAACAAATAACAATATTTTGTAGATGTTAAATAAATTATTTATGGAAAATGGTAATATCATGGCAAGTTGGTATGAATGATAATTTATAGGATTCCGTTGTAAAGTAAGTCCTGCGTAAGAAATATCATCTAAACAGAATTTATATTATTTATAGTGAAAGAAAATATTTAAAAGGTTTAATACGTAACACAATATTCCAATCTCTTTGTTTAAATGGATATACACGTGTCTTACATATATGAAGCAAAAATAAGGCATATCTCTATATTAAGGAAAGGTATATTTAAAAAAAAAAACAAAACTTAAAAATGTACATTTATCGATGTTAGAGTAAAGTTATCCAATCTTAAAATATAGATTTCATACATTTTGAATTGGAATAGATGTAACGTAGTTTTTCTTTTCTTCTTTTAAATAGGCAATCCACCCTTCAACAGTGATTTGTGTAACATAGTTAAGTTGGTGTTATTATTTCGAAACTTTCTAAACCATATTTTTATACTAATTTAAAAACAGGTCTCAAAAAAAGGAATTTAACATTGACTTATGGAAAGTTATAATACATAATATTCACCCTATCGCTGTTCCAATATGTCATAATATTATTATTGTGACAAATGAACAAAGAAAATAATTAAATTTATTAAAGTGTAGTTACGTTCGCAAACAAAAATGTAACTTTTATAACCTGTCAACAATGCAAACTAAAGTTTGCAATCAAAGAATGACTCCATGTTTATGCGAACCACGGGGCATAACAACCCGGAAACATAACAAGGAATAAGTAAAGGTTTAAAATCAATAATTACGCTACTTTTCACACCTCAAAGTGAGTCACAGCAATTCAAAATATGATTTAAACGTAATACTATTCACTCACCTTCAAAGTATTCTTCGCAGTGGCAATTCACCTCCAATTCATTAGCTCTCTTATCTCTTTTGTTTATTCCTATTGAATATGAACAAGAGCACGTTTCAAAACACAAAGACCGAATTCGAATCCGTGTATCACTAGCGTTGTTCTGAGTATCGATCGTACCGCGGAATAGAAATGGTAAAGTGCTCTCAAGAGTAGCAAGATTCTCTTAATTACGAACGGTTTTTACAAGTTTTGGTTGGATTCACAGTGAGTTCGCAGCCGAAACCGCGTAAACTGCCTGCTAACGGTAACAAGTACAGTTTTTTAGGTTATTTTTTTTTCAAAGCAGCGCATCCCGCTCAATAAACGTCAAAACATTTCGAAATTGGAGCATTTCGATGTGCTAGTGATGGGAACACACTACCGGCGCGCGCGATTCGCTTGTTTTGACTAGTGACGCGACATGTTCGCAACGAGAGAGAGGCCGGATCAATACACCGCGCGCGCTGACGGTTCGCGGCTGACTAAAAACAAAAACATAAAATATGGTTGAAAGGAGTTTCGCATTACGTAAGCGGTGATCCGGCAGCTGTACATCGAAATATAATATAAAGAAACAGGGCTGCCAATATCATTAACAATTAATTTCATTTAACTCAATACATTTATCAATTTGTATCATATATTTATTTAATTATTGTAACTAGTTCATTTGTAATAATTTATTGCAATAATTATTGCAACGTATTATCGTATGTATTACTGTGATAAAAATGTAGTAAATCTAAAATGGTAATTTATTTCTAACAGATACCTATTTTGATTATTGTTTTGTTATTGTATTTCACCTCTGATGTAAAATACTGTAATACATTTGTCAATACAATTACACCTATCTTATCTTATCTTATGTGTTTTATCAAAACATGGGCGAATTTGATGTTAATTTGTTATTAATTTGATATATAGTATATATTAATGGAGATATTTTCAAAATACGAATTAGTTGTATACAGTGACGTCCATACTAATAACTTAGGTTCACAAAATATTATGGACTCTACCATTAAAATTTGGAAATTAAAGGTAAAATCAGATTCGTTACAGTGAAATAATGAAGGGGAAAACTATTTACAGAGTAAGATGCAAAGACGTAAATAAGAGATGTCACGAAAATGATTGACTTAGTTCGAGCATGCGCAATAGAGATTTGAAAAGTAAATGTTACAATCATAACACATGTGTATGTTTTAATTGGATAGTATGAATAAGCGAAAAGTCATATCAGAATGCGACTCTGCGACTAGCTCCATTCATCGGAATGAATTAAATATGGCGTCGTACCATGTAAGAATCATTGACAAACACTTCATTAAAAATTTAATAAATCAACTGATACATCCGGCGTTACACTATTAGAAACCCCCCCACCCCCCTGCTATGCCCTACCCTTTGACTGTGCATATATATAAAGACAGAATGAATATCTAAATATATACCTATATGTGTATATATATATGTTTAATTTAAGGTTTCCACGAACACTAGTAAATACAATTGGCGTATCTTATGAATTAGATCGCACTCTTTGTATATTGTTTTCTTGGGGAAACTTAGGCCGACGTTTCGGCATGGTAACATATACCATTGTCAAGGCGTTGCCTCAAAAAATTACGGTACAACCGTACTTTTTGCCAGAGATATAAATCTCCCACAGTTAAGTCACTCGACCGTGCCAAAACGTCGGCTTAGGTTTCCCTAAGAAACTATGTAAAAAAGGTCGAGATCTAACCCAGAAGAGACGCTAGTTGCATGCATATATATATATATAATAAGCAATCCACCACTGGAAGTAGGTATACTAAAATTCCACCGCGCCAAGGTCTTCCAACGGCATGATGCACCACTGTTTGTATATTACAGGCGCGTCCTCCATAAATCGTAGAAGACGCACCTTATTGTACGATGCTTTATCGGTCGATAATCGGATATATATTTTATAAGTTAGAACACTTTGTCAGTGTACATTAATTGGGCTAGTTTTTTTTTTGGAATTTACATTCTCGGAAAAAATCTAAATCGAATGTTTTAACTAGACTAGACAAAATATTTTCTTTAGTATTTAGAATCAAACAAGAACCTAGTTAGTTTATATTATATTGTAAATATGAGTAATTGTTCATGAGCATTATTTTCCTGCTTATACTAGGAAGGTCGGGGGCCCAAAGTCTCGACAAGGCGTTCCCATCCACCCCTGTCAATCAATACCTAATCTGTTTTTATACAGTCCTGTTGCCGATTTATTATTTATACCGCGACTAAGAACTATTTTATATATTACGAGTAAGTACTAATTTTTGATGAAGAACATTCTCAGCGGCACGTACAAAATTTATCGGAATTAAATAAATTTGACACTCCAGACTGTTTATTGAGTCTAACCTTGGACTGGCTTATCTGCCACAACTCACCTCACTTCTAAGAAGTAGCGAACGAGAGCTTAAAACGTTGCGTGGCTCATAACTCCGATTCTAGCTGTTCGATTTTTAAAAAGTTCACGGTTTTGATTTTCTTCCATCGACTACTACGGAATTACTGAATACCGTGAAAATACCGAATCTAATTTTAAATAATAAAAACAGTTTACAGCGTACAACTGTACTTTTAAGATGCCTAAAACTCCAGCTAAATAAAATCAAGCGTGTAATATTGTGCAAGAATCACAAAACCGCCATTGTCCACCAAAAAAGAGGCAAACAATTTGGGGAGCGAAGAAAATAATTTAATAAATTGTATAATATTAATTACTTCTTAACATGTACTCGGTATTAGTAGTGGAACTATAATTGGAGTAGACCAATGGTAAACTCAAAAATGTGAGCCAATCCCTGTTATCTTTAATCACGATCACTAAAATGGTTAAAGATACCTGTGTACTGGAAACGTTATTCTAATCCGCGCGCAAAAAAATAAGGGGTGATGATTCATAAATTGCCGTTTTGCTCCAATTTCAATATCGATTGTTCGATATTTTATCGAATTTCGTAGCCCTGATTTGCGAACACATTAGATATGTTGTTCGCAAGTTAACTGTATACTGCGGTCACTCATTTTGTATATTATTTATTGTATATAACGCGTGCTGATTGCCTTCCGAAATACGCAACCTACGTAACCCAATCTAAAAAGAATGTAACCACAAAATATAGGAAACAGACAGATGTTACGTAGAATTTTTCTTAGTTGAGTTTATCCAGTGTTATACAAACTACGTATGTATTTGAACCACATCATCATCCCTTTCTGAATGTATTCTGAAGATAATTATGTATTTAATTGGTTAACCCTGTTTTATGAATGAAAAACATTTGAAAATTTGTCTATAAATTCAAATTTAAAGTGCAGAAAGATCCAATATTGACCGTGAATTAATCATTGATTAAATTTATCTGATGGCTTCAAAAAGACTTCAGACACTGTAACAAAAAAATAACCCGTTATTATTTGTGAAGTTGTAATTTTTTCAGAACATAGTTCTGTGATATTTGTAGGAAAACTCTCGAGGAGTCTGAGACCCACCAGGAGTTGTAGAGCCAATTGTAATGATAATGATTGCTGAGAATAATTCAGGGGGGCAGTCAATGTACATAATAATGTTTAAATAACTAAAAAATGTTGCGACGTCTTGTGAGATCACCATCATGAATGATTAACGTTTCATGGTGGTAATCTCACGGTGCGTGTACACGGATCATCTCGTCTCAGAGATTAGTCTCGGCGATTGGTTATGGCACTTTCCCGGATAGAAAGAGATCCTGTTTCAAATCCCGGTGGCAGCTAAAATATTATTTCGATAAATAGAGTATATCTTTCTAATTGTTGCATTTAATTTGTACGAAATATATTTTTTTGCTTCTCGATTAAATTTTTCAGAAATTAGATAAATTTACAACCCATTGCAAAGACCTGTATAAACTCTTATTAGGTAGATTTTAAAGAATTACTACCTCTTGTAGAGGGTCTCATCCTCGTGTATAACCATACCACACAGGGAATATAACGATTTTTGTGGACACGATACGATAACTTCTGTAGTCGTTATATGATTTCAACCAAACTTTTTATTTCGGTTCGTTAACTAGCCTGATATTCAATCTTGTTTAAAAACTGATTGGACTCGGGGAAAAAGCAAAAATATAACACAGAGATGAAATCTGTCTGATTTTTTGGAAGGAGTCTTTCTATACAATATGCAGACAGATTTATATTGATTAGTCATCAAGTATTGAAACAGCCCAAGACATGGGAAGATGGATGCGTCTTGTCGATATTTTGGGCCCCCGACCCTTATAAGGGGATGAAAGAGATGGCACGTAAACAAGGATGGGAGTTGTGTCGGAAAGTCGTCATCTTATTAACCGTCGCTGCGACGAATCTCTGAGACGAGATGAACCGAGTATAATAATACACGCACCGTGACGTCACAACTAAAAATATTTATTTAAATGATATTATGTACACAGACATTTTTCTCAGCAATCATTATGATCACAATTAGCTCTACAACCCCTGGCGGGTCTCGGACTCCTCGAGGGTTTTCCTCCATCGATCTCAGCTTCGCGCCGTTTCTCTCTAGTTTTGGGTGTCTAAAGCAGATATATGTGTTTAAAAATGTTTTCGGTCCTGCGTCTTGTCGGTCTAGTGTTCATCAGTGACACCCGACCCAATCATCGAAGTCTTCCAATTTTTATAAACTTTAGGTGCTTAGTATTTTAAACGTATTATAGAGCTCTTAATTGTGGCGTCTACGCCAAAATTAATTTTCTAAAACTGGCTCAAAGATTTACCTACTAAATTTTCCCTTCAGAAATGTTCTCTCAGCAATAAATTTGAATATTCCTGTTGTCTTGTTCACCGTTCGATATCCACACCACTTTTCTCAAAATAATAAATATATAAAAGCAATGCCGCTGTGAACACCGCCTGTTAATCGTGTTATAGATACAATTATAAAATGTATATATTTATATAATTTATACACACACACATATATAACAAATCCACCTCACACGTGATTACTAAGTATTACTAGGGCAGGGCTGTGACGACGAACCACGTACCTACTAATTCAGAATGTCCCAATTTACTTTGACCACGAAATTATTTTACACGGTATGAGTCATTCATTAAAACGTTGTCCTTGCACTTTATATGGGGAGAATATCGAACCATCGGATAAGGATCGACCTTTACTGCTACTCTCGCGTTTCAAGATGTTTTGTAAACACGTAATTAGGTAATAATATGACATTTTTTTAAATGTTCAAAAATGCAGATATTCATAAAATAATGTTATGACGACGAAGATTGTGACGCCATCGAACATGGGTATAGTCGGGGGCGTGCAGTGCATACAAGCAAAAAAGCTGTGGATTACTAAAAATTCTGGGAAACAAATGTAAATTAAGAAAATGGATTAATATAAAGGAAATATTATTTCATAATTAACGCCATCTGTCTAAAAGCTACCATAATAAATCACCATGGCCCTCTTGTGCATTCGCCGTATTGAGCTATTCACATTACTGTTTTTTTCAATAACTTTTAATAACTCTTTCATATGTACTTTTTATGCTATAAAAAATAAATAAATATATTGTAGTACATATATTATATATGATTGTATAATATCATTGATAACAGCATAACCTAAATCTATACCTACTGCACGCCACTGGGTATAGTACCTGTATTACAATACCATCGACATACATTTAAAAAATATATGTTGCGATGTAATTTTTTCATTGTTTTCTAGCGGAATTCTAAACAAGTTCTTCTGAAAACCATTTAAGAAACACTGACGTAACTAGTTTTGATACATTCGTTAGAAAATATGCACCAGCTCTTGAAGACGCCGCCTGGCTTGACCGTCACGCGTGTAAAACAGTAATTCACAAACCACGAACAGATTCAGATTGTTTGCCGGTCGTCAGATACGCATCTTGTAACCGAGCTTTCCGGATTGATTTACTTTATTTATAAAGCTTCGTTTGATGTTATTTCGTGCCACATGCGGCTTCCATTTTTGGGCTTTTCATTGCCGGAGCGTGAAGTCCATAAATTCATAAAAAATTACGCATAACTAGAATTTCTGGGAGACAAATAAAAATATTTCTAGCGTAATTAAAAATGGAAAAATGGATGTATTAATTTGAAAGAGCTGCAGCGTATAAGTTCGAAAATTTGTCGTCAACTTACTCGGTTGGCGTGGTGTAACTGGTAACGCATTTTCCCGGATAGGAAAAGATCAATGTTCGTATCCCGGTAGGAATTAAAATATTTTTTCGATAAATTGTTTTTTTCTGTATATCTTTCTATTTGTTACATTTAATTTGTATTTTTTTTACATTTGGCTACTCTGAAGGCAAGGACAAGAATCTATCAGAGGAGATTCCCACTACATCCCACTCAAACCATAATACATCTATTTGTAATAAGTGCATTTTATATTATTTTATTGTTATATGTTCACCTCTGACCTCATAAGCATATCTATAAATATCTTAAATTATCAGTCAAATATATATATACATATCTTTTCCCTAGAAATTTTAGTTGATGTGTAAAGATATTAGCTCGCTCCTTACAACCCCCCCCCCTCCCCCCGTCATAAATGAAATCGTCTATTGCTTACCATGGTGGGTAAACATTTTATTTGATACCCATAAACGTCCAAGTTACGTTTGAAACTTTTTAGAAATTCTCATGTTCGAAAATTTTAATATCGCTCTTTCCCTCTCTCGCTCTTCTGTTGTCTCGGTCTATACCAACAAATAAACAAACGTATAAACAAAGTTTTACATTAATTTTTGTCACATTTATGTACAGAATGTTACAGTTGGATTATGAAAAGATGAGAGAAGTATGGAGAGGATGGTTCGCCGAAAGCACCGCCTGCGTGCGAGTGAATGAGAATAATGTCACTAATTAAAAAAAATAACAAACTTTGTATAATTCACTTTGATTAATTGAATTCAGCGGTTTCGACGCTATGTGGTATGTGGATTATCGCTGCTTTTCCATTTATTATAATTCCAGTACCCTTTCTACTTCTATTCTAGTAGTAATTATTTTTATACCCCTCCGACATTTGAAATTAAATTAATTTAATGTATACTTTTATGTACCTGCCTAATATAATTTGTTAACTTTTTATTTTACGTAACTTCATTTTGTTTTTTGTTTATTTAAGTTAATTTTTTTGCTTTATTAGTTATTACAGTAAAAACTTATATGTACTTAAGGATTCAATATATTTTTAATTCATATTATTTCTGGTGCCGCGGTAATGATTCGTAACATCAGTAAGGTCAGTCGTGTCTCACAACAGAAAGTATCTCATGGCATCTCAATCAATGAGTAGGGATTTTAAAATGTGAAAAATAGATTCCTGAATCTTAATTACTGGATCAAAGTGATACTTTTTCACTAATCCCCCTCCGATTAGATAAAAAGCCCATACATTCAGTGGTTGCCAACCTTTTAAGCGTCGCGATACACTATTCAAATTATAATGTTTTCGCGGCAAACTGAAGAAGATTTATGTACCTATCGCTTTTTTCGAACTCGAAAATTAACATATTGAAAAAATAACCAGATATAATTATTTGTATATTTAAATGTTTTGTATATATAAATCCTACATATATTTATATCTATTATATAATGCCTTATGCTTATGTTCTTACGAACCTCCGCGATTTCCGGAAAAATATACAAAAATATTAAAATAATTTTAAATTTGGAATATCGCTGAACAGCAGGAATATTAAAGTATATATTAATAAGCAGTAGGTAAGTAGGTGCTTACTTACTTTTTAATTATCTAAATCTATAGACGGAAAAATTCATTACAAATAATATATGCATTTGTTAAATATTCAAATTATTATACTAAAAAAAATTATGCTATTAAAGTTATGATTTCCAGTAATTTGTTGATAGGTTATCTCTAGAATAGATTATTAAAAAAAAAACATGTTTCACCACATTTAATATACCTAACACTCGAATTTATTGTAGGTACTCAACAATATCTTGCAGTATACTTCCCAGTTGCCCGTAACACACCGATTGGAAACCACTGACGTAAATTAACTGGCTAAAAGCGAAAGTTTAAAAATGTTATTATTGTTTCAAGTCCTACTCTAAATCTGTATATGATTCCTAAAACAAAAAAATAATTTGGATTAAGATTTATTTGTATACCTCGCTCGCAATAGACAGAATGTTTCTTCCAGATTAAACTTTGGTCAATTGTGATTCCCAAGTAATTGACATGAATTATCCTCTTTAGTAGTGCACAATTACACGTACTGGAAAGAGTATTTGCATAATTATGTATATGTAGCGTCAATATTCATACCTGGTTGAACTGTAAAATAACAAAACAAAATCAATGTCTTACTTTAGAATATATTATAGCGGGCCTTAGGATCACATTTTAAATAATGCCAATATGAGGTATGAATAATTGTTATCGTGTGAATGAAAAGCGTATTTTTTTTATTTAAACTTTGGTTTTATTCATACTGACGGTACAATATGCTCCCCATCTTAATTTTAATATACACAGGTGTTAAATATTTCATTTAATTTCATACACATCCACAAACACATATTCTATGTACATATAATATGTGTGTGCACATGCATATGGGTAGTTTCACTGTATCATACTGACAATCAATACAAAAATTGGAGATTATTACAATGATTACATTTCACTGTGGTGTGTTCCAGGTCCACGCCTAGAAATCCTTTTCTATCGCACGCGGTACCTAATCGGTTCGGAAATTGCAACGGAATGTTGCAAGTTATTAAAAACAAGATAAATATTTTATTTATGGAATTTAAGAGATATTTCATTGCGCGGGAGGTTTTACAGTTATCCTTCGGTGCGATAATACGAGTATTCTGACGGGAATAAACTTTACAGTGCGAACTGCTAAGCGAAAGAAAGATTCGAGTGCATTGTTGACAGATACATTTAAATTGATCATGTTTAATAAATATTCAGCGGGAAGTATTCCAATTTTTAGTTGAGTGTCAGTCAGGAAATACCCACAGTATGTTAACATACAAATGTGTCCTTATTAAAAAAACTTATAAGTAATTAAAGCATTGTCAATATGGCAGGCTTTTTTCATTTTTTGCCGCCACACCTTAGTAAATTCATATTACTTGTTTAAATATATATTTAACAATAAATTAGTATAGTTTCAATGTATATTATGTATATGACTATTTCAATAATATTTTAGTGTGTTCGTTGCGAGTGTCGATACAAAATTCGGAGAGGAATGAATGAATGAATGAAAAAATAAAAAGGTTAACTAGAATGTTCTGATATTCGGTAAGCGGTTAAACCTAAACTTATATCGGAACAATGTGTAAAAAAAATGTAGGTACTAAATTATTTTTTTAACTGCTCTAGATAATATTATTCAATTTGTTGGATGAATTTAAATCAAATAAAATCTTTTTTAAATATTCTGTTTGATTACGTTATGTTTAAATACGCACACTTCAAACACACTAATATATTGGATTAATTTGTTCGCGCAAGAGTGTTAATTTATTTGAATCCAGTTATACATTATGTCTAGAAATTTGTGTCTACATTCTAAACAATCTTTTTTACAGGATTGCTTATCAATAAATATGTAACACAAATAAAGATTCGAAGGGGCAACCGTTGACATCGAACGATTTGAAAAAACGCAACGTTGTAAATGCTCGCCAATCGTCCATCTACCATAGACAAACTCAGTAGACGAACAAAACATTGTCGCCTACTAGGTTGTCCTATCTTATTTTACGGTCTTTATAAATTAGTTTGATGTTTAGAAATTAGTCATCGTTAAGAGAGATAAACAGAAGTTGAATATTTTAAACAAATTTTACGATTTCATTTAATGTTGTCAACATTAGCCCCTTTCAGAATTACACAGATACAATTAATATTTATTTTATTAATTAATTATTTAACACATATCAACACTTCTGTTATCGTTTGTATTCCTTAAAAATGTGTGCTGAGATTTTTTTGCTTTTTTTAAATATTTTTTTATAAAAAATGTGAAATAAATAAATGACATTTCTCAGATACAGACTCTTATATAAATTTTAATAACACCAATCTAAAAAATGTTCGATCCTCTATTTTAAAGATTTATTTAATTTAGCATGATACATTTAAATAATTATTAATACTTAGGGAACAACAGTAGACGATAGAAACATACTATTTAAATATAAATAAATAAATAATGTATATGGTTATTTTTAACTTACGGGATTACAAAATTGCTGATAAAAAAATTACGCAATTTTACGCAAGTCAAATCGATCTTAATTTTTTAAATGGATGTCTTAATGTAATACAATAGTTCGGTTTATTAAAATTGCAACATCCTTTACTTTAAAAACATATTTGCATTAAAACATATTTTTTAATAAATTATAAGTTGTATTTGTTTTACATTTTCAACGTAGCATTATTTATTGTTAATAAAAAAATCACAACTGGCAACCTCAAAGGCGTTAACACAACCATCAAAATGTAACATATTCATGTGTTCAAATTTTGGGTAAATAAATGTGACAGTTTAATTCCCGGAATGGCCGCGTAGTCGCTCGCTACGCAATTGTGTCGAAATCACGTGAGTATTCGAATTTGAACATGTTTAAACTGATGCATGCGTAAATTTCAAACTAATGGCGAGTTGATAGTTAGCTATTGGGAAGGTAACAAATGTCTGTGTGTTTTTTTTATCTGTGAAAGTTTCACGTAAAATGGACGATCGAAATTTAGTGTAGTCACAGTGCGCTCATGGTGTGCGACTTCAGATCATCTTGCCTATTCACCTGACTTGGCATCCTGTGATTTCCGACTATTTTCAAAATTAAAAACTGCGCTTCAGCGCGGAAGAATACAACTTATATCCAACAAAACGTGAGACAGATACTCAACAGTATTCCGAAAAATGAGTTCCAGGCCTGCATCCAGAAATGAGAACGCCGTCTAAGTCAGTGTAAAGATATACAAGACGAGTGTTTCAAACGTATATTTGTTTAAAGGTGTATTCAGAGAATTAAATTGATATACTCGTATCTTGCGAGAAGAGTAAGGACATGAAGGGCGTGTTTTCTCCAATAAATTAAAATTTCTACACACAAAATACTATATAAACACTAGGACACACCAAAAAGAGCATTTGGTGAATTTATTTCTCGGTTTTATGTAAAAATCGAACTAAATTGTACCGATGTGTTTAGGTTAGTAGTGTTTAGTAGTTATTAAAAGTATAACAACATTTAAGTTAACAGCTTGTCTTCATTTGATATCCTTCAGACATTTAATTGTACTTGTAAATCACAATTATCAGAAATGGAAATAATTACTAACCCACGTTACTGTCTTTCTGTCACGTTTTTAGTATCAGATTCATTCTATGCTAATACTTAGTACGAGGTATTGTATTGAGTTGGTGGACCGATAGCAGCTCTCGTAGCATTTTATTTTATTTCATCTTTTGCTGCAGTTCAAAAATTTGGCATTTTAAATTACACTAGCTCGATAACGTTAGTCTTCAGGCCAGAGAAGAGACATCCAAATTTCATAACAATATTTTCATTAATTTGGCATACTCAAAATACGGTAAAGCGTTATAAATTTGGCACAGACCTATTAGTGAGCTACATTTTTTAATATCTGATAATTATAATAACAGATTATTAGACATATGTGAGTGAATTATTGCAGCCTATGGAAATCTTTTCTAATTAATTGCGATGGTGTGATTTTTGTTATTCGTCCACTGTATTGTATATATTTATTAACTTTCTGAACGTTATTCACGTTAGAGTACACCAGGCGTCCTCAAGTTCGTTTTATTTATCAAGTAGCAACAATTTTTGTATTTATAAACTACAGGTTCATCAAATTAAGCATTACTACATTGTTTTTTTTTTACATAAATCTAAAAAATAAATCGCTTAAAAATAAATGGAGTCGTATTTGATTTTATATATTTTCCGGTTAACCCTCAGTGTACCAGCTATATATGTAGATTTTACTTGATTTCCAACCATTGATTAACATTGTTAGTTTTGGAAAAGTCGAATTTTTAATACCTTAGTTTACCTGCTACTGTGGTTTGGATTAATAAATAAACAATCTTGAAAAATAAAACTAAATAATAATTATTTTTGTTGCGTGATATTTGTGTGCCGGAATATAACGTTCTTAATGTAAGCTTTGGAAAGAAAGGATTCCTATTTGATTTTTATTTCTTGTTAGAATTACGCCTGAACATATTTTGCAATTTTATTTTTCTGCACCCACTGTTGCTTGAAATGTCAAACTTATCAAAGGTGCTAAATCATATATGTATGTTTAAAAATGACCGTACGGCTTAAAATGTATTAATTTAATATGCTTAGGTTTGCGCAAAATCGGGTTTAGAACTTTTACTCCAGTGTTTAATACAATTTTCACGAATTGACATTACGTCGGTGATCGCCATTTAATATTTTATTCTGGGGGCCGTTCAAGGAAACACTCCACACGACTTTACATACTCTCTAGGGTGACTTGTTCAGGGTTCATACGAGTCAAAGAGACTTGCTCGTATCCGTTTACGGCACTAACGAATGACAGACGTTTGCCATAGCGTTTTGCGTTTCCACTAGGGCGATTTCCATCCGAAATGGAACGCTATGTTCAGTAAACTTGATATACTTCTAGCTTATTTAATTAGCTTGTTTTTATTATGTTTTGGTACACCGAGGGTCAAGATTACGCGTTAGCCTGATATGAGAGAACATACTTTAAAAATATTGTAATACTGTTTATAAACTTAACATAATTGTAAGATGATTTCCTTCAACCTTAGAATTGAAATTATAATTTTTGTTTGAGCAAATATTATATTCTTGTAAATCGATACAATAGATTTTAATGAATATTAAAGCATTTTTAGCTCATTTCAAGTGCGTTGCAAACCAAATTTGGAATGATATTTTGGACGATTTTTTTCAATTTTGATTCACTGGCAAAATAATGATTTCGGTTGCATTTCATACAATCAAGATTTGTTTCAAATCATAAAATGTTTTTAAAACATTTGATGCAGTAAAAAATTATTTTCAAAGCACCAATTATGAATATCTTTACAAGATTAAAACGTAATATATATATATATAACATAAATAAATGTTTTTACGTAACAACACTTGTCTGTAATGGAAACTCTTTAATAATTAGCTAAATGAAATGAATTCCAATCCTTTTAAATGTATTTAATACAATTTAGGTACTTATATAAATCTTTAGCAAATTAATATTTCGATACAAAATCGCCTATACAAAACTACAAAAAATATACATTATCCCATTTTTGTGCTTGACACATTTTTCGCCGCTACTAATATTTTATCTTAATACTTGGTGTGTCAAAAATCTGTTTTGGTTAATGTTTTTTAGATTTTCACGGTCATTAGACACTATTTTAAAAATAGTTTTAATTGATAAATACGTACCATGTGTTTTTCGTGAATTTTTGGGAAGAAAATCATTTAAAATTACTCAACAAACATAATATGAAAACAGATTTCATAAATTGTTTTAATTTTCCCAAATTTTTAACAAAATAATTTCATATTGGTATTTTTAACACGTAACAATGTTTTAAAATTTTTCAAATAATTTATTTTATAAGTACGTCAAAAAATGATACACATTAAATTATTTGAGTAAAATATTATTTTTACTTGAGTTTAACATATTAAGGATTTCCTTAAAGTGTGTCCATATAATTATACATCAAATATCACCCCATTAATCTTTCATGTCAAATCATTAAAATAGCATTGAAAAATTAAATGAAGACTAACTTAATAGATTTTTTTTGTTAACAATCTGTCTTTCTAAAACAAATCAATGTTTATCCATTCGCAGAAAAATTCTACAAAATCTTTTCACCAATACATTTTTGTAATTATTTTACCCTGTAACCTTCTACTGAAAAACATAAAAAATTGTAACCCGAATCATCGCGAAAGGACTGACTATTTTATATCATTTGGCGCCCAACGTGGGGCCATTTATGTCAATGATTGTGAAATAAAATATGTTAGAATATTAAAATAAAAAAACAGGGTTATCAACCGCCATTGACGATGATTTGTGAATACTGTGAATATTTTTGCTGTATACTTCGTATAATGAGATAAGCATCTCAAGGAATATTATAACAGGAAAACTTCGATGGTTGGGCCATGCGGGGAGAATCGAACAACAATCATTGAAGTTATTGCCTAACACAAGACCAACAGGGTGCAGAAGCTTGAGAAGGCCAAAGCTCAGACGGAACAACAATGTCTTCAAAGATACATATGACTTAGAATTCCAAAATGGGAGAGAAATTCTCGGAGGCCGAGACCTACCGAGGGTTGTAGAGTCAAGAAATGATAATGATGATGAGAGTATTAGCGTCATTAAGTAAAAATTTAACACGGTTTTGAAAAAAATTAAAGTTTCTCTGATTAAATAAAATAGTCAGTCTTTCTATAATGTTATTTTTACATGGTTTAATTATACTTCACACATATTTATATTTACGTATAATTTATACATATATTAATAATATATATATATATATACCTATTTACCTTTCTCATAGATAATATGAAAAGAGCTTAACAAAGATGGCAACCATGCGTCGCCAGCTTGCAGTACAAACATATACATTGTTCATAGACACCATAGATTAATGTTCACATGTATACTTAAATATTGTAGATAATTATATGGTTTTTGTTTTTATCTTTATTAACGGTATAATTTATCATCACAACCAGGACCGATTTTTCTTTATTTCAAATTTCAGGGGCAGACAACTTACGACACATCGTAATGTTTTACGGGTTTATATTAAACACTTTTGTCACCAACAGCTTGTTTGCAATATGACGTAGTGTAGTTTATAAATAAATCACTGACATTTATAAAAAAATCTTCAATTATTATTATTTTACTTTGTTCGTTACTAGTTTATTTGGTTGGTTAGCTGACTGAAATAATCTTCATCACTCAAGACGGGTTCGAACGTAAATCATGTCGGAAATTTGGCTTGTCTATTGTGGAAGTAAAGGAACATTTAAACAAAAAAAAATTAGGTAATAAATATTATATCTATTATTAATGAGTTTTCTCCATATAGCACATAGTCGCAGCTTCTACGAATAGACGATCTATTATGGCATGCAATCTTTTAAAAAATCCTTCATTGCATTTTATTAGTTAAATATTCATTGATTTTAATTCAAAGTTATAATAAAATTTGGCATTAACAACCAAAAACATATACAAAACTCCAGTCTTCTTTCTTACAAATCTAAGTGTTACGTTTTTATTTTTGATATAGATACATTGTTATAAGAACTCCTATAGATTTCAAATCATTGTAGCACATTGTATTATGATCCAGGAAACGTTTTGAGAACCGGACAAAAAATATATCAATTCAGTTTCATGACAAAATAAGGAAATATTCTTGAAAAATGGAAACTGTATGTTTGAATAATTGTTTCGATCGTTCGATGATTCAATTGTGTTATTTTTATATTCATTTTGGCACAAATGTTTATTTTGTCTCACAAAACTCACAGATCCTTGCAATCTTAGCAGCTTATTTCCGAGTCGTTGTTCAAAAATCCGCCGGTACTGTTTTGTTTCCTCGCGATTTTCTTCCCCTCCTCCTTGATTGTGACTTCTGTGTAATTATTCTGCTTGGATCCTGGTGCCATTTTGCTAATGACGTTAGCCCCAGCACTGCTGGAAGAAGATGATACATTATCACTGTCCGCGTACGGCAAGTCTGTCAGAGGTCCATTTATGAGACTGTGTGAACTGCTACTTGTTTTTAATCTAGGTTCTGGAGCAGTTTCCTTCACATTATCTACTTCATCTTTATTTGCTTCTGCGCCTGGAGGAGAAGCTAGATCGTGGATGATAGCTTTCTTTGGATCTATTTGTATCTTTCTGCTTTCAGATTTCTTTGACAGTTTGTTTGGAGTTAAAACGTTCACGTACGGAGGAAGTATGTTCATATTATTCAAATTAACCGATCCACTGTTCTTTTTCAATGCATTTAAATTCTGTTCCAATTGAGCTGCATCCAAGCAAAGTGGTCTGTGCTTTGCGTAGTTGGCATTTGCCATTGGCAGCACCATCTTCTTATAGGGAGGAGAAGAGTTTCTCGTTTCAGTGTTTTGAACTTTGGGCAAATTAGGTGTCACTGTATCCTGCTTTGGAGGTATGTGGTTTGCTGTGCGATTCTGGTAGTTGTTCTTGCTCAACGAAGTGTCTGGTGGCTGGAGTGAGGTTGGTGTTTGCTGAGGAGTATCAATGCTTATCAGTTTCTCCACCTGTTGGCGTGAATATATTTGTGTATATACAGAAAATCACAGGTAATTAAAGGAGATACTCTATTCTAAATTAATGTTCTGTAAAATCCTAATGTTGTATAAAAACGGTAATCATTAGTGAAATACTGATCACATGTCACATTGTAAGGATGTAATGAAGTATCTTGAAATACTGATCACATGTCACATTGTAAGGATGTAATGTAGTATCTTGAAATACTTATCACATGTCACATTGTAAGGATGTAATGTAGTATCTTGAAATATTGATCACATATCACATTGTAAGGATGTAATGTACTATCTTGAATTTTAATATTGAAAAAATTAAGATATCTCAATCCGATCACAAAAACAAGATTCCTATTACTAATATATATATATGCTGAGTTTTACCAAAAAGTAATGCCATTATGATTTAATACATTTAAGATGAATTGAATACTTACTGCGGGTCCAGGGTTTAATGTGTCGGTGTTGCAGCTCGCCGTTTTACCGACGGCCGGCATCTTCGTCGGGGGCTCAGTGAACGAGGTCTCCCATTCCTCGCCCCTAGTTTCCGCGTCATTCAAGTCATCGTCGTCCTGGCTCCCGGCAGCCGCCTCCATCGAAGCTAGCAGCCTGTCGGTGGACTTAGAAGGCTGGAACTTGGAAGTGTGCCCCATTAGATTCTCCAGTTTCGACCCCATGGAACTCACCGTACTGTCCGAGCTCTTCGAACCGTAACCAGAATCAATATTTTTTGTGACGTATGCTGCATCATTCTGGTTGTTTTTCGCATAGCTATCGTTCTGAAACTTTGTTGCATAACTGTTATCGTTTATCTTGGCGCTGTAATTTCCATCCACGCTCTGATACTTTACACTGTAGTTCGCGTCACCTGAGAGTTTCAAACTATGGTTTGCATTGTTCATCTTTGAGTTGTTGTCATTTTGTGATTTCGCCTCATTCCCATTGTGGTACCCGTTGCTCTCGCATGAAGAGTTGATTCTGGACGCCAGCGCTATGTTGCCATACTCGGGCGGGTACAACTGCTTAAACGCCGCCTTGTGGTTGGTCAGCGGTGATCCTACGTTGCTGGTGTCATTAGCTTGTGACGATGACAACCCGTTCGCAGCCGTGGAAGCCGCGACCTCTCCGTTGTTAGGCAACTGCAGTGTGGGATCCGTTGAGCTGAAGGAGAAAAAGATTTTAATGAGAAGATAAAATAATTTTTACCGATTGGTGTTAGTAGAAAATAGTTTGCAGTATATTCAATTGTGATTATTATTATACATTCAATTTCAAACCACTGCTAAGACAAGGCAGGAAAATCCTTTTACAATTCCAACGAGATCATGATTGATGTAAAAGGGAAAACCAGAAAACCAAGAATATGGTATGGCAGGACTGGTTTCGGTCCCGACAGTGCTAGACTGAATGGTAGCATCTCCAAAATGAAGGTAAGAGCTAATTAAGAAGAGGAGCACAAAGAAGGGAGTAAGTATATGAAAATGGATCCAATTCTAATGCCATCTAAACAAGGACTAAATACATCTACTAACAAATACGTGGCCTGAATTATTACCTACTATCAAAACAAACACACGGCAAAATAACCAAAAATAATCTTCATAGGTATCTGACGACATGTGCATATATGTAAATTTTGTTAATTATAATGAAAAGTTACTTAGCAACGGAAATGAAACATGTCGTGTTACAAGTATCATGTTATTTTGGAAGGTAGCGCCTGATCGCTGTAACGAGTTCTCTGCGCGTGCGGGTTGGCTTGTGAGTCGCCGACTTTAGTGATTTATTGAAATGTAGTAATGTCATATGAGTAAGCGTATTATCATATAAATATTACAAACTTTTAACAAAGAAACATATCAAATAGCTTATAACATCGATACATCAAATAACTAAGGCCTTAGGCAAAGGGGAAAGTAATTCAATATTTTTGACGCTAAATTAACACACTGAACACATAGACATTCACCATACAAGCGATGTTGATAATTCTTATTAAAAGAGAAGAATTTTGCATTCTCTTTTAAGTCTCGCACAAAATTATTCTCTTCTTCACTATACAGAATAACACCAACTCTCCTCAATGGACTAAAAAATTACTCACCGTATTTAACTGCTTATCAAAATAAATAACAGCTGATTTGAATAGCTATAATTGATATTGTGTACAAATACTAAATAATTACATGATAGATAGATTTTTTTAAACTAATCATTAAAATTTAATTGAACAACATGCTTATAAAGTTTATAAAAATGCAATTATTATTTTCGTTCATCAAAAATAAAAACCGTCTAATGGATAAAAAGATTATAATCTAAATGATATTTTTTCAATCTAAGACTTTGTAATTTTACTAAAATATTTTAAGGTCTAACTACTCAAAATTTGTTCTTTTGCCATAAAGGCATAATCTAAGAAAACTTTCTGATTTTTTAAACTGTAGTTTAAACTAATAGGCAGTAATTTCATGGTTGCTTATTTAAACGTGGTTCTTCATCTTTCTCTGCAAATGTAGTGTCTGTTCCATGAGTTACAGTCATACAAATACTACAGAAGAAAAACTGTGTTAGCGAGTTGAGCTATTTTCATAGATTACTTTCGTAGCTGATGATTGACGCAAATCAACTTTCTATTTATAGTTTCCATTAGTCCATAGATCAATCAGCTTAGACATTTTTTAAACACTTTCTTTTATGATAAATGATAATGTCATAAATTAATGGTTGTTCATATCTTTCAGTGATAATTGAGACCCCCCATATATCTGTTGAAATACAGTGTTGTTGCAGGGAAGATCACAGAAACTGTGTGCAATAGTATTTTTATTGTTGTTTGATATATATTGTGACATTCATAACTCATATCTGCCCAAAATCGAAATAGTGTTGTTGCAGGGGTGGTCTTGAATGCATGTTTAAATGTTCAAATGAACGTTACTACTAGTAAATGGTTGCCAACTCGATAGCACTTACAAATAATACAGTATACTCTGTCCACGATAACTGTTCCCTTTGAAAAATACATAAAAGTTTACTAATGCAATCATACAGCTACATGCAATACACACAAAATCACTCCTGTGGGGTTGACATGATTTGCAGTACGACTTCAGAGACGCATTGCTTCAGATTTCCATCCATCTTATTTTTTCTTTCTTATTACACCTCAAGTTATTTTAACTACGCTAAGATGAGATGGAACTATGGTACTGAAGGTATGTTAATGAGCGACAACAATCGGGTTTGGTTAGGTTAGTAATCAAATATTATTACCATTAGCTGAGGCTAGATTTAATTATTCGCGAAATCTTGTATATCTCACTAACAGTATAGCAGTTCCCCTTCTCACCACTGCGAGTAGCTAATGATAAATGAAGGTTAAATAGGAAAGTGGCACCGGCGGTCAAAGGACACATTATCGTGAACGTATCATAAAACACCGAAATGCATGGTTGTCTACTCACCCATGAGCCTGGTGAAAGTCGGCTGGCCGCACCGGCAGCAGCGGCACCAGGTAATCCGAGGTGCGGAGCATGCCGCCGGGTTGCTACGGTCGCACCGCGCCGACAGTGACAGGGGGGGACGGAGACAGAAAGAGAGAGACACACACACGATACCGTGGTCAGTGGAGCAGAGAGACCAAAGGAGGTGTAGGGGAGAGAGAAAACACACACGGTTTAGTGAGATGATTCTTTGTTGTGAATGTTATAAAAGCAATGACGATTTTCCAATGCAGTATTACCAGATTCTAAATATCTGTACATGTGTTATGTATGTAACTTGTTATAATACCGAATATCTATGCTGTAGATATACAATCTAATAATACTATCAGTGTATAAAGCAGTCACATTAATCAGGTAAAGTTTCTTATGTGGTGAATGTTAAAAGCTTGTTATAAATATCCAATGCAAACAAAATACATGTTATATATATATATATACAGTGCTGGGTTACCAAAATAACAGAAGTTCACAGACGTAAAGTGAAGTTAATAGTTCCAGTTCCTGGATTGTAATCTAAATTTTCCCTTATTTAAGTAATTCTTTCCATGGATTAGGAATGCTTCTTCAACAGAGAATTTGTTTTGAATTATTAGATGATCATATTTGAAAATTTGTAAATATTCATCTCAATTTAACATGACTATCCATAAGTGAAATATAATGTGAAGAAAGAGAGAACTGGTTCCTTAAAATGTTAACTCCCAGATATGTAACTTTATAGATATGTGGCTTTATAGATGTGTGACTTTACAAAAACTGTAGAAATTATCATTTGGATTCCTAAGCATGTGATGCAGTCCCAAATTGATTATCCTGCTTATGTCTCCTAAAATAACATAAATTTTGTGTCTTGATGAGTAGGTTTAAAGTTGATAATTCAATCATTACATAGTTTGAACCCAATTAATCAACATTCTCGTGATTGATATATTATAAATAACAAAACAATGTAGTAGCACTGTAATAACTAAACTATGAAAATATTATAAATTCTTTAGGAATGTAATGAACGTCTCTTACGGCCTGATGTTATTTATCGTACCTTGGTTAAAAAGTTAAATCAGGCAAAGAAATTTTGTTATTATATCATAATATAATACTGACATAGTTAATCAACAAATATTCAAAGCATTATTTTTATAGGATATCTGTACATTTATCTTTTGATTTATGCACATTAAATTTATGTATGTTTGGAAAAGCACTTTTTGATTTACAAACATTACAAAAGCAGTGAGAAAGATGCAATGTTCAATTATATTATCCAATTTGCTTTGTTAGTATATGAAATCATTATGATTGAATAAAAGAAAGACAGTTAAACAAACATTGAAAATAAGCAACAGTTTTGACGTTTTTGTGTCATGTCTGCAATAGCTGCTGCAGTTAAATGCATATAAATTGCAAAAGAAAGCAGAGAAAGGAATTTAGATATGCGTTTTCCTTTTTTTGAAAAGATGTATACCGAGTAAAGCAACAACTGACCTATTCAATTGTTAATTTTATGAAAAATATTGGCAAGAATCGTGGCGAAGCACTCTCCAAATTATGGTAGTTTTCGTTCTATAGTTTTATTATGTCTTACAGTGAGTATATGGTTATATTAATCAAATTGAGGATAAAGCGTATAGGGTGAACCAGTGGCGTAACTAAACAGATGGGTCCCAATGCAAAATAATAAAAAAAATGTATGATTTTTAATTTCTACAGTTGTTCAGTGTTCATTTACTAATTATCTATGTAATTTTACTTTTTCACAAGTTTAGATAGTTTGATGTGATGATGCGCACTCAATAAATGGTAGCGCAAGTGTGTTCTTAGGTAATTATGTACACTCACCACTGAAAAGAGTTGTAATATGGTCAAACATGTGTGTAATGTTTAATTAGAAATTAAATTAATGAAGTAATTAAGTATGTGGAAAATAATAATTATTATTTTATTATTCTGTTTATTACTGTAGTGGTGTAAAAAAAATATCAGTCCATTTTAGTGTTGGTAAAAGTATCGATTCTCGCAAAAGTATAGACACCAAAAGATTTGTAGGACGCGGACCTATGAATGTACCACATTGGTTACATTGGCATAGCCGGGGTGAACAAAAAAAATATCTATACGTGCAAAACTAAAAGCTGCTGTGTAGGAAACATATTTCTTCTTGTGAGTGCTACATTATAAAATTAATGTTTTTCTATGTCTTCAGTTTTGCCGACATAAAATAATTGGAAAAGTTCCGTTAGACAATAAACTCAGTGTAAAGTTTAATTGTGAAGATAAATTGTTAGTAATGCTAGTTTTGTGTCTAGGTTCTGGTTTACATGCATTGAAAACCTATCATTAGATATATTAAATGCGCCGAATGAATATTTTTAATTTCATTGTTTCGTTGTGTGTTTTCTCACGATTAACATTTAAAAATATATTTTTGAAATAAAATATCTACAAATCTAGGATGAATAATTATTTCATTGTGGGTAAAATAAATGAAAAGGATTAACAAATTTAAGTAAGACCACAACATATATTCTTGGGACATTTTTATGTATAAAAATACTTTGATAAAATGAGATATAAAAAATGGATACAAATTATTGGATATTTCAGGCTTAATTCAAACAAATTAATGAGGGTGTCATACAATAAAATAATCTAAGAACATAAATAAATTTTCATGGAATTTACAATAATTATTAATAAATTAAGATTAATTTGTAATATGCGCAAAATGTTTTGTTTCCGAGAATGTGTGTGCATTGACTAATTTAATTTTCAAAATAAAGTATTTTCATACATAATAATCTAATTTCAGGGTCTACAATTTGCCAATTCAAATTCAAAATAAATTTTCAATGCAGTTACGAAACAACAACACATCATTCCGTTTTCTAGTGTTACTAAATCTAAACCAAATTTTGAAAAATAAACTCAAAAATGAAAATGAAAAATGTGGTTATCAAGGTCCCGTCAAAATGACCGCTTTTTAAAAAAAAAAATTCTGCACGCTAAAATAAAATGCGTTTTAAAGACATTAATTATGAACCATCTCGCCACGATGTATTACTTAAAAAGTAGTACATTTTTAAATAAATTAAGAGAACTGTATATTATTCATGTTATTAAAAAATTGTCATAACAAAAGGTAAATACATAGAAGATTGTAATACGTACGTCATTTCAGGTTTTTTTGATACAATTTATCCATTTTATGAGTCATGACTGTTTTTTTCAGATAACAACATAGAGTAGGACATCAAATATATACGGAAGCATTATTTCACACAGAATGGGGTGTTTGGTGGGGATCAAACATCAAAGTACAATCATAGATCATCGTAGTATGAGACAAATGAGATGAGCCAATCAGTAGCCATGGTGAGCGATCAGTTGTACACATGTATTTATCTGGGCCTTTTGACAAGTTAGTATGTACATTGTTACTTTGTAGCAACCTCTGGTTGAATTTTGAACACAATAGTACTTTTTATTATTCATTTATTAGCTACTTGTAATTAACACAGTTCATGCTGCCCTTGACTAATCCAAACTGCACAAGTACTCGTCACCGACTTCCTGATATGATTGTTATACGTCACTCTTCCTTCATCATCCATTTCTGTCTACATAGTAGATTTAAAAAAAAAAACAATTTTGAGCTGAGACTAGATTTAAAAGGATATATGGTAACATTTCCATTCTGAGTGGTGATCGTAAATCATTGTATCAAAAACTATGCTCAATGATATTGTTTACCAGTCCCGTAAACTATGCAATCAAACTCTGTGTCATACTATGGTATTAGAAATACTGATCTTTCTAACTGTAACAAGCGTGATTTATGTTGTGTGTTGAATCTTATAATAGTGTAAATTACGTCATAACTCTACAATAACGGCTTATTGGAGAGAAAAATATAGTTCATCATTTCCCACTTAAATCTTAATATAACAATTTTTTAATATCATGATCACAATAATACAGATATGCAATAGTCAGTTTCACTCATTTGGTTATCTATGTATGTTAAATTGAATATTTATTTCAGTGACATAATAAATATAATACAAATTCCATAAATAAATATGGCATGCAGCGCGGCATGATGGTAAATAAATAAGAATGAATTAGATTATCAAGCTTTACTGAACAAACACGGTGTAAGGGTGATATTTTAGTAGTATTTTTTAGGCTCTTGTATAGTTTCCTTTTGTGTTCTATTTGTGACTTCCATGTTGTGTCGTTCTGTTGCAAAAATATGAAATGTATCAAATATCTTACTTGTAAAGTCTGTCCTTGGCCGTCGGTCTCTCTTCCTATTGATTCTGGCCGATTGAAGCATGGCAGAGGTGCGATCATCAGTTCTGGATCCTATCAATTATATTTTTATTAGTATTATTAGAATTATTATGTACCGTAGAATAAGTAATTAAAAGTGAAGTAGAAAACAGTAATTTGAGTTATATATGCCACATGACTGTATATATGTATGTATCTATGTGTGAATAAGAATTAACCACAACAACATTCAACACATCATTCGATCAATGAAAAAAAAACGTAACTTTTTAATCAATTTTATCGTACTAATATAATGTCCAGCGAACCTGTGTGCAGTGTGTCAGTCTCTCAAAAAGTTGTGAGAATGTCGGCCTGTCCTGCGGAGAGGGGTTCCAGCAATCACACATCATTCTGTATATCTCCATAGGACAACCTGTTCACAAAATACAATAATCAAAAAACTGGTAACCAATTAATTGAGCATTAATTAATTATTTAATTTTTTAACATGATATAGTATGTATGTAAAACAATTTAGATGAACACTTAGAAAAGTACACAGAGAAAATCTATCTATCGAAAAAATATATAGTTATTACCGAGACTCGAACTCGGAACATCTCTTGTCGAGATAATACATATATAAATATCAATTATATTATACTAATATATATATATTATATATATATTTATTTTCAATTTGAATTTTCAAGATTCATTGCAAACATAAATATATAAAAGGAATTAACACGTTTCTCACTAAAATAGAAGGAAAACCTATAAAAGTTGAAAATTCAACGTTAAATTATATGATTAATGTACTGAAAGTATTTACTTGAAATTGTTTAAAAAGTATTCTGAACCTAATACTCTAGGAAAATACATGGGATATTATTACATACAATTATTTTATATTCAGGGAAGAACAATATCAGACAATTCATTTCATTAAGAGCCATGCCCCTGGATAAGAAAATCTCAGAGATTTGTTGATAAAGGTATGTATTTACTGGTCGCGTTATTCTACACTGTGAACAAAATGATTTATAGCTTGCTTCACACTCTGTACTACTGACCTTTACCCACTTTTAAGACAAATCTCCAGGAGAAATCTCATCTGTAGACATACACCCCTATATTCCAGAATAACTAATGTAGTGCATATTACACCTAATATTCAATGAACAGGGTATTAATTTGATAAGTTGTTCAATTCTGATTTGCGTACCATTAAAATTCCCTTATTTGCTTAAGCGAGTCCAATTAAAATTGTGCTTACTGGTGCATGGATGGGTTCCTAACTATTGGATAACCTTTTCTTCTCAGAATAAGTCTGCATGAAAGCTCAGATGCTGAGAGAAACTACATATGTACATCTTTTTATACCTCAAAGTCATTACGAAGGACTAACTAGAGTGAGTTCTAAACATTTGTGTCTTCAATATTATGTTTTGAGATGATTTAAATCAAAATATGTTGAGGTAACACTCTCCCAAAAATGATGTTACATAAATCAACATCAACCTAACCCAATACTCCAAAAAAGCATATTGTCATGTTTATAGATGAAAACATAAAAATAATCTAATCTGTCTCCAAAAATCTTTTGGTTGAAACAATAAGAAAACAAATTTCAAAGCAGATTATTATAATGGATGATATAAAATCGATTGTTTTTATTATTTTACCATGTGGTATGTCTAGTCTTCCACCACCGGTGACCATCTGCATTACTTCCCGGTTAGCACATCCAGTGTAGGGCATAATTCCCAATGAGAAAACTTCCCACAGAAGAACGCCAAATGACCTGAAAATAAATACACATTATAAATATAAACATTATTTTACATTTATTGGATAAGTATTTACATACTTAAAGAAATAAATCAATTCTGAGACTAACATAAATGTAGGGAACATTCAAAGAAGAATTGTGACCTGCAAATTAGTGATGAGGATTAATTGTGATTGTTATTGGTGTTCGATAGTAACAATGTTGTCATCAATTGAAAGTTTAGTTTCTAGTTGTGTTAATGATTGCTCATCGAATTACAAATAATTACAGTTACTAATCATCATTGCAATTAGTGATGAGCTAGACCGTTATTGTGACTGTGATTGTGAAATTTGTGTTTGATTGTAACGATGATTAGTAACTGATTATTCGTAATTCGGCGAGCAATCACTGATATAGTGGAAACTAAACCGCTAATAATTAAATATCAGTTACCAATCATTGTTATAAAAGAAATACTAAACGCACAATCACAGTCACAATAACGTTTAGCTCATCACTAATTACAATCCACAATCGTACAATCTCTGTTATCTTATTAATACTGCAAATGATCCTATAAGTTTTTTCAATAAAAGTTTACCTTTTAACTACCAACTCTATTTGAAATGGAAGACACCACATAGGGTAATACTAGGCTTTAAGGGTCTTGACTTATCTATCAAAAATTGAGACCTGTCGTTCACAGATGGCAAAAGATTAAATATATTACTTTAATCCCTGCATGTTTTCAAGGTCTAAAAGTGCGTATTAACATGCTTATAGCTTGGCGTGACACACAAAGTTTGGCTATTAACACGCTCATAGCATTTAAAAGGTTAATTCAAATTAATTCATGATATACATACCAAACATCAGTCTTGGATGTGAATATTCCGTCCAAGAACGCTTCTGGTGGCATCCATTTAATAGGTAGCATGGCTTTTCCTCCTTTCCTGTAGTAGTCGGATCTGTAAATATCCCTGGCCATACCAAAGTCAGCTATCTTCACAACCCTACCTGGGCCCTTAGAAGTTAGGAGACAGTTTCTTGCTGCTATGTCCCTGAAACATAATCAAGAACAAAGACGAGTTATGTACATATATACATATTTGATTTAGTAAAGATGTCTGTGACTGGCTCAAAAAGTCATAATAGCCCTTCTCTTTGCTTGACTAAATCATCCATTGCCAAGGTGTCGCAAATAAAAATGTCCAGTGACATTTACATTAACATACATCAATTATGGGTCTCAGAACATTTTAAGATTTCAAATACAGAATATTTAATCAAATATTCTAGTTATAAGATGCAGACTAAGTATTTTATGCAATTTTATCAGTATTGCTGATCATGACTGGGTGGTATTAATATGGTATCCAATAATTGATTAAACTTCAAAATAAACCAAAGTATTTTATTTTCATATGTATTCTATGTGTATACTCCACAATGCCTCGCATTAGCTAGCAAAAATTCAGAATACCTATAATATTTTTTAATGCAAGCTGATCATTTAATTGAAGTATGAATGTAAAAATTCATACACATAGCTAAAGTCCTACTGAAGCTTCGGCTTCAGCTACCTTCAGCCAAAAAATACACCTTTGGCTGCACATTCGGCTTCGGCTTAAATCTGCCAAAGGTTTGGCTGAAGCCCATGTTTTGTATTTGGCCGCTGAAAAGTGTCGAAAACACACAAACTATTACGAATGAAATAAAATTCAGTTTATCATTTCTGGAAAACTGCAATTTATTTAGTTAATGGATATACATATTTACGATTATTATCAATACCATAAGGCAGTAAACTAAGTATGGGTGTAGAATTTGCATTGTTATGTATACTTTCTAGTCGATGTTCTAAGATTTCTAAGTACTATTGCCGAAGGTTATGGCAAGAGCCAAATAATCGGCTTTGGCTTCGGTCAAAAACTGACCTTCGGTAAGACACTACATATAAGTTATTCTTGAGACACTTCAAATCCTTTGTCAATATTATATTTAAAATAATAAAGAATTTATTTGTATAAATATGATAATTCCTACCTGTGTATGAACCTCTTGGTTTCCATGTATCTGCAGCCCTTGGCTACGTCCAAAGCACACAGGACTAGGTCTTTCATACCAAGACTACTGCTCCTTTCTGGTTTGGGACGGTTCTCACGGAGGAAATTCTTCAAGTCTCCCCCGGCAAGAAGTTCCAGGACTATGAAACTGTGACGAAACAAAAACATTATTCTTCCTCGCAATCAATCTTTCCACATGCTTTTGGTTACAGATACACATGATATTATAAAATCCACGAAACTCTGATGAAAATATTCTGACACATATATCAAAAAGGATTTAGTATGAGATATTAGCAGAATACATACCGTGGGTGTCTGTCGAAGCAAACTCCGATTAAATGCACAATATTGGGATGGTTGAATTTAGCCATGATGGCTGCTTCCATCAAGAAATCTGTTTCCGATTGGCCAGTAGACATTTCAGGAAGTGTTTTCACGGCCACAGGCATCTCAATAGCATCTCCATCGCGGTGGCGATAGAGACCTTGGTACACCTCACCAAAAGCACCCTGACCCAAGGCCCTGTAGAACAAAAATGTTTATTTCAAATCTATAAAATGGTAGAAGAACATTTCAAAGACAATATACTATAATGGCAGTACACTTTCAAAAAGTATTTACACATGTTATTAAATATAAAATACTCACTTGACCAATCGTAAACTGTCCCTCGCAACTTGAGGAAGCTGTCGTACGTCCACCCCACCGGCAAGCACCGCATCGCATCCATAGTTTGGATTGAAGCTGGTCAATGCACTGTCGTCTGCGGTGCTTCTCAACCGGCTGAGTCGGAGGTCTTGTTCTAAAAGAGCCTTGTGACGCAGTGCCGCTTGCTTCCTAACTTGGTAGCGGTTGTCTGTGAAGAATGTATTGTCAAGGAAATATTTGGGTATGAACTCTCATATTGTTACATTGGTTTCTTCAGGAACATGTTAATTATTATTTAATTTCAGAAATTAAACAATTTTATTTGGAAAGGAAAGAGTAAATTATGCAAATACCAATTACTCGGTGGTTACTCTCTTGATAGCAAATTCATGAAATAATAACGAAAATTAAGTAGAAGAGACAGGAATAGGTTAGATTAGGTTAGGTTAGTTTGGCAAGATTCATAGCTAGTGTTGATATGCAAACCAGATATGTCAGAACAGCTGAAGATCCTAGAAAGGCCCAAAAGTTCATGCGAGTCTTATCAAAAAGGCACACAAAATTTTTAAACAAAATTGAAAACTCTTGCAAAATCAGTTGAATCGAAGATTTCACAGTAAACCTGCAATAGATATAACTTACACATAATGCAACACTCAGTTAATGACACGGTTTTGCAAGCCAGTACTTGAAGTAACACTAACACTGACACATCACATCAGCAACATCAGCCCTGATGATAGATCCAGCGATGGTTCAATTCTGTCAGCCAGAGAGGTCAGAGACACATGGCAGAATAGGCAGAAAAAATCATAGTTCATAATCGTTAATAAATAAAATAAGTATAAATATTTGAAACTGATTTAATCCACCTGTCCACACGAGTGTACTATACAAGTTTACTATGCGACTGGAATACCATATATGATATTTGGTTTATTTTTGATCCATTTGAAATATGATATTTAAAACTCCATAATAAAACCAATACATAATTGGTACATACATAGGGGTTGTCAGATATAAATCTCTGAATGTTTTAAGAGTTATTAGATAAGAAATTTGTTTGAGCAAAGGAATGGTCACAATATAAGGCAGGCAGATCATTATATTAAAGTTGACATGATCAATTAAACAAATTTTAAAGAAGGAGGATTAATAATGTGTTCAAAATATTACAATCATATAGAAGGGGACAGATGTAAGATGCATTCTGTTAAGACAGAAACATATTAGGCCCTAAGGTTTTAGTCGATCTCTACGGAAAGATAGAATGAAATTTTTGATAAAACTAATAAAGTACTCACAGAGCATGATGAAGATTCCAGTCAGGGCGATGATGAGTAGCAGTGAAACTACTCCGAAGATAATCACCATATGAAGATGTGTCACACCCCAATCAACCAACACTGAAATATTATTACTCATTTCAATTTGCAAATACAAGATATCAACAATATAATGATGTCTATCGTATTATCCAAGATGTTAGCTGGGATAGAAAAATATACTAAAATAATTCATGAATGATTGCTGAAATTTAGCCAATTAAATTTTGGAAAAATCACAAGTGAATCGTTCCAACATGATGAAAAAATAATAAGAGGGGGATGAATATTATGCAATCATCCCACATGTTCAATTAAGTTTTTGGCAAATGAATGAGCTAAAGTAATCATTTTATGCCAAATACTTACGTTCACAGGTAGTCTGGTTTCTTCCAGTAGCTATCCATCCCTGAGGACAGATGCACTGAGTTTTGGAGCGGTATTCGTCTAAGGCGATACAGCGGTAATCACATCCACAGCCCTAGGAAATTAAATTTAATACATTTATACGGCTAAAGGATTTAGCATTGTGCGAGTGTGGCAGCACTATGTGAATGTGGCAGCACTATGTGATGTGGCAGCACTATGTGATGTGGCAGCACTGCTTCAAACATGAATCACATTTATTTATGCATACGGTACATAGTAGCATTGAAAAAATTAAAAATAAACAACAAATTATCCTTACAAGTTAATTAAATTTTACAAAAATATACAAAGAAAAGATAATCAAAATAACAATATTTAAAAGTAATATTAGTAAAAATATTTAGAAGTAACTCAATATTGAGACAAAGTAAACATTTTTTATTTGTTTATTTGTTATTGGCTCTCTTCTCTCTTAAACGTTCTCGAACTTCCCCTGCTTCTCCTTTGTTTGCGAGTGATGATGTAATCCGCTGTCGATGCGCAGAAGTGATAAGGGACCAAGATGCATCCGGACAATACTCGCATGCAAACACAGTATTGCAATAATAACAACATAAGGAGTTTATTTGTATTTATACTATTAAATATGGGGCTGATTATTGATTTGATGCATTTTCAATACAGGAGAATATGGTGAATAGCTAAGTTATAGAGGACAGACATTATTGTTATTTTGAGAGTTTATATTTAATTGTTTGGGAGTACTTTGAAATGACGTGTGACTGAATGGATGAACATAACATATTCACACGCATTGTTGATATGTGTAAAATGTATACACATAAATATATGTGTATTTACACTTTTTATTTTATCTCATGAACTTAAATTATTACTTACTGTCTGTGTACATTGTCAATTTCATATTCTGTAGATGACCATACCTTTTTTGTTTGTTAATTGTCAAATGATAACCACCAGAACCACAGACTTTACATTACATTATGTGTCCAACTACATACTCAAAATCAAATCTAAAGAGTTTCAATCTTTTATAACGACATTAGATGGACAATTCAAGCTTGTAGTTCTTTTAAACTTACATTTTGTGGGTACCGGAGCAGCTTACATAAAGTGTTTTCTTGTAATATTTCTGTATGTCAAGTATCATTTTTCACCTCTATAGCAGGAATGATGATGACCTGTCCAGATCCAGAATGTGCACCAGGATTAATCTCGATGAACCCTGCAGCTGCCCAGCTGTGGTCTATGAAGGAGTAGCCACCTTCACCATTGGTCATGTTCTGTGATGTATCTCCGCCTAGAATGGGAAACGGATGGTAACAACGGTAAAACTTTAATCTACTGATCTACTGCTTGCATGTGACGATGATCACTTAGTCCACATTGAAGAGTCATTTTTTTTGTCTGGTCTTTAAATATTGTGCCCAGCACCAATCAGATTCACCTAAAGAATGTATTTGAATCTTTGAGGGTTAGGTCGGTGGTTAAATCAAAGAAAGATGATTGGCATGTTGATGGTCATTATGACAGTATGATAGAATAAAGAATACAGAATTACGGATAGAATAAAGAGATGCAGAAGGTGAGCATGAACTATTAAATATTCGAAGCGAGTCGGCGGTGTCGCCTGGTGCACGCGGGCTGGACAAGACCGCCGCTGCGGAGCGGTGGAACAGAAGAGGGATCGTCGGTGAGGTTTCGGGCCAGACCTGTAGCGGCAGTTGGCAACTATATGTCGCTAGTATCGATGTCGGCTGAGACAGCGGTGAATTTGAAATGCAATCCTCTACAAATCTTCTGCCTCTGCGCTCTGTTTTCTTTTGCCACGAAATAGCTGCTCAAAAAAACTTGTTTGAGAAGTTGTGTATCATCCAGAAAAATGACTGATATCTGAAAAATGGTGTCCCGTGATCGAGTGCAATGGTGTCAGCAATTATTTTGTGCCCGAGAAACTTGCAAAAGAAAGAGAGCTGCCACAATCGGTGATGTAATTATGCATTTAATGCAGTGCATCAGGGCCCATGTTAGACAGATGCCTAAAAAAATTACGCCCTACAATCCAATTGGCATTGTTATTTTTGCAAGTATCGATACCTTTCCCAATGTCAATAGTAATTCACAACAAGAAATGGAGTTATAAAAATTTTTCTCACCCGTATTACAAAAACACGTGAAAACATTATCAATGTATACAGATGCAATACCCTGCTAATATATCAGATTAGTGACCAGACCATCGTTGTAAAGTGAAAATTGCCATAGGGCAAAATATTTTTTAAATTGCAAGCGCATATAAATGCCTAAGAATACTTATGTTTTTTCGTGAAAGTATGAATATTATATGAGACAAGACACTCATTTTTTTATTACTATTAATAGATAAATCATGCAATGCCGATATTCTTAAATCTTATATACAATACTTATTTAGGGGGCCCTTTATTGAAGTTACGCTATTGGCCACAATAACTGAAAAAAGGAGGAAAAGGATGAAGATCCGTCGCTTAAAAGTCTTTACTCAGTGGATGCACCTGCACAACACATGCAATTAGGTGTGCAATTTAAAAATAGGACTCCTCAGCCATACTAGGATACACAACACATAAACTATGGCAGATGTCATCCTTGCAATGAGAGCTGCTGAAGAAGAAGAAATCATCCATCAACTTCAAATACCTTAACCACAGTGTATTATTGTATTATTAAAAATGGTACTGATGCAAAACATTTATGGACAGAATGATTAAATACTGGAAGCGCACTCACCAGCCCAACCGCCACCAGCTCCACCCCTCGCGCAGCCCCCTCCCCCTCCGCCAAATCCTCCTGCACCTGGGCCTCCGTCACCACTGCAGGCGCGACCTCCCGCACCACCGGCGCTGGCTGCATCACCACGCACCTCCTCGTGCCCCGCTGTCACTAGACCCGTACCGGCTGACCAACCGCCACCAGCACCTGGAATAAGAAGCATTATTACTTTAGAACGTAGTCAAAAGTTATTTACAGTTTATAAATGAAATGTAATATATTAAATGCAATACTTATATCAAACTGAAACATGTCTGATTGTATAGTTATACCTGGAGTGGAGGTGGGCGGTCCATACATGTGTCCCGTATGAGGCCTCTTCTGCAGAGGTGGAGCACCCCTCCCATGCTGTGAGCCCCCGCTGCTGGCTCTCCCGGCGCCCAGACCGCCTCCTCCACCACCCACAACTAGTGGGAAGGCGGAACGTTGCTTGTCCACCTGTAGGAAATAAAAAGTAAAGGTTAATTCTGAAAATGGTCAGTATCATGTATAGCTTTAGAATACACATATCATTTTTAATTTACTTATATGTAAGGTGAAAGACCCAACACCTGACACATTAAGGGAAAAAAAACTTCATTGGTTGTTAAACCTTCCATGGTGATTGAAATTGATATTAATTTTATCCAACGAACAAACAATACATTTCTGAAGATTGGTGTAATAAAAAAATTAAATATTTAATAAAAAAATTGTTTATGACACCAATAGCTGGCATAGCCAAATTCACTTGTCTCCAATACCTGCCATACATGAAACCAATAACTGGCAGCCACAAAATATTGTAGTGTATCATTGTACAGATGTACTAATTTATAATAATACCAAGTATAAACATTGATGAGATAAGTGCTGCATCAGAATTTACCTGCAAAATTTTGCCAGAAAATTTCACAAATTTTTTGTTTTCTTCATATTTGAAGAAAACAAAGTGACCAACTTGCAGACGCATTGCGTTAGTGAAGAAACATTATCTATTCAATCATCACTATTTTCTAATCCAGATTCTACAGTAGGTGAAACTTTTTCTTTTTTACATTCACCAATTTGCTTTGACGGATTAGGTCAGAATAAATAGTTTTTAAAAGGAAAGGATATTTTGAAAGGAAACTTCTTTTTTGCAAATATAGAGGTTTGAGATGTTGGGATGTTTCTTCCTAAATTTTCAACCATCAACTCATTTTCTATTGGAACTGCTATGTCTACATTTTCGTCTATCGAAATCCCTCAATTTCATTTGACACAGAATTTTGAGTTAAATCATTTATATGTTGTGCCAAAAAACGAAAAGGGTTGTATCTTCAACGGGTCTACTCACAATAGAGTTTCAAAGTATTTGTTGGTATTCTTGATTTTACTCATTTCAAAAGGACTTTCAGTGTTTCTTGACTGCAACTAATCTCTATTATTTTGAAGAATGCAGGTGATTGAGAGGCTAATTCTCAAAATCAATTTTGGACCTATTAAATAAAAAAGTTACTGTAGTAGCATATTTTTTCTTCAGTAGTAAGATTCATGATTGGTCCTTTCCTACATACATACTTGGAGGTATTTGCCTAAAATTTACATTGAATCCTAGAACGTAGAACATTCAAGATTTTGTTTACTTTTGATTGGGACATCCCTCTTTTTATAGCTTCTAATAACTTTCTCATGTCTTCTGGATCATAATTCACAGTTTTTTTCACAAATAAAAAATGTTTGTAACAATGCAAGTTCCAGCATAAACAATATTGCGATACCCAATACCTGGCAAATGACTTACCAGTAAGTGGCACCCTTTGCCAGTTACTGGTAAATTTCAAACTTAAAAAGAAGCAAGAGTAAATCACTAGAACTACGATTTTCTTACAGAAAAAGCTTAATTTAAGAAGCGAATAATTAAATAAATATATATTACTTCATAAAACACAGTAGAAAAATAATAAAAACATGATAACCTTACATTATTTGTTAAGATTTGACTAAAACACAATAACTTTTTTATAAAACTGCTGCCATGTTTACTGCTTAGACTATGTTAACTTGTGGATGTATGTAATATGGAGCTACAATGTCCAATTTACAAATGGAGACAGTGTTATGGAATAAATTAAACTTATTAGACCGCTGTCTTCTATCATTCAGTGTAGAAAAAATGTTTTTTTATCCCGATCTTTGGTTTTTATTCTAATCATTCATGCAGTATTCTAACTCATATTATAATATTATTATTATTCTGTGCAGTGTATATTCTACGCAATAAAGACTTTTATATGATGTCATAAATGTAATGAGGGATGTTTTGGTTGGTGGCCGTGCGTCATTGTTTGAAGGTTTACGCTCTGAGCTGTGCTGCACTGTCGCCTGTTTAGCATAAAAAAAAATGTCAACCTGGCGGTGAATGCGTAGAACCGATATAGGAGCTTGCGCTTATAAAACGGTCCTGGGTTAGCGGTGGGACCCCTCATTAGTATTCTAACTCAGAATCTCAGTTTTTTTATAAGAAATAAACATTAACACTAACTCATTAGCTTTAGAACCGAGGATGAAGGTTTTATTTCTTATTAACCATTGACTTAATCCTGTATCATAAGCACAAGGCAAAAGAGACAAAAACTAGAAATTGTCATGCGAAAATTAGATTAGATTAATATGTAGTATTCAGATTCTTAATTAAATTTTTTGCTATCTATATTTGGTGTCTACGTAGAGTAATATAAATAAATATAGTTTAACTTACAACAAAAAGGAATGTTCCTCCTCCACCACCCCCTCCGCCGTCTTGTATGACAGTGTTCTTGATCTCGTGAGTCTTACTGTGGTAGTAAGGAGCACCCGTATCTCCAAAACCATCACTGCTACTGGCCGTGCTGTTGTTAAGATGCTTGCAGTTGGACTCGGTCAGCACAGAGAGGGTCTGTCAATTCATAAATATTTATTTGGTTAAAACAATCAGATTCGATCAGGCGTAGTTCTGCTTTGGCTTTCGAAGTTTATTCCAAAATATGGCAATAATTTTTATATTTTAAACATTAACAATAAGTACCAATGATAAAACTTTGTTATTTATTATATATATGTGACTCAGCACAGATGACTTATTTTACACTAGTAGGAAGCTATTAGATTGTAGATTTCGGACTGAAGAGATTTTGCATGGATGTCTAAAGAATGATTATACTGTTGGACCCGGATGGCCCATAGCACCAAATGATTGTGATTGCGAGCTATGTCCAGGAGTTCGAGGTAGTTGATATTGATAAATTATGAAATTAAATAAACAATGAAAGTACATATTTAATTATTGAACATGTTTGTCTAATGTACACACTCATATGTTTTGTTATATAAATATTTATAAAACGTTTATATTTTAATATTTATAAAATGCTTATTTTACAAAATGGTATGATTAATAGAATTGCCAATATGTACATGTGTAGTAAGAAAATGCAAAAATGAAAAATACATAGATTTCAACCAAGAAAATAATGTTATTTAAAAAATATATTAAGTTTTGTATACATATTAAAATACATAGGCATTATTGTGAATACAACAAAATAAATGATTACCTTGATACAAGCGCTCATGCCCTGTTGTCCTATCAGCATGTATAGCACCTGTCCCTTGTGCAGATCCAACAAGGCTCGTGCAGAAGCTCCCCTGGAGGACCCCATCCCACCAGATCCGAGCCCACCGCCAGCCCCGTGTACTATGACACTGGAAAGTAACATTATTTAATATAAAAATAAATCCAAAATGACCAACTAACTCAACCAGACCCTTGAACTGAATAATTAAGCTGTCAAATGGATTAGGTACCATCCAATATAAATATATTTGATTTAGCTAAGTTATTAGTTAATTGTCTTAGTTCTCTATAAATTTCATAGAGAATTGTGTCATTTTGCATCACACTGGATGGAGTTAATATTAATGACAAAAATGACTTGAATGTATGCTGACAGTAATGTTCAAACTACCTATATACTGGGTGTTGATTCATTACCTGGTGATCTAATTATGTATATATGTTTGGGGGTTAGGACGGTGGTTAAATGAAATTAATGTTATTGGCGTGTGAGGTTTATTATGACAGTATGATAAAAACGATGACAGATAATAATGAAAGGAATGAATGAGTGAAGATGTAGAAGGTGCATGAAATGAAATGAAGCGAGTTGGCAGTCTTGCTCGGCGAGCGCGAGCCGGCAAGACTGCCGTTGTGAAACGATGAAACTCGAGAGACTGCTTGGCGGTGAATGCTCGAGCCAGGCTTGTAGCAGCAGCCGGTAACGCTGTCGCTAGCGTCGATGCTGACTGAGATGGCGGTGGATTTAAATTCCGATCGCTACTTATGTATGTAGTTATTTAAAGTTACACTATTTTATAAAACATTACAATTTAACTGGTTTTAATATTTAAGAGTAACTTTATAAATATTAGAACAAGTTTAATGGGTAATTTAATACTCACGTATAAAAGCCCTCAGTAGGGACAGTCCAGGCCTGGACTCCCTTATACAGCTCAGCGCTCATCACTCTCACCCCCACAGAAGTATTCTTGTATGCAGCGTCACACTGTTCTTGGCTGGGGCCAAATCTTCCAGTTGATCCACAGGTGTTAAGCTCATAATCTAATGAAAAGCAGTTTTATTTTACTATCATTGAAAAATCAATATAAAACATTTAATATTTAGAGTAGTGAAATAAAATAATATAAGATTAAGTGATCAAAAGGTTGGATAATAATAGTACATAGTAACAATTGAGTGATGGTGAACTAGGTTTTGTAATTTTCCATTTTTTGGATGCATTTCAAGTTTTAAAACACAAAAGTGAGTCGTTGACTCCACATCATATTTGTTGCAACATCTAAAAAATTCCTTACATGTCTTATTTTCAAAGTCTTTGTGAGGCTTGGCGTTGGCTCCACTGTGCACCGGATCCCAGTAGTTGTAGTCACCGAGAACCTTTGACGGAATGTTGATACCAAAACATTCGGGCGACATGGAGAAGTCATCCACAGCCACGTCGCTGTATACGCGCATCCCCCTTCTGGCTTCCAGTTGAAGATAGTACCTGAAATTCGTAGAAGATTAGTTTATAAGTGTTTGTATGTACATGGAATACATGTCACATCAATATTCTTACTATTTTTAAACTAAATTGTAAGCTTGTGCTATGAAAATAGGACTAACTTGATGGTTTCCTAGAATGAGGCTAGAATCCTCGACTATTAGATCAATTTTGAGGGTCTTAACTAGACCATCAAGCATGTCTTTATTACATATTATTATTTCAATCATCGTATGTATTGGTATATCAGACCAAACTATAACTATCCAAGGTAACTATGGGTCAATATATTAGTCGGAGCAACGAGTATCTATCATTCTCCATTTATCACTTGCAGCAACTTAATGGATAACTATCAGTTATGTTTTGCTCTAACAATCGTTCTTCCCACCTTAAAATCATCTTCTAAATACCATGTTTTAGTCCACCAATATAAATCTGTTTATCGGATAATATTTTATAATTTAATAAACTAACCAACTTAATAGAATGCAACACACTTCTGTCCACACTAATCTTGTCTTGTTCACTTTCAAACCTTGTTGATATTTAAGAAATAAACTGATTATTAAATGTGAGCCTGATAATGTTTCAGAGGAGGCTTAGTTATCAACTTTAACTCTGATTTTTCACATTGCTCAATCAATATAGATTTACTTAAATGTCAGAAAGTTCAAAATGTCAAAGTTGAAAATCCATTAGTTGAAAATGTCAAAGTTGAAAACCTAGACACTCAATTATCAGCAGATAACTAATAGATTATAATCACTGGTTACACATAAGTTGCACAGAAGCCATACCTCGTGGTAACATTGGGTAGAATAACAACGGCCCGAATCCAATCAATTCCCTGATTCTTAGAAGACCTCCAAATCAGCTCGGTAGAATTCTCTTTGTCCTTTAGCTCAATGAGTAGAAGTGCTATAGACCCACTGTTCTTGCCGTACTGGTGGTAGTAGAAACGAATCTGAAATAAAAGAGTTCTACAGCACTTGTTGTTTTTATTTCAGGATATAAAAATCACAATTCACAAGTACAGGACAAATTTCAACAATTATAAAATGTACCTATTGTATAATATAATTCATTTTCTTCAAGACTCACCATACATGAGTTGTAATACTTGGAGTTCTGATCTCCGTGGACTTTTGGCGGAGGATTGAAGATGACGCTGTCCAGATTAGCATTGGCAGCGAAGCCAGGTCCATCCTTGTGTCCGCCGGTTCCGTTCATGTTGACATAGAGATATCGTCCGATGCAGCCGATTACCAAGGTGCTGTTGCTCACGGTCGCTTGGTTGGTCGGGGGTGGGGGCACAGCACGGCCCTGACAGGTATGATCGGTCTCGGGCCCGGTATTGGGTGTAGGTGTGGGTCCAGAGTGCCTCTGCCACTTAAGTAGGCCCCTGTAAATACATAAACTTACTAATATATTTGATTCAAATTCTTAATCCTATTATATAATTTGTTGCTGTCCATCATGTTAGCGTCATTGCCAGTAAGAAAAAATACCAAAGTAGCGAATATGTCAAATGTGTTTTTAATATCTCTAGGTTAAGATTACTTAAATGTTTCCTCTTTTATATATTCAATAATAGTATGCAAATATATATCCAATTTGAAATTATGTGTACATTGTCTTTATATATTTTATATATTTGCGAAATCATATGCATTTTTCCGACTGGCAAGTATATTGACCATCTGTCATCTTGCGGAGTCAATCATCTGTCAAATATATGTTCAGAATATTTACGTTTGTTCAATAATTATTTATTGTAAACAAGATCTCAGTTTTTTCAAGAATGTCTTTAAGTGGAATGACAAAGAACGAATAATTAGATAATTCAAATTTGATGTGTAAGAACATAGTTTGTATAATTCCAAGGAGGGTAATACAGAATGCAATAGCAAAAAAGCAATCGGCTATCGCTATTGGGCGACTATTGTAGGCGGCGCATAGAAGGATAATATGTAGGTATTACTGTTAGAAAAGACTATTGACTTAAAGAATCTTTTCTGCAATCGAGACATAAGCCTAAGCAATGAAGAAGTGTAGAAGACAATAAAATGTTACATCATACAGGTGCTGCTCTACGGAGTCGAGGTCTAAACATTGAAAGAAGCCACCACTAAAAGGCTGAAGGCATTTGAAATGAATGGCTGTAGGTTAAAGATTTCCTAGCTTGATCATATTACCAAAAAGAAGCCCTGAGATGCATGAATAAGTCAAGAGAAATAATAACAAGAATTAAACGAAGAAAAGCTGGACAGTTTGAACACATTCTCCACAATAAGAAATATGATCTCCTACAACTCATAATGCAGAGTAAGACAGAGGAAAGCAGAGCGTAAGTAGAAAGAGGTTATCATATTGTCCAAAATGATGGTAATCTTATACATCTAGCACGGGATAAATGAGCATACTGCAACTTGGTCACCAATGTTCGATAGAAAACAGCGCATGATGAAGAAGCTGACACTATTAACTAATTTGGATGGGGTGATTCCGAATGAAGAGATCTGCAACAATCAGCAGTACCTAGTATTAATGACCACATTATATAGAGACTCAGCTAATGAATGAATGTTGAAAAAAATAACACAATATATTTTTATTGTATCACCAAATCTCCGAAAAGTAAATGTATGTATGTAAGAAAAGTTTAAGAGCACACACACTGTAATAGTAATGTCCACGAATGAAATTTCTCTTTGAGATTTGACTTGTGACAAGATAAAGAATGGTACATCAGCCCATATATTTTGCACGTTAATTAGAATGATGTATTCAGTATACACATACACCTTTAGTGACTCAGATATCAATAATAACGATATATGTATGTACAAATGTATAAACTGTTACATTTTATATGGAGAGAAAATTGAGCTAACCAATTACATACATATATACAAATATTGTAGATATAATTTCTAATTAAATATAAAACTTACTCTCTTGGTGGCCGAGTGTTAGACCATCCGCACCAGCCTTCTTCAAAAGAACACCTAGCCCCAAATGGCATCTTGTCTGTGAAGTAAAATTTACATTACTTTATATTTTTAAATATAATTGTATTAATATGATATTAAAAACTAGTATAAATCAACATTAGCAGTCAAGGCTGAGGATAAAACTTGCACAAAGATGAAAATATGTGATTTAGGGTACATAATTTGTAATTTCTACTCAAATCAGAATAATTATGAAAGAAACGAGAATATTCTATATATTTTTCATTTGAAAATATTAATTGAGGTTTTTAATGAAGTTTTATGAATATTTTAGACACAACTAAAATTACTAAAGTGATATATTAATATTTTTTAAATTAACTTTCACAGACAGCTAAAATTTGGAGTCTTTGGGCAACTTCCACAGCCTGGACCATCAGAAGGTTGTGCAATAATTTTTTTCTTATCTTTCTTAGATTGTTTTAAAATAGTTATCCTTATAAAAAAATGGTAATAATAATTTTTAAACCATACCACAATCCTGCCTCTCATCCTCGCCTTGATCACAATCTTCCAGAATGTCGCAGACTCTCGATGAGTTGATGCAGGCTGGAACCTAGACATACAGAGACATGGATTTTTAAAATAAAGTTTTTATAAATATACAAGATGACATAATACGTAAAAGGAAAGAGTAAGGTTTTACGTTCCCTTTATAGTGTGGTGGTAAAGAAATCATTGTCCAGTTATTTGGGTTAAATTAGTCAGGATAAACAGGAACAAAGATTGGATCTTGATAGGTCATCATGATCATTAATATTTGAATAATATAATTTCTTTTAAGGAGATCACAAAATGTTGGTACTTGGAATTCTTCGAAAAATAATTCTCTCAGATAATCTTTTGGTTTTTTTAGTATTACTTTTATGATAAGTTTTTGTATATATTTTACTGGAATCAGGCTAGTATTATAAGGTGATCTTTCCATTTAAGATTTTTATCGATGATTACTCCAAGATATTTGATTTTATTTGTAGTTTTTAAAATTGAGCAGTTAGAGAGGCAATAATTTTGATTGTGAATTGTATTTTGTGTGGAGTGTTCATGAATTATGATGTTGAATTTTTTCGGAAAATCATTTAATTTTATTGCAAACGGAATAACAAGGTTTTTTCACTATTTAATGATAGTAAATTAATGTTGAAAAAGTTCTTAATTGTGTTTATATCTTCGGTGGTCTTTAATTTTCCACTTTCCCAATTAATTTCACTTATTATTAGGACCGTGTCGTCAGCATGATGTAATTTGACTATGTATTAAATGAAAAAATATGTCGAATTAAGACTAATTATCACATTAAATTAGTAAAATTAACGCTATTCTCATCTTGTATGCAGTATTGAATTTTTGTTGAGTTAGTATTTTTTATTTTAGTCTTAGGGCAGGTTGTGTGATCATTAGTAACTTTTTACTAACGCCCGTGGTTAAAATCATTTACGGGTTGTTTGAATGTCAAATTTACTATTGTCAAAGCATAAATGGAGATGTCTACAGGTGTGACAAATAATTATGAAATATGCTTTATTTTATGCATTATCACCTAGGCGTTCAATATCTGTCACTTTGGTGGTGATATTTTTTCGTATTATGTGTAATAATGTATATTAAACAACAAGATTATCATTGTATAAACTCTCATCACTAAAATAGCGGGATATTTAATGATTATTTGTCATATACAGAACTTTCAAAGTATCAATGTGTCAGATGATTTTTGGAACAGCTGTGAAAAGTCTGCCATATTTAACTATCGATTCTCATTTATACTATCAGATATCGTAGAGTAAAATGAGTTTACTACGGGATGTACTTTCGAGAAGTAAATATTTTTTACTAACGATCAAATAACCCGTTTTTGATACATATTTTATACCCATATTTTTTCTTATTTTAATTTTATTTATTTATTTTACAAATATAATACACAAATATTAAATTGAACTTATAATATCTCGTACTAGATATAATTAAAAATATTATGGCAGCTAACCTAAGAGAAAAAAATAATAATAAACAGCATTGGTCTTAATACGGTCCCTTGGGGGATACCGAAATCTGACGTTTCTTGATCACTGCAGGTATTATTAATTTTTACGAGATGGGGGTGATCTTTTAGATAGTTTCTAATCCATAGTGTAACGTTGTCTTTTAAACCAATATTATTTAATTTCTTCAATAGTTTTTGATGTGAAATAGTGTCGAACGCCTTTTTGTCTCACAATTTACCATTTTCCATATTAGTTTAGGATTGTTTTCAGCAGATAGCATTTTATTTTTGAAATAATTTTTTTACTATTTTAATGGAGGTAGTTAATTTGTTTTTATATTTTTGTAAAAAATCTTTGCATTTTCATCTTCAGGATATTTGAATGTAGTTTTATAAAGTTTTTCTCTATTTCTAATAGATTTAATGAGCCCTTATGTAATCCATGGTTTTAAACAATGGAATTTTTATTTTAATTAATGGTGGATGGTTCTGTTAGAAGCCTCGAAAATCAGCGAGCTTGTATGAGAATATGTATGAATGTGGATGAGGCGAGAATTGTATGTCAGGACAAAAGAGTGTGGCGCTCTATCCTCTCTGCCTAAACGGTGTGATAGTAAGTAAGTATTTTTTAATTTGAGTGGAAGATAGTTATTTTGGATAAATTTTTTATGTGTCCTGCCAAAATATTTTCACAATTATTCGAACATATATCAACGTCTTCGTTTTCTAATACAGTGTGCCAGTGTTTGTTTTTTAATTTTTCTGTATTTATGGTAAAACACACATATTATTCTTTTAATTAATGACTAAAAAATATTATCTTACTCACTTGAATTACTTACCAACAAAAACGAGAAATATTGCAAACATATGTCAATATCTAACTGATAATTTACACAAATTGGAACGTTCCAAATACTTTCTAACTTATTGCGAAATTAAATTGCTTGGACATCGTTCTCATCGTCGCACTTTGTGGTATAAACAAGCACATCGGGAATGTCTAAAAAGTCGGCAATATCTCCACTAATGAAAAAATCATCCCTTCGCAATTTTATAATGTGCAACTCATAAGAATTTTTCTCATAATCGCACCATTTGTATGTTCATATATCATATTTGTATGTTCTTTTTAAAAATCTGTAAAATTTTCTGTTCTAAAATATATGTCATCATGAAATATATTTTCTTGACCTTGTCTGACATTGCTAACTGAAAGATCACAATTTCAAGAACCTTCAAAACCTAATCATGTGTTAAAATGATGATGTTAAATAATACAGAAATGTATGGTGCTATATTGTGTCAAGTTATATAGGGCGGGCCACGATGACACATATTTTATCAGTTATTATTTAATTACTTTATTTTCTGATGAAATAGTGAATACGACTAGTGGAAATGTACAATACCTTGTTAGCCAGACATTTGAGTTGTCTGGCAGAGCACTGGTCTACAGTGGCCATTTCTGCGAAGCAGCCTGCCATCTTGAGATTGTCCATGGCGATGTGGCCGCTCCTCGTCACCCCCAGCGCCCCTGGCACCACTTCCAGAACTATCTGGAAATTACGCTGAACCCTGCCCACGGAGAAAGAGTGCTTGGTCCATCTGTGAATACAAAAGTATCATTATTAAGTCTCTTTATTCTCTCCCATTCTCCCCCACTGCACAAATAGTTGTGCTACTTACACAAGCAAGTCACCAATGTGAAAATATTCACCTTCCCAACACAATTGCACCGTATCTATTATTACTGCCAATATACAAAATTGATATAATTTTAAAATTATTTAACTTGTAAAATATTTTCACAAAAATGTTCCATAATATTAATTTTCGGTAGAGATATTTCTAGGAGGCCCGTGTTTAGTGGATGGTAATTTAAATCAATTAATTAATTATAAATAAGAGTTTGAATAAGATATTAATATAACTTCAGTTTTGCGAAAACTTTAGCCGGTGATGCCATGAATCGTACATGAATAATGCGTGCATACGGTCACCAGTTTTGGGAAAATGTACTTTGTTGATGATTACATGTGTTGTGTGAATATGTCAGTATGTGTGTGATAGTGAGTGCCCCATACATTTCACCCAGCGTTGGTTCATTGATAATGATCGCGGAGATATACTGCGTTGCGGTGGCCAAAACAGGTCGAAGACGGGAAACTACTTACGGTTGACACACGTTTATTGTTGATCGAGCACAGTTACAGTTTAGAAATGTGCAATGAAAAGTCTACGCATAGGAGCGTTTGCTGGAGTTCTTGACTGGAAGATAGCAGTGAGAGCGCAGTGGCGGTCAGGTGCCGACCTTCCTTGGTTGCGGGCGCATGTAATTGGCGTATAATTTATTTATTGTGATGTTGGTACCGGGCGTGTTTGTATGAATTCGAAGGAGCTCTATTTTACGTCCAGGTATCTGCAAGTTGTATTCAGGGGTCGTCGGTTATGATGATTGCGAAGGCGATAGTTGCAATGTCACTACAAGTATATCTATGTTATTTTAGACTTTGTGTGTTATTCCTAATAAATAAAGCTATTTATTTTTTAATTCTCACAAACTGCTTATTAAAAATATTTAATTACATTGTTCTATAATAGAGGTCTTTGTGTCACCGGGAAGAATATAGCTGATCACTCCAGTTTGAAGAATACTTCCATATGGTAGACAGACTTAGAGAAATCTCTTACTTTAATTAGATCATTTCAAGAATATATCTAAATTTGTCATGAATCTGGTCAGCAGTGTTGGAATATTGGAAGCAATGAGAAAGCCGTAACCCATATCAAGAGAAAATACGGAGAACAAGATACCACGACACCTCATTGTGCTGTGTAGTGTTGTTGGTTGGAGAGATGTGACGTCACTTATTTGTTTAGGTTTTTTTTTTAATATACCACATTGTAAGTAAAAAATTCAAACCTTTCATAGTCGTTCCCCTGAATCTCGCTCAGAACCCACGGTGGTGTGTAATCGACTGGCTCTGTGACTACCTTGAAGCTGGCGTTCTGCATGTTGTGTTGATGCAGCCAGACCTCCACCTGGAAAGGATAGATTTTGTGGGAAAATTCTGATAGGCAGGAAATCTGATGCCAACTTACCTTTAAACCGTGTCCGAATACTGTTGATTGTTGGAATGCAAAAGATCATCATAAAAATCTTAAAAAATCAGTTAAAAATTTTTTTTTGCCTAAATCACTGCAAAAAGACTAATAATTATCTTATATGTAGGTACACTAGTAAATTGATAAAAATAATTCTATTTTATTTTAAAGAAGACCAATTCGATTTGGATAAAAATATCTCCCTGAATATTTTGTGCAATCTGAGCAATGCCTTTACATTTGAAGTCTTTAATGTCCGTTATCTATTGCAACAGGAAGATTGAAACAATAATTTTGAAGTTGAAGGACCATCTACAGGTTCTGGTAAGTAAGATTAGAAAATGAACAAGACCATGTAAATAAGTAAAAACAAGACATAATAATCTAAAACAAAATGTCCCTAACAGCTATGAAACCAGAGAATATTGTTATATCCCAGCTTAGTCTAAAACTAACAATAGTTTAATGAAAGTGTTTGTTATTGAAGCGCACAAAAATAGTCCTTATATTATTTGAACATTTTTAAACAAACCATCACGTGTTAATATTTGTATCATTATGGCGGCAATTAATATCAAATAAATTAAATCTGAGTACTCAACAGTTGACAAAATACTGTGTTATCAATTTACGGGTAAACAGTTGACAGGCCCGATTATAGATAAACGCTTTGCAACGCAAAACAGCATGGTCAACGTCACACCACCATGTTAGACTATTTATAATGCGCCGACGCCTAATTGATTGGCAACAATGGCCATCACATTGACATTATAATATTTTTAGTTTATTTTTAGATATGGATTTAAAAAAGTCTCGGTCATAGGCAAAATGCAAAGCAAATATGTTAGCATATTTGCAGCGAATAAATATTTAGGCGTTTCACAGATTTTTTTTTTGTTTTCAGTAACCTTTAGTGGCACCTGTTAAATTTTTTGAACTGAACTAAATCCAATTAGTAACGAAAACGTGAAAAGGAAATATTTGACTACCTTTTAAATCATAAAATATTCAATGACACATTAATTTTATTTTTTTAAATTTGGACCATGGAATGAGGTTTATCAGGACAGGGTGTTCACAAAGCATATATGTATGTATTGCATCACAAACCCGACACTTCTCCATGATCCCGTTGTACTCTGGACTGGCTATAGTCATGACCTCGGTTGTGGGCCCAACTGCCAAATACAGGAAGTGTCCTGAAAGAATAAGAATATTTGGGGGTTAGGTCGGTGGTTAAATGAAAGAGTGATGGTTGGCGTGTTGATGATTATTGTGACAGTATGAACGAACAAGGAATACAGATATTACGAATAGAATGGAGAAATTAAGAAATGCAGAAGGTGCACGTATATTATAAAATGAAGCGAGTCGGCGGTCTCGCTCGGCGCGCGTGGGCCGGCAAGACCGCCGTTGCGGAGCGATGAAACAAGAGAGAGAGCTCGACGGTGAAGAATCGAGCCAGATCTGTAACGGCAGCCGGCAGCGCTGTCGCTAGCATCGATGCCGGGTGAGATGGCGGTGAATTTGAAATCTGATCCCTACAAATATAAAGTTAGTCCAAAAAATTTTTTTTTAATAATTCAACAATTTTTATTTATTACCATAATGGGGGATAGTTATACAAATTGATAATGCCCTTGCAAGGCGAAACGCGTCTCAAATAAATTAAACGAGTAAAATAAAATAAAACGAGTGTTTTATTTTCACATATGTGACTTTTATGCACCGTGTTTACGGAATGAGATGCAATGAGATTTAGTTGATGATAAATCTCACTACCGTGTACACGTGTTAAGATTTTGATCCGAATTTTTAAATTTTATTTTTTATTTTTTTCCACCCTATCCCGAATGGTTTTGAGAGTTGTTTACCCTCGTTTCGATTCGTCATAATTACATATATTTTATTACATTCAGTCATATCATCATAATACCATCATAGGTTGGCTTCGGTATCATCGTACCAGAACCATACTTGTACAAGGCTTTGATCCGAAGATAAACTCAGAGATCATCTCTTGAGGTTGGTAGAACCGACCGGCGAATACAGCTTTCGATTTGATAGCGAGATTTGACACCGTGCTTGGGCACATAGCGCTATTTATTATACAGTATACTAAATTATTGGCTGTGAAACGTTTGGCCGTTACACTCGCAGTCATTTCGTCGAACTGCCGTGGAGTGTGGACTGTGTAGTGTTATTGATGAGAGATGTCACTTCTCTAAGCTGATTTTTTTTAAATGCTCAAGGTGATCTCTGAGTTTATCTCCAGATAAAAGTCTTAACACGTGTACATGGTACTGATATTTATCTCAAGTAAATTTCTGAGATTTATCTCGTCGTGTCTCACTCCGTGGACACGGGCCATTAGATATCACGTTGATCGGACACCTCGCAATGTTTCAACTGCAACCGCCAACTGTAATAATGGTAGAGAATGTGTTAAAAACTCCTCACACCTGGAGAAATAGCCATAATATTAAGTACGCAATATAAAAATGTGAATGTGTGGAATACCATATACCATATACCATATACCATATACCATACACCATACACCAACCGCAGGATAAATAGTTCATATTCAAGAAAATTATATTATTTTACCTTATAATGTGCTCTAGCTAGGCTAAACACTAGACACAGATTTAATTAAGGGTACTAACTTCAGTCTCAGCTCCCTCCATATTTTTTATTTGAAGAAAACGTGAAAAACTCTTACCAGCTCGAAGAACAATATATTTACTAAGGCACTTACTATGAATGAATATCCCTATAATCAGGTTTAAAATACAAAATAAATACTACACCTTCTTCCAAAAACAAGTTAATTTCCATAATAGCGGCCATTTAAATACTCAATTCTAATATAAATAGTAGTAGATTTGATTTTGATTGTGTATGACCAATTTACATCAAAAAGAGCTAAGTTTGACTAAATTAACATAATGCATTAAAAGTTTGAAGAAAATAATATTGGAGGTTGCTGACTTTGCAACTAGTACCCGCAATCGTAACATGAGTGTAGTAGATGTAAAGTAAGTATAATATAGTACGGAGATATGTTTTATAGAGTAGGCGAACTTGCTTGCAAACAAATCGATTGTGCCAATATTCTGCGATAACAGATTGTCTGAATTCTCACCAATTACAACTGCGACTGCGATTCGCGAAATACCATCACGCCACGTGACCATACATTTACGGAAAAGGCACGCAGCTGGTATCCCGGTAAAATTTGTCTCGAAAATTGCGTTAGAAAATTTAGATTTTTTTTTTATATAGGTACCGCACGATGTTTTGTTTTATTTTCACCTATGCCGGTGCCGGGATCGATTACCAGACGCCTTCCGTTTCTGTCACTCGCTAAGCGAGTGTTCTACCATCTTGATATTTCCCCCTTAGACTGTGGTGTCAATTTGTCATTTTTTTGTGTTACAATTTAATGCAATAATTATTTTTTTCGTCGGATTTCGTCAGTAGTCAACCCGTGAGATTTTAATTTATTTAACTGATTTTTTGTATACAACTTTCGAAAAAGAAAAACATATTCTATGCAGGGATTGTATGATACACGTGCCTGAGACATGTAACGCGATTTATCTCTACTCTAAACTATCGCTCACACATTGCACAATCTTTGGTATTAGAATGATGAGCAGGAATAAAGTTAAACAAGTAATTGAATTATCTTCAACACCCATGTGTTGACCCACGTCAAGTTGACTAATTTATTTCTGAATATGACACAGTGATGATAGCAGTGTAGCAGTGAAGCAGTGTAGCAGTGAAGCAGTGTAGCAGTGAAGCAGTGTAGCAGTGAAGCAGTGTAGCAGTGAAGCAGTGAAGCAGTGTAGCAGTGAAGCAGTGTAGCAGTGAAGCAGTGTAGCAGTGAAGCAGTGTAGCAGTGAAGCAGTGTAGCAGTGTAGATATCTTAAAATGACTCATCAAGTAGTGTGCTTCAGAGCTATCTATTTATTTGTCTGCAGCTTTAATTAGAGGAAATTCAGTTGACTCCTAATATCGGAGATAAACTTCATTTCCTGTTCTCACCGTCACCGGAAGTTGCCAATAACCCGCGAGCTCCTTCAGATGGCTCTTGAGCGTCAACTTAAATGCAATTTCGCAACTGCAATATACTATTTCTCATTCTCGCCTTGGTCTGATGGCGCGGCGCGCGAATAATATTCAAAGATTTATGGATTTAATGCAATTTTAATTAATTATTCTAGAAAATAAAGTAAAAAGATCACATGGAACTTCTACTCCAAAAAAATCTTTCGCATCTAATGGGATTGAATTTAAATAGTATTTCGCATTGTTCCGCGTCCTGGCCACTAAATTGGCCCGAGTCCACGGAATGAGAAGCACATTGAGATAAATTTCAGGGATTCAGTTGAGACAAAACTCAGTACAAATAATAATATACCATTATTATTATTATTATCATTATCATAACCCTGATAAGCCGGGGTGAATCGTGGTTGCCAGAAAAATAAAGTTATGCATATGTGACTATAAAAATCGTCTATTATTTTTAGTGTCGAAAACTATATTTAAAAAAATGGCGAATAACTTAATAACCCTTTTTAGACACGTTCACGTCTTTTTACCTTAATTTCAGCTGAGTAATATTCCTTGCAAGTGCCGTCTGGTTATTCCGAGTCATTGTTCCACAACCTCCTTGAATAAAGATCTAATACTAATGTAGATTTTTGACAAAAGGAAAAAAATTCAATGATTTGATTGTCTTTGAGCAACGCTGTCTTTATTCACGCTGCACTTACATTATACCCGTATTATCATAATCACACCTAGGGCCGTATTACAAGAAGTTCTTCAAACACTTCTCTAATACTTAGAACACAATCCGCATTTTTAAAGCGACGTTCCTATGCCGTGCGCAGCCTAGAAAAGTATTTGTTTGAGCAGCTAGTCTCGGGGGAATCCTGAGAATAGATTGTGATTCCATGTAGTTAGGCTGTGTGCGTGCATACACCGACGACTTTCTGTCGTATGACGGTTCTGTCGTGATGGCGAGGGCTACGAGTGTGCAGTGTGCAGTGTGCAGTGTGCAGTGTGCATTGTGCATGTATGTCAATGTGCACACTGATGACTACATTTTCAAAAGATAGAACAGTTGGTGGCAAATTATCGTACGACCGTTTTGTCCTCAATGTGTTAGTTCTGTGAAGATTGTTAGAGAGATTGCGAGTAGTAGAACGAATAGAAGCGACTAGTTTTAAGATTGACTGAACAATCTGAGTAGCTAGATTTTTGGATGAGAAATTCCGGGCTCAGTGAATGAGAGATTGTGGGCAATAGTACAATGATGTAAAACATTGCCATATTATTTATCATTCTCGGTTTATCATTGTTGCGAAGCAGACTTATGAATGGATCGATGATAAGGACCTCTCATGACGCGTCATGTCATCTGTGTTGAGGTCCCTGACCTCTCTTGTGTTGGAGAGAGTGCAAAATAATACTATCTAGTATACTTTAGAGAATATATTGAGTAAGCGTATCCACAACAATTAAGGGAATAAAAGAAAGCGTACTTCACTACTAATTTCTTCCAACTGACACAAGAAGAAGTCTTTCTTATGAATAATGAATCTTAGTAATAAACTTAATTTATTTTGTTAACACACCAATACTTTTATAATTATTGTTGTAATTTTCCAACTGCTGTGTGACTCGTTATTCATAGTCATCAATTAAACCGATAACTGATTATTCACGTTTGGTCTCGACTAGACGGTCACGTTCCTCTCATCTCGAGTTGATGGGGTGACAGCTTCCCGATAATATTACTGAACGAATCTATCGGCGAGCGACTTCACTCGACCTTTCCTTTTCAACTGCTCCACTCCACTGCGCTAGTACTGTCGCGCTGTTCAACCGTCTTGTAATGTAGCCGAGTATTTGAAAAAAAACATTTTATTCCGCGATCGAAAGGTGTTGTTTAATTTGTTCCTTAAGGCCCGTGACCACGGAAGGAGACATCATTCGATATGTAGCGACCATGATTCAAATCTACCGCCATCTCAGTCGGCATCGACGCTAGCGACAGCGCTGCCGGCTGCTGCCACAAGTCTGGCTCAATTCACCGCCAGACAGGCTCTCCAGTTTCAGCGTTTCACAATGGCGGTCTTGCCGGCGCGCCTTTACCGAGCAAGACTGCCAATTCATTTCATTTCATAATTTCTTATATCTTCATTCACTGTATTCATTTCTATCTGTCTTAATCGCATTTATCATTTGTCACAATAAACCTCAACATGCGCCAAACACATGTATTTCATTTAACCACCGTCCTAACCCCCAAAGATAGTTGAGATTTTGATCTGGAGATTAACTCGAGATTGGCAGAAAGAGATAAAAAGAGATTCGACACGCGCACTAAAACCACCATAGATCCCAGTGGCGTAACTACAAAAGTTGGGCCCCAATGCCGAATGAAAAACAGGCCCCTCCCCAAACAAGTATTGTGTATAATTTATACGAATATTAGTATTACGTGGTTTATCCATTAAACAGCACGAACACCATTATCTCATCGTATTCACGCATTTATAAAAAATATAAACCTAAGAATTCTTAGCCCTTGCAACTTACAAAATACTTATTTCGCTTTACGGCGATGGTCCGGTCCCTAACCCGATGCACTAGCCGACTAGCCAGCCGACTAGCGGGACGTCACTGTATACGCCGATAATGTTTTCACGTGTTTCGTGATACACGTGAAAAACATTTTTTTTAAATTTATGATTCTTGCTATGGATCACTATTAATGCTGGGAAAGGTATCGATACTCTTAAAAGTATCGATGCCAAATAGAATGTGGGCCTCAATGCACTGTATTGGCATAGTTACGGCACTGATAAGTTAAGCGTTAAAGTTACTACAACATTCATTTAATTTGAATTCCTGTTGGGGTCAAAATCACTAAACTGACGAACGACAATAATATTTGACGTTTGACGTACGTGACGAGCGTGAAATAAGGCGTGAGACGGTGAATCTCTGATACACGGTGTGCACACGAGGACTACAAAAGCTGAGTGTTTGAGCAAAATCCAAATTTCATAGATTGTCTCGAGTCGACAAATCTGACAAATTCTCTCGGAAATTTTAAAATTGAATATACATTTAATAGCAATATATAAAAATGGACAATGTAAAGAGAATCCGTTGCGAGGTATGTTGAAAAGAAACAAATAATCACGAGCGTGCTCAAAATAGAATGTTGAGCTCGCATCTTGTAATTCTGGTTAAGGTGGTCAACATTCAGACACAGGAAGCGGACAATATACCAATATACCGGTGCAGACGCTACACCAGACGACACGAGTCGTTACACTAATTCTTGAGCAGCGGACTATCATTCGTAACCACATTTTTATAAAGCAAGCAGTGCCCCAGTATTACAACAAGCTGGGGGGGGATACTTTCATTTTAAAAATCTAAATAAATTAAGTACAATCGGCCAACAATAATAGTTGAGTAATACGCTTTCGTAATGATTTGAATTATGGTATGTGTCCATGGACGACCATTATTAGAGAAGGTTCGACTCCTTCCGTGCCACCGTAATCCATTTATTTATGACGAAGAATTCCAATATTTTTATTAGACATGATATTTTCCAATCTAAGCGAGAAGCTGTTCGACAACACTGTTCAGACTTGAGCAGCAATTACTATCTATTGGCAATCTATCGTGGTCCTTTCAGATGATAATAAAATTTGTTTTGGTTATTCTGCAGTGGGTTAGTTTTGATATATGATTATTTTGTTCAGTAAATTCCGCGTCTCCACAACTTTGATCTTTGAGATTCCAGAAAGAGTAAAGGTACGATTCACAGATCTCTTCGCCGTGAATTTTGTATTGTTCTCTACGCGAATTCGATTCGAATCTTCGAGAGAAATCTCAACTTTGGACATTGGGCATTAACTATTAATAAGAATTACTCTCTTACAATAGACGTTAGAGGGAAATCACATTTGCTAAAATATTAAAAATTCATTATTAAGGAGAACACATTCTTATTGTGAAGTTGTAATTATTCAGAACATAGGCCTGTGATATTTTAAATATTAATTAAAAATATATATACATAAAAACAAATTTTATCAAAAAATATTGTTGTCGCTACCGGGATTCGAACCTGAATCGAGAGATCCATCCGGGGAAGGTGCATTAACCGTAATTATTTGTAATTAGTGAATATCGTTTTGATTATTCTCAAACAACAAATTTCCATTCTGTGAAATAGAGTAAGATTAGAATGAAATAATTTCAAAACACAATTTTATTATCCGCTGAAAGATTGCTGAGGTAATAATTTCTGTATTTTTTTTAGAGGTGAAACACATCAATCACTTCAACAATAAGCGAGTTCATAAAAAACGTTAGAAATAAAACATCGTCACTTTGGTGCGAGTCTGTTCTCGAAAATCTAAAATAGAACTCCACTTTTACTCGTTGGCCGGTAGAGCTACATAACCTTAAAATACCCGCGAGCAGTCTCTTTAAAATATCCACACGGGTATTTCCGTACACGGTAAAATATCAAACTAAATATTCCAGCAGAAGACAGGCTATTGAATCATTTTATTATTATTATTCGGGATAGCCCTGTAAGCTTGCAAAATATTATGCAATAGTTTCAATATATAGTTTAATTCCAACATATTTGGTGAATATTATGTTCCAGGCCGATGTTGTTTTTGAATAACTAAGAAATGAAATATAAGTTTCTAATTAGGTTTTTATTCATCAATTATTTGGTTTATAACAATTATGTATGAACTATGATATCGGCCAAGTGACTGCCTCTGGCAGTGGCACAAATGCGTGCTCTTTTAACCATATTTTTCATAACATCCTCGCACACTTGGCGTATTATTTCAGCAATTTCATTTCGAATATTGTCCTGGAGCATCGGAATTGTTATTGGCTTATTGCCGTAGATCTTTGCTTTCAAGTACCCTCACAGAAAATAGTCGGAAGCCGTTGTTAAATCCACTGTTTAACATTATGCGGCCGGGAAAAAATTCTCGTAAAATTTCAACCGTAGTTCGCGCTGTGTATGAGGTGGCACCGCTCTATTGAAACCAAATATGTTGCTGGCCAAATCGACTTAATTCGGTCACCAAGAAGTTTTCTAATATGCGACGATAGCAATGACCATTAATGGTTACAGCATTGCCATTATTACTTAAATTTTTAATAACTTCAACACGTTATTGAGGTGTTAGATACTCCATAATAAATTGTAATCAACTACTCTATACGACTACTAAATGTGAACTGACAAATATTTGCCAAACTAAAATGGTAGCCAAACAAAATCGGCCTGGAACATAATATTCACCTGTATTATATTATAATTTACGAGTACGCTTGCACGCTTAATAACAATAACGCACCGTGGAGAGAAATAATAATGTTAGGATCGGTTCTCTTAGCTAATTTATTATCAGAAGCAATGTATAGCAAGATTTTAGAAATAAATTAATAATATCATTTCTTTTACCACAGCTATCAGTTCAGTTCAGTTCACACGTCCATTGCACCACCATTACGGTGATTAGACTATCCTACGAGGATATTTGGAGCATAGTCTTTCTAAAGTTCTCTTTACATTCAGACAGAATGTTATCTTAGGGTGCTTTTCTACGTGGCTCACGGAGGTAATAGTAAAGGCTGATATAAATCAGTTGGTTCAATTTGCTCCACATATAAATACAATAGAAAACGTTTAATGAATGATTCAGTAATGGGCCGAGATTTCTATCAAAGATAAAATATAGTTCAGGGTTCAGCACAAAGCGATTTGTGAATCATCACGCTATATGTTTTGCGCGCGGATTAGAATAACTCATTAAGAAATCATCGTGGATACAAGTCATAATAAATCTCATTATGCGATCCTTAATCGTCGCTCTTACGTATTTTCGACATTCAACGTATTACGTACTTACACTTTCACACGCATGTCGCCTGTTGTAAGTGTCCATGTTTTGGTAGTGTCGGTTGTCCACGAGAATCAGGACTGGGAGTCCAAAATTTGAATAATTGCGGCTTCTGGTTATAATCTCAGTAACCTCCATATATTTTTATTTAAAAACAAACATGAAAAAAAAGGAGCTTGAAGAACAATGCATTTACTTATTAATATAATTGATACTCTCTATAATCCGGTTTAAAACATAAAGTAAACGTAACATCTTTTAAAAATCTAGCTAGTTTCCATTTTGGCGGCTATATAAATTTCACAGTATCGAGGACTACTATTGCTCGAATTCTAATAATAATGGCAGTGGACAAAAGCAACTAACTTTGCAACTGATACTAAGTTTGATTAATAATAAACTAATAAAAGATATATGAGAAAAAAGCTGCATTAAAAAATTGAGGTTGCTGACTTTACAACTAGTACCTACCCTCAATTGTAGAATTTTCTCTATTAATTAAATTTAAAAAAATATATTAAATAAAAGACAATCGCTTTGTTTAAAACCACAATTTTATTATACGCCATGGTTTCGCTTAGCTCAAGCTTCGTCAGGACGTATTTAAAACTAACAATAAATACATAAAGAAAGAGATAGAATATAAAATCTTTCACATGTGATTTTATATTTTATCACCCTCTTTATGTATTTATTGTTAGTTTTAAATACGTCCTGACGAAGCTTGAGCTAAGCGAAACTAGTTGGCATATAATAAAAATCTTTTTCACATATAATTTGATATTCTATCTCCCTCTTTATGTACATATAAGTGCACTCTTTTTATATTTATTGTTAGTTTTAAATACGTCCTGACGAAGCTTGAGCTAAGCGAACCCAGCTGGCGTATAATAAAATACCTGCGTGGTTTTCATACAAAGTAATTGTTTTTTATTTAATCTAATATGTCAAAACACAAAGTGATATCAAAAAATTTATACTACTGTCCATGGAAAAATGTACTGTAGTATTGTAAAACATCACTTATACGAGGTAAAAAAAGTATTTTCTTGAGCGTTATCTTGGCGAGCGATTAAAAATAATATACACGCGCCTAGCCTAATAAACGTGTTGTAAAATTTCAAGAATTTATTTGGGGTACTTTGAAAAAAGTCGCGGCCGCGCGAGTGTTGAAGCGTCCGTTCTAAATTTAAAAGTTTCGCGCCTCACAACAACGCACCGAACGAGTTTTGTTTACGAAAATATTATAAAATGTAATAAAAACTCATTGCATGTTTATTTGCTCTTGTGGCATTCTATAATAAAACGGCTTCGTAATGTTCGCGCGAGTCAAGGAGATGTTTGATTCGCAATAATATTATATTTTGCATGATTTATGGGACTTTTCGATCGCTTCCATGTTTATATAAACAAAGCCCATCATGATTCAGATAAATGCAACAGTATGTTATGAGTGATTTATCATCTGATACGATTGTTAAATAATTCATTATTTATTTATTTATATAGTATAAGAGGACTTACGAGGAAAAAACGAGGAGAACAGAACCGAGCTGAAGTGCGTGTGGAATATGGTATTTAAAAGTAACACGCAACCGTATCTCAATAAGAGAAGTTTGACCAGTGCACTTTTACAATCCTAAAGACACAATGAGATAATCTCGGAGATATAGTTGAGACACAAATTAATACCACGTACGCGTGTTGAAATTTTGATTTGGTAGAAAGAGATAAAAACTCAAAACAGTTAACAGTCCTATCTGATTTAACACGTGTATATAAAACATCATCTAAACCAATCACACAATTATTTATTCTGAAAGGTTTCACATATTTTAAACTTATATTCTGTAAAAACGTTATGCGGAAATGGTTGATCCGAATATGAAAAGTTCTGGGTTCGTATCCCGATAGCGACCAAAATATTTTTTTCTGTACATTTTTTAAATTAATGTAATTTTTATTAAAAAATATCACAGAATGATGTTCTGAAATTGCAACTTCACAACAAAAATGTTTTTTTTATTAAAAATGAAAAATATATTGATAAAATAAATAATAACGTGGAGATTAAATTGAAAACCACCAAGTTCTTCCAAATTGACTTCACTGACAACTTATTTACTATTCTGTATCCTGTCAGCCAGGAGTTGAATACCAGCTATAGAGAGAGAAATAGTTTCCAGCTAGGTGTTGGTATTGCAGTTACAAGTTCTATCTATTATATACATGTATATATAGAATTAATTTTTAAATCTAATGGTTCTTATGATCCTTACCCACGAATGAGAGTTCAGCGCGAAGTGATCTGTGAATCACGCATGAGTGAATTTTGCTAGTAGATTAGAATAACGCATCTAATACATAGTGAATATTATGTTCCAGGCAGATATTATTTTTGCATAACTAAAAAATTAAATACAATTTTTTAAATTGGTTTTTATTTATCGATTAATTGGTTTATTACAATTATGCATGAATTATGACATTGGCCAAGTGAAAAGTAGAAATTAAAATTCACCATAGAGACTGTGAATGTTGCTATGCCAGTAAAACTTCTTGGCACAATTGCAAATTGAGTAAGCAGTGGGCGCGGATAGAGCGAGATTGAAAGTATGTATAAAGATAAGATAAAAAGATAGTGGATAAAATACCAAGAGAAAGTCAGCAACGAGCGATAATACGTATTAAGGGCACTACAATTAAGTATATGATTGCATATTATATATATATTTTTGTAGAATAAGCAGCCTCATATTGTGATATGTCAATGCAATGTATAATGCGCTTAACCCGTTAGAAGTCTCAAGATGCGTGCAAGATGGAGACAGATAATAGAAGCAGCCACCAAAGGCAATAATGATCATGTATCTGACCATGATCAACACTAAAATGATTTCGGTATGTTTTGAACGGTGAAAATAGACAAGCGTATGTGACGAAAAATATGAGCGAATTACAAGATTCATTTTAGGCAATTTATTCAATTTATGATCACACACCACATAATATTGTTAAATCCAGTGGCGTAACTACAAAAATTGGGCCCCAATGCTCACTAAATAAAAATTGTGTATAATATTTACGAATATCAGTACTCTAGTTTATCTATTAAATAATAAGAAGAAAATGAGTCTCCGAAAATACTTCCTTCGCTTTAAGGCGATGGTTTGGTCCCTAACATACATCGATAATGTTTTCATAATACTCGTGAAAAACGATTTTTTTAAAGTTTATAATTTCACTTCTTGCTATGGATTACTATTAAAGCTGGGAAAGGTACGGACACTCGCAAAAATGCCAAATGGATTGTAGGGCGCGAATTTTTCGGGCTACCATCTAACGTGGGCCCCCAATGCACTGCATTGGCTGCATTAGCATAATTACGCCACTGATTAAAGCTACAAATCGTAGCATAATAATTCGTTGTTTGTCGACCAATTGTATAGTGTGTGTATGTGTGTGTAATGTGTTTTGGGTGAAGTAATGCGAGTTGTGGGAAGTGTCTCATTGAAGGGAGAAATTACTCAACATTTTTTTATTTATGTAAATTTAAAAATATATCATAAATATTATTTGATAAATATTTAGTTTGTACGTCTCTACTAGCACGCAGTAAGCTGTAGGTGAATTCAAAGTTAAACCAATTTGTATTTTCGAATGTTGAGCTGAGCAGTCGATATAATAATATGTAGTGCAGTGTAGTGTAGTGTAGTGTGGTGTAGTGTGGTGTGAAGAAATATCACGTCGGTATCGGTTGATGTTTTAATAAAGTTAGAATAATGAAAGAGATAATATTGTTGCACTCGCGATAAAGTCACTTGAACGATTTAATCTGCATTTATGTATATAATGCATCCTGTTATTTACAAACAAAACTGCAGTCATAACAGTCATGTCACGTGGTAGCCTGGCAATTGTGTAATGTACTACAAACTGTCCGTCCGGCTGACGATAGTCGCAGATTTTATAATAAATGAATAGAAATGCATCTGTGCAAGGAGTCTTCTTGCACTCGAACTGTTGGCAAACATTCCTCAACAAGTTGTAAACTCTAAGAAGGAAGTGTAAACTTCTTACCATTTTCGTTGAAATCAGCATCCGTGTCCGGCCCCCTGAGCATGAAGCTCTTGCTGCTGTTTTGATTGAGCACATCCACTGGACTCATGACCTCGAAGCCGTTACCGTCCGTCGACGTGTTCCAACGCCACGCGCAGGGTTTTTCAAAATCGCAGGAGACCCCCGAAACTTCGCCGGCCGGAGCTACGCCCAGCGAGTTGAGGTTCTTGGCGTAAAATGGATCATTCAGCTTCCTGCTCAGCTGGCGGATTTTATCCGTGTAGGTAATTTTCGGCTGTTCGAACTGGCCATTGTTGTAATTGATGAATTGTCCTTTGTTCGCCGTAGCCGTTTCTTCTAGATTCGTCATGTACCCGTCATGGTCATTCTGTATATTCTTGTTCGCTCTCGAGTCCTGCTGCTTTTTAGACGCCAGCTCTCTCAGTGCATTGTTCGGTCTCCTGCCGACCGGCTTGAGCGCCTCGGGTGAATCTCTTTTATTACTGAACGCGTTTGTCGCGTTGCTCTGCGCTGTTTCGGCATCTTTTCTCAGCGCTCTCAAATCTGACGCGAAGTCTCTCCTTCTCAATGGAATATTCGTGTGATCTTTGTTTACAGAAGTTTCTAAATTTGAATCGTCCCGGTTCCTTTTCTGATTCACAGGTTTAGAGCCGATTATTTTTAAGTTCCTGAGCTTTTGCGCTAGGCTCTCGCTCTGCCTCCGCTCCGCAAAGTCTGGTTCGTCGAAGTCTTTATCGCGCGCTGTCATGTCTGACACTTCAAAATGTCTTCTTTTATCGAAGACTGTGAGACTAGAATCTTCTATGTGACCGTCGCTTTCGGGAAACAGAACATTGCTGATGGGGCCGTCTCTGCTAGTCTGTGAAGGGTTTAGGTCAACATGGTCAAATCTGTTAGTTGTTATATCAACATTTTCGAGTTTTCTTTCAAACATGACGCTCGATATTGGAGCGTCTTTGGCGTAATTTGGACTTTCTTCTTTGTGTCGCCCATTCTGAGGACTTCTCTTCGTGATTTCCTCCTCATATCTCAAGATGTCCTCGAATTCCCTGTTGAAATCGTCCTTTTTCCCCGCACCAGCCAAATGCGGGCAGGACGTGGTTACGAAAATCAAAAAATAACAAACGTATACTTTTCTATCGTACGCCATTTATATGGTGGTGCGATCCTGGGCGTCACACGTGGTCGCGGTGGTTGGCCAGTGAGATATCCATGTTTTAGTTTTGGGAAACATCTTAAGTCACAGCATCTCCTCTAAACTTGATAACCTTCCGCACGTAATGCTCCCATACTCGGCGAGAGATCCGAATCAAACAAATACACACATTAATCTCTCATCGCAAACAGTATCTTGCGAATAAATATTTCACAGTTTTAACATCTTTAACTGTAAGAGACAGCTTTAAAACACATTTCACACTGTTTCAATAATTTATTTGAATCTAACCGAGTTACAAATGCCACTTCGAATGTTTTCTTATTATAAAATCAAAGATTTGCGTGTCGCTTTAAGATGGAAAATTTGTTGTCATCTCGGCCATTTTCATTTTGGCACACAAATATGTTGTTCAAAATCCCGTCCGGGATGTGTTTCTTCCTCGCCGCACCGCTTTCCAAACGTTTACCAAATCGGACGAGATGCCGGGCGCACGATTCCAAAATCGGTGACCTTTATAATCGCCATTTTAGGTTTTTAACCAAAACCTACCCCCGACGCGGCGTTTTTCGACAAAGATTCGCCATGTCGAGATGAAAGTTATCATCCCCCTATGGATATATACTGTGGAGAGCGACCGTTCACCGTTCACCGTTCACCGCACGGAGCCCGCCGTCGCCCCGACCGCGGAGAGGACGCGAGGACAATAGCTCAATAGCTGCAGAATGTTAAAACACAAATAATATTAACACCTCGGAGTCTTAACGTAGATTTTCTCACAAGACAACACCGAGAACATCCGTTTTCCCCAGCGTTGGGCACAGCGCAGCGCTCGCATCACTCGCATCACTCGCAATCTTCACTCGGCCGCCAGTTGAGCGAGTTTTATTATCGTTTCAAGCGTCGGCCACACTTGTACTCTCGTTACACGGGAGCTTTGATTACTTCTCTAGATTTAGCTACAGCGGAAAGCTGTCAGGCGCGCACACAGATTCAGCGGAGAGGCGCAGTCGGGCGCGCGGGGCGCCGCGGCGGGATTCTGCGGAAGCGCGTCTCGTATGGACCAAATAATCGTTATTTTCCGGGAGCTACAGGTATATAGTATAGAGCCAGAGCCGGTCAAACCTTATCAAGGTTGCCAGGATCGGAGGAAAACTTCACTTGTCGATCAGTACCTATCTAACGAAGTTCTTAATTCAGTTCATTTTACGTGCTTGAATCGAAAATGGTCAGGGTGCTGACAAATAATATTCATTGCGAATTTAAGATGTCCATAAAGAGGATACTTGAAGGAAAATAAAACGGGGACGGTTTCAGAGAATTATTACTGTTACCTCATTAGACATACAATAACAACCAATTAATTAATCTGTCAACTATATATATATATTTTAATTAGTATGCGGATACCAGATGTGGATTATAACGAAATATTAAAATGACCAAATTATTAGCTTAAATAATTAAGTAATAAACATGTAGTACATGTACGATACGCTGTACCATTAACAAACAAGGGTAAAAAGAAGAATTTTTTTTTACAGAATAATAAAACAAACTTTATTTCAAAAGAAAATTTCCCAAGAGCTCTTGACAGATCTGTGAAGTAGCAGGCACGCGAATACGGATAATAAGAGTTATTCGGTATTACTTAAATTAGACAAAAAAGAAAGGCTCTAGCTACCTCTATCGGAGGGTGGAAAAAAAAATACTGCCACTCATATCTACATTTGTACAAATCTCACACAATATTTTTATTTTCTTTCAATTTAAAAAATTAACCATATCTAACATTTTTTGACAGGCATTTAATGACGGTCAACACTTAAATTATTTTATTATTAAAATTAAATTTACTTGATGATTGTCTGCGCAAAGTTAACGGCCCTGTTTATGAGATAACGGTTTGAGAACAGTTTAAACCGTTTCCCTGCATTTCCGAAGTTCAGGAATAAACCGGAAATCAACCGGAACTAAACGCCGCGCCGATCAGTTTCCGGTGGAATCTAGATTCTCCCGATAGAAATCATATTACGTAGAGTTGCAATACTTAAGAAGTGATCGCAGCTGCCAATGCACCCAATATAAATACGAATAAAAAGAAGACGAATTTCAAGACCTTTTTGATTTATTTCGAAGAGGTCGTTATAAAATAAAAATGCTTGTTTAGAAAATACACAAAAAATTAACACGATTATTTTTAATCGGCAGAAAGCATTTGTTAGGTTTTGCGGTTAGCTATGTTCATAGGTCTAGTATCTATACAATTAATGAAATGGTTTTAGTGAGCTAAAAAACTAGTAAAGTAAAAACACACTAATATGATATAACCACAAAATCAAAGATTGCAGTTTGTCTCAACATTTTGCTAATCTAAATACATGTCTAATCTAAACATATTAACGAATTTTTATAATATTGCTGGTATAATAGGATTTATGTTTATTTTACAGACAAACAATAATAATAAAATAGGTTTACTCCCGCGTAATTTAGTTATGGTAGGCATTGTAGATGCATACTTATAATTGAATATATAAAATTAAAAATAATGTATTTACATATAATATTTAAAAACGAGTGTCGTTCGAAAGTCGTTTTTATGTGAATTGTCTTACATATTAATTAATTACATTAACACATTAATAAACATCAATTTTCAGTAACCGACGTTTTGATTACCGAGAAAAATAATTTGACTTTTTTACAAAGAAATAATAATATCCAACATATAACAGAAATGATTTAAATAACTGTGTATATCTACAGTAATATTTCAAATTTCTGACAATTGACTCGTTTTTTTATTATTTTGAAAAATTTACCTGAGATAAATCTCAGTACTAAGTATACGCATTGAGATTTTGATCCTGAGATAAACTCCGAGATCAGTTTGAGATTGGCAGAAAGAAGCAAAACTCAAGACTGAGTATACAGCAATTAATATTACAGCGAAACTACACCCAACACCTAAAACCTCTATTATATGAAAGTAAACACCTACATCTGCAAATGAGGATGTTAATACCATAAAAAAGTGGACGGATGATAACCTACTATCAATTAATCCTGATAAAACACACATTCTACGATTTGCTATTCAACAGAAAGATAACACTCAAATTAATATTAAAATTCACACCAAAGCCTGTACTCAAGAAGACTCTTGTGACCAATGTTCATCAATTGAAGAAAAAAACTGTATCAAGTACCTAGGAATCATAATAGATAACAAACTCAAACGGGAAGAACATATTAAAATCTTACAAACAAAATAAGGAAAACTGCCTACATATTTCTAAGACTCTTATCACTTAAAAATTTGAAAATAATATATTACGCGTTTGTACAGTCACATTTGCAATGGAGATGAAAAGGAGCATATAAAACAATGATAATAAAAATTATACTAAAAAAAAAGACTATCCAAGTATATACACAACTCTTCACAGTTTTCAAAGTATCAAAAATAATAGACATACAAAAAAAGTCAATAATCCTAATTTTCAAAATTAAAAACCAATTAAATTTTAGAAGCGATCTACAAGATTGAGAGACCAAATTGATATTCCAAAACTAAAATATATCGCAACCCAAAATCACTATATTTATCAAGGTATCAAATTTTTTAACAATCTCCCCTATCACAATTAGAAAAATTATAGACTACTATAAAGTAAATAAAATATGTACTGACTAACTGAGACAAATTCTCGTATATACTACTCCTTCTCTATACACGAGTCTTACTCTCATAGAGAAGCAATAAATGTTAAAAGAAATGTATTATATTTTCTAATATTAAAATAAATAAAAACAACTATTTTTTTCTGAAAGTTAGACAAGCAAATGCATTTTTACGTTTTAACTGCTGCTGGGGAGATTCAAATTTACTCCACTGGTCAATGGATTAACATTTGATGTTTGATGTACAATAAACGTGACGCAAAACGGTGAATCTCTAAGACATGGTGTGTATACGGGGACCGTGAAAGCCGAGAGTTGTCTCCAAAGAATCTCACGAGAGCAAAATCCGTATCTCAAAGTCTCGAGTCGAAAATCTCATTGTGGACACAAAAAAATAGTTTAAACTTTAGTTTGCCATAAATATGGTGCCAAATTGTGCCTTATAAAATATAATTACATCAAGTAATATTAACAGGTCAAAGTCATAAAATTCTATTGACTTTTATTATACAGGGTGTAACAGACCTAGTCCACAATACTTTATGGGCGGATACCTGACTAAATTACGAGTGGAAAATGTTCAAGGGATGTTCAAAGTATCGCACAGAATTACTCGCCGAGGAGGCGCCAATTAATTGATACGATAAGACACCTGTCAGAAATTTGAAGGTGTAATCATCGGCGTGGCGCCAAAAAACTCGCGGGATAGATTTCAGGAAAACAAAGACGTCTTAGTAAAACGTCACAAGCGGCGGCCTGTCCCTGAGTGGATACTTGCAAATATGACTGAATGTATTATTATTATGTATCTGAATAAAAACAGGGTATTCTGCAGGCGAGAACCCATTCACAATTATGTCGTGATGCCACAGTGTACCGAACATCTTTTGTGTATCATTTCTTTTGACCTCATTATCATCATCATCATCGCCGATTAAGAGAAGTTGAGATCGGCGAACCACCCTTGTCTACATTCTTGTTTCTCGTACGGAACAATAGGCATTAAAAAAAAATCGTAATTATGTGATTATTTTATTGTTATTACAAATTATATATTGAATACAAAAAATTAAAGGTCATCGAATTTCGAGCGGCCAGACTACTTTTTGTTAGATGATTTAGGGCCTGAAGCAAAGATATAGATTAATAATTAAACAATTTCGCAAATATTTATTTCATAGTACGTAGACTTCAACCTTAGACACGATTTTGTAAAAATTTCAAACAATAATATTTTTCGCAACAGTGCACAATTTGCGCGTATTCCTTGAACATTTTCGACTAGTAATTTAGTCAGGTGTTACACCTGTATATCTAAGAACGATTTTATTGCTGGTTTTATTGTCGGGTCACTCCGACACGGCCGTAAATATGGTTTATATTGGTCATTAAACCTCTTAAAATGCTCATCACATGCCTTCACTACAGCAACTACCCACCGCAGCCTGAACCCTCGAATGCATCTAACTGAGATGTCACAGTATCCGAGCGAATGAACAAATTACAATGTAATATTTATGAAAGCACTTTAACGCGCTACTCAATTGATTTCTGGAATGGCTGCATTTTATATTAGTACACATACTTTAGGATTCACGTTTTATCAGAACACAACATAATAATATCTCGATTAAAATAGATAATGAATATATCTGTATGGTGCTTGTACATGGATAAAACTTGGTTTCTAAACTCTTGTAAAGGACGATATTCAGTGGCGTAAGTACAATACTAAATAGTAAATAAGTACTTTATATAAGATATACGAGTATTTGTACTGCGTGGTTTATCCATTTATTAGTAAGAACAAAATTAGTCTCTTATCTCCTAAAATATTAATATTTTCACGGAAAAAAAAATTTTTATTAGACATTTATATGCACTTGAAATTTAAAAAATACTTTTTTTTTTTTTAGGAGAACACATTCTTATTGTGAAGTTGTAATTATTCAGAACATAGGTCTGTGATATTTTAAATATGAATTAAATATATTAATTATAAAGATATACATATAAAATCAATTTTATCGAAAAATATTGTTGCGCTACCGGGATTCGAACCTGGATCTCTTCCCTAACCGGGGGAGGTGCTTTATCCAACTAAGCTAGAGCGGCATTATTTACTTAATTTACAGATTTACTTAAAGGTATTTTGAGATTCTGTAAAAATAAGGTAGATGGCTCTGTCAAATGATGGAACGATTAAATGTATTGATTTCAAAAAGGTAACATATAGGGTCGAAAAATTGTCGCTAAAAATAATGCCGCAATACATTGATAAAATTGTCATAGGTTTATTTATTTATTTACCGTGCAAAGACCATTTACATATAATTTTTTAATACATACTACAATATAATTATATGAAATAAACAACGGTTCCGGTACTCTATGAGCCAATAGATCTAAGTCCAAGTCCAAGAAGAATTGAAAATAAATCATATCTGTCTTCGTTATTAGTACATATGTTGCTAATATTGTTTCATGAGTGTCATTTGATAAAGTTCTGAGAACTCCCGATAGCATTATATTATTTATAGAGTTGTGTTAGATGTTTTGCTTTACCCGACACCATTTTGGCTTCCTTTTAGTGTAGTGAAAAAATTGATGAATATTTAATATTTTTTTTAATATTATTGAAACCCCAATGAGTTTACAAAGATATATAATATATGTACAATACATTGATTATTTAAATATGTAACGCAAACTTTACATTGCGGTTATTCATTTTAATATTGAAATATCTATTACCTTGTTTTTAATCATTTTGATGAGTTATGAAAGAATTTGCATCTAAAAAAGCCTTTAAGAAAAGAGTGGTACTTGATAAGAAACTTTAAAAACTCTGTGATAAAAAAACAATATTACTTAAAGAAAATAATATTAATTTTGAATCTAAATACACATTTTATGATCGTTTTAAAAAAATTTCATCTCACGTTTTTCTTCCAGAAGAAATTAAATTTCTTTCAAAAGGTTTTAAATATAATAATATTAATAATGTTATTGAAAATTTGGCAGTAGATATTGAAACAGCATTATACAAAAAACCAAAAATATTTCATTACAAAGTTACAGATTTTTTAAATAATCATCAAATCCTTATAAAATCAAAAAAGAACAATCAAGATATAATACATGCTAAAAACATACGAGAAACTTTAAATAAAAAAAATCTTACCTTAACTAAAGCTGATAAAGGTAATACATTAAGTGATGAATAAAGTTGATTACATTTCGAAAACTGAAGTAATCAGTGAGTGACCCCAAAGGTGACCAGTTTAATATTTTGACATAGGATCCGACTCAGAACTATCAAAATAATATTATGTTGGTGTTGGTCACAAATTAAATAATTCAGAATCGTTGGAGATAAATAAAGCATGTAAAACTAATCAAAAAATTATAAACAACCAACTAAATTTAACTATAAGCCCCATTCTAAAAATTTTTCCTAAAAATTATTCTAGTAATTCTGTATCATCAAGTAACAATTTGAGTTAGGTACTAAATTTATTTTTCAAATAATTATTGTTTTTTTAAATAGATTCTGTTAAAGAAACAATAACATATGTTTTTTATTAGTTATTGACATCCTGAAGACGTAAATGATATTTCTCGAAACCTGTAGATGTATTATTACACAATAAGTGGTTAATAAAACAAAGTTAACAAAAATAAAAATAAGAACATTATTGGTAGCGATTATAAGACGCACCATGAATATAGAGATACCATAATAGGAAAAAACATGTATTTATCGATGTAATACGAAACATGTCTCTCAAGTTTCGCTACACATGGGCACAATATTTCAGTTTCTGAAACGTTATTGATTTCTTAACTCTTTTCTGATGAAGCTAAGGGTATTTTCCGAAACCGGTTGGCGTATTAAATAACTCGTAAAAGTGGTTAAAAATAAAGTAATAAATAAATCAATATTAATATATTGATTAGACCCGTATCCGCCTATTAGTTCAACGCTCGTCTCAAGGCAGACTTTCCGTTGAATAATACGTCATTAATTGGATATTAATTTAAAAAATTGTGTAAACTACTTGGACGAATGATTAAAGCATTGCAGGCATGTTAAGACAGATGAGAATGAAAAATGAAACACGAAATTGTTTAGTAAGCTGTTTAATTGAAATGTGTTTCCTGTCACGATGACATCACATCACCGGTAACGTTCAATTCAAAATAAAAATAACAACTTTCTGAAGAGCATTACATATTATGGAACAAAAACGTAATAGAATAGAAGCTAAGATGGCTAAAAAAATGGATGTCTCAAAAAAGATCAACGACTAAATCATTCTAGGTTATTATTAGTTGACTTATTTTAATGTTTTTAAACTCTCGCACATTTTTTTTCCACAGTATCTTTTTTTTTATTTATAAAAATGTGAATATTATAGAAGACGAGAGACCAATTTTGATCTTGCTATTTATTGTACTTAATATTATTATGTCATATAGCTCTTGTCTACGATGATTTCTCAATAAAATACCTCTGAGAGTTGCTAAATTTACATCAGTACAGGATTCGTTATTATGGATACGGATTAGGTACAAACGTACCTTCACAATCTCATTGAGATGTATATTTGTATTTTTTTAGTACCTATTTCTTTGTGTATTTCACCACGCTATGTAAATACAACAAAGTTTTTTAATGTGATTGCAATAGTCGGTTAAAGATTATCTATCTAAGAAAAATCTATTAAACTAGTATATTAGACCATTAAAACATATTTTCAGTGTGTTAAAAGATATTAATTCTATATATAAATGTAATTTTAAAAATATGATAATGATATTATTTATGAAAATTCCGAACAATGTAATAAATGATATTACTACTATTATTCAGTTACTTCGAAAATATTTTAGATCATCTTACGGCTGTACAATTCACTCACAAAGAAAAAAAAAATAATAATGAAAAATCTAGAGACAGGCTTAAATTTTTTAAGGTAGTACATTTTTAAATAACTTACCAGTCATTTTTTGTAACTATACACACATAAATATCCTTTTGGTATCATCATCCACTGAAAAATTCTGAAATTTAATATGAATATTCGCTTTCACATACTTTTACTTATTTAGAATTGCATTATTATATCAAACTTTATTATCAGATTCCATAGATAACATTAACGACATCGCTATTATTCACCATAGATTTTTTTTGTTTTTACTGATGGGCGCGTTCATGATTCAGCGATGATTCATCAACGATACGAGTATTTTTCTTAATTTTTTAATCATGACTTCTTTGCCCGCACCCACATAATATTTTGACATGTTATTCTTCTTTCATAAGATTATTCTTTATAATGGGTTAATTTGTGTTATAAAATAAGTATGATGACATTACACATGTTTCAAATAAGATTGTAAGGAGAATTTCTAAAAGTTAAAGATGAGATAAAATAAGTATTGAATAGTTGACACGAGTAGTAAATATAGTATTATTCATAACTTTACGTTCACTGGTCGGTGATTAGTAGCTATACTGTCATCTGTCAACGTGCATAATATTAATAATAATTTCTTATTTTAAAGATATTATGAAAAAAAAAGTTTTTCGACCACATTTGAAAATTTGTGGGGAAGCTGGTTTCTCCAAAAACCAGTCATACCAATATCAAGGAATGAAGTCAGTATAATTATGCTTATTTTTTTGTCAAATTTATTCTAATGCTAATTCTTTACATCATAAACATTTAGATAAACTTGAACGAATATTTAATGATTATAAATTACAATAAAATAATGCAAAATATGCAGCTATCATAAAGAGTATTTAAGACTAGGCGTTATTTTTATGCATCTAGAATAAAATAAAATTTCATGTGCCTGGTGTGCACGAATGAAACCACACCAGTCCGCTTGCCACAAAAACGAGGCAATGCCGACTAGTCGCTCCACACTGAATAAGCAGATTGGTAAGCGCTGTCCTAGCTGACAGTAATGATTTTGTGATACCTGTGCGTCGAAAATTAAGTAAAGTCAATTTTAAAACTTTAACATATGTACCTATGGGTGTTAATACAAATTAAATTAAAAAGATATACAGAAAAAATCTGTCTATCGAAAAAATATTTAGTTGCTACCGGGATTCGAACCTGGATCTCTTCCTGTCTGAAAATGTAACTTCACAGCAAAAATGTGCTCTCCTTAATATGTATATTATATACATGAATATCGAACTGTTTTATTTACCAAAAAGCTCTGCTACTGACTAATAGTATATTATACGATATATTGTCATATTTAAAAAAACTTAATTAATTAAGAAGTAGACTATTTATAATGTCATCACGTATTTGAAAGCAAGAATAATGTAAAGTAACTTCATTTAGGTAGACTAACATCTCTCATCAGGTTTGGTCTCTCCGAGCTCAGAATTAATATTGAGGATTAACAAGTCCAAGTGTGAGCGCGTGACGTTTGGCGTTCTCATTGATATAGTGCCTCGGGCAGTTCCCTGATTAGCGTGGAACTTGAGCCTACTCTATATGCCGTATAAAGATTTGCATACTGATCGTAAGGAATTAGCAAGTATTGTATTACAATTCAATACGCAAATCCCACACGGTCCCCGTTCCCTCGAAATTGTTACCGTTCTTCTTGACTGCTTAATTTCTAAAGTCAAATTTGTACACCAGAATTATTACTGTTATTATTCAAGTAAATTTCGTAAATTCAACATTGTTTTCTAGATTTGTTTCCGACATCGATACCAATTACCTACGCGAGCACAGATTAATATAAAAAGGAAAAGAAAAGAAGTAAAACGAAAAAGTATTTAAGTAAAATATATTTTTCCGGCCGACTAACTCACGAAGTTTTGCATTTCCCTAATCTTCAGTTGAAAGCTCATATTGCTTAATAAATTAGATGCCTACTCAATCCAAAATTTATTAAAGCTATTTTTAGAATCTTTAATTAAAAATGAGCTTAGGGTCGCTGACGTACAATATTTGACTTTTCCACCATTTTCTTCATCGTTCTCACATTTCATCCTACTTTGTAAATATCACCAACGCCCATTTGCTAGGATCCAGAAAAATTGAAACTTTTTCCTGAAATTTCACATTTCATTCGCTTGCAATGTATTGCGTTGCAACTAAAAGCTTTCCTATTGGCTGAAAGGGAGGGGTAGGAAAGAGTTCGACCAATCAACACTCGATAAACCGTAGGTCGTAGGTTGACATGTGTGAAAATAAAGTGCGTCGTGTTCCGTATCGCGTAATGTCGGCAAATTCTGCGATGGGTAACGCGAAAATTCGACAATTATCAATAAAATGAAAACCGCATTCAGAAAATATGTACCTTGGGTAACGTCCGTTGGTGGGATGGTTCATAATGTGATAAAGTAGTCAGGAATTATTCGTTTACCGTCCAATTCGTCGTGACAACCGCAGCAATTGCTTTGTGACGCTAATTGTCCATCTGTCAAATGTAAATAAAACACTCGAATAACAGTGATTTTACCTATGAAATCTTATTCAATACCCTGTGTGATTGTGTTAGAATGTGAACTTACCGATTTGGCTCTCATTTCTGCAGCAAGTTACGTATATAATCGCCGTAACCGACTTCTGTTGGATCATTAGAGTTTGTTGTCAGGCTAAAATGTCGATCATTGGGCCATTGTGTACGGTCGTGGCGTGTTGATTGTGAAACAAAAATTTCATTTTCTATACAAAACATTCCAAAAAACAGGTATATTTATTTTTATTATGTGTTATTGTATAACATACGTCATTTACTGTCGTCCACCCACTTACCCCGATCTTTAGGGTTGGACCCATCAGACAATCTACACTTTTTTTATATTTGATATTCCTAATTTGTGAGTCAGTGTCATAATTGTTTTGTTTTTTATTTTGGCAAACTTCGCGAATGAGTACTTTTTAAGCATTAATGTATTTCCTACAATGTTTGATATATATTTTTTCGTAATCCATTGGTGAATTTGAGTGGTTTTTACCATTTATGGGTAGTCACTTGTTTATATATAACATACCAGATATTTATCTTTGAGCATCTCACCATGTTTTCGTGTCTTCAGTAAATAGGATTTAATATTTTTGAAACCTATTACAGTCACTTCTCGACTTACGACAGGGTTCCGTTCCGAAACTTTGGACGTAAGTCAAGTAAATAATATACATCTATAGTCATTTACCAATTACTTTTTATTTCTGTTCAATCTTAACAAACATAAGTAAATAATTAAAACGATAAATAATTTTGAATTATCTCTTAATCATCTGTACTACTGAGATCCGTGGCTGACTTTTGATATTTATCAGCGAGTGCAGAGATAGTGCTTTTTTTTTATAAACATGTTTTTGTTTGGATAGTTTGTTGTTTCTTTTCGTTATAAATTATCGTTAACATAACAGACGAGACAAAATTGTATTAGTTTTTTTTAATGATTTTTTCATTGTAAGTGCGAATGGTCGTAAGTCTAGAAATGACTGTATTTTATAATTTAGTTGACAAAATTTGGAAATCAATTTTGACTATGAACATCATAGCTAGGTCGGTACTTGCTGTTTCCTACCTATTTCAAAATCATAGAGTTCGTTACTTTCAATTTAGTAGCCAATTTGAGTAAGGTAGTAGTAAAACAACAGTAAGGTTTCAGAATAAAAAATATTGATTAACCGTAACATTGTGAGATTTCTATTGCAAATAATCATATTACAAAAATGGCAGAATTTGATATATGTGCCAGAGAAGTTCTGTTATCTTTGTTTCAAATTGTTTTTGGTTGGTGTGTCATGTATTATATATCTGACTATTTTCTGGTGTTTACAAAATAAGTACATCATATATTAGTCATTGTTACATTCCTACGAAGGGTCAAAAAGTCATCATTCATTATGTGTCCTAAAATGAAGTCGAGGTATCCCTGTATCTGAGTTGAAGCACTCAGTCAAATAGTGCAATGTTTATTTTTATACAGATTTATTTACTTCTCATAAAACACATTTCAAGCAACAAATAGATTCTTTCTGTATATCTTTCTAGTTGTTTCATTTAATTTGTATTTGTACAGTTCTACAAACTTTTGCCAAGACAAATTTTTATTTAATGAGGTATCTACAATAGATACCTGATATTTTTCAATGAGTAAACATAAACTTAGGTTGTGCTGTTACTGACAATGCTAACTAGGTGTGTTATTATAAAAGTAGTATTTTCCGGTAGAATCAAATGTCTGTCGGTAGAATCAAATGTTGTTTCTATGTATTATTCTTATAAATATATAATATTTTTAAATATACAGTTGAATCCAAATAATATTATCAATCGGTTATCGTTATCATTATCAGTCGATCCCAAAACCCTATATATAAAATTGAAAAACATTATTAATATGAGGATTGCATTCAGGTGTTAATAAATTCAAACGAGAATAGAAGAAATGCAGCAGAAAACTCCGGAAATTATTTTTATATTTGGACTGTGGGTATTAAACCTGCAATTTTATTACTGCGAAAATTTAAACCTCTTTAATCGTATTGTATGGCTAATAAAACAGGTTTTATAGTTTGCTATAAAGATAATGTTTCTTATATTACAGGTGTAAGCTATTGAATGAATCGATATTTGTTTTAAATATGAATATTATTTGAAATTGTGTCAGATGTAGCAAAATGGTTTTATGGTAGAACAAAACTTGAATTTTCCATTACAATGTCTGACTTTTTTAGCCAATGTCTCAGAATTCGTTGACGGAAAACTGGACTGTGCCTATGATGAAGCAAACTGTATCGCACGCTGAGCAAGCTGAGGTCACAGCAGAGGCGCCGATTAATTGATATTAATATGATACGTGTCAGTAATTTAAAGGTGTTATCATCGGCGAGGCGCCAAAAAACCCATAGGATAGATTTCACGAAAACAAAGACTATTATTCTTAGTAAAACGTTACAGCGGCGGCCTGTCGCTCTATAGGTACTTACGAATATAACTGTATGTATTGTTATGTATCTGAATAGAAACAGGATATTCTGCATATACATGTGATTAACGTAATAACTGAAGCAAATTATTATTTTTATTACATCGGTAATAGTTCCTCAGGTTTGCTTTTTCTTTTTAATAAATGCGAGAAATTTAATGTTTTTGATGAAACAAATCCATCATGTTAAAAATATGTTGTTCGTGAATGTAAAGAACAATCGATCATGAAAACAATATGTTTAGTAAGATAGTAAAATTTGTGAATTAGAAAAAGAGGAAGTGGATTCTTCGATGAGCGCAGCTCTGAGCAAATTGGAAACTTTCAAATTAGATTCTGTTAAGAAACAACATAAGCAAAGACTGTAGGACATGGATCTGTCAATCCGTCTCTGACACCACCAAGTGGAATTTTCAATTCAGTAGGTAGAAATTGTATGGCTTGAGTAAAATGGTAGATTTAAAACAGTAGCTAGCAATTATTGTAGCAATATATTAATAATAACCCAGTAGGTGACTACAGCGCTCTGGCGGCGGCAATGGAATAGTGATGGTAGAATTTAGAAGCACACCCAACTAAAGATTGTACTGGTACATGGCGGACACTAGCAATTATAATAAATCATCTGTTCAAAACATATTATGATATAAGTGGTTCCCATGTTCTCTGTTTAAAAAATACATTTTCTTAAGTAATGTTTTACCAATATGTTTCTCTTTTAATTGCAGGTCCGAGCATATCAAAGGAATCAATATTCTACGAAATCATTCAACATTTTGAAGCTTGGGAGCAATCTTGATCTGGTGCCAAAAACTTGTAATTTAGAAGAAAATAATTTTGTTTTTTCTGAAATTCTCAGACTTACTCAATCAAATCATCTGTGAAGTGTTTGAATATTGTGTCGTACAGCTCAATTTTTTACTTAGGGCAACATTGCACTTTATTTTTAAATGCGGCCATATTTTATTAATTCTAAATTTGAATCTAGTGAAATGAATGCAGCATTTGCTATATATTTCATTGTGTTTTATGTGAGTTGTGATTTTGCTAACTATTGTAAGCAAAGGATTTTCACATTTTGATACTTTTTCAATTATTATCCGAGCTAGAGCAAATGTTTATTGTGACACTTGTATTATTTGCGAAACAATGACAATTTTGTCAACAAAAGATAGATGTTCTATTATTATCTGATAACAGTATCTGTGATTAGGTTCATATTTATTTTAAATTCATAATGAATCAGCTATCAGCTGGAATAAAGCCATCTTGTTTTTTATAAGCCGGATATGATAACATAATTTGATTAATTCAAGTGTTTTGAATTCCACCATTGCCATCATTTAAAAAGTGTATATCATAAAACAGTGTCATTGCAACATACCGATTCTGCAATGATAATATTAATATATAAAATAAGTGATTGTGTAAAATTTTTGTGATATCCATATTTTAACCAAAGATAAAATAACTGCCATTATAACAATTTAATTTATCTGTAAAAATTGAGAGAAATATTTCATACAAGGAATTTTATATATAACATTTTGCGCTTTGTATAAAATAATGTGATTAAATTTTTAATCTTGGATTAAAGTTTGCAAAAAGAATCAACAAAAGATTGCTACGGATATTTTTCGAATGTGGAGTGGATCGAATTATTGAGAATATGTAAATATCGTTTCGAAATAAAGTGTGTTTAAATTCAAAATGTCTGGCGGTAACAATAGCAAGGGGGGACGTTCCGGAAATAGTTCGGGTGGTGGTGTACGGCGAGGAGGATGGGAAGAGGCAGGAGGAGAATTTTACCAAGAAAGTTATCCTGGAGGAGGAGAAAACATCGCTACTCTTCTTCCCAGCAAACATCACCGCAGTGAGTACAGATTTGTTATTTGTTGTGTTTATATATAGTATATTTCACAGTTTAAATATAATTTTTACTTTATTCATTTGTGCTGTCAATTGAGATATGATGTATTAATCATTCTATAAAATGTTGCAGCAATCGGTCACCTCACTTTAATTAACTTTTCAAGTGAGTGCAGATTTTAATAATATATGTTGAAGATGTGTTAGTGCATACACTCACAATAAGCTTCAAACACATAGTGAAATTACAAGAAAATCGCCATATGGCTACTGCATGACTAGAGATATAAAAAAATGATGTATGAGATATTTTATTTATTTCATGCTGGATTTGTAATATTTTTCAAGTACTATATTTGGTTATAATAACATAGATTTCGCCAGCTTGTTAGGTACGCCGCATTCATTATTATTTTGTGTCTCTTAAAATAATATGGAAAAATGTTCATATGTATAGGTATAATATACCAGACAGAACATTTTTTAACTACTAGGGTCAGAATATTTATTTACACCCTATCCCAAATCATTTTGATAGTTGTTTACTCTCGTTTCGTTGAAAATAGATCAGGGTTCTTGAAGTAAAAAAATTTTTATCCATGTGATGCTGAGTATATTGAGTGTAAAATAAAAATACCTTCTGACACTGGCCGTAAGAATTAGATAGATTTCATTTGTGTGTGAAAAGTATAATTTTACTTTTTTCTCTAATAATCTTCATAATAGATAATTTGTTATTTAAAAAATATACATATATAGTTAAGATAAAAAAAAATTTGGACCGGATGGAGTATGAGAATGAGGAACATTTTAACTTTTTTATGTTTTTGAACAGCCACCACTTTGAAAAATATGATGTATTAAAATAGATTTTTAAAAACATAATGATGTTATTAGATATTTCTGTTGTCACTGATGTAAATATATACTTTGTTTTTACTCAGTATTAAGTTATTGCTCTTTTTCTACATAGATATGGATCTATTACAATTGTCTGATAGGTTTATATATATTTCCTAGCTATCGTGCGGAGGATCAGGCCGGCGGCTGAGAGAAGACAGTCCACTGCTGCGAGAGGCACGTCAGCCTCTAGGGATGTTCTCGTTTCAATGCTACCAGATCTGTCTGGTAATAATCAATACATTTTAAAAATTAACTTTATTATTTCAAGATAACAGTATTATCGCTATTATATCATTGTTATGCGTAATATTTAACATTTTTTATTATGAAATATTGAAATTATAAAGATTATATTATGTATGTACCATATATCCGATTCATAATGTTAGTACTGGTTTTGTATGGTTTTTATATAGTTTTCACTTGTAATAATCACAAAAAGTAAGGGATAAATCGAAGGTGCAAATAATGGTATAAGTGGTACTGTAAACTGAGATGAATAGGGATTTTGGAGGGAATGGGGACCAATGGTCATGTTATGCGATGATCCATCTTTATTTAAATGCACATTATACTGATAAAATAGCATTTTTGTGCTTATTAATGTCTATCCTCGATTCTTATATGTCTTTTTTATTAGTTTTGACAACTAACTTACAAAGGTGGAATAATTTTAATTACATCGACATTTTATTTATGTGTGGTTTGTTTTGGGGAAAGCTCTATCATTGAAATATTGATTCTATTGAGTCGCTGACTGCACAATAACCTCTAGCAAGGCCTAGCAGTAATATATGCTAGTTTAATATATTGTTCTACAATAATTATCAGAACTGGTTTAGTAAATAATTTATTTTATTTAACTCCATGTGTTTATGTAATCGCCTTCGATCGCTGGTTCCCAGGTTTCACGCACACACATGCACATTATTATCAACCAGGAAACCCAGTGGTGCCAACCGAAGTAATAAGGCACGTAAACACCATGAAATAGTAGTAAACACAAAAAATAATTGTACTGTTCCTATTTTAACTTCAATCGTAAGGGACAGCTCATTTATGGAAATTTCTTTGTAGTTTGTGAACAAATCAAATTTAGGTGAATACAAACACATAGAGGAACCATTGACTAAATAAACATCTAAAAAGCAGGCTACAAAATTAAAAATTAATAAATAAGATTATGTGTGCATATGATTAAATAAGACTCTCCGAGTACAGAATTCAATTGCTGAACGCTGCAAAATGCGTAGAAGTAACATATCATTTTGAGCATTTAACTTGGATAAAAATATTTTATAATAATCATCTAATGGATCATTTTTATAAATAGTGGCCTACCTGGCCTGTACGCAATGAAAGAAAAATTCGCAGAACTTTTGACGTCTCACCAAAACCTCTGCATTGATGAAAGCCTTCTGCTCTTCAAAGGTCAGCTTTCATTTTGTCAGTATATTGCCGTGCTTCGAAACATACCACAATGAAAAAGGGTTTTAGGTAAGCATCACATTAAACAAAGTAATATTTGTGTTAATAAAATCTAAAGTCGTCCTTACAAAAAACAAATACAAAATAAATAATAGTTTCCTGAACGTTATGGCCTGGCAACACTATAAGCTTTTATTTTTTCCCTTTTTTCATCTCAAAACCGTACGAACTTGCGGTCGATGGATGGCTTGTGATGAAATAGAAGCTGCTTTTTTTAGTTATACCAATATTTTCATAGTTTTTTCGTAAAAATAAAATTTGGATATTTTTGGGCAGCTGTTCTTGATTTTAGAGTAGTTTTATTGTTCCGAATCTATAAAACTATTTTTGATTGATATGAAACATGTATTTTAAACCGAGTTTTATAGATTATTCATCAGACCTTACATTCCAACGTTATATCCCGTGTCTATCATCAGAGCTCGACAAAGAGGTGCTTTTTATTTTTTTACCAAAAAGTGAGATATGTTAGATTATGAAGTAATTTATTTTGCTTATATTTGTAAAATTTCCAAACTACAGATTTTAAGTAGTTTTTGTGAAATGGTTGTGTTAGGTGTTAAAATATGATGCATTCCGTTTTTTTAATAACCTTGTAATGTACTAGGTTTTACTTGTATGTCGTATTCCCGCTACATTGATTGGGAAACAACCCTTAGAGTTTTGCCACCTGGTGGTTTAATTTTACTTTGCCCCCCAAATGTTGGGAGGGAATCAATGTGGCAAAAATGTTATTGTTATAAAAATTCTAAGGGCCAGTTACTAAAGTAATAAAGTTACTAAAGAAAAAAAATTGTGAAAACGTGTTGTTTGATGGTTGGTAAAAAAATATTTACTTCTCGAAAGTACATCCTGTAGTAAACTCATTTTACTCTCCGATATCCGATAGTAAAAATTAGAATCACTATTTAAATATGGCGGACTTTTCACAGCTGTTCCAAAAGTCATCTAAAGCATTGATTATTTGAAAGTTGCAATATACGACAATTAATCATTCAATATCCCGCTATTTTAGTGATAAGAGTTTGTCTGATGATGATCTTGTTGTTTAATATACATTATTACACATAATACGAAAAAATATCACCACCAAAGTGACAGATATTGAACGCCTAGGTGATAATGCATAAAATAAAGCATATTTCATAATTATTTGTCATGCCTATAGACATCTCATCTATGTTTTCACAATAGTAAATTTAACGTTCAAACAAGCAGCAAACAATTTTAACCACGGGTGTTAGTAAAAAGTTACTGAATTAAAAGTTACTACTGATCACACAACCGGCCCTATGGAAAATAGCACAATAATTAAGTACTATTAATTACAAATATAGCTAATAAATGATATAACAAGAGTGACACTGGTATAATCGACTGAATCCTTTCCATCTTTCCAGAAAACCTTTCTAATGAAGAAAGCACATGGGAGGAGATCATGCAGATAAAGGCTATGCCAGTGCCGATGGCGCAGAAGAGAGAGTTGAAAGCACAATTGCAGGTAAATGACAAATAATTATTGGAAACGTTTTTTATTTTTTAATGAAAATACATTTTTTGTGAAGTTGCAATTTCAAAACATAGTTCTGTGGTATTTTTAATACAAATTAAATTAATAAATTAGAAAGATGTACAGGAAAAATCCATTAATCAAAAAAATATTTGATTACTACCGAGATTTTAACCTTTTTATATAGTTTCCCCAGATATGAAAAGGTCCTGGTTGGAATCCCGGTAGCAACCAAATATTTTTTCCAAGTGTTTTGCCTTGAATTGCTTCATAGTGGGGAAGATTTAAGGTAGCATTGTGTCTAGTAGACCTATTAGGTACGCTCAAGGAGATTCATCTGACTAATTTTAAACAATCGATTTTAGAAACAGTTAATTGAATATAACATCTTTGTTGTATTTTGCCATGGCCAAGATGATGAATGTTAACATTAATGACATATTTTAGAGATAAGAGTAATCACAGTAAACTCTCATTTATCTGTAATCACATTGACTGGAGATAACAAAGGATTAGTCTAATTAGATAGAATGTGATTTAGACTACATTAAATGTGTGAAATCACCAGCGCACTCCTGAGGATGTAGGATGTAAATTATACAGCAACGCAACATCTTCAGAGTGCCTTCTTTTGCATCACATTATTCTCATAAATTAGAATTTTGAAAAACTTTTAGTGAACACTTGTTCGTTCGTTTTAACAGGTGCTATTTTGTGATTTTTTAAATATAAATTCTATAAAAAAATATGTTTTTTAAACAACATTGCGGTCATTGCGATTTTGTTAAGGTATTGTTTTTTTGTGCCATTCTTAATCCTTAAATTGTTCTTTATCATTTTCAGAGTGCCACTAAGCTGCGTCTTCAAGGCTTTGAGCAATTAAAGTGGCAGAAGAGAAAGGCCTGCCAAGCCACCAGAGCCCAGATCAATGAGACCCTCGGCAAGCTGCAGCTGTGGAGGTACTCATTCAAGACCATCGAGGGCAATTTTGGTACGGGTGTTGTCGCTTACTTCCTGCTGATCAAGTGGCTGCTACTCCTCAATCTGGCGATATCCACCATCATATTCTTGTTTGTGATCCTCCCGAGTGTCATATTCCAAGGTTACGTGGATCCAAACGGAGTAGAGTGCGACGTGCAAGTGTCACCCAACTCCACAGAGTGCTGCACTGAAAATTATCTCAACAATACGGCAACAGAGGATGGCAACTTTTTGGATATAATTCAAGGCACAGGGTGGATGGAAAAGACTTTTCTTTTTTACGGGATGTACACCCATAATAATTTAAAATATTACATCGCAGGTAGAGACGCAAATGCGACATTTTTTACAGATGATACCGGGACAAAGATGTACTACAATTTACCTCTGGCTTATATTCTTATCACGATTGTGTATTTTTTGGTGTCACTCGTGGCCATCGTGAAGTCTGCGGCGAAGGGGTTCAAGGAGCGGTTGGTTGAGGGTGAGGGCCAGTTCTATCAATACTGCAACCTCGTATTCGGTGGGTGGGATTTTTGTATCCATAATGAAAAGTCTGCCAATATAAAGAGTAAGGCATTGTTCAATGAAATGAAGGGCTGTCTAGAGGAGGAGCGGCTGCAAGAGGAGAGGCAGAGTAGGTCTAGAGAAGAACAAATCAAACTTATTTTTGTGCGAGTCTTAATCAATGTTCTCGTCATCAGCATCTTGATTGCAGGCGGTGTTCTCATCTTCAAAGCGTTCAATTTCTCTCTTTCTGAACTAAATAAGATGAATTCTCCTCTAGCACCGCTCGTAAATGATACTGATTTTACTAATACAGATACATTTTTGATGGACATAATAACAGTCAAAAATTACTCAGACAGCCAGTATAAAATTTCACAATTAGACTTCAAATCTGATACGACAAACAATCGACCGGCTTCAATGGCATTTGGTCTCAAATTGTTATTGCAAAATAAGGCCAGCCCGCAATTAGACACTCTGAGTGAGATTCGAATATTTGTCTTGCAGTATCTGCCGTCCCTGTGCATCGTAGGCCTGAACATGATAGTGCCGATGCTTTTTCAATACTTAATACAATACGAGTACTATAGCCCCGCATTTGTCGTGAAACTCACTATCTTCAGAACTGTGTTTTTGAGGCTCGCTTCTTTGGGAGTCCTGTTGAGTCAAATGTACATTTTGATAGATAGCCGCAATATTGTGGATACCTGCATCGACGCCGATCAGCTACAGTGCTGGGAGACGTATGTCGGACAGCAATTGTACAAGTTGCTGATTGCCGATTTTTTTGTGCAATTCGTCGTCACATTCCTAGTCAACTTTCCGCGATCGCTGCTCGCAAGACATACGGAGAGCAAGTTTGTGCGCTTGATCGGTGAACAAGAATTTGATCTACCGAAGCATGTTTTAGATGTGGTTTATTCGCAGACGCTTTGTTGGTTGGGAGCGTTTTATTGCCCAATGCTACCGCTAATCGCCACAGTTTTATGCTTCTTTACATTCTATTTGAAAAAATTTGCATGTCTTGTCAATTCGAAACCAGCTTCGACTGTCTACAGGGCATCCAGATCTAATTCGCTGTTTATGCTGGTTCTTCTAATAAGCTTTTGCATCGCAATTATTCCTGTCGGTTATGCAGTTGCGGAGTTATCCCCATCGCGAGGTTGCGGTCCCTTTAAAGGTCTGTTAACCGTGTGGGAAGAAGTCACTTTAACATTTGAAGCATTCCCTCAATTCTTGCGCACAATTTTCTTCCTGGTGGGCACTTCAGTTTTTGCCATTCCGGCATTTATTGTCTTAATACTGCTGCTGTACTACTATTGGGCGGTAACGGATGCAAACAGGCACATGGTGTCTGTTTTGAAGAGCCAGCTAGTACTGGAGGGACATGACAAGCAGTTTTTACTCAATAGGCTATCTGCATTTATAAGGCAGCAGCAAAAAAGGAACGAGCGAGCGCGGCAGCATCACGCGCACACCAATGTGGAGGACAGTGACTCTACTAGATATGCAGATTAATATCACTCTTTTCTTAATTTTGACATAATTTACCATGACTAATTATTTATTATTCATTGCAGCGATATTTACATTTAGTTGAAAATTTAATGTGTTAATTAACAGTATTTTTCTCAGATTAATTTTACTGTACACCTTTATTTGCACAAATATAATGAATTCACAAATTTAAGTAATTCTTTCAAATTTAGACTGCATTTAATTGTATAGAAGCATGAACTTATGATCTCAGCCAATTAGTCAAATAAATTATTATCCGTCATTCACACTATCACTTCACACTGGTTGAGGATAAGAAGAATCTCAAAGCCTTGTACATACTTGTGTTGTACATACCTTGCGACCATCGTAAACTTCAAATGGGTACAGTTTGTTTTGCTAGTTGATTTATAAATGACACAATTTCTTCAATTTAATACTAATTTTATCTAGTGTTTGTACATAATACTTGGTGTCTAATGATCAATCACTTTGATAATTAGTTTTTTATCACCTTGAGTAAAAAATTAACTTATTAAATTTTTACAGAAAATGTATATACAATCCAAATTCATTATTACTGAAATGTTATATATATGAAAGGCATGACACTGCATAGTTAGCATGACTAACCTAGCGAGAGAGTCCATGAAGGCAGATGATGTGATATACAACATTTTTTCACTATTTATATGGCCTAGTAATTTACTTTACTTTAATTATTAGAATTTATATAATTCAATCTGATATTTTTTAGATTCCATAAAATTTGAATAAACAATGCTCTACTACCTTAAATATACAATATTTGAATATTTCTCTAGACAAGCGCTGTCCAACTTCTCAGACTGCGGGCCAAAAAAGTAGGTAACTGAAAAGTGAGTTCATGTAGTTGGAATACAGACATTTTTTTTAAAAATAGAGATGCGTACACGGAATACGTGGCATATCAATATTCTTATTATTTTCAAACTAAGCTAAACGCTTGTGCTATGAAAATAGGACTAACTTGATGGCCTCCTAAAACGAGGCTCGAACCCACAACTAGATCACTAGGCGAGTAATGCTATACACTATACCGCAAGATTATGTAAAAATTTTGAATGATTTAAGGGTGGCTAGTTGGACAGCACTCCTCTAGACCATTATGTCCAGGAAACTGCACCTGGACACAATGCTAGATTTAATCAGTCAAAGGCATCCGGATGTTAATCCTTGAATGTAATTCATCTGTACTGGAATTGAATTGCGTTAAAGTAGACAGTATTTATTTAGCTTAATCATAATCAGTATTATTTTGTTTCTTTCAGCTACAATTATAATATTATTGCTCACAGACTCCACTAATATTATGTTAATGACTGAAAATATCTGTACTGTAAATGTTAAAAGCTATGTTCAAGTTATAATTATTATCATTCTTACTTTTCTCTCGACTACAAGTCTGTACCGTATGGGATAGATTCTCACCTGAAATCTTCATCATAAATGTTTTGATTGTGTAATATAAAAAAACTGTTTTTATCCATAAATGGTGTGCGCATACGCATACCCCTCAAACATGTATTGTATAAACCCAAAGCATTTGGTTGCTGGAATTCCGTAATTTATATTATTTCTCAGTCTGTTTTAAGTAATTTTTGGATCAAATTCAAAGTTTTGACACACCTTACATGAAAATAAACGCTGACTGAATAGTTTTCTGATCGAGAATTACTTCCCATACAATACAGACCTATAGATGCTAATTTACAACAATCTAAAACTACAGTTAAATCCCATTTATTCGAAATTTGCCTCAAGTCAAAGTTTTGGAACAGAATGTGGTCCCTCTGGAAAGTTTTCATACTAAATTGTACTTATAAATCGATTATCGTTATTCAAAGCTATTTTTGGAGCCTATCAGATGAATTCGCGCTAAGCGATGTGCTTGTCAAATGTCAAAGTCCATCCAAATGGGTGTCTCCGCCCCTATACCGATTCACAACGCATAAAGTTATTTCGCATTGTTTGTTTTCTCATTCATTTTCAGTATACATACTAAAAAAAAGATGACAAATATGTCTTGTGCGTCTTCGATTTTTAAATCTTTATCTTCCTTACCGCGACGCTTAACTTAGCTCAAATGCTTTTTCTCTCGCTCATTTTCTTTACATTAGATAAAGATAGCAAATATTATCTTTGCACCCTTATAGGTAACGTGATTCTCCCAGTTGCTGGTCGGCGAATGTCAGTGCTTGTCAATCTTCTGTTCCGTATTATTACCATTATTATTTTTGTTTACGTAGCGTTTGTACATTTTGATGTACAAATGCTAGTACGCGGTTGAGTTCCTCAGACTTTTCCGTGTTTTATAAATTATTTATTTTGTATTCATTTTAATAGTCATTTCTTTCTATTTAAGTTTAGTGTCAAGGCATTTTAAAGAATGTGTAGTTAGCGTTTCTCAGATTTTCTCGTATCTTGTTAATTATTTTATTGCCATTGTTTTATATGTAAAGGCAATTATTTATATTTCTCTAATATTTACGTGTTAAACATTTTGATATTCGCAAATGCATGGTTTGCGTTCTTCACACTTTTCCGTATTACATTCAATTTAAATTTAAATATTTTTATGATTTTGCCTGATAATTTTATATTCTTAAAAATGGCATCAATGCAAAACTCGTTTTGGATGCCAACACTTGCTAAAAAATCCAATTAATACGAGAGATTGACAAAATATATTGTCCAAAACAAAATTAACAGAAGAATACGCACGACCCCATTAATGACATTCTTGACAATATTAAACATGATGACAGATAGAACTTTAGCGTTGAAATCTGAGAAATGTCACGGAGGGAAAAAGAGTAAGGAAGCCGAAAGTGAAAAAGAAAATGAACAAGACGTCACAAGCGAGTGTGAAATGCCTCCGCGACTACCACAAAAAAAAGTTCTAAAAGCAATGGAGACATTTGTTGCTAACTTCAATACAGAAATGACTGTGTTGACAATTTCGATGATTATGTCATTGAAAATGGCGCGAAAAGATAGTCCATTATAATCGGTTTTTTTTTTAAATAATGTGGTTTGTTTACGTTTTATTTTGACAACTTGTTATTTTAAAATGTGTGGATAATAGGTATATATAATTACGTTGAGTTGTAATGAAAAATTTTAGTATGTAAATAAATAGAATTTTTGAAATTTTAATTTTCATTATCGTAAGTTATTATTTGAACATTTTCTTGATTTTCGGTCCCCTCAACTTCGAATAAACGGGATTTTACTGTAGTATGTATCTACTTACTCCAAACATCATAAATATATTCATAATTTCAATTTATTTTATACTTTTTCTTTCAATCATATTTATTGTGTTATATAAGATAAATGTGTTGTATTATGTATAAACATTTAATTAATTTTACAAAAGAGTTGTGTATTTAATGTAAATAAATGTAACATTAAATAATATCATCTAGTCTGTAAAGTATTTAACTACATGGTAGTGTATTAATAATTAAATACTTTAGTTTGTAATGTGTATAAATATTAATGTACAGTGGAACCCTTAATTTCACACATTTCTGGGGACTAAGGTAAAATAGGGAAAATTGAAAATGGAGGATAATATTCTTTCGGTGCGATATGTTGTTTAATTATTTGAATAAATTTTATTATCATGTTTTGTTACAACTGCCTGATGCTGAATGAGAAACAATAATGAAATTTAAAAAACTAAACAACGAATCTTGTTTTTTGCGTGACATATAACATGGGTAATTTTAGTGCCGAATTATATGAAACAAATGGGATTAGAAAATGTTGATGTAAATGCGGAAAATCCAGGTTCCACTGTGTTATATTAATCTGTAGATTAAATGTAATATGAAATATGTAGTGATAAAAAACTGTTAATAATACTATAAAAATATAATTGAAAATGATTTATTAATAATTACCTGAGAACAGTAATTTTGTTGGCAAAACAAAATTATCTCAAGGTCTGATTAAGTATTATATTTGCCGACATTATAATTTTTAAACAACAGCTTTGTAAATCATTGCTGAATAATTTAATATGATTCACGACCCCTACACACATGGGCATGTACATGCAATCTCGGTTTATCAACTTCTTTATCTGTTTGGTCAACATTGTGAATTATATAGATAATCTTGAAATACTCTATGGTAATACGATGTATGTACGCTTACTCTGTCGCACCATGTTTTTATGTCATTTACTAACTAACCAAAGGAGACAGAAAGCCATAATATACAGGTCCTGGGTTGCAATCCTTACTTAGTCATACTTTCCGATTGATTTTTAATGCGCTCTTCTAATTGTTTTTTAGAATTTTATTGGTCAACAAAATAAAAATAATTTCCCTACAATAATTTAATGTGAAAAGTCCCAGTTAATGGTTACACAACATCATTAATGCAGATAGTGGCAGATATCATCCAACAGAGGGATATCTACAGAATGAAATGGCAGCATTACAATTCTTCATTTATTATATGTATCCAACGCAGCTAACAAAATGTATTATCTGTGTTCTGCATTCCACTAAATGCATCAAAAATTATATTCCATGCATTCTTTATGATTTATCTCTCCACGTGTAGTACATACACCATGATGTGATAGATACGTAGACTCGGGCAGAGAGAATATAATATTATTCCACACATTCCTGACCATTCATGTATATTTCATCTCATTTAAACAATACATATTTAATTATTCACTCAAATATTTTTAGCTCGGTTACTGTTTCATCATATCTGTCATTCGCAAACTAGTGATAACTTTTAATTTATTAATGTATATTGGTGCACTTTTTGATTTGTGAAACCCCTATCCAATATGATGGTGCATGTACATGGATGAGACTTGTTTCAAAACTCGCGTAATGAACGGTAGAGAGTTGAGAGAGTCGTCATATTTGTTATCTATTATACTTTGTACGCGGAGCTGAATGATCAACTGATACATATTAACCTTCACTGCCAAATCTCCGAGACACGAGAGCAAAGTCTTATCCGTATAGATGCGCCATTAGGGTATAATAAATTTCTTATTGTTTCAAAACAATTTTGATGGATGTGATTTGAGATTATCATTAACTGGCGTATTCCTTCCCACCATCCATCTCTCCTTCCGTCCCATATATTACCCTTTCACTTCTATATCTTCCTCTTTCACCATCCCTTTGTCTCTCCATCATCATCCCTCTCTACTGGTTACATTTAATCTTCATATTCAATTTCTAAGTATTCTTCGACCATATCTCAACTAAAATAATTTTGAACTACTGTTAAAAATGAATATTTCTATCTGAAATCTTAAGGTTTTTTTACAAATTGTTTGCTCTTTGTTGGAATTACGCACACATACGTACCTATTTATTATGTTTAGATAAATTTGTTTTTAATTATTTCCATCCAAATGGTTTTTTTTTCTCCACATATATACTTTCAGTTTTAAATTTGTATTTAAGGTGTGATTCTACCATTGCCATAGTGGTTAAAAATATTGTATAAGATTTTTCTGTTATTTGTACAAACTTTTACTATAACATTATGTCATTTTCACTACTTTGTAACGTTATTAACAATGGGGAATGTGCCTATATTGTAATTGATTTTGTGCTACAAGAATAACAAATTTTCTTGATATAACAAATAACTTTTTTAAGAACTTACTGTCATTTTATCTTCTTCCCTGTTACAAAATAATAATGAAACTGATATTTATTGACTGTCTATTTTATAGTGCTCAATAGTAATTTTCTCCCAACACATGTAAACCTAAGGTCCTTCAAAACTCTGGTAGTAGAACTTACTTCCATCGCACATATTGCTCAAGTATTCCACGATTCCTGATAGTCTTCAATAAAGCTCAAAATGACTATTCTTCCATGGATAAAGTGAATATTTTCTATCCCCATAATCCACTGTGCTGTTTTAATAATATTCTTTATTCACCAAAATATTCCTATATCCCATTTAGTCAATAGGTTATATTTTGCATTACTATATATAAAGTCAGGACCATTGTAGTGTTTTCGTTAGTTTAAAAGTGCCAAAGAATGAATAGTACATTTAAAACTACCTTTAAATACTAACAAAACATAACTTTAATTATGAAATCGGCATTATTTGCATTTCTTGAAATTATGTTCAAAATTATAATTTATACGTTTTCTCTATCTTTTTAAAGTTCAGTGAGATTAATACAATTATTGCGTAATTCATTTACTATTTACATAATGGATTGTAAAATTCTAAATATTGTTGAATACTTTTTTCATTATTGGTAAAATAAACATTTAATTTTAAGTAAAGATAAAGAAATATCACAAAATTATATGTTCAAATTTTTGCCAAATAGTCTTGTACGAGTTCCAGTATGTTAATGGATTTTTTAATGTTTACATTTCTCATTGTGTCACAATAAAGAACTGCCATTTTAAGTATTGTAATTATTGTTTTATTTGGGAAATCCAATACTGGCTAATTAACAATAGTCATTTCACATTCATTTTGTAAGAATGATGTACATATTACTCATACTTTATATACTATACTGTGCTCATTTCAGATTTGCAGAAATAAATATAATACTGATGATCTACATATGTCCATCTGTCCGTTAACTAATGTATTTTTTTAACAAAACTCACAAGTACTACATGAAAAAACTCTGTATTAACCATCAAAACGATTGTATCAATAGTATCATTTACTTACAACAAATATTGATATGGACAAAAAATAAATTATTTCACAACAGCTCCCTTTAAATACCTTGGTTTGGATTTTTTTTAGTTGTGAATTATTATTGACATTATTTTTTTTCACATAAATAAAATAACTTTTGAAGTGACATGAACTTTTCAATTACCTACTTTTTTTAAAAATAAAAAGTGGTCCGCGGGCTAGAAGTTGGACAGCGCTGCTGATTTTACTCTGGAAATACAGTTCTTAGTTAAAAAAATTATACACAATTTTTTCGCTACATGTTTATTACATACAAATAACTTTTGTGTTAGAGATGATACAATTTTATTTTGTGCAATACGATGTTCTTGATTTTTGTGTACAAAATAAAATTGAAAGACTGCTCAAAATTCAATTATCATACACATATAATATCCTCGTGTTTCTCTGCGTAAGCGATTCTACATGCCCGTATCTGCGTTAATTGCATAGCATAACTAAATTATATAACAATATTTAAATAATTTTAAACTAAAACAGATGAATCTGTCATAATAATTTGAATATGGACCATTGTTGATTGACACAATACATAAGTAGGTACTTCTGTGTTTTCTAACTATTAAAATTTGTAGCCGGAAAAAGTGATTTATGGAGAAATTGATAAACTAGCAACGCCAATTGCTAGGCGGCCAGAGTTTCTTTAGAATCTATATTATTTCACTGCGGAAAACCCTTATATTATCTAACAGTGCACCACCTAGTGTATTTTTTCTTTTTTCTAGTAAGAAAAAACAAAATATTAGTCAAATATATGTTAATAATGCCATATATGTACAATTAGAACTATCTTAAATTGAAATGATTATCATCAGAATGTTTAAAAGCATATACATAATAAATTCAATATTTTGTGTTAAACCGTTAGGAACTGCTATGCTAAAATGATTGAGTTATCATATCTAAGAAATATTCACAGCAGTTTTTAACTAATATTAGACTGCGGGCAGATATTTTCGTAATGTACACTAAATGCATTGAATATACATATAAAAAATAAAACAACCCCTCTACGGTCTGGATATATCCATCGCAAAAAACTTTACACCTCGGCCACCAGCGTGATAATCCATTGCGATGTAATATATTTATCTGCTTTGAACAGCGACACCAACCGAAGACCTTTATCAGTGACACCTATTGCGTATTCATTATTATTTTTTGCTAATTTGTACTGCCATCTAGCGGATTTCCTTACCAAAACTGGCAATGACACTAACAATGGATACAATGACGATGGATGCATACGTTAGCGCAATTATTAATAAACAATAATGTGAGTTAATCAATAAATTTAAAAAAAAAAAATTCTATTGTGATTTTTATAAAAACTAATTACCTAATTTCCTCTTATACAGAGTTTAACAGACCTAGTTCACAATATTTTATGGATCGATATCTGACTAAATGACGAGTCGAAAATGTTTAAGGAATATGTGCAAATTCTGCACCGTTACGAAAATATTGTTTAAAACTGCTGAAACATTTTTATTGAATTTATTAATTTGCAAACTATATCTTCTACTTTGATCCTATTGTGAATATCTTTATTTCTTATTTTATGGGTATAGTTTGTTCCATACCTCGCTGGGTTACAACGTGTGGATAAGTCCTTCTAAAAGTGTCCCAAGTTTCCACACCTTAGGTCAGGACATGGAGATTGCATTGATTGAAGACTTTTATTTTGAGGCATTGTAGAATTATGAGTATATGTACATATGTTTATTTTTACAAATGCTGCCCATCCTAGCAGTAGGTATCTGTCTAGATTTCTTTTTTGAAATTTTCTTATCCTAGATCTACCTACAGTTTTCTCAAGAAAGACTTAATCATACTTTTTCAATCGACGTATGACTGATAAATGTGGCGATTTACCAATACATTCTAAATACTTACCTGTATTAATTTGGAGACCAATACTTTTGAAGACTATAAATTTCTGATCTTCTAATGATTCTGGCAAAATGACTAGGTCATCGTTGTTGTACATTGTTTTAACAAATTTGAGTTATATGTATATCATTGGATTCGTATCAAAAATTATTATAGTTTCAAATAATGTGAATGATTAATTAAACATTTTTTGCACCGTAAATAAATAAACAATCTTTTTAGCTTAGCACACAATGAAAAGAAAGTAGGAAAAATACCCGCTACAAGGGGGTCGAAAATTACAGTATTTAGGGTACCTACGTAATAAATTGTCATTTTCTAATCTTTAATTGTTATGCTCCGACATCGGTTCTAATGCGAGTGCAGCAGATTAGATGTTAATAATTACGTAATAATATCGCAAACGCATGAGACCCATTTTGTCTTCACTAGCCGCGGTGGTCCAGACGGCGAAGACCGTAAGTTTTGACAAAAAGCAGACTAGTTTAAAGTAAAATAGACATTTCCTAAAATTTATCTCGTCTACGGGTGAAATAGATCGTAGGAGTAGATCGCCGAACCACCCATAATGTCGATAGATCACATCCCGAAGTGTGATATATCGTCTATGTAAATTCAATACCGCGTATGAGCCAATTATTTCAAAATACATTTTTTGGCTCTTTCAGTTGAACGGCACACGCCATATTGATTGGCGCATTCAAATTTTAAAATTGATCAATAGACTGTTTGCACTCGGCTAAAGTCAATACCGCGAATAAACTATCCCCAAAGAAGCAAGTTCTTTATTGTCCCTCTTGAACGTTTTGACAAATGGCTCTTCCGCGATATTGGACTTACACCAACGATATGCAATCGAACGGACCCATTAGCCCGGGTTCAGGGAATAAACATTAAACAAAAACAATAGCGTGACTAAAGAGTAATTGCTTCCGAGCGAATTGTTTCTCAAGAAAAGCATTGTGAAAAGAGGCAGTGTTAAGGCGACATCTAACCAAGTATTTATTTATTAATAAAAGGCGATATCTGTCGCTCTATGGAAATATATTATTTTAATTAGAAGCAATAAAGTGTTCAAAGGAGAAACATCTCTTTCAATTATTTTAACCTGTGCACTATTTGTGACCAAAGGAGACATATTCTCCTTCACATGCATCAAGAAGATGCAACCGGAATAGACCAGATTCATCAGTGTTCAAATAGGTAGCTCATCCGAGTGTGTAATACGATCCCACTACCCGAACATCCATCAAGTCCCGTCCCCAAAAACTCCCGTTCCGAGAATTTCCCTTCCAGACTAGTGAAGTGATTAACCTACCATCACGCCGTTTCCCCGCAGGAGTAGGCAGAAAGGATAGAGCGTCAAACTTGTCAGTCCTGATATACAATTTTTGCCTCTTCCACATTCACATATCTTTCTTACTATTCTCTCTTCATTCATTCGTTCCATATGACCAAACCACCGAAACGAGCTTTTTGAAAACATATTCACTTAAATCTTCATCTTTACTCGATTGTAAATAGATCTGCCACAAATATGCCTAGGCAATCTCATTTCCACCGCATTTTAGTCTGCGTTCGTTCCTTTTCTGCCAGCTCCAGGCTAAAAAACAACAACAATACACCAATGTAGATACCAGCCAGTCGGCGCCCCATAAATTTCTAATTAATATAATTCAGAATTAAAATGACGATACTGATCAAGCATTAATAATATACAGTTTAAGTGTTAGGTTGGTGGTAAAATAAAAGAGTGATGATTGGCGTGTTGATCTTTATTGTGACAAAGTTTGATAGAACAAAGAATACAGAATTACAGATGCAGAAGTCAGCGTGAACTATGAAAATGCAGCGAAGCAAGTCGGCGGTCTCGGTGGAGCGGCGAAACAAAAGAAAGGTCGTCGGTGAAGGATCGGGCCACACCTGTAGCGGAAACCGGCAGCGCTATGTCGCTAGTATCGATGCCGGCCGAGACGGCGGTAAATTTGAAATCCTGTCCTCTACATAGTAATGAATGGGTAGGTTAGCGTCATATCAGGAATGTTTTAGATAAAGTATGTTTTATTTAGCTAAAAATATAAATATTGTAATAAACGTAAGTATGTCTAGAAAATTCAAGTGTGCGAATTTTATTGTAATAAATTCATGTGTCAATTAAATGATTAATGTAATAAGATGAATATGCATAGAGATAATTTTAATTGTAATTAATAATAAAAAAACTACCGGTGAAGAAGAAAAATATTATACCTAGAAAAAGGGGTGCCCTCTCACTGTAAGAGCGGCCAATGAAATGGTCGCTGGTTTTGAGGATGGGATCGAACGGTGAGCGCAGCACCACTCCCACTCAAACAGATTTTAAAAGGTTGGACGCTATCGCATAGAAGCTAGTCCACTGATAGGCCATGTGAGGTTAATCTAAGAGAGTTGAACAAATCCGAGGGCGGTCACGAGAAGCTGCTAGCCCATAAGTTAATCGGTCACGTGAAGTTAGTCCGAAGGTCTGGAGATCAGCCACGAGAAGCCAGCCACAAGTAGTAGTATAGAAGTGAGTCAGCATGCGAGGGAGTAAATTGACCAAGGCAGTCTGGAAGTAACTGCTCAGCCAGTCATCAAGCCAGCCTGGAAGCCGTCACCAAGTCAGTCTGGAAACACCCACCCAGTCAACCGTTGAGCCAGCCTGGGAGCAGTCGCCAAGTCAACCCGGAAGTTGTCGTCAACTACGCCACTTCGCCCGGCCAAAGACCGGACCCTTAAAACAAGACTCCAGCGAAGCAATGCGGATTAATAATATAAGGCAGAAATTAAATTAGGATGAAGTTACCATAAGAATGTATACCTGCCCATGACGTGTGTAGTATATAGTATCTAAATATTTGTCTTTTCATGTTTCTGTTAGTCAACCTGTCCATCTTCAGTGACCATCGCCACCCGTAGGTTTGATTGCACGTCAGAGAGAGGCAACATAAGCCGGAGGCCGCTTCTTTCGTGTGACGACGACACCTGAACATATCACAATGAATAATTCCTAGCTTCTTTAATTCATATGTGTAAAGCATTGCTATTTATAATCGTGTTGTATTTAAATTAGCATATTTTCTACCACAACTTTTTCTGGCCTGGCCGACAGCCAATTGTTCAAGTAATTGATAAACGAGAGTGGCGCCTTGTTATCGTATTGCAAAGAAAGTAGGTCAGTAATATTTTCATTAGTTGAAACGAGTACTTATAATAGAAAGCTCTTATCTTCAAGGATGAATCATAAGGAACAAATGAAGTTTATTAATTCTTGTTTGCCAAAGATATCTTTTTATCGCGAGTACCCCTCTTGGGTGACAATTTTTTTTTTGTGTCGATTTAGCTCGGGGCTATGGTCTGCATTCAAGTGTATTAATAAATTCGTCTCGCCATTTCTTTATTTTTAGTCTTGGCATCACTGAACAAAACGTCATTCGGTCGGTAATACAGGCAGTTCATTTATCACCGAAATGGCCGCCGGTCCTGTTCGAACTTCGGTCGCCTGGCCGAATAGTAAAGATGATTACGAACTACGAGATGTTATCGGTGTGTATTATCCGCAAAAACATTAACTGTTTACTCAGGAATCATTATTTAATAATTTGACCTCGTTGGAGTTAGCCATTTCGTCATAAAATAAAAATACAACCGTCGAAAGTACCCGGTTTATTTTCGCCCAGTGCATCGAAAGTATTCCGCCGTGTCAAATGTTTTTTTGGTTTTATTTTTGTTTGATTTCTCTTTCCAATCGTTTGTTCGTGTTTTTAAATAGATAAACTTCAAAGGGTGCCGCGAGATTATAGTCGGCGCTTTTTATGACATAACAGTTTCGATGTAACGTGTGACAATATTTGCCGGTGTATGTCAGTGTTTGTAAATATTTCCTCAGTGCGGAGTACTTACGACACTGCGGGCTTTTATTTACTTAGATTTTCGTCACTGCATCTATTTATTGTAGGCAATATTAGCAAATACGCGGCGTCGCTTCGATTATACAAACATGACCGATTTCTTGTGTGCCCAGTCTGTCGCTGCGAGTTTTTCTCGATTGCGCAACTTTGTAGCATTAAAACTCCTAATATTGAAGTGTCACTATTGTCCCATGACTGCAGAACCATGACGAATCCAGATTCGATTGTTAGCGCTAAAATGCTGACAATTACGATTGGAATACATTTTAATGATATGGCCTCTCTTTTCAATGACAAATTCTGTTTTCGCCAAAATTGTACGTGCAAGATATTAACATAATATATTTAGAGCAGTCTTATTGAAATGATTATTCTGCATGTAGTTGATGGTAATACATAAGTTATTAAGGTTAGGTTAGATTCATCATTTGAGGAGAAGAAATGAGTTAGGCTAGATTGGTAGGAATTTGCCTCTTTGGACATATTAGTGGGCCTAGAGCGAGACAGTAATTACCAAATACAAGGTAACATAATTTTGTAAAATTCTTGATACAAAAAAAAGTTTCTTGCAAGTGAATTTATAACACTTCACAAATATGTTTAGAATGGCCTGATCACTGTTTGCTTTAAGAGGAAAAAAGATCTTTATAACAATTTGCAGATTTTTGACTTTTCTCATTATGTGGCAATTTATTTTTCAACATTAAAATCGATTGACTAATATAATGCATTATTTCAAGTTTATGAGATTTAATAATATATAAACAGAACAGGAACCTAATTTTTGAAAGATAGAAATATATATCAGGCCCTTTCTTACTGTTCTTTCTGTGTGCTCACTTGTCATTTTAATAAGTATTATTAAAGTAGTTATTTCGTTAACATTTTCTCCTATTTATAGTGTTTTTGTATTCTTACATAGTTGATAATATTAACTGTTCTATAAATAGTTAAAAAAACATAGATTTATCATTAACATTTATTGAATATGATATAAGTAATTTTAAAACAGGATTTTATTTTAGAGATATATTTTTACAGATTGTAGAAAAATATATTACATATTTGATATTATTGAGTTATGAGACACTTATTCAATTATGATATTTATACTATAAAGATTTTAATTTTCACAATTGTAATGATGTGTACATGGATGAGACTTTGATCTATCATCTCAGAGATTTCTCGGTAAAGATCGGTATGTATCAATTGCGTCATGCAAAATACATCAATCAATCAATTTGCTCCGCCCTCGACTCTGATCTGACCTTTACGCGCTTTCGAGATGAGTCTCTGAGACATGTCTCATTCATGTACACATGTTATAAGTCGAAAAAAGATCATTAAAGGCCCTTAAGATTATATATTTATTCAAGCGATATTTTTTCAAAATCTGAAGACAGTGTTATTTTTTGAAAGAGACCCCTTTCCTACGTTTATTATCAAATAGTTATATATTTATTTTAATTTATTATCAGAGTATTTGTGGTCGCCCTCAACTTTTTATTTGCTCTATTTCCCCCCCCCTGCAGTATTTGTACATTAGTTACCCACATCCATACACTAATCAAATTACCCAAGTGATTAATTTTAATTAAAATTGATAAGTAGTGTCTATTTTTCCATTTACCTGATAATATGACAGAAGTGATAAGGTTGTAAATACTCGTACGTCATTCAGTAGATACCCACTCAATTATCTATGGCAATTAACATGTATGGTATGTCGGTTAGCGCAACAGCCTGTTCTCATGAAACAGTAAACATATATTACTGCACATTAACACTTTGATTGCGAAACTAAATATTTTTCTTTCACCTAAATACATACAGTAAAATTCTGAGAATCTGAATTTGTGAGAGACCGGATTTTCAGATTTATTTCATTTCTCAGGCGGTGGTTTTAGTATTCCAATTTAAGGAGACGTAAAGAAATAATATTATTTGATTTATTCACCATGAAACATCTTGAAATCATTCATACATATAAAAATTTATGCAGAAAAATATTCTTAATAATTGTCGACAAATGAGAGTAGAAATTATTCACTGTAAAATTTAAAAAATCACACTTGAATCGGAACTCTCTAAAGCTGTTAGAAATACAAAGGAGATCTCAAAATTCCAGTTGTGTTATTTCCAGTTCAGATTGTTGAATTTTTAATGCCAGGATTTTTGTATTTTTGCTGTAGTTACAGAGACTAGTTTAGCAATAAATAAATGTCCATCGCTCCACAATTGTTGAAGTTAAAAGGGATTGTCGCCTGTGTTTTCATCCTGCTATGACATGGAATAGTGACATAATGATAGAATAAGGTGTGTGAAAGGTTTGAATGAAGTTAGATTTAGTTTTGGCTGATAGTGAACAAATAAAAATGCATGTGTTCACTAGAATACTCCCATTTAAAATGAGAAAATTTGAGAACGAGTTTAGAAATCTTAACTAGATTTTTTGGAATATAAATAAGATTATTCAGTATTTTTTAAATAGAGATGCATGCTGACGAATACATGTTGCATCAATATTCTTACTATTTTCAAACATACTATGAAAATTAGTTTCAAATTCAAAACAGTTTCAAAAAAATGTAATTTGGTGATCTCAGCATGAGATTCTTACTATCCCACACTATATCTACTTTTATACTATTAGTTTTACCATCTAACATACTTTTGTACTTATATAATACATATGCACTTCTAAAAAATGACTTTTAATTAAATTAATCTAACACACTTCTGTACTTATATAATACATATGCACTTCTAAGAAATGATTGGTAAATGGAATCTTAAGTACTCTCTTAATAAGACAGTAAAATTTGTAACCACCTAACTTACCATCATACAGTTTTACAACTCAGGTAGGTATAGAGAATATAGGGCTATACTCTTCTGTCTTGACACAACTCGCATCTCATCAAATTCACACATGTTTTTTGACTTCAAATTGTAGCAGAAATCCTTTAAATCATTTCTTTCATCACTCTTGTATAATGTAACTATACTTATGCTTCATAATTAAAATTGAATGGTTTAATATAATTTGATGTTTTAATTTTTTTTAAATACATAAATTTGCAAAGATCTGGTGCTTGTTAGGGTCTATGTCGCCCACAAGATGAGTGTGAATGGATACGAAGAGAACTGTTTGAAGTATTGTAAGATATGTCGCTTTGTAAGACAAGTGAAAAGAATTCCTTCTTTCAAGCAAGTTGTATTTTAATTGACTCTTATATAAAAATAAATATATATTTAATAAAGAAAACACACTTCGTCTATATCACTATTTATTAATTCAACTCAACATGTTTTGGGACCAATAGTCCCTTCTTCAGTATACAATATATACTAAAATTAAAATTGCAAGTATAGACGTAAACAAAACTGTAAATATAAGTGGCGGGAGAGGATAAGAAAGAGAAGGGTGGGTAATTAATGTGAAAACAAATTTCAAGGGTGGCTATTTTCAAAAAGGATTTGGTTATTATGGTGCCATTTTCAATAATTATTTAAATTTTCATCTTTTTTTTTTTTACAAAAATGTGGGTTTTTATTATTTATTATATTATATTATAAGTTATACACTAGATTTGACTTTTTTAAAAACTATTACTTAGAACCTTTACACTAATTTAAAACTAATAAATTTAATGTTATTTGTCATAATTAAGACAATACAGGCAGTATAAGAAAGACCGTAACCATTAAACACATTTTCCGCGTGCCACAAAATTACCTTAATATGGAAAATTCTTGCATGTACAAAATATGTTTTTATAATCTTGAAGCCAAGGTTACGGAGGCAAATGAACAAAATGTTAAAAATTAATAGTGTTATAAACCATTCAATTAGCAGGACATAACAATTTTCAATGTTTTTAAAATACTTTGTTTTAGTGAAAACATACGTTTTTAAATAATAATAATAATATATTGTATTTACTCATATGCATTGAGGCTTCAGCTACTATTTAAAATCAAGTTTTATATCAAAAACAATAATTTTGTACAATAATATTTATATCGATCCTATTAATTGGTAAAGTTTTTTACTTCATTCCGCCTATCCCGAGCAGCATGACAGACGTTGAATTTGCACTCTGGTAAATTACCTTAAAAATTGCCGAAAATGTGTTTTCATGCATATTTTATCCACAATATGAATTAATATTGAACTTATTCAAAACATTAGTTGCAAATTTCATAAATTATTAATAATAATGTTTTCTTGAACAAAGCGAATAAATATTTTATGTGCATTATTTTTATGTAAGTCGCAATTTAATATTTTGCTTGTATATAACACTGTTGTATTTTAAACACTAGCTGTTGTTTCATATATACTATGCAAGGATGAAACGAGCAGCTCGCAAAACGGCAATGTGGTTTTTTAAATTGATAATATTAAACAAAACTAGAAAATGCATCTGACATAATAATTTTAAATTTAGAACATTGATTTAAGCGACCGTCTAAATATATGTAGGTACTCTGTCTGATTTCAAAACATATTCATGTATATGAATTGGGTACATGGATAAATGATTTAATTTACAATGTATTCATTCAAATGACAACATTTTTATTTCATTCCATAATATTAATATGAAAAAACGTGGAAAAGACTAGATACGAGTTATTTTTGACACTTGTATGAAATGTGAGAAAATTAACAATTTTATTGTCGTCTCTATTCAAACCTTACTTTTTAATTTTAGTATACATTGTATTCCGAAGAAGGGACTACTGGTCCTAAAACATGTTAGTAATCAATAAATTCATTATTAATATAAAATGTTGCCACAAAATAAACTTGCATTTATTGAAGAAAAAAGTATACATTTTACTGGTGTGCATTTATCGAGATTCCTACAAACACCGAAGCGCTTAAAGATTTCGCACCACACGTAGATATTGCATGAAAGAGCGGCCTAGAAATCAAGTATTCTGAGTTTGTCTTGTCTATTTTTGTGAAATATAATGTTACCATCATTTAACAATTCTAATAACCAAATGAATTTGATTATAGGAATCGGTGCAACAGCCATTGTGTATTCGGCATACTGCAAGCCTCGCTCAGAGAAATGTGCCATCAAGAGGATCAATTTGGAGAAATGGAATACTTCCATGGAAGAACTCCTCAAAGAGATTCAGGTATCGTGTCACCTACCTTTTGTGTATGGTTGTTAACAAGCTTGACATGTGTAGATAGATTGATGGTGACTATTAGGTAACTGGTATCATTTAGGATATCCCTGGATCGATACAATATAATGTAATTATGTTGTGAAACTAAGCTCTATTAAATTTGGTTCTATTTTCGATTGTTACAAAGATATGTTATTCAATATTTTGCATTTTGACTAAACCTTACACCCGGACTGTGAATTGTATAGACTAATGAATGTTTATAATTAAAATATGTACATTGACTTAGGTTCTACAGAAAAAATAATATATCTCAGACTCTTTACATTTTTTATATTTGGCATAATAATCCACAATGATTCAGTTAATGAAAGCCAGGACTTAAAAATATATATTTGTTAATTTCTGCCGCTATCTAACATTCACATACCAATTTTATATCAGTTAAATACCACTTTTAATTAGGTTATCTCTTTTCAAATTTATTTCAAGGATCACAGATTATATTTGTTTTTCCAGGCGATGTCAAGCTGCAACCACGAGAATGTGGTCACATACTACACAAGTTTTGTGGTCAAAGAGGAATTGTGGCTGATTTTACGACTTTTAGAAGGTGATTGAGATTATATATGTATTAAATTTAGAAATTACAAAAAGTGATTTCCTAATTGTAACAGCTTCGGTACACGGATGTACATGATAGAGTGGTCTCATTCCACACACATCAGACATTCTCCTCACTAGATGCACGGGCAACCATGTTTGCTTCTGTTCAGACGATCTATGATATGAAGAAACGAAGATCTTCTGAAGCATTATTTGTTAATCATTGAGAATATGTATATTGGAAAAGTTGGGTATATTAATTTACAAAAGTATGATATCTTCATGCTGAAGTGCATGTTTGCTGCAATGTTTAATATTTGTTTATTAATCCAATGTTTACGGCAAAATCACAACTGTAATCACACAGTTTTGAATAATTTGTCACCATTTTCTTCTGCTCCAGGTCATGATGGTTTTTAAGACTTAGGTTAACTGTTGTCTTCCAGCAGCCCACGTTCCATGTTCTGCCTTTGGTGGGTGACATGGTCTCACTTTAAAGCGGACTACAAATAAATAAAATCTTCGATGGCTTCATTGGATATAATGATCTGAAAAATAATAATTTGCGATTTTCCCGCCAGGTGGCAGTCTTCTGGATGTCATAAAGCATAAGATGCGCGTGGCCAACTGCAAACACGGGGTGTTTGACGAGGCCACCATCGCCACCGTGCTGAAGGAGGTGCTGAAGGGGCTGGAGTATTTCCACAGCAATGGGCAGATACACAGGTGAGATGATGTTGCTTCAGGATATGGAAATCTGATAAATTCTTTAAAAACAGCTAACTTATTATTTTCTGAAATATCGCATCATCCGTTTTCTATCTACTGCTGAATTAAGGTTTTGCCTCTCACTTTTCTCTGTACATTGTTATTTGCTGCCTTGTGTTTCTGCAGAGTTTGATGATTTCACCGGTCTAGTGGGTTTTTTCTTGATTCCTCTTCTCCCTACCCCTGGATGACTAACGATTGTCTGTATCCTAGGCGATACGGCCTGCCCTGCCCATTGCTATTTCATTTTCTTGACATATTCTATCGTATCTTCTATCCTTGTTTGATCTCTCACTCAGAGAGGATAGAATGTCACACTCTTCTGTTCTGGTACACCGCTCCTGCTTCGTTCACTTTCATACGTCTTCTCATGCACGCTCTTAAGTTGTCAAAGCTTTTAACAGAGCCATCCTACAGTGATTGGTTTCGTGGGCACCCTCTTTTCCTGATGCTTTCAACATTTGCATTGTATATCTTCCGTTTTCTTATCCATACATTTAATTTTCTGTGTCTTGGCTTGATGCTCAACATACATTCTTCCATGCCCCTTTTAGAGCTCTCTTTCACTGACAGTCCACGTGTTTCAGTCAAACATGAATGCTGAAAGTATGGTAGAATTGGTAGAACACGTTCTGTTTTATAGTGGAAGATGACTTATCCAAATGGACTCCAGCCAGGAATCCTGCGAACAATCTCTTTAGATGTGGCTCTGGTTATGAAATTTCTGTTTTCTAAAGTATAGTATTTGTTATTAAACTGTAATAATATAGATGCATGTACAGGGATGTTCAAAATAATTTTTGTTGAACATGATATTCTCTATTATATTTATCCCTAGGGACATAAAGGCCGGTAACATCCTACTGGGTGAGGATGGCGCTGTTCAGATAGCTGATTTCGGAGTGTCTGCCTGGCTGTCCACCGGCCAGGACATGTCCCGGCAGAAGGTGCGGCACACCTTTGTCGGCACCCCGTGCTGGATGGCCCCCGAGGTCATGGAACAGGTCAGTCAAGGCTCCATAGTACACTGGTTACTTTTGTCAGAATAAAGATCCTGTTACCAATTAAAAAATAATCATATAACAATTATGTTATGTGTTATGTTATTGGAATCAAAGAAACTAAACTTTTTAGTAATATGGAGATCACATTAAGGGCGAGCTTTAATTTTTTCAGTTTGAAATTCGAGAATTTATACATGAATTAGATATGCTTTCAAGACTAAGTTTTTACATAGTTAAATTTGTAACAGAAATAATTAATGACATTATTTGTTACGTAAATCATGTGAGAAAAGAAGGTTAGAAAGAGACGACAATAAATAATATGTTCTGAATAATTACAACTTCACAATAAGAATGTGTTCTCCTTAAGACGCAACTTTCATTTTTCCAGTTTGAATTTCGAGATATTTTGCATTTTGCATACCCTTTCAAGATGAGACTAATAATAAATTTTTTTACAATATCAAGTAAACATAAAAGTGCGTTATTTTTTACGCAAATATTGCTAGAGTGAAAGGTATCAATAGAAAAGGACAAGTATACAATTGTTGGTTTTCTTAAATTCCTAGGTAATAAGCTATCAGAAAATAGCCATTTCTTCTACATTCATAATACATATGTTTCCATTTGAAAGTATCAAATGAAAATTAAATAATTTGTTAAAGTTCTCACTTAAGAATTGTTATGTTTATGATAAAAACCATTGTTTGTGTCGATAAACATATGATTATAAAATATTACAATTTTGCCCCGATTTATAAGGAAAAAATGAGGTAAATTCATACTGATAAATAACATTGATAACTTTTTTGAAGCAGCTGTATTTGTGAAGAGAAAACTATTTATGCTAAAATTATATAATAATCATACTCCGGTTGTAATAAAAAAAACTTTTTTTTTTAAAAATATTTATGTATTGTTTTAATAAACTACATATATATTTAATATTAAAATATAATTGAAAATATGACAAAAGTATTATAATTCACTGTTAAATAATTAGTTGTTCATCGAGCATATTATCGTTCTTCAGAATTTCGTTGTTTTTTCTTTACACATATTCAAAACAAAATTTGATCCACACATATTACACTTTAAACTGAATTTAGAAATAAAACTTTATGTTCTTTCTTTCACATATTCAATATTCGTTCATGTGCACCCAAACATCGATTTGTGGGAGTAAATTTGAATAAAAACCCACATTTTTGTAAAAAACTCGAAAATATGAATTATTATTGCAAGTCGCGCCTTAACAATAAAATTGTTGATTTTCTCACATTCAGGCATAACTCGTGTCTAGAGGCTTATCCATGAATTATCCAAGTTTCTCATTAATATTATGGAATGAGTGGTGTTATTTGAATTAATCTATCAAAAATTAAACAATTTTTCGAAGTACCTAATTCATGTACAGTGAAACCCTCTTAATACGTTTTCCAAGGGACCATAAAAAAATTTCTTAACTGGGAAAACGTATTAACAGTGATTTAAATTTTGCCATGATTTATTTGAACATAACATCTAATATTGTATTTTAACTAACATTACACTTTTATTATGATAATCAAGAAATGAAAATATTTTATTTAAAAAAAATTAAAAAAACAATTTATTCTTGAAAAGTTACCCATATGAATATATATTTGAAAATCACCCGAGAGAAATTAGGTCATAACAACTGAATTTAAATTTTCATCGCCATTCATAATCAAACAGGTAGATAAATTTAAATAAAAAGAACAAAATAACAAATTATTTATTTTTAAAATAGTCCTTCATACTAGGTTGTTTTATTTTTTTTTAATATAATTGTGTCGTAAAATTGTCTATTTCCAATACATTATCAATTTTTTTTTTTGGTACATATGGAACATAAAAGTACCTGAAAAGTAAAATACCTAAACTGCAAAAAAAAGTAGAAAAAAAAATTATAAAACAAAATTAAAATTATTAGAACACATTCTGATTGTGTATTAGTAAGTAAGTTGTAATTATTCAGAACATAGGTCTGTGATATTTTAAATATATACAATATTATAAAGATATATATATATAATATTATAAAGATATACATATAAAATCAATTTTATTGAAAAATATTGTTGAAATAATTAATATATTTAATTCATATTTAAAATATCACAGACCTATGTTCTAAATAATTACAACTTCACAATAAGAATGTGTTCTCCTAATAATAAAGTTGTATCAATGTGTCCAAAATTTAATAAAAATTAATTGATAATTCTGGCGTCTGCTATCAGTTTACTCAAAGGTATTTGAGATTCTGTAAAAATAAGGTAGATGGCTCTTTCAAATAATGGAACTATTAAATGTATTAATATCAAAAAAGGTAACATATAGGTTCGAAAATTGTCACTAAAAATATTGTCGCTGTAGCATAGTTGGATAATGCACCTTCCCCGGTTAGGAAAGAGATCCAGGTTCGAATCCCGGTGGCGCAACAACAATATTTTTCGATAAAATTGATTTTATATGTATATCTTTATAATTAATATATTTAATTCATATTTAAAATAAAAACATTAAATATCTTTCTATCTAAATAGAATAAATCGACATAGCAAAAAGTAGAACCACTGACAAGACCAAAATTCTAATTATTCAGTGTTTTTGTAGTAGAATAAGGGTAGGTCAAAGGTATTAGGAGATAAAATACATATGACAAAAGATGTAAATGCCGGTTGGTTGCCTCAGTCCGACGAAAGTTCGTTCTTTTTACAAAATGTAAAAAAATTTGCATGACAAGACGTATCATATCTCTTCCTGCCCAACTTGAAGAATGCACATTTAAGAAAAGTACCATTTGTAAACATAAACCTGTTGGACTGCATACCTAAAATTTGTCCCTTTTGATAAGTTTCACATAATTTATTTGTACACTCAACATATCGAGACATCACTGTAATGTCAAGAACAGTCGATGGCAGGCCCGAATTTACAAAAATATGTTAATAATATTTTTGTCCTTAATTACGATTTAAATTTTTAATCACAAATATGATGACATTATTTTTCTTTATTTATTTATTTTGTGCCGACGTAAAAAGTCAAGCAAATAAAAAGATCAGCCGGTTATGTTAATTCAGTTGTCAGTGCCCTGTGGTTTGCTCTATTTTGTTTATTTGTTAATATTCTTTCAAATACGTATCGATTGCGAAAATAATTAATTTTGTAATTTTATTTGTCAAGAAATATTAATCAAAGCTGAACCAGAAGTAGTTAAAATGAAACAGCTCCCGATGAAAGCAGTTCCCTATGGTTTCTCCGAAAACGGATGCTATCAGATTTCGAACATTATAATAAAAATATTTCTTTTTATGAGTTAAATTAATACATAAATCGGTTTCGAAAAATACCTTTTCTTTTATGCAAAAAAACATGCTTTTAGTTAGTTTATTTGACATTCTGATGATGGAAATGATATTTTCCGAAACCGGTTAGTGTATTAAATTTAACTCATAAAAGTGGTTAAAAACAAAGTTATAAATAATATATATATAAATAATTTTGTGAACTACAAGTAAGGGTACTAGTTGCAAAGTCAACAACTTCCATTATTATTTGTTCTAACTTTTAATGCAGTTGTCTTTTCATACAATTTTTAAAGTGTTAATTTATGAGCAGCAAACTTCACTCATTTTTATATTAATTGGTCATTCAAAATCAGTGTTTGTTGCAAAATCAATTGCTTTTCGAAAATTTTCAACTCGTATTTTTAATACATATGTATCTACCCCAAAAATATAATGTTACACTCAGTATACATAATACGATTACACAATTTATTCAGATAATTATAAATTCAAAATTTGAGGAAGCAATTCAATACTTGGAATTCCCAAAATAAATTGAAGGTTCAGGCAGAGGAGTATAATTAGGGTAATACGAGCAAGGAGATGAATATAAAAATGTCAATGCACTACATATTTTGTTAATTTAATTTATTAATAAGTTTATCATAAAATGAGGCCTAATTCAATGCGGGTCATCGTAAGAGTTAAGTAAATTGTTGAATACTCTAAGAATTTATTTTAAGGGTTTTTCTGCCTCCTAAGCAATTAAGAATATTTAAAGGTTAGTGGAAATAAAACAAAATTACCAATGCAGCTCTGGTATTGTACATGCTGATTGTATTGTTTATGATGGCTGGGGTTCTGGTTTGTTGATTTTTGGGATTTATTTTGCTTGGGCACTATGTTTTATTGGCCTATTCAAATATTACCATTTTTGTAAATGGATAAACTTTAATGATACATGGAAAAACCTATTTAAAGGTAGTTAATTTTATTACACCCTTTGAAAGAATATTACATTCGTTTTTAGAAATGTCAAACAAAATTACTTTTGCGAAAAACGTATTACATGGGTTTTTTTGTATGGATAAATTGAGTTCTGTCATAAATATTTTTATTTCTTAGGCGGGAAACTAATTATTTGGAAAACGTATTAAACATAAAAAAAATATGTAATTTGTATGGGACCTATTAGGCGGAAAAACATATTAAAGAGGAACTTATTAAGAGGGTTTCACTTTATATGAATATGTTTTGAAATCAGACAAAGTACCTACATATATTTAGATGGTTGCTTAAATCAACGTTCTAAATTTTAAAAAATTATGACAGCTTCAATTTATTATTTTGTTTAATATTATCGATTTAAAACGCCACGTGGGCATTTTGGTGATATTCTGATTCATAATAACATTATTTATGAAACAGACACCTTGTGTGTAAATTGCAACAGTGTTATATATAAACAAAACAATTAATTGCGACATACATGACAATTAAAATTATCGTATTCTATAAAACTGAAAATATATTATTTAAAAACTGATTATTGTGTTTTTGATATTAAACTTAAAAAAGTCTAATCTACTGTATAACTTATAATATAAATGAATAACAAAAACCCACATTTTTGTAAAAGGAATATTGGAATTATCATTGAAAGTAGCCCCTTAATTAAAATCATAAGTATGCATCACAAATGTTTTGCATCTTATTCAGAATATATTTGAATGTATGTAATATTCAATTCATTCATTTATTATTTCAGGACCATGGCTACGACTTCAAGGCGGACATCTGGTCATTTGGAATAACGGCCATCGAGATGGCAACAGGAACCGCCCCATACCACAAATACCCGCCCATGAAAATCCTCATGCTCACGCTACAGAATGACCCTCCTAATTTAGACACTGGTTAGTGTAACATAACATTTTTAATAGCATTATTTGTTTATATTTTATTTTAATAATATTTACACCATAATCAATCTTGGTAGGTAGTGATTTTATTTTAATTATGTACTGCATCATGTGATTTTTAACCTAGTCGGGGCTGTGAATGTGCAAAACTTATCATGTCGCGTCAGGCCATGGACGTGCTAACATGTACGCACTGTTTGATCTTAAGTACGCATGAAGAATCACAATTTTCCACATGTCACCATTCAAAATTATACCGTCATTTATGGACAACAATCCTAAGCTCTCACAATATTTCTGAAAACTTTATATTTCGTAAAATCTGTAATTTGTCGATGCGCTTCATTTGACAGCTGCCAGAGGTCACTAGATTACTAGGTCACCTAAGAAAAAAAATTTAAAGGGGATTTTGCATCCTATTTGGTTTCATTTATTTTTGTTACTGTGATTTTTTGTTTGAAATTGTTTTTGATTATATTCGATATATATATCAGTTTTTTCACAAAATTGTATTTTTTAGTGTATTGTGGGCGAGTATTTCTATCTAGTTTTGATTTGAATTTGATTTTTTTCTTTATGTTAGTGATATTTAACTGAATTTCTGTGTGTGACTTTGTTTCTTTGTATTTTCTATACAAGTTTTTTCGTATTTCTTTTGGTGACTTAACATTAAAAAATTTGGTTTAAAATAACAAAAATAAGTGAAATTGTGATAACCTTGTTGTATATTTTCTTAAAAGATTTTGATAAACTTTTCATTTAAAAAATTTCCATCATATATTTGGATAACCTATTTCTTTGGTAAGTTTTTACACTTTTCTACCATATTGTGTTTATTTTGATTGTTTTTTATTAAATTTATTTTATGGAAAAATGGCTGGCCTACAGGTGTCTCCCATAATAAATAAAGCTGGCATTCAAAAGGTTAACTGTCAAATATTAATATTATTTTCCTTATAACTTATTAGACAATGACAATAATTTTTGGTTGGTTATCGCAAATACCTGATATCTGACTTTATATCAACTTCCTAAATCTTAGTCATATTTATTTATTATCCTTTTCCTATTGGTCATTTATAACATGTTTTTTAAAAATATAATTCAATAATATTGTACTTACTTGAGTGCCTGTTCCATCAGGTGCCGGTGACAAAGAGCAGTACCGGGCTTATGGTAAAACTTTTCGGAAGATGATTTGGCAGTGCCTTCAAAAGGACCCCACCAAGAGGCCCACGGCAGGGGAGCTGCTGAAGCACCCCTTCTTTAAAAAGGCAAAGGACCGCAAGTACCTCACTCAGACACTCTTGGCTGCCGGTCCTACGATGGAAACTAGGGTGCACAAGGTATCTGCTGGACTTTATTATTAATCACTTTTCTTTTTCTAAGGAGCTTTAAGATGGAAATGAAGCAGTTGTGATCATGAAAACGCACTTTATTTTGTATTAAACCCGACATAATTGGCAAATACAGTATATTCTCAGATTTTTATATAAAATGTATAATGTACAGTAAAATGGAATGCCCTGATTTCAATAGTGAATAAAAATTTGATTGGGTTGCTTATACTTAAAAAGTTATTAAATTCTGAAGTATTGAATTTTCACCTTACATTCCGACATGATTTATCTAAGGTTAACGGTAATTTATGCAAACTGTAGACAATGGCAGCCCCCGTAGTCTAGTGGATATAACATCAGCTTCCCATAGGAGCTCTGGGTTAGATTCATTCTCTCAAGCCTGGGTGTTTTGTGATGTTTTTCTCTACAGTCATTGCAGTGATAAAAATAATAAAATCAAGTTTGCATGGATGTTTGTACATAAATTAATACATAGTTAAATTAATAATTCTTATTCAACGATGAAAGTTGTTACCTAATGTAAATTGTTGACCGTAACATGTGCCTGTTGCAGGCCAGTCAGCGCCAGGCAGGCACGTCAGGCCGCCTGCACCGTTCCGTGAGTGGCGAATGGCTCTGGTCAGAGGATGAAGATGCGGAAGACGACAGCAGCTCTACTGCGGCAGAGAGTTCACCCGATAGGAGACCCATGAATCATCTTGACAGGGCAGACTCTAGTGATAGTGAGACAGTAAGTCAGTTTTATTGGTACCATTTCAAGTTCAGACCGTTTAAGACGGTTTTCACATAGGATCTATCTCAGCTTTACTTTTATCTACTCCGATTACCAAATTTTTGGCTATGAAGCTAGCATAGATTGATTTGAAGCTCCGACTGGGTAAGACGCTCTGGAAACAAAGAAGATTTTCAAAATTCAAATCAAAATTTAAGGGCCAAAAATATATTAATAATTTGGGTCTTGAAGTCTTGAAATTAACGGGATTTTACTATATTGAGAAAAGTTTATATTGAAAAAATACTTAACCTATTGACTGCTGGCTTTTAACAAATGTTGATTATATATTTTTGCTCGAGCACACGACAGTTGTGGGGGGAGCTGGCGCTGATGCAAAAATATGTATGGAAATGGTTCGCCCTTGGGTGTTGGCGACGTTGTCATAACACCCGTGGGCGTGATCGGCAGTCGATGTGTTAATAAAAGAATTCAAATAAACATGGCAATATTTCTTTTTACAATCCTCTCAATATAATAAATCCTCACAGTGCTCCAAGGCTGCCAGTAACTCTGTTCTGTTTTGTGTTTCAGGAAACGGAATATGAGCAAGGATCACTGACGGCTAACAGTGAAGACTTGGAACCGATTAACATGGTTCTTAGGATCCGGTACGTTCTATTTATTTCAATATTTTCATAATTTAATGTATTATTTAGTTGTGCATTTTTAACCTCTCTGTTTCTCTCGCACCTTCTTCACCCCCCATATCTCCATTTCAGTCTGTAAGAGAACTTGTGCTCATATTTATTTAAGTAATCCCTTCCGGCACTGTCCGCAAGAAATAAGTTGATTTCGTCAGTGTGTGAAAGGAAAGGATATTTCCTGTTTTATGATACAATGTAGCTGCTGTATGATATTAAAAAAAAATTCTGTATGACTAATACAGTAAAACCTCGTTAATTCGAACCCCTTTTATTTGAAATTCGAAATTTTCAAACGCTTCCAAGACCCAAATTGTCAGTTTCATACTTAGTCAACCTCTTTAACAAGAAAACCTCATCAACATGTAATACAAAATGATTTTCAGGCCCTCGTTTCAAAAACAATACATTTTTACCTCAAATTTTGAGCAAGTTATAAAAATTAATTCTCATTGTTTGTTTTCTCACTCATTCTCAGTATACTAGAAAAGATGACAAATATATCTTGTGCGTCCTCGATTTGAAATATTTATTTTTTACCGCGGCGCATTTACTTAAGGTCACATGCTTTTTTCTCTCGCTCGTTTTCTTTACATTAGAAAAACATAGCAAATATTATCTTTGCGCCCTTATACATATATATTATTTTACGCAGTTCTCTAGTTCTCCCAGCTGCTAGCTGCGAATGTCAGTGCTGTTCCGTATTATTACCATCATTATTTTTGTTTACGTAGCGTTTGTATATTTTGTTGTACAAACGTAGTACGCGGTTGAGTTCCTCAGACTTTTCCGTGTTTTATAAATTATTTAATTTGTATTAATTTTAATACAGACATTTCTCTTTCTAATTAAGTTTAGTGTCAAGGCATTTTAAAGAATGTGTAGTTAGCGTTTCTCAGATTTTCTCATATCTTGTTAATTATTTTATTGTCATTGTTTTATATGTAAAGAACATTATTTGTTTTTTTTTATGTGTTAGACATTTTGAAATACGCGAATGTGAGGTTTGTGTTTCTTAGACTTTTACGTATTTCATTAAATTTAAATTAAAACATTTTTATAATTTTGACTGATAATTTTATATTCTCGATAATATCATTAATGCGAAACTCATACAAAAGGCCGACAGTTGCTAAAAATCGAATTAATACAAGAGATTGACAAAAAATATTATCCAAAACAAAATTAATAGAAAAATACGTGACCCCATTAAGAGGCAACTTTCATTTTTCCAGTTTGAATTTCGAGATATTTTTGCATTTTGCATACCCTTTCAAGATGAGACTAATAGTTAATTTTTTTACAATATCAAGTAAACATTAAAGTGTGTTATTTTTTACGCAAATATTGCTAGAGTGAAAGGTATCAATAGAAAAGGACAAGTATACAATTGTTGATTTTCTTAAATTCCTAGGTAATAAGCTATCAGAAAATAGCCATTTCTTCAACATTCATAATACATATGTGTTGCCATTTGAAAGTATCAAATGAAAATTAAATAATTTGTTAAAGTTCTCACTTAAGAATTGTTATGTTTATGATAAAAACCATTGTTTGTGTCGATAAACATATGATTATAAAATATTACAATTTTGCCCCGATTTATAAGGAAAAAAATGAGGTAAATTCATACTGATAAATAACATTGATAACTTTTGAAGCAGCTGTATTTGTGAAGAGAAAACTATTTATGCTAAAATTATATAATAATCATACTCCGGTTGTAATAAAAAAAACATTTTTTTTAAAAATATTTATGTATTGTTTTAATAAATTACATATATATTTAATATTAAAATATAAATGAAAATATGACAAAAGTATTATAATTCACTGTTAAATAATTAGTTGTTCATCGAGCATATTATCGTTCTTCAGAATTTCGTTGTTTTTTTCTTTACACGTATTGAAAACAAAATTTGATCCACACATATTACACTTTAAACTGAATTTAGAAATAAAACTTTATGTTCTTTCACATATTCAATATTCGTTCATGTGCACCCAAACATCGATTTGTGGGAGTAAATTTGAGAAAAGAATTGGTATATGTTGACCACTCTTTTGCCATCCAATTTAGGAAGTTCACACGAGTCCACACATTCAATGCTCAGTTCGGGAACATCCTGAAAATAATTTATAATATTATTATTATTGTTATTTAGTTATCAGTATTTTTATGTCTAAAATATTAAAATACGTGTTTATTAATTTATATGACTATAACAAATACATTTGTGTCAATCAGACAGGTCTGTCATGTATAATTCTTTTGATAAAATTATATTTCTTTAAGGATATGTGTTTCCAATAAAAAATAATTTATCTGCACTACATAATATATGTATATTGAACTACATATGTAATTTATATTCTTAAATCGAATAGATAATTGCTATAGAAATGGTAAAAATTATCAACTTACGTTGTGATTTTTTTTCAAGAAGTTTATTACCATTTAAAATTTTGTTGGAACATTTCCTAGAATGTGTCAATGGATACTTTTTGACCGTAGGCATCTTGAGTCACTGGAGGTAGTCATTTCAGAACAATAATGTATATTTTCTTTAAGGATATGTATTTCCAATAAAAAATAATTTATCTGCACTACATAATATGTATATATATATTGAACTACATATGTGATTTATATTGTTAAATCAAATACGAGGGGCAAGTAAAAAATAAGGTTCCTACATTTTTTTCAGGTATAAGGTATTTTTTATTGCAATAAATAAGTAAACCATCTGAAAGCTTGTACTTTATTCTATTTTTCTACATAGTCTCCTGATTTTTCTATGCATTTTTCCTGACGAGTTATCCACTTCTGAAAACCCGCTTCGAAGAATTCCGCCGCTAGGCCGCCGATGAACTTGGTGACCGCTTCTTTCACCTCTTCATCTGTATTGAAGCGTTGTCCACCCAAGTGTTGCTTCAATTTCGGAAACAAGTGGAAGTCGCTGGGAGCAAGATCAGGGCTGTAGGGGGGGGGCATGGTCAAGCAATTTCCAGCCGAATTTGTCCAGTAGGGCGGTGGTCTGTCGAGAGACATGCGGGCGAGAGTTGTCGTGGTGCAGCCTAACGCCCTTGGTCAGCCTTCCTCTCCGGCGATTTTGGATGGCTCTTTTGAGTTTTGTCAATGTCTCGCAGTACCTGTCCGAATTGATGGTGGTCCCTTTAGGCATAAACTCGGTCAGCAAGACGCCTTTTCGGTCCCAAAACACCGTAGCCATCACTTTCCCTGCGGAAAGCGTCTGCTTAAACTTTTTCGGCCTAGGCGATTCAGGATGGCGCCATTGTTTGGACTGTTCTTTTGTTTCTGGAGTGACGTAGTGACACCACGTTTCATCTCCCGTAATAATGGAGTCCAAGAATTCTTCGGTATTCTCGAAGAAACCCCTCGGCACACTTGACACGATTGTCTTTGTGGGTTTCTGAAAGCATGTGTGGGACCCACCGCGCGCACACCTTGCGATAACCAAGTTTATCGGTCAAAATGTTGTCGATGGTTTTTTCACAAACCTCAGGAACCTGGACAGCAAGCTCCCGAAGCGTTACTCTCCGATCTTCGAGGAGAATGCGCTCAATCTTCGCCACGACTTCGTCCGACACCGATGGCCTCCCACTCCTTTGCTCGTCGTGGACGTCTGTGCGTCCTTCGGAGAACTCCCTGCACCATTTGCGGACGTGTTGGACGCTGATGCAAGCTGTGCCATAAACTTCTTCCATCTGTCGATGAATTTCAACAGGTTTAAGCTTCTTCGCGTTTAAAAATCGAATCACCGAACGGATTTCACACCTGGCGGTAACGGCGATGGCGGGTTCCATAGCGGATGGCTGTCAGGCCTTTACTGAGCGTCGCAGCGTTTGCTCCCGGTAGTGGGGATGTAGTTAAGGGACCAACAATCAAGGCGGTGTTGCCGGATTTCGCCTAGCATCTCGCGTGGCGAGTGTACAGCGTAAGGAACCTTATTTTTTACTTGGCCCTCGTAGATAATTCCTAAAATTGGTAAAAATTATCAACTTACGTCGCGATTTTTTTTCATGAAGTTTATTACCATTTAAAATTTTGTTGGAACATTTCCTAGAGTGTGTCAATGGATACTTTTTGACCGTAGGCATCTTGAGTCACAGGAGGCAGTCATTTCAGAACAATAATGTATATAATAATATATTATTGACTTTTAATGAGAACCAAATCCAACAAAAAATCACGAGTTCGCAAATTTCACGTTGAATCTTGTGAATGAATGGATTTCATGCGCTGGTTGCGCATGCGTTAGCCGCGCATGCGCTATCAGATTCTAAAATGCTCTGATCGGTTGACGCATGTTTTATGTTGAAATGTCAAAATTATAATCTGTTTTCATATAAAAACAGCTCAAAACCATACAATTTACAAAAATAAGCAATTGGTTTCGAGAATAAGTATAATATTCATTCATATTGCTGTCAAAATTTGTATTAAAATGTGTTTTATAGTCAAATTTAATTAAAATCTAACGGGAGTGCGGATTTCACGACTGCCGTGGCCGGTTTAAACGGTATTCTAACAGTGTGAGATATAATTAATAATATTGTATTTCATAAGACTGGAAATATATTATTTAAAAAATGATTATTGTGTTTCTGATATTAAACTTAGTTTTAAATAGTAGTTGAAGCCTCAAAGCATGTGAGTAAATATAGTATATTATTTAAAAACGTATGTTTTTACTAAAACAAAGTATTTTAAAAACATCAAAAATTCATCAAATGAACTGCAAATTGAATGATTTATAACTCTATTCATTTTTAACATTTTGCTAATTTGGTTCTCTACAGATTTGTCTCTGTAATCTTGGCTTCAAGATTATAAGAAAATATATTTAGTTTATGCATTAATTTATCGTATTGACTAAGTTTCGTACCATGCCTAAAATGCATCTCATGGTCGCGGTCTTTCTTATAATATTTGTATTGTCAATTATGGCAAATAATATTCAGTTTATTAGTTTTATATGAATGTAAAGGTCCAATCTAAGTAATAGTTGAAAAAAAAGTCAAATCTATTGAATAACTTCTGATATAAATGAATAATAAAAACCCACATTTTCATAAAAAATGCGAAAATATGATATATTATTGTAATTCGCGCCTTAACCACTACACCAACAAGCTACTTTTTTAAAAACATGTGTTTTCACTAAAACAAAATATTTTAAACACATCTAAAATTGATAATATGTCCTGCAAATTGAAAAGTTTTTAGTATCTGTCTTAATTGAGATTTGTCTCCGTAATCTTGGCTTCAATATTATAAGAAAATATATTTAGTATACGCAATAATTTTCCATTTTAAGGTAATTCTGTGGCAGGTTGAAAATATATTTAATGGTCACCATCTCTTATAATGGTTGTATTTTCTTAATTATGGCAAATAAGTTTATTAGTTTTATATTAGTGTAAAGGTCCAATCTAAGTCATACATTTAAAAAAAGTCAAATCTAGTGTATTATTTCTGATATAAATGAATAATAAAAACCAACATTTTTGTAAAAAACACGAATATATGATTTATTTTTGAAAGCGTGCCCTTAACGGTGTTTTGCGGAACTTCAAATTAACGTGGTTCTACGGTATTAATTTGATGGATGAAGATAGTGTTTAACAGCCACCATATTGAAACAAGATAGTGAATCAGGCTGGCTCACGAACTTAGTCATGATATGTATTTACAAGATTTTCAGAAAAGTTACATTGTTATCTGTAAGAATTAAGATATATTGTGTATATACAGAGTAAGTGTATCCCAGTAACCCAAACAGCGCCTACAGATAGGGGACATCACTAGTTACTAGCAACCCGTTGAGTGTCAAATAAGGTTATTCGAAATTCAACAGTTATTAGAATTTTTGTATTTTTACCAAAAAAGTTTAATATAAATTAAATGAAAAACTCTAACTTCTATAATAATAATGTGTTATTTAATTAGCCATAAACAAAAATCTAATAGCTTATGCAGTAGCTACATTATCACAGCATACGTGTGCCAAATTTCATCAAAATAAGTTGAGTATTTATGACATAGGGCTCATTTTTGTAATTTTAAATTTTTTGCTAATTTCTCAAAAATCACAAAAGTTCGAATAAGTTCTAAATCATTGAGTCAAATTCTGTATATACATTTTTTCACAAATCGTGGTTTTAGGGTCTTCATAGTCATGACCGACTAAAATTTTCCAGAAGTTGTGTCATGTGACCTGCGATATGTAGTATTTCCATTGAAATCTACTTTAAAAAAATATGTAAAATGTAACGGCATGATCATATATGCTGATATATGATTGAGACCTCCAAATGTTTTGTACATTTTAAATAGCTTTATGTTAATAAATATTATTTCACTTCTAGAAACTCACACCTGGAGTTAGATGATATTCGGTTCGAGTACTGCCCGGGTAAGGACTCGGCTATGGGTATAGCGGCAGAGCTGCAGGGCGCTGGATTGATAGATTCACGCGATGTGACGGCCATCGCCCAAAACATGTGCAGGCTGATTGACAATGCGTCGCGTGGCAATCCTGCTTCTGTCACCTTCAGGCTGGTACTGATTGATTTCACCACATATTATCATATTTTACTTTGACATGATTTTGAACTGATATGCTTATTGGTGTAGCGGTAAGGCATTCGTCTAATGATCAAGTGGTCGGGGGCAAGTTTCGGGAGACCAGCAAGTCAGTCCTATTTTCATATTATTTACCACTTGGTAAGAATATTGATGTGACATATTCTATGTGTGCATCTATTTTAAAAATATGCCTCATGTTAAATTTCCATTTTGTGACTACTAAACATTTCTAACATATTGTATAGATAAAGAAGGATCACGAAAGGAAGACGAGTGCCTCTAAGGAACATGGTCAGTCTGTATAATTTATAATAATGCTGTGTTAATTTTATTAAATTTTATTATTTCAGGATTCGGTTAGTCCAAGTGAAAACCTTGATGACAAGACTCTCATCGGTTTTGCGCAGATATCAATCGCCGACTTTTAAACGCTCTTTCATCACGCTCTCAAGAATAATTACAATCGTCAAGGGGCTGGCACTCTACACGTCGTCGCTTCATCGGTGGTCATCACTCATAATAGTGGAAGTTCATCGATAGTAATAATTATTATTGTTGATGATGGTAGAATTATTAACAGAGTTGATGGAATGATGATCATTGTTCAGCAATTTGTCACATTCCGGTTATTTAGTTTTTTCATAAATATATGTTTGCCAATAACCGATATCAAATATTGGGAATAAATTATGGGAGTTTATTAAAATATTATTATTTATTTAATCTCACCGACTGTCCATTTTTATTGGTACCGTTATGATAAAAATAATTCCTCCATTTAAAAAAAAATCAGCATCAGACATGTTCACCGTGAATAATAAAATCTATCTTTAAATCAGGCAATCTGTATTTATCGTACAAATTATATATTATTGTATATATTGTTTAAACACTATTTTGACTGCTATTGTTCACGGTCTTAGATTTATAATGACCAGTATTCTGACACTAGATTACGTTTATTCACCGTATTGGAGTATGTTTGAAATTATATAAAAAAATAAAAAATGGTGAAATGAATACTTTAAAATGACCACTGATGTAGAATTTTAGCGGCCTTTAGGAGCTATGAAATATACTCTTTTTTGTATATCGGCTATTCGTTGAAAGATTAGAAAACTGTAAAAACCAAATGGTTTGAATTTCAAAACCACATTCGCTTTTTAATTGATGATCTCATTATAAAATGTTTGCGATCATCAATTTGTGGCGGAAGGAGGGTGTGACATTGTGTAATTTGATTGTGTATATATATTTTTTTCTAATAATCAATAATATATATCCGAAGTTTTATTAGTAGTCTTATGCAATTGTACTTTAAATGAAAAAATATATAATTATCCCTTAAATGTAGAGTATTTTGATATGATACGTGTTAAGTGCCGAACAGTGGAACGAGTAAAGAAAAGTAAAGGTTTGACTCTTTGAGTGCCGACAAAATAATATTGTGGCTAAAATATAATCAGGAAAAATAGCACACGTTATGGGATTGATTTTAAAGTGAGAATATTACTTTTTTTTTTTTTACTAGTTTTTAGCGTTCAGAGAGTTAAAGAAGATTGTAAATGATGATGTTGTCATTTACACAGCAATTCCACGCTAACAATCTGACATATTTTAAGCTGATTAAAAAAAAACAGGATGGTTATTTTTTCAAATTGTTCCTAATACCTCTTACTCTCGGTTCATGTAGCTCCTTAAACCACCCTTGTACATCCTCTTTGACGACAGGCTGTTCTGCTGCGAGCAATTGTTTAATTATCAACACAATCACCACTATTACAGTTAAACTTCAATTCAGCTTTAAGTTTGTTAATGTGGAATTGTACTGTGACTGTTTTAGTGCCAAGCGAAAATAGGCCAAGATTCAAGTCATTGCAGAGCACTTTAAGAGGCTTTTTCATGCAACAATACGGAACAGTGATGATAGCTAAAAAAGTTAAATATTATTTATGTCAAAATAATGTTTGGTGCGTTAGTCCTTTGCCGCTGTTCACTGTCCATATCATCACTTGGCACTTAACAGTTCCACATTGTGTGCTAGGATGGAGATTTGTAGCTGTAGAAAAGGCACCAAGCTATCTGCCTACCCTGTTAGACGCATATTGTACGTATGCATCTGAAATTGTGAGAAATTTTTCAATGTTTATAGTGGATAATTGACGAAAACGTAGCAGCGATGTGAAAATGCCTTATATTTTGAGGTTATGAGTAGATTTAGAAGCACACCTAGGTTTATATTATGTGTTAGCATAGTTTGATACTATTGTTGTAACGAATATAAAAAAATAAATCAGTTTGATTTTATAAAGTTGGACCAACACTGCACTGGACAAATAGATTTATTACATTTTCTGTGGAAGGATTTTGTTTGAGTTGCATTACACGTTTTTTAAAACAATAATTTTTTGACTTCTCGATTAAACCTATACATAATATGATTTGATTCAGTGCTAGCAATTAAACATTTAAATCTTACAAGCTCTATATGAGCCGTTGTGACCAGAGTCACCCGCCCGCTAACCTGCTTCTGTCATGACCTAAAGAATGGTGAAATAAATAGATACACAACCAAATATAAAGTGGATCTTAACCAATGCTCCCGCTACTTTGGGTCACAGTGTGCGCATAAAAGATCTTTTGTGCAATTTTAAGGAGCAATGAGTGCTATTATTTGTGCGCTGGGGGAGAAAATAAGAAAACATTGCTGTGTATAATATAAGACTATTGGTAGAGCCTGGGTTGACCACATTAGCAAGTAAGGCAGCAGTGGCGGAGGTAGAAAGAGATTATTTTGGCTGTATAATCTCATAATGGTTCCATGTTGGTGACACAACAAAAAAAACTGGATAAATCAACATACTATTCCCGTGAATGCCTTCGATAGTTGTGGTTCCCAGGTTTCCTATTGATAATATGGTCAGATATGAAATATGAACACTATCTACACTACCTTTGATTGAGCGCACCGATGCGCTGGTGTCGTAGTTGGTCCGATGTTCTTCTGGGTGGATTTCCAACTGATCGAAATGCACACTGATTATTGAGATCTCTTTACGTGTCTTGTCATTTTGCACACTCTTCAATCTCCGAAAAAGGTAGCAATATTCATACACATAAATGACTATTAGCAACAAGAAATCCCAAGTGTGCCAATCGAAGGAACAAAGACGCGTAAACAACATGGTCACCAACCTTTAATAGAAGGCGGCACATGAAGGAGTCTTGTTAAAAATTGTGTGCACATGCACACCCGCACATCTTAGAGGAAATGTTGATCTTAATTACAATTTTTTGTATTCAGTTGCACGATTTTGTTATAATCAAAATGAAAATTGCGCTTTTCCTCTAGAAGCTTCTTTCTGTATCCTCATTTCATCAAGGCAAAATATAAAATGCAATCAATATTTGAGTTGCATTTTAAATCTAGAGTTTTGGATTTGATACTGTGTATATTAACTTTTTCTTGAGAAATTATTGCAATTGTGGTGTAATTAGAGTCTTATAAAATCATCTAAATATAATGTACACAAATTAAACATAGCCCCTCAAAAATAGCAACAGAAAGCACTTGACATTACTGCAAATATTGAATCTGACTTTATAAAATCAGGCATCTGAGGTAAATTTTTGACAGTAATTACACAGATAAATGAATAGTATTATGGATAGTTTTTATTTACGAGATAACATTGCATTTGTAAATTTAGTTACAGCCCTAAACATGCTATGTCGGTGTTGTCATTTTTTACATGAATTATTTTTAATATAGTAATTACTGTCAAAAATAAAACCTGTTACAGGCAACATTATTATTATCGCAGATATCATTGGGCGCTTTAAAACCGTTTATATAATATTAAGATCTAAATCCGATTTAATGAATTATGTATAGACTAAATAATTGGTAAGAAAGTACAATTATTTTCTTTTTTTATGTAATGGTAACCCTAAATCTGATGCAATAATTACAAATTTTTATAGCCCTATAAAAAATGTGTTCAGTTTAAATAAATTTCTACGCACGGCACATGTCAAATTTCCGAGAGGCTGTATGCATCTGTGGAGTAGTGTCTTATAATGAAACATGTTACAAACTTATAATGTATCTTTATTATTGTAGGTCAGATTATCCGTCGCCATTGTTCAAATAGTCAAGAAACCAGGCCTGAGATACACATTTTAGTACTAAACATATCAAGATTTTGGACAGTTTTTAAAAAAAACAGATTTATTCAGTTTATAATTTTTTGTAATCATAGTGACGTAAATGTTTAATTTAATATATCTGTAAATGCCAATCTAAGGTAATGTCTTCCTACAATTATCTTCCTCAAATGTCATACAATTTTGTGCCCTTTCTGGAGATCAGTAAACAGAGTTACTGCATTTTATTATTCTCAGTGTTCAATAAAGTGAATCGTAAAATGTCACATGAATATCTGCCATGGACAAACAAAAACATTACTGGCATTCATTTGAGATTAATTAAAATACGAGTTATTTAATAACTCACTTAATGATAGAAAAACAATTATTCTTATATTTTTATGACTAACCATGGATACAAGATAGTATATTGAATTATTTATTCTATCATCCAAAGCCAAATATATAGAACTCCCTTTAAATAGGTTTTTCTTTAAATTTTAATTTCCTAGATTCACTTAATTATATCTACACTGCCAAGGTATATCTCCAACTATACATTATTAACAAAAATGTAAGATCTTTATCAAAGTTTGGCTGTTTGTATTCACACGAATTTTGTAAATTGAATTATCGGTTTTTCCTGCTCATTATTTTACGTTTAGTGAGCGAGTTGTCATAACCATTTTTCATTTCAAAATTCTCGTGTGCCTAGACCAGCTCATTTATACTTCGAGTCAGAAACTATACTTATATAGTTGGATTTTAATTCATATGACCTTAAGTAAACTAAATATTTTGCTGAAATGTTGAACCAAGATTCAGAAGACATATGCCAAAGTTATTTTTGAACTTAATCGAGAAGTTATTCATTATAAATTAGATAAAACAAATTGAAAATGAACTTGTTTTCTGCATGAATAAATCAATATTTATCTTCTACCAGGGTGGTTCAACATCATCCTATTGTTATAATTTTTCACAAAGAAGTCGCCTGACTAATTATCCTCTTTGCCATTTGCTTTTATTACTATTTTAGAACTAATTTATAACATAGCCAATTTTTCTGGATTTTCACAAATGTTTCTTACATTGATTTCAATGTCACCATGCCACATGGACGATTGGTCTGTTCCCGTGTTCATGTTTCAACGTTAATTTACTTCCGAGGTGAATGCTAGATAGACAACAATTTCATATAATAAATTTTTAGAAAAATAGGTAATTCAATGGCATTATTTCTATGAGTATTGCTGTAAATATAAAATGAAAATCAATTTTTAAATATAAGTGGTATTAATCTCGCACTCCGATTTTTGAAGCATAGTTTTTGATGACATCCTTCACGTTGGATAAACTGCTCGGTTGTGAAGAGAGTATATTAAAATATAATACCAATAGTTTGCATAGTACCTACATGGTTAGTAAAACATTGGTCGAAGAATAATGAATGATAAGACAGATTGCAAAATAACCGATGATGTATCCATGTACAAATTATCTGTTTAATGATGAAATGCCAAGGTCCACTTTACAAGCGCATGTGAAAATTATTAATAATATTGAGGGAGGGTTGCCTAGAATCTGGAATATTTGTTTGAAACATTTATTTCTGAAAAATAACTGTTCCGAAATTGTAATATTTAAAGTGTGAAAATATTTGTTTTTTAAACAAAATAATCATAAATAAACATATTTTGTTTATGCTGTTCACTATAATGCTGTACTTAATTTAAACATTGTTAATTATTAAATAATATACATATTATTATATTTTGTTCAATAGAAAAATAATGTCACTGCATTATTGTTTTATTTATATTATGAAGGGAAATGTTTTTTGGTATTTTTATGTATGAAATCACGTCATTTTTTTTTTTTTTTAATAACTAAAACGGGATATGCAGAAAAGATGACCAGGTCAGGTCATTTCAAATACCAAGCAATGTTTTGCATTTGACAAAATCTCAGCACTAGTTTAAAAAATCATAGTTATGTCAATTTTATTTTTCACTTTAGCTCGCGTGCAAAGCAATGAGAGCTGCTAAATAGATATTTCTTTTATTTGAACATTTATTTATTTTAGTTGCTCATGATAAATATACTACCCTCCATATATATTGTAGTTCCCTCTTTACTCGTCAACATCAGACACCAAAAATACAAATGAAATATTTCCCAATTTTAAGATCTATAATTATTATTATTATCATTTATTAATTGTTTGTTTTAATTTCTTTTATTATTTTAATTCAAGAACCATTTTTGTCATGTTCCTTATGTAGAGATTTATAACATTATATCAGTAGGATTAATTTATAATATTTAAAATACAATATTCATATACTTACAATTAATTATTTATAAGTTGTTGAAATGTATTGACACCACTTTTTCCATAAATAATTCAATATTGTTACATATTGATTTTATATTACATTTTTCAAACAAAATTGTCATTGGAGATTTTTAAATATTTTTCAAAATACTTTATTGGAATTTAGCTAACTTAATAATTTTTTTTGCAGCTATTAAATACACACAAACACAATAGCTTGGCTACAAAATTAGTCAATGTTCTACAAACAATACAACTTTAATTATCTCTTATCATAGTTTAACACCGTAACATCTTTAAAAATATTTTTTACGATAATTGGATGACCATTCCTATAAAGTATCGTCAAAACACGATAACAAGGAAAGTTTATAATAACTTTTGAAGAATTGAACTAACACAGCGTAACATTGGCTGTTAAAACAATACTATTAAAGTAACTCTGTAAATATATTATGTCATGGTAAATTTGAAATTAGTAATCAATACAATTTATTCTTTTAAAGTTATCCTTATTAAATATATAATTTGAAATCTAAAACTTGTGTAATCAATTTGGAAGATTTATGTTGAAATTATTACTTGATATCTAAAAACGTACCGCAGTTGACTTAATTGTTTGTTTTTAGACCATAGTCTGGTGTAGTATGAATGTGAAACAGTTTGAGAAACTCTGTTAACTCTTCAGCGTTATGATCATGAGTTTCCAGAAATATACAGAAACAAAGCTTTTCAGAAAATGTAAATAATTGAATATTTATATAAGTTTTTTTTAATAGATTTTAACTGTTTATTAAAATATTTTCAACACAAAAAATGTAGTATTGAAACTAAGGAAGCCATAAAAATGTATGTTTTAAAACATATGTGAAATTTCTGAAAGAATTATAATTGAATCTAAATGAAAAGCTTGTAACGTAATTAAAATTCATTCATTCAGCGCTTACATACATATTAAAAGTAATCTATAAAGCCGTGTTTGAACATATTCAGTTTTTGATGTAAGTTTTTCCTTGCACTCCAAATTTAAGCGGTGTCAGCATGGCCTTCTAAACAGTATCATCAAGGTGTTGTGATTATTCCTATCCTGCTGTCGGTTTTTGCTTTTAATGACTTTCTATTCTATTATATGGATTCCCTATGGTCAACTCTGTACGATACACGATGGTATGTTCTGTGGCCTCACTTAACCTTAGTAAATCTTGTCTCTAATGGTGCAGAGATCACCTCACCCTGTTTGAGCGTGGTTCAGAGAATACCATCCATATTTCGTATAGTACACACAAAGTTTGGGCAATGCAAGTGGCAGTTAACTTTGTACTGTAAAGAGTTTATTCAGACAAGATGATCTATGCTAATAAATTACTTTGTAGATAACCAAGCCAAAATTGGACTTGGGTGAAGAAAGCGCTAACAGCTGTCACAAGTCTAAATAAACCTTTTAAATACAGGATTACAGCACATCGATGATACGTGTTTGAATGAACAGCTCAAGACGGTCACATTTTTGGATATTTTAATTTGGTCCCATTTCTAGATATATAAAAAAGGCTAATTAATGTAAATAAATTTTGAACAGCAGACTAATTTCTTAGTAGTATTTTTTCACAAATAGTACTGTGCATGTTGATGGAACAGTAATTAAATGCTTTTTCAACAAAAAATATAAATTTGAGTTCTGTGAAATTAAAAAATGAATGAAAATAAATTTTGTATAAAAGTAATTGAAATGCCAAAAGGAATAGTTTATTTTAGTTTAAATTGTTACAAATGAAAAAAGCTTCATTGCATCTTCAGAATGTGCACCTTCAGACACAAATCAGTTAGAAAAAATGTACACACGCCTAGAAGGACAAAGCCTTGGTACACAACTGGCTTAATAAATACCATAGTTTTTTTATTAGCTTTATTGTAAACTGTCAAATCGGATACACTATCCTGACAGATTTGAATGCTCCTTCTAGGTTATTAAAAATATATAAACATACTTATAACTTTGGAGAAATTAGTTAATAAAAATATAAAAATTGTTGAAATACTTTTATTGATGAAACTCTTGAAAACAAAAATCTTCACATAAATGCAGTCATATTAACTGAATTATATAAATTATTTTTTACAAATTAAATGTTGCCAATAATGAAAATGTACACAATTTACAGTATTAAAATGTATGTGAGAGTTTGGCGTACCGTGGCATTTAAAAAAATGACAGATATATGCAAACAGCAGACACATTTCACCAATTTGTGGCCAACTTTGAATAAAATAAAAATGCTTCAACTATTTAATTATCATTTACTATTATGTTTGAATTGTATCTTTGAGCGAGTCCAATAATAAGATTGGTCTGAGGCAAGATACACCTATTGTAACCCCCCAGCTACAATGCTCGGTCTCTTTGGGAATATCAAGCATTGAAAATATTATATATATTGTATATGTATACATACATATGAATGTTGTTTAGTTTCTATATCTTTTTGTATTTAATAGAATCTTTTTCAATAAAAATATTTTTGCAAGCTTAGTATTTTTCTTTTATATAAATATATGTGACTAATTTATGATTTATTTGAAACCATTGCCTGCAACTGGATTTCAGATTTATCTTTATCGCAACCCACTCCTATGAGCAAAACTATATTTGATACAGAAAAATAGAATTACATATAATGGTGTATTGACAGTTCTGCAAACAGATCTAAAGGCAGTTATCAGCAGAACAAAATATCTCTATTTCTTGACAAGTACATAGGATATAATACGTGAATAAAGTACAATATTGTTATGTGCCAAATAATCAAACATCAATGCACAGGGTAGCCACAGGAGAGTCAACATCGCCGTTAGAGGGGTGGGCATGCAACCAACTTCAGAGTTGTGGATGGATATAAATAAAAACAATGTTATAACTGTACTTTAGTTTATTTGCACTACTTGAGTTTCGAGAGAAACAGTAACTCTCCTGTGTAAGGTCAGATATACGCGGCAGATTACCCCAGAAAACTATACTCGAATAGTGCAAATAAACTCAAGTAGAGTTATAACATTGTTTTTATTTATATCCATTCATTATGATGAAACTGCAAAAGTTAACGCCGATTCTATCAATAATATAAACTTCAGAGTTATTATTTATTCTTCTTATCGCCCATGGCACTGTGTTGTGTTTCTGATGGTGCTTGGAAATAAAAAGTGAATCTCCAAAACCAAATTGATATTATTTATTCTCATTATCTAATAATATATACCTGTTAAATACATAACTGATACATTTTTCAGTTTCCAACGGTATCCCAAAATAATTCCTGAATTCTGCAGAAAAATAAATAAATGAATCTCTCAAAAGTCATTCAATAAAGATTTAAAAAATATTTAAGTTTCTCTTAAAAAGTATGCTTAATCTGTTTTTTTTAAACACATGTTCAAAATCTTCGTATCATTTAATCCATTTCAACAAAACACAAATATTTACAATTTTTGTCTACTTTTATTGAATATGTACACCGAGCAGCATTAATATAAAAATAATAATGTTGCTCTACAAAATCTATTCTAGACAATTGCTCACTTTACTTATTTTTACATTTTTAAAGCAAATGACTTTTTTCAATGGTGTATTTGATTGTATGTATAAAGAGAAAAAATAATTGTGGTGCCTAGTACATATTGATGTAATGCTCGCATACTAATATAATATACATAATATTAGTTTGCCTTATCTTCAATCAGGTTTATTTCAATAGTGGAAGTGGCTTAGGTGCATCTTAGAAATTATCCATTTGTGGTACCAGGTGATAACAAGGTAATTACAGTGAAACCCAGTTTATTCAAAATTTGACATAATTTGAAATTTTTCAAATACACTTGCCCCAAAATGTCAATTTCATAGTTGATTAACCCTGTTATTTTAAAAACCCCGGTAAGGTACCATAAATTACTTAACTTTTTATATTACATAATTCAAATTTTTTAAAGTTAAAAAATTGACAATCCATTTGCTTTTTGCACATGACCAACTGTGCGGAGCCTCCTTTGTGGGCCACGGTGTCTGCTGGCACACCATATGCCTGAGCCTGTTTGTGTGAAACCTCTTTTTATACGTCTCAGTCCCCGCCGCCCCGAATGTCGATAATTTGTAAATAGATCGATACTAGCCGCCGCCGCACAACAGAAATGTTAAATAAATAGGGACCAATAGTTCTCGCATTGACCCACGTGGACAGTTTGCGCTGATTACTTATTTCCCCTAAATAACTCATATAGTGTTTTCTAGAAGCGAAAATATACATATGTATATTTTACTAATTTTGCGAATTCCTAATCTGTTAATTTGATTGAATCAATCGGTTCCTCGCAATATTTTTTTTTCAGTCCCTTGAATTTCGGGGTTTTACTGTACTTTGACCGATGGCATTGTACTAAAAAAGGTGTCTTAATTCATATTAGAATATTAAAATGACTAAAATTTTGAGAGATCAAAGTGCCGTGTAATTTGATAAAATTTGTAATCGACAAATTTTTTAATATTTAACATATTTCAATAATATTATATAGTATTCCAACATCCTTCTATGTTACACACAGGGAAATTTGAAAGGAAACTGATATATTACGATAGAGTGAAGAGTCAAGTTTCTTTTGAAATATACACATTTTTTAAATAGAAAACAAACAAGGTCTGCATGGCGAAACACATCTCAAATAAATTAAATGAGTAGAATCAAAAAACAAGTGTTTTATATTCACATAGGTAACACAAAATTTTTAAAATCCAAACAAAACTACATCTTTAGGCTAGGCGCATACTTACAATTTTTAATCGCTCGACTATTTAATTGTATGTCAAAAGGCTATTGGATCATATGGGAATGTGCATTTTATTGACAAAAAAAATCATAAAACTTCATCGATCGTCTTTTGACAAAACAGTTGAACAACTATCGGTCGACAGCTTACGTACATTATCTTGTATTGGCATGCACATACACTCGAATAAACAGTCAATCCGCGACCGTTCAGTTGTATGAAGCACGCACACAAATGTTGGGAGATCTGATTGATTATATGCGCACTTTCAACAACTAAACAGTTAAATCGAGATTTCGATTCAATAGTTTAGTCGCGGTAATAATCAAGTGTATGTACCTAGCCTTAAGAGAATCACAAACTCACCCTGGTGTGAGAGAAGCAAAGACAGAGACTCACAGAGACTCAAATATACCCTCACTCAAAGGATACATATATGATTTTTCTTCTAAATTTTATTTTAAATTAATTTCCATCCCAAACCCTTCCATAAATTCCCTCGGCCTATATGATCCCTCATCCGATCCCCATCATCTTTGTCCCATTTCACTTCTTTACCCTGTTCTTGACCCTATTGAACAAAATTTATAAAAAGATTCACTAAAAAATTTGTAAAAAAATTTAATCAAAAAAAATGTAAAAAAAAAAGAATTTTATAAAAAACTTGACCCATTTTTGTTAAAATGACCTAAAATTAAAAAAAAACTGCACCATGTACCCTGTTCAATAAGATGCCTCCAAAAAAATCTTACGACATTCAGGCCTATTCTCAAAATTGCAATATTGAAATGAAGGTGATTGTTACACCAACCCTCAAAAATAGTGTTATATTTGAATGAGAGAGATAAACGTACCATAATCTGTCAAAACTATCTGTCTATTTTTGAGGGTTGGTGTAACAATCACCTTCATTTCAATATTGCAATTTTAAGAATAGGCCTGATTGTTGTTACCACACGTGTCTGAGACAAGAAGGCTCACCCCATATCCCTTCCCCCTTTAACAATCGAATCATATAATATTCAAATAAAAAAAAATTGCGCAGATTTTAAATACGCAAAATGTAACTTTTTTTCTTCCGATATTTCCAATTGTTAAGATATCTAAGGAAGATTTGGCAGAATTAGGTAAACTAGATGTTGAAGAGGGTCTTGTTAGAAGCTTCAGCTGGAAAAAGTGTGCATAAAAATTAAAGTGGTCAATCAAGGTAGACGAATGTGATATTCTACCTGTATACCTATCCATATGGGGAAATGGCAAAATTAATTAATTTGAAAAAAATTAAATTTGCAAATATTAAAAGATAAAAATAGTTTTAAGAATTTTAAGTTTAAAAAGTGAAACAGCCCTGCTGACTAGAAATAATAAATACAATTATGTTTATAAATTGAAAAATATTATTTAAGAAGTTATAATACTAAAAACCTCGTCGATCTTCGATTTCTTTTCTTTCGTATGAACAGCGTAGTGCTTGTTGAGATCGCTGCGTAGATGGAACTTGGCCTGGCAGATGACACAGTGTTCTGTTCTCTCGCTGTGTTTACTTTTAACGTGAACTAGTCTTCGACTCGTGGATAGGAAGCTTTCTCCGCATATCGTGCAGGGGAATGGTTTCTCACCGGTGTGAAGCCGCTGATGCAGTACTAATGCTTTCTTATTGATTAAACGCCTACCGCAAATGTTGCACTCTTCTGGACGTTCCTTCGTGTGAACGACGCCATGTTCGTTTAAGCTTCCTTTGCTGAAAAATCCTTTGCCGCAAACACTGCAAGTGTACCTGCGCTCATTGAGATGTTTGCTTAAAATGTGGAGCTCTAAAAGTGTCTTGAGACTCCTGGATTCACCGCAGTAATCGCAGATGAACTGCTTCTTTTTAACTACCGTGCCTTTGTGTTTTTTCATGTGGTCTTTGAAATATCGCATGTTTTTATAACTCTTGCCACACTGTGTACAGGATATCTTGCTGTGACCGTCCCGGTGAATTATCAACCGGCTGCGCGAGCTGCAAAGCTTCCCGCAGATTTCGCACATGAAGTTGTACCTGTCTTCGGAGTGTGTCAATCTCACATGCTCGCGTAAGATGTGAGTTGTGTGAAATTTTTTATCGCAAAGTTGGCACGCGTGCTTTTTTTCACTGTGGTAGATCATGTGAGCTTTCAGTACATTTCTGTAGTAAAAAGATTTTCCGCAAACAGTGCAGAGATGTGTCTTTTTGCCTGTGTGCAGAATCATGTGTCGGTTTAAAGTGCCAACTTCTAAATACGATCTTCCGCATATTCTACACAGGTGTCGCGTACCTTCCGGATGTAAAATTTTGTGCGCATATAAATCTTTTTCGCTGTAGAATGTTTTAGTGCACATTGTACAGTCATATTCTACTTTTACAGTGGCAGTCTCGTTGTCGCTATTAATTTCTTCCTTGACTACGCTTCCGATTAACATTAAATCTTCCCCGGATTTAGTGTATTCCTCCCAGTGATTTTCAGTCAGATGTTCTATTAACATGTAGCGAAAATAAAACTTGGTTTGGCACAATTTACAGGCGTACTTCTTGTCCTGATGATATCGTGTGTGAGACCTCAAAGCGTTTCGATGAAAAAAAGATTTTCCGCACTCGTAGCATTTAAAGTGTTTACTGCCCGAGTGAGTGATGGAATGTCGCTTCAGAATACTCAACTTTCTGTACGACTTGAAGCAAACCTTACAAATGTGCCGGGAATCTTCCGGGTGGGATTTCTGATGCCGTTGCAATTCCAGTTTACTATAAAAACTTTCTAAACATATTGTACAATCAAATATTTTTTTTTTTTTCTCATCCTCAAACTTCAACACTTTACTGAATTGGGATTTTTTATCGTTGGCAACTGTCTTCAGCAATGTTTTCAATATTTCACCGTTTCGGTCTTCGACAGGACTAAGAAAATTTGCCTTTGGTTCCAAATTTAAATCGTCGAAGTTGAAGGAATGTTCTTTTGTAGAATCGTGTACATCTGATTTCAAAGGAATATCTTCTTCGGGTTCGGATTTTAGAAAACATTTGTCAGGTTTAACCGTTTCTGGTTTGACTTCAGCTTCACACTTATCTTCGGGTAAAATGATCAAGATTGTTTCATCAGTATTCAAATTATCGTCTTGGGAAATATTTTCAACCTGTTCATAAAAGCAGCTGATGCAGTTGTCGAGTAGAGCGTGAGCATCTTCACACTGTATTCTGAAATTGTACGAGTTGTAAACTTTTTCCAAACATGTTTTGCAAATATTATCCGGCATTTTGTCACTCTCTTCTACCTGTAAAATAAATTAAATATATCAATAACTTTACCAGACATTAAGTTAGCAGAATAACCCAGTGTTACCTGGGGGCGGAGGCGTCCAAAGTACGAAGAGTTGAAAGCATTGCCATATTTCAAAAGGATATGTTAAATTTAAACAAATTAACCCTAATTCTATAGTAATTTTAAGTCAAGCATAATATTGAAAATTAGATTTGTTGAACCGATGTGGATTTCTTATGTGTGTCTGAATTTTGAATAAATCATAAAATTTTCTGAGGAATAAGAAAACAAGTCGAAGAACAAATGTTTGTGAATTGCTAAAGCAGATATAAAATAATAAGCTTTTAGTCAAAATAATGCATTACTTCTATTTTAATTACAAACAATAAGGTTAAATAGCACAGCTTCACACTTGCATGAATGTGGTAAAATAATTTTATTGTTCGTAGAACTGGTGATTGTAAAATATCTTCATTTCCTCTGCACAATTGTGTATCTACAAATATTTCCAGGAGAAAAAAAAAAGTTTAATGTCCCTGGTGTTTTGATTTTGTATATAAAATAAACTTTAAAAAAAGAATGTTTCAAAACTTCAGTGTCAGATATTAAAATTTTTTTCTGCAGATGTTATTCAATTTTGTAACTTGAAATTAAAAAAAAAAATGCAAATAAAAACAATTATAAGCATAATCATGTATCATATTCAATAATAAGTAATTTTATCTGAAAAACTATAAATCTGGTAGTAAAATGACAAAAATTGCATTATTTTTAATGAAGCATACACGATACACATACACAGCAGACACATTTCTTTACAAAATATTATGTGACTCATTATGGCAAAATATAATGAATTAGTATTTATTTTATAATACAAATTAAATTAATCTATTAGAAAAATGTATGTACAGAAAAAATTTATCTATTAAAAAAATATTTTAAATACCAATTAAATGTATTAATTAGAAAGATATATATAAAATCAATTTTATCGAAAAATATTGTTGCACTACCGGAAAGAACCTGGATCTCTTTCCAAACCGGGGAAAGTGCATTATCCATATAGATGGATAGATTATCCATATAGGCTACAGCGACATTATTTTTGACAACAAATTTTCGAACCTATATGTTACACTTTTTCAAATTAATACATCTATCGTTCCATTATTTGAAAGCCATCTACTTTGTTTTTACGAAATCTCAAATACCTTTGAGTAAACCGATCCAGGTTCGAATCCCGGTAACAATAATAATATTTTTCAATAAAATTGATTTTATATGTATATCTTTCTAATGAATACATTTAATTAGTATTTAAAATATCACAGACCTATGTTCTGAATAATTACAACTTCATAATAAAAATGTGTTTTAATAAAAAAATATTTGGTTGCTACCTGAATATGAAGCTGGAATATTTCCTATCCGGGGAACAATAAACTATTAGCTGAATTTTTAACTAAGCTTTGTACTACACACGCGTTGAGTTACTTTATAATTACTGTCATTTCTCTCGATATCAGATGTAATTAGTTTTTCAATTTGGACCTAATTTAATTCCTTGCATAATGCAAGATTGTACTCAACTTGAACACTTTATACTTCATTTCTTGCGGTGTATTTTTTCATTCTGATTGATTAAAGAAGTAGAATATTGTGACCAAATAATCTCGAGCTAAGCTAATAATTTGAGATTCTATGAAAAGTTCTAAAGTAACACACAAAGATAATGTATAACTGAATATCAGTTGAAATGATACGTCAAAATGAAAGAATCTTTTAAAACATAGATCATAACCAAAACAGAAATGTCAGATTCGTAAGACAGTGCGATCAGATATATGCATTAAAAATTTTAGACGATGCAAATATATAATTTAGTATTTTGGGTTTTTCGAAAAAACTATTTTTAATTCAAATGTATTCTTTTGTGAGAAGATTGACATAGTTATCAATTTGATGAAAATCACATATTTTGCAGATATACAATTTGCAATGGAAACCAGGATATGTCAATAACATTTTATTTCCAGAGAGTCAAGGAAATCTTCTGAGTAAAGTCTATTGTAATGCATATTGTGATAAAATCTATTGCATATATAGTGTTGAGAAAATACTACATTATTTACTAGATATATTATGCTTCTCGGTGTTCTACCCTCTCTGCACCGATGAATTCTTGTATTTAATATTACGAACTTTAAACCGAGATATTTCGTTTTCCAACGGAATACCTTAAACACAAAAGTATATGTTTTGATTACACTTAGAAAAATCAAACAAAATCACAAACCTCCACCGAAGAAATACACAATAACATATCTTTGACAGTTGAAACATTGTCGTCCATCAAGCCAAGGACAGGTTGTAAATCATCGTCTTCTGAAAAACATATACGACATATTTTCTCTTTCAAAGAGCCGGCAAGTAAATGCCGAATTATCACTTCTTCGTTCATAATATTCGCGAAAAAATGTTAAACAATATGAATTTACCGCGCTAACTGACGTCAAGTCGAAATTTTCAAGCCTATTACGTTTTTGACAATAACGCACTCGAGATATGTTGCTGCACTTTTTATTTTTTTATAGCAACTAAGTGCAGGTACCTACTTTCCTATAAAGTACTAACTTAACTCAACTTTATTTCACATGGCTTCCTTTCATTAATAACTGGCAAACCTATTTTAGTATTTTACTATTTTGACAGTAGGCTTATCTATGGGCAGGAGTTTGAAAATTATTATCAAAATATTTTCAACTTCATACAAAATAAGTTATTTAATAATTATGGATACACTTGTGAATAAACGTAATCTTTGTGAAGGTACAATGGAAAATGATGCACATTGTTTGCTAAAGTCTAAGAATGAAAATTGTATTCAAATCAAAGGTTCAAATAAGCTTATAACTAACTGTTTAAATACAACCACAAGTGAAGAAATTGTTGATCAAGGAAGACGTCATGGTTTGTTATCTCAGTATTTTTCTTATTAATTTAGCATACATATTTATAGACATAATCATAGGCAGTTATAGAGGGTTCTGGGTTATATAGAGTAACACAAATTTGTGTTTCCTTCTAGATACATTTTTTGACTTTTCCAGCATCATACTTTTTTGCACGCCGCTAAGCTTTCCTTTATTCATTGCCTGCGTGAACCGTTGGCTAACTTGAGCGGTAAAATTTATGATGAATAAATAATACATACCTACAAGTTTATTAAATATTTAAACGTGTATATTGGAGTATTTTATATATTTGTGACATGAGACGTGTAAAATGGATTAGGAGCCTAATAAATAAATTGTTTAATTCCTTTCTGTCTCCTACGGGCAGCATATGATGCAACAAAATGGCATGTAGCAAGCATATTTGAAAATAGTCCTGTTGGAAGTTTTAACAATTTAATGAATATCTACAATGAGATAATGTATGAATGTGGATGGGACGAGAGTAGTTTTAGAGCAGAGTATCTTTTCTGAATTAGTGAGACAGTAACTAAATAAGAATTATGTAATGTACTTTTATAATTTTAGACTGTTCAATAAAGAATTTGTCTGCAGAACTTAGGAAGCAGTTGAAGCTGTTAAAGTTGTCAAACATGAAGATGAAGAAGCAGCTCCGATCAACTCTGCGAGTAAGGTTTCTCAACAGGATCCGCCTAGAGAGGGAAATTACACAACTCAACTGTTTGGTGTCTAAGCTTAGGACAACAATTCTTGGCAGGAATGATTCGGTTTGAAATTACCCATTATTATATCTTTGTGTTTTGCTATTTAAACAAAATTAATCTATAAATTTCATAAGTTATCGCAGTGTTTTGAATTTTTATTCTTTATTTGAAAATCACACATGTATATCAATGAGACTGTAATCCATGGACAGATAAGTTTTATTTTTTAAATTGACTTGTACATGGTTACAGTGTCATTGAAGAAATCAAGATAGTCTTGTCATTCTCTTCCTGACATGAGGCTTATTTAAACTCAACCTTTTATTGTAAAGTCCCTTCATTTGACATACATATATATCACCACAGTTGTCTTATCTGATTCTTTTCTTGAAGGTGATTTTAAGAATAAATATTAATGCAGATGTTCTGGTGGCATTCTTGTGCCTTACAACAGTTTGACCAAGATTAATCCTTTCAATATGGATCCGTTTTTCATGTTATTTTTGACTAAGTTTTGTATTGTACAGCGACTGCAATTTTCCAATCACAACACCAATTCTTCTGCCATTTTCACCTTCTTGTCAGTCATCTGTTAGAATTGTATTCCTAGGTAATAAATTATTATAACTAATCATCAATATTTTTCAGATATTAATTGCAAGTACTGAGAAAGTTTTCTCCAATCCTGAGTCTGCTCGTTTCTTCAACAGTACTAATCAGAACTCTAACACAAATCAAATTACCAAACTGGAAGACTCCCCTATCTACACGCTCCCTGTGAAAAGGGTTCAGTCTGAATTTAAGTTCTTCTGTGACCAGTGTGATTTCAAGTGCAAGAAGAAAACACCATTCGACATACATGTGCGCAGACACAGCGGTGAGAGGCCGTTCTCTTGTGAAGTTTGCGGCAAGACCTTTGTGGCCAAGTACGAATTGAAGTTACACGCAGCGAAGCATATAGACGGAAAAAAGTACCATTGTGATGAATGTGATTATGTGTGAGTACTTTTATTGAAAAAACTTCTTTGACCTTCGGGATACAAGTATATATTTAGCTTTTTTGTCTGGTCTCGTCAAGCTTCATCACAAGTCAATTTACCCATTTTTCACTGGTACTTGAAAATCCAAATGGTAAATGAGATAATTTTAAATCATCTGAGAAAACCATATTTTATTTGAATTATATGGTGGTGCATATTTGTACATTGTCAGTATAAAGGGGTATTACAAGGGGGAGAGGTTGAAATGAAATATTATGCGCACTTTATTTTTTATTGAGTTTTTGTAACATAATGTTCATATTCATATAGATAAAGATAATATTTCATATATTATATACTAGCTCAAGTACCCAGCGTTGCCCGGGCTTAACGCACAGTGAAGAGGCTTCAATTAGAGGGATGGGGTAGACATTCATTTTAATTTTATTTTGTGCACAATTTCATCAAGAAGTACCAAAATTAGACTTTAAAGGGGTGGGAAGACATATTCACCAAGTATCTACTCCCCTCCCAATCCTCTTCTACTTCCTACCCTCAAACCACCCTTTCGCTTCCCACTCCCCTTCCGCTCCCTTCCCACCCCCCCCCTCTCTCACCCTTCCTGCTCTCCTTCCTTTTCGCCTCCCGCTCCTCTCTCTTTCGCCTTCCATTCCCCTCCCGTACCCCTCCCACACATCTCCTGCTCCTCTCCCGCATCTCTTCTGCACCCCTCTCGCTCTCCTCCCACCACCTTCCCGCTCACCTCCTACTCCCCTCCCTCCTCCCGCTCCCCTACCGCACCTCTCACTTCCCCTCCCCATGCTCCTCCCATTCCCCGTTCAACAGAAACGCTATTCAAAATCATTTTGTCCAGTTAACTCTAGGACCCTGAGGAAAACAAAAACATCCTACTTTTTTTAGCAATATAGAATAAGATAAATGTACTGCGCCTGATTTAAGTGTATTCAAAAATTTCATTTCATATATTTTTTTTATTTATATTTCAAACTATCTGAAGTACCCGGCGTAGTCCGAACTTTACGCAGAGTGAAGAGGCTTCATTTAGTGGTATGGGGGTAATTTTTTTCGAAATGAGATGTAGGCAGTAGTTTTCCTCTTATTTTGTAAGATAGCAGCGGCTCTGGAGGTTTATTAAGAGGCGGCAGCTTCACTTTTCTATTGTAGCCACTCATTCCCACTGGTGCGCATTTATATTTCTTTGCATGACAGTGTTGACATACAACATCCATCCGTCCTCCTTAATTTAAATACCCTTAATTTTGGATCTGAATGTCAATTCACAATTCTTGATTATTCCTTTCAATGTCGATCTTGTTGTACATGCAGCATTCTTTCCTCCGAAGTTTCCTTTAACCTAGACGTAGAAGCTCTCATACGCTCTTGCTGTAGACGAAGCTCCCGTTGTTCAGTAATTTCCGATGCCCAAATAGCTTTATGTATTTTAGCTGCAGGGTTTTTCTGACCAATACTCGTTCTTTTCTTTGGTGGCATTTTGATAGGTATGATTTAATATCTATCCGTCGATCGATTATTTGTCATCTTAAAGAGTTGAGTCTTGCTTCGTTATCGGTTACGTCGTTAACTCTGTTCTGGAAGGTTCTACACTGTTCTAAAGAGTAAACAAACATGGCGCTTTTAGTAACAATGCATTTATTTTACAGTTAAAACGTTTTTAAAAACAAACACCCACAGACACTATTTTTTATATAAATAGCTATTCCACATCCACAATTCCGCGACCGAACATGTCAACGTATCAACAATATTGCAATAAATAATTTTAAACAAAAGCAGCCTTGAATCTGCCATTAACATTTTGAATGTGAAACATCGCCAGTAATATTCTCTTATTTTAAACGTCAAGTGTAAAAAATTTCATAAAAAAGTACCAAGAATTCTGCTTTAAGGGGTGGGAAAGGGGGATGGAAGTGGTTTTTAGAAATCTCATGTAGACAGTGACCTTCCTCTTGTTTTGAAGGTCAAGCGTGCAAAGTTTCATCAAGCTCGGAATAAAACTGTAGATTTCTATAAAAAACAAACAGACACTCTTCTTTATATATATATATATATATATATAGATTATTACAAGAACCAGCACTTAATAGAGAAGTGGACAAAGTAACAATGAAAGGTCAAAGTAACTGTTTCATATTTGTATAAACATACTTTTGCAGCGCTTTAATATTAGTCGCGAATAATGTTGTTACATATTCACATCCATATTTCCGTCCATTCATTCGATCCATTCCTAATGCTCGACCCTAGTTTGAGTTTGGCTCTTGGCGCAATCGAACGTCACTAGGGAATATATTGGAATTTAACCTGGACAATGGCAATATCGTCCGCGTTGTGGACCAGTCATCTCCGGTGCCATAGTGTTCTGTTTTAGTGTCGATTTGTGGATTTTTTTTTTGTTCATTTCTTCATTTGGGAGCAGAGTCACGGACATTCTCGCATGTTGCAGTATGGTTTTGGCGGCAACTAAAGAGAGTTCGGAGACTTTATATTTGAGATAAGGCGAGCATTCATTCCTCCGGTTCCTCGAGACCACTGGTCCAATGATTGGTAGAATCCTTTCCCCGCCAACATTTTCCTGTACCCATCCCCTGATTTCTGTTTCCACCTAGCGGTAATTCCGACTTACAACCGGAATTAGCAACCCCGAGATTGCACAGAAACTATGAATGGAAAAATAGGAATATTTTTTATTACATTTTTAATAAAATGCATAGAGCATGCTCTCTCATTATTTGTTCAAATTCAGAACATTTAAATCTCTGGATCACCTGCTGATTTTGGCTATCATACCTCTTAATGAGGAAATTGATTAAATTAATGTTGTCAATAAAAAATGTTCAGAGGATAATAACAACTAATAGTTTGGTACGTATTTGTTTATTGTTTTCATTGTACTCGCATTTTCAGAACATATCGACCAGATATGTTGGTGCACCATAGAGAGAAACACTCCGGCTTGAAGACTCATTGCTGCAATATCTGTGGATTCAAAACTGACGAGAGGTTTGTGCTTTAAACCAACTAAGAATAATTTCATTTATAATAATATATTATCCATCACCTAATGGCCACTATGTTAGTTTGATCATATTTTATAAATCATAGAGCAGTAAATATATTTTTATATCTCATGATTCGTCAAAGCATTTTATTTAAAAAAATCTGGAATATTTGTTTGTATTTGGCAGCATCCAAAATAGTTGTTTAATTATACTGAGTTTAGTGACTGGTCACCGAGCATGCTAATTTGACAGATACGATGAACACTTATAGCATACTTCATCAAACTATTTGTTAATTATTTTAGATCTACAATGGTTTCTCACCGAAAGACCCATCCCGAAGCAGACCCTCTGCCTTGTTTAGCTTGTGAAAAGGTCAAAAATTCTACTGGCGGAGAAGTAACCGACGGCATGCCTTTGAAAAGTAGCGATCCATCGATGAACTGCAGACATGCAGCTGCAAGTAATATCAAAGATGAATCAGACGTTAACAGGCTATCGAGCGTAGTAAATAAAGAGACGAGAGAAGTGTTTAATGATCTAGAGGGGAAAGGAAAGAAGAGATTGAGAGCGCAAAAACACACTTGTGACTCTCCTTGGTCTTGTGAAATTTGCGGTCGTTTGTAAGTATTTCTTGAATATCTAATAGAGGTTATGTGCATACTCTGTGCACAAACAAATATGAAAATTGGGCATGCTTAATGCCGTACCATTGTTCATGCTCGATTTGAAGTTACAATAACAGAGTTTGACCCGTATTCCCCAAGTAAACCATTAACCGTTAAAAAGTTTTAATGGCAGTGTCGTCGATTCCGTATTCTGTAACTGATGTTTCTGTTAAAAATTTAACGGCTTCCGCTAACATCGTAATTTTAGCGGATAGAAATATGATGACTTTAAATTTTTAGCGGCTGTTATTTCCATACGAACTGTCAAAAGTGACGCGACAATGGCATATTTTTTAGATCAACTTATAATAAATGCTTTAAACGTCTAGCTTCAAGAAGAACAAAGAAAGTAAGATACAAATATTTTGATTTAAAAATATTATTATTTTGAAATATATTTTCTTAATCATCAAAAATATTTCTAGGAAAAAAATGATATTGATACGCATGAGGGAAGCGTGCAATCCATTTGACTTACTTCTTCTTGAACTTCAGTAAATATTTGGATTAAGTAAAACAGCTTACTTGCGTTGCTTGGTGAATGTTTTGGAGCCATATTTTGGATCGCCAATGAGAAGTACAGCAGTGCCAAATGTGTTGAAAATATTAGTAACGTTACATTTTTATGGTACACGGTAGCTATCAGCTTGATTTTGGAGGTACACATAATTTTGAGACGAGTCAGCCGACAGTCAGCAAAAGTATTACGGAAACCACAAGTGCCATTATTTCCTATCTGATGCATGAGTGGATCAAGTTCCCTAGATCACCGGAGGAAACGAATACAAATCAAATACAATTTGTAACTAAATTCAATATCTCTAATACCATAGGAGTAATAGATTGTACCCACATTGCCATAGTGTCACCACCGCCTGTTTATCTAATATACCCAGGAGTTCTACTTCAGTCGCAAGGCATATGTTAGCATCAGTGCAGATAATTTGTAATGCATTTTTGAAAATAATCAACATTAACACTCGTTTCCCAGGATCGGTTCATGACTCTGCCATTTGGATGTTGTCTAATAACCTACGGCAGCGATATATTACAAGTTCACAAATATTGCTCGGTGATTCGGGATACCCACTTGAACCCTGACGGATGCAGCTCAAGGTATTCCCGAAGCCCGGTACAATAAGACTCATGCTAAAGCAAAAAATACCATAGAACATTTGAATGGTATTTTAAAAAGTAGGTTTAGATGTTTATTAAAACATAGAACCTTGCATTATGATCCTGTAAAAGCCGCAAATATAATTAAAAGCTGCGCTGTCCTACGTAACATGGCAATCCACCATAATGAGGAAACGCTGGAGGATTCAGAATCCGAACAAAATTCAGATGATGAAATATCAGAGTATAATTCAAATATGTGTTGTATAAAAGAGAAACTATAAAATATGCCGTGCACCACTTCGATAGCGCGTGACTCTAGCGTGATGACAAATAGATTGAAGGCTAGATAAGGAAGTTGACGAATTGTATTTTACTTCTTTTCATTGTTTAACTGTTCTCACTGGTCCGTGGTAATCTCTTGCCATTTTTCATTTACGAATTCTAGATCAGTGTGTGTAGTAACTGCATTGAAAACCATGGAATTAACTTTAATAAATTTCACTAATGTGATTTTTTGTTTTTTTGTCATTCGGCGAGATCTGGATGACATTTTTTATAAAACTGAATAAACTTGTGTTAACCAAAATGATTCTAGACAGAAACTAACAGGAACACAAGCTCGACTCACTTTTCGAACGAATGTATTTATCGTAAACATTTTGAGAAAATATTTACTTTAATACGAATAAATTTCACAGATTATAAACAAATATGTCTCCTGCGATGGCGTTAATTTTTTCTATGGGCGCACAGCCGAATTCCAGAACCCTGTAGCTCATTTCATGCTGGATTTTTTAGCGGCCGCTAAAGTTTGTGCGTTTAACAGAACCGACAAAATGATTGATATGGAATACAAAATTTCAGATTTCAGATTAGCGGACCTAAAACCTTATTGCTCTAAAAACAGTAATATTTGGCTTCATCTGCGTACTGCATGTTTGTGTAGGTTGTTAACAGATAATTGCAGATTTGTCTAATTTCCCGGAGGAACAGACTGAATGGGAAAATTATCCTGGAAATCCATATCCTTAAATTAAACAATTCTATGTAAAAAAGTTAATTTTTCTAAATAAAATTCTGTTTGCAGTTTCAAAAAGCGAGAGTCCTTGACCAAGCATACAAGAACGCACACCGGCGAGCGACCTTTCAGGTGCGATCGCTGTAGTTACTCTGCTGCCACAAAACATACTCTGGTCATCCACTTGAGGAAGCATTCGGGTAACACTTCTTGCTCGACATTGTTTATCATTGTTACATGTTTGCAACCCAAATATAATTTTAACCTAACCTGCCCGAAGAGGGGTATTCACATTCCTCATAGATAGCTTTAAACTCGATAATTCAATTTCATTCTTATATTTTGTAATCTTCATGGAAATAGTGACAAACATTTTGATCCAGTGATCTTCGCGCGGTACCTACACCTGCGTGTATCGATATACCTTACCCCTGTTATAGTTATTGTACTTAATATTTGTTTCACTCTAACTAATGCACTGGGTAGCCCTATACCACAGATGCGAACAAGGGAGACAGCTATACTGCACTGGATATTCGTTGCTTGGTAACGTGCGACCATCAATATGCGCTGTTTGTTTTTCGCTTTTGGACATTCAGTTGTGTAGGAACGTGTTACATCTTCGTAACTGTGTGGTTCTGTAACTGTGGATCTAAAATATTTTTTATAACAAAGTAAAATTTAGGGTAAGTTTTGTAAATAAAATTAATGAGTATATTTGAACTTTTTTATGACAAATAACATTTATATGAATTATTTATTTTATCTTCAGACAATGGTTAATCAATTAACAGATAAAGAAGTAGAAAAGTTGTTAGAAGACAATATTTCTAATAGCGATCAGGAAGTTTCTCGATTTGGACTTTGAATTGTGTGATTCCGATAATTCTGAAGTTGAAGATAATATAGAAGTAGAGTCGGATGTTGAACATACAAATTCTGATTCTGAGGACAATGAAGGAAATTTTTAAGAAAACGAACATTCAACCTATATATCAAAATCAGGCTTTACTTGGAGTTCCAATCCTCGCATCAATATTAGAACCAGAGCTCACAATATTGTTTCATCTACTACGGACCTCAGAGAAGAAGCAAGAAATAGAACGTCGATAAAGGATGCTTTTAATTTATACTTGTCGTCAAATATGTTGGAAGAAATTACAGTGATATTATCACTAAATCCGAGTTAGAAGCATTTCTTGGGATTTTATTGGCATCTGGAAGATGTAATGGTCGGAGGCTTGGATTGAAGGAGATATGGACAACAAATCATCTTAAATATGAATTAAATATATTAATTATAAAGATATACATATAGAATCAATTTTATCGAAAAATATTGTTGTTGCGCCACCGGGATTCGAACCTGGATCTCTTTCCTAACCGGGGAAGGTGCTTTATCCAACTAAGCTACAGCGACATTATTTTTAGCGACAATTTTCGACCCTATATGTTACCTTTTTGATATTAATACATTTAATCGTTCCATCATTTGACAGAGCCATCTACCTTATTTTTACAGAATCTCAAATACCTTTGAGTAAACTGATAGCAGACGGCAGAATTATCAATTCATTTTTTTATTAAATTTTGGACACATTGATACAACTTTATTATTTAGGAGAACACATTCTTATTGTGAAGTTGTAATTATTCAGAACATAGGTGTTCTCCTAAACAAATCATCTTTTAAAATTATATATTTTTTCTGTGGCCATGTCGAGAGATAGATTTTCTCATATTTACTCAAAACTACGTTTCGACAATAAAAGTACAAGGCAATTAAGAATTGACCTAACTGTAGATAAATTTGAGCATATTCGCTCAGTATATAAACAATTCGATGAAGCCTGTTTGAGATACTTTTCTCCGGGATTTTACATCACAGTTGATGAAAGGCTAGCGATATTTAGGGAGAGATGTTCATTCTGCGTTTATATGAAGAGTAAGCCAGGGTAATATGGATTAAAAATCCGGCTTAGTGCTGATGTTGAATCATCGTACATACTTAATTCACGTTCACAATTCAAGCCATATACGGCTAAAATTGAAAAATTGTGGTTGGGTCCGCGTCGCCCGCCACAAACTTTTTATTATTGTTTGTATGAATATGATCTGGGGTGTTTCTATACTTCGCTTCGGACCACACGGAATTTCTGGCCGCTTAATGACGAAATGGTTAAAAAAAATAAATTAAATTTGATGTCAAACTGACCTTAAAATCACTCACAAACGCCACAACTTAAGTGCTTGAGGATGCTCTTCACTATGACTTTACGTTGACATTTTTTTTACAGCTCTCAAGTTTTTACGACTCGTGGAAATGTGCCAGAGTACCCTGTGCAGATGTTTATGATTGTGTATAAAAAATATTATTTAATTTGATTTCAATATTACATTAATATATACTATAATCAAGTTTTGAGTATATACTTAATATTAACCTAACTCTATTTGTAGTATTAATTTGATGGCCGACGATAAACTGTTAATTTGTGAAAACTATGTTTCAGGTGAAAAGCCCTATTCATGTGACCAGTGCTCCTTCAGTTGTACAACCAAGGGCTACCTGAACATTCACCTCAACAACCATAAAGGGATTAAACCATTTGCCTGTCAGCTGTGTCCTTACAGGTGAGCGACGAGTGCAATTCTAATATTTTTGATGACATGAATGAACATTTTTGCTCCTTATTTGCTATCTGGTGGATCGCATCAATCAACACACAATAGCAAGGAGACTAAATTAAATCTGTTTCATGTCTGGATGAAAGTGTGAAGAAGAAAAATCTTATGATGAGTAATTTTCTAAAGAGAGCCTCAAATGGATGCGGAAGGCATAAATTAGATACATGGATCCTAACTTCCCATTCAGAGTTACATTCTGTTAACTCTCGTTTTATCTTTCAGGTCTGTTGACTCTTGCAAGTTGGCTGCTCACAAGCGAGCCAGACACGGAGACTCAAAGACTTCTTCAAGTGGACAGCACTCCTTTTACACCCTGACTGAAAAACAAGGTAAAGCAAAATAAATCTTTTATTGTCATCTTTGTTGAGGACTCGTTCGTTCCAAAATAATCGCCATTATCTGTGTGGTAAAAAATAGTAAAAATCAACAGGATGGTGATAACTTTTTTATAGAAATGATATTTTTATGGTTTGCAAATGTGATTCAATGATTTGATTATTTTTACCCCCTCAGGAGATCTGCCCTACATCTGCACCCTCTGCAAGACGGGGAAGCGTTTTGCCGTGGAGTCTGTGTACAAACGACACTTGGCACGCCACCGGCGTTCGACGCTGTCGTGTCAGCTTTGCGACTACACAACCACCGTTGGTAAAGACCTCAAACGACATCTGAAGATTCACAACAAGGGTCACACCTGCAACATCTGCAATTACAGGTGCGTTATTAAAATCAACATGGTTTCTAATAACAAACATAAAAAGGAAAGAAAAAGCCATCCCTAAACAATTCCTATAAATGTTGTATCCCACTATAGTTCATGTCATATATATATAACACATATGTAGTGTTAATATTATTCTATTACCTATATTGATTGATAATCTTTTATGCAGTTAGGACCTCCCATTTAGAAGAATCAATAAAATAAAGATTGATACCATCATTTTTGAATTTTCTTACTATTAATTTATATATTTTTCTCTTGCAGAACTATACAAACTCCGGTATTCATCAAGCACATGCTGACGAGGCACCCAGACCAACAGTTTGATCCATCATTACTACAAAATACATTGACGACTACAGATACTATATTAAATGAACCGCCCCAACAAATAATAGCAAATTCAATCATCCCGGCCACTGCGCAATTATACACCTTGAATCCAATGATTTTAAACATACCCAATGCGCAAAATATGAGAGCGCCCACAGATCACATTCAGAGTAATCCAAATGTTGCTGTTACACAAGAGATTGTAACAAATCACGGCACAATCAATTATCAACCGGCAACGCTAGTTCCGACTTTGAATTTCTACTGGGGTACACATTCATAGGTTTTATAAAATGATTTTCAGTTTAATTTTTTAAATGTTTATTTATTGTGTAGGGATCAGATGTAATGTTCATGTTGAATTGTATAATTACAAATAAATAAATATTTCAAAGGAATATTAGCATTTTAGTGCCCCTCCCCCCCCCCCCCCTATACATGTTTGTAACAGTAACAGTCTTAATATTTAATAAAGCAAACACATTGTCGTTCATTTATAATAATTAATAGTTTATTAATATTCAACCGGTTTTGGGAAAAAAACACTTAGTGGTTAATAAACTATTATTAAGTTTTTTTATGATTCATTAATTTTTTTCCAATTGTAGCAGGCAAAGGAGGATTAATGTATTCATCTAAAATGGAACTATACATGTACTTATTTAATTATACAATGATATAATTCATTAAGGCTTGAAATAATTTAACATAATAAAGGGTGTCCAGCGGACAATTTTCAAGATTAATATTACATTAAAAAAAAAACTAGTGTTATTCTCATATTGTATTTATACAAAATGGAGTTTAACGATGCGGATTTTACATTTTATAAAGAATATTGTCTAAATGCCGTCCATTTCTCTCAGGACTCTTAAATTTGTGAACATGCGAGAGCAAAGCGTTAGTTCAATGGCAGCAACTTCACGGCGGATATTTTCTTGTAGAGCCGGAATTGTTCAAGGATTGTTGCTGTAAACTCTCGACTTAAGTTATCCCCACAAAAAAAAGTTGCGCGGTGTAAGGTCCGGTGACCGAGATGCCCAGGGAATGTCTCCGTACTTGCTGATTAATTTATTAGGAAAAATTCCCCTCAGCTTCTCCATTGAAACTCTAGCTATGTGTGGAGTGGCCCCGTCTTGTTGAAATTGTGTTCTGTTGTTGAATCCGGGAAACAGCTGCAGTTGCAGTACCAAAAACTCATTGATCATTCGGCAGTACACGTCAGCAGTGACCGTCTCTCACTGGTTAATAAAATAAGAAAATAAGGACCAATTATTCCTCGGGCAGAAATTGCACACCACACTGTCGTTTTTGGACAATGTAAATGTTTTTTATGGCGTTCCCTCGGGTTGTCGGGGCACCAGTATCTCATGTTCTGTTTATTAACATAGCCATCGATATGAAAATGTGGTTTGTCAGTAAACAATATGTTTTCAAGTGTTTGTGTTGTTCCAAAATGTTCCAGCATTGTTCTCGTTAAGGTTTCACGTAAAGAAGTCTTTTTCGTTGAGAAACTGCACAATTTGCAGTTTGTATGGGTGAAACTAGTTTCTTTTTCAAAATAACGTGAACTGTTGATTTTTTTATTTCAGTACAGGCTGCAATCTTCCATATTGATTTACATGGATTGCGCATAATTTCACGTCGTACTTGAGCCACATGTTCTGGTGTCGCTGCTGACGTTTTCGATCCCGGAGGAGTTTGGTTAACCATTGTCCCTTCTTGTCTGAACTTTTGAACCCAACACCAGATAAGTTGCGTGCTCGGCCCATCACTTACTCGTCGAATATTAAAGTGAGTACAAAAAGTGCGATGCGCACAAACCAATGAATCACCGCACTTTAAATATTGTTGCGAATGCGCGGTGCGCTCCCGACCAGTGATTCATTGCGACTGGCAAATCAGTAAATCACATGCGTCGAACAATACCCCTCCCACTTACCTCACCCTGATGGTTTACGAGTAATTACAATTTAATCTTGAAATTTTTCCACTATATTTGGGAGCAAATAAATAACTATTATATAACACAGATCGATTTTGCTGTCTAACAAATGATGAAATACACTGAAAGGTAAGACTGACAAATAGGCGACATATCTTATAGGACCAAATTCTAGGCACAATTTAACCATGTATAAACTAACTTTGTGTCAATCAAGTTATCCTAGTCATATGTGAAAATAAAACATTTGTTTTTTGATTCTACTTGTTTAATTTACTTAGATGCATTTTGCCTTGCAAGGGCCATTATCTAACAATTTAACTCAACCTGTATTTATATGTCTATAAAATTATAAGCTGTCCCCCACTATATAGACATAGTTAGCGCCTTATGAAATAAATTTCTATTAAGTTTTTTGGTGTTTGACTTGTTGCCTCACTCATGCATATCTTCAGTTTGCTATTTACCCAAATTTTAACCTGCGTATCTCCGTCCCTTTCTTTCCTAACCTATCCTTAAGCACAAGGAAGAAAGAAGATGTCGCAATAATTAACAGTCTCTCCAACTGCAGTAAGTTCAGTGTGCGCTTGGAACTTTATACGGACTAACTACCGTCATTTATTAATTAGCTGCTAACGCTTATAATCAATATGTACTTTAATCTACATGAAAACAGAATCCAGCGCCTTATAAATGTAGTCAGGCAAAAACTCAAAGAAAACTAGCTGTCCTGTTAATGAAAGCCTCATTTGCTCAGACATGCATGTTTTATAGGACCGCAGATATACAATAAGCTACCACAAGAGATGGCAACGGTATCATATCTTCAATTCTGTGTGCTTATAAAGGAATGGCTTTTCAAAATTGGAAGAAGTCAGCTGGAAGAGTTCCTTAAATGATCAAAGCTACTCATTTTATGTAATTATTTTTGTCGTTACATCCTACCTCATACTTATCATGTTTTGTTTGCTCCCTGCTTGTTTCTTTTCTTTTACTTCTTACATATCTTTAGTCTGTATCAAAAATTTACTTGTTATCTCTACTTGTCTCCTTTTGATTTTTTTTTTTTTTATCACAGAACTATGTTCTGAATAATTACAACTTCACAATAAGAATGTGTTCTCCTAAAAAATAATAAAGTTGTATCAATGTGTCCAAAATTTAATAAAAATGAATTAATAATTCTAGCGTCTACTATCAGATTCACTCAAAGGTATTTGAGATTCTGTAAAAATAAGGTAGATGGCTCTGTCAAATGATGGAACGATTAAATGTATTGATATCAAAAAGGTAACATATAAGGTCGAAAAATTGTCGATAAAAATAGTGTCGCTGTAGCTTAGTTGGATAAAGCACCTCCCCCGGTTAGGGAAGAGATCCAGGTTCGAATCCCGGTAGCGCAACAACAATGTTTTTATTTTTCGATAAAATTGATTTTATATGTATATCTTTATAATTAATATATTTAATTCATATTTAATTTAATTTGTTACCTTACTTCCAACTTATATTCTAGCTTATGGAACCTTATGGCTACCTACCTCAGAACAGGTACTTTATATGTACCTAGCGAGGTAGGAAGCGGCCAACAGAAATGAAATGAATTATAACATTTTTACTAAGGATTTTTATATTGTTGCAAGCTATAAAAAGAATATTGTTATAAAAATAAACGCTGATTTATCAGCACTGAAACTAAATATAAAAACAATCCTTATTTGTGAGTGTTTGTATAACCCCGCAACACTTGTTCTTGTGGTGGAGAAGGAATAAACAAATGAACCAGCATTCGGCAGACGAAAAAGTAAGTGCCTTCCTTTCTTTCCTCATATTTCCACCAGATATAAAAATAAGTATTGTGAAATAGTCTAATATGTATAAAAATAAAAATGCATTGTGTATATTAAGAGTTTTTATTATTTTTAACCCATAAATAAAGAATAAAATATAACAATGTTTATTTAATAACATGACTAATAGTTATTACCAAGATTTCCTACAATTTTTGGATCACTGTGTGCGCATAAAAATATCACAATTGTAAGATCCAATACTATAATTTGCGCATTGGGGAGAAAATAAGACATTACCAATATAAGGCTATTTATTTGAGTTTATATAAATACAAAGCATTAATAAGAAGTTGGTCTTGTTAAAATATGTGTGCATGCTATATCTTTTATGTGTTATGTTGGCATTGTTTGCACGCTTATGTGCTTACAACTTGGAGGAGACATTGGTTATCACTGGTTTCTGGGTTGCCAGTAGACAAACACGATCATAAAAAGGCACTTGATGGCACCAACCCTGATGCTGGTGCATAAAAGTTAGAAAAATAATTATACCCTTACAAGAATTCATAAAAATACATACTTATTTATATTGTCGTGGTAGGCAGCGATAAAAAAATATATCTACACATTAACAGATTGTAATATGTGTGTCAAACACATCAAACGACCCAAAGTAAAGATTTGTGTCGTCTCTTTTTCAATATAAATATGAAGTAGTTTATAAAAAAATGAATATAGGCTAATATAAAAATAAAATGTCTATTTAAAATACAATTATACTTAAAACAATAATTGTATACTAAAATAATAGTGTACATGTTACAATATACAAAGCAATAAGCAAAATCGGGAAGCTAATACTAAATACCAGTGCGGTAGAATGTGCACACAGATGTGTTAGATAACATACCGGTCAACAGGGTTGAACATGGGCCAGATTAATTAATTCCTAAAATTATGAAAACTATTTATTTTAAAATTTTGTGCACGAAAACATGTCACGGCAATATTCTTAGAATGTATTTCCAAATAAAGGCAAAAGTATTTGTGCTTTAAAACGGGACTCATTCAAATGGCCATGGTAATTCAAACCATCGACCCTTGTTATTAAAGCTAGGGATCCCTAACCACCGCTCTATTACATAGTTTAGAAATTTAAATGTAATTTTTTTGCCAGTTAATTTATTGCTACAATTGAATTTTATGTATTTACTTACACGGGGTATGACAGATCTAGTTCACAATATTTTATGGGTGGGTGGATACCTGACTAAATTACGAGTCAAAAATAGGAGTATGTATAAGGCCATTTACAACTTGAAATAAAACTTAAATTATTTAATTAGTTGCAGAAATGAAGTAAATAAAATGGGGCCCCACCACCAATGTGAGAGTCAATATACAGTAAAATCCCGTTTATTCGAAATTCGCCGCAAGTCAAAGTTTTGGAGCAGAATGTGGTCCCTCTGGCAAAACTCGCATTGGACGCCAACAGTTGCTAAAAAAATCGAATTAATACAAGAGATTGGCAAAAAATATTATCCAAAATATAATTAACAGAAGAATACGCGACCCCATTAATGACATTGTCGACAATATTAAAAATGATGACAAATAGAACCTTAGCATTGAAAGGCTAGAAATGTCATGGAGGGAAAAGGAATAAGGAAGCGGAAATTGAGAAGAAAAATAATGACATCACAGGCGAGTGCGTAATGCCGCCGCGACCACCACAAAGCAAAGTTTTAAAAGCGCTGGTAACTTTTGTTGCTAACTTCAATACATCAGAGAAATGGCGATATTGGCGCAAAAAGATAGTCCATTATAGTCAGGTTTTTTTAAAAAAATAATGTGATTTGTTTACGCTGTATTTTGACTACTTGCTTGTTATTTTAAAATGTGTGTATATGGGTATATATAATTACTTTGAGTTGCAATGAAAAAAGATAGTATCTTGTAAAAATTTGTAAGAATTTCTGACATCTTTATTTTCATTATCGTAAATCGTTATTCAAACTTTTTTCTTGATTTTCGGTCCCCTCAACTTCGAATAAACGGGATCTTACTGTAATATGTGCACTTACGGGGATTGAGTTAAATTTACCAATGATGATATTAAAAATTAATTGTGTAAATTGATTATGCATTTTTGTAAATGAATGCTATCTCATAAATAACAAACTAATATAATTTTTTAAATGCTTTAGATCAGTGGAGACAAACCCTTCAACATGATATTAAATATAAATCCAACACACATTGGCTGGAATGCACTAAGAGGGCTGTGTGCAATACAAGCTCAATAAGTAATTATTTAAAACTACGCCACATTAGTTATCGCCTCTTCTAATAACGTTCACTCATTGTGAATTTACGTAGTATCCCTTGCGTACAAATCTTCCGAATCAAAAGAAAATTTCTCGTCCAAGATCATCTTGACGGTCATATTTCCCTGCGTTTTTATTTGCTGGATAATCTGATTATACAGGATATAACTTTGGTTATCTGAATCCACACTGCTTGGTAGCAAATTAATAACCATTACATAGCACGGAGTGGTTTTGCAATCCGACAAGCCTGCGATGAAATACATAGAAAAACGTTCCTTCTTCTCATAATCCAATAAGAAATCATAAAAAGTTTTAAAGGAGTTGACAAACAGGTCACATATTTCTGGACCAAATTGTTGGCACACTTCAATCAAGTATAATCCTACTTTGTGTCCAAAATCTTGAACCAACTTTCTAGAGATCGGAGAATCATTTTCGAGAATGTTTGTACACGGTTTTCCCAACATTTCTCTATATTTGATGCTAAGACTGAGAACGAAATGGAGTTCAAATACTGTACCAAAGGGTAGACTCGAAGACAATAAATCTGTTACAGTCTTCAATAGAGTAATTGGGTCAACCTCTAACTCCGAGTTCAATGATTCCTGGCAACATTTAAGTACAAAGTTTACCACGGTGGATCTGTATTTAAATTCGTTGTCCACTTTTTTATTATATTTTTGAGTGATGAACGTCTTAAATAGTTGGCACGTATTTTTGAGATGTTTATTTTGAAGCTCGCTACTTTTTGAGTTTACGAGATAGTGCACGAGGAAGGAGAGGAGATTTCCAGAGGCGCTGGATTCATCATCGATGGAGTTCATGTATTCCGAAACAATAAATTCACAAAATTCTTCATTCAGATGTTGCACGCAATTGATGAACTTACTGGTAAGTGTATTGATTTCATCATTCACATCCACTTTTTGCAATTTGAGCATCTTTAATGTTTTCCAGCATGTTTCACAATAGTCGGAGATCAGCTCTGGGAAAATTGATTCCACCATCTCCAAATAACATAATAGATTTATATCAAGCTCGGTGAAGTTCTGCATGAAGTGTTTCAAAGTTTGCCAGATTTCTGCATACTTCACCCTGTCTTCCTCTGTTCGGAGGAGCCTAAACGTCCTTTGAAATAAAACTTCTCGTATCGAGCTGTTCTTCTCCGAATCCCACAATCCTCTGTAGAATTGTAATAATTCATCTCGTGGAAAGAGAAAGTAAGCCAATCTTATGCCGTGCTTCTTTACAGAAACGGGTTTTTCTGTTAATTCTTTAACAAAGTTCAAAGTGTCCGGTAATGACTTCTGGAAGGCTAATGATAAAAACGAGGGTATTGTAAACTTCAGGTAGTCATCCTTGGCGAAGTGTGACAGCGTGCTGTAAGAGACCGGAGGATTTATGTACATAAATGAACTGGCAATGAACTCTCCATTAAGATATTCACGTTTATGTTTAGTCAAATCAATTTTTGTTTCTGATGGAAAGTGTTTTTGTAGAAAACTCTCGCTTTCTTCAATGCTGAGGATTAAAGACAGAGCCACGGCCTCAAGAGCTTCTTTATCATCTTTGTTGGCACAATATTCCTTTATGTCCTTGACTATCAGCTCTGCCAGTGGTTTATTCATGTAGGCTCTAATTCGGTGAAAAAATCTGGTATAATTTTTCAATGAATAGGTCTGCAAGCAGTGATTATAAAGGCTGGTCATGTTCCTCATTAATACGCTGGCATCGTGTCGTAGAAAATTTTCTGAGACTTTTTTGGAACTGTCACAGGCAAATATTTTATCCGCAAACATTACTCTGGATTTGACATCTTTCTGTAAGATATACAAAATGGTACGAAAATCTCTGAGATCAGCTGTATTTTCATCCAGGAGTTGCTTTATAACCACGATTAACCACGCACATTCCGATACTGAATGCTTCTGTTTATCGCTCCTTTTCTCATACGAAAATAAAAGTGTCTCTATCATTCCCTTTACTTTATCATCTTTTATATTGCTTTCAATAATGGCTTTATATTTTACAAAAAATGCATCAAGCACTACAAATTCATGTTCCGGTACACCGATCAGTAAATTGACATTGTTAATGTTGTAAGCCATTAACTTTTCAATTATAGAATCAATTTCTTGGTTGTTATTTAAACGAAACCTGATAGATTGCTCGAGAAAGCTTTGTAAGAAATATTGGCGACCATTGTTCTTAATCTCGTTACTGACACACATGAACTCAACCATTTCGTTAATGAGCTCCCAGTGCTCAGTGGACAGTTTATGTAATTCAAACGATTCTTGCAAGTGATTCAAGAATCTGAAACGAAGCATGTGTTGGTCGTTTCTGTGCCTCTGAGCCACGTACCGGATAACTTTCAATAAATAAATGTTGTCTTTATTAATTTTACAGCAATCGATCATTTTCTCCAGCAAAGAAGTTCTCTTTTCCAAATCAGAAGCAGTTTTGTTCAACATCATAAGCCGAGGAATAGCTTTATCCGGAGAGACATACTTCAAATAATAATCCTCCTTCAACCAGTCGGAAGATTGTATATTTTCAATCTTCGCGAGCGCCCAATCGTTCCTATCCTGGGCGGGCAGATGTTCAGCCAGGTTCCAGTCTGCGAAGTCAGACCTCAGCAAAACGGAAGCCCCTTCGTACTTCATCGCGTATATCTTTATCAAAAATTGCACTCTATAGGAAGGTTTCAGATGCATTAAGTTTTGAAAAATATCAAAATAGTTGAAATCCTTTTCCTTCGAGGGAATGAGACACAAAACAAATTTTTCAAAGTTTTCTCCTTTCAATCGACTGAAAAGAGTGGGCAGATGAAGTAGACGGAGATACTCGGAAGGTTTCTCTATTACAGCATCAAGAAGAATTTTGAGAATACCGAGTGTTGTTCTACTGCCTAATCGCACCCCAATACAATCTCGGTATTTAATAAACATTCTCAAAAAATCCTCAGGGTATTGCTGGGCAATAATTGGCCATAACTTATCATAGTCTTGTTTAGATCTGTAATACATAGGCATTTTTTCAGTTCCATCTTTCCGAAGATATTTTTCCAAGTATTCAATAACGAGTCTTGGATCTCTTTTATAAATATATGTTAACTGCAGACAAGGCACTTCAAAATTGTCTATCATTATGTGGGTACGTATAAATTTCAAACTGCATTTTGGTAATAATTTAATAGTCAAATCCTTTCTAAATATCGAGAGAATTCTGGTGTAAAATTCTTCCGCAAAGCCTTCGTTTTCAAGATGGGCACCGAATAAGGAAACAATTCTGCATACATTATGGTAAGTGGCGTATGGAAAGATGTCTTTAATAAAGTAATCTGGATTGACAATATTTTCATCTGAAATTCCCTTAAATAGCCAGGTGGCATTTAAAGCGATGGAAACAACCATTTGATTTTCAGATTTGAAAATATCGCACAGGACTTTGGCATTCTTAGAACGATCGGCCAACTTGGCTATGTATACTTGGTCCGCTTGGCTCCTGTTGGACCAGTTCTGGAGGTTCTCCAGAGAGAGTACTCGAGGATCGGATTTGTCAATTAGGTGGTTCAGACTCTTGTACCTTTCTGCTAGCGATAATCCTGTGAGCTGGTTGTCGATAGTGCCACCGAACAGTTCCATCTGTAAAATATAAAAATACTGGTAGGATTTAATACGCCACGTAAGGAACATTCGCGTTTATCATCAAATATTTAATTAGGAGTCTAAATAAAAGATTGCCCGAAACTTGTAGCATGGCTTACATGTTTGTTTTAAATAAGTTTGTAGTGTGCTAAATTCGCTAAAGCCATCCATCTAACATTGAGATTTAATTTTTGTACGCCGTAAAGGTTGAGAAGTTATTATTACGAGGGCCAAGTAAAAAATAAGGTTCCTTACGCTGTACACTCGCCACGCGAGATGCTAGGCGAAATCCGGCAACACCGCCTTGATTGTTGGTCCCTTAACTACATCCCCACTACCGGGAGCAAACGCTGCGACGCTCAGTAAAGGCCTGACAGCCATCCGCTATGGAACCCGCCATCGCCGTTACCGCCAGGTGTGAAATCCGTTCGGTGATTCGATTTTTAAACGCGAAGAAGCTTAAACCTGTTGAAATTCATCGACAGTTGGAAGAAGTTTATGGCACAGCTTGCATCAGCGTCCAACACGTCCGCAAATGGTGCAGGGAGTTCTCCGAAGGACGCACAGACGTCCACGACGAGCAAAGGAGTGGGAGGCCATCGGTGTCGGACGAAGTCGTGGCGAAGATTGAGCGCATTCTCCTCGAAGATCGGAGAGTAACGCTTCGGGAGCTTGCTGTCCAGGTTCCTGAGGTTTGTGAAAAAACCATCGACAACATTTTGACCGATAAACTTGGTTATCGCAAGGTGTGCGCGCGGTGGGTCCCACACATGCTTTCAGAAACCCACAAAGACAATCGTGTCAAGTGTGCCGAGGGGTTTCTTCGAGAATGCGCCGAGAATACCGAAGAATTCTTGGACTCCATTATTACGGGAGATGAAACGTGGTGTCACTACGTCACTCCAGAAACAAAAGAACAGTCCAAACAATGGCGCCATCCTGAATCGCCTAGGCCGAAAAAGTTTAAGCAGACGCTTTCCGCAGGGAAAGTGATGGCTACGGTGTTTTGGGACCGAAAAGGCGTCTTGCTGACCGAGTTTATGCCTAAAGGGACCACCATCAATTCGGACAGGTACTGCGAGACATTGACAAAACTCAAAAGAGCCATCCAAAATCGCCGGAGAGGAAGGCTGACCAAGGGCGTTAGGCTGCACCACGACAACGCTCGCCCGCATGTCTCTCGACAGACCACCGCCCTACTGGACAAATTCGGCTGGAAATTGCTTGACCATGCCCCCCCCCTACAGCCCTGATCTTGCTCCCAGCGACTTCCACTTGTTTCCGAAATTGAAGCAACACTTGGGTGGACAACGCTTCAATACAGATGAAGAGGTGAAAGAAGCGGTCACCAAGTTCATCGGCGGCCTAGCGGCGGAATTCTTCGAAGCGGGTTTTCAGAAGTGGATAACTCGTCAGGAAAAATGCATAGAAAAATCAGGATACTATGTAGAAAAATAGAATAAAGTACAAGCTTTCAGATGGTTTACTTATTTATTGCAATAAAAAATACCTTATACCTGAAAAAAATGTAGGAACCTTATTTTTTACTTGCCCCTCGTATCAAGTATTAGATAAATAATTAATGACGTTATTTGTTACATAAATCATGCGAGAGAGGAAGGCTTGAATAGAAAGAGACGACAATAAAATTGTTGACTTTCTCGCTACAAGTTTTAAACATAACTCGTGTCAAGAGTACTTTCTAACTTTTTCATATTGATAAAGGGTGTCCAGCGGAAAATTGTCAAGTTTAATATTAAATTAAAAAAACTACAATGTCATTCTCATATTTTATTTATACAGAATGGAGTTTAACGATGCGGATTTTACATTATTGTCTAAATGCCATCAATTTTTCTCAAAACATTTACAAACGGACTCTTAAATTTGCGAACACGCGAGAGCAAAGCATTGATTCAATGGCAGCTACTTCAGAGTGGATATTTTCTTGTAGGGACTGAATTGTTCGAGGATAGTCGCTGTAAACTCTCGACTTAAGTTATCCCCACAAAAAAAAGTTGCGCAGTGTAAGGTCTGATGACTGAGGTGCCCAGGGTATGTCTCCGTACTGGCTGATTAATTTATTGGGAAAAATTCCCCTCAGCTTCTCCATTGAAACTCTAGCTGTATGAAGTGGCCCCGTCTATTAGTTTTATATGAATGTAAAGGTCCAATCTAAGCAATAGTTGAAAAAAAAGTCAAATCTATTGAATAACTTCTGATATAAATGAATAATAAAAACCCATATTTTCGTAAAAAACGCGAAAATTTGAATTATTATTGCAAGTCGCGCCCTTCAAGAAAACCACCAAATGCATCTGATACAATAATTTTGAATGTAGATAATCATGTACAGTGTCAATCTAGATATGTAGGTACTTTGATTGATCGTCAAATATATTTATAGATATGAAAAAATAATAACACAACATTGGTTTTAAAATTAACTGACGAAGAAGTTATTTCAATATTTCAATATTTTTTTAAATAGTTCTCTCTTCGAAAAATGTTATCTTGTGCCAGTTTAAAATTTCTGTATGTTCTTCTTCTTCTTCCATGCACGACATCCCAGGGTTTGATTTGGCTTCCTACACAAGTGCTCTCCACTGACTCCTATCCCTGGCCATTCTTCTCCAGCTCCTAGACTCTTTTATCTTCCACACAATCAGCCTACCTCTTCCTTGGTTTGCCTCTAGGTCACTTCCATCCGGGCATCCGCTTAGTCATGATCTTTGGTGTCGTCATCTGGCATTCTTTCGACAGGGCCGGCCCATCGCAGTCTTTGGGACCTATAGAATCTTACAATTGTTTCATGCTCAATTCAAATTATTTTCTTGGATTTGGATTAGAGACTGTTCTGCAACCGTAAGTGACCACCGGTCTAATTATACTTTTATACATTAGCAGTTTGCTTCGTTGACTCATTATTTTAGACCCAGCAGTTTATTAGTCGTAAAAGTTTCCATTTCCAAAGCAAATTTCAGATATCTCATAGAGAGACAAAGCTATTTTTTAAATTACATTTAATGGAAAATATATGGAAGAACGGGGTAATCACAGGGCTTACGACCTGTCTTATTGTAAGTCTTGTTTAATAACAGTGCCTTTGTAGGTAAAAATCCAGTAATTGTGTCTTCTTGGACATATTGAAATGTTGCTTCTATTTCCAGCTAGAAGGCAGATTTTCAATTCATTCCTTGTCCTATTTAACGTGTTCAGGTTAGAGCCAAGATATGTAAATTTATAAATCCCTTCATGTACATGGTGTCCTACACAAACATCTTGGCGTGTTTACATGCAGTCTGAATTTTTTTGATTCCTTTTTCAGGGTGGCAGCATGATCGATCATTCTTTGTTTAGATCCGTATTATAGTTAATACAGCCCGTAATGCTAACTTTATGAGTTATAAGTGCCTCCAACACCAGATTAAAAACTGCGCTTTCTCTGTTTATACTGGCATAGCATGTTATATTCATATGCCATTTCCAACCTTTGCCGTATACATTTCTTGCGATTTGTGGTGGATCTGTTAGGTTGGAAGTCGCACTGGTAGTTGCCAAGGATTTCTTTACCACACTTCAGTAGTCTGCCATAGAGTATAGAGGAGAAGATTTTGTGTATAGCATTTAGGATTATGATCTCTATAATTTTTACACCAAATTTTGTCACTCTTTTTCAAAATAGGCACTATTATACCCATTTTCCATTCCTCAGGCAATGTTCAGTTATAGGCGCACTGAAGCATTCTCGCATTCGAGACAAGTGTCAAAAAGAACTGATATCGAGAGTTTTATTGTTATTGTGGGATGAAATAATGATTGATTGATTGAAGTGCCTAGTTTATATCCATCAGATCAGAGATCAGTCAAAGTCCCTATATATGCTATCAATGATGTTCCGCATTCAAAATGATTATGAAACCTTCAATTTATTATTTTGTTTATAGATCGATTTAAATACACCACATTTGCATTTTGTGATCTGTTTGTTCTTAATTATGTATTATTATTAAGTTATATTTAAAACACGGCAGTGTTAAACGTATACAGAATATTTTATTGCAAATTACATGCAAAAAAAACCTACATAAAATGTTTACTTTGTTCATGAAAACATTGCTTTCCTAAAACCTGTTACCTGCCCAGAAAAAGTCCTAGGTGAAACAGCATCATACCACCATTTGGCGCCAAAATTCGTAAAATTCATAGACTAGCTTTTTCCAAATTTGATTTTTACGAAAAAAACATGAAAAAGTTAGTATATAAAAAATAAAAAAACATGGGAGCTTCTATTTTATCATAAGCATCCATCAACCGCGATTTTGTACGTTATTGAGATGGAAAAAAGTTTAGTGTTACCAAGCCAACATATAGGAAATTATTATTTATTCTGTATTTGTTTTTTGAAAGGACGACTTCAGATTTTATTAACATACTATTGTTATATTTAATTTGATCTTTACCTAGAACATTTTATTTACATTAATATTACTTTGTTTAATGTGATGCTTACCTAAAACTCTTCTTCAGTGTGGTATGTTTCAAAGTACGGCAATATACTGACGAAATGAAAGCCGACCTTTGAAAGCAGAAGGCTACAAAGCTACAGGCTAATAGATTTACACTTTCAATACCAATCTCGGTGTTATAATGTCTCATCACTTACAAGTTTTGACATTGATTCTTAATCATTGGCTTGGCAAATTCTTTGCTCACTTGGTGCATAAACAGTCTACGCTGATTGGTTTTTGTCGGAAGCATGATCAGCATAATAAATCAAATCAAAAACATAACTGGCGACATTGTGTAGTATATCTACTGATTATTTGGTCCACGGTATCGATGCCAGTTTTATATTTTATTTATTATAATAAGTAATAATGTGGGGCTTTTTCTTAGAATCATCATTCACAGCCATGTCGGAATGCATCGTTGATAACAGAATGATGGGTTTATTCTTTCTCAGTACGTATGAGCACAGCATTACTTTTTCATGAAATCCAAACACAGTAGAGCATTTGTTTATTTGGAGCCATCACACATGGAATATAAGGTTAATTTTTGTTCAATGTACCAACTACAGTCAAGTTCCATGAAAGCCAAGTATTTGGCAAGAGCTAATTTTGTAAAAAAATGATCCACGCAAATGTTTCTCCCACTGCCTGGTACTGGTACGCGGCTGCAAGTTCATTCACAACTTTTTCTCCTTGATTTTTCTCTCCAACGTTACCTGTTTTGCCAGCGTGAATAATGCTGTGTGAAGGATAGGCATTTTCAGTGTCGCAAATTCACCAAACTATGATGCCATATTTGGCCAGCTTTGACAGGATATACTGCGTAAACTTTGTGCGACCACGAAAAGGATAAAGTTGTTCATTGATCGTTAAATTCCCTGTTTACTTATACATCTGTGATAAATTTGCGTTGAGCTTTGTCCAGAGATCACGGATCGGAGATGCTTTATCTTCTTTTGCACATTGCTGGCTTGTATTGGCATTGTTAACCCTTGTACTGTGACACCCAGGCGAGTTTATTTACATCAATTCTTTGTGTGCATTCGTTTTACATGCTGTCCACCGGCCATTTTGAAATCTATTGCGCGCCGTTTTCTGACCGTTTCAATACACGATACTGTGTTGAGTGCTTACATCTTTGAACAGTATGCAGATATCTGCACGCACAAGGACAATTATCGTTACCACACCGCATTCCTGTACGGACGTCATCGCCGTGTCATATTGTGGTATGAGGAATTCATAATATAACCATCCCACTCGTATTGCGCCGACATCTGACAGATTCTTAATAAAGGGAATTATGTTCATCTCTCTGCTGAAGACCCGGCCAACTCCTGTGCATTCCTGATCTCCTGTGGACAGCAGTCTCAGGCCTTGTTCCACTTCCCTGGTTGTGTGAACCCATGTGCAGATCACCTACACCATTACTAAAGGTTTTATTTGTATATGACCGACAAGGTATTTATGTGAACTTTATAATTCAAGCTAAATTCAGTGAGTGATATATAGCCTATGAGGCGTCAATATTAGAGGTTAAGATTCTACAAATAATTTTATGGAGAAAACATACCCTGAATCAGCGATATCAAATACCTCGGTGTTACGCTGGACTCCAAATTCACGTGGAGCAAACACATCCAAAATAAATTAAGCGCTGCATCACGTGCACTCTGTGCAATGTATCCACTATTAGGCAGGAATAGCAAACTTGCCACCGACAAGCTTCTCTTGTACAAGGCCGTATTAAGGCCTATATTCCTATACGCAGTCCCCGTCTGGGGTCATGCGACACAATCACACATGAAGAAATTACAGACCGTCCAAAATAGTTCATCCAGTCAGCGCTGGATGCACCCAAATGGGCAAGGCTCACATAACTTCATCACAAGTCGGGCATTCTCCCCGTAAAAGAGTTTATAACACAAATCTCCAAACATTTTTACGATGGACTCCCAAAGCACCAAAATCTGACAATAAACACGTTATCTAAACACGACCTAACCGTACCATTACGCTTCAAGTGGGCCAAATCCGTCCTCCTTAGAGGCATAAATCACTGCACCAGCTAGCAGTTCCCTGCCACATGTATTGCAGATTGTTTTGTTAGTTGATTCTAATAATAATACAAAATAATAAAATTTTATCAGGCCATTAAGGCATACTCCTGATGAAGGAGCAAGGGGTTCTTCGGACCCGGTACTTCGTAGTGCCATGATACCAAAGTCCAAAAGAATAACTTTATAACATGTGTTGTTTGAATCTATCTTGATTACTGAGAGTTTATATTCCAGCAATAATAATATATGTACATGTCTGCCGTAGTCATATAGCAGCTGTATCTAATATTAAGTATCACTTGCCCTCATAATTTAGTATAAGATCTATTAAATAAAGACAATTTTATCATGAAGCAAATGAGTGGGCGGAAGAAAGTCTTTTTGACAATTTTAAGCGGCAACCCTGGATTATTATTATAATTTACTTATTAAATTAAATTAACTTATTCGCCGTATATTTCATTTTGTTTTATATTTTCTATCAATCTTAGCTAGAAACATAATAAAAATATTAAGACAAAAATTGCCAGCGAAGTGTTTCAACTGAAAATATGGGTGCCGAATATATAAGAAAGTAATAATTTGGGTGTATATTATCCTTTGCAAAACTATTTTTAAAAGATGATAAAACAGTAAGATAAAGTACTTGGCGAACGAAAAACATTTTACAATATTCTATTCTGATACATCACCACAATTACGGATGACTCAGGCTCGAAGACAATTATCAGATAAGTAGGTACATACCGCAAAAGTTGTAGAATGTTCACGCTTTAAACCTATTTTATTTGATCACAACCGACGGTCTCAGCGTATAATTCGTTGAGTGCCTGATCAACTCGTGACTGTAGTAGTTTCAAGGCATGTTTTATTTCGTATAGCGTTCAATATAAATGGTAAAAAAACCTTACCGGCGAAAAGGTACTTTGTATGTTTATTCTATAAAATTGGTAAAGAAATCATAGATAAGAGATATACTAAAGAAATGACGTGAGTTTCGACGTACACCATAGATAAGAGATTTTCTCTCTACACGATCTAGTTGCTTAGATAAAAAAGTATATTCCAAATTCCAACCATAAATTTCAACGTGTTGATATACCTCGACGTGTAATGACGCGAAACTACAGCATTAATTAGACGTAGAATCAAAAATAAAATAAATATAGGAAATTTCATCTTGCCAGTCACATACAAACCGCCGACGACGGGCCCATATGGAGGGGACCGACGTCTTAAAAAAAAAACTAGATCCGCTAAAAACGGATAATGGCCGTAATGACATCCAGCCCAAGAGTTGCGCAATATGTACATTAAGACGGAAGAACACTGTTGACGGGAATATGGAGAGGATTTCACGAGAAACAATTATAAAATGTGAGGTCCGGCGTGAACCAGACAGCTTTTAATTCCTTTGAAAGAAAAGGTATCAAATACAAAAGCTTTCGGGGAACGATTATTTTAAAAAGGCTATTGTTTTAAAAGGATGCACCCAACAGATGTATAGCCAGTAAGGGTCTCTGAGAAGAATATACAAACCGAAGGTTACTTAGACCGTTAAAGCAGGGCCAATTGTATCGGCCGAGACAAACGATTTCCGAAGAATTATCTAGGAAAATAGCCGTTACGTAAGGGTGGCTAACAATTAGTTAGCATCCAGGGTCGCGAAGTAAAATGGCCGAAATAATTGACTTTCGGACAAAAACGTTCATACGTGAGGAAAACAAAAAGTGTAGTTCCATTGTTTTTTTTTTTAGGGCGGTGTTGAACGGGCCGCATGGCTGAGATCACCATTTAAATTAATGAACCCCTAGAACCTTTTATATTACAAAAAAATAATATATTCGTCGATTTAATCTTCAATTTAATTTGTCACACGTATACAGTCCTAACAGAGCGCGTTTTGAAAGCAATGAGTGCGAATTTCTTTAGGTATAAATGCTTAACCAATGTAACAGAAAGAAAGATAGTGAATCACAGATAACTGAGCATTATTATTGCTGATTATAATAAGTAACATGCGAGAGTCTATTGTTAGGAATAGGCTTCCGATCAATTTGAATATGGACCATAATGGTAAATCTAAGAATGCAGTAATGTAGTATAGTGGATATGGGCAGATTCATTATAAAACATGAATATGTAATAAACATAAGAATTTTGTAATTAGTTATAAGTAATGTACCAATGTCATATGAGAATAATTGTTTATAATAATGACGTTTTATAGGACTTCACATGTGTTTAAAATCTACCGCCATCTCAGTCGGACGCTAGCGACAGCGCTGCCGGCTGCTGCTACAAGTCGGGCTCAAACATTCACCGCCAGGCAAGCTCTCCAGTTTCATCCTTTCACAACGGCGGTCTTGCCGGCTCGCGCTCGCCGAGTAAGGCCGTCAATTCGCTTCATTTCATAAAACACGTGCACCTTCTACATCATTCATTCACCACTGTATTCATTTCTATCTGTCTTCATTGTCATTGTCGGATCATACTGTCGTAATAAACCTCAACACACGCCAAACAACATTTATTTCATTTAACCACCGTCCTGACCCCCAAAGATTCAATTTTATGGAAAGAATACCTTTTCCTCCCAAGATTACTGATAATGAAATTAGGGTATTTGTTTATAAATATACCTATACAAGAACGAAGTACGAAGTTTCGAAGTAATAAAATGATCCACCTGCATAAAACCAAATGATATTTGTGAATAGATATAAGATATAAGGTGTGAATAATTAGAATATAAGATTAATTATAGTTAGTTATAAAACGAAGAAGGTGTCAGGTTGGATTTGGGTTGGACGTGGCCTCCAGAAGAAGCGGATGGACCAATGGGATAGTAGCCCGTCCCATGACAGGAAGGGGGCAGAGTTTAACAGCAAGAATCGAGACAGTTGGAGGGAAGTTGAATCCGAGAGAGTCGAATGCAATTGAAAATCGAAGAAGTCGGGAGAGTTGGAAGTGGCGAGTCAAACATCGAAAGTCGGAGAAAAAAAAAGTAATTGGAATTTGACTTCTAAAGTCGGAGCAAGGAAGCAGTCGAAGATCGGTCTCCATAGCCGGAAAAGAGTTGAAGTTCAAACCTCAGAAGAAAAAAAGAATCAGGACGCCAAGTCAGTTTGGAAGCAGCCTCCCATCCAGAACGCCAAGTCAGATCGGAGCAGCCGCCCACCCAGAATGCCAAACCAGCTTGAAAGCAGCCGCTCATCCAGGATCTCAGCCAGCCGCCCTGCTCGCCATCTCGTCAGCCACGACTATGTCTCTCAGACAACGGGAGCCATTGTCGGCATCACCGTATCGTCAACCGAAGACGATCAGCACGTATAATCTAAGGTAGAAAAAACTTTAGTCCAAGTTAGAGTTAATGATAATTTACATTTGCCCACCCATTTGGTAAATAAATGTCTGATTAATGTGTATTCCATGTTTATCTGTTCTCCACCTGTCCAATATTCTCATCATAATAGTCTACATATGTAAAGGTGTGATACTGGTGAATGAAACACGTAATGTGACGTTTTACTAGAGTACGGGGGTTGCTCTAGTAAAAGAACCAAGAGCATAATTAATTGTTATAAATAATTAATAAAAAAACCCACCATTTATCAGTGTGATAAATAGGTATAAAAATTACATAGATTTTTTTTTAATAGTTGATTTCTTTTACCGGTGCTCTCACTGTTGAAATTATTTATATCACAATATACAAATATTTTTTTCTTAAGGCGCGACTTTCAATAATAATTCAAATATTCGCGTGGATTCAAGGATGGCGGTCCATGAAAAAAACAATATACACTTTACAAAGACAAATGGTCGAAAATGGAATGTGGCAGCTGTAGGGCTATTACTCTACTGAGCTCTGTTGGTAAACTGTATGGAAGAATTTAAAAAAAAAGCAAGAACGGCGACGAAGGAAAAAGTATGGGACATGCAAGGGGCCTTTGTGGGTGGAAGAGGATGCATGGATCAGAACTTTTCTCTACGAGTGAAAAAGTAAAAGTTTTTGGTGAAAAACCAAAAACCTTTTTTGTGCCATCATAGATCTACAGAAGACATATGATAGAGTTATAAGAGAAAGGTTATGGAATGTCTGGAACATTCACACCATGGTTTGATATTACAAAGGGTGTCAAGCAGGGTTATGTAATGTCTCCATGTCTGTTCAACTTTTATATGGATAAATGTGTGAAAGAACTGGAATGCATGAATGTAGGAGCAAAAATGAACGATTTGATTGTATGCTGTTTATTGTACGCCGATGATGCAGTACTAATGGCGAATATTATTGTTGGTAGTTTTGTATGGGTTTAAATTATGAAATAAAGTTACCCATTTATGAGATTATATATGTGTGGGAAGGTTGGTTGGTGTTCTGGTGATAACCATTTTTATTCGTACATGTTTGTTCTCATCGGGGAGAAGCCACCGAGTGCAAGAAACAACACAGAATATGTAACGGTTATGGAAAAACGATGCACGGTTAGTGAAAGGTGAGTCGGGATGCGCATCTGCGGTCCGATCGGTTCGGGTACTGGGCGCCGATTCTTTGGCCGACCGCTTCCTCCGCTGCATGTGTCGGTGCACATCTGTGGTGTACATGTGTCATGCCCGCCGGGCGGCGCAGTCCGGCCTTCCTCGAACGTTTCCGCTTTGTACGCGTGAGATGGTACAATACCAAGAATTGACAGAACGAGGAACATCTGGACGATGCGCGCGAGCCGCCACATATGCATTATATATTTTGTTTAATGTTTATTATTCATTTCAGACAAAACCTTCATATTAAAATGTGTTTATATAAATGTACAAAACTTCACTAGTTTCTGAATTTTTGTTAGTCAAACATGATCACAATAGGCACTTTGCACTGGCTAACTCTGTTGATTCTACCTAAAATCTAAAACTTACTTACCATCATGCCTTTTTTCCGCAGGGGTAGGCAGAGAGAATTGAGCGCCACACTCTCCTATTCTGACACACAATTCTCGCCTCATCTACATTCATACATTTTCTCATACAGGGTCGCTGATTGTTGAGGCTTCTAACAGAACCATCCTCCATTATCTGGTTTACCTGGTCGTGCCAAGTCTTCCGCGAACGTCCCCTATTTCTGGTGCCATCAACACTTGCGTCGTATATCTTTCTTACCATTCTCTCCTCATTCATCTGTTCCATATGACCAAACCACCTAAGTGATCCTTTCTTAATTTTACTCACCATACAAAGATCAGCTTTACATTACATTTACTCTGTCATAAATTAATCTGCCACTTATACGCTTAAGTGATCTCATTTCCACTGCAGTCAGTCTACTTTTGTTCCTCTTCTGCCAGCTCCAGGCCTCACTTCTATACATCAGTATCGGTACCAGGACTCCATTGTGAACGGCTAGTCTTGTCTCAGTTGACAAGTTCTCATTAGGCATAATTCCATTCAAAGCGCCATTCACTTTATTCCCTGCAGTCACCCTCCTTTCGATATCATTCTCAGCCTTTCCGTTTCTATCAAACCTATTTCCCGAATACACAAACTCGTCTACTTGTTCCAAAAATTCATTACCTCCAAGTATTTAGCACGGCGCTTTGCTTGATAGTTGTTATTAGTCGCTCAATGTGGCATTTGATTTCAACAGAAGGATCCCATTTTTCATTTATATTGCAACCCAGGTATATAATACTTTGTATCTTTTCCAATTTCTTTCCAGCTATATAAAGACTTTCATTGTCTGCTGCGTTATGTTTTAGTTGTATTAAGTTCTAGCCCAAAAGTCTTACACGTGTTCACTACTTGGTTCAGCAAAAGTTGTGAATCTTCAATGTTACTCACTAGAAGTACCGTATCATTTGCATAATGCAGATTGCTCAGAATCTTTCCATTTATAACAAGTCCTTGAGCAGCTTCATTCAATATTTCTTCTGAATATAAGTTGAACAGCAGGGGTGAGAGAATACATCCCTGTCGTACGCCTCTCTTTATTTCTACTTTGTCTATTAGACATTGTTCTATCCTTACTGCCGCTTTCTGGTTCTAATAAAGATTTCCTATTATTCAAGAAGACAAGTCTTTATCATCGATCCCAGAAGCTTTCAGGATTTGGATATTTTTATTGTGTCTAATTCTGTCAAATGCTTTAAGGAAGTCAATGAAGCATGCATGTACATTTGTATTCATATCTCGACATCATAGTGAATAACGCCTTAGAAAGCCAAACTGTGTTGCAGCTATCTTTTCTTCCACTTGGCGATAAGTGCATCCATGTATTATTCGCACAAATATCTTTTCTTTCCCAGTGTACAAATAATAACATTGCTCCTGACTTCAAATTGCACAATTGATTTTTGCCATTTATAATGAAAACACATTTTTGTTGTGAAGTAGCAATTTTAGAACAGTTCTGGGCTATTTTTAATACTAATTAAATTAATCATGTAGGAAGATATATAGACAATTTTTTTAATTTGTCATCTAATGTAAATCATCACTTATTCAATTGGTGGTAAGGGCGAGTGGCATTTCATTTTCTAGTATACTGTTTTGCATTCTGCTACCCTAAATGGTAAATCTAATTTTGAGGACATTTTCAATATCTCTACCCCTGATATTCTCATGTTCGAGGATTGGGATCATAAATATTCCAGTTCTGCCACCACACATAAAATGTACTATTTCTAAAAGATATCATGTCTACATAGGTGTTATTTGAGAGAGAGTAATATCAAGAAGAGACTTATCCTATTCACATTTAGTAAATGTAAACAAAAATGTCTTGTCAAAATGATTTTTATTGAAGAAATTTAATCACAATATTTGCAGAAATGTACAATACTTAGGGTCAATTGGAATATATGTAAAATATATGTACAAATGATTGGGTGAATGATCTTATTAGAAATAGAATTACAAAGAGATCTTTTCTTCTATATTAGATATTCATCAATTTAGTCCTGTATATGACACAGAATATGAATATTAGATTTTACATACAGAACAAAATTACTCAGAGAAATGAGATATAGATTTTCAGTGTTGACAATACATACATAGTGCATACCGTGTTCTCGCAGGCAAACAAGATGATTCACATTCTCCTGCAATCCTGGTCCTCTCTTTTGTCGAGAGCACAAAGAAGATATGTCAGATAACTGCTTGAATTAAATTATAACAAAATTGTAGAGCACAAAAACAACACATGTATCAAATACACCAATACCTCACTTTATGGCCGAAATACGTTTCAGAAAGTTGGCCGTAAAGTAAAATAATTAATTTTTAACCTTGATTTAAACTCACAAATTTCATAAAATCTGTTACAATTTCACAGAAAATTTCGATAATAATGTTTTGGATTGAAATTTGTTACTTTTGTTACTTTATGTTTGATTTAAAAAAAAATTCATTACAAATATGAAAATAGAAAACAAAAGTAACTTGTAATTAATAGCATCTGAATCTTTATCAGATAAAGACTATCCCCAGAATATTATTGCTAACAACTTATTTACACATAGGTTTATATTTGTAAGTGTCACTATGCATACAAGTACAAAATACCTATATAGATTTCTTATAACCATGCTACAAACGGTTCGAGGTGATGATTTCAACAAAAATTAAAACAACTACTATAGTAAGTTAAGAGAAGGTGTTTCAAAAACCCAGGATTTCAACAAAATGTCTGATGTAAAAAAGAACTTGAAAGAAAACATTGTACATTAAATTACTATTTAATTTAAACAATTACTCCCGCTTATTACTGTTTATAAATGTAAAAGAATGATGAACATTTGACAGTTAGGTCAATCTAGTTTTTAAATATATTGTGTATACTTAAGGAAACAAATATTAGTTATGTAGTTTTAAAATAATAATAAATAAGGCAAATTAAGACAGTTCTATCCAGAGTCTGATGAGGAACGTGAACAATTGCTTAACACTATGCTGTGATTGTCACCATCCAATATTGTGAAAGAACCTGTTAAAAAACTGGTCCTTAATAAACCAGTTTTCATTTAGAAAAAACAATTGTATTTGTGTTTCAAAATGATTTTTTTAATATTAAATAAATACTTGGCGCCGGAAAAAAATAGAATATACAATATATACACAGCTCAAATTTTCATATATTTTTTGCGACATATATTTCATGTTTTTCGTCACCTTGTATATGTGATAGAAGAAGGGTTATGTATATTATGTACAGAGAAAAAATGTTTTATTGGAACATATGAAGCTTTTAGGAATATTTATTTTTTATATATGGATTTTATAGTGTAAGTGGTTATATATTTATTTATTTATATTCTGTCCCAAGTAGCGAAAGGCAAAACTTCATTTCGTAATGAAGGCTTTACGAAATGCACGTTCACCAACTTGAAACATTCAAAATTAACACTTCATTCGAAGTATGTTGGTACCACTGGTTGGCCCACTACCGATGCAGGTCGAAATCGCTTTGCACTTCATATGGTTCAACGAAGTGTGGTTAAATCGTTATTGAACTATTTTTCGATGATGTGCATTAAGAGCGAAGTGTGTAATGTGATACTTTGCGAAGCATACACTTCAATGAACACTATGAAGTTATTGCATACACATGTAGTACTTTGCCAAGATTTTCGTACTTGTTTGTTGTCTTTGTTCTCTACACACACTGGAACTGTTTTTACTGAGAGCCACACTCGCGGCGCTTCCTGTGTGAACTATTGAAGTCTTGAAGCATTGTAACATTGAAGCGTTGAAGTTAGCACGATTTAAAACGTACAAATTGTGAAACGTGAATATAAGGAAGTAGTTCATTGAAGTACTTTGTACAGTGTGGACCCACCACCACTCCCAAGTATAGATTAATAAGAGAGCTTATTTTGGGTTTGTCAACCAATCAAATGAAGGATTCCTCTTCTTTATTCCTTTACAAAAATTTAGGGAGTAAGTCATTTTGGATATTGAATAATGTAAAATGCTAATAGTTTTGATTAATTTTCATACTAAATAAAAACATGGAAATTCTAAAACTGGAGTTTAGGAGTTATGCTAAGAGTGTATATTAAATTTAAAAAAAAAACTATAATGTTATTCTCTTATTTTATTTATACAAAATGGAGTTTAACGATGCTAATTTAACGTTTTATAAATAATATCGTTTAAGTACCGTCCATTTCTCTCAAGACACTCTTGATATCGGACTCTTAAATTTGTGAACATGCAAGAGCGAAGCGTCGGTTCAATGGCAGCAACTTCACGGCAAATATTTTCTTGTAGGGCCTGATTTGTTCGAGGATAGTCGCTGTAAACTCTCGACTTAAGTTATCCCCACAAAAAAAGTTGTGCAGTGTAAGGTCTGATGACTGAGGTGCCCAGGGTATGTCTCCGTACTGGCTGATTAATTTATTGAGAATAATTCCCATCAGCTTCTCCATTGAAACTCTAACTGTATGTGGAGTGGACCCGTCTTGCTAAAATTGTGTTCTGTTGTTGAACTCAGGAAACAGATGCAGTTGCGGTACCAAAAACTCGTTGATAATTCGGCAATACACGTCAGCAGTGACTCTCTCGCTGGTTAAAAAAATAAGGGTCAATTATCCCTCGGGCAGAAATTACACATCACACTGTCGTTTTTGGACAATACAAACGTTTTTGATGGCGTTTCCTAGAGTTGTCGGGGCACCACTATCTCATGTTCTGTTTATTAACATAGTCATCGATATGAAAATGTGCTTTGTCAGTAAACAATATGTTTCCAAGCGTTTGTGCTGTTTCAAAACATTCTCGCTAAGGTTTCACGTATAGAATAGTCATTTTCGTTGAGAAACTGCACAATTTGCAGTTTGTATGGGTGAAACTGTAGTTTATTTTTCAAAATAACGTGCACTGTTGATTTTTTTATTCCAGTACAGGCTGCAATCTTCCTTATCGATTTACACGGATTGTGCATAATTTCACATTGAACTTGAGCCACATGTTCTGGCATCTGCTGACGTTGATGGTCCCGGAGGAGTTTGGTTAACCATTGTCGGTAAACGGGATGCGCTCAAACCATTGAATCACCGCACTTTAAATATTGCTCAACCGCGAATGCGCGGTGCGCTCTCAACCGGTGACTCATTGCGACTGGCAAGTCTGCAAATCACGCGCATTGAACAATACCCTTCTGACTTACCTCACCCTGATGGTTTACGAGCAATTACAATTTAATCTTGAAATTTTTCCACTGGACATCCTTTATATAAAATAGGTCATTTTCATCACGTGGTGCACATTGATTGGTAACGTACTGACTGAGGTATCATTCATAGTGTTACAGCACTTGCAACAAAACGCCCATTCTTTTTCGATTTGCTTACTAGGATTATTTGCTTTACTATGTCATATATCCTATAAAGTATTCAAAGGATATAAATCAAAAGCCAACAAATTAGTACTGAAATTTACACATTTAATTATGATTCTTAGCAAGAAATACAATGAGCCAAAATATTCCGCGATTGTGAAAACCAGCACACAGTAGCTTCTGTTCCCACCGACTGATTTGCAATGTAATAAGCTATGTCAAGTGCAAATATTATTTCACCTTCGGTCACTAATTTCTCATCCAATGACATACTCATTGTACATAATACAGTTTTTGTAGCTAGTTAGTTAGCGGCATAATTAAATGAACCTTATAACTACATTAACTTTCAAGTTTTCCCAATAAAATGTATTCTAAACAAATCAAAGATCCTCTTTATCATTTTCCGGTAGTATTTCAAAAAACGCTCATGTCATTCTTTATTTTATCCAAGCATGGTCTAAGCACATTTATATTTATATGTGCATGCCTATTATATTGTCGAAACCATATTCAAGTAAAGTATTTTCATAATTTAGTCTTTATTGGTTTTCATTTAAGAATGTCAATCTCAACGAGGGGAAGATCTTTTGAAGCCGAGGAGTCGAACTTGCTGCCTGTGTGACGTTACACTAACACACAGTGGATAATATTGGTTGTCTTACATATTATACAATAAATATAAAATTAAAGAACAAACTGTGACAAACTAATTAGAGGGTATTACTTTAATATTTGCATTAACTTATTAACTGTCAACCATTCTTGATATGGAAGTCGCCTCATAGGGTAAGCGTAGGCTTTAAGGATATTGACTTAAGCTGGCAACTATTGTCCACAGATGGCATGTATTATGGTCACATTGGTCCTCAGAGATTTGATCATAACGCCTGACAATTCTACAAGTATATCCGAGATCTACGATCTACAGGAAGGTAGTGCGTATGAATATTTTTAACTTCTGTATTTAAATATACTACTAATTTATTATGCATACATAAAGCAAAATAGTCACTAATTTAGTTTGTTTAGTAGAGGAATAAATAATCCATTAACTCGATTTTAAAATACTGTTCAACATATTGAGTTATCAATAAAATTAAACTGCATATCTTTGAGAATAAAAAAAAATGTAAAAAAAACTGAACACGTCTAGCGATATTCAGTGCCATTGATGACTTTGAACAAAACAATGCGGTCCATTTAAACAAGGTCAAGCCAATATTAAACATGATATTTGTAAAGGAAAGAAAGCGGTGGCCGACGTCTGTAATTCGAGATTTCTAAGGGTAATTTCTGGCTACGCATCGTACACGAAAAATTAGATAGGTATCTAGAAAGATTAGGTTTCAGGATGAATATTGTGTTCCAGGTCGATGTTGTTTCAACTATAAAAAATTTAAGCGTAGCTTGGGCTGTGTGTGGGGTGGCACCGTTTTGTTGAAACCACATGTATTGCAGTCTCAATCGACCCAATTCGGCAACCAAGCAGTTTTTACAGCATTGCTTTCTGAAAGAAATCGAGCCCAAAGATTCGGCTGGCCCACATGGCGCACCAAACACTCTCTCTCCATACAACTCTGTGTGGGTGTAAAGGTCGTTGGTGTATCAAGTGAGGATTTTCAGTGCCTCAATAACGGCTGGAGCTTCGTCGCATATGATACTTTTTTCCATGAGTCGGGTTTGTGTTTGTTTTAATGTTTTAAAGACTCCAACACGTTGTTGAGGCGTTAGATGCTGGCGTTAGACTACCGAATGAGAACTGACAAATGTCTGCTAAACAAAATCGGCCTGGAACATAATATTAACTTGTATTATTGCTTGTTACTGTACTACAAAATATACCTATGTACTTCTAATAACCGATGACCTCATAAGTCTTGTGTGTTTCTTCTATTTAAAAAGGGGGGGATTTTATGGAAACACTCACATTTTGAATGAGATTTAATGTCTAAACGGGCACGTGAATTTATGTGCAGTGGCGTAACTATGCCAATGCAGCGCATTGGGGCCCACGTCAGACAGGGGCTCAAAAAGTTCGCACCTACAATTCATTTGGCATTAATATTTTTACGAGTATTGATACCTCCCTTAACGTTAATAGTAATCCACAGCAAGAAATGGAATTAAAAAAAACCGTTTCTCACGTTTTTACAAAAACATGTGAAATATTAAGGACTAGACCATCGCTGTAAAGTGAAAACCGCCATAAAGTGAAGCTAGTATTTTAAAGTGTCCATATAAATATATAAAAACACCTGTTTTTTTCATGAAAGTGTAAATGAGACAATAGACAATTTGGTTCTTACTATTAAATGAATAAACCACAAATGAATAATATACTAATATTCGTATATCTTATATGTAAACAATATTTATTTAGGGGGACCTTTTTTCAATTAGTTACGCCACTAGTTATATGAGAAATAGAGTAGATAACAAAACGCTGGATAGAGCGCTGAGACTGCTCACGTTGACGATTTGCTTCGCTAGCGCGAACTTGAAATAAGACTGCTGGTGACAGATTTGAGAATCTCTGAGATGTAACAAAATTCTACTAATCCATGTCCACGGATGAGATTTTCAATTCGAGACATGGATTTAGAGACCATGAGATTGTTTGGGGACAACTCTCGGGTTTCACAGATCACCGTGTGACCTGACGTTACCCTCGTCGTGCGTCAGAATTAATGTCAATCCATTGATCATTAATGTTCGTCTGTTGGGTACATTTGAATCTCCCCAGCAGCAGTTAAAACGGAATAGATATTGGTAATTTAAAGGTTCGGTATGTCTAATTTTCAGAATAAATAGTTGTAGGTATTTATGATTTTAGGTGATATTTGTGCGCATATGTCGAGTCTCGCTGTCAACGTCGTGTACACGAGTTTGGGTTTTGTATCTTTCTAGCAATCTCAAGCTAATTTCTAAGATTATCTCTAGATCAAAATTTCAACACAACGCGGCACCGATACTCATCTCGACTAAACTTCTGAGATCGTTGTGCGGATCGGGCCGCGAGCCGCAAAAGGTTACAACAATGTCGCTCAACCGTGCGAGTAACCTGAGCCGAGTTTAGCTCTCGCCCTCCCACCTCCCACCCCCATCACGTGACTCACATCATTACCGCGGCGAAGTACCGATAGCGATAATTCACAGTACACCCTAAATGGACACAATGTATCGCTGTAAAAATATATATATTTTTAATTTGGTGGCTCTCCGCCGAGAATAAAAGCAGTGCCGTGACGCGCTCTCGCACATGAACGGTTCGCACTTCATACACCTGAATTCATTGCGTCATAAATCACGTCGCTTTTGTTTCGCACCGCTTTGTTTTCCCGCCATTTTGTACTTTCAAATTCAGCGCCGTCAAAAGAAAGCCAGATCAAAAAATGTGATTTTCTGTAATATATGGATGATAAATGGACGAAGCTATTAATTATGGATACGATGTTCCAGAAAATATGAATTAATACAGTTATAAGACACGTAACATCACCCGCAACTACTACATTTCACCTGTGATCAAATAGATCGGTAGGAATTATAATTGACGTTTATACGAAAATACTTTAATCCGCAAAGTTCTTTCAGCTACATACATCTGATTAAGAGATGAAACGAGTAAAGACTTGACAAGGTTTGGACATGCTTCCTTAGTTTTAAGCCAAACTAACGGATTACATCGCGGGAGTATGAAATGAATGAAGCCTGACCGCGCCGTGTGGAATGGAAGCGGGCTCCAGGAGCAGCCGCCAAGCGGCTAGGGAGCATTTCGTGAATGAATTCAACGCGCGTATGTTTTTATAATTGATTAAATGGCGAAGCATTTAATAATTATTTTTTTTGTAAAAGTAATATTTAAATACAGATAAATATCTTCTATAATAATAAGCAAAAACATTTTCAGAAAATTTGAATGTAGTATGTTTCACGAAGCTGCGCAATATTCTACAGGAGGATCCGACCTGTGCGGGGCGAGGCGAACCGGAAAAACATTTTCTATTCAGGGTTGGTATGTTTATATGGTTTTCTTTTAAAACTACATTCGAGTCAACTTTGAATATGAGGAATTCGATATGCAAATTCAGAAAACACAAAATAGTATTAGAAAATTTTAATGACACACGGTAAGAGTGCGTATCAAGAAACACGGTGAAAGTCTCGGTAGTTGGTTTAACATTCTATCCATATAAAATGCACACACAACGTTTAAACGAATTAATCAACCGCAGCGTGTCGGCGTATGCCCTTCGTAACAAAAACAACTTTACTATGGCCGGTTAAATGTGTTTTCATTGATTCAGCCACAACTCGGATTAAGCAAGAACTAATTAACTTACCACCACCCCTCTTCTGTCGGGGCATACCACTCTCGCCTTGTCCACTTTATCTGGCTTATCTGATCGTGCCAAGTCTATCGTGTCCTCTGCTCCTGTTAACTTCAACACTCGCATTACATATTATCTTTGCCGACCTCTCCAAGCTCGCACGTCCCGCACGACCGAACCATCTCAACGCTTCTTTCTAAATTCTATCGATTATGCTACCATCAGATTTACATTCACTTACAGGAGTTGTCATTTATGAGGTGATACAGTTGTAGGCATGTGAGTTAAAGGAAGTATCTGAATCCAGATCAGAAGGTGACAGTAATGGATGCTTCAATATTTACCCAAATCACTCGTGCTCTGTCGTATCATCTCGTATGTCTCGCAAGTGGGCGCCTTTGTGTTGTTACACGTGGTCGGTACCCTACGTCTTTATGACTGGTGGGTGTTTGATTATTAATTGGATCTGGTCTGCACCTGCTTCTCCTTCAAACACCTTTAATTTTATTTTTATTTATTTATTTAGAACAACTGTTGATTTGAATACAAATAAAATGCGTGAGTTATATATGTATATATATATTTAGCAATAAATAAAAAACGAATAAGAAACCTTGTTCGCCAGATGTCGCCTTGTATAAAAGATAAAGTAGTTGGGTCGACATTCGTCAGATGTCGCCCTACCAGTGGAGGTGGCGTCGCAAGTAACGCCGCGCGGCCTCTAGATGACAACGGTGAAGACGATAACCACTTTTCATTGAGTAATTCTTCATTTGATCGTATATACCTACGTTTTGTACTTTTCCATTGCCTTTTGCCCAGCAAGAAAGCCGGGTGGGCCGAACTCGTTTTCAATATTTGGCGGCCAAATGTGACCAGAATACAATTGACAGAAGCACTAGAGCGAATTGAATGCATTTGGAGAATGCACGTTCCGACGGTTTCCAAAATGCAATTTTCTGCCCAATGTTTTTTTTATTTTATTACACGGGTTCGTTATTACATACGAGTAATGCGTACCTGTACAGTGGGTAACGTGTGGCAAAAATGATCCGTCGGTTTTCCAAGCCCAAAATCACAACCGTAGAAAAATATATTCGTAATCAAGCTAATTGTGAAAAGCGACAAAAACACCGACGCTTCTAATATAATGTAATGGATGAATTAAAAATGAATGCTGAACCTCATCGGAAAGTAGGAATAGGGGTTGGGAAGGTATGCGTTACCGCGAGAGATCTCTATTCCGTCACCGTGCGCCGGCGTACAACACGGCAGCGCATCACCGAGCTCGCCCCCATGCCCGATTGCGAATACTAAACCCGACTGATCATGTTGCATGTAGTTAGCTAACCCGAGCGCCCGTTCCGCGAAGTAGTAGAATCTTCTTCCATATCAGAAAATCCCGCTTTCTTGACTTGAACCAACAAATCTGAGGATGTTGCTTTTTTCACTTGGTCGGGTGGGGAATCTTCCTCTTCCTCTCCGTCCTTTGACATGGCCCACTGCAACAAACTCCAAGCTATCTAAGGTGTCAGTGGCGTAACTTTAAAAATTGGGCCATAATGCATAATGAGAAAAAAGTCCCCCTAAATAAGTATCGTATATAAGATATATGAATATTAATATTCATTGAATAATAAAAACAATATTAGTCCCTTGTCTCATATAATATTTACACTTTGCAAGGTATTTACGAGTACATAAGGCGATTTACACTATACGACGATAGTCTGGTCCCTAATCCGATATATAAAGCTAATGCATACAACGATAATGTTTTTACGTATTTTTGCAATACGCGCATGATTAAATAGATTAAATAAAATACAATTATTATGCGTCAATCGGTTTCGCTTAGCTCAAGCTTCGTCAGGACGTATTTAAAACTAACCATAAATACCAAAAAAATGTACACTTATATATACATAGAGAGATAGAATATAAAATTAAATGTGAAAGAGAAAAACAGAATACATGTACAATTAAATAGAATAATAGAACATTAAGGAAGACAGAATATAAAATTATATGCGAAAGAGAGACAATACATATACAGTTAGATGGAACATTAAGGGAAGGGAAAATACAGTGTTGATGGATATTAAATTGATTTTAAAAGAAACATACCTAATATGGAGCTAATGGATAAATTAATTTGATTATTAAGAATTGTCATATCACTATTTACTACCGTTTCTAAATTGAGCTCCGAGAGCTTCTAAATTGTCCAACCGGAGATCAAACCTGTTATAATGGAGGATATTGACACCTGTGCTATTATTAAAATAATGATATTTTTCAATAATATGGTTGGCAAATTCTGAGAAACCATAAAATGTTATCTTTTTATATTTATGGTTAGTTTTAAATAGTTCTGATGAACCATGAACTAAGTGAAACCAGTTGACGTATAATAAATTTCGTGGTTTCATACAAAGCGGATTGTATATTATTTAATCAATATGTCAAACCACAATGTGATTGCTTTCTACGAGAATATAAAATGTTATAATTCCATTTCTTGTTGTGGATTACTGTTAACGCTGGAAAAGGTATCGATAATAGCAAAAATATCGATTTATATTGGATTGTGGGGCCGCTTTCTAACGTGGGCCCCAATGCACTGTATTGGCATATTTACGCCACTGGGTAACGTTCTATTATTGGTGTGCAGTTCCTTCAGAATGGAGACAATGTTGCGCCTTGCTGTGCGCAACCTACGTCTCCAACACCACATCCTAAAGGCATTAAACCGTCTTCTTTTTCTTTACCTTTAGAGTCTAAGAATCCACAGTAATCTTGACATATTCTTTTAAAAATGTAATTAATATACACTTCATTTTGATTAAAATAAAAATGTATAAATATATTATTATATGATACCCGAATTATTCCTTGTTTACCTGTCTAAACTTGTGATTTCAACTTAATAAGATGATAAGTTATTTCGTCTGATTTCTTACGCACTAACTCGTGTTTACACGTCGGCGACCCGCGTCATTAACTTTACAGAATTTGCCATATATCTGGAGTCTGGAAGCCGCTGAAACATTCTACACCATCGCTATTAATTTCGAAATGACACAAAACTTCTAGAAAATGTATGCCTTGATCGATATTCTGTTTCTCGCAAACCTTAGGGTGCGTGTACATGAATGAGACTTGTCGTAAAACTCGCGTAAACGAAAGTACAGAGCGATTGCACACCGACCTTTACCGCCAAGTCAATGTTTCTTGGAACCCGTAGACGGACTGAGACGGTGGGCTGCGTAGCTACTCGACGTAGAGCAGATTGGCGCGTAGAGCAGTGTGACGTGATTTGGAAGTAATCGAGGATCAAATAATTGTCGGCAAGAAGTGAGGCCGCGTACTTGGAACCGCCACAGAGTAATAATGGTAGGGATTAATAAACAATACATCCCGATATGTTCTCGAATCACGCGAGACAAGGATAAAGGTCGACCCCTTTCGGTTCGTTCAGTATTCTCTCCATAAACTATAATAAAAATATCTTTATTCCAGCCCGGTTGGGTTTATTGTGCAAGACCCGACTCGGCATATAAATAATACGTATAATACATACAAGTTACGAAATAATATTTATGTTAAAAGAAGTTAAGAAAAAAAGAAGATAAAAAAAACACATATATGTAATATATTTCACTGTCTTCGGCAAACATTGTAGATGCACTACAATAACGGGCCAACCCAATATGCAAACACAATAGAATCCCGATAATAAGGACCAGATTTAAAAAAAAAATTAAAATGTTGACGATTTTTTGTATTTATAGGTACGAGTGTATAATGAATATCTTTCATATTTGACCTCAAACACTTGTAGATGCTAAAATCAAGTATAAATGGAAAAGTCTTCTCAACTCAAGATGTGCAATGTTCCAAAATTGTAACTCTGCAATATACACAATATATATATCGTGATATTTTTTTGTTACATAGTTGTTTTTCCCGCAGTTTGAAATGAAAAATCTTAGATAATCGAAGATCTACTGTACAACGTTTAAGTGAACGACTCACGGTGAGTGTGTACAGTTCCTCACCGCGCGGCGGTCGGGTGATTTCGCCTATCATGGACGCACACCCTTACGGTATTAATTGTGACGTTAACGAAGGACAGGGCTCGAGTTTGCGTTTGTAATTGTCAGAAATTACCGACCCCCTCCCCACCCCATCGCAGACCAGATTTTACAGCAATATTATTCCACACTAATATCGTGCGATTGTTTTGTTCAGGGTTGCATTTTATATTTTATTCCTAGCCTCAAAAATCTGAGCCGTTTTTGTCTGGGACATCCTGTACAAGAAGGGATGGTCCATTTAAAGATAAAGTTTTCGTAATTAGGTTTTGAAAGTTCTCTCGACTTCCCATTCCTTCCCTTTCTCTTATCCCGAGATTTAATGTGAATATTAAATAGTTTTTTGCTGCCCATATTTCCTTTGCCGAGAGAGAGAGAGAGAGAGAGAGAGAGAGTGGTTCTTTATATGACTCTCATCCGCTTTAGGTTTGTTTCACTTCCGGTCGGAAACATTTTGCAAAAGAAGGAGGGGTGAAATTACACTGAAGAGTTTTTGTTGTAGCTTGCCAAGCTTGTCGCGTTTCATGTTTGACTCGTTTTGGTTTGTGACATTGACGTGGAATTTTTGGAATCGAACTTGCGGCACCACAGCCGACGTGAAGTGATCTCTTCACGATGGTCGCATTCGATTTGAAAAGTCATCACCGGAAAAGCGGGCTACATAAAATTAGCGGTGATAGTAGCAGAGACACTCCCCGGCAGCCGGGAGCCGGGAGCGGATGGCGGATAGCGGATAGCGGATAGCGGATAGCGGGAGGGAGGCGCTCCGCGTGAACTTTCCTTTTAAATTTATTTTATCAAGAAATAAACTTTACCAATAAAGGAAGGAAGAAATGAAAAATACCCCTAAAGTCGGGCGCCAGTTACGGCTCCAAACTTTACGAAATATTCAATTCAATTAATTTGCAAATAAGGCTTACTATAAATATATAGGTACTGATAATAATGATATTAGTACACGTGTACTGGGTGTAACACATCAATATTGTAGCGTACTATCTAGGTAGATGCGAGTACACATTACAAATATGAGTATAAAACGTTACTTTGTCTCGATACTTATAAACAATTCGAATTAAGGTAGCGGTACCTACCAAATAACCTGATGACAAATTAAATCATTACTAGCAGAAATAAATTTGCTTGCTTTGGCTAAGTAGTAGCTGCTTCGCGACCAAAGTTGATCGCTGCGCAGCCACGTAACCTTATTTTTCAATGTTGAAAATATATTTAATTACACCGTCCAGAGAACGATACTGTTTTAATATCCAATTATATAATTATTTTATTCGAAAAATGCGTTTATGTGGCTTACGTTATCGAAAGGGCGACTGACGTGCACACGGCGAGAAGTATTTTTATTTTGATATTTGTTGACGTACATATTATTTGACATTTCTTCTATATTTATTTTTCTACATATTATTTATTGCGGTGGGTCATATTTAATATTTTCTTTATCGTGTTACACTAATTATGATCTAAAAATTAAAAATATAATTTAGAAGCTGGCGGAATAAAGGCAGTCTACCTAGTACGTCAACAATGGTAACTAATCTATTATAAATGTGTAAGATTAATGAATAAATAAAAACACAAAGCTTACATCGCACCTACTCAATAATTAGCCATACAGTACGCATGTACGTCACTTTGCTGCCTGTTCTCTGTAGTCATACACCCTCTGACTGATCTGAACCAAATTTTGCATAGTAACTTTTTAGGACTCTGCTCAAAATAACTTTACCATACTTCCCCCTTTATGACAGCAAACCCTTCTGGACATGTAACCCTCTCCCTATCTAGACAAAATTTTGCATTATATACTGTATAATATAAATAAATACAAGTGTGTGTAAAAAAGGAAGTCCTAATATGGCTTAAAGCTCTTCAATATAAATAATAATGTATATTGGACACCTTTCTTATTCCGAAATTTAAATTTGGTTAATTTATCTTAATTTTTTATAAAATATTATTTTGATATTAAATTTCACATTGTATTATACGAATCGAATATCGAAGCACTCCTATATATAATTCAAGATTATTCTTATTTGAGCGTGCGTAGCTCTATTGTTACATAATTATTTTTTTAAATGTATTTTTTGTTGTTTTACTATTTAAATATTATTTCTATTTTTTTAATAATGAAATAATAAATTTAAGGCCCGCGTTAAACAAAGGCACCCATTCCTAAATTTCTGTCTTAAATTATAATCAAATCTGAATCCTATTTTAAGTGTGTATAATGAATGAGTCACGGCGCGGCCACGATTTTCTCTCGAATGTCCATTTTCCGACCGCCCTATAGATGTTTGCATAAGACGAAATCTGATTCTGGCCGTAACCGGCGCCCGCCCCCCGCTGGAAGTGAATTTTAAAAATGTCTGAGTCCAGAGTGTACTCAGAAGGGTCATAAATTAAAAGTGTTCCTAAGTTGCGCTCTTTCATTCGTAAATAATTTATTATTGTAACCTCTTTTTTTAAAAACTTATGCCGCCTCTTGTGGCGCGGTAAAACAACGTGCTGCTTTTTTAACAAGTAAAAAATTACCGAGAGCGCGCATCCTCTATCTCCTCTATCTGCCTCTGCCTATCTCGCCGGTCCAAAGTTTTCTGGTCACATTTTCATTTGAATTAAAAAGTTAATGTACTGTTCGGAACAGCCCGGCCGCGCTTTGATCTAGTCCAGTGGGTGAGGACGAATTGAGTATTCAAACATTTTAGTCGGTCGCTCAGTTACAAAACCTGACCTGGTTTTTAAAATACGTTGTACACAGCGGTTGCCCTCTTACGACGTCCTGAACAAGTTGCATGCAGTTAGCCAGAACGCACACCGAAGGCCTAATATAGATGATGCCGTCCCGGACGTTGGGACTATGTGCACAGTGGTGAGAGGGGAGAGACGCCACTTCTAAGACGAACTATCTGTATGTTTTGAAAATGTTTTAAATGCCTAAATATAAAACATAAAGTTGCGGAAACCAAAGAAGTGGAGTGGAGATATGGCGATGTTAATTCTAATAAATTTTAGATTTTTCAAACAACTACTTCAAAACACAATTTAACGATGGACGTAAAAAGGAGTCCATTTAAAATATCGGTAAATTAAATTAGATTGATCGTTTTCCGAATAGACCTGTGACAGAAGATTTCCTAATATTACTGACAACATGTCACAAATTCACAAAGTTTCGGAATAAACGTTTTATATTGTTAGCGATCATCGCGAATTGATGAAACAAAGCTGTCAAAATAAATGATGAATCAAAAAGTTACGCCCCAAGAAGCTGGCAGCTATCGGTAAAGTTCATCAACAAGTAGGAACTGAGAACTTCGCGCATAGTTACAGTTACAGGAAGAGGGGATGCTCAATTTCAACCTGCAACGTTTATTAAACTTGTATATCAACTCGTACACCAGGTCTGTAGAGTCTTCAGTTTCCCTCTGGTTCACATACGCGCACTTCTTTATGACCGATGAAATATTTTTAATTTGTTACTTTAAAGAATGATGTTTTGTTATTCTGAAGGATTCATGAATACGGGCCTAGCTTTTTAAAATTGTTAATTGGTTAGGTTAAGTTGTACTGTCGCAGGCCACGGCCACATTGGTTGATAATAAATTTTAACATTAACACACAGTTTTTAGGGATTATTTAATTGATTTACAAGTTTGATATGTGCGTATAGGGCCTCATACTCCTTTGACGGGTGACATGGTTGTTATACTCAACACAGCTGGCTCAGGGTATCATCTGTATGTGGCATTTTAAAATTAAGATCGCTTTCTTAAAAGTCTACAAATTTTTATTATATCTTAAATGATCTTTTAAGAAACTTTGTTACAACAAATACTATAATGCGACTGTGATTGTTTTATAAATTCAGGAATCACTGGCCGTGCTCCCTACATAGAAGCATTAATAACGCGATCACACGAAGAGATGAACTGGCATCCGGCTGTCACCGGTTAGCTATAATACATCGACTCTCACAAGTTACTCGGGTTCTTATCGGGTGAAGTCCACAGGCCGCTTCATGGGCTGCAGGGGAGGTTGGATACACAACCTAATTTCACAACCAATCGGTTCACTTTACAAGCTGTATTTGAAAATAAGCGACCCACCCACATTTCTCGTGACATTCACTAATGATACGTTGCCGTTCTCACGACACTCAAGTTCCACTCCATTTTCTTTTCCAAACATCAAGTAAGAAAGATCTTCAGAATCATATTTTCCTAATATCGCTCACAAATAAGGGTCATAATTAGTTCGTCAAAACAAGTTATTTAGAATATTTAGAAATATTATGCAGTTCCCATAATCGTAATAAGCTGCTTTCGTTATTGTACATTAAATGATGAATATTTGTATAGGGCCGCACCGTTTGTACATTGAAATCGGTATAATGCATACAATGCTGTGCGATCAGCGATATTTACCAGATGTGTTATATTATTCAGTCACTTTAAAGGGAACCTTTAAGTTTCGGTCTCGAGAGGGTCTCGAGAGGGTCTCGAGACGTTGTGAAATGAGATGATGGATCATCAGATCATCAGCGCTGCTTACACTTTCCTGCGAATGAATGAAATTAGATTTCGGGTAGACGTTGAATAACCCAGCCTGCGCCGTTGGTTATCTTTCAATTGCCTCTCGGCTCGGGACGGATCGTGACAGCCGCTGCTGTCAAACTTTGGTAGGCTCGAGTCACTGAAGAGGGGGGATTACTCCGACTGCTCCCTGCCGACTGAGCTGCGAACCATTTCGATGAAGACGAGAGAGCAACTTTATATTAATCTGCGTAAAAAATTACGCAAATTGAATGTTCACAATATTAAATTACTTTCTTGAAAAATAGGATAAGTATATTTGTAAATATGAATTAAATATATTAATTAGAAAAATATACATATAAAATCAATTTTATCGAAAAATATTGTTGTTGCGCCACCGGGATTTGAACCTAACCGGGGAAGGTGCATTATTGAAAAGAGATCCAGGTTCAAATCCCGGTGGCGCAACAACAATATTTTTCGATAAAATTGATTTTATATGTATATCTTTCTAATTAATATATTTAATTCATATTTAAAATATCACAGACCGTCTGTTCTGAATAATTACAACTTCACAATAAGAATGTGTTCTCCTAATAAGTATATTTGTTTTCGTTTCGTTAGAATTAGTTTTGTTGAGTGCTAATCCGTAAATAATGATTTGAATTATGACTAGCGGTACACAATGGAGTCCTGGTACCTATACTGATGTATGGAAGTGAGGCCTGGAGCTGTCATAATAGGAACGAAAGTAGACTGAATGCAGTGGAAATGAGATCACTTAGTCATATATGAGGCAGATCCATGACAGAGTAAAGAATGAAAAAATAAAGAAATAATGTAAAGCTGAGTGAGATTAAGAAGGGATCACTTGGATGGTTTGGTCATATGTAACAGATGAATGAGGAAAGAATGATAAGAAAGATATATGAAGCAAGTGTTGATGACACCAGAAATAGAGGGCGTCCGTGGGAGACTCGGCACGACCAGGTAAACCAGATACTGGACGATGGTCCTGTTAGAAGTTTCAATAAACGGCGAGCTTATATGGGAAGATGTATGAATGTGGATGAGGCGAGAATTATATATCAGGACAGAAGAGTGTGGCACTCTATCCTGTCTGCCTACCCCAGCGGGAAACGGCGTAGGTAAGTATAAAACGTTAGATTGTTGCTTACAAATGTCACAGCTGACAGAGTAATTTATGAATGGCGTCCTGAGTAAAGTTGTGTGATTTTACGAGCGATTTAAATGTTTTTATATTATTTGCTGAAGCGTGTAACGTCAGAAATATAGCACCTACATATTAGAACCCGATTACATAGTTTCTCTGCAAACTGTAGTTGATTTGAGTACCAACGGCAAATATCTCATACGCGTGGCAAAATATGTCCTACAGCCAATGTGAAAGCGTTCTGATTTCACGACTTTAGGTAATCTAGTTATCTATTTTTTTTTAAATACGAATGTTAAACAATTTTTTAGTGCGATCGATGAAATTTATATTTACAACTTGCATGTGTTTAAATAATATTCTTCGCAAGCATTAATGGTTCTTAACGGAGCCTGACCGTTGTAAAGGTGTCCAGCGGAAAATTTTCAAGTTTAATATTAAATAAAAAAAAACTACAATGTTTATTTATAAAAAAATGTGTTTAACGATACTAATTTAACGTTTTATAAATAATATCGTCTAAATGCACTAGTTGCAGTTTGTATGGGTTAAACTGTAGTTTTTTTTTCTTCAAAGTAACGTTCACTGTTGATTTTTTTATTCCAGTGCAGGCTGCAATCTTCCTTATCGATTTACGCGGATTGCGCATAATTTCACGTCGAACTTGAGCCACACGTTCTGGCGTCGCTGTTGACGTTGATGGTCCCGGAGGAGTTTGGTTAACCATTGTCCCTTCTTGTCTGATCTTTTGAACCCAACACCGGATAAGTTGTGTGTTCGGCCCATCACGAACCAATGAATCACCGCACTTTAAATATTGCTCAACCGCGAACGCGCGGTGCACTCTCAACCAGTGACTCATTGCGACTGGCAAGTCTGCAAATCACGCGCTCCCAACAATACCCCTACCGCTTACCTCACCGTGATGGTTTACGAGTAATTACAATTTAATCTTTAAATTTTTCCGCTGAACACCCTATAGTTCAACATTATTGTTTTTATGGCTGAAATATATATTTTTAATCTTTTATATGTTATACCGGATTTGTTACAACTGAAAGTAAGAATTCACACGTCAACTTTATCAGTAATGTTTAACTTTGCTAAATTCTATCGTATTTGTATGAATCGCGAAGTTAAAGTGCAATTGAATAATATGAAATTCCTTCAAATCTTTCTCTAGCTCTCATTCGTATTTTCACATTTCAGAGATATTTTCAGTGAAGTGCAGTTACAGGATCCAAATGGCCGTGTCCACTGAATGAGATACGATGAGATAAACCTCAGATATTTTAATGGCCTGACGTTTGACGTATGTTAAGCGTGAAGTGAAGCGCGAGGCGCAAGGCGGTGAATTTATGAGACTTGGTGAGTTCACAGTCTCCAAAGAATCTCATGAAAGCAAAATACCTGTTTCAAAGATTGGCTCGAATAGTAAATCTCTAAATTTATTTATTAATTTATTAAAGCCATTATGGGCATTTACAAAATAGGTTTGGTATAAAAAATTTAAAAAAACACATGAGCATGGAATATATATATATAAAATTAGAATAGAAAAGATGTTAGTGAACCGACTGTTTAAAATAATGATAAGCCCTGGACCTCCGAATGATATTCTACATTACTATATTTAAACTCGGCCGCAAAGCCGGTAACATTATTTCAAACATGGTATACTCGTATGTAAGAGAAGGAATTCCTAGTCGCGTCTCTCCTAATTGAGGCCACTGCGTATCCTGACACGAAGGAAGAAAGAAAAAGGATTTTGAAAAAAATAAGTATAAAGATCTCCGTACTTTAAAACAGCCCGCCGTCGTGTTACGCAGACAAAATGGCCGACGCTTCTCGTTATCAAAGTGAGACTTCACCTGTCAACTGTCATCATGACGTTTCCCTCCGTCGTGAAACTTTCTGCGACCCGAGATTAGATAGCGGCGTCATTATTAAACTAAATGTCAGGGTTTACTTTGAGAAAAAAGATGGAGACGACTACCCTATGATACATTTCTGATAGATGAATTCCCGGAGTTTGTTCGGGGGCATAAAGTTTTTTTTTCGGAGCTCGCGTCTCGTTCTCGGAGGATCTTTTTATTTTCTTACATTTTTGAATGCTCTCACATGGCTCCAGTCTTCAATCAATTATTCTCTACTAGAAGATTGTATTGGGTTGATGCATAAGTTCGCAGCGTTTTAAATTTTAAAACATTTTTAACAAATTTTTTCACAAGTTTATGAGGCGTCTTTTTTGACAGTAAAATGTTCTTTGCATTCTGACATATTTAAAATTTCCCGAAAAACGCTAACCGAACTAACAGCCTCGTGATCAGACGACAGCTCTATTCTCGTAGTCTGAAACATGATATGTTACGTGAACGTCACGTAAATTAAATTAATGAAGTAAATTTCTCCAAACAGCTGAGTGGAAGATTCGTTGTCATAAAAGTGACAGAAAAGCTTCCAGAAGTTTTTGAAAATCGAAAAGTTACAAATCATGTGAGATACAACCGCGCCATCAAAACTTTGAGAGCTTCATAAACATTACTTTGCTGGAATATTCACGTGGATATTATGTGTCGCTAAGTTTTAACAAGTATTACTGTTGGTGTGATTAATAAATCTAGTAATGTGTACTCTCTCATGCCTCTTTTTCTTTTGTTGTCATTTTAACTTCGATATTGGTGTTGTAGTCCACTAAAAGTTATATAATTTGTATTTTCACCGTATATATATATATATATCCAGATGAACAAAGGACGAAGGAGGGTGAATAGAATAAAAAAAGGAAGAATTTGGATGACAAAGAAGGCAATGACTAAATTACAAAATATATAGAGAGGTATATTTAGAATACGAAAATGAGACATATGTACATACATGAGTACAGGGAACCGAAGCATGGATTCTGGAGGTCAGCAAACGAAATAGAATAGAATATAATATTTTAGATATATTTCAGGCAAAAGTGATAACACCAACTTCTAAAAATTCATGATCAATGATTGGTAGAGTAGAGGGCAGAAGAGGCAGGGGAAGGTCACGTGAGCGTTAGGTATCTCCAACACAGCTAACCACAGCCCAAGTCCATGAAGAGGAGTCTGGTGCAGCGAGGCACCAAGACCGATGACTTCAGTAATGCGGCAAGGACTTAGGGCCGGTTGTGTGATCTTTAGTAACTTTTTACTAACGCCCGTGGTTAAAACGGTTTGCGGGTCGTTCGAACGTCAACTTTACTATTGTTAAAGCATAAATGGAGATGTCTATAGGTGTGACAAATAATCATAATATTTATAGTGTGTTATTATATTGTTATAATCAGATAACATTGCAGCAAAGTAAGCCATATATTTGGATATATATGCCTGCTGCACTAGTACTAGGAGACAGTGAATCGTGAAATATGCTTTATTTTATGCATTATCTCTGGATTTTTTCGCCCAGGAGTTTGATATGTCACTTTGGTGATGACATTTTTTCGTATTATGTGTAATAATGTATATTACACAGGACGAAATGTCATTACTAAAATAGCGCGATATTGAATGATTAATTGTCGTATACTGTAATTTTCAAAGTGATAATGTGTCAGATGACTTGGAACAGCTGTGAAAAGTCCGCCATATTTAACTATCAATTCTCGTTTTTACTATCGGATATCGCAGAGTAAAATGAGTTTACTACGGGTGTACAATCAAACAACCCGTTTTCGCAAAATTTTTTACTTTAGTAACTTTTTTTACTATAGTAAAAACGTTCGCTTCCTTCACTTCTTCAATACCAGTTTTTATTAATTTGAATAAAAAATCTTTCGCAACTTCGGTCTCTTCTGCATTGCGTTGTTTCTCTGTAGGGGTAGGCAGAGAGGTAAGAACAACTCTCTTCTTGTTCATATTCATACATTTCCTCACGTTCCGCCCATAACATGTTTGACGTCAGGATTCAGGTTGTCTCCTGTTCCTGGTGCCATCAACATTAGCTTTACATATATCAAATATCCTATTACTACTAACCCTTTTTATTAATGTTCACGACTCGACCATCACCTTTGTACTTTCAGTAATTTGTTAATCGTGCCTCCTCTATCATAAATACATTTGCCACATATAGTGCTGTTAATTATTAAATTAATTAGAGACTAATATTTCTCTTGTACATATTGTAAATGCTGTAGCTGTACCTTCACGACGCGGGCGGGTAACGTATGGTATGTGTAATCTGATACTCGGATAAATAAAATACACCACATTTCACGAGTGAGTCAATATTGCGAGGGTGAAAGATCTCGCGGAGGTTCGAGCGATCTTTGATTTATACGACATCTGTTTGAAATTATTAGAAGTTAAGTTTCAATACGGCGGCCGTAAATCAACTGACAGTTCCAAAGTGCTGCGAAATAATAAATTGAAAATACTTTTTTACTGTGTTGTTTTAAAGTAAGTATCTTTACTCAATCATTTTTAACCTCTCTTTAAGTATTTGAAGTAGGTTTTTAATATTCTTTTATTTTACATACCGTTATAAATGAACATAAATATAAATATTATGTACCATAAATATATTTCATGGTGTACTTAATTATTTAGAATTAAATGTTACGACTGTAGTAAATAATGACAAAGTAATACGTAAAAAATATTATGAAAATAAAGTAGTTTATTTAGGGTTCATTTTTGATTTATTATTATTCCTATTAATAACGTTTATTGAAAGTGTGTAACAATGCAAAATTGCAATTGCGTCCAGCGTTTAATAGAGAACTCGACTAAAATGGAATGTAGCTAGTCCGGTCCGATATCAGCGATTTCCGAAACCAATTTCATATTATGTAGGCAGGTAGGTAAATAGATAAATTAATAATGAGATAAATCACGTCATTTGATTTAGAGGAGGCGGCGAGCCACCCCGCCCCCATCCCCATCCCCGCCATCCCGCCATTGGAAACTCCCCCACAAATTGTTCATGTTGATACTAACACGTATTAAATTGCTCAATTTTGGATGTTCCATTTTGCTACTAATTTTGCATTATACTCGCATACTTCGGTGTGAGATGTCGACACTAATAACGTGCGCGCGCGGGTTACGGCAGACAGCTTTCCGAATCAGAAACCTCGTCCCCACTTTACTGAGACAATTAATTAGTGCACATTATACATGTAGATAATGACAAAAGTAGTGCTGTAATAGTACTATGCCCATTTCTAACATGTAGTTGTATGTCTTTAATTACATTATTCTCCATTGACGTCATATCGTTATATGAATAATAAACAAAGATTTGAAAATACTGTATATTTAAGCATTTTCGTTTCTCTAAAAAATTGTTTTTCTGCTCTTCTATAAAATTAACTAAATGGACAAGATGTCCTATGCCTTTTAGGTATAGGTATATATAACGAATTATTTACTGGGGGAGTTCGCGTCAAATAGTTCTGAGAAGGACTTTTACTTACTCGTCAGTTTAGGGCAGGATTCAGAATAAGAGGCTATTGAGAATAAGTAATATTATTTACTCAAAACGTCGGGAGTGTAAAAGTCCTTCTCAGGACTATTTGATGGGATTTCCCCAGAAAATAAATCGTTACCTTTTACCCGTGAAAACCTAAAAATATAACATATGTATATATATATATATATAATCCCAATGCCCATTTATACGTTACGCTTATGGAAATTTGAAAGGAAACTGATTGATTTATATCGGAGTGAGGTGCTAATTTCCTTTGAAATCTACGAATCAGGGATCAGATGTAAGCAACTGTAATAATGAATAATATAAATAAAATGTAAAAAAATAGATGGTTATGTAACAGATATCTAACAGTCGCTAAAGGTACACGCGTACTGTATCATTCTAGCGCATAACGCAAAAATCACTGTTTTGTTCGCGGATTTGAATGACGCATCCAGTACACGTGTACCTTTACAAACTGATTGAGATATCTACCTTAAGACGTTTTTTAAACGTTTTCAAGTACCAGCGTAGTCTCGTGTCTAATAAACTTTCGGAGTTTGTCGGTATAAACTGTCGGCTCTCCTCGCTAAATGAAGTTTGGCAAACGGTACCCATATTTAACATATTTAATGCGCATTGTGAAGTCTAATTGTTCGCAACAAAGTACACCCAGTGCACAGTTGTGTGCGGAGTTTTAGAAAAGTAATGCACTTTAGGCAAACTATTCAGACAATTTTCCGGCGAGAAGTGCCGCTGTAACTCAATTACTTTCGTGTTCCCCCGTGTCTAGTGTCTAGTGTCTATACGTTACGGTGCACGGAAAATGTTTAGAGAATTCCCAACTCCGGGAAAACATTAAATAATACGAAGGTGCTTTTGAAGGAAATTAAATCAGGAAAAGTAAATTCTCAAACGAAAACGTGCTTTGATATTTCAAACGGGTTCCGTCCCGACCGCGCCCGACAGAACCGACCCTAACGCAGTGGTCGCGCTGGCTGCCGCGGGTGCCGGGTTACATTCAGCGGCTGCTCGGGAATTGTTCGTGAAACTGGCCCGATACTGCGGTTTTAATCATGCGCACCCCTTTCTTGCAATAATGTGAGGGTAGACTGTCGATGATCGAATAGGAAAAAACGTACGAATGAATCAGAGTACACATTTACACTGTGCCCATTATTTGAACAAGGTTATTAAGTATAAAAGAAATAATTTTAAAAATACATTACTAACATTATTTTCAACCACTATGAGTGTAATATATTCAGCGGCTCGCTTTGAAAAATGCATTTACTTCATCAAAGTGACGATGAAAAACTAAAACCATATGTCAAATTATAATAATATTTGTTAATTCAATTTCTAAAAACTATTGGGAAACTAATTAAAAGATAAAATTAAAAAATAAATTTAACACCTACCTGACTACAATTTTAGTTTATGCCACTACACGGTCGAAGAATAGAAGCAAGACGTGAAAATATTAGTTTATAAATATCTGAAGCTCTTTAATAATACTGGCTTGTTACAAAGCTTACCAGGGTTAAATACTTTTAATAAATGTAATGAACGTTTAGTGCATTTCTCCGGATAGGAAGAGATCTAGGTTCGAATCCCGGTAGCGACAACAATGTTTTTTCGGTATATTGATTTTATCTGTATATCTTTCTAATTAAAACATTTAATTTGTATTTGAACTATTATATTAAAAATTGAATGTTATGTAAAAAATAAAGAATATAAATAGTTTGAAATAATAATGCAATCAGATTAGAATTTTATTATTATATGATAATTTGGCACCACAGACAACTAGAGGAGTAGATGTAGTAATATGCTAGAGGACTCCTATACCTACTCTGCGCCTCGAAAATCTAATTCAAATCATTTTGATTTCAATTAGATTTTCAAGGGGCTTGGTATCGATTCCGGTACCGGTAACAGTGAAAAATACTTTGGTTAAGTTAATTAACCAAAGTATGTCCTCATACATTATTTCGAGTATTTGTTTATTTTTGACTAGTTGTGAAAATACACCGTTACGACTTATTCTCAACTTAAAATCAGTCAAGTTCATTTTATTATTCCGAAATCAGTATAATTCGCATATTGCACGGAATGACTTCAACGTGTGCTAATGCAATGACAATATGTTTGGACCACTGCAAAGGCGAAACAGTTTGCGAAAACTTTACAGGCAAATCCACTTTCCTCCCGGGGAATGGATTGGAAAAGTTTCAACTGGTCTTCGCCTTACAATACTCCGGGCACGAATCGCAAGGCGAGTCTCGAGCACCGACTCAAGCACGTGCTTAATGCGAATAAAAATCATTCTTGTGAATGTATCTCCAAGTCCAGAATCTCGGACGTCTCGTGCCAAGATGCGATCTATTTAATGTGTTAAAAAGCTGGAGAAACGGACAGTATCGTGTCGAGTTGGTATGTACACGCTGGACTTACTAAGCGTTTATAGTACATATTGATACGATATATTTCTGTAAAAATTGAACATAATAACAAAAATACGCGATTTCATGCAGAAATTCAGTAGCTTTTTAATTAATAAATAAAATACAAAAACTTATCAGTAGTATATACTTTTGCATTATTTACAATTGACTACCAGTGTTCCGGCTGAGATTTAGATTCCACACCTGAATAAATCCGGAGATTTTGAGGTATAGAAGTTTAGAGCCAATTTTGAACAGTAGCGTAAATAAAACAAAATTCTTTGTAGATTGCTGGAGAGAGAACTAAAAAGATGAAAATTTGATAGAACAAGATCTACAGAATGGAGCCAATGTGGAATAACTACTCAATTGTCACTTTTGTAATATTAGCAGTATGAGAACGGCCATTAATAAGCTGAAAAATTACTTAATACCGTCATCCCAGTCATTTTTAAAAATTGTAACCTCAAAATGATAGCAATAAACCTCAGAAGTGATGGTTACTTTATTCGGAAGAAGTTCATAGTTGATGACGCCTTTTTTGTTCCACCAGATGTATAAAGACATCAGCTTTCGTAAGGGGAGTTGCTTGTGCGTTAGGGCTCAGCCCTTCCATTTTGTTATTGATGTTAATGTAAATGTATCAAAATGGTATTTTAAACTAGAAAACCATTATCGTGTCTCACTTTCCAATGCCTTAACTCAACAGTTAAACTCAACTCAACATTCTAAGAATTAACAATACTTTTTCGTTTTCTTTGGACAACAATTGACTCAAAATTTGTACAAAGTGTCAATTCAAGAAATATTTAATACAACATTGACTTAATTAATCATGTAATTATTTTTTTTCAAAACGCTCTTGGCTAGGATAATAAAAACGTTACGATCTTATGCAATAACCTAATATACATGTACATAAAATTTAATCTTTGTTCGCTACACAATCTATTGCTCTTTGACCAATCTAAATCAAATTTTGCGTAGTTACTCTTTAGCACCCTCCGCAAAACGTAGGCACCCGGCATCCCCTCCCCGCGATATAAAAGTTAATGTTAACGTGAACGCCATCCTATCTAAATTTTGACTAGGAAAATATAGTTATCTCGTTTCATCCCTCCTGAAATCTCATCCTTCTCTTGCCAGGACCAAATTTTGCACACATCGTTCTTCTTCATAAGTACAACCATCCACCTCACCCTTTTGAAATTATAACTTACTCTACCCCGGACATAACAAACAGCTAGTTAAATCGAAAAGAAAACCTCTCTTAACGCCTTTAAAATATATTTCGTACATTTCTTTTTTAAATACCTAATTAAATGAATGTGTTTAATTGAAGAGTAAACAGTATTTTACAAAACAAGATGTTCCTATTTAAAACAGTCGTAAAGCTCAGTAAATTCTCGCGTCAGTCGCGGCAGCAGCACAAACAACTGTGTCGATGGAAGGGTAGATCCGAGGGTGGAACAGTTTGCGCCCTGTAGCTTATTTTAGAGTTCGCAGTCAATAGACCCGTAAGACAAAAGAGTGGTTAAAAAAGCCTTATTTTACACGGGAAAAATTGTTCCCGTCGCCACAGAATCAGTTTGTGATACATCTGTTTAATTTTTATTTTAGTGTACGTATTTTTATCAATAAGTGAAAGTGAGGTTATCTTAGACATTAGTTAGCAGTAGTTAGTCCTTTTGGGGTTGCTGAGTGCAGTGTAGACAAAAATTTAATAGTCAACTAATATATTTGTGCACCTGGAAACTATGTACTTTACACGTGCTCCTCATCTTTATTAGGTGTGTTTTGTTTTTAACTTAGTTATTGATTAAAAATATTAAGTTTTGTTTGTTTTGAAAGTTTAATGGAAACTCTAAATTTACAATGTCTTCCTATGGAAAAAAGAAAGAACCAACTTTTTGTTTTTTTAATAAACACCATAATTCCATAATCACATATGTAAAAATAAAACACTTTTTTTATTCCACTAGTTTAATTTACTTGAGACACGATTCGTATTTAACAATAAATATAATTTTATTTACATGAAATGAAAAAAGACATTATTTAATTTATATAAACTTTTGTATGATTCTAATTATTCCTAGAATAGTACAATACAAAAATTTATATAAATTCTCATAATAAATTGATTCAGATGCAAGAACGTATTTCTTTTTAATACGAGCGATTAACATTTGATTAATCGTTGTATATCCTCGATTACGATATCCAAGTAAAAGCAAATAGGTGATTTTCCTTGCAATATAGAGTTGCAACACCTTTTTTCTGTCGCGAGGCACATTTCGGCGGCAGAAGCCCTTTCGAAATGGCGGGCGGAAGTGTCTGGCGCAGCAGACACCGGAACCGGATACGGCGACGGAAACGGTTGCGCTCTCGGGGAGGTAGCGGTCCCTACTTACCCCGCGCGGGGAACTCTCCTATTTCCCCTTTTCTTTGTCCGCCCGCTTTGTTGAGTGCATAATTTATAGGTGTCGTCGCGGCGCGAGCCTGGAATGGAAATTGAAATAAGCGGAATACTAATTTGGCGGACTGAAGAATTCCTTGAATAATTAGCTGCGGTCACGTGGAACGGCAAATAAGTCGGATGCGCTGTGTGAACGCGGAAAGCATATCATAAATAGAAAACGAGGTTCACCTACCTCGGTCCTTCGGTGAATATTACAAACCATCGTTTGCGTACAAACACTTTTGCGAATCAGAACAAGAATTATATTCGCTAACAGGTGTTAATTCGGTCTTGTATGCCAACTCAGGCCCCGTGTGAATATTAATGGGTGGAATGGCCCCGTGTTGTTGCGTGATTCTGGTCCATTTAGGGCGGTCCGGATCCGGATGGCTTTATGTTGCAGAATCTTTTTATGTGTGAATTTGCTGCGTGATCCCAGATGGGGGCTGCATATGTGAGTATAGGTCTCCTTGTAGAGGAGGAGCCTGTCCATCAGTGGTTATAGTGCACGGAGTAAACGTGATGCTGAGTTTGTTTCGTCTTGGACATGATTACGCCATGTGAGTTTGGAGTCCAAAGTAATCCAAAATATTTTTTGTTGACGATGTTGATGTTTTGTCTGAATATTTTAATATCGGGTTTGCTGACGGCTGGCGGCACTTTAGAAAGGGTTACTAAGGGTTACTTCTACGCAAAAAAACTAAACACAAGACATTATATAAACCCTGAAACCCATTGAATAATATAAGAGATAAGCATACATAAATTATCAACAGAATAGAAGCAGCAAGTAGGTTGATGGGCCGAAAGATCAAAAAGTCCCACACACCATCGGGCCAACACGTGTTGGAAATAGGAGACAAATTAAATAATCTCGGGTCTTGAACAACCATCAATGGTGGATATGGAGCAAAAAAGAGAAAAATAGTAGAAAATTATCTTTACAAATAAAGGCGTGCTAAGGCATCACATCACTATCATACACATCGTTAACTATACAACTATTATTATTTTTTACCAATAATTCATTTCATTTGAACTCCACTTGCATACTCGCGATTTGTGTGCGATTCTAAAACAATATATTGTTACAACACAACACAATAGAATAGAATGTAATAGAATAAAGATAACACGTCAAGTAACATTCAAATGGTACGATCTGTTGCATTCTGGATCTCATCACAGGCTCAGAGTACGCGCGGTCTAAGTGAAACTTTAGCGTTTTCTCATTTTGTGTCATTTTTGTATTCTCAACTACGATATCATTTTATTTTGGCTCAATTAAAGTGTTTAAGGTTATAATTTTTTTGAAAATAAAGGGTTATTAATTTTTAAAAATAAATTCAACACTCGAGACGTAGCGCTGGAGATGATTAAGCGTCACGATCTACAGTATATACCGCCCGGGAAACGCCTGGTATCGAAGAATAGAAAATAATGAGTTCTAGTCATGCGAGAAAATGATATAGGTGCCAGAAAGAATGTTTCATATAATATCATTCAAGAAGAAACACGACACGTCGCACAATTAGATCGAAGAAAGTTTTTTTCAATTCAAATTAAAAAGATGGATAAAGATATCTTTATGTGGTTAAAATTATGTTTAATACTTTTTATTAGTTCCAGGAATTTTTTATTCCAGACGCAGTCGCGAGTGATCAAAGCTCTTCTATCTAAAAAAGTTACGAACATTTAGTTGAAGTTGAGACGTTGCGCACCCGGAGCGGATGAAGATTATCAAGCCAATCTGAAGGGCCCGGCGGAGGTGTCAGCGCGCTCCTCGCACTTAGCGACACTTGACCTTGATCTCCTTAGAATGGACAACTTCATAGAAATTCCTTATTATTATCATCTCAAGTTGTGCTTTTCTAGAGGATTTAAGCCTTCTTGTGAAACTTTATTTTTTCAGCACATTTTTCATAGTATTGTTCAATTTAAGTAATAGTTGTTTCACGGTAATGGGATAAAATTAAAATAGTGCACCGTGTCACAAATATCAATAATATGACAAAACAGAAAGTATTCCGGCTATCGCCGATTTTCCAAAAACATGCTTCCGTAAAACCTATTTTATAATATTGAGTTGAAAACATAATTTATAATAAAAAAATAGAAGTTTACCGCGCTAAAAGTTAACTTAATCAATTAATTTTCTCGATTTTGTGATTTAAATTCGTAATATTCCGGCGTTTCGAAATGTTTCCTCGATGACACGACACACGTACGCTACCTTCTACAGACGATGGACAACTGCCGAGTTTCACACCACCGCTGGCACTACTGGCGTTTGTGGCGTAGTACGAGTATATACATAATAACATGATCGAACACAAAAATCGATAAAATTTGGTTAAATAATATTTAGTTTTGTTACCTTATTATCTGAGAAATTGTCATTTAATACATTTTTCACCCTACTGTCTTATCAGTTTAGGAGATTTGTTGTTCATCCTTACTTGTAACACTGAAAACGAATGAATTCACCTTCGTATTAGCAATGTATCTGTTATACTCGTATATATCTTCACACTGTATTCTAAAATATCTTTGTATGACCGTATATATTACATTAGGGTTATTAAATGGCCTATAAATAATCGGTTAGATTAAAAAATAAATCAATCCACAAATTTGTCGCCGTATTATTTTTATCATTCAATTAGCCATCTTATCATTCCATCATCCGTGAAATTAGCTTTCGCGCAATTTATTTCTCGGAAGTTGCGTCGACACTAATGTACTCTCAGCTTAATCGCCATTTCCAGATACTGATATCCGGGTCGCTAGCTTCTTCGCAGAGCGGCTGGTGCGCTGCGAGCGTGCGACTTAATGTATGCAGATGACGCGATGATTCTGGCGGAGTGCGACAGGACGATTTATCGCTCGACTGCGGGCCGACAATTAATGTGAATATACGGAATGTTGCACAAGTGTGAACAATGGGCGCCCGGAGCAGTGGGAGAAACTGTGCGCTCAGGACGCAGGACGCGCGCTCCCTCGGAAGGTAAAGTGAGATGAGCGGTGTGAGGTCAACACGAAGATCAGACAACTTCCAGCCGCTGCTTTCGGTTCAAAGTTATTTTACAATTTCATTATTATTCCGTACGCGCGTTTAACATTGCGACTAAATAAGTTAACTGAAATTTATGACTCGCAGATGTTTATTTATTTTAGATTTGTTCAGAAATACTTACAAATTATTATCAAAATAATAATTATATTATTATTTTATTCTGTCCGCAGGGAGTGTATAATGCAAATATTGCTATTGAAAATAGTAATAAAATAAATGAAATTGAAATAATAAAAACCTTATTTATAGATTATCTAACTTTGTTTATAATTAACCACTTAATGAGTAATTTTTAAACATCAAGCGGTTTCGAAAAACAATATTTTCGTCTTCAAGATGTAAAATCAACTAACCAAAAACATGTCACGTTATTCTAACGTTTTTTAAAAAAAAAAAAAAATTGTGTTTTTTGAAACCGGTGGATGTTTAAAAATTACTCATTAACTGGTTAATTATAAACAAAGTTAAATAATCTATAAAATAATAAACCGCAAAGTTAATTTTGTAAATATTAAAAAAAGATAAAAACCTAATATGAAATGAAGATATTTTTGAAGAATCAGGAATTATTATAGGTGAACGTCATCTACGATTATGCATTGAAGAGATTGCATAAGGTGAACAATAGTTCAAATCAACAAATTTTGCATAAAAATACAAAATTATTTCTTCGCATTATTTGGCGGGTACTTTGTGGTTCAACATGATTATTAATTCTTTTATCACCTGGTGATTAGAGGGACCGCACCTCTCCAAACTATTGAGTGATGAAAAAATTCAGCGTGTGTGTAGTACTAAAAAATTGCAATACTTTTCCCGTTACTCGATATATCACTAAATTCAACGTCAAATCTTGCATCTTGCGCGTATCTACATTTTCCAGCCAGCCCTGATTTACATCTCCACAAGTCTCTTCTTGTTCCATTCAGAGGATTGAGTACAGTGTGGTAGATTAAAAAAGGTCATCTGTGTTTGGGGTCACATGAAGTCAAGTTAACTGCTTAATCCGGCGGGTACACAGCACCACGTACTAGCGCGAATTCACATCCGTACACTCGGATGGAGTGATAATGAGTATTAGGCTGTTACCGATCCCCTAAAAAATGTATATTATTATTGTCTGGGCTGCACGCACAGCGGGGCAGTTCAAAAGCTGGCGCACCAAAAGATTGTTGAATGTTTATTCACACTTATTCTAGAAATCGTTATTGTTGAGCAAGCCACACCTGACACACAAAATATGTCACGCTTTATATAAAACAAAAATGCTTTTGAAAACAAATTTATTGATCGGCTAGCTGTCGATTGCTAGGAGACATAATCAAATGAAATTTACGGTAATTTGAAAATGGTTTTACTTTTTAAACTCTTCCTCAGCGACACAACAGGTATAATGAAAGTAAATACACTATCATTGCCGGATATAAATCTCTACGATTTTTTTAACCATCTTAGCCATATCACTATTATATTATGTCTCAACTTTATAATTTTTACGTGTTTATGTTTTGTAATACCTGGCTTCAATTCTTAAATATAACTGTTGGTTTATTTCTTTTGCATTTTTATAGTAAAACATACAGAAATATGCCTCGAAAAAAATATTATATACTTCTCACAGTTATATAATATTTGAAATTAAATTAATAAATATGATATACTGTGAGTGGTGGGAGTATATTAAGTGTGTTACGTAAGTAAAATAAATAAAAATTCGTATAAGATAGTGATTAAGGCCCAACTTTCAATAATAATTAAAATTTTCGCGTTTTTTACGAAAATATGGGTTTTTATTATTCATTTATATCAGAAGTTATACACTAGATTTGACCTTTTTAAAAAATATTACTTAGACAGTACCTTTCCACCCATTTATACAAGAATTATAAGAAAAACCGCGACCATTATATACATTTTCCGCTTGCCTCAAAATTGTCTTAATATTTGCGAGAAAATTAACAATTTTATTGTCGTCTATTTCTATTCAAACCTTCCTCTCGCATGATTTACGTAACAAATAACGACATTAATTATTTCTCTATACTATATGATAAGAACTCATCTTGAAAGCATATGTAATTCGGGTAGAATTTCTCAAGTTTCAAACTGGAACAATTAAAGCACGCCCTTAATGTATTTTCCTATGTATTTAATATAGACAGACAGACGTCAATTTTTTTTCGAATAAATGAATTAACTGGAGATTATTTTAGAAAATGTAATGTACATTTTGAAGCAAATTCACAGTAAATGTATTTATTAATCTGGACGTGTAGAACCACGTGAAACTGGTTTTATTTTTTTCCATGAATGATACATACGCATTAAAATAACTCATATCTGGAGTCTTCTCCATGGATTTTCATATTGATATATGGAATGACATAAAAATGTGTATTGTCATTTGAATTAATCCATCAAAAATGAAATAATTTATTGGAGTACCTAATTCGTATATATGAATATATTTTGAAAACAGACAATTTTTTTTTCGAAAACGTCAACAATTGATAACATGGGAGCATTGAATGGTTATAACTCTATTAATTATTAACATTTTTATAAATTCAATATTATAAGAAAATATATTTCGTTTATGCAAGAATTTAACATATTAAGACAATTTTGAAGCAAGCGGAAAATATATATAATGTTCGCAGTTTTTTAAAAGTAATTGTTTATTTCCAATTGTTTGGTCAGTAAATTGTTGATTTAAATACGAAAACATAAATATGCACACAAATTCATAATTTTCTGGATCTGCCGTCGTTACGGCTGCGATTGAATTTGTCGTGCTGCCGGGTGTCGCCGGTTCACTGTGTAATGTGTAAAACTCCATTTGCCGTTACCGTGGCGTTTCGGCTGCGCTCTCGCCATAACGGATTACAGCTCGCCCCTAACGGGCCGTTATGCCCGCAACGGACGGCCGTTACGGCCCGTTACTCGGCCGTTAGAACGCTCCCGCCGCGTGACGCATTGGCGATTTTTATTTACTTCGGGGGAAGATCGATTTTTTGTGTTCTTAATCGCAGCGCCCTACGCCGAGAGGTGCTGACGCTACGTGCTTCAGTATTTATTTTATGCATTCTTTTATAGACGGCGTTACAGCTCGGAATTATCCTGGAAACGTTCATGTAACCTTATTGTTTCAAAATCACTCGATATATTGTCGCTACTATTTTATTTGAAATAGACAAACATTGTATTATACACGTAACTGAGTATTATTTTTAAACACGATTATTGTTTCGTCTACAGGTGGAAATATTTGTAACAATTTCAGTACATCGCATCAAAAGAAGTAAATAACAGTCATTCATTACATTAGGGTAGCGGGGGGTGATGGGAGGTGGCGGGTAATAGATGCCACTGTGAGGAAAAGCTCCTATATGGTCCTACTCATTCGCCACCTAGTTGGCTGTTTTTTTTAATACTAATAGGAAGCTATGCACCTTCGTCTCGCACATGTGACGAGACGGAGCTGAACAGCTGCCATCTCAAAAGCCCTCACAGTCCCCGGTCTTTATTTATTAAGATTTACATTACTACAAAAAAAGTACTTACTAATGCTCAAATTAATCGAAAACAACCCGAGCGTGTTCGTTAATGTCCGATTATTGCCGACTGCTTAGTGGCTTCCGTATGCGTGCGACGAGTGGAAATGTGTTTTTCGCTCGGCACTTACAAAATACGATTTTTGGCTTCACGGCAAGAAGTTTCATTTGACTTATTTTTTTTGTATTTTGTGTCAATTCCATGGCCAAATGTATGTATTTTTGGGTGGATCGAAGTATAAACTAGTCTAAATATTAATTAAAAAGATATACATATAAAATCAATTTTATAGAAAAATATTGTTGTCGCGCCACCGGGATTCGAACCTGGATTTCTTTCCAAACCGGGGAAGGTGCATTATCCAACTATGCTATAGCGACATTATTTTTGACGACAAATTTTCGAACCTATATGTAACACCTTTTTCAAATTAATACATTTATCGTTACATTATTTGAAAGAGATCCAGGTTCGAATCCCGGTGGCGCAACAACAATATTTTTCGATACTGTTGATATGTATATCTTTATAATGAATACATTAAATTAGTATTTAAAATATCACAGAGCGTCTGTTCTGAATAATTACAACTTCACAATAAGAATGTGTTCTCCTTAATAAAATAGTCTGTTTATAACCTCGACTCGAGCAAATTCCGTGAAGCACAATAACAACCATTTCTTGATTGCATCCTGCTATCATTGATATTTAAACTGTTTAACCGATTAAAAAATTGTTGTATATGTGAGATATACTTACTGTCAAAACACATTATACATCATATATACTTTTTCACATGTCAAAATGGCATTATAATATATAGGGTGTTGTGTTGATTTTTGGATAATGTGAAAAATGATTGAATTGTAAACCAGATAATATAATGCACGATTTCTTAAAAATAAATTTTTCATTGTCTAAGATTCCTCATCAACTGGTAGATACGAGAACTGACAATTAAGTTCGTAGAATAGTTATCGTGCGCATTATGTGACAACACTGTGACACTGCTAACGAGTTGGTCGCGAAATGTCATCGGGATTCGCTCTCTGGGCCAAGCTGTCAATGCAGCATTCTATCTGGGGGTGATGAAGCGGTCACGCTAGTGAGGCGTGTCCGACCTCAATTGTTTGCGAAGGAAAGCTGAATGTTGCTTCAGGACATCGGTTCTCAGCGGGGACCAGTGACATGTTGGATTGCATGCGAATAAGCGGTGCAGTTCTCTCGCACGGACGAGAGGGACAGCGGCCACGGAAGTTAATAAAACTTTAAAGTGAGCCATTGTTGTGAAGGACTTTTTGGTCTAAAATATAATCACTGTATTGAAACACCCACCCTTTTCGTCCGATGTCCTTCTGACTTTTTTCTATTCCCCAAAACTAAGAAAGATATGAATGACCATCGGTGGGGGTCACGAGCGAAAGTGGAACGGATTACGACGCTTGCTCTAAATAGTAAATGGAAAAAAAAAATTAGACCGAGTGGATTGCTTTACGAGGGGACCGTGCGCCAGATAACGAGTAAGTATGTTCTGTAAATGTAATTTATTTTTTCCTCGTAGTCCGGGTTTGTTACGGATCAGATTCTGTCCGCGTGCGAGCTAACCGCGAAAAGCTGGGCCTCGGGTCTTCTTGACACGTGTTTTCACAATTGAAATTTTCAAGAATCGAGCCACCCAAATAATTACCGAGCCATAATTTCACGACTAACGAGTGAATGGAATTAGGATCATTTCGGAGCTTAGCGAGGAATCCGGTGTAGGACTGTCTAATTAAATAATTTATTTCATCTCTCGGCTGACTTCGGATAGAAATAATTTTAAGTTTATATATTCTAATTATTATTAAATTCATTGTTGAATTAGCCGAAAATTTTGCAAGAATCTTTGGGCCTTTGATAAATTAATACAATGCGAAAATCGTTTTTGGAAAATGTACGTCTTATTCGTGGAAAAGGAATTAATTTTATATTATGTCAAAAATATTCTGTTTAAAATCTAATAATAATATTCATTAAATAAATATATTTCTACGGCTCCTGTGACGTTTGTGAAATAAAACAATTTTCAATAAAAATTAAAATATAAATAAATGTAACTACAAATCAAATTCATAGGGTGCGGCAATAATACAACCAAAAAATGTATTTAGAGACTATAATAAATCTTTAATACGGTTGAACTTGATAATTAAAAAATATTATCGGTCTTTCTATCATATAAGGAACCCAGTATAATTAATATAAAATACAGACACGCAAGATAGAATTACAAATTTAAAATTTAAATTTTATTATTTAACTTTATTGAATTCAGATTAGAATTTAAAAATAGCACTAACATATTTAACAGAAAAAGATAGTATTTTTAATATTTATTATATTATTTATTCATTTTAATATAAATTATTTATAAATTTATTTTTAACCACTTATACGAGTTAAATATAATATGGTGTATTGTAAGTGGTTATAAACAAAGTTATAAATAATTTACATTAGAAAAAGTTAGTCCAGGACTACAATAAATTTTTAAAATATTTTATCTGCTAAGAGCTTAGTTATATATATATATATATATATTTATACTAAATCATTAGTGTGCGGATTTATTCAAAATACCTATTTTTATTACCCATAATTTACAGTAAATGATTAGAATTTTTCCATCCAAACTACTACTATAGTGAAAGGACTAATAAAGATCAATGTCCACGGTGATCTCTCAAAGACACTTTGATCTCGAAGAGTCGGTAAACATATGCATGTACTGAATGCGTCATTATAATACATGCGCAAAACATACGGGCCGTTGATTCATAAATTGCTTCGCACTGAATTTTGTACTGTTCATTATACGCTCTCGAGTCAAATCTCCGAGAGAAATTTTAAAAATCCTTTATTTATTGCTCCTTGGAATAAGCAACTTAACAAATGTTATGCAATATATGTTAGATTTAGAATAACAGTTAAATTGAAGCGAATTCCTACTCTTATCGTACTGCTTATTAACGTAAAAGAAACCCATTGACAGTGGCATTTTATAAATCTTATATGAACCTACTCGTACTTAGACAAGAAATATAAAAAATAAGATCATATTTTAATATCGTGGTTTTTAGTACTTTCCCCCCCCCAGACAAGCACCCACCACAGTTTACTATAAAAAGTATTGACGTATCCTCCAGGAAAATGTGCGAAACACAAATTCGAGTGCAATCCAATATGAGCGAGTTTTAGTGTCCAATGTTCTCTTCAAGCCCGCCCTTCTCCGAAACGCCGAACACTTTTATGGATGCAGTAAATGATGTATGGGTCTTATGGCCGCATAAAAAAGGCAACGCCGTATGTAAATTCGTAGGGTAAATGGGTAATATTTTAAATCGATCTCACCAGGGGCGTAGCGGCAGCGTGGCCAGGTGAATCACACTTTAAAGGAAATAAAGTCAATACACACTCAAAAATAAAAATCACACTCTCGCCGCATCCGCATTTCTTCTTTTTGTTATGCACGCTCTTCGATGGCTGAAGCAAATAGGAATATCTTCATAATATTTACTCTATCTGGTTGTGCCAGCTCTTTCATGGATGTGTTCTACTTCTGGTGCCATCAATCCTCTCTTCACGTGAAGTATTTTTTTTTTTTTTTAGGAGAACACATTCTTATTGTGAAGTTGTAATTATTCAGAACATAGTATTAAAACTCAAAGGTATTTGAGATTCTGTAAAAATAAGGTAGATGGCTCTGTCAAATGATGGAACGATTAAATGTATTGATATCAAAAAGGTAACATATAAGGTCGAAAAATTGTCGATAAAAATAGTGCCGCTGTAGCTTAGTTGGATAAAGCACCTCCCCCGGTTAGGGAAGAGATCCAGGTTCGAATCCCGGTAGCGCAACAACAATGTTTTTATTTTTCGATAATATTGATTTTGTATGTATATCTTTATAATTAATACATTTAATTCATATTTAAAGTATTTTTTTCTTACAATAAACATTTTCGAGTAACTAGACCTAGACTCAGTTTTATGGTGTATGTTCACGGATGAGAATTTGATCTTTCTTCTCAAAAATGGACAGGTGTGTACTGATTACACCGCTCTACTCCGCGCACAAAATGCGTGGGCAATGTATCTTATCTCGCTATTCGCTCGACACTATACTGTCCTTACGGAATGATACGAATCTCCGAGATATATAACAGCCATTACATAAAAACGTGCTAGTACAAATCATTAATTGGAATAAAATTAATAATATACATATCCATCAGTATTTTTCAACGTTTAAGGTCTGACAAAAGTATGGAGAAATCAGTCAATTCTGAAAAATAACAAGATGTGTATGGTAAAACTTCGTGTTTTTTTCCATATAGTGGATATATGGAATTTGTGTAAAAAAGAAAGGAACTCGGAGGAATGCTTTAAGATGCGGTGCTAGATGCGGACGCTACATATCCTGTGGACCGCGAGGCGCACTAATGTCTCTGTCCTACAAGAATTATAATTACCGAAAGACTTTTGAAGACATGTAGAACAAGTATCCCTGTAAGTCTCGATAAACTCGTCATTTTAAAGAAGTTGAGAAAAAGCGAGCAAAATGACGATCTTCTACAAGATGGACAGATCAAACAAAATAGTTCAAAATAGAAATGGAAGCGTCACAGATCGGGAGACTACGATCATCAGCATTGAGCTTACAATGAAGAAAAAGTACACGAATGAAACTTTGCTGTCTAATTTAGCGGAAAACTGTATCAGTTCTGCAAGCAACTCTGGACTGTCTACGCAAGTTTTGGCCTAAATATTTCAACCATGTACACGCACCCTTAAGACTAAAACAATAATGAAATATGAAACCGTTAACTTTGTATATTTCAGAGTTATTCTGCCATATCAGCCTTGTAGACTTATTCTCTTTCTCTGGATATTAATAGGAATAGAATTTCACTTGTAATGAATACTTCGGGTTGTTAATTTTTATTAATGAAAACAAACATCATTAATATAAACTAACTTTGTATGAACCGCGTTGATTTCAATCAATTTCAAATCAAAGTGGATATAATACAAAGCTAGTTATTTGTTTAAATTATTAATATAATTTTGTCTAACCATAATGTTAACACTACAAGGCTTAACAATATGTTACATTTTATTTCTGTTGGTATATTATTAAATACAAATGGCGATTAGTATTTCTGGATAGATCAACAAAAAGCCTAAATGAGAACATTTTGAAAACTCGTGATAAGGGAGTCGCAACTTTGATAATTAACGCTTTATAATCTACGAGGAGTGTGGTTTAGCAATTCAACTAATAATTATATTACTTATGATTATAATAAACACCTTGTCCCCTTTAATGCTAAAATTATCTTTAAAGCGATAAAATCTGAATCCGCCGACGCGCTTGGCGACCAGAGATCGAGAATTAGATCCAGATAGTGAATAAAAGAAATATGCTTATGAATTGAATATATGATATACATCAGATAAAACAGAAACATGAATATAATAGTTAGGCTAATTTGGTTATTCTGGTAATATATTTTTGTTAATAATGTTTGAAAATAATAAGAATACGTAAGATATCTTAAGGGTGACCTATGTTGAACTTGAGTCTTTCACAAAAGAACGGTATAATGACACATTCAGCACAAAAAGCGCGCCACTCTGTAACTTGACGCGGAGGTGTTGGTTGTTTTTCATACACTCGAGGGTTTTTCCTTCCCCAAACGCGACAATTTTGTTTATTGATATATCCGTTGAGGTGAAAGTGGGCTTTATCGCTGAATTGTTCCGAATTGAGGTTCTAGGATTTTCGGCAACATTTTCATTGATCCATACACCGGCGCCTTTGCATCGAGAACCCATGAAGAATTGTGTCACTTGGCAACATGAACAACCAAAAATAGCGAGAAATTTACAAATCTATTAATGATACAACGTAATATTGCAATTTTTATAAGTAAACAATTTTAGGTTAGATAGAAAATGGCGCCAAACTAAAACCTCAAGTGCAAAATTAGAAACAGCATAGTAATCGTGTATATATAATATATGTTTTAATTTTCAGAGATAATCCTGCGACCGTCAATTAGTCGGCAGGATAGGCGTCCGCCAGCTGAGAAGCACAGACAATAATTGGCCGCCAAATTACGGGCGGTAGACAGCCAATTTGTTTTATACCTAACATTACCTTACCCAATGTCATTTGCTAACTTGTCGCTCAGTTGCCATTTTTAATTTAATTTTAAATATAAACATATAAAATCAATTTTATCGAAAAATATTGTTGTTGCGCCACCGGAATTCGAACCTGAATCTCTTTCCAAATCGAAGAAGGTGCTATATCCAACTATGCTACAGCGACGATATTTTTAGCGACAATTAATAAAATATCATAGACTTATGTTCTGAATAATTAAAACTTCACAATAATAATGTGTTCTTCTAATAATAAAGTTGTATCAATGTGTCCAAAATTTAATAAAAATGAATTGATAATTCTGGCGTCTGCTATCAGATTACTCAAAGGTATTTGAGATTCCGTAAAAATAAGGTAGATAGCTCTTTCAAATAATGGAACGATTAAATGTATTAATATCAAAGAGGTAACATATAGGTTCGAAAAATTGTCGCTAAAAATATCGTCGACGTAGCATAGTTGGATAATGCACCTTCCCCGGTTTGGAAAGCGATCCAGGTTCGAATCCCAGTGGCGCAATAACAATATTTCTCTATAAAATTGATTTTATATGTATATCTTTCTAATTAATATTTTTAATTCATATTTAAAATATCACAGAGCTATGTTCTGAATAATTACAAGATTACAATAAGAATGTGTTGTAATGTTGTAATTATTTAATTTAATTAATAACTGATTGTGATAAATTGCTAAATTGTGGGAGAGATGTAGTGAAGTTTTCTATGTACAATTCGTATCTAGAATACATCAGAAACGCGAAGGATAGAAGCAAATAGTGCCAAATAATTCCGGTATATTTTTGTGAGTATAGCGTTAATTTTGTGGTTTAATAATTTAAAAAAACAAACTTTGTAAAAACCACTTTGATTAATTTTACGTCGACCACCATATTTTATTTATGGATAGTATGCGTTCGTCCTGACAAAGGTACAACGCTATCAAAACAGGTCGACGTTAAATTAATCAAAGGACGAAAAGTAACCAAATAATTCTACCGTAATTTTCACAGCTTATAAACTATTGGCCATGGCTGCTTTGACAATAACAAGCGATAAAAACTAGGAAAACATATAAGAAAACCTAAATGGCTGATAAAAATGTTAATATTTTGAAGGGTTTTATCAACAATTAAATTCCAACGAAATAAAGAACCCAGGTCATTCCTGCAGCGCCACTGCTTTCACTCCTAAAATATGAAAAGTTCACAATATTTCACGACTGCCAAAAAGTATGGCAATAAAATTTTTTCACTCGTATATCCACCGTATCCCTGCAGCGGTAGGCAGAGTGGATAGGGCGACGTTAAACTCTAGTCCAATACGCGACCATTGCGCGCGTAAATTTAAATGTTTAATTTAATTATTTTTTTGGAAATTCACACGGGTTCGGTTAAGGTTTAGGTAATGGGGCCGTGTAGGTAATTTCAGAGGGGACATATTAATGGAGGTGTACTCTTTAACCACGCTTTAAAAATACCCAGGTTGTAAGCGGGCGAAAAGATAAAAGTCGGCAAATCGTTTAGGTGAACTAGACGCACAAGTTTTTACGGCCGTCAAATAATGGTACGGTCACTTCTGGGTTATTTAGTCGTGGGTTGGGCGGTTTTTTGTAAGTTTGGACATTTCAGAGGCCGTCATCAATATCAAGGTAGGTGTGGTCTCGGGAGAATAATTACACTGTAGGTAACACTTCCACGCGTCGAAACAGAATTAGCGCGAATGCACTACAGATTGCATGATGTTATAACAAGGCGCAGAGCACTTATGACGCGTCACTGAATTTCAAAATCCGCATAATACTTTTTTTTAACAAATTTGAGTTATATATATATCATTGGATTTGGAATTATTTTATTTATTTAAAAGTGTAAGTTTCCTTTTCAGAATACGCTTTGCTAGCTAACTACATTAAGTATAATGTTAGGGTGAGCAAAACCCGGTATAACGCGATGTAATTTTCAAAACGTGCCATGATTTTTTTATCATAATAAAATACACATTTGGGTTCAAATTATTACAATCATTAATGTAAATAAATAAGAATTTTATTTCAGATGAAATTAATAAATAAATTTTCTAAAAAAGTAATAATGCCTATCATTAAAGTGTGGCATGCTCGATTTTCTTGATATTATGAAAACGTGTTGTAGCGGGTACTGGTAGTCGGTGACTCACATATTGCTGTTTTTTTATTGTTTATGAAGATATTTTCTATAACAATTACATTGATAAGACACAAGCGATCCACGAGTCAGCTTGAGAGAGAAATAGAAGACGCCCGTGAAATACCTGACAATGATGGTCTATTTCAGAGGTTCCCAAACTTTTTTGTGTCGTAGACCCCTTGCCATGATTTTCGGTTTTTGGTAGACCCACTACTTACCTGATATTGATTTTTTGTAAATTTCTAATTGTAGTGAAGTTTAGTGTTAAAAACTTAAACCACAAAGCGAATGCCTACATCCTACAACTTACACAATTTTATAAACATATATAATAATTTTTTTACTTCATAGGTACTTTTATAAATAATGTATATGTCTTTATATTATAAGATTATAATGTAAGTAAATTGGTACTATCAGTGTATGTTGAGATCCACTATCGTGGACCCCCATTTTCATTTCATGGACCCCCAAATTTTTTTTTCGCTGACGTAGACCCCTTGCAAGTAATCATAGACCCCTGGTGGTCGATATAGACCACTTTGGGAATCACTGGTCTATTTAAATCCATAGCAGATGACTAATATGAGACGCTCAAGAGGACGTATGAGTGTAAAATGCATTACCCGGGAAAATTACTTGACTTTAAGGGTGTGTGAACATGGATAAGATTTGGCGGTAAACGTCGCTATGGATCAGTCGGCTATTTTACTCTGCGTATCAAATACAATGACAATGAATGACAGCTCGCTCCGCGTTATTTTAACTCTGTACTTTATGCGAGTTTCGAGACAAAAGTTTCTTCCGTTCATTTTTACGTAAGGAAGATTTGCGTTAGATGTTACGGAAGTTGCCTGTATACAGGAGCAATATATTTACATTGCATCGAGCTATATAAGGCAAACATACCGGTTACGTAGAACGCAGTGGTGACATGTTCACGATTTGACTGAATCTGTATCAATTTATAAATATTCGGCAGACCACACAAGTTACATGTCCAAATTACGCCTAATTTTTTTGTGGCAGTACAATTAATAATAAAATTGAATTTATATAGCTGCATTATTGTAAAAATGTATTATCAAGAAGAACACCTCGCTAAAGTCACAAGTCTTTTATAGTAATGTTATTATAAAACTAATAAAAATAAGATACAATTTAAAAAAACATAATTTAATTAGAATTTCTATATTTTTTTTAAATAGAGATGCGAACACGGAATACATGTCACATCAATATTCTTACTATTTTCAAACTCAGCTAAACCCCTGTACTATGAAAATAGGACTAACTTGCCGATGTCCTGGAACGAGGCGCGAACCTCCGACCACTAGATCACTAGGCCAACGTTTTGACCACTACACCAACAAGCTACTCAAATATCTAATACGTTCTTATGTAAAATTTCTGCGATTTATGGATTTCAAAATTTCAAAAAAGCTCCCTTGAAACATTTCGTATTTTAAGTAATAATAAAGTAATAAACCTTTTACAATTAATCGAATTCAATGTACACTAATAAAACGCAAAATATTAAACAATTCTAAGATATAATTAAAAGTTATAACACTTCTGAAATTACCAATATTAACTTTGTGGTTAAAATTCATATTTTTATTTGTTAACTTTGTTTTATTAACCACTTAATTGAGTTTAAATACATCTACCGGTTTCGAAAATTACCATCTTCTTCTTTAGGGTGTCAATACTTACTAAAAACATATATTATTGTTTCTTTACCAGAATCTTTTTTTTAAAAAAAAATAACAATTATTTTCAGAATTTGCTAATCATTTGATATAAAATGGTCATAGTTTTGATAAAAAATTAGGATTGTCAATTTTGCATATAAACGGTGTTGGTCACAAATTAAATAATTTGGAATCGTTGGAGATAAATAAAGCGTGTAAAACTAATCAAAAAATTATAAACAACCAACTAAATTTAATTACGAGTCCCATTCTAAAATTATTCAAGTAAATTTGTATTAAGTAATAATTTGAGTTAGGTACTAAATTTATTTATTAAATAATAGTTTTCTTTTTTAAAAATAGATTCTGGTAAAGAAACAATAATATATGTTTGTAGATAGAATGAACATGATATATGTTTGTAGATAGAACATCTTGAAGAAGAAAATGGTATTTTTCGAAACCGGTAGATGTATTTAAACTCAATTAAGTGGTTAATAAAACAAAGTTAAAAAATAAAAAATAAATGTTATAACTCCTAAACGTTAAAATATAAAACAAACACGAATGAATGTTTTCGAAACAATACTCAAGTAGATCACGACATTTTTAAATGTAAACAAATCGCGTAGCATCATAAATGGCCGTGTCAATGGAAGGAGACACGATGAGGTAATCTTAGGGATTTAGTTGACTATACACCGAGTTGAGATTTTAATCTAAAGATAAACTCAGAGATCAACTTGAGATTGGCAGAAAGAGATAAAAACTCAAACCAGCGTATGCGACGTTCGACACGATAACGAGATTTAACACGTGCTCGCAAACGTCATCTAAAACCATCATAGAGTCTTACTATTATATATTCCGAAATGTTCAAGAAAAGTAATTAAATATTAGAATAGACTGTTAAATTACAAAAATTTACTCCGTTTTAACTGCTGTTGGGGTGATTCAAAATCATCCAACGGATGAATGACAATGACATTTGACGTTTGGCGTACGACGAGAGTGAAATAAAGCACGAGACGACCAATCTCTGAAACATAGTATTTACACGGAGAATGCTGAGAAGCTGAATTGTCTCTAAAGACTCTTATAGAAGCAAAATCCGTATTTCAGGGATTGTCTCGAATCGAAAATCTGTTAAAAATCTCATTCGTGGACACGGGCCATTAATAACATTACACATAACCATAAAAGTGAAATTACATTTTAATACAATTTTAGTGCGACATAATTTTCACACCTACCCACAAAATATAATTGTCACACCTCGCCACCGCTGTGACGACATACCATATACCGTCAATAATAAAAGCAAGTTACAAATGGCTTTACCGTGTTGCCAATAATTTATAGAATGTCCAATAAAAGAACGACACAACACTCCAATAACGGCGCGAGTGTCATAAAATGCACTCGTTACAGGAAATACGTCGCACCTCCGCTGCGGCTCTGCCACAAATATCACACGCTCCCCCCCTCTTGAGTACCGCACTGTAATGTACTGTAGACGAGGACGTCGTCGAAACATGAACGAATGAAATAATGATGTTACAATTAATTAAATTGTGTGAAATGTGACGATTACGGCGAATGTTCCAATGATGTCGTGTAGCTCAGAAACCAGACGATTAATAACATTTATTTATTTATATAAATAAAAGGTGACCCAAATGAAAAGGGCTGTTATTGCAGACGTACCTGAGGATCTCGGGGTAACGGCTACTAGTCCACAACGGCTTCAATGCCACTAAGCCTTGTTTCTCAAAATGAGACATTATGTTCATGATGCCACTGGGCGCTGTTCTGGCATTAAAATGCTGACGATATATTCGATGAGTTGAGATAATAGACCTTTAGATGAATCGAAAAATTAAATTATTTTGACAGGTAGCCATAACATATTTTATAACTTGCAAAAAAAAAAGTAAAACCAAAAAAGTTATGAATATTTTAAATTTATATACACTCGTACGCTGTAATATCAACATTTAAATATCAATATTTCCCCTTTTTAAAATCAAATTATAAATTATCTTGCACATATTTGCTTACTTAATTATTGAATTTATATAATTTCATGTGATATCATGCGTTATTTGATGGTCATTTGCCGTGAGAAATAGACGCCGCGGAATATCATGTGGTTGTCCGCTGTACTCGTGATAGCCTACTTAAATTCTGACAGTTCTCATTCCATCTCTTTCTCTGTCGGAAACTTGCGACGTGGGCGGCCAAGGAGTTAAATTAAGATTGCAAACTTCACGAATATGGAGAATAGAAAATGAGGAACGGAGAGGCGACGTTCTACTTCCGCCGGTATCAGGGCGGTGTTAATGTCACCAATTGCAAAGGAACAGTCTTTTGGTAATCGATTTTTTATATCAGTGTTTTTGGATAACGTAATAATAAAGCTGAAATTGAAACTGAAACTCCGGGGTGAGCAAACTCGGCGCTCTTGATAGTTTAATAGTCCATTACAGAATCCCTGCCATCCTGGCGACGTCACCGACCACGAAATTTCATTAATTTCGGACAAACGTACATTCCAATCGTGCTCCGCGTACAAACAGCGGCAACCGGGGCGATTATGCTGTGCCAAATCGCTCAAGGCCCGGCGCGAAGCGATAACTCACATTCCAAACGTCCGCTTCATACAAACGCGCGATAATGTCGCAGTCGGAGTGTGAGCCGAAAGCGAATGGCGGGATAACCTCGTTTTGGTATTCAGTATGCCCGCGCTCTGTAAACTACGGTGAGTGTAATGCGAGCCGAGGAAACGTCATTTGCATCGTTCGCATTCCTGGGCGCCGCGCTGCATTGGCTTTTCACTTTTTCAATAATGCCCCGATCGTCCAAACTTTCGTTGGATTTATGTATTTTAATGCTAACCAAAATACAATTATCGATTCGTATGCGAATCGCCGGAATGAGTGGAAAGCGGGAATATATAGGATGGAGTGGGTTGGTTGGGTTTTGAGTTTGTTTCGATAATGCACTGAAAGAACCAGGTTGTTATGAACCGCGCAAGAACGAACTCGACACACCCGACGATGACGCTGATCCCTCGCTCTACACCGTGACGAGGATAGCGTCCACTGAATGAAATGTTCACTTATTATCCACATTGCACAACAGGCACTTATGTAATTCCAACCACGAATTCACAATCGGCAATATTCCATTATTCACAAATGGCCAACTTATCGTATCGAGAGCTTTTTGGTGACTGACTAGCGGGAAGGAACAAAGAAGTCAATAATAATCCAAGAGCATTACGCGTCAGAGTTGAATATATCCAATAGGCGTCAAATTATCGTGAATATTGATGCAATATATTTTTCTTTAACGGCCTCATGAAACTCGCTCATTACTGCAGCTTCCTCTTGTGCTTCAGTCTGCTGGAAACTCATCCAGGTGAGTCTTCAGGTCCGTCTTGACGATATCCGCCCGTCTACATCTCGGTCTTCCTTTTGGTTTGGTTCTGATCCCGTTGACTTGTAACTTGCATTACAGGATTCATCTACTCTCGCTGCATATTTCTCCCACTGTAGCCTCCTCGCTTTCATCTTCCTCAGGGTTTCTGGGGGTATCATACCATTTCAAAAATTCCAAATTTTTAACCTCCTAAATTCTCTGGTTAGGTTGCTGTAACCTGATCTGTGACGATGTAAGAGATTACAGCAATGCCGAGGAGAAACCTCATGCCTCATGAAACATCTCGATGATAGTTGTGAACCAGAAATGGAAGATGGCTACCAGTTCTAAGACCAGACTTGACGAGATATAGAAAGGTCAGGATCGGGCATCTCTGACGTTCTAAAAATCAATTTATTGTGTGGAATCATGAACTCTAAAACAAGAAAAAATAAGGTGGATTGGATACATTTTTACAAGCGGTGTTGGAGGCGATATCATACATAACAAGACGTACAAATGTTTACATTTTACAGAAATTATACAGTGGAGTTAAAATATCTACATTACACCACGGACCAGTAAATGAATAGACATGAAATAAAGTGTATAGGAGACGGGTTTGGAATATTAATTGCGGGACGAAGAGCATTCTACGCAGATTATTTGTGGAAACATAAATCCGATAGTTTATGAGATATTTATGCAACAGTAAATTTATTTATTCTTCTCAAATTAAATCTTTACGTAAACAAGACGTACTTTTAACATTGATGTATATTATATTGTCTTATATTTAAAAAAAGTCGCGGAGCTATTTGTTCGCGTAAGTGGCATCAAAGTGATCACGCGTGTGACACCAAATTGAAAATATAGAAACAAGGAATTTCCGTTAGTTCATGTCTATATATTTGGTAGTCTGTGACAACAACAAATTATAGTTTACGATAGTTTTCATTGAAAATTATAATTAAGGGCTATTATAAAAACTGACGGTGGCCCCATTACAAAAATACGACTGAAAATACTGAAAAGTCTAATTACAAGTTATCAACAATGTAAAAACAACATTTTGTAAAAATAACGAGATATATAATATAAATACATTTTTGGAGGAAACCGGAGATTTGTGTGTGACGCGCTGTCTCCCACAAATGGGTCAATGAAAGGGTTTTAAATAAAGATTCAAATCATTGTGTGGCTATCTTGGAAAAATAAATTAAATTTCGTTTACCCGTACAGAGGCTGAAATAATATATTATGATTTGATCTTCTGTCATCATTATAAAACACTATTTTTTATTTATTAACACGTATTATTATTTATTTATTTTATGGTAACATTGTGAAAAACAAATGGCCAGTATTAAGATGAGCAATTTAATATCATATTTTGAATAAACATTCGATATTTTTAATGTATAGTAGTTTGATAAATGAAAATGAGTGAATATTATATAATGTGAAACGAAAAACGTTTTTGATGATAATAAAAAATATCAACTAATAACATAATTCCTGTTGATTGTACGTCGGTCACATTATTAATAACAGAAGTCATAGGCATGCTTGTTTAAAATAAAATAAGCCCTATAATCGTCTGGCACTTTGTTATATGATTGATAATGAAAAAATATTGCTCTTTGGGGAAGCTCAGTTGATTAATTTTTATTAAAATAAGTCATCTGTGATTTGCGAATCCAACCTGTATTCAATAATAATTTAATTAAAAACTAGAAGGTAAGGTAGGCACCTACCGACTGTTCTATCTGAATTATATTGTTTTTATCCTAGCATTAATGAATTAATATTACTTAGTTTTGATAGTAATTAACGACGTGATAAATAATCATGAAAAAGTACGTAAATAGATTATTTATTTTTCTAACTGAGCATAACATATTTATAACGTTTGTTTAGTTTTAAAATGTTTTAAATTATACTAAAACATATTAGATACATATTGTGAAATAAATATGGTAAGTAAGCTTGCTCGGGGCCATCTCACGGGTGAACCCTAGACACGTTAAACTGAATACAGAGCCAGCCAGTATAACTTATCACCACGCCGAGAAGATTTTAAAATAATAAAAGTTCAGCAATTTGATAAGTAAAAGATTAAGATAAAGTTAATAGGATTCTTGTTGCCCTCGCATAGTTTGCACCGATTAGTGAGCAAGCGGGCGACCATGCTTGCTTTCAATAAGTCTACTCTTGTCACAAATCATTTTTCACATTTAATTTCCGTAATTAATTGCTTTCATAAATAACAAACTAAATTTTAAATGGTTATATACTTTTTGGAAAAAAAATCGCAACGTAAGTTGATAATTTTTACCATTTTTATAACAATTATCTATTTGATTTAACAATATAAATTACATAGTTCAATATATATATATTATGAGGTGCAGATAAATTATTTTTATTGGAAATACATAAAGATAAATAATTTTATCAAAAGTATTATACATGACAGACCTGTCTGATTAATACAAATGTATTTGTTATAGTCTCATATATGAATAAACACGTATTTTAATACTTTAGACATAAAAATACTGATAACTAAATAACAATAATAATAATTATATTATAAATTGTTTTCAGGATGTTCCCGAACTGAGCATTGAATGTGTGGACTCGTGTGAACTTCCTAAATTAGATGGCAAAAGAATGGTCGACATACACCAAATCTTTTCTCAAATTAATCAAATTTACTCGCACAAATCGATGTTTGTGTGCACAGGAACGAATATTGAATATGTGAAAGAATATAAGATTGGTTTTATTTCTAAATTCAGTTTAAAGTGTAATATGTGTGGATAAAATTTTGTTTTGAATACGTGTAAAGAAAAAAACAACGAAATTCTGAAGATCGATAATATGCTCGATGAACAACTAATTATTTAACAGTGAATAATAATACTTTTGTCATATTTTCATTTATATTTTAATATTAATTATATATTATGTAATTTATTAAAACATTAAGTAAATATTAAAAAAAGTTTTTTTTATTACAACCGGAGTATGATTATTATATAATATTAGCATAAATAGTTTTCTCTTCACAAATACAGCTGCTTCAAAAGTTATCAATATTATTTATCAGTATGAATTTAGGTCAATTTTTTCCTTATAAATCGGAGCAAAATTGTAATATTTTATAATCATATGTTTATGAGACACAAACAATGGTTTTTATCATAAACATAATAATTATTCATAATTTCAAATAGCAACACATATGTATTATGCATGTTGAAGAAATGGCTATTTTATGATAGCTTTATTACCTAGGAATTTAAGAAAACCAACAATTGTATTCATTTTCTATTGATACCTTTCACTCTAGCAATATTTACGTAAAAAATAACGCACTTTTATGTTTACTTGATATTGCAAAAGAATTAACTATTAGTCTCATCTTGAAAGGGTATGCAAAATGCAAAAATATCTCGAAATTCAAACTGGAAAAATAAAAGTTGCCTCTTAAGTCTAATTGAATAATTTTGTGTCAATTCCCACATCATCGTAAAAATTTAAGTGAGGTACTAAATTTATTTTAATTTTTTTTTTTAAACATAAGAATGCCATGATATACTCGATTATGGTTTTAGTTAGTTAACTTGACATCCTGATAAAGGAAATGATTTTTTTCGAAACCGGTTAGTGTAATTAATCAAGTGGTTAAAAACAAAGTTGAATAATCTATATAAAAATGAACATGGTTATTTTAAATCTATGTAGTTTATTATAAATGTGATAAATGTTAATGTAAGGTATCTTAAATGATATAACAATACGTAAAGGATCCGTACCCGACTCATCACAGTAATGTTCCTAACGACTCGGGTCACGATTTGCGTCCATTATATATACTGTTAAGAAATTGAATATACACGAATGAAAGTCTAACGACAGGATACAATATGAGAATAAGATTGAGCTGTGAGCTAATGTAATAAAAGTGATCAAGAAAATAGTCGCCGCATCTTCCCCAGCTCCGCGGGAACAATACGGGCATAAATAACATACGCGCGTTTATATTGTACGATAAATAGTACCCCCGACGTGAGGCACTGCTGCAGGGTAAACAGAGCCTCCCCGAGACCACGTGACGGGTCCCACAGGGCGGAGGAACTCATCCACACAACCCCAAAGTGTCTAATTGAATCCCTCGTCCAATTATGCTCAAATACCCCATGATTTCACCCCAGCGGCCAGGGCTGGCGCGAGTTCTTCTACCCCCGGCGAGCCGCCCAGCTCCAGCCGCCCGATGAGCGTTAATCGAATCATTGATCAGATATCATATTTCGCGACGAATCCAAAACTTATGGAATTCTCAGATGTCGTTGATTGCGTTATTTACAAGTAGAGGGCGTTCCAGACGTCCTTTAGCCATGGTGAGCATTTCATTATTATTCTTTCTTCAATCTGTCGCTCGCTTACTACTGTCACTGAACCTTAGTATTGCAAATATTACGAATATACAGCAGATACTGAGAGTAAACTGTTGTATATTATGACATAATTATTATAACTGCATTATGTACTCTTATACTGACTGCATTATAACTTTTAATCTTATACATTTTCCTTTACCTTGTATGTGCTTACATTCTATTTATACATATTGTATTGCATATTAGTATTCTTATTCTCTCATTTTATATATTTTCACGTTTACTTGCTTTGTATGTACTTTCACTTTCTATTTAATTGTGTGTTTACATCGTATTCAATGAGTTATTTATTATTAAGGAGAACATATTCTAATTGTGAAGTTGTAGTTATTCAGAATATAGGTCTGTGATATTTTAAATACAAATTAAATGTATTAATTAGAATGATATACATATAAAATCAATTTTATAGAAATATGTTGTTGTTGCTACCGGAATTCGAATCTGGATCTTGTACCTTCCCTAGATTGGAAAGAGATCCAGGTTCGAATAGCGGTAGCAACAACAATATTTTTCGAAAAAAAAAAATTTTATATGTATATTTTTATAATTAATACATTTAATGAGTTATATTGGTTTATTTGGTCCGTGAAATATAATTTGTTTACCAATTTGCCCTAAAACAGGCTTGCCTAGTTAGGTAATACATGTTAAAAATCTGTTTTAAAAAATATATGTAACATACTGTGTTTTTTTTAGCTGTACAATGTATATTATATGTGTCTAAAAAATAAATAAAATAGATATGGCAGAGTGTATGAAGTGTGACGTTTTGAGGTTACTTAAACATATATAATGTATTCAGATAGAATTAAACCTAAATTGAATGTAGACAAAATATTATTAATATAATACGGTTTAAACGTACTCTCTGTAAACGAGATATATTTTTTTATTAATAAAAAAATAATTGCATGATTAAAAACATGCTAAGTTGGTTTTGTGTAGATATACAAATACTAATAATTTATATCCCTCAATTTCATGAATCTTGTTCTTACATTAATCAATAAATTAAAACAGTAACATTTTGCGCTTAATATTATAACGAAAAGCTGATTTATTACGTGAATTATTATATAAAAAAATGTAAAACAGAGTGTTTGTAAAGCCAGGTCGCGAGGCGCGCAGCGGTGCAAAGCCCCGAGCTTTATTAAATAATTCCAACCCCCCAGTAGCCCCGCGCCCCTCACCGAGAGCGCTAGTCCCACCCTGTCCCCGTCCGATATTCCCCTAAATTTCCGAGAAATGGCGGAATCGCAATTTCCGGGCAGGCTCGCGCGGGAGGTGCTCTAATATCGCCATGTGAAATAAATAAACGGCCCGTCGACTGGCAACATTTTCTCGTTACCTTTTTTTCGCGCAGGTACTGCGGGAGGGCGCTTACCTGGAAGTAATTGGCAGATGAGCTTGCGGAGTAGTTGTTAAGGAAATTCTGAATACTGAATGGATCGTGAATATTCATGGCGGAGGTTCACAGATCTTCATCTATTTTTATCGTTATACGTTTCACAGAAAATAGCATTTCAATTGCTCGGTATAATCTAAAACAATCGTAACGTCGCTGCGATTGCTATGCAGATGTAAACTAAATGATATATTCACATATTTTTTGAGCCATTCCAATAAATACCATTATCTAGTGCAGCCATACTCAACCTTTTTTGTTGTTATGTAAGTTACGTGGTCCGCATTATTATACAGATACGACGAAAAAAAAAATCATATAGGAAAAACAGTTTTGGTTGAAACCCGTTCGATTCAAGATTAGAGCGCCGCCACATGATAAATGAACAAATATGTTGAATAATAATACTTATCGCTTATTAGCATACCAGCCAATACCAGCTCAAACATTAACAACGGCGTATTTCTCTATATGAAATGTATGTGTACCCGGGAAGGGTAGGTATGTGCCGCCGGCGTCACTTCCAGTCAGTTCGCAGCCAGCGATGATTGTTCGCGCGGATCTCAAGATTTGTTTGCAGCTAATTTTTTTAAATCACGTTCCCGTAACAAATGTCTTTCGGGCCGCAGATTGAGCGTGGCTGATTGAGTGGAATGGTCATCCAACGTCGGAATGCAGAGAGATGCTCGTCATCAATACATTTCTCACCTAATTACCCGTCTAATGGACGTTAGCTATCGTCACTTTGTTTACTGCGGTCTGGAAAAATTCCACAGTAGACCGGCCAAACCATTGTCTCAGGTTCTTTAACAATGATGTTCTCCTTCCCGGATTCTAATTTTCTAAATAATTACCTGCACGAAGAAGCAACTATCTCATACATTTGTGGACATCTCATGGCCAATGTTTTGGATCACGGCGTGCGCTGGGGGAGAAAATTAGAAAAACATTACCAAACCAGTCCAGTACAAGGCTACTGGGAGGGCTTGGCCCTGAGCGGACCATATTACTAATACACAAAAATAAGTCAAGAGAACTAATAACAACTCTCAATGGATTCTTCGGACGCATTCGTAACAATGAAATATATGAGATTTTAACCCCCCCCCCCCCCGCACAACCTAGGGGGAAGATTGTTCATTATGTGTCAGAGATATTAAAATTTTCAGAATATTATTGTTTTAATTATATACTTCTTTTTTAACAATATTTGAGTATGTCCAAAAACACACAATTATTAATAATATTCTGGTCTAAATAATAAATATATCAAATTTACACTCGACTTTTCAGACGTATTCTAGTATAATGTGTTAATCATTTGTCATAAGAGTATAGCTTTCATATTTCTAAAAAAAATAGATTCTTATTAGTGACATCTATGCTGTTTCAGGGAAAATTAATATCAAATTTCAGACCATAGATGACGAAAGTGAAGTTGCAGCTTATACTCGAAGTGTTTCTACATGGTAACATATATACAACTTCCAAAAATTAGACACCAATGTAGGTTGCTTAATGGGTGGAATGGTGAACGTTACATTGTATAAAGTGATCACTTAAGCCAGCCGAAGACAGGTCATAAGCTCTGCAATTACACATACTTCCATATTTTCCCATTTAATATAATATAAATAACTTCGTCTCTATGAGGTATCTATAATTTGTTTATTTCTTTTTTTTTATTCATTCGTAATTTTTATCAGATATTTTTATATTTTGTAGATCCACACCTCAACTGCTTCAAATCGCCTTATAATTTTTTAAATGAGATGAAAGTGGAATGGAATTTCGTAAAATAATACTGCGAACAAATAGTATTCAACCATTCGTATTCGTAAGACCATGACACCAAATTATGGCCCATTAAAAATTCTCATATCACACTTTCAGTTTTCACGTACGGCTGCGGAACACAGACTTTCAACAAAAAAGATTAAAAATTTAGACTAATGCGAAGAGGTATGTAAATATATTTGTTAGGCACGGCACCAAGAAAGAAGAAAATTAATATGTAGACGAAAGTCATCGATGTAACAGAATTGCCAAGAAAATGAAATGGCAACGGGTATCATCAGACAGAACTGAAAATCATTGAACATACACAATTATCTAGCTGTGCCAGTGTGGAATCTAGAAGCCGGCATGCCTCCCTTAAACCATTTCAAGTGATGCAATCATCCAACTCTAAGAAACTACGTGGCCGCAGATAGAAATTAATACTGGACAAAAAACGGGCGATGACGGCGAAATTCTCATAACTTATTCATTTAAGGTAATATATTAAATAAATATATTGAAAACAAGCATAATGCAAATTATTATTCTTCAGCTAGATAATATTAAGATATTTATTCAATCAATTCAATTTCAACCCGTTATATAATTAATATGTTGATACAAACGTCAACCTTTTTTAAACACAAATGTAAAGTAGAGAAATTGAATATGTTCTGTTGGAAATACGAGGTTTTCAATAGTATTCTCTCCTTCCTGGTGAAGGTCAAGCATCTCGAGAGCAATAGTTTCCTCCCGGAAATCCCGGATCCTACGGAGGAAAAACGTTAGCTGTCAGAATAAATGTCAGAAGGAATGACCATAATATATAAGGAACGCACTCGATGTCGAGTCCCTACCTACCTACCCGATAACACGAAAAATATACATTATTTTTATATTTATTACGCTCAGGACTAGCCCGATACATGAATAACCTGACGTAATACGAATTACTTTTCATTTCTCTTTCTTGAATTTTGCCTGTAAAGAAAATCGTTGAACAAAATTAGGGGCCTCAACAGGTATAATTAGGTGCCTGCCCTCTGCCAGCCCTGCCCGTGATCCGATAAAGACATCACCACCACACCCAGTTCTCGGGGTTTACCTTAATATATTATGGGGATGGGGAAAGTACAGATATCCCTCCGACTGCGCGAATTGTTACAGGTAATCGTATGAATCGGATCCAAGTAATCTTTCCTCAATTATGTTTCTTTCACGCACAACTCCAACTCAAAATATGCACACCGATAGTAATAAAAAAGTAATGGAAACTATTTAGAAATAAACTTGAAAATATTAGTTACACTAGCCAGAACACATGTTAAGAAGAATGATGATATAAACTGTGATTATGTAGAATTCGATTATGATGATTCAAATGTAACATATTTAGTTTCTGGTATGTGTTACTTGTCGAATTAAGAATAATCACAGTTACAAAGAAACACATACAATTTTTGCTTTATCTATGACTATTCACTCAAGCGTTCGAAATCTGTCACTTTTCTGGCGAAAAATCTTCGGTCCATGTGTTAATATAAATTCAACAGCGAGATCATCATCGAAAAACCTCTCATAACTAAAATAGAGGGATATTGAATTAGCGCCGGCGTTACGCACAGGCGGAGCAGGCACCTGCCTGTGGTGGCCAAATTAAGGACGCGGCCGAAAAATATATAAAAATTGAAAAACAAAATCCTAAGTTGCAAAACGATAATAGTACGTAATAAAAATAATCCAGGTATAAACAATCCAATAAATAACATTATAGTTATTTTCTAGTAAACCAGTAATTTGTAGTCAACACTAGACTAGTGTCCAGAATGTCTTTTGGTAAAAAGCCGCCCTTGGGCAAGTTTCAAAATACCGGCCCTAATGTGTGTGGCACGCGAGCGGCCAATTTATGAGGATAGTTTTACAAAAAATGAAAATATCGTCTTCATATAAGTTAATAGGGCGGAAAAAAACAATCTTGCTTGTGGCGGCTAAAAATCTAATGCCGCCGCTGTATGAATGATTCACTGTCTTATTCTGCAACTTTCAAAATAGCGATGTGACAGATTTTTGAAACAGCTGTGAAGATTCCACCATTTTTAACTATCTGATTTTGGGTGGTATAATTAGTTAACTATTGAATGTATAATACTTTCGATAAGTAAATATTTTTTATCAACGATCGAACAATGCGTTTTCGCAAATTTTTTAACTAAAGTAACTTTTTTACTATAGTAAAAGTTTACCACTGACATACAACTGTATAATATTTTAAATATCGTTTTTCTAGGCTAACCAAGGAACACAAGGGACAACGATATCGCAGAGAACCGAATTAGCGATCCTGAAATTCGCATCGACCGAAGACCCTCAATACACCTTAGTGCCGAAAAAGGCTTCTGTTTTGTAGAAAACATAACGCTCCTTTTGTGAGTGCTTTTTACATTGCAGGTGCGCTTTATGTCCTGAGCGTCTTTAGAAAAAAATGCAGTAAAGTGTCTGGGATGGCTTGGACACGTGGAGCGAAATAGCTCGCAACGAGAGCAAGTACAGACACTGTATACTCAGTATACAACGTTGGTAGTTTAAGGGGTTTTTGGAAACGAATGAATAATACTGTAAAGAAAAATTAGCCCCAGAACAAAGAAATAGTTATATATGTAACAGAAACATCGTCCATACAATATGCACGATATATCTAATGTGATATATTAGAATAAATAAAATCTTAAAATAACTCGCCGCTAGAATGACGTAGATGACAATTGGGATGTAAATGATACTTAATATTTAATGTATGTATGTATTCAGTAAAAATGATCGCAGACACAAATGTACAGCCAGAGCAAGAGAGAAATATTCAGTCCTTACAGTGTGTATTAAAATTGGTATCTAATGAGATCATTTTACTTAATAAATTAATGTGCTTTATTATTTATTTTATTTCTGACTCACCGCCAATACGACAACGACCGTCGTATCATATATCTATATACGATAAAAACATATTAGCATATCAGTAATTTCATGAAATTTTTACAGAAAAATTTATAACCTTCTGAAGATGAGCCATCATTTTTTACTGCTGTAAATGAACAATCTATTGTTTTAAATTATTTTATAGTCAATTCATAATATCGTCATCGTCTTCAATCGTTCACCTTTGTCCTTTGTTAATTATGCCATGCTAGTTCCATTAACTGGATAATTTCGTGTGTACATCGAGACTGGGCGCCATCTAGGTCGTTTATTGTCTCATGAATCAAGATTCGAGAACATTCCTTGTCCATAGTCTTGAAATATGGCCCATTCATTGCCGATTGCATGCTATTGATTCATCCCCAGTACGGGAATAACCCAATGAGACTGACGTAATACTTTTTGAATTCCAAATACAAAGTTTGCGGCACCATATGGCCGCGCAGCGGTCACAATATAGCCGCTCGCAGGGGCTCGCAACAGCCTCGGCGACAGCCGCTAGTTTTTTCCACGGAGCTACATGATCTATAGGCAAAGTTCCAATATTCGATTCCTAACTTTTTTTTTACTAATAAATTAAATCAATTGACGTGCTGCAGCGGTTCAAGACCAGCGACCCAGTAACGGAAGACTACCGAGATAGTTCCATATTTTACAGCATAAATAATAATAATATCATTTACTGACATGTGCTATTCTTTTGTGGTGTAACATGATGATGAGAAGAACATCACCTCTCAAAACTATAGTAGTGACAATAATATGTGTGTAGTACAAAGTATAGTTGTGAAAATTAAAATTCATACTCCAGAATGTGTTATTACATTATTATAAAAAATAGGGAGCAAACATTGCAGCAAAGTAAAAACACGTAATTCGGTGCAGCATTAGCATTTTACTGTATTTATTGCTTATTTATAGTTATCCGTATAAATTATAATTTCGTATCGTATAGCTTCATTTGAAAAATATTAACAATGCACGTAACTGTTCAAGGGTTTTTGGTGAAACGTTGTGGAATTCCATGATTATTTTGGAAATTGAGTTGAAACACATTGTTTTATTTCACTATATTAAAAAAAAGTAAGACATCTCAGAGAATTTATAAATGTATAATAATAAGAATAACAAAAAGAAAATAATAAACATCCAAATACCGCCCATTACATCCCTTCTCTTATTTATTTTAACTCCACTACCACCCCTACCCACACCTCCCTTAACTCCAGACACACCCTTAATAACTGTCTGACAATGTTTTTAATTTTAGTTGAATTATATTATTGATAATTTGAAGATGTTCCCGAAAACGTTCTTACGTTAAATATAATAAAATATAGCGAAATAAAAGAAAGTATTTCAACTCAATATACAAAATAAATATACGTAATATATTTCAAAACATAATGTATTCATGTAGACATGTATTCCGTGAAAGCATTTTTGTTTTTAAAAAATGTCCCCATTATTACTGTGACGGTTGTCTCTATTACGTTTAATAAGATACACATAAGTTGATTTTGCTGTCTACATCTAACTCTCATTCTTAAATCCATATCTAAGCTAGAATATTTTATTTTCTAGTTGGCCGTCAAAAACTCCAATGTTGGTTTTTACGGTCTGCTTTTAGGTTCACAATAAAGTTTCATTACATAGTAAAATTCCTGTTTAAACTTGTATATGACCCTATAAAATATTCATTTACATATTTATATTATAATTAAATGAATAAGTAAGACTTGAGTGAACTCACCACAGCGTGTATAAAAATATACCTGCCGAAGTGCACCACACGCTTCAAGATGCTTTAATCGCTTGAAACTAGAGCGGCATGACTAGTACAGATATGAATCGTGCGAGTTCATTGTTGCTCTAGTATTCTGAAGGAGTCCCTTCTGAAGACCAGGTCTGTCTATCCAACTGCAATGACCAAAACATATCCAAAACACCGGCATCGCTACAATTATATATCTTTACATATTTGGATCAATTGAGTACCTCCGCGAGACACCGCCTGTCAATTTTATGCACAATGTTAAATGTGACAAATATATTTAATTAAAATCGAAATGTTTATTTAAAAACGAGCACAAAAACCAATTTCAATGCGCAAATTAAAAAATCTAAACTATATTTAAAGTTTAAATAAAACACAGTCACTTTGTATGTAGTGATTGTATTTTATTTAATCCAATATGTCAAACCACTAAGTGATTGCTTTCTACGGAAATATATTTAAGGTCCTCACTCAGTGGCGTAACTTTTCACAGCGTCATCATTATCCAGTTTTGACAATTTTTTTTGAACTTCTTCGCTGTAGCTCTTTCAGATGGATACATCTCTTATTGCTACCGTGCATTCAATGTCGCAGGTCCATTCATATTAAACGATGTCTTATTTTATTATTTCCTGAAAAACTCATATTTATGATGATTATAATAATACAACGTAATCTAAAGAACGTTTTGTATTACATAAAATCATTTTAATATTTTTTTCGCGTGCTTGTTACCCATTCCAGTATCTCCCAGAACAATATTCGGTAATATCTATAGTACAAGTTACCGAAGAAATATCCATACGAAAGGGTACATCCCTTACGGAATATCTTATGGGGCAGTGAATAAGGATAGCGGGGGGTGTGGGGGGTGTGAGCGGTGTGAGGCGCACAAGGACGCTATTTACCTCCGCGGCGACTCATCCCTTGAAAGGTTTTTTACCGACCCTTGGCTCGAGAGCAGTTTTAAAAAAGTTCTATTAAAAAGTTTAATACTCCGCTTTTTCTTCGGGCGAGAGCGTCTCTTGAATTATTGATGGAACCGAGAATTTAGGGGCAAAGAGAATGTACAGCACTTTGAGAGCGCTTTTTACTACACACACACTCACATATCCTAACATCACACCCCCACCCCGCAAGGGAAGACAGAGAAGTCATTGAAAATAATCCGTTCCTATCCTATCTATCATCACTAAACAGTAGCGAGCTCTAGCACGGCCCTTGACCGCGGACGAGATATTCGACTAGAGACAATCTTGCAAAAAGGATTTGGTTATTTATAAATAGTCACCTTTTAAATTTGTTCTCATAGTTCTTACTTAATTACCCACCACTTATACTTTAAAGTTTTGTTTTTATCTATGCTTGTATTTTTAATTTTAGTATACATCGCTTCCTGAAGAAGATACCAAAGGTATACCATCGAAACATGTTGATTTATAAATAAATAGTGGTTTAAATAGTGTTTTGTCTTATTTATATAATACGTGGTATATAAGAAGTGAAAAAATATATTAAAATATGAATTAAATATATTAATTATAAAGATATACACATAAAATCAATTTTATCGAAAAATATTGTTGTTGCGCCACCGGGATTCGAACCTGGATCTCTTTCCTAACCGGGGAAGGTGCTTTATCCAACTAAGCTACAGCGACATTATTTTTAGCGACAATTTTCGACGCTATATGTTACCTTTTTGATATTAATACATTTAATCGTTCCATCATTTGACAGAGCCATCTACCTTAGTTTTACAGAATCTCAAATATCTTTGAGTAAATTGATAGCAGACGCCAGAATTATCAATTCATTTTTATTAAATTTTGGACACATTGATACAACTTTATTATTTTAGGAGAACACATTCTTATTGTGAAGTTGTAATTATTCAGAACATAGGTCTGTGAATAATTACAACTTCACAATAAGAATGTGTTCTCCTAAAAAGAAAAAATATATAGTTACCATCGGGATTAGTGATTAATTATCAAAAAAATGTTTATTCTAAAATTTCAAGTTGACAATAAAAATGTATCGTCATTAAATATATTTTTTTCGATACTTTTGATACACTGCTGTGGATATTCTTTGAAATATTGTCAAGCTTAGATATTGCATATTTCGTCGTTCTCATTCTACTTTTGGTTTCTGGCCTGCATGCATGTATGTGATTTGTGTCGAAGAGGACGAGCATGTGTATAAATATGAACCCAATGATACGTGATTGTCGACAATTTGTTATTATTAATTATACACAAGTGTAAGGAACACAGGAGTCCGCCAATCAGTATTTATTTTTGAGTACGACGGGTCCCGAGAGAAGTTGCTGAGATACCAATTATATATTTTTCATTTTGTTACATCTAATTATTTGGCCGACGAACACTATTGGAATGTTTTTTCATGAACCATTTTATAATATAAAATAACATAAAATTTAAATTTAAATTTACATTTACTTAGCACTATATTTAACTTATTTTAAAAGATAAGAAGAGTAGTAAATTTGGGACTGCATTACAGCATTCTCACAAATGCGTGATGCAACGCTTGTCGGTCTAGTGGTTAAGACACTCGCCTAGTGATCCGGTGATCGGGGGTTCCATTCAGGAGATCGGCAAGCTAGTCGTATTTTCATAGCACAAGCGTTTAGCTTAGTTTGACAACAGCAGGAACACGTATTCCGTGTGCATATCTCTAAAAATAAATAAATATTAAAGCATCTTAATCACTACCTCGCGTAAAACATTAAAAGTTTCCATGTCATTTAGTAGCGTTCCTTGTCGAACTTCGAATGAAATTCATTCCTTTCTATATAATACGGGAGCTTATTATTTAAAATAAACGTAATTCATCAAATTAATGATTAACAAAAACGCCACACCATTCGTCGAGTGCGCCCACTTAAAGATCACCGCTTGCTTGCCTATATAAAAAAATATCGTACGCTATTTGTCACTTTTGTGAATAATAATAATAATATTGGTGTGACGTCATTCATTGGCATTATTGTTAAACCTTTAAAATTTGTAACGTTCTAATTGATCAAGGAGCCCGTAATATAAAAGATTTATGATGTTAATAAACACCACTCGGCAAATAGCGTCAGCTCCCTTCCCCCTTCTCCCTTCTCCCTTCGCCCTTGGCTACTCTCCGAGATGACAAATGTTTTATCAACTGGGCATTTTTACGTGGTGTGGAAATTTCGGACAATTCCAATCTTTACAGATTTTTTAAAACTATTTAAGGTAGATGTAGTCTTAATGAATATTTTTACTTTTGTGTGCCAGTCATGCTTGCATTGATTTGTGGGTAGGTTGTAGTCATTTCAATGGTTATTTTATAAGATGCACTAGCGTTCAGTATTTTAGAAACAATAAACGATACGTGGTGGCCTCGATCAGATGAGAAATGCCTCATTATACACGTCCACAAGTTTCGGACCTGGGTCATCCAGCCAGGGTCTCTCTAGCCAGATGCATCCGTATCCACCTACCATTATATTCTTCTAGATCTACTTCTACCTAATATTACGGAAAAAAAATATTTTTACGGAGAACGCATTATTATTATAAAGTTTGTCAGAATGTAGTTCTGTGTTATTCATTCAAATTAAAGTAATCGACTTGAAAGATAACGCAAAAAAAAAATTTGTTGCTACCAGGATTCGAACCTGGAATATTTCCTATCCGGGGAAACGCAATATAAATTTGATTTCTTCTAAAAATGGAATAACAGATGTATCAATTTGAAAGAGCTATTGAATGTAAGCGCTAAAATATGCCGTAAAAGTTCAAATCCAGGTAGAAAATAAAATATTTTTTCTGTATATTTTTCAAGTTAATTAATTTATTTTGTATTAAATTGAAAGAATATTGCGGTTGGATTTGTAGCAGGATTACACCGGACATGCAACATCCTTCTCCAGCAGTAATTCGAAGGCGTTTATTTTCCGCGTATCGTTATTGCGGACTGTCCAAGTCCACATTATTTTGGTCTTGCTTGTAAGTTGATTCATTACAACTTTAGTTAGATATATTCGTCTTCAAATTTCTAGCCCACAATTACCGATGTTCGTGATCAGCGAGCCCAAATAGAATGCCCCTTGAACTACCTCGCACCCTGCTGGAAAGTTTATGGTTGCATTGATATAAGATACTAAATGCATATTACACTAATTATTAGCTTAAAATACTATTAAGAACATTTAACTCGTTCAAAATGAATCTAATTGTACTTCATCTATTTCTTCTCGATATAATTCGCAATATAATTAGGAAGAAATGTAATTTTTTTATAAATTTGCTTTATTTATTAATAAAATGCTACCACATGTACTAGTACGCATGGAATTAAGTTTGAAATACGGTGGAAACCTGGTCACTTAGGTGTATGTAATGAAAGTTTACACACGGTACAGTGAATGCAGTGAGGATGGTCAAAAACATAGACATCCGCGAAAGATCTGACACGCTCGGGTGAAATAGATATTAGTGAACGACCTTGGTAGAAACTTCAACAAATGACGAGCGTACTAATGATGGTGTATATGTCAGCGAAAGGTCTACTAGGTTATTCTTTATTTATTGCCGCCACTGTATTTAATCTACCGTTTTACTCTAGCCATACAATTGTACTCGGCGGTGTTACAGATAAATCGGTCGATCCATGTTGTACGGAGTCTTTGCTTATGCTGTTTCCTAATACAATGACATTTGAAATCATTGAATTAGGTACCTCTTTAACTATTTCGTGAATTTGACTATCTTACTAAACGTGTTGTTTTCACGATCGTTCTTCGCGTTCTAGGACAATGCATTTTTATTAAGATGGATTTGCTTATTCAAAATATCAAATTTTTCGTTTTTATTAAATAGAAAAATCAAACCCGCAGAATTATTTTCGATGATAACCTATAATAAAAATAACAATTTGCTTCAGTTATTACCTGAACGGTTTTCAAATTGTAAAAGAATCATGTTCAATCACGAACTATGTTCTAAAAATGTTCATAAACTATTTTAATTGAATTTATGGGTAAGATGTTATTACACGTAACAACTTTTACTGCAAGATGATTCCTGTTAGAAGCCACAATAATAGGCGAGCTTGTATGAGAAGATGTATGAATGTGGATAAGGCGAACATAATTGTGTGTTAGGACAGAAGAGTGTGGCACTCTATCATCTCTGCCAACCCCCGCAGGGAATCGGCGTGATGGTAAGTAAGTAAGTAAATAAAACTTATACTTTAAAAACACACTAAATATTACTCAAAAATTACAAATAAATAAATAGTAGTGTCATATAAACATTGGACTCATTTTGTCTAAGGACATCGATTAAACAAAAATTCATAAACTTATATTCAAACCGATAGTACATGTAGTATTATATAATATAATTGGTAATAGCATAACCTAAGTCTACACCTACTGCACGCCACTAGTAAGCAGTAATTGATACGGGGAATATTGACGGCACTGTACACACTTGTTCAGGATTGTGCGCGAATAAATTTTCTTATCTCTATTCAAGCTGCAGACTTTTTCTTGCATCATTAATGTTCTGAATTTTTAAAGATGATAAAAAAGGTAAAACTACTTTTTTGTTGTTTATGAAGAGTGGTAGCGCACAGACTCTATAAACACGAGAGTTCCGCAGGGATCGGTTCTATCGCTAACTTTGTTTTGCCGAGTCTTGAGAGGTTTCTTTAAAAAGTACAGGTCGAGTTTAATGTTTCCGCGTTAAGACCCGAGTACTCGTGTCCCCCGCCCTAAAGGGTCCTAATACCGGTCTCCTGTCATCGAACGGCAGAAACGTCCCTGACAGAGAATCAATTGAAATGCTCGGCATCACGAAATCAATCCAGCTCATGTTCAGGGTTCTGGGTAGAAGAAGCACCATCCATGTCATTATTATCCTCCAGAGAGGTGGGTGTTTTCCACGGCTGGTCTGCGGGTATTTCAGTAATAATATTACATTAAGTGTTGGCCCTCCCCAACTACCAGTGGCAGCTGGGGATCACATATCTTGTGAGGGATGAGACCGGAGTCTCGGACCTTCATCGGAGAAATATGAGAAATGGGCACAATGAGTATTTAAAATATCACAGACCTGTGTTTTGAATAATCACAACTTCACAATAAGAATCTGTTCTCCTAATAATATATAAGTTGTATCAATGTGTTCAAAATTTAATAAAAATGAATTGTTAATTCTGGCGTCTCCTATAGGATTACTCAAGGGTATTTGAGATTCCGTAAAAATAAAGTAGATGACTTTCAAATGATGGAACGATAGATGTATCAATTTAAAAAAGTGAAACATATAGGTTCGAAAATTTGTCGTCAATGCATTGTGTGCTGTAGCATAATCGGTTAATGCACGTTCCCCGGAACGGAAGAGATCTAGGTTCGAATCCCGGTAGCAATAACAATATTTTTCGATAAAATTGATTTTATATGTATATTTTTTAAATTAATACATTTTATTTGTATCTTTTCTATTGCGGTGGTCATCATTCGCGCAACTGTTATACAATTCAATTAATTGTGCATTTTATTATAAACTAGACGACCGCATCCAGCGTTACCCGGGATTCAGGTTTAGCGTTAATAGCAATGCGAAACCAGCAAGATTGTCCTCCTATTTTCATAGCACAAGCATATCACTCAGTTTGAAAACTATAAGAATATTGATGTGACATGTATTCCGTTTAAGTATCTCTATTTTAAAAATTCGTCCATGTAGGGATAGAGTTATAGAGGAGTAGGGCAACTATGTTTTCCTCAGGATTCAAGAGTGCAACTTAAAAAAAATGCACATCCTAAAGAATAACTATGCAAGATTCGGTTTAGATCAGTCAAAGAGTATAGGATTGTGTAGTAAGACAAGTCGCTTAACAGTAAATATTCTGCTTCAATTTCTATAAATTAACAAATCCACAAAGTAGTTGGCTACAGAAAATGGAGTATAAAATACAAAAAAACAAAAATCCCCGTGTAAAATTCTCGTAAGGTAATGTTGTACGTCAGGTGGGACAAAAAAGGCGTCATCTACTGTGCATTGCTTCCGAGGAATGTAACCATCACTTCTGAGAATTATTGCCAACAACTCTGTCGTCTTGTTACCGATTCAAGAAAATGACCGGGAAGACGGCATCAGGTAATTTTTCAGCATGATAATGCCATTCGCAAACTTGGTAGGAGGTTATTCTACAGCCAACCTATTCTTCTAATCTTGCTTCATTAGATTTTCATACTTTTCAACAATCTCCGAGGAAATTCTTTAATAACAACGTTGCTCTTCGAAATTGACTTGACTTCTTCACCTTTGAACCACCGGATTTCTTCAGGCGTGAAATCAAAAAAATACCAGCACCTTGGAAGTCAACCGTAAACAATGTTTAAGAATATATATATATTTTTTTTTTTTAGGATAACACATTCTTATTGTGAAGTTGTAATTATTCAGAACATAGGTCTGTGATATTTTAAATATGAATTAAATATATTAATTATAAATATATACATATAAAATCAATTTTATCGAAAAATATTGTTGTTACGCTACCGGGATTCGAACCTGGATCTCTTCCCTAACCGGGAAAAAAATTGTCGCTAAAAATAATGCCGCTGTAGCTTAGTTGGATAAAGCACCTCCCCCGGTTAGGGAAGAGATCCAGGTTCGAATCCCGGTAGCGCAACAACAATATTTTTCGATAAAATTGATTTTATATGTATATATTTATAATTAATATATTTAATTCATATTTATTTAATATATTATTAATTGTTTACGTATATATATTTGTTATAAAATAAAAAATATATTGTTATTTAAAAAAATAATGTTTTACTTAATTAAAACGCTACAAATTTATGCATCCATCCAAAATATAGATTTTGGATCGTCTTGTGTCTGTCGCATGTTTCGGCAGTCTCTCTTATTTTATCGTACAATTCACTAGCCATTTAATACACTTTATAATTGTGTAGAGTTTCGGTGGTATAATAGAATGCGATGTGTCCTACATTATATCTTTAAATGGCTCGAGCACACTCGCCCCCTCGCCGCACGCACGTTACTACGTCGGTAATCTAGGTGCCTACGTATGTACGCAGGCCGGGACCGCCGCGATAAATCTCCTCACTACTAGATTTATTATTTTGCCAATGTCTCGATTGGCTTCCATACATCCTGCTCGTATCCATTTCTAACAACTGCCGCTGTCAAATTGATTGTCGATCTAACGAATAACCGTTAATTTGTCACCGCTAACACTGGAAAAGGAATCCGAATATAACTTAACGATGCGGTAACGGTTGCGGGGGGTCGGGGCGGGGAGCAGACGACGTGACGCGGCTCGGAAGGAGCACTCCGATAGTTGTAGTGTCGAGACCCCGAGCCGAGCCGAGCCCGGCGGCGCCTGCGCGTCTGTAATCTGGATAACTTCCGAGTTCATATATTGTATCACTTAGGCGTAATCGCATATGAACAATAATAGGTTGTTTATATGTCTATCTATATACCTATAACATTCATGAAGTCATATCCTAATAACATACTGAGAGAATAATTTCCGGAAGAATAACGGCCGTTCAGGCTATTCGATCCTGTGTATCCAACTTTTCTGTGCGACCTTCCGTATAGCCGTGATGATGGACTCTGCAGTGGATTCCGAAACGTCAGTGGTAATTTACTTAGCGATCGTATGCTTTATGTGTGTGTGTGTGTGTGTGTGAGGTGAACATGTGGAAGAGAAAAATCAATTAATTTTTTTTTGAACTGTACACAATTATTGCAGAAAAAAATAATAATTTCATAATCACAATAATCAAACTTATGGCTTAGTCAAATTCATAGCAGCGTTGCTTTTATACTTACATTTAACATAGAATATGTTTATAATTTAAATAAAAACTATTATTTTGTTTTAACACTATATTTTTTGAATATCTAAACCAACTAGTTTCGGCTTAGGCTCGAACCATCATCAGGGTTGAACATATATTATATTATATATAGTTGGTTTATATATTCAAATAAAGTGGCGTTAAAACAAAATAATAGTTTTTATTTTAATTAAAATTATGTCTAACCACAATGTGTTTGTTTTATGTGAAAGTTTAAAATATGTTTATTCAGCGGATATCTCAATAAAAATTGTTACAAAAACTGCGTTAAAAATAACAGGTTAGAAAATTTCGTAACATTTCTATATGCCCTCACTTTTGCCGTGTGTTTTGCCGGGAATGATACCAGATATCTCCAAAACCTTTTAGAAATCAAAAATATTTTGGAAGCGACGAGCATCGAATCCGGAACCTCTTGAATGCCAACTTAAGCTATCCTCTTAACATATTGTATTCTCAAATTGTTGTATAATATAATGCTGTTTTGATTAAATACAATTACTAATATTTTTGATACATGTCAAATTTGAACATTGAAATTTTTATTTATCTCCTGGTGAACTTTATAGCAAACCAATATTTATAAAAAGATTAGTCTATTTTCACGTTCCATTCGTATTCGTCATTAGTAAATGATTAGTATCTCCACCTGTCACACGGGAGACCAGGGTTCGGCTCTCAGCCAAATTTAGTATATACTATAATAGCATCAGGATATCGTATACTATATTAGTATCAAGCAAAGGAATAGATTAGCTTTTGGCTTTTCCAAAACTACCAAATGGAACAGGACAGGCAATAATAGCCTCAGCTGTTTTTGAAACATTAATATCATGGAGTTTGTGCGATAAAATTAAATCTATAGGTTTTGATACCACTGCATCAAACACAGATTCAATTTATGGAGCTTGTACCGAAGCGAGCAACCCTTGACAATACTCTCATTCTGGTTAAAAACTTAGATTATGTTACAAATCATACATTGAATTTTATCAACACATGACACGTTGATGTCATCTTGAATAATTATTATTCCTTTTTAAAAGTTTCATGTAATTATTTCATTGATTTTAATCTTGTGTTCAACTACATGTTTGTAAAAATTTGCTTAAAATAAATACTTGGTTTACATATCAACTTCTTATATTTTTTGGTTAAACCCTGCACTTTCACAGCTGGCAGCGATTCCTATAACCTCATTAAAAAATCGGAGAAAAATACTTTGTAAGTTTTTAGACGTATGGAAACATATGAAAGGGTGCCCCATTGAGAATTTTAAAAAAATGCCGTACATTTTTGAAGCACCTTAAGCTCTATATAGTTTATTGTTAATAGTAATCAGATTTTAAAAAAATGTATACTTGTGTTTTTAACATTACTTATTATATTTTTATGCATTTGTGTTTATTATAGTTTTGTTTATGAACGGTATTCCAATAAGAGCGCCTTTTTTAAATTTCGTGCCATTTTTTTAACAAAGTAAAGCCTTTCAAAAAAATTAATATTTTTATTTGTCAACCTTGTGATTAGTAAATATGGAACGATACACGAAAGAACAACGTGTTATTATTGTTAAAACTCCTTACAAAAATGGAGAAAGTTTTCATTTTAATTAAACATTTCGTAAACTTCCTGGAATTTTCGATCGAAATTATATTCCAAATAAGTCAGTAATTTAAAGATTAATTTAGATTAAGATTAATATGGACAATAAGTCACCCATGCGTCACAATAGTGGGCGTTATTTCGAAAACACAGCCGCAGTGAGAGAAAGTGTTACTGAAAACCCAAGGACATCAATTCGTTTGGCAGGAACTCAAGAGTTAGGCATTTCAAGAAGCACCTTACAGCGAATTCTCGTGAAAGACCCGAAGCTACATGCCTATGAACTCCAATTGACTCAAGAACTCAAACCAGAAAGACCATTTTAAGCGAAGAAAATTTTTTAATTGGTTGATTGAACATCAGCAAGTGAATGAAAATTTATATTTTTATTTATTATCTTCGTTTTAAGTGAATGAAAATTTTGCTAAAAACATCAAGATCGTGTGATTTGACACCGTGACACTTTTTTCTTTGGAGATTTTCGAAGTCACGTGTGTATGCTAAAGGGCCACAAACAATCCAACATATCATTGTCACAATAACACCTCAATTATGCAACGATATTATCTTAATTTTGATCAAAAGAGCAAGGGTTTGCAAGGAGGGCCGTGGTGCGCATTTGATTGACATTTCATACATAATCGAAACGTTTGTACTTTACAACGAAATAAAAATATTATCCCTTTTCGAATAAATAGTGTTTAATTAACCTTTATAATTATTTATTGTATTTTATCCAATATTAACTGAATGTATCCTCGGTCCACGTTGGTCGATGTTCTGTAATCAATTTATTAATATGACAGTAAGTTCAGTAATTTTCTTTTTTGTAAAGTGCCTTATGTGTAAATTGACGCTCGGTATTTGACTCAACTCAGAATTGTTACTAGCGTCACTGTCACTATCAAATAACGTTATACCTAAAATAAATTAAATGTAACCTTTGTAAACATAAATATGTAATTTAAGCGCGAGCCGCCACTGCTTACAACTATACAACTGTGTACAGTCAACATTTCGAATGTCTTTATCAAGACGGCGAGAATTTGAAAAGGTAGCGCGGCCTGAGCCACGCGCCGTTTGTGCAACAATGCAGTTTTCTGTCACGGCAAGTTTGCACTGTACCCAGGGCAGCCGAGTTAACCCCTGCAAGGAGAACTAAATTGGACAGAAGTCACGTACGAGACGGTACATCCAGCTCTTCGTACAGCACGGTTGACAAAAGTTGAACGTAAAACGTGTATTTATTACGGCGTCCCACAGGGAATACAATGTGGACCTACCGTACAAAACATTTATTGAAGTATTTATTCAAGCATTTTACTTTTACCTTAACTAAATGGAATATCTTACAAAATATAATAATATTTGCATATCAACGACACGTGCATATTGCAACGAAGCAAAGCGAATTATACAGAGGGCCATGAAATCGAATGTCATGAGATCACTACGATCTAATTGTTCTATAAATACTTAGAATTAATGATTACTGAAGACTATCGACAACTTTGAACATTTTGTAAGAAAGAACAATGAAAGTCTGGAGACTTGTGTCATCACAGATACAGTTGAGGGAAAAGAAGCAAGAGAACGGTCTCCCACAAGATGGATAGACCAAATAAAGAACTTAACAGGGTCTTCTTTAAACGCTGCAATCAATCAGACTTAAAACTGGATAACTTATTGGAGACGTATCATGATGAGGGAACTGCGTTGCTCAGAAGACGAATGAACAAATGAGTCATATAAAAAATAAGTTCCAACTATCTGAAAAATATAAAAAGTTAGATAATATCATCAAGTTCACAAGTATGTACGTTTAGAAGACAGATGTAGGTGTACATGGGTGGATGGTGTGAAGACCGCCTTGCTGTGCATATTTTTTTGCTTGCCTTAAAAAACGTTAGTAAGTTTGTAAATTGTCTAAACCAAATTAAAAGTTTCAGAGTGTAAATAAATACTGGAGGCACAAGCTGTGACAAATTGAAAATAAAAGAACGTTGTTTTATATTTTGTGCCAAAAAGAGTTAAACAAGGACGTATTATAATCTCCTGAGATCAATTTAACAGAGAAATTTTGACTGCACTGGAAAATCGTAATGGTATCCAAAAACGGCAAAAGAAAATATTTACTAAAGTAAGGGGATGACTTAATACCGATAGTCACATCTGAGGCAAAAATAGTTACCCAGTTAAAAATAAAGCAAAGAACTCATCAGTCTTAATTAAACCTAAATCATCATTCTTACTTTCGGCTTTAACAAGTCTTATCGTGTTACCATGAAAAATGGAAAATAACTTAATACTATAAATCGCTGTTCTATATGATAGTAGCCGTTCCTCGATTTTCATACTTTAAGGCTACATACTTTAAGGCGATGATTCGTTATTTGTAGCACTAAGGTAATTCATTATCCCCAGATATCGAAGACCATACTTGAAACCATTACTTGTTTTCCTTTCGTATTCAAATCTTATCACGCCCGGGTAACGCAGTTTACGCAGCTGATAATGGATTTCTTCATATCTTTAATACCAGGGTCGCATTTTTAAAAATAAGCCGCAGTCCAGTTATTTAGCCCGGGTATAAAAATATTCTATATGTAATCTATTGGTTAGTTTTAACATATACATTTAGTTCTAACTTTATTCCATACGTAATAAAATGCATAGTACTTTTTGAGACAGTACTGTATGCAGTGTATTGTTATAGATATGTTAATATGGATTCATATTGCACGAGTGCCTTGTAGGATTCTACTTTCTACACACTTGAGTAGACAATGTATGAGCGCTGTGCAAATGTGCTAATCGAAAACGCAAAGAATAATTGCATTAATTAATCAATATAGCCAATCAGACACTATTATTGCGTAATATTTAACCTGGTTTATTTATTTAGCCTTTTAATAATTTCTTCATAATGTGGCGGCAATAGCAATAAATTCTAATAAACATTTTTCTTTCGTATTTTGAGGTTAGTAGCGCGTTTTAACGTCAATATCCTAATCAAAACTTTAGAACTTAATGACGAAGAATGCAAGGAGCTAAAACCTGATCCTAACGTGGTCAATATAAGAATTTCGGACTGGTCCGCAACATTTAACACAATGACAATTCACTACACATAGTATAACCATTCGGTAAATGATTTGATTTCTCACAAATCAATAATAATGAAGCCAAGGCAACTGCATTTCAGTTACAAAAATGTGCATAGCTTGCACTGTTCAAATCACTACTCGATTGGATGGAAATGTTTATAATAGATCGAGCATGGGAGAGAGCAGATAGGAGAGAGGAGAGAACAATAATCTAGGTGAAACGTATTTAATTACATGTGGACTCATATCTATGAATACCGAACAGAAGATAATTCGGCCCTGCTCAGAATTACACATATTATTAAGGTCGGAATGCAGGAAGGTACCTCGGGTAATGTTAGCAGAAGGTCGCCCATTTGAGCGTGCAGAATCTTTAACAATGGGGCATCGCAACAATGGCGCGGCAGTGGCGCTGGTAACTGTTCGGGGCCCGCTTCCCACGGGTCATTACTGTTAAACGCTCCCGCCGCTAATGAAGAACAAGCCGACTGACGTGCGCGCGTCCGGCTTTTTTACTGTTCGGAAACTCAAACATAGGTGTCATTTATTCCTAAAAAAATTTTTTTTCTTACATGGTGCACGTGACGTTGACTACCAAGAATATCTTCTTGGCAACTTTGGAAAGAGAGAAGAAGGAGAAAGAGATTGAGCTCGAATAAATATTGTATTAAGACAGGTTGGGACTTAACTGGGCAACTAGTGCAGAAATAGCACAAGACAGAGGAAAAGGGAAGTGCCCTGTCGGGCCCCCGACCCTCCACTCTAAGATGACGAAAATGAAGATTGATTAAATTAGTTCATTATCACATATTGTTGACACTTCTATTCTAGAATATTAGTACAAGACTCAGAATCGATATCACTATACTGATGAGATGTCGAGAAGAATAGAGCGATGCTGTCAACAGAATTCACTGAAGGGCTCCATACAGGTCGCGATCCTTAATCGCGAGGAATCGTTTAGGAAGGATATATATAAATGGTAGTATGTCCGTTTTAGTTTATGCATCAACACAATGATAAATAAAATTGAATGATTTCACATTTTACTCGTGAAATTGCGATTTTTCAGAACATGGTTCCGGGATAATTAAATCAAATTAGATGAATCATTTAGAAAGATCACAGAAACAATCTATCAATCGAAAACATGTAGTCACTACCGAGATTCGAACCCGGAACTATTTAAGTAGTTTTGTTGAATGTTTTCTGTTAATAAAATGAACTGGAAGTTCCGGAAGTTCTACTCAAATGGTTTATAGAAATACTGTAATTAAAAGGTGGTTGCTTTTAACGGGAAAAAATACATGTCTCACTAATAGGATAATATATTATGTAGATGGAATCTGACGATACTGTATAGTTTCATTGATTAAAAAGAGAATTTTATGTATTTTAGTACTGATTCATCTAATTTGTTTCTCCGAACTTGTCTGTAACCCTAAAACACGAAAACTTTAAAGCAGGTATCTTCAGCTTATCGAAATTTATTTAGAGAGGTATAAAGCTATTTATCATCATGGTACAATCAACATCAGCAGTCTGAGCAGTGAAATAATATATTGAGCAAGTCGGGGAAAAATCGTGCGCATGAAATTCGATACGGCGACTAAAGTTTAAGATATATATATATATATCGAAACAATATGTGAGACATTCCAAGGGTTTACTTGGGAATATATTCCAGATCACAAGATGACTCGATATAATACGTACGGTTTATCTACAACCAGGTTGTAACTCAATTTATGTATTAAATTTAATAGTTATGAATGGTAAACAAAAATGTATTTTGAAAAACGTAGTTCACAGCAGCCTAGTCACTGGCACCAGGGATGTAAATCGGGTAAATAACACGACCACTTTAAGGGTGCTGGCTAATGTTATGCTAAGGGGGATATTTGACCTGTTTTGGACAATGCACTGCCTCGCTAAAGCCGATCCAGAAATAAGCCATCAGGTAATATAATAATTAGCCTAGCATTTATGGGGTTGAATTTAAAACTCACTTCTAAAATATATATTTAATAACCACAATTTATGATAACTTATGATTAAATTTGAATATTTTTTCTTACACTACACAACCACTTTGGGAACATTCTGTTATAAACATTAATTATCCAAACAAAATCTCCGATGTATTATGAGATTACCAAATTTAAATTCTTAGCAGAAAACATATATTATATATTATTCCGGAACAATTAACGACAAACAAGTGCATTGTTACGTTACAATTACGTTCGAACAATGTTACGTTCACACGCAGTTTTGGGATCGTAGTTTAGAGCGACTTACTGTGTCTAAATGTAATTTTTCTGTTCACTTACATTTTTATGGCACTTCTAAAGAACATTAATGAATTCAAAGGGTAAAAGTTTTGCATAATTCGGTGTCTGGAATATTTTCGCGGCAAAAGTTTGACGTTTACTTTCTATAAAAACAAGGATCAAAAAAGGAAACAAGAAAAGGTGGAATGCTTGAGAGACAAACCTGAGATAAAAATATTGAATACGAGTTATTTCTTATCTATGAATTTATCATCTGAGGGGGGGTCAGAAGGATTGCAGAGACGTTCTCCAGATATCCCTGTCTTGTTCAATATCTTTACATATCGTATATATATGTAAAGGATTCTTCTTCGTTACTGCTTAAGACCGATAAGTTGTCCTGAGAATAGCTGACAATGGTATGTTGATTCAATGGAAAGTGACCAGTTATCAGGAACTGACAAAAAGTATCAAAATAATTAAATGGCGTAGAAAAATTCCACGGAGCAACACCACGCAGAGGAAGTACAAACACTTGAGACTCACAGAAAAATTTAATGGCTGGGTCATATATAATACAGATTATGAATGATGAGTAATCTTCTAAATGGCTGCTCAATAATAAACCTGAATTAAGGCGAAGAAAATGAGGTGGTAGGACGAAATAAATAAAGTCCTGTAGTGGTCCTGCACGCACACTATAGACATGGCCGTGTAAGGACTCACCCAACAGCCATATAGGGCTGAAACGAAGTGACTAATAAGCAGATGCCATTACATCTTGACGGACGAGTCTTAAGAGCTAGTCGACCACTTCTCCGCAGATCGTTTTTTCGTCGATATCTCAAGCGAACCATTCCAGTCTTCAACATTATACGCGAAATTATCTTTATACTCGTCGTACCTGCCATTGTAAATCGTTACGTACTCGTAATAAAGGCCAACTTTTCTAAGTTATCTTTCGTCTAAATACCTTGCTTTAGACACAGCATAAATAATTACACACGCATATTTATATATACTACGACATGCACCAACACGCGTGAGACTAGAAGATAGGGGCTTTAGTCTCACCATGCGCAAAACCTTCTAATACGATCACACAATTACGACCCTTACGAGTCAGCATAGTCAAAAATCACAACCCCTACAGTTCTTTAGTCTCTATTCATTCTTCTTGGCGTCAGCAATTGACGGGATGCAGCCTAATGCAGAGATAGGTGGGGGTGTGACTTTTGAGGAGATCAGGACCCTCACAAGAATTGATGTTGAAGAATAAACCAACAAGGGTAAAAATAGACCTAAATGTAACTAGGTTGATAAAATAAAAAACGAACGCTTAGACGGTTTGGATATTTGGTATGCTTTAGAGAGGAGAGAAGATAAATGAAATGTATGACGAGTGTAAGGCATTACTCGTAGGAACGACGAAGTGACGTCCGTCTGGTATTGGAAAATGGCTCTGCTAATATCAGGTGTATGAATGTCGACAAAGAGAGAGTGGTGTGGCAGGGTAGAAGAGTTCAGCATTTTATGCTAAATGGTATGCAATGAGAAATTGGCGAATACGGTAAAAAAAGTAATAGTAGGGGTCTAAGCTTAAAAGTAAGATTGGGAAACTGAACCATTTTCGATGATCGAAAGATAACATGGAGCATTTTTAATTTCATTGTGTTTCACATTTAAACTGTAAATAATTATAAACCGTCAGTGTGATTGATGAGTGTTCGCACTCAATGGGAAATATTATTTTAGTCTTGCCAAAGAGATATTGCGAATTATTTCCTAATGAATTATTGTTACAGAACCTGGAAACGGCGCAAAATCGTTTTTAATCAATTTTTCTTAAATTGAAAGAAAGTAATTTCGCTCATTGCTTAAATCGCTTTAGAGTTGTTTTTACTAAACCATTTTTTTTTCTACAAAAGTTTATGTTAGTGGTATATAACATCGCTATATTTTTAAATATTGCTTTTTATGGTTCAAAATAATTTTCTAATCATTATTATAATTATGTACGTCCATCCGTATCGCATGGCAACATAGAAAAAACATGATCTGAAACAAGATCTGTTGATAATTTTATCCCGCCAGTGTCCGGTTATCGTATCAAATAAAGTAAATTATTTTGCAATTGTGTTTTAGACGACCTTTAAAATAAATAAAGGTTAATAAAAATTATTGAAGTTTGTATGATTTTTTCCGTATATGTATGTGGCGGATTGGGTGATGACAAGAACCTCTCAATCCCGTCGAAATAAATAAAATAACAATTTTTTTGATAAAATTGATTTTATATGTATATCTTTCTAATTAATACATTTAATTAATATTTAAAATCATAATAATTATTATAATATTATCTCAAATAATATTTGTCAGGTTATCAGTCTGACATTTTTGAATGCTGGTAAACTTTGCTTTCAACTCGCTTTCTCGGTCAAACATAAATGAAATTAATAAACAATAATTAATGTGTTCAAGTTGCTCTTTGCACATTCATCTCGAGAAAGCGGTTGCAACAAGGACAGTTTTGTAAAGTATTGTGCATTGTGTAAATAAAATTGCAATGGCCAATGCGATAAGACTAAACGACATACGACAAGCAACGAAAGAGCAATAGCTAAAAGACAATGAGCAAGAAATGACAACAGACAAATTTATGCTAATCTAATACTTTCGATATCTATTAATATCTCTCATGCTTATGATTATTTTATTAATTAATTAATTACTATTGTTTACTATTATTTCTTACGCTCACTATTATTTTTTATGCCTATGATGTCTCTTATTCTTATGATCATGTCCTATGATTACTTACTTATATTTGTTTAACAAATCCTTGTGAGAAAAAACAAGGGAAAAATAAAGGAAACTAAAAAAAAATGTATATATGAATAAAAAAACCAGTCACTCTAACGTCCCGTGTTCGCGAATCAAGTTTTTAAGATATTTTCAATTCAAGACAATCTCTGAAGTACGTATTTGCTCTCATAAAATTCTTTGGAGATAAATCTTAGCTTTCGTAGTCCCCGTGTACACACCATGTCTCAGAGATTCGCCGTCGCGCGCCTCACTTCACGATAGCACTCACGCACGTTAAACGTGAAATGTCATCGTCTTTATTTTGTTAATTGAGTGATTTCGAGTCTGCCTAGCAACAGTTAAAACTGAATAAATATTTGTAATTTAACGCCTTATATACGTTGATGTTTAATGACTTACATTTGTGTACACGTGTCAGATCGAACGTCGTGTAACACTGATGTGATTTTTTTTCACTTTCTACCAATCTCAAGCTGATATCTGAGTTTATCTCCAGATCAAAACATGCACTGAGATATGTCTCAACTAAATCTCATGCCATGTTATCTTAAAAATGTAAAAACATAGATATTATTATAAGTTAAAATAGAGTGTACGACATGACATAACATAACAATGTAATTCTTTTACACCATAACTCTACACGCCCAAGTGGTTCGGTCATGTGTAACAGGTAAATGAATTTGAAGAGGATAGTAAAAAAGTTATACAACGCGAATGTTCATGACACTAGTAAAAGTACTGAAAATAAGGTAAATAAGAAGATGCTCTTGTTAGATGGTGTCTCAACAATTCATGAGAATACAGACATTCGTCAGTTCTCATTCGGTAGTCGTACAGAGTAGTTAATTACGATTAATTATGGAGCGCCTAACGCCTCACTAACGTGTTGAAGTCATTAAAACATTTTATCTAAATATTCGTTAAATTGTGAATTTTTGGGTGTTCATCACGTGCCGGGCAAGTCAACCAATCAACGCGTAGTGAATAATTTTGAAACTCTATCCACACTGGCAGATGAACCGACGACGGGACGACAAGGTAGCAGCGCACGTGCGCCAGAAAATATTGATGCAGTAAGAGGGAGTGTTCGTGAAAGTGCTGGCAATTTTCCTCGACTCGGGAATGTCTCAAATAACTTTGTTAAGAATACTCAAGAAAGATTTGCATTGCATTATGATTACATGTGGATGAACACAGCAGAAGAGTTTCTTACGCGAGACCATCCTCCACTAATTTATTTATTTATATATGAATAGCCAGGATATTACAGATAGATTAAACTGTAAACGTAAAATATAATAAACTCTAAATGTACACATTGTAAATGTAAAGATCAGCTTCTCTCTATCTACGTGAGAAGAAGGATATTTGGTAGCTATGTTTATGAAGGTAGTTGAGATGAGAAGCACTTCCACGCTGATGACGCGTTTCTCCAGATAGGAAAAGTTCCGGGTTCGTATCAGGTAGCAAGAAAATTATTTTTATAACAAATTGATTTATTTAATTTATATTAAAAATACCACAGAACTTCACTACAGAAATGTGTTTATTCATTTTAAAAAAAAAAATTTTGTTAGGCTCAAACTTGGTCGATACCCGAAGGAATAGCTGGAGCTGCTACATCCAGAGTGAGGCGGGCTACAGAGGTTGCCAGGAAGAAAACATTGCGTCCTATGATGTTGTCGGTGTTTCGGTCCACATCTTCTGTCAGGGTTGAGACTCCCTTACCTTTTCACTCGTCCGAGTATAAATTCTGCTTTAATGGCAGCTAAATTATTTACGCGTGTTTTATTTTGTATTAAAATATAAACATGAATTAAATATATTAATTAGAAAGATATACATATAAAATCAATTTAATAATGTTTAATAATTTAATAATTTAATAATAATCAATTTAATTAAATTGATTTTATATGTATATCTTTCTAATTAATATATTTAATTCATATTTAAAATATCACAGACTTATGTTCTGAATAATTACAACTTCACAATAAGAATGTGTTCTCCCTAAATAAAAATAAATAAAATATAAACATTTAAAATAGTATATCTGTTTGTCTGTTCTCTATATAACCCCAGATTTGGCACACCCTTTAAATGTCTGTATCAAATATTGCATTGTTACTCTTTAGGACCCAGCGCATAATATAGGCACCTTCCCCCTGGTCACTCGACCCCTTCCTATCTATACAAATGTGTATTATATTGAAAGCCGTTTGTTCCAAATTTTTCATAATTATATTGAACGCCATCCGTTCCAAATTTTTCACAGTTACTATTTAGGACCCTGCTCAAAACATAGGCACCCTTCTCCCTCCCTCTGATTACCTTACTTCATATATGTATCATATGGCATCTCACCGTCTTCTGTCAGAACCAAATTTAATAAACGCTGTTATTATTTATCCACCAATTAAAATTATAACTAAATGATAATCCCGAGCAACGCCGGGTATGGACCGCTAGTTATTAATAAATGATAAACATTAGTTGACATCATGTAAATGATTTAATGTTCATGAAATTGCGTAGGCATTTTATATGCCTCGAGGATATTATCTTTATTCGTAGAAATGTTCCAACTCACACAAAAGCCTAACAATATGAAGCAGTGGAAGACATTGCTAAGGTTAGCGTATAACTTAAGTAAGGTTACCTTATCAAACGGCCCGTTTGTTTGTGTAATGGATTCATTGTGTCCCGTTTGACAGCACAATTAACCCTTTCTTGACGCATTTCGGACTCCAAACGCTAAACACGGGGCAATCCTAATGGTCGATTCCAAAAACTTGTATAAATTTATTTGTTTATTTAGATGAGGACTCTTGACAATTTTAAATTGATGATTTTGGAACCTGAGACAACGATGATTTAAATGCTAATTGGATGGAAAAGTGATAGATTGTATTTTAATATATTTTAGAAATACTAATTTTGCTCTGAAGTTATCGCTTCGAAATCGATTGGCCGTAAAATATATTACCAAAAATTTGTACATCTAAGTAATATCTACTTTACAAACGAAATATGTTTTATTTTATGTTAAAAATAATCTCGGCTTGAAGTGGGTTAAAGAATTTTTGGACTGAGAAGATACGTTTTCATTTGGTGTTTTGAAAATTCTATAATAAATGACGAAAGAAAAAACTTCTTCGTATGCCGTCTTCTATTGAATGTTGGCAACCCTGTTGCAGTATACTGATTTATCTGTGTGAGATGTATAAAAACACCGGGGTTTTAGACACTGAACCATTTTATAAGATTATGCCAACAACATATCTACATCTCTGCTGTCTTCTAAAGGTGTCCAACAAGAGCGGAAAATTGAAATTTTAAACAGTTTTTTTTTTAATATCGAAATTTAGATTTTGAAGTAGATATGTGAGAATGATGTATGGAATAACACATCTGATAAATGCCCTCCCGGCTGTCCACGACTGCCACATTTACGTTCTTTTAATGAAACAATTACGGTTCGGCATAACTGCGACAAGACTTGGGAAAGAAGTCCAACGATCCCCTGATCTAGGGGGCAATTCTGGTCGCCCAAACGGGTGATGGAATGTCTTGTGCAATAATATAGGGCGTTCAGCGGAAAAATATCAAGATTAAATTGCAATTGCTCGTAAACCATCAGGGTGAGGCAAGTGGGAGGGGTATTGTTCGACGCGCGTGATTTGCGGATTTACCAGTTGCAATGAGTCACTGGTCGGGAGCGTACCGTTCGTTCGCAGTTGAGCAAAATTTAAAGTGCAGTGATTCATTGGTTCGTGCACATCGCGCTTTATGTACTCACTATAATATTCGACGAGTAAGTGATGGGTCGAGCACGCAACTTATCTGGTGTTATGTTCAAAAGTTCAGACAAGAAGGGACAATGGTTAACCAAACTCCTCCGGGACCATCAACGTCAGCAGCGACGCCAGAACATGTGGCTCAAGTTTGACGTGAAATTATGCGCAATCCGCGTAAATCGATAAGGAAGATTGCCATTACTGGAATAAAAGAATCAACAGTGCACGTTATTTTGAAAAAGAAACTACAGTTTCACTCATACAAACTGCAAATCGTGCAGTTTCTCAACGAAAATGACAATTCTTTACGTGAAACTTTAGCGAGAACGATGCTGGAACGTTTTAGAATAGCACGTTTGGAAAAATATTGTTTACTGACGAAGCACATTTTCATATCGATGGCTATGTTAATAAACAGAACATGAGATACTGGTTCCCCTACAATCCAAGGGAACGCAGTGTGGTGTGCAATTTCTGTCTGCGAGATAATTGGCCATTATTTTTTTAACCACAGAGAGACAGTCACTGCTGACGTGTATTGCCGAATGATCGACGAGTTTTTGGTACCGCAACTGCAGCTATTTCCCGGGTAAATTAATCAGCAAGTACGGAGACATACCCTGAGCACCTCGGTCACCGGACCTTACACCGTGCGACTTTTTTTTGTGCCTTAAGTCGAGAGTTTACAGTAACAATCCTCGAACAATTCAGGCCCTACAAGAAAATATCCGCCGTGAAGTTGCTGCCATTGAACTGTCGCTTTGCTCTCGCGTGTTCGCAAATTTAAGAGTCCGATTGCAAGAGTGTATTGAGAGAAGTGGACGGCATTTAGACGATATTGTTTATAAAAAGTTAAATTAGCATCGTTAAACTCCATTTTGTATAAATAAAAGATGAGAATAAAATGGTAGTTTTTAGTGAAAATTTTCCGCTGGACACCCTTTACCATTATTTCACGCAATGTGTGGTTAGTAGTGGCACCGTCCTGTTGGAACCGCATGTATTCGAGATCTATACCATGTATGAAATGTTTCTTGAAATGTTCAAATCTTGAGCACGACGCTGAATGGATGTTCCCGGACTCTCGGCCACATTCTGGCGAACAGCCGCGATGATTTCTGATAACGATCTGAACGAACACGTGTTGATAGTCTGACGTCAGCAATTGACCCAGTCTACTTGAATTTTTCGATTCACTCTTCACAAAATTCGGACGCTATTTGCGAATCATGGCAGTCAAACTTTCACCATTTTTGAAATAATGTTTAACAATAAGAATGCGTTGTTGTATCGAATCCATTTTTAACAATGGCAGACTGTCTACGATTGAACTGTCATGTCATCAAGTGTTTGACTGTCAAATCACAACAGCAAAAATGACGTCAACTTTAAATTTTCCGCTCTTGTTGGGACACCTTTATTTTCCTCTATATAATGAGTTGTAAGAGATTATATTTATCATTGCATATAATGTGGCCGAAGTATGCAGTTTTCCTTCGTTTGATAGTTGTTATTAGGTCTCTTGACTTATTCATACTGGCCATTATGACCGATACAATTTTCCCAGAATCAAATAGCAATACCGTGTAGATAACGCACAGAAAAATAAAAAAAAACCGCCATAAGTATTATTTCAGGGTAACGTCCAAAATGACAAAAAAAAACTAATAATTAATCTTGCACGGATGATACTTCTGTGCCACCTGGTACGATAAAACTATTCACTATTGAAGCGTTGTTTGGTAATGAGTAATGACTGTCTACATTATTTTGATATTTTACTGCCAGCTTATGCCAGTATTCCATTTTCGTTTCACATAATTTCCTCGCAGATGAAATAATATTACATTTTCTTTGTGATGCTAATTTGTGTCTCGCGAATATCGTGGAATAGCCCGTAATGATACCTCGAGGAATATTACGTAAGATACGGACATGTCAAAATACAGGGCAAAGGAAAGCTATTACAACATGTACATTACAGTCACGAGCGAAAGTATGGAGACACTTTAGATTTTTTTTAAATTAACGTTATCTTATTAAAAATTAACAAAATATGTTTTAATATTTTTGTTAAAACTCTTTCAAATATTGGATGACAGCAATTGAATTTAAAAATTTTGAAAAAGGTCACCTGAAATCAGTTATTTTCACTGACTCACTGTTATTATGAGCAGGTACCAAATTGGTGAATTACTGAATATAAATTATTATATAATATTGAAGTCCTACTTTTGCATCTACGTAATTATAAATGCATCAAATAGATATAAATAACACTTAATTTAAATAAATATCAGATATCTCATAGAGACGAAGCTATGACAGGGCTTACGACCTGTCCTGTTTAGTGAGATGTGTTGGCTACTCGTGAGTTTCTTTAGTTTAGCTTTCTGCGAAACATACTTATTATAAATAATGTGGTCTATTTCCTATCGCATATTAAAAACAAATTTTGGCGGTGTCAATTTAAAAGTTAATTCATATCTTGATATGTATAGTGTTGAAGAATATCTCGCTTCCTGAAGCAACTTCTTCGCACGCACATCCGTGGCCTTTCGCAGAGATGTTTTTGCTGAAACTGAGATATTTTTCATTCCGACGTTCACATAGTTGGGAATCACTATCTTCTTTAGGCACTTTTTGTTGAACCACAACATATTCTGTTCGACAGTCGCCTTCCATTTTATCGTCGGTAAACCACAACCTGGGTGGTTAATAAAGGCACTTTTAACACGTTTACTGTTTCCGGGGTAAGTTTGATTGTTTGGGATTGTCTTAATTTAATGTTTGTATGTACCACCAATCTAAAATAAGTTAAGGAATTTATAAAAAATTTTGCATTCATACTTACTAGCCTATGCTTGTGGGGATTCTGAACCATCTTTCATATTTAGTTTCGATCCACGTAACGAACCCGCTGATTGCTTTCTTAATTTCTATTCACCATATTATTGGGATTGGATTTCTTAATTTCTATTCACCATATTATTGGGATTGGATTTCTTAATTTCTATTCACCATATTATACACACATCAGCATTGTGTTCATTTCTATTTTTATAATTTTTCATAATTAGATTTGCGCCACACATGCACTTCCACTGCATTCACCCTACCCTCATTCTCTTTATGTTAGCTCCACTAGTTAATTTTGCATTGGATTAAAAATTGCATCATAAATTAATTCGTAATGAGTTATAAATTAATAATTTATTATTTTTAATTTTAATTTAAAAAATTATATTGTTGAATTAACTTCTTTTTTTTAGTGGTGTCCCTAGACTTACCAACGTCACTGTAAGTATATGCCTACGCGCTGAAATGTAGCTTGTCTAAAGGCAGGCATAGGGAAGAATCTATTGTCCGCCCTTTACTAGTATTAGCGCCACCACACCAATGTTAGAACAAAATAGATTATGGCAAGATATTGCCAAATCACAATTTGACAATCTGGTAAGTGGAATGGGTCGGGATTTTTCCAAGACTCAGAAACTGTTTCCTAAAAATAGCTCCCCTCCCACTCTCCCACATAAAATTTGATGGAAACATGGATTCAACATTAATAAATAAAATAATAATGCAGAATAAACAAATAACATAAAAATTAAAACAAAATATAGATGTATAGTAAATGATGCGGTGTGCCTCCATCAAACTTGTATAGTACATTTTTCTGCTAAGATTTAAGCTAATGTCATCACGGTACAACAACAGGAGGCTGAGTAGTGAATGGATATATTGCTCAAATCGAAAAGAATCGCGCGTGCAGCATATTTATTTCGATACAGCGGCTAAACTATACATCGAAACAATGTGATAAACTTAGTTGCTTCAAAACAGTTTGCGAGATAGTTCCTAGAACTTTAGATAAATAACAATTTAGAGGAAGTGTTTGTCTGAATGTTTGTCGGGAATGTCTGAGTTTTCCGCTAGACAGTAAATCTAATTGCATAATATATGATACATTACGTATAATAAAATATATTAATTATAATGTACAATACCCGTATAAGAGCTATAGCCACAAAGCACAGTTTTAAGACCTTTATTATTATTTATCTACTTTAATGATATGACTTTTCAGATAAATATCATGCTTTGCAGTACAAAGAGTTTAAATTCTTTAAATAAATATGTGATTAAAGCAAGTTCGCTATATTATATTGCATATTCCGATAGAAAATATAAGTAACGATTAATTCATGAGTCTACTTCATTTGAAAAAATTGACCTTGGGAAGAAATGTGAGCGAAATAGTATTTCTATATAAAATTATCAATAGCATGTTGGAATATCCTAAGTACCAACTCAAACGAGACAACATGAAGTGTTCTTTGTAGGTACCCATGGAAATAATTACGCTATTAACTCGCCAATAATACGGATGGATCGGCTTGGTAATAAGTTGAATTTTGTTGCAGGAGGATACCTGAATTGACGAAATATTTGTACTTGAATTATATCTAGTTTTTCAAAATATGTTAGATTTAAACTTTTATATTTAAATTATTATTATTAAATTAAATAAATTATTATTACCCATAAGGACAGGGCATTGACAGAAATAAATAAATAAAAATATATATTTATTTTCATCAACGCCCTTGTGGGCTTTTACATGGGCTTAAGAATATAAAAATATTTAATTGAAATATAACAGGACATTTTAAATTAACATTACAATATAGCAGTTTAAATATGACACAAAAAAAAAAAAAAATCCAAGTATAACTTACGTATAAATATTTTTTCAGTTCGGGTATGCTCTTGCAACGAAAAATTTCAACGAAATTCGACTTGTTACCAAGCCGATGCATCCGCGATATTGGAGAGTTAATAGCATCATTATTTCCGTGTGTACCTACAGAGAACACTACATGTTGTCTCGTTTATTTGGTACTTTATACGAAACCATTTGTATCAACTCAGGGCAGTCCAACATGCTATTCATCATTTTATATAGATATACTATAATGCTCACATCTCTTCTCCACGCTAATTTTTTCAAATGTAATAGACTCATTAAATAATCGTAATTTATATTTTCTATCGGAATATGCAATTTAAAATGGATAAACCTTAGAAATTTATGTTGCACTCTTTCGATTTTTATAATATGTGAGCCATAGTAGGGAGACCATTGAGTGGAGTTAAGTTCCAGCCAACTTCTTATAATAGATGTATATAAAGTTGTTGGAGAGCGGAGCGAGTTAAAGTTTTTGGCTGTCCTTAACACAAATCCTAAAGATTTCATCGCTTTGTTGCAAATTTCGCTGTAATGTTGAATAAATGTCAATTTTCCGTCGAAAAGCACACCCAAATCCCGCATAACTGCGACTTTACTTACAACAATATTGTTAAATTGAAAAAGCAGTTAATTTTTAGTTCCATTGAAACTTATTTGTATACATTTTTCTACATTAAGATATAATTCGTTAGCACAGCACCACATATAAAGCAAATTTAAGTTATTTTGCAAAGTAATACAGCTCGCTTTATATATATTTTTTAAGATCATCTGCAAACAACAGAACATGAACTCCATTAAAAATGTCAACAATGTCGTTTATAAATAATAAAAATAAAACAGGTTGAAGGTGTTTTGTTGGGTTTGTGAAGTATGCATTATTATTATTTTTGGTCCAACAAAATCAGAGTTTGAGATGTTTTTGCGACAGCCTAGAAAGCTAGAATATAATCAGAATGTTTCATTTTGATCCGTTTCCCAGGAATTGTATTTATGTGTGTGTGTGTGTGTGTGTGTGTATGTACGTGTGTGTGTATGTGTATGTATGTGTGTATATGTGTTGTTCCCGCCCCTGTGGTCTACCACCTATCAAATTAAAATCCAGACAAGATTCTCCACAAATGCCTTTTAATTATCGCCCGACCTAATTAAGACAAACCTCTTAACGCTATAATCAACTCATCAGAGCCTTAATAAAACCCATTCAGCCCGGACAAAATGGTTCCTGGCATTCATAAATCCGGGCAACCCCTTCGCCTAACCCGGCGGCGCCCGCGTTCCTCTCACTCCCCGCTCCGCCGACCCTCGCGGGCGCCGGGACCCGAGCGCGCCATTAAACCCCCGGCGTCCTTTGTGCTTTTTGAAATAAAAATGTTTCGTTTTCTGTAGTGACTTTTAAAATGATAACAAATTTCTAGTGTGGCGCATTGGAATGCGGAAGAACATGGCTTCCTCGTGTGCCTCTGCTCCCGGTGGACCAGTGCAGCGCAGTGGATCGAGTCACACTGTGTTATCTAACAATAAGGAAAAATTGTTTAAAAATAATGCTTTCAATATATTTATCATTACATATTAAAACTATTAACCAATTCACTAGCGTTTTATTCCTTTAAATAAAAAGTAAAAAAAAAGGATAATCTCCATCATTGAATATACTCATTAGATATGTTTACGTTTAGTCGTGTTCGGTTGGACAAAAGAAAAAAAAGTTTTTTTCAAAATTGGTTCACTAAGATTCGAGAGTCGCGTCGCGCACTCCATTTGCTACCCCCCGGGACAAGCGGCTGACAGGACTGATACAATAACATTACAATCTCTGTGATAATTTTCCTATTTATAAACGAGTTTTAGACGTGTGACAATTTTAGGTAAGTGCAAGGTAAAGAAGTTGCCACATAAAAAAAAAGAAATATATATATATATATTATACACAGCACGCAATACACTTCACGTGTTCTTAGGATTTAAAAGTAAACCTAATCAATGTATTAATTGATGTGTTCTAAATCAAATAATTTGATGTCAATATAATGCAATATTATACATATATTCGTAGATCACTCTTACAAAAGTCCGCGCCGTGCCGCGTAGCGAAATGACTCAATATGCATACTTCAATGAATAATTTTAAATAAAGCAGGCTTCGAATTAAGTCGCAATAATTTTGAATACGGAACATCGTAGATTGAGATCACATTGGGTCTGGGTAAATAGATTCTTTTTATACATCAACATTCATCAATTAAGTCAAGAAATTAAATATAATGCAAATTAAATGAATCGATTAGATAGGTACTCGTATATAGAAAAAATAATATTTGTTACTTTTTCTATCCGGGAAAACAAGTTGTCATTTCGCCACATGAACCGATTACGTTTTCGACAAACTTTGAAATTATATTCTTATAAATACTAATTAAATGTATTAATTAGAAAGATATACACATAAAATAAATTTTATCGAAAAATATTGTTGTCGCTACCGGGATTTGAACCTGAATCTCTTCCAATCCGAGGAACGTGCATTAACCGATTATGTTACAGCACACAACGCATTGACGAACAATTTTCGAATCTATATGTTACACTTTTCAAATTGATACATCTAACGTTCCATTATTTCCAATGAATACATTTAATTAGTATTTAAAATATCACAGACCTATGTTCTGAATAATTACAACTTCACAATAAGAATGTGTTCTCCTTAATAAAAGTAAAATTGTAACTTCCCAACAAAAAATAAGTGTTTTAATTAAGATTAGGCATATAACCATTTTTTTATTATATATAAAATAAAGTTTTTAAAATATACTATAATAATATTTGTGAATTATGCACAATATAAAGGAAATCCACGTAAGTAGGTATTTTAGTAAAAAAAATAGTAAATATTTTTTTTAGATCGCTTAAACAGCAGAAAAATAGACTACTTTACCACAAACGAGAGTCTAGCAAAGATAGTATCAAAGAGCAAGTCCCAAACATAACCACAATTTTTAATGTAAATTGGTAATTTATTTGTAAATATTATCGACAAATTTTTATCTTATCTTACTATCAAGTATGTATGATATATAGTAATACTTAAATGATATATTATAATATTTTTATACTTTTCTTGGTTCTTGGTCTTGATCAGTGTTAGTCCGACTCTCTAAATGGGCTCCGACACAATAATTGCCGGCTAATACTGCCATAGTGGGGTAACAGTTAATTAGCTGGTAAGGGCGGGCATCGACCAACTCTTTTGACTCGAGTATCAATGAGACGAGGGTTGATTTGATCTCTACCCTAATAATGTGGGCGGGCTCGTTGTTGTGACGCTGAAAAAAGCCTTAATTATTATGTAGTATATCCGCTTCAACAATCACAAGCATTTTGGGCATATTAAGGGACCATTATAAAATATGAATTATATTATGTTAACCTTTTTTATTTCTTCAAAAGTATTCGTAAATTGCTACCTTTGAAGTCGCTCAAAATTGTATATACACGTAAATGGAGGTAGGTGGTTCTGTTGATAGCGAATATATCAAAAGGATACACAATGATGATTTGCCTTTATAAATCGAACTGTATTCGCGTAGAGATATTTCAGCACTCAACTTGGCTTATAATAAAGAATAAAAGTATTAAGACAGTGGCGTAACGTGAGCAAAGCAAGTGCACGAAAACGCTTGATTTATTCAACAAAAGAATTCTATATTACGCGACCATCAACCAGGGTCGCGAGTGAAAGCTGAAGTGAGAGTTGGAGCTAGGTGAAGAAGTAAGTTGCGCCGCGTCTCCACTCTTCAGCTGCAGTGGTGCGCGTGCCGCTGTGTCGTCACTCTGTTGACAAAAGAACACCGTGAAGCGTGCGTAACACACGTTTCCTTTGTAGATTTGATAGAAAACATTATGTGTCCAGCTCACCATAAGCTCACCACCTACTGCGTATTATATCAAACGTTTAATGAGTTTAGAATCCTAGGCTGGTGGATTCAGTTACTTGACAAACAAGTCTAAAAATGTATGCAATAAATATTTTTATATATATCTTCATTGGTATCTATCCATCCTGCTTATTTTAAGCATTTTTCTGTAGATCCACATCTCAAATGCTTCAAGTCACCTTATCGTTTCTTCGATAAATGTCCATGCTTCCATTTCATAAAATAAAATCAAGAACACATAGCATCTAACCGTGCTCATTCGTAATCGAAGGTTGAAATTATGACTGCAGAATATATTTTTCATGCGAATAAATGTTGCACGATCTTGCTCAATGCGGCATTTGATTTCAACAGATGGATCCCATCTTTCATTTATATTGCAAACCAGGTATATAAAACTTTGTATCTTTTTCAATTTATTTCTAGCAAGACTTTCATTGTCATCTGCGTTAGTTTGCTAATGAGCATGTATTTTGTTTTTGTTGTATTAAGTTCTAATCCAAAAGTCTCACATGTGTTCAGTATTTGGTTCAGCAAAAGTTGTAAATCTTCAATGTTACTCGTCAGATGTACCGTATCATCTGCATAACGCGGATTAATCAGAATCGATCCATTTATAATAATTCTTCGAGTAGCTTCTTGAAGAGCTTCATTGAATATTTCTTCGGAATATAAGTTGAACAGCATGGGTGAGAGAGAGAGAGAACACATCCCTGACGCTTCGCTTCGCCTCGCACGCCTCTCTATTTCTACTGATAACAATAAAAATCCGAAAACTTCAACATCTCGGACAGGGAAAAATTGCTGGAAGTCGGAGCCTTGGAAGAAGGAGAACACCGTGGCTGAAGAATGATGAATGAAGAATGAATGCGTCATTTGATTTCAGCGTAAAAATCAACATTAATCCGTCAATTGTGTAACTATTATAATTTTTAATATATAACCCACTGAAGTAATTTATATTTTTTATGGTTATAATGGCTGAAACAGCCTGAACAATTTATATATTTGACATATTCGTTACAGAAGAATAAAAAATAAATCAAATAATGAAACAGTTAATAAATAAAAATATGTAAATACATATGTAGAGCAATATTCTTATAAAATAGGAAGTTTTTAAGTGCAGTTATTTAAATACACAACATATCAAAAAATCTTAGTAAAATAAAACTTAGTACTGTGTTAATACTAGGTTTATACAAAGTTGATCAAGAGTAACTCTTTTTTAAAATTAATTTAAATATATGTTTAAAAATTTGATGTTAAGAATGTATAAAGAATATTAAAAATATAAATCACATAAATATTTATGAGAATTTGCAATGGGAAAATAGTAAAATGACATTGCTCTCGCTTAGCACGTGAGAGATTGTGAGGGATTGATATTCGGCGACTCCAAAATATGTTTGTTTCCAAAAACGTTTTGAAGGTCACTGGTATTGATCCTGGTAAAAATAAAAATGACAATAAAATAAGGTAACTATAAAATTTTACAGGTGGTTTTTGTGACAAATTTGACTGAACGTTAAAATTTCGATCATATTCTATCTTCATTGACGATATAACGCAACACAGACAAGAAGTGAGATGTTTCAGTTTATTAAGATTACTATTTAAATATATATATATATATATGTGTTTACAGATTTTAGTCCAATATAATGATTCAGCAACATTAACAGTTTAGTTTTAAATTATATTTGTCGTATCTGCGTGGAAAATAATCTATCAAATACTTTTTTAAGGGTTTTAAATATATTATACAGCGCGCCCCTGACCTCAGAGGGAAAATGCTAATAGAGCAGTAATGTCAATACGGCTGAATGCTTTGCACTCGCCGCCTTCTCGAATGATATGAAGGTGAAGTTTCCTTCCCCATACTCCCATATTGTGTGTTGCTACATCCTAAGGCCAGTATTTCCAGCATTTCAACAGCACTATTTCAGTTTTGCAATGCAGCTTTCTCAGCAACTCTTTATTAATTTGTTTTCGACTTCTCGATTCTCTTACCGCTCCTGAACATACGCTCCCGAACTCGTAGTTTTCTGAGCTATTCTGTCGTTGTCTGACTTCATAATTTTTAATAAATAAATTTGTTTCAATATTCATTTTTTCACGTTTTTTACGAAAGTTTGGGTTTTTATAACTCATTTATATCAGAAGCTTTACACTAGATTAGATTTTTTTAAAATTATAATATAGGTAAAATCCTTTTACTAATATAAAACTAATAAACTATACATTATTTATAAGAAATGGGACAATATAGACATTAATTAAAGACCGCGATCATTAAATTCGTTTTCAGTGCGCAAGAATTTTTTTTTGTTACGGATAATTCATATACATATAGAGTATGTTTTGTAATGGGTCCAAAGTGTTACGAATATAAATGTGTATTTATGAAATCATTAAATAATTATTCAAGAGAACACATTCTTATTGTGAAGTTGCAGTTATTCAGAACATAGCTCTGTTCTATTTTAATACAAATTAAATGTATCAATTATAAAGATATACAGGAAGATTCAATTTATCAAAATGTTAAAAATTAATTAAATTATAAATCATTCAACTTGTATGACATTATTTAACTTTTTAAAGGCTTCTTATTAGTATAAAAAAAGCGATTTTAATAAATATATTGTATTTACTTATACGCTTTAGGATTTCAATTACTATGTAAAACTAAGATTTGTATCAAAAACATAATAATTTCTTACTAAATAATATTTTTTTCTGTTTTTTTGCCTGCTCGAGTCAACGATATAATTTCTCACATTTTCTTTAATAAACGCGTAATTAATTAGTATTGAAATAGGTATTACAAATGAGAATTTTAAAAAATATCGCTAGTTAAGAAATTTATATGTGGGACCACCTTCGACAAGTGTGCACGTGTGTCGGTATATTTTGTGACATTACTGGTGTACGAAAAGCGCGTACAACGCTATCGTTATATTCATTTTAAAATTTTATTTATTGGATGGATGCTGTGCGCTACCAAAGTTGCCGGCAAAACTGTGTGGAGACCCCCCGAAGGTAATATTATAATAATATACGCTTATTTCGCATGCGTGCACATTAATAGTACATCAACCAAACGTAATAACCAATGGAACCTGCAACGGGATCCACAACGTTGGCCAGAGAAGTCTGAAACATAAGAAGCACTGTAAACTCTACACGGAAGACTCTGAACGATTGTGAACACCTGAGAGTATTGAATAACAACTTATTTCATCGCGCAGTGCAGCCAGATTAGAGAGTACACCACCCTCGTCTTCTCGGCGTATATCCTAATCTTCTATTTCTGGTACCGTCATCATCCTTTGTTCAGCCGTTTGTTACACACGACCGACTCACATATTAATCATCGCTGTGATTATGATTTAAATAAAATGTGTCAACAATGTAATTATGTTATGTTATTCTTGGTGCACTAATCCACTAAAAAACTCGCTCATTTTATATTATTTTGTTCTACGACAGAATAAAGAGATTGGAGCTGTTGTGAAGCATTCTGTATCATCCTTTTAATTTCGAATATTTTTACGCTTGTACCTTTTATTATCACTGCATGCGGAAGGCAGTGGAGTTTCAGAGTAAGCCGTAAACTTTACAATAAAGCAGTGCAGGTGTGCAGACAGCTCGCCCGTGCACTGCTCGACACACTGTACGCTCTGTACACTGTACGCTGTACACTGCACACTGTACGCTCCGCTTAAATGAACTTGGAGAAACTTTACGAGCGAGTTCACCGGGGAAGCGATCGAAGCGCTAATCTTACAACTTCCGGGGGGCTATTTGAATTTTAAATCAGTTTTAAAATAAAAATATTCCCTTTTACCGTTACCTACCCCCCTCCCCTCCCACCTCTCTACCCCGCGGAAAATTTACTCACCATGGAAAGTTTTCAAATTAAACTACTATGATGTAAACAAAACCACTTGTTAAACAAAAAGTATAAGAAAAAGTTTATCAGATCTTATGTTTACCCACTAATAATTGATAATGGGAAGCGGTGAAAAAAAATCGTGTTTTTTAATAATCATACTTCAAATTCAATTACATTAATAACAAATTGAAAAATTATATATTAAATAACAAGGATAAGGATAATATTTAAAAAAATCGGGGGTCTACAAATTAATTTGCAATGATTGCAATCATTTTTATATAGCTTGTAGAAATTTTAATTGTAACAACTATTCTGAATTCGCCAATCATCTATTGGAAACAAACTATCCTTTTGACATTAACAAGGGTTTAGAAATGTTACATAAAAATACTAGAAGTAAGAATAGTTAGATAAATTTGTAATTTTAGAAATAAAAAAAAGTGTTAATAGCAAATTAAATATTATAAATAACTAAATTCTTTTTTGCAAATAGTCACCTTTTAAATTTGTTTTCAAAGTAGTTCCTACTTAGTTATCCACCACTTGTACTTTTTTAGTTTTATTTTTAACTATGATTTCATTTTTAATTTTAGTATAGGTAAATAGTACTCGTTGATTTATCAATAAATAGTAGTTTAGCAAAGTGTTTCTTCTTATTATTTATTTAAAACCATAAATACTTCTGATCGCCGTTCGAAATACATAAAAAAAACTAGCCTTGTGAATTCACTTATACATCTTTGCATTAGTTTCAATCTATTATACGAGATATCTCAGAGAGAGTGGTCCAAACGGATTACGATTAGGGGACATCGCAAGCAATCCATTGAGCGTCAAATAGGGTTATTCGAAATTTAACTGTTCGGAACATATTCGGACTATTGTGATTTTGAAAATGAGCCCTGTGCTATAAATAAAAAACCTATAGTGATGAAATTTGGCACAAGTATGCTGTGCTAATATAGCTCATGTGGTAGCTATATTATTGCAGCAATGGTTAGTGGTAAATTTTTGGCTAATTAAAATAAAAAACTTTGTTGTAAAAATTACAAAAGTTTAAATTACCTATACACTATTGAATTTTGTATGTCCCTATTTAACACTCAATAGATGTCCTCTAACCGTAGGCTCCCTTTGTTTGGAACACCTAGCGGTTCACGAAGCCCTTGGCGCATCAGGATTTTTCCACGGCACCCCGATTATCCCTCTGCGAATGCGTTTCAGTATCCTTACAAACTTTTCAACGTTATCTTCTTAAAAGTATTTTTCAAATCGGTTGATAAGTTATGATAAATACTCCTAAAAAGTAGATTTTAAGACGCGAGAGAAATCGACTTCACCCCTGTAAGCTAATCGTGGCACCCCAGAGCTCTGCGGCGCATGCTTTGAGAACCGCTCGATTAGGACATTTTAAATAGTAATTTTAAACAGTCAAAGAAATAATATTTGATTAATTTATTTATCTATTTCTTACTATAACAAGTCACTACATATCTCGCATACGCACGATTTCACTTATGCCATTCTCATATGCTCGCAGAATATAAAGGGATGCGTGTGTCAGTAAATATGCAGACACAAACTGGATCAATGAGCAAGTAAACTGCATTGCGCCAATATTAAATAAAGATAATAGCTTCGATCTGTGAATGTGGATGGTGAGATTCACAGACATATTGAAAATAAATTAAACTCGATAAATAAAGCTAATTATTCTCTGAATGTAATGTAAGAAATTTAATAGCGAAAAACGATTCTCTGTGTTGGGATTTAAGGGTTGATCGTCCATAATTCTCAATGGAACATGCGGTGCACCCGATATTTTGAGATCGTTATTACAGATTACAGTCATCGTCAGGAGCGTTTGCCAATCAACTGCTAGATTAAAGTTTTTATATGACTACATACCACTCTCTTTGGTCCTTCAATCTTCGCCGTGTCACTCCCCTTATTCAAATAATTCCGTCTATTCAACAAGACCTCGGCCGTGTTCTATGTCGTTTTTTTGTTACGCGGATACCACTCAATCCGGTTATTTCTGAAATGTGGCCTATCCATTGCCATTTATACTTTTAAGCAGTGTCAATGACGTCTTTCACCTTGGGCGCTCTAACTTACGTGTTTGTGTCTCTTCTAGTGATTCTTAGCATGATTCTTTCCACACTACGCCGTTTCAGAGACATACAAACATGTCTTTAAATACAGTGGTATGTTCATTTTGAAGACGATGAATGGTTCTAAGGGCACAGTAAATGGCCTACTAAGGATAGAATAATGTATATGAAGAAACTAGTTTAAGCATCTATCATAATATTTCCCTGGCGTGTAGTAATTTTCAACACTTTGGTTTAAAAAAATACAATTGAACATTTATATCTTCCGGCAAATATACCTCGAGCTCTGCAGCCCGCAGTCCTTGTATGTGGGACAAATCGTCGCAACGACAGCGCAGGACTTGGTGTTGTGTTTTTCCAAAATAAAACATTAAATCGATACAACTTTTTGTAACAATAAAACATCTCCCGCGCGATTTATCCCAGCGAGAAAAAAATGAATGTCCCCAATCAATCACTCCCTAAGTCTTCCAGATTTCCGAATTTTCCGATTACATCCTCGCTTCACGAAACAACGGAGCACTTGAATTAATGTAACAATCCATCCATCGTCCTCCGGTCCTCCGGTGACTGATCTCGCCGCGAGTATCATCAGAAGCCTATTCAATCTCTTCACGTCATCGGATCTCGGCTGAAATATGGATCCACTTAAGGCAACCCGCCCAAACAATAAATTGGACGCAAAACTTTATCTGATTTTTCAAAAATATAATTTGTGTATCTTTACTGTGGTTCAGAAAGTTTAGCTGTTCTCTAACTGGCTGCAAGTTTAGATCTAGAATAATATAGTCATAACAAAAAATATCGTAAATGAAGAATAATAATACCTAATTTATTTGTTACAATTATTTAATTATCTTCAATATCTGTGTGATTGATGTTCAGAAACTCGGGGTATATGATATATAGCAAGATAGATTTTGTAAGGTGCGTTTGGTTGGTGGTCGAGATATTAGTTTCTCTTATGGCAATATATCTGAAAGCAGTAGCAATCGAACATTAAGTAAATGTTCAGGTTACTTTCAATACTTTGCTTCAAAGTGGTCCACAGTATGTCTGGAATTATGATTAATGATTTTGATCTAGCAGTTTATTATTATATCATGTTTTGATATAAATATCTGATTCTTAAATCAGTTGTAGAAGATTCGTATTAATTAAACCATCTTTCAATCCATTCAAATTTGTATTGATAATAACCAACCTTGACGATACTGTTTGTATGGCTTGTTATAACCATTTCTGACCTTGTGATTATACAAAGATAGGAATATCTTAAGAAGTAATCAATACAATTTTCAATTACTTTTTGAACTGCCCTCAGTCAAAGGTATCATATTAAGGTAAATATTACGAAAGGCCAAACCCTGTTGAGGCATTTTAAACCTTAATACTGTTTTTAAAGGCCAGTAATTTTCTATAAGATTCTATATCAACTCTATTTCTTAGAAGATTCGATATCAATGAAAATTCTTAAAATAATCTATTGAATATATGATAAAAAAAATACTATAATGTATTATTGATTGTTTTTTCATATTAAATCAATACAATTAAAGTAAAAAATATTCTATTTAACTAACTATCTTACCATCACGCCGATTCTCCGCTTGGGTAGGCAGAGAGGATAGAGCGCCACACCTTTCTGTCCTGACGCACAATTCTCGCCTCATTCACGTTCATACATTTTCTCATACAAGCTCGCCGATTATTGAGGCTTCTGACATGACCATCCTCCAGTATCTGGTTTACCTGATCATGCGAAGTCTTCCGCGGACTACCTTTTCTTTTGTAGATTATTATAGAACATTATTATAATTTTATGATTACTGTGATATCAGATCATCATAGTAATATCTGTGATCAAAGAATTCATATATCTGGTGCCAGAGTAACATGACTCGATGTATGTTGGTTTTAATTGTTTAAAAATATTCATTTAACTTACACTAACGTAATAGATGATTAGGTAGATTAGTATTATATTTTGTAAATCTAGTAACTGAAATTATTTGCCACCTAAATTGCCAAAGTGAAGTGTATATTATGAATTAGAATAGAGCTTGCGATAATGTAACCGCGACTGCGCTTAAAACAGATTCTTGTAATTTCAGCCTTCTGCGGATGACCTATAAGTACCCGGATCGGTTTTCGCACAAATTAAAAGAAAAGAGACAGAATTTGAGAAGATGGAAGTTAGAGGGTTGCCCTCGGAAAGGGGAAGGAGATATTGGATTAAGAAGGGGGCGGATTCGAAAGAGTTAATAAATTTTCCTAGAAACAAATGCCGATGGAAGTAAAAGCTTTTAAATAATTCAATGAATAATTTTACCCTTTAAAATCATAATTTACTGTAATGTTCAGTCAATTTTTAATCCGACGGAGTATTCTGGCGCCATCTAGCGACTTTCGTTTGAAGTAAAATTAATCGTATTCAAAAAGTTGGCGCGGCTTTCTGCGGGCCAAATAGATGTGATTCAGTACCAAAATGCAAATCGAGAAATCGAAGAGGATTAAATCCAATAACATATATTAATGTATGCATCAGAAATGTCCCCGGTTCAAATTCTGGCATTATTGAGATGTACTTGCGGGCGCAATCTGCTCATACATCAGGCAACAATATAAAGATAACTTTGACCTTGCAGACACGTCATCAAAACCTAAATATCTTCTTTGCTTCTGGACATCGTCAAAACCAAATACTGCAGACGAATAAATAGATATCGATTTTTTAAACAACAAATCAAAGTAAATATGTCAGAAAAAATGCGAAGATTATTCGATAATCAGCGCTGATGACGGACCCTGCAATAGGATCTGAAACATATGCTTGAGAGGTCGGTGATACACGGCAGGCAGAATATCCCTATAAATGAGACGCAATTAAAAATGATTTTCTGCCAATGGTGAAAGCATATCACTTTTAAAATAAATTGAATATCTCAATTTGCCCAAGTTTGGCGATTTACTTTTGACCCCCTCAAATAAAATATATTTTTTCGAAAATTAATCAAAACTTCCTCACACTGTAATGTGCTGGTTGTTTATAATGAAATCCCGGTGTAGTACGCCGGTTAATCCCAATGAAATAAATAGAGCAATGCAGATGCGGGAGAGCGGCGCCATGAATATTTCAAAAACTATTTTCACGCGAATACACTGCAAAACCCACAATGAGTTCAGCTCCTCCATCCTTTGTGCAATTTATGCATCTCGATGCAAACCGCGCTTTCCCGATGGCTAGCTGCACGCTGCGAGTGTGTGTGTGTGTGTGGTCCGGCCGCAGGAAGATGCTGCATCAAGTATGCACTTCATTATTACACCGCACTCTGCGATATCAAAATATATCCTATTTTGACTTCAACTGAGGTCGCGGTCGTTCAATGTTCGTGTACCTGTATTCAGTAATCTTTCGAGTACCTCGGCAGTTGGCTGAAGTTAGCCGCAAGCTTCGAAGTATTACAGTGCCTTGAAGAAACTGAAGCAGTCAGTCCGGATTTGTGTTTAAAATTCCACTATTCTAAGCTGTTATACCTCTTGGGGTTCGTTTTATATATCGTCCACCGAGGTACTAGAGGTGCTCCCCAACGCGGCGAACGGTTCGGTCAGGGGACCGACGAACTTAATGAACATTAGATGAATTAAGGTGTGCTAAACATATAAATATGAGTATAATGTATGCGTGTAGGCATATCACGTAATATATAATAAAGGGTCGCGCAACAAAAAACAGCAATTTGATATGATTCAAACGATTTTGTTTGACGTGCTTGTGGTCTAGTGGTTACGATACTCGCCTAGTGATCTAAGGGTCGGGGGTTTGAGCCACGTTCCAGAAGGTCATCAAGTTATTCCTATTTTCATAACAATAGCTATTAACTTAGTTTGAAAATAAAAATAATAGGGCTACTTGTCATGGCAGGAAAAGTTCTCCGACCGTGTGAATTGGTCGCCACGGTCGGGTGAGTTAACCCCTTTAGATTTTTGCTCAAGAGCCGCGAGGTGGCTATTTGGCAGATATCATTTTCCACACTTAATTCCATTCCCATGAGCACGTGCACATTGATACCGATCAACTTATTTGTCTTGTGGATCAATTATGTATTATTACATCAGTTAATGCAGTGGAAAGGTGCGTGTGAAGAAAATCTATGTTCGATACAGTGAAGAACAATATTAAGAGCAAATGTACATATGTTTGTAGCATAATCAATGGAATCAAAAAAGGTTCACCGAGATGCGGCCATGCGGAACGTTAGAGTGAGGAGAGGATACTAAAGAAAATACATGAACCGAGTGTTGAAGGAATAGGGAGCATCCGCGAAAGACTTGGCATGATCAAATAAACTAAATATTTGAAAACACTTCAACAAGCGAACTGCATAGATAAGAAGATATATTAAAATATTCGAGGCAAGAGCGGTATGTCAGGGAAGAAAAGTGTGGGGTTCTACCCTCTCTACCTACCCTTGCGATGATTTTTGTGAAAACACTCTCTCCTAGCATTTTGTGAAAACAGCCTCTCACGGCAAATCTCGTTTCCATCATCCGTTTTTGGAATTCATGCGGACCTCAAATTTCATGTCTAGGATGCGATCAATTTTTTTAAAAATTGGTACTTATATGTATTCGTTATATATAGTTTTTTCGAAACTCTGTAGAGATTGTGCATGGAAGTTACCTTAATAAAATACAAATAGTATTTATAATATAAACATTTAAAGATGTATTGGGAGACAAGAGATAGAAGGATGCAGGAATATAGCAAACGAACACGGAAGGTTTCCATACTGAATGGTGATGTTGCACTATTGAGGCACAGTAGCGTTTACCATAGGCCTACAATGGATGTCCAAAACTGGCAACATTTTTCTATTTAGTTCAGAATATAGAATTTGTAATTTTACGGCTTAAAAGTGCATATGGTACCATTCCACAAAACCATTTAGCTTTATGTCAACTAATTTGCATTTCGAGCACGTTTAAACAAAACCGGGTACTGAAAACTGCAATTAAGCTGTATTGTGAAAAATGGAATGCAACTGAAAACTCGAATCGGAAAACTAATTATGAAAGCAGCCTAGGGTGTAATAATTTATATTAGTTTTGTGGTGTTCGTTTATACTCTGTGTAAAAGTTAAACCTTGATCATGTTCTAACAATCCTTCCTCTTCCTTATTACACGAATTTTCTAGATTATCTTTACAAAACGATTTACGAGTAAGAAACAAAAATTTCAAATAGATACCTTGGCAATTATCGATGATAATTGAATTACGCGTAGGCGACACACGAAATGTACAATTTTCTTTTTATTATCTCAAAAATGTTCGCAAAGTGCTACTTAAAATAATATAGGTACCTACTGTGCTTTTTATCAAATGTTTACTGAGTATATATTCTGACGTCATTTCTAGATCTCATCATAAAAGTGCAGAAACTTATTTTAAGAGTGATCTACTGTGTACCTCGGCGGGTGAATTCAGTCCAACTACTTGACAAACTGGAAATTCTTAATGTGAAAAAATTTCACACACGTCTAAAGAGACATACTCTTGAAATAAACTTCACAGACGGTACTAGACAAATTGGACTTTATCAATTCAAAGACAAAGAACTTACACATTACTTACATTACAACTTCAAAGATATCCAAAATATATAAAACAACAAACAATCTTTAACAAATTTAAAAAACCATATTGCAGATTAGGTAGAATACCTGAATGGAAGTTTAGAGATCGGTAAAATATTATAATAATCAATTTTCAATTGTGTTTACATTTTTTTTCTAATTTGTCTTTTTTTCTTTTCTGCGTGCCGTCTCGTTATGGAAAGTTTAACTGTAGATGCTATAGTAGGAAATAATTGCATGGAACTATATCCGAATCGGATTTTAAATTTTTTTAGACATAAATTCCGGCTTCTGCCCAAACTTCTTTTTCCACGACTTTTCCCTCATATACTCGATTGTAGTTTTCTTTTATTTTCTTGATAACTGAGGTACACCAGGTGTCTTCTCTTTTGCGAGCATTATTTGCTGACTTATATTTATTTGTTGTAATTTTTCTCATTCACTCGATCAGTTTAAATGTTGAGCATCTGCCTGTATTATCTACATTTTCAGTGAACGCTGAAATTTTACTTATTTTAATCAACTATATATTTTGAACATTCTCTTAGACCACGGCCCGTACAGGCAGAATCGCTGCATAATTTGCATATGATGATACGAACCAACACAGTAGTAAGTTCTAACTTCATTTGCCTTTCATATACAATCCGTAATTTTCCGTACACACGGCCCGACTACTCACAGCCGCACCGCACCGCACACCTGAGGTCGGGCCAGGGTGCCGGTGGGTTAAACAACAATCGACTACAATTGAATTACTCGGCATTTGGAAAGTTTACAGCAGCAACTGCAACTACTGCTGTTTGCTCCTCTACTTGGATCTGAGCAGGCGCAACCCGCGCGCTGAAAACTGTCATGTATTTGTTATATATATATGATGTCGCGATGTAATTGTTACGTGATGACTGCACTGACGGTCCAAACGAGCTCTCTTACTCGGTCCCTATTCAGTGTCAGCTCTTTTATTTTTATAACTAGAAAGAATAATAAAAACATTAAAATGGAGTGGAGACAAAAGTAATTGAAGAAGATCAATATTGTTTCTGAGCTAAGAACGTGCAGAAACGTTATTAAAGCATCGGTGTGTGTGTGTGTGTGCGAAGATATTCAGTCGTTGCCTTGTGTCGTAACTGCCATTTATTACTGGATGAGTATATTTATCATCGGGTGACACATTTTTCGACATATACGCATACCTTAGAAATGTAACTGATGGAAATTTTGAGAAAAAAATTCGTTCATGAAGTATGAGTAATATAAATGCAAACAACCACAGAAAATTTCTGAGTGGTTCAGGCAGAGACGCGTGGTCATATGAAAGAAGATCAAAAAAATGATATCGGTTCACACTCTTGTCATTTGAATCTTCGCATATGCAGCGGAGACGCAGAAATAAACGCCATCGAAATGTAATGCTGAAGAGTAAGTTACGTATTCCATGGACAGCATAACACACGAATGCTTCAATCCTTTGAGAGATCTATGATGGTTTTAGGTGACGTTTGTGTGCACGTGTCAAATCTCGCTGTCAGATCAAACGTCGTGTACACTGGTTTGAGTTTTTGTTTCTTTCTAACAATGTCAAGTATCTCTGAGTTTGTCTGCAGCTTAAAATTTTAACATGTATATAAGGTGTGAGATATACCGCAATCAAATTTCTGAGATTGTCTCATAGTGTCTCCTTCCGTGGACAGGGGCCTTAAGGATTGGAAGAATGTTCTGGTCAAATCTTATCTTATGAATACACAGTTAGGTGTTTGTTTTAAATAGCATATTTAATCTTCCACACGCACTTGTTATTTCCTTCCAAAGTCCTTCTATACTAGTAATATCCTTTATAAATAAATAATGGATAATTTAAGAATTGCACCAGATAATCGACACATTTGTTTATAAAACCATCGAAATGATCTAAAAATAAAATACCGACAAGAAGGAAGAAGATTGAATCGTTATAAAGCTCATCTCAACGAGTGTATTTAGTAATTTCATCCCCCGGATAGATAGACGACCACTAGATCGCACGAGTACTTCCTACTTTACAAATAAAATACACCCATTTGAAAGTCCCCACAGATTGCTCGCTGCGCCGGTAATTCTCGGTCGAGAGAAAACATTCGATTCTGTTGGAAACTCGGCATACAATAGCGAAGTTGGTCCGCGGAGGGTGTTCGGCAAGACGTTAACTGCCGTGAAAATTGGAGAAACACACGAACAATGCCCCGCTGGCGGAATGTATTCAACTTTTCCGAGCGCGATGGCAGTCTGCCTGATTTTACCCGGAATATCTGCATTCGTGATACGCGGCGGAATCAGAAAGTTCTCGCCCTCGCCCTCGCGCCGCTGTGCTCCCGAGTCCCCGAGTCCCCGAGTCCCGCGAGGGATCCGCAATAACTGTATTGTGTGCAACAATAATATTGCTGCGATTACAACACATTTGCGGTATCGGAGATTGTCTACGATTATTATTATTTTTCCGTATTCATACATATACATGTTGCAGAAATGTGTATTACAAAGATATATTTTCACTAGCGATTCAGTGAAATATAATACTATAACACTACTAGGAAAAATATGATATAATTTAACTGATAGGCGCTAGTGAAGTTACACGCTGCTCTGTTTTTGTTTTCATTTATAATACACGTTTAGACCGATCCAAATACCATTCCGAGTTATTTTGTCGTGTGGTTATCAAAATAGTGCATACTTTCGATACAAATCGTGTTATTATTTTTTATTACCAATACAGTTTTACAGATATGCTTTAAAACGAAACTAACTTCACATAAACAATAATAATAACATAAGTAACTAGTAGGTGTAGGGCGACACATGTTCCGACATCAGATGGCATCAATGACATAAACATGTAACGCATATATATCTACCTACGCACGTGTACCGGATCATCCATCTGTAAACAAATACAGTTTCACTAATACTGAGCAATAAAATTGCAAATCAATTGTTTGATGAATTATAACTGACCGATTTACTAAAATTATATTTACACAGTGAGAATATAACTTCACTGGTAACACACATTCACTGTAACATATACATATAATACCATTTTACAATTAATTACAACTATTAATTGAAATCAAAATTAAATGTTTTTTATAGTCTCTGGTCCGCACTACTAGGTGAACATCATAATATATCTTCTCACTCAGTGGCGTGCACTCTGCATGGATTTAAGTTATGCTGCTAATATCGATGCTGTAAAAGCAATGGGTATCGTCACTAGAGATTGTATTCATCTGAAAGAAATATAGTCTTTCAGAAGTATATTATTGTGAAAATATACTTGTGTGAGTTTATTTCTGTTCTTGAAAAATATTAATATTATTACTAATATTCGTGGAAAATTCTTTAAGTTATTAAGTGAAGGAGTTAAAATATTTTATAATATAAAATAACTTTTAAAAAAGTATTGGAATGTGTACATTTCCACTTCGAGTCCGCTTCAAATACACACTTGAGCCATTTTTTCAACGTCTGTTAAAGCAAAGACTTGTATTCAAAACATAGCGCAGCGTGAGACTTGCGCTTTGTTCATGAAAAATTATAAAAGTGGAGGAATTTAAATATTTAGGTTTAATAATTGATGAAAATTTCTGCTGGAAACCGCATATTATATATATATATATAAAGCTGAGATCCATGTTAAGTGCATTTTATACGAGTATGTTAAGGTTATGCACCTCTCGGGCCACACTGCACACACTGTACTTTGCGATGGTTGACTCGGTGATCAGTTATGGAGTGAGTAGCTATAAACTAACATATAAAACATATACTGATAAAAGTAAGCAGTTGCAATTAAGACTTTTAAATCTTATAGTAGATAACAGAACAAAGTGTTTGTACAAAGATGATTACTAGAAATTATTTACCAGTTGACAAAAAAGTAACATACAATATGAATTAGAAGAGATGATAAACAATGTAAATATGAATACAGACCCTCACCATAGCTATTCTAGCAGACGATCCTCGGGCCGAACTACGAGAGCACCGATCGCGAACAATGTGTACGGTGAGAGAACGAGAAAATGTTTCATGCCAAGAATTTTTAATAAAATTAGTAAAGAATTCTTAAACATTATTGAAAACAAAGAGTCAAACACATTCTTATCTAATTATTTGATTTCTCTATTGTATTACTTAAATTATTGTATTCATTAAAAAAAAAATTGTTGTAGATAAAATTTTAGTTTACTTTAATTTTAATTGCTTTAATTGAAGGGCAATCTTTGCCGTAAAACTGCTATGCAGTATATACATGCGCAGCATTATTTGTCATTTATAAATTCTTTCACTACATGGTGTTAATTAACGCATTAACATGAGAATTTTGAATTATTTGTGCGTGGACTGGACTTAATGCATCAAATAAATATTTAATTTAGATTTATTTCGCAGATATTAGAGTATTGCGCTGTTTTTATGATTGTATAGAGTGCACGCCCTTGATGAACTCCTGTCTGAGAGCAGACCGTTTATACCGTTGACGATATTAGTACAAATGATATATTTTATATATTTAAATATAACAGAGAAATAATGATTGGATTGCGTCATAATTAAAAGACAATTTTATATAATATATTTATTCTCTTCAGGAGAATCTGATATGTACACGATCACACACGCACCATTACAATGGAAGCAGGTTTAACATTAAGAAAAAATACATAAATAATCCTTGAAAACGTTATTTAAGATATTTAGATCTTTCTCTTCAATATACATTATAACATTTTATTTTCTTAACTGTTCCTAACGCTAATAGCTTCATATTAGATTTTTGTTTATTATACCTTTACTCACACATCCTACTTTAATATTATGTTATGTTATTTTGGGACAATCAAATCGAATATATAATACTTAATCAATATATTCTCGTTTATAACCAACCCGTCATGTAGGACGGACCTCAACACTCGTCACACGTATTGAAATAATAACCTAAAAAATGACCCGGTCAAAAGCATTAGACCGGCCTAATGGGCGAACGGCCGGCGATGACTCATGACCCCCGGCCGCACTGATCACCTCTCGTCCTAACGCGGAGCTGATTTTTAACAAATGGCCGCTCGTTTAGTTCTTTATTTAAAACCTCACTTTTATTAGGGAACAGTTTTATAAATATTCCGTATTCCGGTCATACCGATAATTTCACTTAAAATAAGATAGTTTGATTAATACATTTTATTATTGTTTTTAACAATTGAAGGTAGTTAGTTAGGTACATATTTAATTATATCTATAAAACAACTTGAATATTCGCTACATTAAAAATAATAAATAATACCACCAAATGTTGTATAACTTTAAAGAGGATTCAAAAATACATATTAGAGATTTTGATGTTTTCACAAATTACGATGTTTTTTTAGATTTTAAAATGAGGTTTGTACGATCAACATTTTCATTATCACGAATAGAAAGCGGTTTTAGTAAAATATAGAATTGACCATATTATGTCCGATAAAAACAATATCCTCTTTTTTAAATTGTGGACTGGCTGACTGCTGCATAAATACGTTAAATTGATCAAAACAGTTATTTAATTGTAGTTGCTACCTGTCCTGATTTATGAGTGAGAAACGTGGACTCTCTAGGATGCAGTGAGAACAATGCTCAACGTGGCTCAAGGAGAAATCCATATTGGGGAATTAATTGCATGAACGGCTGACAAAATAGTGGAAACCAAAAAAGGCTGAAAGGGTGACCGAGTAGAGAACTTTAACCGAATGCGGGAATGTGAGCAGACTTGCTGGACCAATAAAATATAACAGAGAAGCATGGAAGGAATTAGAGACGGTTCAGATCTTGTACTGGACGCAGATATGCTGAGAGAGAGAGAGATGGTGGTGATGGTTGATTTGCAATATTAAAATTTCCACCGTGCCAACTTTCATGAGTGACCCAATGCGTATTGGGGACTCACAAGTCATTATTAAATATTTAACAACTAATTTACACTATCGATCACAAATAAATACAATACATGTAATAGTATTGACCTCACCGTAGTAAAAGTCATTCATGTTACTGAGAAATCTAAATCTGCATGCATCATTAAACAAATAATTTTTTCGCAGATAGACAAAGCAAATTAAATAAAAAAATAAGTTAAGTAAATTAGAAAAATTCAATTCAATTAGTTAGTACACATTATTTTTAATAATGGTATTTTTTAAAACAAAGCCGTAGAACCTGATCTGTGATGTAACAGCCTTTGCATAATAAGTGTAAATTTATTAGTTTTCAAACTTTTATTAAAAAACTAAACTTTCACACGGCTTATTGCATATTAATGTATTCATTTAGCTTTATATACAAGTTAAGGTCAACAAAATGATCCGGACCAAATTTTTGGTGAAATTTTTCGTAATGAAAATGTGACAGGCCATATGACCAACGATAAATCTTTATGAGTTTGAAATTATATCACGAAGCTGGCTGAGGGATCAATGTAATATATTATATAATATAATGAAACAAAATGTTGATGTGCTTGTTTCAATATGTAGCCTAGACATTTTAAGTTACCTGAAGTACGTATTGATTAGTTTTTGATTTCGTTTAATTCGTTTTTTGAAATTTACGAACAAAATAAAACCATTAATTTAAATCACGCTCTAGTATTTCCTTTCTAGCCTTCTACCCATTTACTAGTGTGCATATGAGACTAGACAGAGGCATATCTAGGATAAATGGCACCCCCCCCCCCTCACATATTTTTTTAAAGATAGAATTTACTATTTTGAACGACAGTAGTATTGACTTGTAATATAGTATTTCCTATTCTATAATATTATTGTGCTTTTTTCTATAAAATGGAGTTTTAATTTGATCAGCGCCCTTGAGGTGAAAGTTTTTACGAAAATGGCGCTATACAAATTATCCATTATTATTAATGGCACAAATCACTCTTGAAGGGTGGATAGCCTATTTAAAAAAAGAAGAATTTCCTAATTTTAGGCTTAGATTTTGCCTTATCGCCGTTGTTTTCCAAGTAAAAATATTTGTATATCGATGGTTGACAATACATATGTTTGAATTTTCTCTTTAAAAGCATTAGGTTATAAATTGTAAGGATTTTTTTTTTGCATAGATATATTTTTGAAAGTTTTAATGAGGATTTATAACAGCCCGAGCGGTCACTTTCAACTCGTATTAGGCTTAGTTCGTCTACCTGGAAGAGTCATAATAAATACAATCGTGCAATTATGTAAAATTAAAATAGAGGGAAGTAAAATACAACTAATAACTATAATATAAACACATAAATATCTGTTATGAATAATATATCTAAATATGAAAAATTAAAACTATGTCGTTTTGGTACCCCCCCCCCCCCCTAAACCCCCGTAGCTACGCCTCTGGACTTTGAGTATTTACACAAATAGCCCATGAATAACAGAAAAATACATATATTATGTTTTATGATATGTTTATGTCACGAGGGTGGTCAAATAAGGTAAGGCATCCAACATATACATTTCAACCGTTACCGTCAAATCTTTGAGACAAGAGATCAAAGTCTCACCGACACGCACTATAATGCTGTACTTATACGTATTTTATGTCACAGAAATAAAAAAATCTACATCATATTTTCAACAATAGTTAGATGTACTGTTAAAACTGAAAAAAAAAAAATTTTTACTGACTCATCACACATTACTCGATCTAAAAATAATTGGAGATAAGAGACGGGAATGCAAAGGTGAAAAAAAGAGAATTTTTGGTGGAGCGACGGTCAGCTCGGTTTTAGCTTCCTAGAAAACTACAAAGCAGCAAGAATCACATAATAATAAGAATGTGTTCTCCTAATAATAAAGTTGTATCAATGTGTCCAAAATTTAAAAAAAATTAATTGATAATTCTGGCGTCTGCTATCAGATTACTCAAAGGTATATGAGATTCTGTAAAAATAAGGTAGATGGCTCTTTCAAATAATGGAACGATTAAATGTATTAATATCAAAAAAGGTAACATATAGGTTCGAAAATTTGTCGCTGTAGCATAGTTGGATAATGCACCTTCCCCGGTTAGGAAAGAGATCCAAGTTCGAGTACCGGTGGCGCAACAACAATATTTCTCGATAAAATTGATTTTATATGTATATCTTTCTAATTAATATATTTAATTCATATTTATAATATTGTTTTGATATCGCTTTTTGTCTCTCGAGACTGAGGCCTTCGGTCACAAGCCGAGCGCGTTAATCAAAATAGTATTATAATTTAAAAATATAAATTGTTATAAAATAATTAATTTTTTAAAAACGATGGATATTTTTTAGCATATAATACACTATAAATGTGATCTAGTAAATTAAGTACATGGCCACAATCACAAAATGTACACATTAGTTGCATTTACTTGATTAAAACCTTCGACACTATCATTTCATCACGCATTACTGATACTGACACTGATACTGGAGTATTGTTCGTTAATGTATTACTATTGTGTCAGAGCTGGCGACGGACAGCGGTACAACGGCATTGTCCCTTTACAAAACAACCCCAGCTAATGTTTTATTTGTTTATTGACGTTAGACATTTTAAGTGATTGTGCTGGAACAACTTTCTATTTAATCACTATTAAATACAAAATTATTATAGTTTTATTGTTTATGGAATATTTTATAATCTCTAAGGGTTTTATATTTACATATAGAGAAGAATAAAACTTATCCTGAAGTTAAAATTTTTATTCAGTTTTAATTTGAGAATTGGTTTTTGCGCATCGTCATCTATAAGTAAATATAGTTTATAAATAATTAATACACGTAAATTGTATATACTCATAAAATCAATGAGATAATTTAAAAGTGTACCTAGATAATTCAAACAAGATTATTAATTTGAAATTTTTATAATATGAGTTAATTGAGAAAATAATACATTAGTAAATAACATATTTTATAATCGCTTACCTCTACAAAAAAGAGACTAGCTCTTGTGCTTGGAGAGAGAGTTATACTGTAATATAATACAGAGAGTTATACATTTGTAATCTTGTAATCTATAATATTATTTATTATCTAATTGTGTGCTACTGAATTGATTCTTTGAGATAGTTTTATTCTAATCTGCTAGTGAACTATCGCTTTGAAACCAGTCGACAACAAAAATTGAGTCGCACACATGACACGTATTACTCTTAATATTTGAAAATAAATTTAAGCAATTGTGGCGTGAAAAATAGCTAGACCATCCTGCAAGTATATATTAATTTATTTAGGAGAACACATTCTTATTGTGAAGTTGTAATTATTCAGAACAGACGGTCTGTGATATTTTAAATATGAATTAAATATATTAATCCCGGTGGCGCAACAACAATATTTTTCGATAAAATCGATTTTATATGTATATCTTTCTAATTAATATATTTAATTCATATTTATTTATATTAATTTAGTTCAATTATTAAAAAAGTAAAATATTTTTATGAGAGAATCAAATAAATAGCAACAATTCAAAGAGTAATAATTGTATGAATATAATTTGTAGATTTCAAAAATCGTTTACATTCCAGACCAAATTTTTGATAGTTATAGTGCGACGGTTAGTTAAGTTCTAAGATCCACGTAGTTAAGCCACAGAAGTGCTTGCGGTAGTTAAGGGTTGAAAACACATATAACGCCAGACACATTTTTATTTACGTTTGCACAAATTACCCTAATAATGTGAAAAACTTTTTTGTTTACATTTTATACGTACGAATAATGTGTTTTCTTATCGCCGCCTTAAAACTACGCATTCGCCCCCCATTGTCGGCTTTAATGCCCGGTAATTTGGCGAAATGACTCGTTTAAGACATTAACCTTTGCTTTTGGGCGTCCGCCCTGTACAAAAGAGCGCTTTGTTGTGTTTCGTGTTACTGCCGTGAGCGCAAATGCGGATATTTTAACAAATTACCGCCTGCGTCAGAATTATCCTTTCAATTACAATGCTCCTAAAACGACGTTATCGTCAAAATTATACGAGGTAGTAATATTATTTACAACACTCTTCTTTACATCAGAACGTTTTCACGACAGGGTAGGGGTGGGAGAGTGTACGAGGGGAGGGTTCAACCACGGTCTGGATCATAGTTAAATGTACAGGAAAATCGACTGATTGAGATCATATATCATTTGATAACAGATGCGGAATATATACGTATCTAATACAATCTCTATATAAATATTTTTCTGTGTTATCTTAACACTTGAGAACAATTTATTTCAGCATCTGTATGCTGTAAATTAATCATTGTGTTTAATGTATGTGTCATTGTGGTACGATATCAAACAGTTGAGTGATGAAGTCATACGCAAAAATATCCTGCGGCACATTTTTTTTATGCATCGATTAAATAAATCAAAATATATTGAAATAATGTACGAGAGACTTGGGGTTTGATAATTCTACAAAAAAGTCCACGAGAGAATATCTCTCATATCAATAGAGAACTCATAATCCTGACTATTCCTAGGAGAAGCTGGGTTTTTTGTCTAGCTCAAGTGGTACTGGAAAACGTGAGGGTCGAGGAAGAAAGTGAACGAAGAAGCCAATGAGTAAGCCAAAGAAAAGTCGGGAGGATCCTAATGGCCTAGATGGATAATGCCAAAAGAACAACTGGAGTACATTGTATGCAGACCTCAGATATTTTTTTAAGAATGATTTCTGAGAAAACGACAGTGATTCATAAAAATAATCCAGAAGGACGTTATTAAAATTGACCCCACGTAAACGTAGTCAATCTAGATTTGTACACTAGTATCGGTGTATTATTTTTGTTTCTACAATATTCTGAACAGTTTCCAGTTTTTGAATTATGGAGTACAAGGACATCTGTAATTCCACAAATCTACAAATTTTCCAAAGCTTTTTACACCCAACTTTACTGGTATCAATATGACTCTAGATACACGGACTGAAATTAGGTGACCGTCATCATTGCTTACTGCTCACCCCTTGGAGGATTTTGGCATGACGGTGTGGATGAATGTGGAAGTAATACAAGTAGAGTTCGTCAAAGAATATTCAATAGAATATATTATTTGTTGTGCGAGTATAAATTTGAATTTAATTTATGCCCGGCGGCGGCAGCAACGGCAACCAATTCCTGAAACTTTTCAAAGAGAATTAGATCGTTCATTTCATCCCGTCGGTGTAAAGTTTGGTTAATGTGGAGGTTAATTTTTTATTATTTAATCAATACTTAATTATTTTCACGGATAGCCGAAGCGACAGGGATCAAGAAATTACGAACAATAAAGTAATATTACAGTACATACAGTTATCTAAAATGAAATCATAATAGCTATAAAGAAGTAAGAAAAGTAGATGTGAAATATTTATACAAACCTATTGAAGTATCAGCAGTGATACACGTTTAATACCAACAAACAATAAAATAATATTTTTTGTAAATTTTATTATAGTTAGTTGGCCAGGAGAATTTCAGATTGATTTTTTAAATTAAAAGTAGATATGCAGAATTTCAGATTGCTAACAATTGGTAGACTCCGTGAAATGAACCAGGCAGGTTATTTATTTGTTTAATATTAATCTTTAGTTATTGTTTGATGCTGACTTGCATCAAGCAAAGTTTTCTACATTTTAGCTTTGAGTGTGATGGCTCAGGGTATGGATGCTAGGCGCCGAATTGTATATCAAGCGAAGACTCTCAATTTGCTGTGAAGACATGGAGTAGTAGTTTAGTGTTATTTGCTCGTTTTAATCTGTATCCATGTTATCGTGATTGTCTGTTAATTTGTAACGATTAACGAAAGGACATTGGATGGATGGGCACAAGGTAATGACACAAATTTCGTAGGTATAATCCCAGCTCGACAAAACTATCCCGAAGAGAACTGTGTGTTAACATTTTCAGACAACGATTGAATTGGTGACGGAATGCGGTCTACTGTATATTGGAAGAAGTATTAAATATTGAAATACTATTGATAATGGAATTACTTATATTTAAAAATTTATACTTTTATATGTTTCATCATTCAAATCACTCACCCTCACTCTTTCTCTTCCCCCACTCCCTCTATTTTTCTCTCCTTCTCTTTCAAACCCCACACTTGTACTCTATATCTCTCTCCCCCCTCTCTTTCCCTCCGTTCCGATGCACAAGTTTTAAATTTTTCTGTTGATAATTATAGCACGCAGTTTTCGAAACACATGTCGCAATATATTTTCCCAATAAGTAGAGTAAAACCTTACTATTTATTATCATGAAAAGTAATTTACATTGTTATTTAATTAAGTTTTTTGCGTAGTAAATATTATATTTGGAAAAGAGACTAATTCCTTTTTAAATCGGATAAAACAGTTCTCACACTAATCTTTACGTTCAAATAATAAAAGTGATACAATTAACATTGTTTTAAGCATATTATATACGTAATGATTATATTTATGGAGCAAAATCTCTCCTGGGAAAACAAGGAATTGTCGCCAAATATGTTTATATTACAATGGCCCGTTATAACGAGCAGTGTGCACAGGACCGATGCCCATCTATTCCCCGCAGATCCTCAAAAGCCATGGCGTGATGGCCAGCAAACAAGATTAACCTAAATTGATGACGCGAATGCCAAAATTGCACGAGTTATCATCCCCTTAATACACGGGACGATACTTCTTGTCTGGACCCTCTACAATGTTATTATATAGTAGATTTAGTTAGAAGGGTAGTGGTGCTGGTTGTGGATACTGTAAATATTGCAACATTATTTTAATTCTTTCCGAAGAGTTTCAAGGTTCTGAATCGTGCCCAAAATAAAAAAACTATATCAATTAGAAAATATAATAAAGGTTAAATAAAATTATTTTAAATGCCTTTACATAAGAGAAAACAGAGACCGCCAACATCCACATCATTCTGTGCTGTGTTTTGCAGGCGCAGGTAATAATATAACTATATAATTAATTGTTTTTACATGTTAAGTATGGGTAACTATTTCAATTATATTGTTTAGTTAAGCATAATTCAATAGCAATAATAATCGTTTTATTACACCTTACGTCCTTTCGCTGTTCCACGCATGCGCATCAGTACAAATTATTTTACACAATTACATTCCAATAAATTATTTTAATGCAGATTTAAAAATTTGCCACAATATTATTTTAATGTGGAACGTCGTTGATCGATAAATAATTAAGTAGGTTCTTGCATACTTTTTAAATATCAATGTTCATAGATCGAAGTTATTGAATTATAGTATGAGTATATCAATTAAATTGTTTTATAACCTTGATTTATTCAATAAATCAAGGTTATAAAAAGTAATAATTTCCTGTCAATATTGACAGCTTATATGTAACAACAAAATAAACCTTAAAATGTCTGTAAAAACATCACCAAACCACCTCTTTTACTGACAATAAATTTCTTGAAGTGTGTCGGTTTTTTATAAACATTGATGCGTACACGGAATATATGTCACATCAATATTCTTACTATTCTTAAACTAAGCTAATCGCTTGTGCTATGAAAATAAGACTAACTTGCTGGTCTCCTGGAATGTGCGAAACCCCAACTACCAAACCACTAGACCAACCAGCTACTCTAATAATAGGCTGATGTATCTGATCAAATTTCAGCACTCATCATTATGACCCATGATCTCTCAATGAGACTTTGATCTCTGAGAGTTAGTAAAAGTGGGTATGTGCAGAATGCGTCATTTTAATCCGGGAACAAAACGCATAGAACGATGATTCATACAACGTTTTGTGCTGAATTCTGTAGTGATCTTTACTCGTTTTCAAGATGAATCTCCGAGAGAAATCTCATCTGTGGGCGAACACTATTAAAGCTGTGCTGTTCTGTGATTCAATAACATCATGTAAAATGTGAAATAACCGCAAGAAACTAATATCAACAAATGTTGTGGAAACCTAAGGTAGTTCCTTAGTTATTGTTATCTTTTTTGTTTATTTCGTGTATGATAACTGCCTCAGTCGTAAGCAGATAAGTGTCAGCTTGCCGAAATGTAGTTAATAATATTTTGTATTAAATGAGTGTACATAAATAACTGATTACATTATCCATCACTGGGAAGAGTACCCTTCCCTGGACGCCTCCGCTCTGCCGTCTAGACTAGTTGGACCGTTTCCAAGGCAATTGCCGTCTGCACCCTCTCCACACACCGCCGTTACTGCAGTGCGGGCAGGGGAGAGCGGAGACGGGGTACGGCAAGCAGCCAAGTGCAACATGAGTCATAGCGTCCAAATATGTTGTCCAACGACCAATATCGTATTCTTAACGCCTACTATTTGTGTAATTTTTTAAAAATTTTGTATGTTTAAATCCTTTCCATAGGTAGATCTCTGAACTTTCTCTAGACCCATTCGTTTAAGGTTTATAGGTGCCTTTACAAGTGGACCGAAAGAGTGCAGATATATTAGAGAAAATAAGTCGAACACTATCTAATATAGATTGCGTTAATTATCATTATAAATTATTTAAAAAGGCACAGGATGCAAAGGTGAGCGAGCGAGAAAGCAAAGAAGTGAAAGAGATAACAGTTTGTACTCTTGCACCCTGCCGTGTATATACGTAGTTAACGGAGTTAACTCGCGCTCGGGATAGCAGACACGCAATGCAATTTCGAGTCTGCCGAAAACCTGATTATAAAAATAGTTTTAATCCATGATGACGTAACGTGTCATTTTCATGGATCAAATCATCAATGTATGAACAATCTATGGAAGCTAAAGGATCAGAAGACATGGCCACGTGTCACAGGAAATATTTTCTATTAGTATTTAACAAAAGTTAAGTCTAATGATATCGTCGTGAATCACAGACCAGTAAATGAATAGACGTGAAATAAAGTATACATATAGGAGAGCGGTTTGGAGCATTCTACACACATTCATTGTGGAAACATAAATCCGATAGTTTATGACACATTTATGCATATTATATTGTCGGCGTTTAAATTTTCGTTCCAATCAAGTCATACATTTAAAAAAAGTCGCGAATCTATTTAATTGCATAAGTGGTGCCAAAGTGATTACGTGGGTGACACCAAAATGAAAATATTGAAACTAGGAATTTGTGTTAGTTCATGTCTATATATTTGGTATGTCGTGAATAAATAAAAAAATCACTAAATATATAATTAAAAAAACTTCATATTCTTAAGGTAAGGTTATTATACAAACGCTCAAAAATACGTTTACTTTCATGTAAATACACACACACACCATCATCTGACTGATATCTATATTTGTATCGTCAAAGCGGCAGGACTGGATCTATCACTACTGAATGCATCATAATTGACGCAACGTTCAGTATTATTATATATAATATAACTGCAATTAACACCTGTTAAGATATCTCGAACGTTTCGCGTGTTAATTAGGTGCACACTCCGATAAACATTCAATCTAACCGCATTCATTTTATGAGCAAAAAATGTAATATTTCATTTTAGAATAGCTGTAAAATATTTAGAGGGTATATTAAATTGCCTTAATTTTTAATATATATTTCACCGCGCAGAAGGGTCGCTCGATTTTGCGGGTGGACCCGTAGCGACCCATATATTACAAATCGTGAAACGCACATTATATTAACTTCAAAACCGCTTAGTTAGCCAAATTCAGCCTTATTGAAATAAAACTATGGTATGGTATGCCGGACCAACACGATATATTTTTTATCAAATTTCTATAACTCTGGAATGTAATGATAAAAATACTGAGGGTAACTTCTACTATGTGTAATTAATAATGAAAATATATATTTTTTGAAATACGTTCAGAAAATATTATTTTGGACCCAATGATCATCGTCGATCACCCTACTCACTATGAATGCTATGCTTCGTGATTCTCCAAATAAAGGGTATGACTGGGTAACATTTTTTCTTTAAAAACAAATCGCTTTGTGCACATGTTGTAAGAATCAAGTAGATTAATTAGGTAAGATTGCAGATCAGATTCGGTAACGAGTTTAGCCAAGATAGATATCAAAATTACTTAAGAACTACATATTTTTATATCTATATATTTACATGGACAAACTATTTAACAGAGGGCAGTTTCAGAATCTTCTGATGATTGAATAAAATGCTTTGAAATTATCAGGAAGTTGCATCGTGAGAACTTCTACAATTGATGATATTTGGTCGAAATCTGTCCAAGTGCTTGAAACTGTCGATCGTATATATTTGGTCTGCAGTTGGATCACGTTGCCAGATATCAAAACTATGTGATATTTATAAGATTAATTTTCAAGGCATCTTGAAATGGCTTCCTCTGTGAATTTTCTATATTATTCCATAGTCGGAAGGTCACAATAGGTCTAAATAAATAGGTCCATAAAGTCTACAAAAATGCTTCATGCAACGCTAAATTATTAATTAACCTTTTCCGCACTATGACAAATCTATGACAGCCATAAATATTATGCTGATGCGTTATTCTCTAGCACTTTGTTTAACGTCCTGAGCCTCTCCATATCATGCCAATATTTGATGGTAAAATATGTGTGAGCAATGAGCGCACGGAGCTAATGTTTACTGTCGGCTGTTCACTGTGTACATTTTCCGTTTTCGACGGCTAGACTCCTGACAACTTGACCAATACAGTAAAGCTATTGTTATGCCGTGAGAACTTTGTCGTTTATGAGTGTCAACATCATGCCGCATGAACATTATACCTTTTAGACATCGCTGATGGTACCTCTCTGAACTCTCTGGTCTCTTGTAGCTTTTATTTAGAGCTTTAATAAGTCGTACTGTATTGTAAGTAGTGTACATTAAGTACTGCACTATAAATAGTTATCTGCGTAACGGAGTAATGCAGGAGTGCTGCACTATTTTTATTTCTGCTCCTCAATTAAATCAGATCTCAAGTTGAGTTAGTCTACCGTCGGTTAGTTTATCTTACTATTTAAGTCTATTATAGAACTATCGATTTCATTAAAAGACAATTCATGCCCTTGGAACAACAAGGCATCATCTATCACTATTACTATCAAACTGAAATATTGGGTATCAAAGTTTTGAATATAAATTTCTTAATAACTTCGTTTATGAGGTTTCGCCAAAATTTTATAAAATTATCGCTATATAATATATTGATTGATTTTATTAATATACAACTCATACATTTTATTTATATTCAAATGAACAGATACTTTTCTAAAAATTATTACAAGTCAATGCTACTAAAATATAATTTCCTAAACTACCAGGAAATTTAACATGTTTGTAATACAATTTTAAAGAGAAAATTGTCAGAATTTTGATGATCAAAATTTTAGATGATGTTTTGTTGTTCCAAAGTCAAGATGATGATGAACCCTAATTATTTTCATTGAGAATTCGACTGGAAATATTACATAATAAAGGTTACAATGTTGGTAATATATAGCATTTCGTCCTTAAGAGGAAAATTAAATTTTTAATATTTTTTTACATGTTCATTATTCTCACTCGCTTTATATATTTTTTAGTTCATTTTATAAGAATGAAATACATATTTTCTAATCATATAATATTCTATTAAAGGGATTACTTGTATGAACCTGGATTGTACGGATATACATTAATATATTAAATTTACATACATTTTTTTTAATTACTCTGAATATACCTGGATTACATGTATGATATATATATATATTGAATGGATATATATACGAATATGGATTAAGAATAAAATTCACTTGCAATAGTTGTCTTTTCTAATTTTTACAATTGAGATAAATACTATTACATATATAATAATTTTCTTCTGGCCACTCGTCCATATTGCATAGCAATATGAAATAAACAAATAGAGAATCGCGTGGCAATATAAATCAAAGAGTTACATGGTATATATTAAACATAAATCAAACAAGATATCCAATTTTCACATCAAATAAAATAAATAACGTTATAAAATTTTGATTCTCCAGTAAGGGCGTGCTTTCATTTTTACAGTTTGAAATTCGAGAAATTCTACCCGAATTACGTTTGCTTTCAAGATGAAGCTAATAGTTAAATACTTATAAGTATCAGAGAAATAATTAATGACGTTATTTGGTACGTAAATCATGCGAGAGAGGAAGGTTTGAATAGAAAGAGACGACAATAAAATTATTGATTTTTTCGCATTCGATACAAATTATTACTACAGTTTTTTATATTGATATATGGAATGACATAAAAATGTGTGTTGTTATCTGAATCAATTCAATGAAAATTAAATAATTTGTTGGAGTACCTAATTCATATGTATGAATATGTTTTGAAATCAGACAAAACACCTACATTAATGTACTAAATTAAAAAAAATTATGAGCTTCAATTTATAATTTTGTTTATTATTATTGATTTAAAACGCCATGTTGCCGTTTTGATGATATATCTGTATCATAATTACATACTATTTATGAAACAGACAGCTAGTGTTTATAAGACAACAGCGTTATATATAAATGAAATATTTAATTTCGACTTACATAAAAATAACGTACATAAAATGTTTACTTTGTTCAAGAAAACGTTGTATTCCCTTAAAATGAGTAAAAAAAAACATCTAACTTATGAAATTTCCTACTAATGTTGTGAATAAGTTCAATAATAATTCATATTATGGATAAAATATCCGTGAAAACATATATTTTCGGCATTTTTTAACGAAAATAATAACAGCGCAGATTCGACGTCCTTCGTGGCCGGAGTGACCAGCGTATTGAAGTATGACGGACAATTAAAATTATCGTCTTATATAAGACTGAAAACATATTTAAAAACTGATTATTGTGTTTTTTTTACATGAAACTTGATTTTAAATAGTAGCCGAAGCCCCAAAGCATGTGAATAAATACCATATATTATTTAAAAATGTATGTTTTCACTAAAACAAAATATTTTAAAAACGTCAAAAATCAATCATATGTCCTGCAAATTGAATAACTCTATTAATTTTTAACATTTTGTTAATTTGTCACAATCGAGATTTGCCTCCGTAATCTTGGCTTTAATATTATAAGAAAATATATTTCGTATACGCAATAATTTTCTATATTAGGCAATTCTGTAGCACGCGGAAAATGTATTTAATGGTCACCGTCTTTCTTAAAACGATTGTATTTTCTTAATTATGGCAAACAACATTCAATTCATCAGTTTTACTTAAAAATCAATTCTAGTGTATAACTTCTGATATAAAAATGAATAATAAAAACCCACATTTTCGTAAAAATCATTAAATATTTTTGAAAGCGCACCCCTAGGGATTATTTCTTTTTCTTAAAAAAAAATAAAATCGCAATTTTATTAAGCTTCCCGAAAAAATATGTCTACCGACAGACATCATAAATAATATTTTCTCAGCGTTTTAAAATCGTTAAACTTGTCTGAAGATATTTGCAAGTCACCCCCTCGTACCGCGCTGTCTGCTCCTAATTCCCCTTGCACACGAGCTAAATCCCAGATAATGCTATCTCAGGCACGCGCCGCCATTGTCTGCGTGAAACATACTTAGCACCGCTCGCTTTTTAGATTTCAATGTCGAAAAGGGCGAAAACAAATACGGTGACTTCGAGCCCTTTCACGGGGGGGGGCATTAGATCATTACTCTCGATCCGCTCGCTGGAGGACATCGTCCGTGTTGTTCTGACGACGTGACTAGTGATGCGCGCTAATTGAGAAATACGGCACAAGTACTCCGTCAAATTTATTATTATATTATGCTACTAACGTCGCCGGTAGTGTGTACAATTTTTTTAATAAATAAGGCACGATTCACGAACTTTGTGACGTGCAAGGCGCCTGTGTGACTGGAAATCAAACTCCCTCTGGGAGCGTAGGTTCGAATCTAACTAGCTACTAGATGTATTTAATTTTTACTCTGTATATTAACCTAAGTCAAAAATTGCTTTATTTATTTTAAGCGCTGCCGATAAAAGCCTGGCAGGGAGCCTCGAATATAATATGTCACCGAGCGGCGTCGCAATTATCTTTCGACAATGGAAGGCATTCCAGCTGTATTACATCATCGCCGGAGCGGTACATTATGTATTTAAATCATTCTAAGAATATGTTTAATTGAGTATTTATTTGCGTTAATTGGTTAGATCAAGGTATAGTGTGGTAAACCACTTCCCATTATTTGATTAATAATTATAAATGCTTTTTTTAAATAGATTGCTTGATATGTACGAATATATAGTTATAATTATAAATCGTTCATTTAGTGTTTACAAACTATACGAAACGTTAACTTTAACATGTTATTCTAATTTGCTAAATTATAATATTTGTTAAGAGTTACGAGTTAAGAAATTCAAAAAACGTAATGCTGTGTACAATAATACTCCGGTCGATATAAATGTTGGCGCGTGGTTTGAATGGACGATTAACTTCATTCTCGAATTTAAAATATTTTCCTTTTATCATCTTGGCGTAAAATATGAAAATTATGATTAAAAATTACAAATGGAATAAAAACACTTTCCATCATAAAAGACATCTGGTATCTATCGCATCTGTAAATTATGAGTTCAGATTTCCGAGCAAGTAAAAAATAAACAAATATTTTATTATTCAATGGGCCAATTATTATAATACAAACTAGTTAACGAAATCGACGAGATTGCCTAATGTTTTTGCGAGTTTTTAGTAATTCACTTTACTCAAAGTACTATCGACAAGTACACGGGAACAAATATATCGATATTTCACTCACAATTCTCCACTATACACTTTACTTGCGTAATCACTGGGGCAGTTGAATCACAGCCTTTATCAACGATCTATAGCTAGGCGCTCTGCAAATATTAATAGTTATTATATTACATTTGCTACTTGCCAACAAATAAATAATATATATTATAAACATATACTGGTAACATGGGGCGGGGTGACCTGCGTCGAGATTTGGCTTCATTTCAAAATAATGAGTAATTAAAGACAAGCACTGGATATTATTACATCTATAGTAAGTCAGGTTTGGAAGAGTTTACACGAAATATGTTAATATTAAATATATAAGGATGTATTTTAATTGAAATAGTGGTGTAAATCCTCATATTTCTTCCCATTGATCTGCTCCTATCTATGTTAAGTAATACTATTATTTTATTATTCAATAGTAAAACAATTATTAATATAAATGATAATAGATATGAGCTTTACCATTACGAATTGATCACTTATCCAATATTTCAGGCGACCTGGCTACACATAAAAGTTTCAAAAATGTCAACGCTCGCATTTCATTGCAATAGCTTAAGGAAAAAAATAAGATAGTTAGATCTTTCACTATTAGGTGGGTGTAGTATTTCTAAACAATTTATCTGCATGGCGCGGTTCTCCCCCGCGGCGCAAGCCACCCCATATTACGGTACGTAGAATTCTAACACTTGCTGCAATATTTCAAAACAGTTCCAGACACTTCAGCAATATTTCTTGTCTTATACAGTACAGAACTATATTCTGTATCATTCTGGTGAAAGTCTGAAAATGATTCAGTGGGTATCAAAAAGTTTTTTATGCTTACTGACTGAATCTGAATAGACAGTACACATTCTCTCTCCTACATTTCCGAATCCTTCCGCTATTTATTCTCTCGCACGAGTGAACCGATATTTACAATGAGATAGATCGCACCTTGACGTAAGATGACGTCTCAAAAGGACAGTTCGTGTACAGTCCTTACCGTGTTTCGCCGGATAACCTTATTTTCATTTATTTATTACTCAATTGGAACATTTACACGCTGACAACATAAAACTATAATAATAATTTAATTAAAACACTTTTATCCACTATTTATTATTTTATGACCATTACCGGTGTCGCGGCCATCTTCAGACTGGTACATTTTTCTCTTGAGCTAGGATATTTATATAATTCAATACACGGGTGTTTTACAGAGAATTTATATAATTTCTTATGTTGGGAATATAAGGGAAAATCCCAACATTAGATTCAAATTATCACCAACTTTTCAAATTATATAAATTCTCTGTAAAACACCCGTGTATTGAATTATATAAATATCCTAGCTCAAGAGAAAAATGTACCAGTCTGAAGATGGCCGCGACACCGGTAATGGTCATAAAATAATAAATAGTGGAAAAGAGTTAAAAAGTGTTTTAATTAAATCATTCAAATGGAATTCCACCATGAATTAACAGTACCGAAATTAGAGATAATAAAACAATAATAGTTCGTTTATAAATATTCGATGCATGCTGGGAGGCAATTAGACAGATTTCCATGTGGTCGTCTGCTTACTGATACACTCTTACAAAGTACATTATACTTTGGCTCAAAATGCATAATACAGCATGTGTTGCAGTCAACGTCTGAAAAAACAAATGTCTAAAATAAAAACAAACATAATATGAGCACAGCAAAATGAAACATTCGACTACGATATAGAGATATTCACCAATCAGCAGCAAGAATGGGGCCTCGGAACCGTGGGTCAGGAATGGAAAGATCTACTGATGCAACTTTCGCTTTGAAATTTTCATTTTCATCGTATATATTTTTAATTATCTCATTTTAATATTTTATGCTTGCCAAAATATACATTGATTCGAACGTTATTTAGATATATGTATAATAAATAATACATTAATTTTCTGTCTAGAGTTTTCTGGGCTATTCTGCCGTGTCTCCGACTTCCCTGTCTGACGCTTCGGATCCCGTTGCAGGCTCCATCAGCGACGTCTGTTCTGATAATGGGATCCGCAATGTTAACCAAAGGAGGTCAGAGACACGGCAGAAATTGTACGAAGAAAGATAATATTTTTACGAACAATTAAATTTTTGAGCACATTTTTTAAAGATTAATTTGTTTTAAAGTCATCGATAAATGAAAATGAAATAAAAAACAGTAGTTGAGTGATATAATAGTAACAAGCGTGCAGGTGTGTGGGGACATTTCGTGACATTACTGCTGTATGAAGAACACGTGCGAAGCCTTCGTAATATTTATTATAAAACCTTATTTACTGGGTGGACGCTGAATGCTACCAACGCTGTGCGGAGACCCCCACCCCCTCAAGGTAATATTATAATAATGTACACTTATTGCGCATGCGTGCACATGTATAGTACACCGACCGATCACAATGTATCTGGAAGATGAAGCGCTATTCAACTGTTACCTGACCACAAAATAATGAAACCCAATAGTCAATCCACGTCGCGATCGGGTTTCAATTTCAAAGTTATGTTCTCCAAACTTCATTTCACTCATATTTTTATAATACTTGTAGGGCGTTTTTAATTTAAATGATGCAAAATGAATAATATTTTGCTGTGGTTCTGATGAGCGATTACTTTTTATGCTACTGACAATTGCCACATACGTGTGACTGGTACTCTTAATGTTTCCAAGAATGGCTATTCGAGTGATTGATCCGTCTGACACTCGTGAGAACTGTAATACAGGTAGGTGCCTGTTTCTTTACGTTCATGCCAGGACTGCCGCCCTTAATCTTGCGAAACCTTCTGTGAATGTGATGCTCAAGTTAAATATATAGTTAGCGATGATGACTGATTGGCGGTTACTCGAGTGAGTTAGAATAGTGTGGCTTTAACTGTTATCCGCGAGGCTGCATAACTCATTCGGTGAATGATGTTTTGGTGTGATGGATTAAAAGAAGAGATTGCAGTTTGAAAACCTTCGGTGTTACGAAAGGAGGGTAACGCTTCGAAGCCACCGGATGACACGGTGGTACCACGGCCACATGGTATGCCACAAGTCGGTGTACGGATTACTGACGATGCTGCATCACACACTTCTGAGTAACACGAGACGCGATCCATCCTCACATTATCGGCCCGAATATCAAAAACATAAATCCGCGGTCTGTTTATTGTACTTAGTAGTTTTTTTGTTGTTGAAATCATTAACTTGTCGGTTTCATAAGATGTAGTATCTGTTTAGTATAAAAGCCACATTTTTATTTAATTTTCACGTCATGACTTCATAATTAATTAGTTTAATCAACTTATCAGAAGACATTTAATAAATAATGTTTGTAAGCAGTGAGACCCCCGAAGTCTGTATTAAGACTAAAACAAAATACGAATACGTATTAAAATTAATAATTATTATCAAAACGAGTATACCGATGAAATCTAGTCAACAATATATAAATTGATTAAATTAAAAGTAAATAAATAAATAAAAGATTTCAAACTTACATTATTAGAAATTTTATAATTTATAATGCCTATATTTCATTACCGAAGAGTTATATTTGGAAGAGTCAAGATTCAAATCTTCTTCCTCGTTCTTCCCAAATCACCCAACTTCTATATAGTCCTTCCTGGTATCGGCGAGATTACGCAACTCTCGCACAAACTATAATTAATGATTGTAGGTCAGTTTTGCATGACCCGATGAAGGTATAAGTGGTCATAGAAAGTGAAAGAACAAAGAACGAGAAATTCATCAGCATATGGATCAACCGAATTCACGGCTGGAGTTGCCTTTAAACGGGTGTAATGGAGACAAATGCTGAAACAGGCCATTAGCAGTTATAATCATTTTTTAATAGATTATTAACTTTGTTCATAATAACCACTAATATATTTTTCATAATTTTAAAACATCAACCGGTTTCGAAAAACACAATTTTATTCTTAAGGATGCTAAATTAACTAATCAAAAACATATATGTACGTCACTTAATCTAATTTTTTTTTTAAATATATCTTTTTTTTTTAAATAAAAAGAATTATTATTTCAATACTAAATTTAATTTCTTAACTTAAATTGTTACGGTGATGAAATTGACTAGATGAAAAAAAATATTAGAATTTTTTTAGAAGAGAACTTTGTATTATAAACAAAGTCAAATAATCTGTAAAGCAAAGTTAGATTGAAAATATTTTTTTAAAAAAAGAAGTTTTAATGTCATTATGATAATCACGGATTAGAAAGAGAGAAATATACAAATTAATTAATTAATTGATTGATACAAATGCATACAATCAAAATTAATTATTTTTAATTGAGCAAGTTGTTTAACTACTATACTATGAGTACATGGAGGAATATATTGATTAAATAATGACGAAGAACAGGAACAGGCAGGCCAATAAAATACTGCTCTATAAATACAAAAATAAGTTATTAATAGTCATTAAACAGGAATAATAGTCGGCGGCATTCTTCAGTACATGTGCTCAGATACAAACAAACATCTTTAACGAGGACCCGGATAATGTTTCGACCACTATTTACACTACTAATAATAACTAAAGAGACAACTAGCTCGCCGGATCGGATATCATTGATCAGCTATTTGGTATTTGTTACACGGTAACGCGTGCTCAGATACCGCGTACTTGATAACCCGATTCTTTAACCTCTTGGCACCGTCCTCGGGTTATAGAGACCAGACGTCCTTTCTGATTATAATGTTTCGTTTATAACACACCAGGTTTAGCACCTCTGGGGTCAACTTAAGGAGTTTTAAAATGTCTCCTAGTAAATTGTGAGGGTTCTCTTCGGACCATAAATGGGGCTTAACTCCGATTAGCATCGTCTACGTTCCAAAACTTTGAGTGTTCCAATTGAGATATCAGAAAAGTTCAGCAATAAGAGTATCTCCTTTCTAATTATTATGCCGCATGAAATCGTTCCCGTTTTTGTAGAATTTCATGTCATTACATGGCATCGTACTGTCATACATATCAAATATATGGGACACTTTGGCATTTTGAATAATAATCTCATAAAACTGGGATAAAAAGTCTCATCTTATATTCTTCAAGGAGAATAATAACGATGGAAGATGGTTGTATGGTGGATGATGTGGAGTATTGAGGAGGAACCGAATGAGTCGATTCACCATCGTACACAACAATAGATCCATGATTACTGACTTTTTCGTTCCCCAATTTAATGGCATTAATGTGGAAGAGCTACGGTTTCAACAAGACGGCGCAACATGCCGCACGGCGCGCGCCACAATCTATTTATTGAAGGAAACATTCGATGAGCGCATAATTTCGCGTAATGGACCTGGGAATTGGCTTCCAAGATCGTGTGATTGGATTATTTTCTTTGAAGATATGTGAAGTTGCTGGTCTACGTCGATAAGCCAGAGGCGATAGACGGCTCCAGCTGCTCCAAAAATGGCCGAAAATTGTATTTCCAGATTGCGCTTTATTCGAACCAACCGCAGCCCCCATATGCGCGAAATCATATTAAACACTAATGGTATAAAATAATCTTTCCATTACAACCAATACCATAGCCATTACCACGATTTTTATGTGTTTAATTTAATTTTAAAGTTCTATACCTCTAAAAAAAAACACCTTTACATATTCTAATAGGAACACGATACTATTGGTGTGATAGGTAGATACTTAAATGGGTAACTGTAATAAATGAACGCGTAGCATATTTTAATCCACAAAATATCGAAAACTCACGCGAGTGGGTGATCGAATGAAATGATTGATAATAATATTATTACTTTCGGAGCTTGGCGCTTGGTATTCAATGGTTAAACTTATTTATTAGATTCAATACTTGCTGCGAATCGAACTTTACATTGTTTAAATATATTTAATTTGAACATTGATGATTGACACATTAGCACACGACGATATAAATAATACAATTTGGTCATGTTGGATTTTATTATTCAGACGTTGCGTGGGCATGCATTGGGGAAGGGCACTATTCCGTGAGTAAAATTCTAAAAAGTAATTGCAAAGTCTAGATACATAAATAAATATTGAAATAGAAAAATTGATCCCACGATAAGCGATATTCCATGCGATAAACATAATCGGAAGGCGATTAAGGTTTTTGAATGGTTCCAAGATTTCCCGATATTCGATATCTACTTTTAATGAGACAATAATGTCACATCGATATTAATCAGACTTCTAATTAAAAAATACCAAACAGACTTCAATCACTTCTCGCATTCTTGACTTGACTTCAATCACTTCATACCTTGCCGTGACATACGATAATCCAAACCACCTTGAAAAACAAGCCTGTGTTGTACATCTTTGTAGAATCTAGGTAATCATTAAAATGCGATATATCTTCACATTTATTTTATTAGATATTACATCAGTTCGATGAGATCCGCAGAAATATGGCCTGAAATGTTAGTTAGGATAAAAGCCGACCGATAGCAGAATAACTCAGTCAAACAAACCAATCACGACAAATTTAAAACTTATATCTTTACACTAATTATTCCATTTTTAAAAGCAATCAACTTTATATTTATTATATTTGTATAAACTTTGATACAACATATATATTTTTAAGGAGAAGACATTTTTGTTGGGATGTTGCATTTTCAGAACAATTTTTAATGCAATTTAAATTAATCAACTAGAAATATATATAGAAAAAATGTTTAGTTGCTACCGGGACTCGATCCTAGACGTCTTCCTGTCCGGATAAGAAGTACAACAAAAATGTAAAAATTAGTGAAACATATCATAATTATATAGTTGCTTTTAAAAAAGGGAATTCTTTCGAGTGAACATTCAGGGGTAAATTGTAATATATTGAAAATAATCAAATGGCATTCATAATGAATGAAAATGATCAATTTTGTTAGGTAAGATAGAGTAATCCTGCTGAAAATACAATACTAATGTAATGTACATATATATTTTTGGTGGTTGCTTCAGATGGTTTTATTTCAAGGATACCTAGCTATTGATAGCCCACTGACCCTTTCCCATCAGAGGGTGGTCGGCCGAGGGTGTCCAATCTTAGTGGAAACCTTTCTCAAATTGGCTAATGGAGAAAGGTCGGAAAAAGTCAAAATTCATTAACTTCGTGAAGAGGACATGAATTGGATCAAAAGAATACCATGTGGAATTCTTTTTGGATACCTTACTCCGTCCGATGTAAAGTCGACATCACGGATCAGGTACTCGGCTATCAATACTAATATAATTGATGTTTTTTTAATATATAAAAACTTGCAAAAGAGACCAACCCCCCACACGGATAAGTAGCTTTATTTCGTGTCAACGATTTCCACCGCTTGTATTTTATTTCAAGTTCAAATGACGCTCTCTTGTTTCGTGGACAAATGTTTTCCTCATACACACTACGTCTACAAAAATACTAAATAACGTTCTTATATATTACAATCCCACCTGCGAACCTTCTACAAAATGTAAAATGTTACACATTTACTTCACTCTCTTTTTAATCGCAGTTTCGTGACACATTTTACCATTTTCTTCATTTTTCATTTCATTTTCAGGATATTGTTATAACCGTTCTGCGGTTAGGTCATCATATATTATATAAAAAATGTATAGCAAATTAACAGTAGGTGGATGAGATGGGTAGGGAAACGATGATAAAATATAATAAATTAAATAAGTAAATAAATCAAAAATGTTTCTAATAATAGGAAAAATAACCAATATTTATCAGCGTTAATTATTATTACTAAATAATGAGAATATGACAAATAATATACACTTATAATAAAACAACAAAATGTATTGTCTTCTGAATAAAAGTGACAGCTAAAATTTTGAACATCTGATTTATAAAGAATGAATGACATTTCACACACAAACTGGGTTGCCAAAATTTCCAACATTTCCGGGGAATTGGAATAGATTGATCGACTCAATTTAACGCTTTTTAGACTTGAAAAGCCGATTTGAATTGAATCATTAGTGATTTATGATTTCTGCTTTATGTATATCTCAATCAAGTATTCAGGACTTGAAAGTAGAACATAAATTAACAAAAAAAAACCGTTACTTTATGTATGAAGGGAACATCTGACACTGGCTTTAGAAGTACTGAAGAATTTTTATTGTTTGGTTCATATTGTCGAGTTCTATACATGTACAACACACACACACATATTATACAATTTACCAACACTATCACTAGGCCATTTACTAATTGTTCAATCGCTTTCCAGATAATAACATCGTGAAAGCACCCTGAATATTTATTTACCTACAATGTATGTATCTGGGCTGCTCGGCTTTAGGAGTATAACCCCAAGAACGTAATATTAGTCTATCCTACAATTACTATTTTTAACTCAGATATATATTTTATTTAAAGAAATGTGTATATTATCATATTATTACATTATCATTTACCTTATTTTAATTTTTATTAAAAACCCCTTGACAGCAACGCTCGATTTGCTTGAATTTGTATGACTGCTTCGCAATAAAAATGACAAATGTAAAACAAAATCAGATTTATTTGGAAAAATTCGTATAATTCTTGTTTCAAATATTCTACGATAAATCCATTTGTTCGTAATAGTATACAAAAAGGACTTCAATTTAGAAAGGTAAAATTATTGATTCACATTTTTTCAGTCAAACATTATAAACCATTAAGGAAGCTATTTAATCCTTGTTGACATTCAATAAAATATCTCTTTAATAAAATTGTGTTTTTCAACATGGCCGAGCAGTATGGATATAACGCCGCCTAGCTGCTACTTTTTTATTGACTTTTAATATTTGCGTACTGATTTCTTTTTGCTCATTTCTAGTTCTGTTTGCGATGTCGAGAGTTCTCTCGGGTGATCAGTATTAGACCAGAATATTCGTAAAAAGAGACATGAAGACATTCCATACTGACATTGACCACTGACAAAACACCTAGTGCCAAAATATGGCAGATGATAGGTAAGTGGAAGAACCTCCACCTCATCACCTCATCCTGGCACTGCAAGAATTAAAGCCAGCCATCACCCAAGAAGGCCAACAATAACAAAACTTCACTATATTCAATAATGTTGAACATTGCGCGAAGGGATGATTTCTATTTAATATATCAGTGTACGGTAGATGAATCGCTTCGATCCAGGAAGGAAGGATGATGCAAGTTAACCCAATATGAATAAATACATATTTTAAAAACTCGCGAGTACAAGTTTGTATCCAAAAGCAAACATTATAAAAGCAGTTAAGCTATCACGATTTCTTCATATTTCCAAATCTTCGATAACTCCCCTAAAGTTCGGCTTTAGAGGAAAAAGGGGATTTAAAAACCGTTCCCCATTAAGCTGAAATAGTACCGGGGTTAGTTTACAAAACTATTTCAATTTTTGTAAAACTAGGTCATTATTTAATGAAATAGTTTTTTTATGAAATAATGAACTAGATTTAGGAAGAAACTTAGAATCGTAGATTTTCAGATCAGAAAATAGTGTAATTTTCTTTTGGGTTAGGTTAAGTTAGGTAGCTGATATGAGTCGTTTTTTGTCGTAGTTTCATGTTTCACACTCAGCTACGGCAGAGCGGTTTACAGAGTCAAGGGCCACACATCCGCCATAGTGCTGATTCCTATGACTTGAAATTTTGTTAACGATAAAAATAAAGTAAGAATATATTCAGAAACTACACGCCGGTACATTGGCACGATAGTAAAGGGAACCGCAGATCATGGAGATATATAAAACTAATAGAAAGACAATGATGCGTTATTAAGTTATTAAAATAAATAATATATACCACGATTTAATACCACGATTTGATTGTTCTATATACATAACTTAACCTCTGATGTTGGAGATCTTTCGGTTCAAAATTCTAAAAATGGCAAAGATAATATTTGGTGTCGCCATTTCTCGAGGACTACAATTAGTTTTGTCATCAAATTTATTAAAACCCAACGTCGTCGACGGACTGACTATCTGCTTGGGACAGAACAGTCTTCATAGTGTGAGCACCTAGCATGTCACGATCCAGAAGGGAGATCAGTGTCGGGTAGGCTTGTACTCCGTAGGCTAGATAGGATCAAAGGTAACCTACATGCTCCCGATTGGAGGCACACAACCATGGCACATAGCAGAGATGAATGGAGGGATTTTCTTGAGGCGGCCCCAGGAGTGGTTTCACACTGATGACGATTACGATAAAACCCAAAAAATCAAGGTAACATTCATTTGTCAAATACCTTTTATGCCACATAACATACACAAACTTTAAGAAGATAAATATAAGATACTTCTAAATACTAAATCATGGCTTAATAAAATATGTTTTTTCTTGCATCACGGAATTGTCGTCAAGGTTTAGTAAAATGACAAAGACATTGGTTGAAAAACTGACCATTCTGAAAAATAAGTCACGATTGTAAAAGAGGGCAAAGTTATGCAATGATTTGTGGAAGAGTCTGCTCGGAATTTATATTGGATTAGAAGCTTTGCCCGTGAAGCAGAACTTCAAACTTTGAGGACATTTATATTACTATGTAACTTTGGTTCCTCTGATCCCTCTAAAGCTTTTACTATTCTCTTAGCAAAACATAGAAAATCTACTACAAAGAGGATATTAACAGAATTCTTTCGTAAAGATTGTAATAGAAAATAGATCAACGGGCAAAATGTAAAAAATGAGACTGAAATGGGTTGGCCGCGTTCAGAGAAGTTCTAATGGGACGTGTACATGGATGAGATTCGTTTCGGAAACTTGTCTCGAATGCACATAAAGGACAATGCAGAGTTCAGCTCAAAGCAGGCTAAGTCATTGCCAAATATATTTTCTACGCGGAATAGAATGACGTAACTGATAATACTGACCCTTACAGACAAATCTCTGAGAAGAGAGATCAAAGTCTCATTCATGGAAACACCATAAGACTCTGCAAAGGTCATCGAGGGAACCCCGCTGGAACTCGGCGGAAGCAGCGATATTGCAGGTGTCACAGTCTGGAGAGATTTGGCTCGAGGTAAATAACGTTTGCGGTTCTTCGGTTCGGTTCCTAACTGGACAGCTCGAAAATGGTAATGATCATGATTTATTAAAGAATTTCGTATCTTTAATAATTGTTTTCTAATTTTTCTGTTCTCTCCATCCTCGTGGAATAGAAATCAAACTATATACTTAGTAAGATAGTGTACTTATAACTATTTCATTATTGATAAAGAATTTTATTAATTTATTGTAATATAAAAAAAATCCATCGTATGTATTCAATATTATTATTAAATATCATATTTGATATAACATGATGCATCTATGACTTTATTATTGAGGTGGATCTCCAAAGGAATCGTCTTGCCGACGTTTCGGTACGTTTATCCATTATCAATCGTGACTATTTCAAAAATGAATCTCTGAAATTATGAGAGTAGCTAAACAGATAAAAATGTTTTTATTTATTTATGGCAGTAAATATTACTGCGAAAATACACTAATGATTTTGTTACATATACTTATATTCTAATAATCGATCATTTTGTCTCTGAAGCATAATAAGTAGGTACTTTATTTGCATATTTGAATAATTTATTTGTGTATTACACAATTAAATTATAATAACTTTATAGTTAATAAAAAAAAACTACGAACATATTAATAATTCCATAATAAAAGATTATTAAAAAAAGAGAATCTTTATAACAGTTTAAACTTAAGTTTTTTTTGGACAATTTGTAAAATAGCTAAAATGATTTATTTAAAAAAATAATTAATTGATGCTTGATAAAATACGCGAATAAGTCAACACTTTCGTGTAACCATTTTATAATTCTTACTGATTCTCAACAAATATCCCCGTAGCCACTAAATATTTTTTCTGTATATCCTTTTAGTTGGTAAATTTAATTTGTATTAAAAATAGCACAGAACTACGTTTTGAAAACTTCACAACAAAAATGTGTTCTCCTTAAAAAAATATCTACTTATATATTTTTAAATGTCTTATTTCCAAACATAAAAATTAATAAAATATGGTTTTCTAAAAATATTGTAGTGCTGCGTCGATTAACTTTTTATAATTTTTATTTAGAAATTTGAAATGCAATTTATTCTGTGGTAAAAAACAGTTATTCATTTTTAATATACAAAACATAAAAAGCCAAATTAAACGTGAAAGATCTATATATGTATAATTGAATATTCGTTTGTCTGTTTTTTATAAAATCCTACACTTATCAATGCATTGATTTGATTTAAAACCTTTTTTTGTAGTTATTCTAAAGTTTCGCGCCATTTTTCTAAACAAAGTAAAGCCAGTCAAAAAATTTAAATTTATCATTTCTCAACCTTGCGATTAGTAAATATGGAACGATACACGAAAGAACAAAGCGTTTTTATTGTTAAAACTCCTTACAAAAATTGAGAAAGTTTTAATTAAGCATTTTGTAAACTTCCTGAAATTTTCGGTCGAAATTATGTTCCAAATAAGTCATCAATTAGAAATTAATTTAAAAAATTTGTGGAAATTGATTCGATTATGGACCCATGCGTCATAATAGTGGGCGTTATTCCGAAAATATAGCCGCAGTGAAAGAAAGTGTTACTGAAAACCCAAGGACATCAATTCGTTAGGCAGGAACTCAAGAGTTAGGCATTTCAAGAAACACCTTACAGCGAATTCTTGTGAAAAACCTGAAGCTTCATGCCTATGAGATCCAACTGACTCAAGAACTTAAACCAGCAGACCATTTTAAGCGTAGAGAATTTGTTAAATGGTTGATTGAACATCAGAAAGTGAATGAAAATTTTGTTAAAAACACCAAGATCGTGTGATTTAACACCACGCTACTTTTTTCTTTGGGAATTTTTGAAGTCACTTGTATATGATAATAAATCACAATCAGAGAGCTCAACGTGGAGATCCAACGTGTTATTGGCACAATAACACCTCAATTATGCAACGGCGTTCAAGAGTTTGCAAGGAGAGGTGTGGTGCGCATTTGTCTGACATTTCATTCCATACATAATCGGAACATTTGTACTTTACTAAAACATGATCACTTTCCGAATAAATATGTATATAATTCATCAATTAAAAAGGGCGTTCTTATTGGGACACCTTTATAAGAAAACAGGCAACTCCTCTCCCCTAACTAACCCACACCTTTCCTTCTTATGGAGGTAACATTGAAAACCGTCATTTTTCAACTGTTCTCAGTTGCATTCTAGGACCCTGAGGAATATATAGTCATCCCATTCCATCCCCCGGACGTCTTATCCTTCTCCTGCCTGGACCAAATATTGTATATATCTTTACTCCTAATGACGTGCGTAAATCCCTTTTCGACCACCCCTATTTTAAATTATAACCAAATCTGAACTTCGGGCAATACCTAGAATGTTAAATTGCGTCATTGGTTACGTTAATTTATATTAGAAATTTATTACGTTCGTCACACAACTTCACGGATATTATTTCATTAATTACTTACTGGTTTGATGGCGCAAATAGGGACTATGCGGCGTAACAGCCAACAGGTGGGTGCTCAAAGTTTCCTAGTCGCGGGTGTTTGCTCTAGAACGCGTGTGCGAGCTGGGCTGCTCGTTTCGTAGTTTCAATGACCGGCAGTTTTTGAACAACCTTCGTGACCTTTGATAAAAACGGGCACAAGACGCCCTCGTGGCCCGCCTGCCCCTGCCGACCGCGGGCGTGTATGTTTTTCCACGCTTATGACCGTATAAGAGCCAATAATTGCTCCATTATTGTTCCCACTATAAATCCAGCCTCCGACAGTTGAGTAATAGTAAAAAAATTCGGTCTTGAATACGCTTAATGCATCCATAAATCCTAAATCTATCCTACCAACTCAGCCAACATCCGTATAATGTATTAATGTCGGCGGGTGACCGTCCCAAGCTTGGAAAATTTGATTATTTTACTATCGCGTGGCCAAATTGTCGTGTCCATATTCTCCACCTATTCATGAAGAGTTTGGAGACGATTTTTGAAATTAATTTTGTTATTTATACATTCATATATCATTTTTAGAATATCCGGCACTCTTTGCATATTTACGTACTATATTATTGTCAATATAGGTATACACCGAGAAGGATAATATAAATATTGTATTGTGTCACAAAATAATCCCAAGACTCGTGGAGTACAATATATTTTTATAATTTTACTGTAATTCAGTACCTTTTTAAAGTTACAGTGGAACCTGTATATTCGTCTGGTTCGATATTCGTCACTGTAATTATAAATATTGGCTAAATACCTCTTTGGAGAGAGCTTACGCATTTGAAACAAATATTTAATTAAAAAAACATGTTTAGGACCTGCAATTCTCTAATCTGTATATATATATATATGACATGTGATATGGCAAATTGATTAAATAAACACTTACCTGGACTTCTAGAGTGCTGTAGGACGATTCCGGTACATTCTGCATTACCATCATCTGAAATAATAGTATAATAGTCACTATTTTAACACTTCCCTTTTCAATATTGTCGTTTGAAGAAAAAGTTTTGAGTATCGGTAATTGTTTAAGAAATATTTGTAACAATGAACCTTACAAGAATTCTGTATCAATAAATATACTATTAAACTTCCTTATAGGCCAATTTTAAATATATTAAATATTGTTGTTATTAACGAAACTGCGTAGATAAACTATACAAAATGAATATGTCGTGTAATTTATTTATTACTAATTTTTTTTATTCATCGTATTAGTTTATTTAGTAATAATTTTGACATACTTTTAAGGCTGCTAAAAATACGTACGTATTTACGTATGGTAGCTAGGCTGGTAACTACCACTAAATTATAGTACGTTTTTACCTGTCCGATATAATCGTTGTAGGTTTTTTAAATGCGATAAGAATTTTCTAACCCAAATGGATTGTGAATAATACATACATAATAATCAATGCGCATAATTAGATTTTAAAATTTTAACAATATCCAAAAATTAAAAAATCTTATTGTAATATATTTTAGGTTGATACTAATAATAACGCGCCCGTGGCGACCGAGAGAGTTACTCGGACCATTTAACCATAACTGGAGAATCACCCGACTGATATAACCGGTATCCGAGTCGGGCCATCCGATGGGCCGAGTGGCGATACTAAACAAATCGACCGTAATCTGGTTACTACCCGATCTTCACTCTCCTTTACTGGATTTAATTATATGATTTTTTTTATAGAAAGTGATTTTATGAATTATTGTTTTTTTTATCAAGGTATGTTTTTATTAAATTAGGTATGTTTCTCTGTTTAATTAATGGAATTTTATGTTTTAAATTATTATTTTTTTTTATTAATTTTTATAAAAAATGATTTTATAAATGATTGGAACAATGTTTTCCAACGAAGGAATGTTTTTATTAAATTAGGTTTGCTTCTGTGTTTAATCACTGGCATTTTATCATTCATATTGATCACATATCTAAAATATACATATTATTTTTCTTATCTCATTTTCCAAGTCAATGTTCTATATTCTTACACGCGATCATACATTTGTAAGGCTTTATTTAACAATATGTCTGGTACTATGTTTCTACTGCTTAAGAGTTACAAAAATACAATTAAATAATAATTTTAACATTTTACAAAAAAAAAAACATATCGATGTTCTACCAATACGCATGTCCGCCCTTCGTGTCACACGGCAATGTAAAATGAACACGACATGGTGTCAATTTGGCGTAAGTTTTTTTTGAAAAAGCTAGACACTACGTAATTATTAAACAAATATCAGAAAACAGCAACGTTGTATATTTCAATCAATCATTTTAAACAAAATCATTCTTGGAATATGTTGAAATAATTATGAATGTGGAACAGAAGCAGTCATTTGATTAATCTGTTTTTCTCGGTAACAGATTTTAGAAAATTTAACATTGTTTTTATATCTTCAACACAACTTCTAAAACTTTCTGATTAAAATATGATAAGTATTTTTCTTACGCGGTGATCATGGAGACTCCATTTTTAAAGTTTAATATTTTCTCAATTATTTAAAAATTCAAATTGTAGACAAGGATCACTGCATTCGTCAACATCGCGTATAGGTGTAATATATTACTTTAAATACTCACTGACCTCTAATTCACCAGGAGTTTCTGAGAGAGAGAAGACTTGAGTGCAGGTAAAAAATATACAACACAGTGAATTGAATCTACTCACATAATATTTAAAAATATACGTAAATTTGCACTCATCAGAGAATCATCGAACAGTTATGATCACGAGTAATCATTTTGAAATGATCAAAAGAAAACAATTAAAACTTCACATGTAAAAGTGCACGCGCTATTAAACAACACGATATCTAATGTCACAAACATAGATAAGTCACAAAGCAATGTACATATTGCACAACCATAGAAAAATTATAAAAACGTTCGAACGGCTAGAATGACTTTGAGGCTGCATGTATATCTGTAAAGCTTGGCATCACGTAGTCTATTGTAAGTAAGCACCTATATAATTGTTGTATTTTCTTTTTGTTTGCTTTTATTACTTCAGTTAAATATATTAAAATTTACAACTTCATTCAAATATATAGTAGATACATATGAATCTATTATACAGATGATGCACTACCGCGTACACAAAATATTATAATTCTGCTTGAATAATTTTATAAAATAATGTTTGAAAAAATATTAAAACTGAATGTCGATGATAATAATATGTTACAGCCATGTATATGAGTGGCGTCCGCATAATAGACAAGTACGTGTTATATATTTAGTGACATAGACAAAGCAGAACAATCTTTAAAAGGATTATAAAAAATCTTTGATCAATTATGAAAATCGCAAGTAATACCAGAAGCATTGATTTCTATTTTTTTTTAAATTATAGAAACTATAAATAAATAAATGTAACAAACATATATTCTATACTTAATTGATGTAGTCAAATAACCTTATTCTTCTTCTTCTTCTCTAGTCAGTTTCCTCATGAGGATCCTGACCCTCGGGTTGTGACCTGCTGATGCCCTCGACGATTTTCCTCAATTTTTCTTTATATCCCACGGTTTGTATCGCCGCAACAATACGATTGCTAATAACGTCTGTGATCTGATCGGTTCATCGAGTTGGAGCTCGGTCCCTTCCTCTCTGGCCTTACACCTTTCCAGTAACTACCAGTTTCTCCATGTTATCATCTTCTCAGGCGGCGATATATCTGAAAAATTGAAGGATGCTTCTCAGACATATCGTAGACTATCTATCTTGAGTCGAACCTAAACATTTGCTTCCAGCACTACATTTCAAACGCGTTAAATTTCTTCCTTTCGCTTGCTCTCAACGTCTATGTTTCGTTTCCATAGAGACACGTGGAAAAAAACAACGGAATAAACCGTAAACATTTTTGCGGTTATGGTATCGTGTTATCAAATAATCTTATAAAGTATTAAATTTAAAAATTCTGAAACACGAATCTACTTGTCTTCATAAAAATAAATCATATTAATACACGTACATTGTGGCACTACTCAAGGACAAACACAAATCATAATACAAACTTATTTAAAACCCTACAAGTGTATTAGATGGAAACTTTTCTAATTCCGAACTCACGACTGTCAAATGAAGTCGGCAGCTTCTTTCGGCGTCCCGCCGCCGTGGTGCCACGGGCTCCCCGCTCCGTGATTGGCTGCCGGCTCGCGCCACCTGCCTCGCCCTCCAATCACGGTCGTTCCCGGTATCCTGCGCGGCTGTTGGGCATCTTAGGTGCAATGAACCAGTTGTTATAAGCTTATGGCTAATGTGCGAGTTTTCTAGATTTGTTCGCCTGCTTCAAGATGCCAATGCAATACATTATTACGTAATATCTCTATTCATTTCAAATTACTGTATTATCTACGATTTATAAATAATTTAAGATAGTTTTGAACCTTTTAATAGCGAGAGATGCGTTTTTTCTAAATTTTAATATCACAGCTGGAGTAGCTGCCTTCTGTCGAAATATGACGATGCTGTTTGACAGAAAAGAAAGTGCATATCTGAACAGGTTAGGATAGCAAAATGATAATACTACTTACTTGATACTATGAAAACAACATAATGTAACATATTTGGATATGTTGTAATATAATTCTATTTATCGTTTTATTTATATTATAATTATAGTTGTAATTTTTTCAGAACATAGTTCTGTGATATTTTAATCCAAATTAAATGCATCAATTAGAAATATATACATACAGATTAACTCAATTGATCGAAAAAATATTGTAGCTGCCACCGGGATTTGAACCAGGATCTCTTATATAGCTGCATGATACATATGATGCATTTAATTTGTATTATTATTAAATGGATATTTTAATATACACCATATTCATAATTTGTTTTAATTTTTCTAATATTACTTTTTGTGTTTTTGTACGGGTACATATGTCACACTGAATTGTACTATATACCGCGAGGGATGTGTGCTATTCACGATTCGTGTAATTGACATAACCCAGTGAAACCGTGACATTTAAATGGCAGAAAGCCAATCCACTTTTGATCAATTCAATTATCAATTGATCAAAATCTGAACTACCATTGGCTCGTTTTACATAACATTCCATATATAATTATGCTAATTGATTTCCGTTTGAAATCCGTCATTGGTTTTAACATGCTTGTCTTTTTTATAAACTCATTTATAATTCGTCCACAACAAGATTTTAATTTTAAGTTATTTTAAGAATATGTCTGCGTATTTATTTTCATTAATTAGTTTTGTTATACTGTTTTATTTTTTTCTTTTATTGATAAAGAAATATATTTCAAATTATCTGGTTTCCAAAAATTGTTTTTACGAAAACACTAGCCGTGGCCGTAGAGCGACCACTATAGTCCCCTGCAGAACCTAGCAACGAACTTGCGGGAGCTAGCATTTTGCGAGTAGCTTTATAATTATCTAGCTCCCAGGTAATCGGCTTTACAAGCGTTACTCATAAATATAAAGAAATAATGCAATGTACGATTTGTCGGTAAACTTATCTAACTAATGAGTTGATAGATATGGGTACCTTAGAATGTAAACTGCATTCGGAGCGGGTAATTATTTTTAATATGGTAAAAAGGGCTTCGTAACCAACAGTCGTTTTATCTATCAACATATTGATTAATTTTCTATAAATTTTGATTATGCAAGTGTATTGACCAACCAATTGGATACGAGGCAGGAAAATACGAGTGATAATATTGTAGTCTTCAGATTGCTCACAAAAAAGACATGCTGTGCTATTTTATTTATTTATTTCATTATTACTTTTAAATATACAGATAATTAAGAGGTGGTTAATGACCACAATATATATAATCCTAGTATGACGTTAAAGTACAATGTAAAATGAAAATGACAATTAGTGGAATAACATGTTTCCAAAATATAATGGTTGAAAAATTAAAAACACTGAAAAAATAAAAAGTTTTATTACAAATTGACAAATGAAAAAAGTAAACAAGACATTGAGAACTTCCGCGGAAGTATAGAAATCTACGAATCGACATGATATATCAATGTGTGAAGTTTGGGTGCTGCGTTTGACTTACTCACACGAATATTATTACCAAAATTTGAACAAGAAGTTGGTTACGCGAGATTTTTCCGAGAATTACTGCAAATACTAAAAAGTATACACAACAAGGACAGCGACATATTGGTGTACAAAACTTATGAACTTACATAAGGTATGCGACCTCCTCAATGTGGACACCGTGTAGAAGACACCGAGGCTTTGGAAAGGCACCAACCACCAGTTCCAGTGTGTAGTGTAGAAAGAATGCACTCTCAGCTCTCCCTCCCTGAAATCGATCCTTCAAAAGGGTAAAATTAAGAACGATACTTGGGAAGGTAATGGCAAGTAATAGCATCCAATGCTTCGAAGTAGAAAACTACAACAAAATGCTGTAAACGGGAAAAGCATAATATAGTATGCGGACGTCAACCTTCAGTTGCTGTCTTTTATGGCCGAGATGCCCCAGAGCTTGTGAATCCAGGATTGGACTTTTCAGCCACTTGAGGAACCACAATCGTGAAGAAAAATTTTCTTCGGATAACCAATGATAATGACTAAAAATATAACATAGCGAAAGGCCCCATCATCACACTCAAAAGTGTTTTCTCGTATGCGTTTCACTCAGTAAAGCAATTATTTGCCGTTTAGTGTTCCTTTAAGGTGGGGTCGACCTTTATTCATAAATAATTTATTAATAACGACAGTCCGACATTTGACCGGACACGTTCGCCATTTATTGTTGATTGAATACAAATTTAACCAATCCGGTAATGTTTTTCTGCGCCACGGCCAGAAATGCCTTCACGAGGCGGATCGGTTACGCCGTGTACAAAACGAAAACTAAATTATTCTAAGAATCGGTACCACAAAATTATTTAATAATTGGCTGATGAGCCTTGGAAAATACCGCAAATAAGATATAATTTGACAGTTTTCCCGCACGCGATGCCATATGACAACATCATAATTGTATTGTTTTTTATTTTGCGTTTTATGTCATTTTCGGAACTTTTTCAACGACTTTATTCAATTGCTGCCTTAGAACTTTTAAAACTAAAAATACAAGTTATTGAGAAATCACTGGATTTAATATTTGTCCAGCTCACTGGCATTTCTGTTTGGTTACTCGAAGGACCACATCGTATACGTTGGTCTTACAGGGAATATCTTCATTTAAGTTCTACAGGAATACATACTCAAAATTTACTTTTATTTTAATGTCTAGTGTAAAGGACTAAAACAGAGCATCCATAACATATAAATATTATATAATAATGTTTATGTATAATAAATAGCAACATTGCTCGATGCTCACTGCTAATAACATAAAAAAGGTAATAAACACACACCCTTGTGCACAAGGGAGAGTCAAATTATTGGAATCATCTGTGGGCTGTGATTGGTGCGATGTCAGGTGCTGTTTGTTTGACGCGCGTAAACGTGCGAGGATTTCACGCTACGACACAATACTTTATATCAGTTTTTATTTAATTGTGTGTTGTGGCATACGTATTGTATAAGTATACATAATACTAGTGCGACTTAATATGTTACTTAAGGTGTCCAGCGGAAAATCGTTAAGTTTAATATTAAATAAAAAAAACTACAATGTTATTCTCATATTTTATTTATATAAAATGGAGTTTAACGATGCGGATTTTACGTTTTATAAACAATATTGTTTAAATGCCGTCCATTTCTCTCAAGACACTCTTGCAATCGGACTCTTAAATTTGCGAACACGCGAGAGCAAAGCGTCGGTTCAATGTCAGCAACTTCACGGTGGATATTTTCTTGTAGGGCCTGAATTGTTCGAGGATTATTGCTGTAAACTCTCGACTTAAGGTATTTCCACAAAAAAAAGTCGCACTGTGTAAGGTCCGGTGACCGAGGTGCCCAGGGTATGTCTCCAAACTCACTGATTAATTTATTGGGAAAAATTCTCCTCGGCTTCTCTATTGAAACTCTATCTGAAATTGTTGTCTTACTGAAATTGTTTTCTGTTGTTGAACCCGGGAAACAGCTGCAGTTGCGGTACCAAAAACTCGTCGATCATTCGGCAATACACGTAAACAGTGACTGTCTCTCGCTGGTTAAAAAAATAAGGGCCCATTATCCCTCGGGCAGAAATTGCACACCACACTGTCGTTTTTAGACAATGTAAACGTTTTTGATGGCGTTTCCTCGAGTTGTCGGGGCACCAATATCTCATGTTCTGTTTATTAACATAGCCATCGATATGAAAATGTGCTTCGTCAGTAAACAATATATTTCCAAGCGTGCGTGCAGTTCCAAAACGTTCCAGCATCGTTCTCGCTAAGGTTTCACGTAAATAATAGTAATTTTCGTTGAGAAACTGCACGATTTGCAGTTTGTATGAGTGAAACTGTAGTTTCTTTTTCAAAATAACGTGCACTGTTGATTTTTTTATTTCAGTAAAGGCAATCTTCCTTATTGATTTACGCGGATTGCGCATAATATCACGTCAAACTTGAGCCACATGTTCTGGCGTCGCTGCTGACGTTGATGGTCCCGGAGGAGTTTGGTTAATCATTGTACCTTCGTGTCTGAACTTTTGAACATGACACCAAATAAGTTGCGTGCTCGTCGAATATTATAGTGAGTACATAAAGCGCGATGCGCACGAACCATTGAATCACCGCACTTTAAATTTTGCTCAACTGCGAACGAACGGTACGCTCCCGACCAGTGACTCATTGCAACTGGCAAATCCGCAAATCACGCGCGTCGAACAATACCCCTCCCACTTGCCTCACCCTGATGGTTTCGAGCAATTACAATTTAATCTTGATATTTTTCCTCTGAACACCCTATAGGTATCACGAAGTTGATTTTTCTAGGCAGAAGGACAATCTGCGGAAATTACGCCAGTGTTTGATATAAATGTTGAAAATTTCCAGATCTCGGTGCTTTTAGCGCAAAGAAGAGAGAAACTTTTTGAGGTTAACTCTTCATTGAACAAGATCCTGCGCGACGTCATGGGTAAGCCGATCTCATGTATTTCGTTTATTTATTTGTTCTTGTTGATTTCTGGATAATTTCAAAACAATTGATTTTCGTCTTGCTTACTTAACAATATGCGGGCCACGTGTGCGTGCGCAATCATGTACCTCGTTAGGTAATGTCAACATTGGATACGATCTAACGACAGTATCACGGATGGCTCATTACTCGCCGGGATACTGAAATATTGTATAAACATATTCAATTATTAATACAAGACCGTTCATTATGAATGATTTACGTTTATTTAAGATGAACTTTATAACATATAATATCTCTTACGTACTTCATTTAGTAGTGAGCAGTAAACAGTGAGCGACGAACGTTATACTTTTCTTTTCTGGCATATTATTTTTGTCAGTACATCTTCCAAATCATTTTTCCGTTATAACCAGGCTGCTGCAGTTATTTACAATACTTTAAATATGAATTAAATATATTAATTATAAAGATATACATAACAACAAAAATATTGTTGCGCCACCGGGATTCGAACCTGGATCTCTTTCCTAACCGGGGAAGTTGCTTTATCCAACTAAGCTACAGCGACATTATTTTTAGCGACAATTTTCGACCCTATATGTTACCTTTTTGATATTAATACATTTAATCGTTCCATCATTCGACAGAGCCATCTACCTTATTTTTACAGAATCTCAAATACCTTTGAGTAAACTGATAGCAGACGCCAGAATTATCAATTCATTTTTATTAAATTTATTAAGAGATCCAGGTTCGAATCCCGGTGGTGCAACAACAATTTTTTTTTTCGATAATATTGATTTTAAATGTATATCTTTCTAATTAATATATTTAATTCATATTTAAAATATCATAGACCGTCTGTTCTGAATAATTACAACTTCACAATAAGAATGTGTTCTCCTAAATAATTTACAATACTCGTTATCGTTAACATTAACAAGTAGCAATAATCTAGGTATTAACAGTAGATTGTATAGATAACATGTAAATCGTGGATTGATTAATAATAAAATAGAATATGCGGTGAAAGCGGAAATATTACGCAGGAGAGGGTTGAAAGGAATAATACAAGGAGCGGGAAAGGGTTTCCGTTAATGTATTTTTTAAATAATTCAACATTCATTTTAATGTTTACAAGTAAGCCTTATCATTTTTTACAAACAAATTCTTTAGTTTGCATACAAGTGTAAAAATACTGCTAATTAATTCTAGTGTCCTAGATCCGTACTTGTTATTGATTTTAGAAGTTAAGAGTCCCATCTTTCAGAGCATAGTTTGTTTCTTCCATGAAACCTACATATTTTTATTACTAAGAGTCGCGTAGGTATGTCTTGTTATAGTCGGTTATATTTAATACGATATCTAATACAAAAATTCGCAAATAAATAAATAAATACTATCTTTAAAATTTTGAAAATATCTTGGATTTCATGCATTCTTCAGCGTCCTTCTGCGTTTATCTCGTATGACTCGGATGACGGTACGGTACACCACCGTCACACGAGTCGCTATACAAGATCAACACTGGCTTGCATGTATAGTCTAATTTTAGATGGGTGTCTTCTGATTATATTTTGTGTTATTTCCATTGCGCACAAATAGCAAGTTAATGGGGTCAGAAAGTTAGAGGAATCGTCGCTAAAGGTATTTTTCATCATAAAGCGGAACACTGGAATATTTATTTTTAAAAAGCATCCTCGGCTTGTATAAAATTAAAAAGTTGAATTAATAAAAAACTAGACGGTTTTTTAAAATTTATAGACACTTGGACAAAATTAAAAATTAATTACTGCAAAAATGTTGAGGCTTTTTCGGTAGATTTAACGCAATTCCCGACAACTAGACGAGTATATTATCACCAGACTAAACGAACACGTCATATGTCGAGACACCTCTGCGATGTTATTATATAATGTGCTCGCTGCTACTCACAACACCGCGGTCACTCGGTGATTGAGACTCGGAACGGGTGAGCAGTAGCAGTGGATGACGTCAACAACGAAGTTAACATTAGTAAAAATTTGGATTATCGCTGTTAAAGATGGTTCACATCAAGAAAATGTATCAGTAAAAATTTATTGTTCCGTAGATGAACAAATATTATTTTCAGTGCGCGTCGTGGGACAGTCATCTAAAATCAGACTATACAAGAGATGAGTCGAGTCAAGAGCCACGAATAAATCATAATCATCCGAGATGCAGGCGGAGTGGAGCGGTGGTAGGCGGAGGTTGGCGGAGGCAGGCGGGGGCAGGCAGGCAGGTACCGGGTTTCATCCCGCAGTGTGCTCGCTTCCGCAATGAATATTTACTGCCTCCTGGCAACTCTGGAAAAGCGCGCGAATTTTAAAATGCTTCTCGTGTTCTTAATAATGCGAAAGTGGCTTTATTATAATGTAAGGCGCTTTTTACCAAATTTAATACCATCGCGCGGACGGACGTGTGTTCGGTGTTGACCGGGTGCAAGGTCACAATTCGTGCGATTATGGAATAAAAAATGTTTTAAATAAACTAAACTATATATTGCACACACAGATGAGTATAATTTTGATCACGATTATAGTTTCGAGAGATACAGTCCTTCTCATCGACAGGTGCTAAGTAGTTAGCCAGCGTCAATTTCAATCCTTGACAATGGCTCGTGTTTCCGTGTAGAAATGTCATTGAGAAAAACCATCTGCAAAAACGCGATCTAACCTAAGAAGAGACACCACTTTTATATGTCACATACCTACTAATGGATGATCGACGTTTCTGCCCGCCTGATGCTTAAAATTAGACGATTATTAATGGAAGGGTCGTGCTGAGGCAGACGTACCTGATGCACAATGATGGAGTTACCTTGATCTCCGCAGTCCCGCTACGATTGATCAGTTTATAGCTCCCAGTGAGGGAAGTGGAGTGATGATTTGCATTGTGCATGCATGAGTCGTGTACTTACACTCCTTGAAATGTTTCACTGTAGTGAGTGCTCCAGATGGCGTGGGAATGAACGATCTGTTGAAGTCTGACATGCCATTGTTTGGGCGAAACCTTGCGCTCGCGAAGCGCGCTCACTTATTATCGTACGACCTGTGAAGGTGCTCAGGTGAATAGGCCACGGTTTCATTATTGTATCAGAAAGAAATAAAACATCTCTCACTCTCGGAAATAGGCCACAGTTTCATTATTATATCAGAAATAAATAAAATCAAATCTTGAAGTTGACAAATAGATATGTAATGAAAAAAGTAATTTAAAAAAAATGAATAATTGTATTCTTGAACAAAATAGGTTGTCCAGTCTACAAAAATACTTATATATATTTTGCAGTGCATCATTTTGGTAATTCAACTCATAAAATTATGACAAATATATAAATGTCAAGAATCTTTCACGCGTAATTGTTTCAAGAATCTCACATACATAACGTTTAATGATACATACTTGCTAATTGAAAACAGAAGCGAAAAATAGATCTATTACATAGTGAGAAATATCAACCAACGAATGTTATAGAAAGAAAAATTGAAACAAGATTTCAGAGAGGAAGAGCAAGACGGTAGTTTGAATATTGACTGAATACTGAGAAAGGCAAACGTGGTTTTTTTACTAGAAACTGTCAGATGCGATAGGGAGTTGGAAATTGGCGCGCCTATACGATCTTCATCGAAGCTTCTATAGAATAATTATTTTCAATACTCCCTTTTCCCCGCACTCAACCACCGCCAACACCATCTCGCCAATGGTCCCCACTCCTCGCGGGCCCATTCTACTGCAATATTTTTCTTTTAGATGGGACTAACGTTCAGAAAAAGGCTGCAAAATCTTTCATTGTCATGTTTCTTCGCTAATGGTCAGAACCTTTATGCAATATCTTATATTTTAACTCCATATTTCTCAAACCCTGTTTTTCTGTATATTAAATATTCTTCTGTTCTGACAGGCCTACGTTATCCATTGTGAAAAGAAATCCCTAACAAGCCATTTACGGTGCCTTCGAAATCAGATATATATAATACAAATTAAATTAATCAAATAGAAAGATTATATACTAATTAAATGTATTAATTATAAAGATATACATATAAAATCAATTTGATCGAAAAATATTGTAATTGCGCTAACGGAATTCGAACTTATCAAATTTAAAATATCACAGACCTGTGTTCTGAATAATTACAACTTCACAATGAGAATGTGTTCTCCTTAATAATAAATAGAAAGATATGCAGAAAAAAATCTATCTATCGAAAAAATGTTTAGTTGCTACCGGAATTCAAACCTGGACCTCTTCCTATCCGGGAAAATGCTTCACAACAAAAATTTGTTCTCCTTAAAAAAATATATATATATGTATTATGGACATTCTAAAATTACTACTTATTCTAAAATTATTACTCAACTACATTTGAAATAAAAAATAAATGTTTGTAGCCCGAATATTATTTATCAAAATTTTAAAAAACTTATATTTATGACGTCATATTCTCACAATCTGAGACAGTACATTAAATGCGAAATCTCACCGTACGACTTGACAACACTAACAACCTTGGTACATGAATTAGTTTTTCATATTGACAACATTCTTTCGTATAACTAAATAACTCTTATATAACTAAAAATAGCGACTGAAGCATGCCACAGGGTTGGATTATATTAATATATATTAAAAGCTGGTTTAGTGCCCAGGGCCCGAGCGAGACATGAGAAAGTTTGCAGTTGAAAACAAAACAGAAATTTAAAGCTTGTTGAACAATGGAGGCATTCCGTCATTGTACCAAATTTTGATTTCTTTTCAACAGAAACACAATTTGTTTACTAGGAATACAATTAGCAATGTAGAGATTATGAGATAGTAATGTTTAAAACTACTATGTAAAACGCGTCCTAGATTGGGAGCGAAAAATGGATATAAAACAGTTTGTGTGAATTTTTAAAGTAATTTAAATAATTACATATCGACAGAAACATTATACACTGTTCCAATTTAAAATTTTATAACGAAAGAAATTGTCATGTTTATTTTCTATTTGTAAAATGTACCTTCAGACCACAAAGGTCACCTAATTCAATTCGAACCACATTAGGATACCGTATACAAATCTAATGTTTAAATCCCTTCGTAGGACGATTTCTGTGAAAAAATGTAATAATTATCAAATTTTTGGCATTAAAAATGAACTTAATTGTTCAAATATTCACTTAATTCGTATATTTTATTGAAGAGAACACTTCACTTAAATGTAATGTATCAGTTCCCTTGAAATTTACATCAAAATAAGATAGGATTACTTACACACATGGACTATTACATATTCATTAATTGTTAGTTTTGTATTGATCTGAAATAAATGCCCCCGTAGAATTTATTATAGAATTTAGGTTTAAGGAAGAATCGCTTAAATGATTGGTCATGACCCATCGACATGACATGTGAAGCGAATTAATATGTAAGAAAAATGTATGACAGTGTCAGACAAATCGTGATGACACCAGTAATACAGTAATACGTCCGAGGAAGACTTGACATGGCCACGTGAAATCTTGGCAATCGACGAAAATGCACGAAAATATGTATAAATGTGGATGTGGCAAGGATTGGCTCAGTACAATATTGTCAATTAATTCAAAAATATATTAAAATAGACACGTAATTGTATTTTGATTTACGTATTACGTAATATTTTTATTTTTACGATTTTGACAGAAAACAATAGTATTGTTAAAGATGTGATTATTGAACATAAATAAAAAGTTTAATAAAAGGGTAGATTTTAATTTTAAAGTAAACGTTTAATTTTTCAAAATCGATTTACTACATTTCGATACAAACACGCGTTTCATACTCACGTTTTATTGTCACAGGGTAAAAGCGTGGCAAGAAGGCAGTGGTGCTTACAATCATAATTTCGCGACGTATTGTCGTCTTCGTGCACATCGTGAGACTACTTTACGTAGGTGCCGGCAAAGGTATTTCAGCCAAATAGTTAAAATCTGAAATTAGCTAGAGTACCTAATTTGCATTACAGTCTATTACATCCAGTGGGTAAGATTTACACGTGACGCCTTATCGAGACCTGACACGTGTCGCTGTCAGCCTTCACCGCGACTGTGGCCGCCTGTTTTGCAAGTGACGGTGTGTCGGGTGTCGGGCGTCGCGTGTCGTGTGTCGTGTGTCGGGGGGCATGCTGTTATCGAGGTGCACGTAGGAGGAATAATCAAATGGTTCTTTAATAATGACGTTTATTTAATTATTATAATCTAAATTACAACTATTTGTGTTCTGTAATATCATTATGTATATAATAAATAATATTGCAATCTGATTGAGGATGAGAGTAATGATAAGAGTATGACTCGCTGTAAGTTTTTCATGTTATTCTTCATATAAAAAATATGGAGGTAGCTGAGATGATGAGAAATTCATGATTTATTGATACGTGCTGATTAAAGCTTTCGTTACTGATTCGATATTTTGATTTGCGTCATACACAACTCTTAATTTCGCCTCTGCAGTTTATGATGGCAGGCGTCGCGCCAGTCGGTAACCTGCAAACGCCCAAACCCAGCAGTCGACCGTTAACCATCAAAGGTGATCTACGTTATGTAATTACTCTAATAGTACTTTACGTACCTATATTATAAATAATATTTTAGTATTATTTTATTTTGAAAATATATCTGATTGATTTATTTTTATTAAGGAGAACACATTTTTATTGTGAAGTTGTAATTATTCAGAACATAGGTCTGTGATATTTTAAATACTAATACATATAAGATCAATTTTATTTTCGTCAGTTGGTTAAGTTTAGTTATACCGTGGTGTACAACTTTACTTGTTCGATAATTTTTCCGAAACACTCTGTGTGTGAGGACCCTAGCAACAAATTAGTTTAAAATAATCAAAGAGTCTCATTCACTCTAAGCCAGTATTATTAGAGAAATTAATTTTCTTCTTTTTAATTTACGGTTAAATCTTTAGTAAATAATTGAACCGTTATATCTTCAGGAACCGTCTGTTCATTGATTGGTCTGCATCGTCTATTCTATTAATAGATAAGTCGTATCATCACCCTGCTTCCCCTATAGGTGATCTTCCGACAAAGCAGCACATTTTGTATTTCAGATGATATTTTGTAATGCAGTTGTAATGTGGTCGAAGAAAATATAAATTGTTGACATCTCGGTCGTGTATTTATGGATGGTGCCTTGCAGATTATCTGATTGGGCGCCGTGCGGTGCGCGGGCTGCGCGCGTGGGAGCCTAGCGGTGCCGGCACTGGGTCGCGCGGACAGTTAGCACGGCCATTGTCTAGGAACTGAACAGCTCGGATCGGCCCATTGTGAGGTATTTACATGTTTTCAGCGCGAGTGATTCCCAGGCTTAGAAAGGGAACAACAGTTTAGTACTTTTTCAAAGTCATTCGTAATAAGCAATAGGCGCTTTGTGTACACAATAAGAAAAGAATGTGGAGTTGATAATAATTGATCTGATTATTCCACAAGTGCGTAATACAAATGAGTAATCTTCTGTGTAAAGTTTTCCGACCTCTCTGATCGATGTTTGGATCCAAGGGTCGCTAATGCGATTGTATTGTGATTAATTATTGGCTTGAAATATCTTGTCTACATACTACCACATAGTCTGTTTATGCGCTGTGATATCTAAAAATAATGCACAACAATACTGACTGTCCTGGTATTATTCTAAAATCACCTGCAGGGCCCTCTTCACTAGTCGACCCGCGCTCCAATAGTATTCCACATTCCTCGACCCGATACAATGTATGATAGGAATGATGTTAATGATCGAGTAATGACAACATCCGTCCGAGTTAACCATCCCTAACCGCCGGCGGGTCTCGACTCCTCGGGAGATTTCCTTCGATAACTATTTTGCGCCGTTTCTCGCCAGTTTTGGATCTCTATGGTAGAAAGGTCTTTGAGAACATTGTCGCTCTGTCTTAGCTAATAAGGTCTTCCCGATGCGACTTGTGTTCTGTTGGTCCATATTTGAAAATATTACAATAAATATGTAAAACGATTCCTGTATTTGATAAATATACAATATCTACACCACAGTTTCTAGTGTGTAGTATAGGATGTCCAGCAGAACATTTTTTAAGTTTAATATTAAATTTAAAAAAAAACTACAAAGTTATTCCCATATTTTATTTATACAAAATTGAATATATATATCGTCTAAATGCCGTGCATTTCTCTCAAGACACTCTTGCAATCGGACTCTTAAATTTGCGAACACGCGAGAGCAAAGCGTCGGTTCAATGGCAGCAACTTCACGGCGGATATTTTTTTGTAGGGCCTGAATTGTTCTAGGATTATTGGTGTAAACTCCCGACTTAAGGTATCTCCACAAAAAAAATTCGCACTGTGTAATGTTAAAATTCCCCTCAGCTTCCCCATTGAAACTCTAGCTGTGTGTGGAGTGGCCCTGTCTAGCTGATATTGTTTTCTGTTGTTGAACCCGGGAAACAGCTGCAGTTACGGTACCAAAAACTCGTCGATCGTTCGGCAATACACGTTAGCAGTGGCTGTCTCTCGCTGGTTAAAAAAATAATGGCCAATTATCCCTCGAGCAGAAATTGCACACCACACTGTCGTTTTTTAGACAATGCAAACGTTTTTGATTTATTCCTTTGGATTGTCGGGGCACCAGTATCTTATGTTCTGTTTATTAACATAGCCATAGATATGAAAATGTGCTTCGTTAGTAAACAATATATTTCCAAGCGTTCGTGCTGTTCCAAAACGTTCCAGCATCGTTCTCGCTAAGGTTTTACGTAATGAATAGTAATTTTCGTTGAGAAACTGCACGATTTGCTGTTTATATGGGTGAAACTATAGTTTCTTTTTAAATAACGTGCACTGTTAATTTTTTTATTCCAGTGCAGGCTGCAATCTTCCTTATCGATTTACGCGGATTGCGCATAATTTCACGTCGGACTTGAGCCACATGTTCTGGCGTCGCTGCTGACGTTGATAATTCCGGAGGAGTTTGGTTAACATTATCCCTTCTTGTCTGAACTTTTGAACCCAACACCGGATAAGTTGCGTGATCGCCCCATTACTTACTCGTCGAATATTAAAGTGAGTACAAAAGCGCGACGCGCATGAACCAATGAATCACCGCCCTTTAATTATTGCTCAACCGCTCCTGACCAGTGACTCATTGCGACTGGAAAATCACCAAATCATGCGCGTCGAACAATACCCCTCTCACTTACCTCACCCTGATGGTTTACGAGAAATTTCAATTTAATCTTTAAATTTTTCTGCTGGACACCCTTTATTATATGAAAATACGTAGTTGTTTAGACAAATAAAATTTATCTTACCATCACGCCGATTCACCGCAGGGGTAGGCAGAGTGAATAGAGCGCCACTCTCTTCTGTCCTGACACACAATTTTCGCCTCATCCACATCCATAAATGTTCTCATACAAGCTTATCGATTATTGAAGCTTCTAACAGGACCATCTTCCCGTATCTGGTTTACCTGGTACAAAGTCTTCCGTGGACGTTCTCTATTTCTGGTGTCATTAGCACTTGCTTCATATATCTTTCTTACCATTCTTTCCTGATTCATCAGTTCCATATGACCAAACCAATTATGTGATACTTTCTTAAGTTTACTCACTTATACTAAGGTCAGCTTTACACTCTTTCCTTATTTCTTCATTATTTACTCTATCGCGACGACTTAAGTTTGTAGAAAAATCAAAATTTAAATAAAACTATCAGCTGATAGGATTCGAATTGACGCTCCTAGAGAGAATCTGATTTCTATTCGATGCGAGGCGTGTGGATATTACACTACTTACGATCTGATGGATTATTCTTTATTCATATTTAGGAACTGTGTTCTTATCGGTGCAATACTTGCCGCGCGACTCTGTTTTGAATACCATCCAAAAGTTGTTTACATTCGTAATGCTCATTATTTGCCGTTTCTTCCTTTCTATCTTATTCCCTCAATCACATTTTTGACGCATTGTGTCTACCCACCGGTCCCTTCGATTTTCTTGTACTCATTTTAGAATCTCCTAACTAGTATTTGTCCAGCTTATTCTTTTCATTCTTTTCCAACGCAAGTTTTCTTTCACAACTTTCTTTCTTCCCTTTTGTCCAGGTTTAATATACACAAATACATTTCATCACCTTATGTATAGATGTTTGGTACAGTGGGACGGTTTATCTCAGCGCCCGGAGCCGGCAGCCCTGTTAGAGCCGCGAGTAACAAATGCATTTAAGCCCTTGTCAAGTAGCTACCTACCCGTGCACACTTCTTCTGCTTGTTTCTCGCGCGGTACAATGCAACGCTCTTTTCCTGCCGGGATACAGAGTGCCACAAGTGCACTGGGAATATGGGTCACGTTGCCAGGGTTGCCTAATATTATTTGAATTTAATCATTTTTAAAATCATCTTCATCCCCGCATTGATGAGCACTAGGTAGTTTATTTTTTGAAAAATGCGTTATTTCATATCTTATTGATAATGTATTCAGTCTTAAGAATGAACTAATTACGTATAATTATAAATGTAATCTTAGTATAGTGAACAGAATTACGATTGGGTCATATGAGCGGGTTATTTGAAATGTTGGCCCGCGAGAAAGCCGGCATAACCAAATAAATTATGTACTGTTAAAAGCCTGAACGACTTATTTGAGGCGAGAGGTGTGTTAGGTAAGAATAGTGTAGCGCACTATCCTTTCTGTCTACTTACTTACTCGGATATAACCAAAATCGGTAAAAAGTCGTCTTTGGACAACCCTATGCCAACTTCCATACAAACGTGAGTATTGCATCTACCTTCCAGCGAATTTGTATCAAAATGGCGAAAACGGATGAAACAATAGCTGGAAAGGGAGTAGTGTCTTTTTACGATTGCATTTTGCGTCGTCTGGTCGCTTCTACCACCGCCCCCAAAACATTCCAAGGCATGGTATTAGTTTTCTGAAAAGGTGTGTGGTGGTTAGACCGTACAACAAATTAGGATACACGGGGAAATCATCCCTTAATCGACTGCACAATTTGTAAAACAGTCAATCTGCTCTGTTGCATGCTTAAACATACCACAAAATGAAATATTAATAAAATACTTAAAATTATTAATAATACGACACACATAGATAATTACACAACATGTAAATTATAAATGAATTTAATACAAATTAAATGCATCTATTATAAAGATATACAGATTAACTCAATTTATCGTAAAAATATTTTAGCAGCCGCCGGGATTTGAACCAGCGTCTCTTCCTATCCAGGGAAGTGCGATAGGAATCTGTATGTATATCTTTCTAATTGATGTATTTAATTTGGATTAAGATATTACAGAACTATGTTCTGAAAAAATTACAACTTCACAAATAATAATGTGTTCTCTTTAAAATATAAATTAAGAAAATCAGTACACATTGCATTCTGAAGAAGAGATCATTGGCCCCGATTGGCAAAGTGGTATAAATAAAGTGTTTTCTTATTATTAATATAAACTAAGATTTTGAAAGTATATTGACATTATCGCAATAATTTCAATTAGTCCTTAAAGAAAATAAAATAATATTTCTGTATACCTACGTGTGAGTTTTCGATACGTACTACACACGGACCTCGCATAGCATGGTCATATGGTTCCACAAAAACGTCGTGTAATACAAATCCGTGTTATACGAGGTTTGCAGTTCATACTAAATTAGGGTGTGTGTTCCAAAAAAAAATATCGAAATTTGATTATGTCCTTTTTTTACCAATAAACAATACAGAAAATATATATTTACGGATTTATCTAAAATATAGATCAATCATCATCACTTACAATCCTATTTGTTCGACTCCTTTTCAAGATAGGTTGTAGGTTTTCATTATTGGACGGCTCCCGAGTATTTTTGGATTTACCTTTTAAAAGTGCGTAATAAGCGATTGTCTGTTTTTAGCGTGTAAATAGCGTATAATGTATTTGATGATAAGGGGCCAAGCACTTTTGAAATTTCCTTTTGAACTTCAAACGTCTTTCTATCATATGATTATTTTGTATAAAAAAATGTTCTAATTTATCAGCCAACCCTAAACCTTAATTTTTTATTTTAATATGAAACATGTAGGTGCTTTGCTGAAAGTGCTTTCTAAATCATTAATTATGGTAGGTTCATCTAACATTTACACTAGTTCTTCTTCGATAAAAACACGGTCTTCTCACATTTTAAAGCATTTAGAAAATAAATTTCGGAAAATAATTTTTTATAGCTATTAGTGTTTAAAACCTATCCTAAAATGCACGAGAAAGACGTAAATAGGACACAATTTAGGTAATTACCTACCCGCGTAAATTTTAATAATTATTTATCTATAGTAGCATTACACATTTTTGACAATTGGTGGATTTCTAGTACATTAAGTTTTATAATTTGTTATCTATATGAATAAATCAGAACAAAAAAATTACGTATCCACTAGATTCATATCTTTCGAAGGAAATTTTCTAATGTAACGTATCAGTTTTCTTTCAAATTTTTAACATAGAGAAGAACGTTACATATAAGTTGGTTTTGGACTTTGAATCCTTCCTTGTTGATAATACAACTGTATATAAAATAAAATAAGATACTGTGCCACCAGAAGGACATTTTGCACAATTCCTCGAGTTCGTAGTTCTTTATACTTCTCCATTCCCCTGTTAGATCATCTGGATTTGTAGGTTTAATGAACATAATGTGTAATTTGGGGGTCATTGTTGCTTTCAGACCGTTAGGGTTTTGCGACTGTTCTGGCTTGGGTAATGTCAGTTGACCTGTTAAGGAAACACACAAGGCGCAAGAGCCCGGACATAAAGGGTATTGCGGGCCGGTGACGCGTGACATCGCGCCTAATGAGTGCGCAATCAGAAATCAAAGCGTTTATTACGCTCAATTTAACCTGGGACTGGGGACGGGTCGAGCTCGTGCGGCCGACCGATCAGGGGTGGAAAACACCTTTAAATTAAAAATCAGGTCAGGGTCCCTAATTATGGATGAATACAAGAAGCAACCTCACTTCACAAAGTTTACATTTTTTTGCCATTCTTTATGGCAAGTGATTTTTAAAATAATAATGTTATTTTAAAAACAATAAAATATAATTTTACATTAATATTGGATTACACAATATTAACAATATACCATAGACCAGTAAATGAATAAACATGAAATAAAGTGAATATATAAGAGAGGGGTTTAGAACATTAGTTGCGGGACGAGAGGCATTCTACACACATTCTTGATGAAAACATAAATCCGATTGTTTATGACACATTTATGCAACAGTAAGTTTTTAATTTTCGAAAATTAAACTTTATGTAAACAATTCGTATTTTTTACATTAGTGCATATTACATTGCCAGTATTTAAATTTTCGTTCCGCGGAGCTCTTTGATTGCATAAGTGGTACCAAAGTGATCACGTGGGTGACATCAACATGAAAATATTGGGACAAAAATTTTGCGTTAGTTCATGTCTATATGTGGTCTCTGTAATATAATGTAATTCATTTAGCAAAGTCATTCAATTTTAAATTATTTTTTTCCAAGCGTTCTTTTTTTGTATTTTTCATTTGTTATGACGAAATATTTTTAAAGACAAATGTTTCTATTAAGCGCCATTTTTACTCGTACATTTATTCCGAGCGCCCATGATTTGCGCGAAGGGGCCTTTATACCATTTTCAGATTCAGGACCTCAAAAATGTAAATCCGCCACTGTCTACATTGTCATTTGGATCTTGAATTTGCTGTTTAGTTTACGAGCTTACATCTCACTTATATAATGTTGTGTATCTACTTCTTCCTTGATTGTCCTTTTAGTCAGCTTCTCTGTTCTGCTACTACTGCCATCAACATTGTCGTGTAATGATATCTTCACTTAGGTCTTTATACTTCAAAAGTAAATTCTACACAAGGACTTAAATGAAGTAACTAAAACGCGAGAGACCTAATTACGTGAACAAAATAACATTGCCCTTATGTATAACTTCTCTGAATTTTCAAATCAAGTAATTGAAACCACTCTTTCAATAAGTTTACCGTCAGGCTGCTATCACATTCTTACATCATTCAATTACTATATCTACACCAGAGTAACTGTAATCACTTAAAGTTTTGTTAACTTTAAAAATATGGACCTAGTTTGAGAGTTAACTGATACCTAGTGAATCTAATTTGCGATTCAAATCATGAATTTATAAATTAACCGATTCTTAAAACAATGTTTTTACCCTTTTAGAGTTATTATCATATACATCACACAATGTTCGTGTACATGTCCGAGTAAAGTTATGATGCATCGTATAGGAAATGTAGAAGGTGGATAATTTCGGAAGGTCGGAGATGTGCACGGCAGAAATTCATCGGCAACCTTGATAAATCGATTGCAGGTCCACGGGTCTTGCTCCCCTACATCAGAATAAATGGCACAGGGCTATTTATGATTCCTTTGTTGCGACTCGGACGAGAGAGCGGCGAGGTAGACAGTTTGACGGACAAATTGGCCGACGGTGTGACGTTGATTGTGCCCCTCCTGACGTCATCCGTTCGAGCGAGCTTGTCGCCAAATAATTGATGCGGCGCACGTGATCGATCGCGAAACACCCGGTAGCCAGGGGTGGATTTTCCGCGAGGCTGAATAGGTTTAGCTTACGTATGCAAATTGGATAGAGCAACAGTTTTCTAATGTTTATCATTAAGATATTTTGTTTTAGGAAGATTTGATGTATAAAAAACGTGTCTCAGACTCATGAATTATACCGCCCTCATCTCGTATACAGACCATTGAATTTTTGTTTTGGTCTTCTCACATATTGTTGATATTTATAGCGTTAAATTTGTGTTTAGACATAATTTAAAATTGTTTAAACCACTGTGTTGTTTTACATCAACCAGTTTCGATAATAAAGTATCTTTGTCAAGACTGACGTACAGCTGAACAATTCCATACAATTTAAACGACGTCCATTACGGGGTGTAGGCGGAGCCTTCGTAATAGTGGGGAGGTCATTGAAATAGGGAATATATTAAGCAGCGAGTTGTTAGTAAGGTTTCATTGGTTTTTAATTATATTAGAATTAGTTTTAAGTGATTTTTTGATTTCTAGACTTTTAAAATTATCTAAGTTAAACATTTCCAAGGCTTTTATTATTAATGTGTAAAATTTCAAAGCCGTTTTTTTTTACAAAATTGTGGCCTGTTTCTAAAAGGTGCTTGGAAAATCATGAGATATTATTATTGTCACGGCATCTTAAATGTTATTTTATTCTAGTATTAAAATTTGCCGTTTTACCTATATAAAATGACTGAAAGTCATTACAGTTAGTTTATATTGTATATACCGGAATGTTCTGACGGATTGACTTTGTCTTTGGAGTTAATAAGGAATTTACCTAAGTTATTATTTGTGTAAAATGCGGGTCTAATATAATTTGGTAATTTTTATTTATTTTATCCGAAAGTTTGTTTATGTATAAAATTATGCGCCATTGTTCATGTCCGACATTTTATATAGGTAAAATAGCACGGAGTTTTAATACTAGAATAAAATAACATTTTAGGTGCCTTATCAATAATAACTTCTCAGGCGCTGGTACTTCATTAGAAGCTCTAGAATAAAACTGCTGCAAGTATCTCGCATTGAGCCCTTAAATGATCAAGTCTTGTCTAGACATTTCGATGTAAATTCGAAAGTTTTGTAATTTCTGGCACAATACTACATTGACGATAATTTTGAGAGAATTTAAAATAAAATTATATCTGCTCGTTAGATAGGGCATATGCTCTCTACAAAGTTCCTCTCGGGACTTGCCTCAAGTTATTCTAATGTTATGCAGCTCGGGTATGCAGAGATTCATTTTTTGTCGGGTTTCGTGAAGAGTGTGTGTATTATATTGTGCATGTAGAAGTATTTCACATGTACGTTTCAAATTTTAAATCCAGATAATTGTACATAAACTAAAACCAAAACCACAATAAGAATTTATGATTAGTTTTATTCTGCCTTGATGAAGGTTCCTCCACTCTAAAATTTTCACACATCAAAAATAAACTTAAAATAATATTATATAAAATAATATATTCATTTGAAAAGTAAATAAAGCAGTTTGTCTGTTTTGTTTACAAAATTTTCGTGTCAACATTCTTCAGTCAAATTTGTATAGTTTAAATCTCGTTATACATTTTAGTGAAATATTTTTATGATTTTGATAAGTATAATGCTGTAAGGGGTTAAATTATACTACATCTTAATAGAAATATTGAAGATACTTATTTTTACATTTATACTCATTTTGTTGGGATAATAAAAAACTTTCTAAATCTATTTTAAATTATATCCAAGCGTTTAAGCTCCTCGCGCCGGTCCTGAAAGCTAAGGACGGCAATAAGCTTGTGGGCGGAAAAATGACAAATCCTTCCGAGTTCAGAGGTCGATCGAAAATAAATCGTTCACACGTCGAGAAAATTCGCGAAAATAAATAAATAAAGATTTAATAAAAAGTGAAATTACTGACTATATGATCCCTAAATCATTTGAAATGTTGGCACGTAAAGAAAATCCTCCTTTTTGATTTACTTTAGTCTGTAAAAAATTGTCAAATACCGACCGAGATAGTCAATTCCATGAAAACTGTTTCTTTAATAATACGAGAATCTTTAAATATGTACGAATATATTTTGCTATTAACCAGAATTGCGTACAAATATTTGGACTCAAGGCCCACCATGAGTGACATGGACCTCATTTCGACGCAAAGTATTAACAGAATACAGATTGATTAGCTCACTAGCACAATACACAATACGCCATGTAAAAATATGTTCACCTAGATCTGAAATAGGTTCTAAAATCTGATCAATTTTGCTAATCTAATTTTATTTATTATTTTCCAATGTGTTATTAAATATTTTTTCGGTTATACTAATATGCAAAGAATGTAAATTAATTAACAAAAAATGTTTAAAATATTACAATTTTTTATTTTTATTGTTTTGATATAAGGTGATTTAAAAATATAACTTCAGGAATGATTTTTGTGAAGTATTTGTGTATTTATGTACAGTTAGTAAAAATATAACTTCAGGAATGATTTTTGTGAAGTATTTGTGTATTTATGTACAGTTAGTAAAAATATAACTTCAGGAATGATTTTTGTGAAGTATTTGTGTATTTATGTACAGTTAGTAAAAATATAACTTCAGGAATGATTTTTGTGAAGTATTTGTGTATTTATGTACAGTTAGTAAAAATATAACTTCAGGAATGATTTTTGTGAAGTATTTGTGTATTTATGTACAGTTAGTAAAAATATAACTTCAGGAATGATTTTTGTGAAGTATTTGTGTATTTATGTACAGTTAGTAAAAATATAACTTCAGGAATGATTTTTGTGAAGTATTTGTGTATTTATGTACAGTTAGTAAAAAACGATGAATTACGATGGAATTGGAATTAAAAATTCAACAAAAATATATTATTTATTTTTGCACGCCGTGTATAGGTAGGTAGGTAGGTACCTTATATAAATTAAATTAATCATCTCGTTCATGTCATTAATATGTGCCAATATTTAATTAGATTTAGGCGCGACACATATACATTAGTTAGATAATGGTAAGTATGAGTTAGCGTGGAAATTTATTGTTAGAATGTATGTACCTATATTTAAACTAGAATATTTAGTCGGAAAATCAAGACTTGCCAAAATAATAAAAAGACACCAGAAATTAAATGTAGACTAAAATAAACTCACATTTTTCCTTTAGTGGCATCAACTTAATGCATAATATATTATATAGCATCGCGCTTAATATATTTTCAGAAAAGAAAGGATATTTTCCGATTTATACTTTTTTCTCTTTTACTTTTTTGAACAGCCGTTATTTTGAAACAAGATGTCAGGGATTCTGGAGTGGTGAGAAGGGCTTCACGAGATAGGGAATTTGAATGTTCGGAGAGTGGGGTGGAACATTTTTTCCTCAGAGTCCTAGAGTGCAACTTATAAAAGTTTAAAGAGATGATATTACGGTGTAGAATTGTATAAAAAATAGACTCAGATATTCATTCAGTTGTCTAAATCTATATTTTTTTTCTGATTGGAATACAATAATTGACGTTTTTTTTCTACACCTTATTTTGAGAAATGGAGACTACGAGAGTAGTGTTCTTAAATATTTTTATTATCTCTTTTCTGCATTGATTCACTTTGATATTGTTGATGTAAGAATAACAAATTTAAAATTTCACATGAATAATAAGAAAAACACTTTGTTTAATACCACTATTTATTAATTTTTTTATAAAACATGTTTTGGTACTAATAGTATATTCATTAGGAAACAATGTATACTAAAATTAAAAATGCAAGCATAGATAAAAACAAAGTGTTTATATAATAAGTTGTCACAAAGTAATTTTGCAAATATTGAAGAAGTAAAAATGTAACGATTATTTTTACAATAGTAATTTCAAGTAATACTATTACTATTCGATTCTTTGTTACATACATTAAGCGCTTTATATAATAGATTGACAACTAAAAGCAATAATTTATTGTAAATGTTACAATAATTTAATAAACATCGAGCCATTTATAAATGTTCAGTAACATCAGCCCTAGTAACATCGACAAGAAACATCGGGGACACTTGACTAAATAAACATCAAGCCATTTATAAATGTTCAGTAACATCAACCCTAGTAACATCGACAAGAAACATCGGAGACACTTGACTAAATAAACATCAAGCCATTTATAAATGTTCAGTAACATCAGCCCTAGTAACATCGACAAGAAACATCGGAGACACTTGACTAAATAACCCATACAATTGTGAACCGAAAAATCAGAATTATCGCAGCACGCTCGTCTTAAGACGGATAAAAGGGCACTCCTTGAGCTTTCACTTTAAATAATATAAATAACAATATTATTCTAAAGCAATATAATAAGGATGTACAAGTTACGGCCACAATAGCCGCCCGCAGTACCTAGCAGCAAGCAATCGACGATAGCCAATGTGACTCTGACCGCGCAGCGGGCACTATTGGCCACGAAGCGGCCTCAATAGCCGCCAGCAGAACCTAGCAGTAAGCAATCGACGGAGCCAATTGCTTATCTGCTAGATTTCCATGATTAGCAAATAAAATGTATTGTATGAAAGGGAAGAAAAAGCTTCTAAGATTATATTTTAATTCTAAAGTCTCAATGATAATCATAAAAAGAAAACGAATAAAATAATTTTTCTAACATTGGTAATAATTTAAATGATGTTACATTCAGCGCTCTTTATATGGGGAACATTTTCAATAATTAAAAATATATAAAAGGGTAAAAAGGGGCCATTGTCCCCCTCCTTCCCCGGAAGCGACGCCCCCGCCCCCACCCCACACATAGAACAATAGATTCGCTAGCGTAATTTATTATTTCTCCTCCCGCTATAAATAGTGCAATCTGTACGGAGGAATTAGGCCCCGCAGATAGACGGTATTGGCTACTACACCCCCATAAATCGGATTTAGGGGTGAAGTATTCCAGAGAAAATTGGAAAGAAATTTGCGAAAAATATTAATACAAACCTGGAGAAGATTTACGGCTTCGATATTCTCATATGTAATAATATACTTAGGTAATAATAACCAGAGTACTACACAAAATAAAATATCGGTAACTAAAAATATGTTGCCTGACGAGTTTATTATTTATTTACATCGAACAATGGATGTTTTCTTAATACGTTTTTATTCTAGGGATCGATGATTTTCATCTCTCACATGTTTGTACTCCATCTTCTGCGTTCACTTATGTTTCATCTGGAAGTTGCAATGCCCATTTTATTTGGTGTCGCTGTAACGCCAAAATAGCAGTGACTGCTTCGAATGATAACTGTCAAATACCGATAACGCTTTATTTTGAAAATTTTCTTCGTCCCAATTTAATGGGTGGATACATAAGTTTTAATTTTACATTCTCAGTAACATTCATTTTTTGTCAACTAAAAACATAATTTATAAGTTTGCATCATAGATTTTCTAGTTATTTCTGGATGTTGGTTATTACACCTCGTCGATGACTTACTTAATTATTCATCATCACCGCTTAACCCTTCGGCGTATTGATAAATAAATAAATGAATAAATAATTATGGATAACTTGCTCGGTTAAGAGTAAATTCTAGAAGCAACTGGAAGAAAATAAATAACTCTAAATTGATCTGATAATATCTTTATAGCTATGTCCATCGAGGGGAAATCAAATATCACGCTAGATGGAGAAGTAGGCGGTTGGTATTCTAGTTTTTAAAAGCAAATCTAAAATATCTCGGGGTAGGTACTTTTGAACCGACAGACATAAAAATGTAAATCTTGATAGCTACCGGTCTTTGATATCGGTTGAATCAATTGGCTGGTTGAAAATATAATCAAATAACGTATACATTTCAAGTCTTTTAATTTATTTACTATTTGAAGATATTTATTTATAATAAATTATATAACAATTACATTCACAATACACCTCTGCCCTCCGTTTTGATAGTGGTTAGTAGAGTGAGTGGATAGAATGTAATAATGTATCTTTGTGCACTTTTAGAAACGCCTCGACATTTGTCTTGAAAACAAATGTGACCATCAAAACATGTGACAGAAAAACATATCAATTTTCTGGGCGTCGCACTGCCATACTTATAAAGAGCCAGTATCTGTATCAACTAAATCAAATAATATTCATTTTTAAATATTTAATTATCTCAAATAAATATTAAGGAATTTTTAAGAGTAGATTGTATACAATTCAATACGATACTCGCTTATTGGGTTCGAATCTCATTCCAGGAAGTCGTCTTCTTCTTCTTCTTTTAAATGGGCAATCCCCCCTAAAAGAGTGATTTGTGCCATAAATCAAGTTATAACTTTATTTTATAGAAAGAAGTACAATAATATTATAGAATAGGAAATATTACATTACAAGTCAATACCATTGTCGTTCAAAAAATTTGCTATTATATAGATTAAATGTGGCGAGTTAAGGGAAAGAAGATGACACAAGTTAACCGGAAGTTGAAAATTACACATTGACGAGATTACCGTAAAAAAACCTGTGATCCGCAATGGACAGGCAAAAAAGACATAGTTAAGGGTTTCCTCCTCGGCACCACACTCACACATTGGAAAATCTATCAAATTCAATCTGAATAAATGTGAGGGTTACCTGGCAATGCCCAATTCTCATTCTAGAGATGTCCAATATTGTTATTTTGGAGACCTTCCTTTTGGAGAACCAGGGGGTGTGGGGAATAGATCTTTAGATTATTTTACCCTTATGATTATTCTGCAGTCCAGATATAATTCGTATGTTTTTTACCATATTAAGTCTGTTATACATCGGGATATGGAACTGATGAGGAAAAACTCCGGAAAGAGTGGCCTCCTTTGGCCAGTTTATCAGCACATTCATTTCCATGAATTCCCTTATGTGCAGGAATCCAAACGAGTGACACATGTTTATTGTTGCTGTACAAATTAAATAGACATCTTCTAACGGTATAGATTATCTCATTGTCTAGCCAAACTTTCATATCAGCAGAGTGGGATTCAAGAGCTGCTTGCGAGTCGGACCAGGAAGTCATCAAGTTAGTCCTATTTTCATAGCACACGTATTTAACTTAGTTCGAAAATAGTAAGAATATTGATGTGACATATATTCTGTGTACGTATCGCAAATTTAAAAAAAAAAAATGGACAGGGAGGTCGCTTACAATGTTGTAAATTATAATATTTAAATAAGATAATATAATAATATATAAATGTAACATTTTATATAATAATAGAATAAGTAGTTTCTTATTGAATACAATACCACTATCCCTCTTACACACGAGTACAGCACACAAAACTGTCAAAACATCACGTACTCCTACTGCCCCAAAATAGACACAATTGTCGAAAATTAATATTATTTAAAAATAATATAATTGCTTAAAGTAATTGAAATATAACAAAAACTTCTTAGCCTATTTTTTTTAAATAATGTAAAATCAATCATGTGTTTTCACAATTTACAATTAAAGCTTTGTCTCTCTTGAAACAAAAACAACTCTAAATACTTGCATATAGCACATAGATTTCTTTACACATAGAAAATATCATAGCTGTATCTAGATCTATTTTCCCTACAACGATGTGACAGAATGTAGTTTATTTATTTTATATGAATTGATTGTTGTTAGACCCTGCGGGCGGCCTTCGCAGTCGCGAGGTCAAGTATTTATCAAAAAAATAAGTTTCAAATTATATACTTCTCTGTTGGGGCAGCTGCGTTAGCCATAACACACAATATTTAATCCGTTTCCATTTTCTGAGAGTTCATGTTTTGTCATCGTTGTAGGTATAGTAGATAATGCACGTTTTCAAAAAATCTTTTTTGTAAGAAAAATAATAATTTTTAATTTTAAAAACAAAGATAACAACTATAAACACTTAATGTGTAAAGCGTCCCTGGGGTAAAAGAATGGCGCTATACAAATTATTCAAGATTATTATTAGAGCGGTTGGATGAGTTAAATCTTTGTATGCTTCCATACATAGTGACTAAACAAAGCATCACATTAAGTATTAATATGGAATGTTTCCGTAATGAATGGTCATCTTACAGCAGGAATATCTTCCAGTTGAGTGAATTGGAACCATATGTAGACAATTCTGTACAATGCGATATAACAGAAGTTACTTAAAGCGCGTTAGTATTTTAATCTTTTTTATTATTACAAAATTATTCTTTGGGTGTCGGGCTATCCCTCGCGGTAGCCCTGCACTTGAATCCGTTTCTGGATAAGTTGTAAAATTTATTTCCATTACAATTCCAGCTAATTCGCTTTCCTCTATTCGGGAACCGTGTGTGTATCTTTATCTCTTTCCAGCAACAACCGACTGCCGCCCCTAATTCAGAAATTCAAGCCATGCGATCGGAAATAACCTGAGTCGAAGACTGACTTCAAAAAACTTTCAATATCGCGAGCTAGACCGCGTGACCGATATTGTAACTTACGATTCTTATTGTGAAGTTGTAATTATTCAGAACAGACGGTCTGTGATATTTTAAATAAAAGGTAACATATAGGTTAGACAATTTGTCGCTAAAAATATTGTCGCTGTAGCACAGTTGGATAATGTACCTTCCCCGGTTTGGAAAGAGATCCAGGTTCGATTCCCGGTGGCGCAGCAATAATATTTTTCGATGAAATTGATTTTATATGTATATCTTTCTAATTAATATATTTAATTCATATTTACAAATCTTATATTAAAGAAGGGATGTAAATAACCAGATTAGAATAAAAATGAATTCTTTGAATCAACTCACAAAAGTATAGCAATATTATAAAATCACTAAATATTCAATGATAGATAGCCATCGTTTACAAAATAAAAACATTATTTTCATTTGATACTCGTAAGAATTGTCACAGGGTGGTTCCAAGAATGTTTTGTGTGATATAATTTGCGAAGATTTGATAAAATAAAGCTAGTAAAATCAAGTTGCAAGTCAGGTTGCCTATTGATGCAAAGACGTCTCGTGATATCTAGAAATTCACAATGTATGTTACTTTCAATTTCCAACAAATATTGATAATACTGCTATTCACCTTTCCGTGTGGAGTTGAATTCTGGACCCTGATCAAATGGACGGAAAATTGACACCTCCAAAATATTAATGAACAAATTGTTGACTCGCGATGTTTCTGAAATCATTGATCCAATTTGTACATCCCTCCCTTCTGCTGAAGTAAATGCAGCCCTTGTATAAGTTACGCCTCGAACAAAACCGGCAGCATTGTGTTAAATCACTAACTGATTTGTCGTACCGTTACGTTAACTAATTATATAAACTGACCTGTCCGTGTACAATGACTACAGTCCATTATTATAAAAATAATAATTCTAGAGCTTGTTGCACGGCATTTTACAACCCAATACTATCAAGACTAGCGGTTCACAATGTAGTCCCGATACCGACGCTGATGTATGGAAATGAGGCCTGGAGCTGGCAGAAAAGGAACGAAAGTAAACTGAATGCAGTGGAAATGAGATCACTTTGGCATATGACATGACAGATTAAAGAATGAAGAAATAAGAAAAGAATGTAAAGCTGATCTTAGTATAGTAAGTAAGATTAAGAAAGAATCACTTAGATGATTTGGTCATATAGAACGGATGAATGAGGAAAGAATGGTAAGAAAGACATGACGCAAGTTTTGATGGTACCAGAAGTAGAGGACATCCGCGGAAGTCTTGGCACGACCAGGTAAACCAAATACTGGAGGATGGTCCCGTTAGAAGTCTCAATAATCGGCGAGCTTGTGTGAGAAGATGTATGAATGTGGATGAGGCGAGAATGTGTGTCAGGACAGAAGAGTGTGGCGCTCTGTCTTCTCTGCCTACCCCTGCGGAGAAACGGTGTGATGGTAAGTAGGCAAGTAAGTAAGTACCGAATACAGCATTACGTCGTAAAACTTACGACATTTTGCCATAAAAATATATAAAGAAAAATGTGAAACATTTACCGTATTTATAAATAAAAAGTATGATAATATTTCATGACTAAAATTGAGAGTACTAGATTGCCCCCTTCCCCCTGTCCCTGCCCCTACATATATTCTCTCGACGAAATTTCTTTCAAAATGATGTCATTCGTCACTTTTTAGATGGAAAAATGAAATATTATAAATAAATTCAGTGTATGTGAAATCAAGACCTCGTAAAAATAACGACGTCAGTGCTCCCTGAAAAGACTCATGAATAAATTTATTGTGCTGTAGGGTTAGGTTAGGTGGCCTTGTAGCTGGTGTTTGACATTTACCAAGCAGTGACTGAATATTACATACACGTATATGAATTGCGAACGGTTGGAGTCAGGGGATGAAGACAGTCATCATCAGGAATGTGGCAGCAGGATTTGTAACGTGTAATAAAAAATTATCGGCAACCCTTCGTCAGAATTATTCACCCGAAGTGGAATTATATTGCCGATAAGTAATATGCCGATGATATTTGCATGGAAGAGGAAAAATGAATGCTCCAGTGGCGTCACCAAATAAAATAATAGTTCATATTTTTATGGAGAATAGATTAGTATTGTGAAGTTGCAGTTTTACAGAACATAGTTCTGTGATATTTTAATACAAATTAAAATGTATCAATTATAAAGTTATACAGATAAAATCAATTTATCGAAAAAATATTTTTATTGCAACCCGGACTCGAACCAGAAAAATTTGTCCGTTAACTTACTATGTTGACGTGATGCACATATGATTGTATTAAACTATTATAAACATTATATTAAGCTTCTAGAACCATATATTTTAAATAATACTCCCTTTCATTCCTCAGCCCCCGCGTTCTTACACTACTCTCCCATGCAAATACTACATCACTGCCTCGCGTTTGGATGCCACTTCCACGATAAAGTCTGTTTTTAAAGGGGACTAACGTTCAGACGACAGCTGCAAAATCTTGTTGACATAATATATTTTCTCACGTATCATTTGACATATCATTTATAGGGTAGCGTGCTAAGGAGTTACAAAAGTACATTTTCATTGATAGTTTTGTTTTTAAATATGACATTAATCTTGAATGCCGCGCACATGATTAACGTCTTACCTACCTTCAAAAATATATTTCTTACGTGACGAACCTACTTCCACAATGTTATTGTCATTCTTCTTATTATATGTCTGGTATTGCACGAGGCTTAATAATTAAATGACGCCGACCCGGCAGATGGTACGGATGGACCAGGATGATGTGGATTTTTGAACATACTTCAGATAGATGTAGAATGTTTAATCCTCAAGACAGATCATTTATTTTTATCTGAAGACTCTTCGATAAATTTTAATACTTCCGTTTGTCGTTTAACCCCACAATTTCAATTAAAAATATTTTAATACTGCTGACAATTCGACTATAAATCTTGGCCGTAAGTATACTTAAAATGCGAAAAAATTAAAATAAAATATATTTAATAACCTCCCCCTCCTATACCCTCATCCTTAGTAAGCCCTTTATTATTAACCGCATTTAATATTAATTTGTACGCGCAACAATGAAATAAGCGAATCCGATCTATTAAAACCACAAGTCGAAACAACTGAATGATGAGGTTAACGATTATCGATAGCACAATCGACATGCACGGATTTGTCGCTTCCCGAATTCTTTAAAAGGAGAGTAGGGTAGCGCCTAACGAACCCTTATCCTCGAAGCACAGAGTCTTACGGTGATTGATACCTGCTTATGGGGGTCATCGGTTCACATCTCGTCGGATAGAAGACCAGTAGAAATAATCGAAATATATCAATACTCGGTTTAATTGATAATTTTTCAAGTACATATTTTACAAAAAAATATATCCATAAAACATAATTTTTTAAAAATTTTAATTAAGCTTGCATGAAACGATGTATGAATGTGGATGTGGCGAGAATTGTGTGTCAGGATAGAAGAGTGTGGCGCTTTATCCTCTCTGCCTACCCCCGCACGGATACGGCGTGATGTTAAGTTAGTTTAGCAATTTTTCAGAAAATCACCTCAAGAGGGCGACTTTAAATATCTAAATTATTCAAGTGTTGGGTAGTACGAGTATGTTACATTTGTAAATTGTTTACTATTAAACTATTAGAAATTTCACAACTATTGTTGTTGTCACGGTGCACCAGGCTCAGACACTCCACACTTGACGATGGTGAACAGGCGTGATGGGAAGTGCGTCATGGGAATTCAACTGAGCGGAGTAAACATGCACCTCGTGACTAAATCTGCTGCATATAGTCGTGTCGTCCTCAGTTACCATTATCACCAGTACATAGGACGAGGTATGACTTCTTTGCGTTTCGTCCTAGTCCCTTCGTAGGAGAGTGTCTTCACTACTAAGCCCTTTGATGGCTGTCTTGTACCCACTGGTGTCTGTCCTTCCTTAAATAACATATTTTATTATTATTTTTAATTATTAACTTTGTTTTATTAACCACTTAATGAATTGAAATACATCTACCGGTTTCGAAAAATATCATTTTCTCCTTCGGGATGTTAATAACTAATCAAAAACATATGTTATTGTTACTTTAACAAAATCAGAATTATTTACAAAATAAATTTAATACCTAACTTAAATTATTGAAAAAAAAAAATTCTAGTAATTTTGTATCATCAAGTAACAATTAAAATCTTCTAAATTCAAATCTTTGTTCGTTTTGCTTATACATTGTCTCAAACTAAAGTATAAATTTAAATTCTTCTTCTTATATTTGTTTTTGTTTTATATTAATTATAGAATTCGCGTTACTTTAGCATTGTGTGCGGAACCAATAAAAGAAGTTGCAAACTTCTATAACGGTTCCGGGAAAGGGTGGGTCCCCCCCCCCACCCACCTTTAAGACAAAAGTGAACGAGTCATGACTGACATGCCGGGAATGAAAATGGTGGTGTTCCATTCCATCTCCACAAGTCCCGAACCCGGTTCCGGTCCTAGAATAATCTCCTTTTCTGGAGTGTCACTTTGACGCATAATGTGGCCAAAGAATTGGAGCAGTGTTTTGTTCACTGTTGTGTATTAGATGCAGCTTGCCGTGGTTAGATTTGTTGCGGATCGAAGCATTGGCGCGTCGTGCTGTCCGCAGTTTGACGCTAACTTGACTTAAAAATAAATCAATAATTAGTTACATACTACCCACTTTTTAGTTTACTTAGTTAATTGTAGAGGTTTGTAATAGGACCGTATTTCATTATGTAAGTTTTTACCAAACTTTCTAGAAATGTTTTTCTTACCATTTTCTCCCGATTCACCCGTTCCATATGACCAAACTGCCCAGTGTTCCAGTTCCATATAAATGAAGTATATATTTTTGCATTTACGTCTAATTTGTTAATTTTTGATTATTTTTACAACCGTAAATGATATCGCACATTTATTACTATAAGGCTCCTTTCATTCGGTCATTGCCATCTCTAGGATTCACTTTACATAGAAATATTATAAACAATATTAATATTATAAATTCTTAAAAAGTTTAAAATTACATAGGTTAGAAATCTCTTTTTCTGTATATATTACTCGTACATACATCAGAATTACTCAATATGTTATATTCCGCTTGCTTGAGTTTCATGGTTCATCGTCCACAAACCCCTCGCAGATGAAGCCTGTTATATGGCGTAGAAAATTAAAATCTTTTTGCAAAATTTCACTCAGCATAATTCGGGAGATAACATTTTCTTATTGAAATTTTAGTATAAAATCTATTCACAATACGTTATCTATTTTATAAAACAAGGTTTGAATTGTTTTTTTTATCTTCAGTGTTTTTTAAAAGTAGATTAATTTATTTTATTTTCATTTCATATGAAAATATGATATCAAATACTATTCGAGAGTCATCTAAATTCCGTGATCAGATCGAATCAATATGTGTTCATCATCATCATTATCATTAGCCATTGTAAATCTGCTGCCGGATGAAGGCTTCTCCATGATTTTGCCACTCTTTTCATCCTCCGTCACTTTCACAGCTCCGATAATGTTGTCTAATCATCGAGGGTCCTCTAGATCACTTTTTGTCTCGTGGATACCGTTTAATAATTATCTTAGTCTATCAATTATTATATGGAGCATAATGGTATCATGTAATCATGACATAAAGGTTGCACGAGCTTGCTCAATGCGGCATTTGATTTCAACAGAAGGATCCCATCTTTCATTTATATTGCAACCCAGGTATATAATTATTTGTATCTTCTCCAATTTTGTTCCAGCAATTTAAAGACTTGCATTGTCAGTTGCGTTATGTTTGGTAATGAGTATATATTTTGTTTTAATTGAATTAAGTTCTAACCCAAAAGTATCATCCTCGGTTCATCAGAAGTTGCTAATCCTCAACGTTACTTGCTAGATGTGCCGTGTCACGTGTCATCTGCATAACGCAGGTTGTTCAAAATCTTCCCATTTATAACAAGTCCTTGAGTAGCTTCTTGAAGAGCTTCATTCAATAGAAGTTGAACAGCAGGGGTGAGAAAATACACGCCTCTCTTTATTTCTATTTCGTCTGTTAGACATTGTTCTACTCTTACTGTTCCAGTAAGGATTACCTTTTGACATCTTTCATCTTGGTTTAACCCATGTCTTTCTTTTTGTGTCTTCTGTTATTTTCGAGTACACTTCTTCCCCTACTGCGCTGTGTCGTACGAAGCTTCGTAGGTAGAATTAGCTTAGTATTCAGAGTTAAAGTTTGACTACCGACTCAAAAAATTAGAAGAATGCACTAATCAAAGATCTTTCTCTGAAGATAAATTGGTAGTCCAACGCGAGGGTAATCTTGAACTATTATTTTAAAATCACCGGTGCGATGCTACAAAGCTTTGAGAGTGCACGGGTAATACGGGCCCCATATGACACGAAATATTTTCTTATAATGGAAGTAGGTGTGTCTACAGGGTGTCTCAGAGATGTAGTTAAAACAGAGCATTCGCTTAGGCTACATCACTAGTAATCTATTAAGTGTTTAAAGGTTAACCGAAATTTGAACTATTATGATTTTCAGCAAAAATGTTAAAATAACTTTTTTTTAATCAGTCGTAAACAAATATCTGGTAGCTAATGTGGTGGTTACATTAATACATCATACGTACGCTATATTTCATCATGATTTATGGCACAGCGCTCAGTTTTGTTAAGACAAGTTGAAAATTTCTCGAAAATCACACAAGTTTAAATAACTTTTAATATTTTTGGTAAATAAATTGCTAGTGATGTCCTCTAACCGTAGGTTTCGTTTGTACTACTATCTCTGGGACACTCTGTATATCTTCATGGTTACTGTCCGTGATTAATTACATCCTGAGTAAGTGCACTTAGACACTTATTGTTTCCGATTGATAGGGGTATAATCACAAAATTGCACCTACAAGTACGATCATTTTACAGTAAATGATTTGAAAATTCTGAAAAATTATTTAAAAATCACAAATCGGGTTTAAATTTGAAAAGTGGTATAAACTTTACAACTAATTTTAATATTCCGGAATTTTTTAATTTATCTTTTGAATTTATGAGACCTTTCCTAATATTATTTATTACCCGTGTAAAATGCAATCAAATTTTTGGTGGTAGGTGTTTGGAAGTTCGATAATATTTTTCCTTAATTTATTATTGAAAAGTGTATCAATTAATTTTGTATTTTTTATTAATTTTTACTTGTTCTGTTATTTTATTTATAACAAAATTAAATTTTGCATTAAATATTTTATATAATAAATATATATATACATTTTTAATTTTAATTTTATTTATTTGTGAGAAACAAACAGTACAAATATTTAATAACTCATGACATAATACATAATATAAAAATAAGACCAGTGAAGCTATATATTATACTCGTTATTAAATGTTATGTTAACTGTTAGAAAGCTCATCAATTGAAGTCTATGATTGAGAGGATGTATGATAGTGGAAGAATGAAGAGCCGTATGCCAGAACAATAGAGTTTGGCATTCTATCATCTCTGATTTCTACTGCGGAGATACGGTGTAACATACATTTGTAATGTTAACATGTCGTCAACTAGTAAAATATATATATTCTTAAAGTTATCCTACCTCTACCGATCTCTGAAGTATTGTGTTGGGTGATGCTAACTAAATATACATTCTCCGCGGCTGCTTAGGTAGGTAGGTTATACTTTATACTGGGTGAACTATACTATACTACATTACCGACCCCCGTTCACACGACACGTGACCTCTTGTTACTGAAGAGGGTATTATATTTATCATTGCTTTGTTAACGTATTGAGTTTTATTTAAATAATAGGAAAAAAAACAATTTTCTCGTCACTTATGAAGGGTTGGTTACAGCGAACATGATCACAGTAAAACATCACGTTCCTCTAAATAAAATATCGCGCCAAACCCAAGCCTCGGTAAAATTCATGTAATAAATAATAATATTTACAAAAACCAAAACATAAAGTGTTATTAAAATGGCCCCTAGCAATAAAACGTTTGACTAATGTTCGCCTTTCTTGAAAGAAAGCGCAATAAGAAAAATTTATATCGCCTTAACTTTTATCAATCCCAGATATCTGCTTTATTTATCACTTTTTTGGCCGTGCACGGTGAGCGGCCGCATTTTCTTAAATAATAAATACAATTTTAAAAGCGTTTTATCAGGCTTAACCTAAAAAATGTCTACAATACTTTGTTTTGCTTGTAAAATCCAGAGACATCTTTGAACAGGCGGGCGACTTAAAAACCAGTAGCGCGTCCCGCGCGGAAACCAAGGGGGACGGCGCTATTTCTGTAATCGGTTTAGCCGCGCGTGCGAAGGAGACAAAGCCGTTAGGTACAAATTTCAGGGTTCTGACATTTCCGAGCGCCCAGTAGAGATCTGGGCATCGCAGCGCTCGTTCTGTCGGGGGCTCGCGACATTCACGCGTCACATTTACGTGAGATATTCGTGGTTTGTGTTTCAACGTTGTATGTAAACATTTTAATGTGTACAATTTTGTGTTTTAAACGAACAAAATCGACTTTATGTGTGGTGTGTGTCGCAAAATTTTCGCGATGTTCTAAATTGTTCAAATTTTGACAGATGAACGCCGATCAGTTTGCCGCATTTTCCTCCGGGAGAAAAATGAATTGTTAAGAAAATTAGTGGTTTTAAGTGCTCATATTAAAAACACGAATAAACATTATTTATTTAATATAATTTCGTTCATCGGTGCATCATTTTAATGTCTAATTGTAATATTGTTGTGAAAATACTTGAGTTTTATTTACGTTTTCCTATTCATTACTATTAATTACACGGTAGTGATGTATGGAATTTAATGTTTTGAGGACCATTATATTTTTGAGAAGGTATACTTTACAAACATTCATGAATTTTATTTACAATTATAAAAGTATATTATTTGTGCCTAAGTGTTATCCCTAATCTGTTGAACACGAGTGCCGAGTTATTCGAGGATTCTCGGTTTTCAAAAATTGAGGTGAGTTTTAAAAAATATTTTAAGTTGGTAACTAACATTTGTGCCTTTTATCTACAGGGGTAGGCAGAAATAACAACATGATGGACTGTTGTATATTCTTGACACATCAATATTGCTTCGTTCATGTTCATACATCTTCTCAATTATTGAAGCTTTTTCCAAAAATATTCTTATTTGTTAAAATTCTTAAATATTAATTTTACAACAAATAATATTTTTTTAAAAAACCAAAGGAATGGTAAAACAGACTTAACGCTGTGGAAACGGGATCGTTAAGAACTAATTCCATAAATAAGCGCGTAAGGAAAAAAATTTCAAGTGAGATTAGCTTAAAAGAAAAAAGGGTTTCTGAGATTGTTGTGAAAGAAACAACGATGTATGGCGCCCTATTTTCTCCTATATCCTACCTCGTAATATATTTTTTACTAACATTTAATTTAGGTCACTTTGTAATACACCAGACAGGTTTCAATTGATTTAATTTTTATTTTAAATATAAGAGTAGTACATAACGTTGAACAGTTTGTGTTTGTTGCGTGTGTGCACATCTTAGTATGTTTTTCTCTGAATCAGTCAATGCTTGTCTGTTTTGGTAAGTGGTTATATTATTAGTATGTAATTGGTATGTTTTGAGACATTATTGTATTGTGTTAATGCTTTTCATGTCTTTTGTATTCAATGTTCTGTCTTTTATCTGCCATTAGCAATCTATATACGAGTTTTAATATTAAGCTGGCGTTGTGTATATATATTTTGTATTTACATATGTATATATTAAGAGAATTGATTGTTACGCGGACTAGGTAACTGCCCGTTCTGATAGCTTTCAACACGGAAATGAACGCAAACAATAACGTTACTATATAATTATCAAATACACTAAGATGAAAATGAAAAAAATAATCTGACATTCCTTTTGTTCTGAAGTTTAATTAATTATCGTGTACTACCGCGATATTTAAACTACGTACTTTCGTTCTGGACAAATATATTTAAAATATGCTAGAAATTTATGAAAAGATCAACTTAAAAATAAAATATGAATTTCTTTAATATCGGTGGCATACAATAGGTTCAGTTTTTATCTGTATATTTACAATGTTACGCACTTATACCATGCACCAGATATATCCCAGAAATGTGTTAAAAGACCGAGTGTATGCGTCTGTGAATATATTTAAGTAAATTCTTGTACACGTAAAGTACAAGAGACTCTTTGAAGTGAGAAACGAATAAATTAACATTTTTTTCATTATGAACTGTCCTATATATTATTACTAACGGTCCGTACCCAGCGTTACTCCAGATCGTTATTTATGCCAAAGCCGAGGGTAGGAAAGGGATAGGGGGTGGTGGGAGAGTAGTGACTCGTTTTGCGCAGGCCCTAAAGAGTAACGATGTATGCAAAATTTTGTCTAGGCAGAAAAAAAGTTAGTCAAAAGTTAATTATATTTTCCTCAAGGTCATAGAGTGCAACAGAGCAAAATTTTGAATTGATGATATTCAATATAATGTACATTTGTATCGGTGGAAGGGGATGGAGTATCTAGGGGAGGGGTGGGTGGGCATAAATAATAACTAATTTAATCATAATGTGGCCTAAGTCAAGAAAGTAAAATTGTGAGTTTATTAATTATTTCGCGTCACATTGTTTTAAATTAATATAATATGATGCAAATTGTAACAATTGTGAAAAATTTGAAGCGTTGTATTCAGTGTATTGTTGCAACGTTCAACGCTATTCCGCTAGTGATTATTTTTATAATGAAGGAATTCAGTTCAACTTTAAATTTTTTATTTATTTATAAGCTACATGCAACATTTATATGTCGAAATAAATTATAAATCAAGTAGACTAAATAAATTTTGAAACATTGTGTAGTGTTATATAAAAATATTTTTTAATACATTCAAACGCAAACCTTTCAATATATTGAAACGAAAGAAGTACGATTTATATTTGTATACATTCAATGTAGAGAGACACGCGTGTGTATTTATAGGTGTCTTATGATTTATTTTCTTTTTGAAAAACATACTTATTTAATTAAATCAATATTTAACTTTAATTATTTGCATAAATCAATAATGAACCTTTTTATAAACACATATTATATGATAGGTTCATGGCTAGTTAATGTGTAACAATAAAAAACGTCAATTGTGATGAATTCATACTTGAATGTGAGAAAACCAATTTGTCCTTATAAATATTGTTAAGTTGTCTCTTATAGGCGGGAGTATGAGATCATTGTATTATGGTACATAATTACCGGGTGGTCTCGTGAAGGATTCGCCACAAGTGTGATCGCCAAGTGGACACCATGTGTGCGCTGATGACCGATAAAGCCCACCGTCACCGAGTGTTGTCAAACGGTTCATAAAAGTCACCGTAATAATACGATACTAAAATATAACATGAAAATACATTCACACACCATCACGCGGCTTCTGCGCAGGGTAGGCAGAGAATAGTGTATGACTCCACAGTCTTCTGTCCTGACACATAATTTACAATCTCCTTGTGCACGCTGATCGATCGTTGTGACTCGTTAAAAGACCGTGATCAAGTATTTGGTTTAGTCGATCACCTTGAGACTTCTGTGGATCCTCGATGTTGGATGGCATCAACACATCAACACTCGCTTCGTAGCCGTATCTCTCTTAGCATTCTCTGTTCGTTCATTCATTCTGCATACATGACCAAACCGACTACATCTAGATTAAATAACTTTTGTATTCACTATGAATTGGTTAATTATTTTCTCTATTATAAATGAAATCAGCATTACAGGTGTAAAACTGTATTGCTTAATATCGTGACTGTTTAGTTTCCACATTATGGTATGAAAACGCTAAAATGTAAATGCTAAAAGAACGAAAATTCGTGATGTACTTCCCCTTGTCTCCCCCCGGCTGAGCAATATAATCATTTATATACTTATAACGCACGCATTTCTTAGTATCCGTCAAGTAGCAAAATGCCCATACAAGATGTATATTTAAAAAAGTACATAATATGTTTTTCAATGTGCTGTGTAAATTGAATGCTCCAAATCCGGCAGGCGCTGTCGACTTTACATTCAAACAAGAAATTGAAACATTTCTGCTTACTTAAATGTACGTAAAATTCTCACGGATGCTATCTCATTGTCTACATCTATCGCTGGTTCTGTTTTCACCTTAATTATTTTCTTGTATGGTTTTAAAAATGTAAAAAATTCTTCACTGTCCAAGCTGTTGCAACCGAGCGCGTGGAGGCAGTTGGGCAGAGTCAAAGGTAAATAAACCCTTTTTTCCTCAGGTAGAGATATCTTTAAAAATTTCCCAATTTTGGGATGACTCCATACTCTTTCGCACTATTGAACCCAACAGATGTTTCAAACTGAAAAAATCTACAAAAACGAAGAATAAAATCCAACCCTTTTGCGAACTACCCTTCGCTCTCCCATACTGTATAACCACTGCATTCAATTTCATTAAGTATTTACATATCGTGCACTGTAAATCATGTTATAAAATACAATCGTAACCCTGTTATAAATGACACGTGAGCACGCACGGTGGGCCGATCACATTTCCACCACATTCAGTCAACATTCATTCTTCGGGGCCATCGGATCCGCCGCTCGCTCCTCATCCCTTATCGCTCACCTTTGACCGCCGCGATTGACCCGTACTCTCCACCCCCCGAAGTAAATATCACACCCTGCGAGTGATGTACTTATTAGCTGTTGACACTGTGAGGGATGACACCCGAGCGGGCGAACTTTGTTATACAAAATTTCTTATACGGGTGGCACTCTATTGTATAATATTTTCTCCGTAAAAAACGTAGCGCGATTGATGGAGCAATTTTATTGAAATTCTTTACAACGTATTTGTTTGCGTTTGGAATTTACAACAGCTATATCTTCTTTCATATTACATTTTTTTCAAATGTATGGTTGTGTTAACGTTAATACTTCATCACATATTATACGAGTATTGGCAATAAAGATGTTTTAAAATTGAAATAGGTCAACATTTGTCCCGGTATCAACAAAATATTTTTTCAATGGATAGATTTGTTTTGTATATCTTTCTAGTTGAATAATTTAATTTAACTATGTTTTTGAAAATGCAACTTCACAATAAAATTGTGTTCTCCTTAATATTATATTATATTGCGATTTAAAGTAAGTTTTTGTTTTCATTGTGATAAAAGTGTAACAAAAATAGTAATTATTTTTCATTACGGGTATACAAATTGAACTTTAAGAACTCTTGAGAACAATTTAAAAATTTCATGAAGTTTCTATAATTTTTTTTTTTAACTGAAAAATACCCGTAATTCGCTCTTTACTGTGACCTTAGAACCATTCGCCTCGCATCGTATATATATTGACACGTAAATTATATACAAGTTTTATCTCAAATTATTAAGTGGTCGCTTATAATACTATATTAATAATAATTAAAAATTGTTTACGATGCACATATGTGAATTTTTGGTATTAACAATAACACTTCCCAATTCGGGGTTTCCCTGTTTCGCTAGACTCTAATCTGTGTTAAAGTAAACAGATCAGCCGACCAGCGTATTAAGATCGGACTACACTTATTTAACCATCGCTCGGTAAAACCATTTTTAATTCAGTCCAAAACTAAACCTTAGCAAAAATACAAAATCACGAATATGTAGAGCATACTTGGGAAATGTCATTTATTGGGCGAAAATTTACATCTTTGTTAAGTTTTCTATTAGTGAAAGATTTCTAATCTGTATTGTATACTTTCGGGGATACAACACGTAAAAGCGTCTGTAAAATGTGGTAGTTGCTCTCGATGCCGGTATGTGGATGGATTGTCTTTGTCTTATACCGGGGGTGGGATATGTAATATAACTACCAGCCCGGTACTGCTAGTGATAATTAAATCATTTATCACATCAACTGACAATCTCGATACAGTCAGCGTGACGCGACGGCTGTACGGGAATTGGACACATTTTGTTTATTAGCATTGCAAATCGATACCGTTTTAACTCTTTCCTAAACCAGAAACAAAAATTACGGAATATTAATTGAATTAAAATGTAAATCTTAAAAATAGACGCCTTAACTCATCCACCTACCGTATAGTTTTAGAATTGATGATTCTTTTAAACGCAGCTACAAATAGTTGATACTGCTTTCCATTTATTTATTAATTAAAAACACTTTTTTCAATAGAACAAGGAGGCCGATGGATTAATAGACTTTTGCACGATCAACATTACAAATTATTATAGATAGTGTTTTGATATAAATTAAATTAATCAACTTTAAAGATATATGGAAAAATATATATTTATCCAAAAAATATTTATCGCTGTAGCAATTAATTTTTTTCTGCATATCTTTCTAGTTGATTAATTAAATTTATATTAAAAATACCACAGAACTGTGTGTTGAAAATGCAACTTCACAACAAAATGTGTTCTTAAAAAAAATAGTCTTTTACATAATCGTTTAAAATTAGTCCTTGAAGAGCGCGAAGGATATACAATGTTCCAAAAACGCAATAATACGTACATTTTTTTACATAGCCAGGACATAAACCGCATTATTTAGAAGCAGGCCTTAAATAATTGCGGTCTAAGCTGCGAGACAAGGAATATTATTTAAATAATTTTAAGAATATGCGTTATTGACTATTTATTTACTTGAATTAAATGGTAGAGTTGGTTTATTCTGTGCTAAACACTTTTTTTTGATATTTCGCATTTCATAAAATGACCGCATCTCCAAGAAATGAAATGATACTTCATCGAATGTAATGTATCAGTTTTCTTTCAAATTTTCTTACGCATGATTCACAGAAGGACATTAGGATGTTAGATTTATCTATAATATTAATAGTATTCTGTTAAAACTGACGTTATATTGAAATAAGGATCAATAAGTATTATTGTCAATAATGTTGATGGAGCGGAGGCGGCTTTAGAATAACGGATAATATTTAGATGAGCCGCTAACCCAAGTATAATACACAGGTCATAGGTCGGGCAAGTGTTGCGCACTTTAGCATTATTAATTTTATCTGACAGTTTGATGTGAATATCTCCACTTCTCTACTTAATAATAAAAGTCGACATGGACAATTGGTGCGGTGTTCATTAGGCTCCAGGAAGTGTCTGGCGCCAAACGCATCAAGTTCGCAAACGTAAACAAATTATAGATATATATTTGAATGGAAAGATATGATAGTATGGGTAATTACAGGGCTTACGACCTGTCTTAAGTGATCACACCATTCTCACTCATTAATCAATTAATCTATCAAAGTTTTGGAAGTTTTATATATGTTACTATCTGGAAACACTTCGAGTACAACTACACTATGGCTGTCTGTGAGCTAAATTTGATATTATTTTCCCTGAAACAGCATAGATGTCACTAATGAGAATCTTAATTATTTTTGAAATTATTTAAAGCAAAATTCTTTATCTGTAAATGTTTTTAACACTCATTTATTATACTAGAATACGCCTGAAAAATCAATTTTTATATATTTTATTATTTTGAGCAGTATATTATTAGCAATATTTGAATATGTCCAAGAAATTACCCATACTTCCATATCTTTCCATTAAACTATAATAAAATTAGCTTTCTATAAAATATCTATAATTTGTTTAATAACAGTGCCTTTGAATGTAAAAATCTAGTAATTGTGTGTTTTTGGACGTATTAAAATATTGCTAAACAATTAGTGTTATCTTGTGGACAGAACGTACAAATTTACTTATTGCATCGATAAAATTTTACTTCCGCGGTGATCGTGGGGGTAAGCAGATACAATGACCGATAAAACATTTATCTTCTGATCACTTCCCTTATCTTTCTCGGAGACACTAGCTTATGACGGGACTCAATCCATGAGAAGCAGCCGATTTTAGGCAAGATTTTAAATCCAGGCTTCATAAAAGTATATTTAAAATATAACTAAATCACCCCAAATGATCGTAATGGTAGTGATATAAAAGAACGCCACATATTAACACCTTGATACGTCAAGAGTTAGCAAAAGGCTACAAACTTTTCACGTCTACCACATCCAAATATCTTTTTACCAATTCATAGATCATACAGTATAACTAACTTTTGTTTGAACCCGCTAGGTTTTTCTATTTTAAGTTTCACATATTGATTTAACAATCGTTATAAATGCCTTTTCTATAAACAATCTAGACAAACTATTAAAATACTGTTGACTTCGTATAATTATTTTTGTCTGAATCGTAAATTGACACACATATGTATGTATTGCATTCACTTAGTAGTGAGTGCTAATCCAACCGCGGTGCAAAAAAGGAATGTGGATGCCGCTTCAAGCAATGTTAGGATAATAAACCCGATTCCACTAAACTCCAATTACTACTTTATTATATTGCGTTTTTTGTAGCCGGCAGAAACACGTGCCATTGTCAAGGCTTTACTTCAAAAAGTCACGAAAACAACGTTATTAAATTATTTTCAGTAATATTTATAAAATGGTACTATATATTTGTTATCCAGTTTGAAAAGAGTACCTTATAATATTTAAAACTGGTTTCATATCAAAATTTTAAAATTATGCTTTAAACAAGCTTAACATTTTGCATATAATTTGGAATACGGGAGAAAATGTATAGGCTGATAGCATTTGTATATATGTTGATTATCATTAATTTTTCAATTAGAAGATTACCGAAGTATTGACCTCCTTCCCCAGGTTCCCACGTTATAGTAGCGAGATTGACTTTTGGGATACTTTACTGATCTGTATTGTACAAGATTTGCGTTTGTTTTTCTTACTAAATATTATATTTTACTTTTTGAGTAATCATTTGACTTTATATATTACATTCATGTTACAACAATTTACAAACAAACCGCATTAAGAGTAATTTCATATTTCCCGGCGCACGGATAGAGCTCCAATCCAATTTGTCACAATGGAAGCGGTTTACCGACATACCAAATAAGAATGTCAATAAAAATAAAATAAGTGTTCCTAATCTCAACCGTGTCATAAGCATTTAAAAAGATTGTAATTGTAATTATGTTATTATTATTATTGAAATATTTTATTGATTCCAAATTATATATTATATATAAAAAAAGGTCATCGAACTTGGAGCGCTCAGACTATTATTAGTTACATGCTTAAGGACCTGAATTAAAGATAGATAGGAAGGGTCAATTTCGCTAATATTACTTAAAGCTTTACATTATTTTGTAAAAATCTCATAAAATAATATTTTCCGTAACGGTACATAAAATATAGGGTTGTTGTCGGTGGTGCGGCGTGATTATTGGTATTACGTTAAATATTGTATTGCAATACCGTATTGAAGGGTGGGTGTGTCATTAGTGTAACATTTTAACATTAGTATTTTACCTTTCATGATATTAAAACACGTGACATATTTTTTATAGGTAGGATATTTATTATAATTATATATTATAGTATTGTTAGGAAAAAATATTACTTTCTGTCATTTTTATAATTTCCTTCCGAGATATGAATGAATGTATTCCAGAATACAGGTGTCGGCTCATGAATGTGCTTATTTCCAAGAAGGCACCCAGTTCTTGTGGAATCCGGTTAATTGTCGAGCACGGCGTGTGCACTGCACTGCCACCCGCCATCCGCCACCCGCCACCCGCCACCCGCCCGCTTACTTATTATTAAATGACACCGAAGCATTCTGGAAATACATTGCAAGCGTTAAATGCGAAAGCCTCGTTGAAGCTGCCGTGTCTATAAATACCCGCAGGCCTTGAGAATATGTTCGCAAACAAATTAAAAATTATTTTTTTTCATCATTTATTATATTTATTTTAATTTTCTACCGCTTGAGTCCTCCCTTAATTAGACAAAAAAATGATCGTGATGTGTGCAGTGTGCAGTGTGCAGTATTCACGAATCGTCTCAACTTTCACACATCGACTGAATGTTGAACAATTGTAGCAACCTCATTTTTTCTGAATATTCAGCGTAGAATATAAAATGATTGTAAAATTTGACCTACTGCATTCGCGGAAGTAAACTTTGTCATCCGTACGGCTGTAACATACTATGACATCGCGAGATCGCGAGGTAGGCAGAGAGGTTAGAACGCCAATTAACCTCTCTCTCTGAGCACTGTCCTGAAATATAATTCTCGCCTCATTCACATTTAGACGTCTTCTCGTGTGCGATAGTCGATCGCTGAGGCTTAGAACCCTTCAAACAGTACGCCAAGTCTTCCGTGGACGTCTTCTGGCGCCATTAACACTCCTCATTCATTCGTTCCACACAATCAAACTATCTAAGCGATTCTTTCTTAATCCTAACCTTTATGCTGAGATCAGCGTGCGTATCATCATGATATCAAATGAAATGAAATCATAAATGAATATGAAATCTTTTCTAAATATTCATTCGCTTTATGTCATCCAAATCTTTGGATGACACAAAGTGGACGAAGACCGCAAATATTACGTCAGATTCGTTAAAATTGAGAATTAAGTCCGATGACCAAAATGAAATAATTTTAATTAAAAAAAAAAATTATAGTATTAAGCAACTAAAATATATTTTTTAAAAGAATTATGCAACTAAAATTAAAATAGTTTAATTGTAATATTTTGCTTATTTAATCGAGTGGTCGATAGATCGAATCCTACTAGAGTGCGATTCGTCCAGTCCTATTTTCCGAACAAAAGCCATTTGTTTTAACAGGGGTGTAGTAAAAACATAATAATTTGCTTATAAATCGAGTCAGAATGGCCGCCCTTCTACAGCAAAGATCGGTGGTTCGAATCCTACTAGTATCTGGTTACTTCTATTTTCCGAGCACAAGCCTTTAACATAAAACACGGATATAATAAAATAACAACCGATATGTTTTAAAGTTTTTCTAGAAATGTTTAACTGTAATATGAAAATACGAACTCAAAGTTTACTTAAATATATAGTCGAGAATTTACATACGTCGTGGACTTTGGTGAAACTAAAATAACGGTAGAATTTGAACCCATGTCAAACTTTGAGGGCGATTATCTCAGTTTGGTCGTTTGTGGGTTAGTTCCTTGTTGGTTAATGCTAACCATTTTATGTTTTACACTTTGACACAAAACGATCAACTTAAAACGGATATTTTAAGCAAAACAAAATGAATGATGTTATCAGCTAAATAAATATTACCCTTTTCCTTTTATATTAGATATTTTAATATCCTTCCTATATGTTTTTTTTTTACATACTCAATAATAGTACTTAAATACATATTCAATTTAAAACGAAGTGCATATTGTCTTTATTACGAGTAAAAAAACTTACATTAACAAAATCGAACTAATTTTGACGATGCTATCATCTCTCTTATCCATGGTCATCTCGTGTCGTATCATAGAAGCCGTGAATGAAATCGTACGAATTTTTTCCATGGTCGCATTTGACAGTGCAAAACAATGCAAAATGTAAACGTGATCTTAGTTTTTTCAAGAATGTCTTTAAATGGAATAAGTTATAAATGCGTAATAACACCTTTTGTACAATTAATTCCAGGGAGGGCAATACAGAATGCAATCGGCGATAGCCTATTGATTTTTGCTACTAGGACCTGTGGGCGACCGACAGTAGCCGCTGCGTGGCCAGAGCTTCCGTAGAATCTATATTATATTTCATTTAAAGCAATATAATAAGGATGCACAATGCACTATTGTTAAAGGAATGCAATATAATAAAGAATTTCCGCATTGAAATATAGATTTTATAGAAGTTTTGGCTTTAAGCTGTGAAGCCTCCAAAATAACAGCCTAGCAGCAAGCAGCCTAGCTGATTGCTTCCCTGCCGGTATATTATAATATCCTCCGTGTGCTACATGTAGGGAAATTTGAAAGGAAATTGATGTTTTATATTAAAGTGCAGTGTTAATTTCCTTTAAAATATACTAATTTGGTAGGTATGTGATCTTTTTGTTGTGAAGGTTATTTTCTAAATTTCATTTTTCTAATAGAAACTAATCAGTCCATTCCTTTTGTAAGAAGTTTAAAAATTGAAAAACTGTATTCTTGATATACGAATATAATGTAAACAGATAATTATTTAAATTATATTCAATGTAATGTATTTGTGCCATTGCTAGGTTTTAATCACTAGTTTATTGACAATTTAGTGAAGTATATAAATTAAATTAATTAATTAGAAAGATATACAGAAAAAATCCATTTATCGAAAGAATATTTGGTTACTACTGGAAAATCGAACCTGGACCTTTTCCTATCCGGGGATATTATTCGATAAATAGATTTTTCCTGTTTATCTTCTAAGTTCTTATAAGTTATTAATTCAAGTTGTATTCAAAATAGCACAGAACTACGTTCTGAAATTGCAACTTCACAACAAAAATGTATTTTCATTTTTTTTAAAAAAACTATATAGTTATTTACGCCTAACTCCCTAATGATTTCTCCCTTAGAAAGTATCCCGATTGAATCAGTTTGGCAAGTTAATCTGTTAACTCCATCGCGGGGTTGATTGGCAAGCGGCGGCCAATGGCGGGCGGCGGGCGGCGGGCGGGGTGGCGGGGGTCGCGACGGAGCAAAAAAACAGACCCAGCAAATTGGTTGCTACGCTTTTTGTCGCGCGACACTTCATACAAGACTAAAGGGTTTTTATATCCTTGCGTGCGTGTGAGAACACGATGTGTGGGGAGTTTTTTTTTCCTTTTTTAAGTGTAATTAAATCTGGTTCAGCTAAGCCGCAGTGTGAGCAGTCACGTGTAGGTGTTAACAGTGAATGGAACCCACCACTCACCCAGGATGGAGGACTTATCGGTCCTTCTCATTCGTCGCCAGGTTAGCACTACAAAGGACCGTGCCACGCCTCAGTGCTGCTCGGCTAGACGGAGGTGTGGCACGGACACCAAACCGGCACCACTCGCTATCCAATTTAGCGCTCGTACCCGACAGTAGTTATTGACATTTTTTTTATTTTACACATATATAAAAAAGGAAAACATGCTGCAGTGCATAAAAAAAGAACAGTATAGGTGAAAAAATAAAAAATAAACTTGCATCATCCCCTTAAAGAGAAAAGAAAAGAACAGAAATAAATACATTTACTTCAGGCTAGGAAAATCAGGACCGGCAGATATCTGATCAAAATAAAAACAAATAATGCTAATTACGGGAAGGGCGGATGATCGTCACCCTCAATCGCAGCATTTGTACGCCTCAAAATCTCCCAGCGGGTCACCCACACACTCACAAACACCCGAAAGTATCCAAAGTTTATTTTATTGCTCGTAAGGTCGTCGTTCCTAACCGAACGATGAACGGCCACATCTAATCCCGCAATCATAACTTCCCTTGCGTCCCTCGTAATTTTACATTCTCAGAGTATATGTTCCGGGGTCTGTTGCACTCGGTCACAGACGCACCATGAGCCTCAGGTCGAAGGGTTAACAAGACGTAGGTATTAACAGTTAATGTCATAATTTGTATTTTCAAAATATTCTTCTTCTTTAGCGGACTCGAAAGTCCATGACCGCAGTCACTTCAGAATGCCATCTACCCTTTGATATTGCCGTTGCGATCCAGTGTGGTGTATACTCAGTACTCGCATATCTCTTGCATCGGTTCGTCTTGACGTTATCCGCTCATCTACTCGTTTGTCTCGGTCCTCCTCTCTGTTTAGACCCTGTTTAAGATGCCTTTCTAGTGGATTAATTAAATTTGTATTAAAATACCACAAAACTACGTTCTTAAAAATGTAACTTCACAACAAAAATATGTTCTCCTTGAAAGTAATTTATTTCTTATTTTATTTTAACACCATTACTTATTGTTACTTTTTTTTGAAATCGCAAAATTTCGAATAACTTCTGAACCGTTGAATTTAGAATAACCCAATTTGACGTTCAAGTGGTTGCTAGTGAGGTCCCTTAACAGTAGGCTCCGTTTAGACTACTGTCTCTGGGACACCTGTAGAAGTCATGTGTTTACAATTTTTAATCACACCACGTGAAATATATTATTATATTAATGGCCAGAAAAAAGTAAACATTGTATTATAAATTTAAAATCAATAATAAAAATAACGTATAAATAAAAATATCATTTAAGTGAAAGGGAAGAAATGTACATGGTACCCTAGGTATGAACGACCGCTTTAAACAGCATTCGGTCTGCATTCACTAATTAACAATGACGAGTAAATAAATAAATATTGTGATTATGTTTATTTTTAAAATTAAATAAATAACACGTTCGTTTGCCACCGACGTCCCCCGGTCACACTCCAATCGCGCGGGCCGCGGCGGGCCTGCACCGGGTGCGATGCGACTGCGCCGCCTGCAATGCGGAGACACGCCGCCTGTCACTAGGAATACCACCGCAAATAATCTATACCCCCTCCCCCACTCCCGCCGCCGCCCGCGGGGGGCAAGTCGAGGGGCCGGAGCGACCCCCGCAATCCTCAAACATCATACGTTACTCATCTCGTATATATTTATTTTTGATGTTAATTGCGTTAACTTTGTGTTGGATATAATTATTAATTTTTAAATATTACCAAACTTAATAATGACAGGAAAAAATTAGATTTTTATATTCACACAAAAAAATTGTTAGGTACGTATCTCGGTATCCAATTAAATTATGATTGAACACGTGGGAAGCGAGTACCCACCTAGGTCGAATTCACAAAACTTAGTTGCTTCATATGAAAAATAGAACGTCAAGGGAGCAATATTTTTCCATATCCAGTCATGTGACAGTGACAAAGTGCCAAACGATTATACAATTGTTTTATTCGAAATATTCGTGCGTACACGTGTTTCTAATAAAATGTTTGCACTAACAATAAAACTCTGCTATTGCAACCGTAGAATATAAATTAAAAAATTGCTGAACTTACCATCGCGACACGTGGGGATAGGCAGAGAGAATAAATAGATTTAGTTATATATAGGTAAATATTATACATTTTCGCACAGACCAGTAAATGAATAGACATGGAATAAAGTGTACATATAGGAGAGGAGAGAGAAGGAACATTAGTTGCTGGACGAGGGACATTCTACTACTTTATTTGTAGAAACGTATCTGTTAATAAATTTATACAACAGTAAAAGTATTTACTCTTCAAAAATTAAATATATGTGTAAACAAGACCAATTTTTGACATTAATGCATATTATATTGTCAGCGATTAAATTTTCATTCCAATCGAGTCATATTTTTTTTTTTAAAGTCGCGGAGCTATTTGATTGCGTTAGCGGTACCAAAGTGATCACGTGCGTGACACCAAATTGAAAATATTGAAACAATGAATTTTCGTTAGTTCATGTTTATATATTTGGTAGTCTGTGAAATTAACCTATGTACAATCTGCAATTATAAAACTTTTGACTCTTCTAAAATTACAACAGTGTATGTCCCTCTCCAAGCTCAAGAGCTAGTCTCTTTTTTGGAGAGGTACAGCGATATATAAATATATTTAACTTAGTAGCTTCATATGAAAAATAGAACGTCAAGGGAGCAATATTTTTCCATATCCAGTCATGTGACAGTGACAAAGTGCCAAACGATTATACAATTGTTTTATTCGAAATATTCGTGCGTACACGTGTTTCTAATAAAATGTTTGCACTAACAATAAAACTCTGCTATTGCAACCGTAGAATATAAATTAAAAAATTGCTGAACTTACCATCGCGACACGTGGGGATAGGCAGAGAGAATAAATAGATTTAGTTATATATAGGTAAATATTATACATTTTCGCACAGACCAGTAAATGAATAGACATGGAATAAAGTGTACATATAGGAGAGGAGAGAGAAGGAACATTAGTTGCTGGACGAGGGACATTCTACTACTTTATTTGTAGAAACGTATCTGTTAATAAATTTATACAACAGTAAAAGTATTTACTATTCAAAAATTAAATATATGTGTAAACAAGACCAATTTTTGACATTAATGCATATTATATTGTCAGCGATTAAATTTTCATTCCAATCGAGTCATATATTTTTTTTTAAAGTCGCGGAGCTATTTGATTGCGTTAGCGGTACCAAAGTGATCACGTGCGTGACACCAAATTGAAAATATTGAAACAATGAATTTTCGTTAGTTCATGTTTATATATTTGGTAGTCTGTGAAATTAACCTATGTACAATCTGCAATTATAAAACTTTTGACTCTTCTAAAATTACAACAGTGTATGTCCCTCTCCAAGCTCAAGAGCTAGTCTCTTTTTTGGAGAGGTACAGCGATATATAAATATATTTAACTTAGTAGCTTGTAATATAATCAACTAAAAGATGGGCAGAGTGTAGAAAGATGCTGATTGATTACAGGATTCTCACTGGAGACCCCTGAAGAACGTTTGTGCAGTATGCCTTGTCCAAACCCAAATAGGCCAAATCTTGATAATTTTGTTGTATATTTATTACAACGTCATATTTGTAATAGATAATCTAGCAAATGAATCAATTCCAAAACAAATTTAGTTGTACTCTTTGAAGTATGATAGTCCGCATCGGCTGTGTCGGTAAGATACCCAGCAAATATTACAATTGTTTTGGACCTTCATAACCGAATTAGGAACGGATATAAATCTGATATCTGATGTCTGATGCCTGATGCCCGCCTAGTCGACAGGATTAAGAATGGGTTGCTGACCAATTCTCAGGCGGAACTAACGAGCAAGGCGAATTAAATAAGTTAAGTTTTTTTTTAAACAATTCGAGTGACGAGAAGAGAAGCACGATCTGAGCACGATGCTGTTTAAAGCGCATTGCTGTGTTCTATCCTCCTTGCGTATATTTTAATGAGTTGGACTTTAATTAATTGTCTGGCCAATGCCGTATTTCTTGTTTCAGTCTCATCTTCACAGCTGGCGGCTACGCATTTTGCATAACTTTCTCGAAAACTTCGCCTTTCGAGAGTAGGAATACTTTCATATATAGCTTGTACGTACATGGACTTCAACGCCCTTATTTACGATGGATGGTGAAGGAAAAATTTCAAGAATTTTATCTTATCTGTAACGCATTAATAAAATTATTTCTTAAAAATAATCATGTTGCAGGTTGTACAATTCGTTAATGTATGTAGAAGAAGCGAAAGCTGCGAGTTAAAATAGGTGCATGTCAGTACCCACCCTCTCTGTTTCTGCTTTAATCAGCTGCTGTGGTACATCTGTGACGTTACCTGAAATATGTATAATATAAACATTCTGTTTTGGCACCCTCTGTATAAACCTAACATCGTGTTATTGGCTTTGACACGAAATATCGGATTTCATTTTGAAATATGTGTGTAAATGCGTAGATGTATGGATAGGAAAACGCCCGCTGTTGTGTTATCGTCAAGGTGTCGTATTACAAATGCTAAAGTACAGCAGAACTGAGTGGTAAAAACAAAAGTACTGCATGCGAAATGGAAATTTAATATTTATTTCACGATTATGATTTTATGATCACATTATTCAAAATCTCGCAATGACTCGAATTAGAGCTGAATGGTCGAATCAAAATTTACACGTTTCTGCGATCTGAAGTGAAATGGTGCTGTTCAATTAATTTGTATGTGAAACCAAGCAACATTGATGCGCACAAATGAGGGAATGGAATGTTGAAAAAGTAGAAAATGCACAAGTATTGCCACGGATTTGGTGATAATAGATCCGGCTGATCTTGACTACTCTCACTGAGAAGAAACCGAGAAGAAATTGAACATATTAACTTTTCGTACCTATGCAATACAGATATAAAACTTTTTAAGTATCTACAAGTACTGCAACGACTTACACATGTTTCATGAATCATCGCGGGGAATGTAGCCTCGAGCAAGAGGGGTAGGAAAGAATTATATTTTAGGAAGATTGTGGATCTGGAGGGTTTAGAATGGAGTATTTTTGAATAGAGAACAAAATGGAATAATGCAAATGATAAATTTATTTATTATGTGGATCTAAAGTCTCGTGCATATTTCTTCTTTTTGTCAGTCAAAGCCTAAGAATGCACAATGTCTTCTCAGTCATAATAATCTATCTGTAGGACGTAGGAATTTATTTTCCTCACCTACATATAATCTCGTCTACCGATCTGCGCATTACCATCTTCCATACACTATTTATTTAATTTAAGTAATATTATATATAAATAATAAGATAAAACACTTTGTCTTAACTACTATTTATTGATAAATCAACATGTTTCGATACTTATAGTATCTTCTTCAGAAAACAATGTATACTAAAATTAAAAATCTTTCAAAATTAATTCAATTTCAAAATTATCTAATTATAAACCCCTAGTATTTGTATGTACAATTTTTAAACCCTTGTTAATGTCAAAAGAATGGCGAATTCAGAATAATTGTTGCTATTTTGGAATCTTAAATAAGGTGTTTTATTTAATTATTTATATAATATGTGGCCATAAAGTAATTTTGCAAATATTGAAGAAGTAAGTAATATAATTTTTTGTTTTATTAACCACTATTATTATACTGAAAATCATATTCATATGTTATAATAGTTGATTGACTGTGTTTTCTTTAAAAAAACAAGTATGAAATTTTAAATTAAATATTCAAATGTATAATAACTATTATATTAATTAATATTACAGCGAAAAGGACATTAAAAAAACTTTAACAAGAAATAGTTAATTAGTTTCGGCTCAACGAGTGGGTACTTAATGTATTAATTAAAAGAGGAGAAATTTTGGAATTTTATTAATTATTTAATTATTACCTAATTTTACATTATTAATTAATGAAGCCAGCACAATTGTGAATATCTTAAAAAATAATGAAATAAGATTTTTAATAAATCCTTTTTCTTACCAAAAATCTAATTACTTTTATTTTATTTGTATCCTCGATTAAAGAATTGAGTAAATGCTTTGTATAGACTAAACAATCAAAAAGATCGCGTTTCTTTGAAGACGATACACAACCGTGAACTAATTTTTGAAGACAGAATTTATCCCAAAAAAACATTTAATTCTGTTATATATTTTATGAAGCCGAATCGTAGAGATCCCGATATGTCACATTTTCAGATCGGTATCCCAATTATTGCGCGATAGCGGGGGATCGCTAAACCGGATATTCAATCAGATTGTCCGGATAAGTCTGATGCCGGAAATATATTGGATATCCGGTGATGTCCTGGTGCTCCCCTCTCCTGTCGAAAGGGTTCGAAAGTCTAGCCCCTGATTACAGTGGCATTCCATAATACTAAAATTGAACTGTCAGAACTCGATCTGAGCCGAACCGCCTTCGGCTACGATCGGCTCCGCTCGGAGGTCGCGCTACCGTACAATTATATACAATTATGCTATTATTCATAATGTTTATAGACATATAATAACAAAAAATATAAATTACATTCATTTTTATGGTCCCGTGAAACGACCGCGCTGGCCCCGAGGTGTGTATAGATGATGTTAGAGGAAAACTGTTTCAATCTACAGGAATTTAAATTATTTTCTCATGCAACATCTGGCAACCGGATGCGTTAAATCGTCTAGGGATATTTTATGTGACTTTCGAAGAAGCTCTAATGACGGTCTAATAAATCTGAATCGGTATAAAATTAGCAAACAATTAATATTTGTATCCCAAGTGCATACTCCGAATCGAAGACGAACATGATTTAGAGATGTGATAGGTTTCTAAAGGGGGGATAAAATAGGAATATCTATGGTAAGCTGGACACACTCTACTAGTTTTCAGTTACGCATTTCATTGTAACCTTCTTCTTTTTCATCATCCTCTTTATCCTAATCGGGTCGGGAGCCTAACGCTTGGACAACACTCTTCCACCGCTCTGCTCCGCCCTGCGCTGTGTCGGTTGCTATTTGGAGTTGCAGTGAGTTCATCCCAATATCCTCTCGTTCCTGGTTTGATCTCTTAACGTCACTCCCGCTATTCCTCTCAGGTGTACCATTTCTGCAGCCTAGATTCTCGACCGTTTCTTCTAATAGGTAAGTGTGAGGACGTAAACTGACTTTAAAGTCTTATTACTGAGCTATACGGCGACCGTAGAACGTTACTAGTCGACCCTATCATTTTATGAATTTCCTTATCCTGTCGCGCGCATTTAAAAAAACACTACTCCCAGATACTTGAAGGGGTCAACTTGTTTCAATCTAGTACCGCGAAATAAGTATTGCTATTTTTCACTTCTGCCGATCGCCATAATTTCATTGTAACCTGCGTTGAATAAATCAAGTGTTCTTATGTAAGTATTATTTTTATCACGCTACGTCATTTTCTCAAATCCTTTTAAGCGTTTTAACTAAGGTGAATATCAAAATATCTGAACAGAATTATGGAGTTGGATCATTATCGCATTAATGTATGTATAATATTTCTGTCATAATCTATTTTGAAGAATAGTTTAACTGTCTATCGAAGAAAACAGGTGCATCATGATAAATGTAATGCAACTATTGGTAAATCAACACCATGTAGAATGGGGTCTGAAGCTGTTGATTTGATCATCTGCGCACAAAAATATAAACAATTTTTAAAATACTGGGAGGTCTGTCTAATCTGTCTTTGTCTTCTAATATTGTCTAATATTTTTCTTCTTTGTCCAACTGGGATTCTAAATATCGTACAAAAATATAACTTTGTGATAGAAAAATGTGCTTTTAAAATAGTGACAGTATTGAAAAGATAAGAAGAAAGTGATTATATCAGAATATTTAATATCGATGTCCAAATGTGAGATATATGTATATGTAGGTATACATTTCTGTGTGTACGATAGTATTCAACTAATCTCGTTTTTTTGCTGAAACTTGTTGAATTCTACCAGAAATTAGTTATAAGCACTAAATATGGTGGTATAAAATACTGGTCTTCCGCGTGACAGGCGTGGATTCCAACCATTGAATTATAGATGAATATGATTTAAATGTGAAAATAGACGTTTATCAATCTCTTTATAAATAATATTTTGTTAAAAAGTTCACCAGGGGTAACAATTTTCAAATAAAATTAAATACCATTATTAGAATTTGATGGTGAGGTGTATGAAAAATAAAGTACACATCAAAAATATCTATTAAATTCTAAAATAAAAAAAAACATAATTATATACTTATATGATAATTTAACACTACGTCAAGATGATTCCAGTATTCGTAACAATTTTATTTTGATACTCTCTGAATCTACAAGAACATGTGTAATATATTACATTGAAATAGGCCCAGACAACTATCAACAGCTATCAAGTATAACGAAGTAGCAACTAATAGGAGGTGATATTAGTGAACCTCGCGCAGCATTAAATAATATCAATTATAATTGATCAGCTGGTGGTCTGCTCATAGTCAGCCTTTACATGGTGATGTGTGTAATTAAATAGAATTAGTGGTGGAAGTTTTTGCAGCGAAGCAAACACTTGATTAGTTTTCCTGTCAGCCACGCAGACTGATAATGTACTGTACAATACTGATGAAAAAAATATTTTCTAGGATGGTATAATATTTATAAGGAAACATACGAAAACATTCACACTTTTCTTCCTTGTTTCTAAGCCGTACGGAAACCCTACTACCGGTCTCTTAAAATATCGTTGTAATCTAATCTGTCGTACATATTTTGCGGACTCTCGAGTTTTCCATTTATCTTGGTCTCTGTTTTCCCCTTGATCTGATCGATACAGATTCTGTTGGACTAATACATAATCATAGTTTGCCCTGAAAAATTATTTATTATTGTTTCATATTCAATAACAATCAATACATATAATTAAAAACGTGTATTTTTAATCAATCTATCTATTTACCAATATCCCAACATAATTATTCATTCAATTATAACCCATATTTTGTATAACAGTATAACACCTTTCTGCCCGACGTATCGCATCCCATTGTCGAGTCATCAAGGCTGGTACGTTTAAGGTTTTAAGGTTTGCGATACCATGTCGGAGGCGAGGTGTCATTGCACACACGTCAGAATAGCCCAGTAAACGCTACATAAAAGATTCTGATCAGCCATTTTTAACATCAACATTTTTAATTCTGTTTGTGTATTAAGTTGTCTTTGTTTCGCTTGTCAACATTATCTGCAATTCGAGATGTACAAGACAATGCTCAACTAAGCTTAGTGCAGTGGCATTATCCAAAATGTTGCAATGTACTTTGAATTTATAAATTGTTTAGATAAATCAATGAATTAGATAAAATGAAAATTTAATTTAGAAAAGCGAAATTCTGATATCGAAATGTTGAAAATGTCATTTTGAAATAAGCCACGAATAGTGATAGGGTCAAGCGTCTTCCCAAGATGTTTGCTTAATATATTTCTGGGTCATTATCCCTTCCGCACACACGGGGAAGTAATCCGGAAAATTAGGGCGCGGGAATATTTAGAGGTTGGTCGTAGTTTCGCATATTTATTCGCCTCTCGTTCTACATATTTTCATACAATGACGGCTTCACTTCTCGGGGTTGACTGAAGCTCGGCGGGCAGGGTATAAATACCTCCCCTAAGAACTCCTCACTTGGAGATCCCCGTGTCAGGGTTGGCCGAAGGGCGGTTGTTGCAACCACAATTAAAATATTAATTTCGACTGTCGGGGAGACGAAACCCATCTTGAATGGGGGAACACGAACCAACTAAAAATAAAACGTAGCAGTGTGCAGTCTGCTGCAGGCTTCAGTTTTAGTTTAAATTGTTTTTAGGAGGGGATGAAAGCACGCTGCACGATAATTAATAAATATCTATGAAAATAATTTGTTTATTTTTTTATTTGAATAATTAAGTAGAAAGCAAACCCTTAATGTATAAATCTAAATCTGGATGATAGTTCTGGATAATTATATTCTCTCCCGTTCGGGTTTAGATAGTATGGATTAGGTCGTAAAAATAATGAAAAGACCTATGAATTTGTGAAAAATAATTAATAAAACTATGATTTTCGGTAACGACGTAAAAAAAGATAAAACACGTACAATAGTGCTTATTTGTGAGGTATATTTGGAGACACTTCTGAGAACCACAAAACTGAACTAATGTTACTTTTCATTTTACTGATGGTAATTTATAATCCTTGCAATCACATCTAATATAAAAAATATTAAAAACAATTTTCGATATTGAACCCGTGATTCTTGGATTCGTTAGCCATGTATTTGTTTTTTTAACAATATCATAATTCATTTTATAAAAACACCAAATGGGAAGTTATCTGTATTCATTTTACGAAGAAACAACAATTTTACATTAAATATGCAGCTCTGTCGCCATTTCGCCGATCCCTTCGGGAATTTGTCGCGAAAAAGAAACGAGATGTTCCGTTAGCGTTCCCGATACCGCGCCGTCCCTGCCGTCTGTTCCCTCCGTAAACGCCGTTACTCCGACCGCATGAATATTTGAATGCGTCCACCGCCTGCCGCCCCCCGCCCCCCGCCGCCGGTCGAGAGCTGCCCCGCAACCTCTCCGAGGGTAGGTTTTCAATCAGAGTTGAGACTTGCAAACAGACGCGCGCGAGTGTATTTAAGCAGGTTGTTGGAGCTAATTTAGCAGTTAAAACGAAGGGTTCGCCTGAAAAAGCTTACATTATTTAAACGCACTTTATAGTTGTCGGTCTGTATTATTAAGAATAATATTCTTTTTCGTTTAACCCTTTCCGTTGAACTGTACTCTCATTGTTGCAGCTCAAATTTTTGCCTTTCTCATTACTATAATTCATTTAACGTTGTGATTTTTTCGTATAATACTTTTTCTTCCTATTCTTTAAAGTTTACGATACGAGCACCCTGTACGTGGCTAGACTGCCTACTTTTGTAAGTGTGTCAGTGCTATCCACTTTGGTACTTTCATTAACTGTTTACTTTCATCTACTTACATTTTTCTTCGTGTTAAGATTTTATTCAGTGAGAAATGATATTTTTAATATTCACTGTGGTGAGTCATATTTAAGGTTATTAAGATTTTATCACCAAGATTGGTTCATTAAGTTATATATTTTTAATATAAATAAATTATTTTATCTTCATTTTCTCACCACTTATCCAACTCATTGATTCATGGCCTTAAAAGGGCACTTCAAGGGCACTTATTCATCTCTTGCGCTGTTTCGGGGGCTGCAACCAAATCAAAATCAAATGTAATTAACGAGTTATGTCTAAACAATATAATGATGTAGAGACCGCGTCATACATTACTCGCGAGATTAAAGATTAACGAGCTTTCTGCCAAGATTCACAAAAACAAAAAACTCATCTTAAAAATGGTTCGGCTAATTATTTCCTGAATAATGACTTGTAATATAGATGTGAGGGCGAATATTCTCCTCTCCGTAATCAGCGGCTGATACGCTATCTCTCGCTCCACAGGATGTTTCTCTTGGCGAAAACTTTATTAAACACGCTTGATAAATTGTTTTATCTGTACCAGATAAATCATTTGTGCTGTGAATACGCTTATGAGACTAAATTACAATCAGCGCTGCTAAAAATGTTCTAACTTTGCTACCCCGTGTAGAGTCAAAATAATTAATATCCTTAGCAGAAATATTTTTTGACATATTGTACACACTCGGGTATAAATTGTAAAATTTTCAAACAATTAATATTAAATTTCGACATATAGTCGAGTCGCAAAATCTTCCGCGTGTCATGTTTAACCATATATTTCTTAAAATATTTTAATAATATAGTTTAATTAAATCTAAAAAGATGTATGAAGCTGATTTTAAGTGTTGCTATTTGAACTGAACTAAACTAAAATAATAAACGTACCTGCGTATCCATCATTGAAAGAAAATTCGTTCTCACGAGACTGCCGCAAGCGGATGCTGTGTCCCTCCGGTAGATCATCAACGTTTGAGAAGGAATGTATTATTTAAACTATATTTTTTACGGGGGCGTCGCCTATGTACCAATCCGTGACGTATTGTGTTTCAGGGCGTACGCGCGCGTGTGTGTGTATTTCCGTATACGCGCTTGTTTGTTTATAAATAATATGATGTACTGTTAATTTATTTCGGAACGGGCTTGCGAGACACGCTCATGATTCATGATCTGTCTGGTCATGTTTGGAAACTAAACAATTAATTATATTTCTGTTGAAATGAATACCGAAACATAAATACAATGTGTAAGGCTACCACCCTACCGGAATTTTTTTGTTCGCTTTGTTCTTCAGAGAAATCGTAGCCATCAATTTGCAAGTTAGCTGCCGTAAGTATTTAATTATATTTGACTCGATCCGATGAGTTTAGATCTCTCCTGGTTTGGGTGTCCTGCCATCCTTTGTCTTCATTCTGTGATGCACAAATCTATGTAGTCCTCGCATATTGCGATTAGACATGGTAAATATTTTAGTTGCTCAATATAAAGTTGGACATTAGTTCTGTGGAAAGTTCACAGTGTACGTAATATCGTTCCGGCACCACATTTTTAGGCTCTGTACATTCGTTTCAGAGCAATAAGGACCCCCGAGGAGTCGCTTAGTTCTAATTTCTATATATTAGAAGTAAACAAGCAACAAACATGGAAAGGAAGTAGAAGTCAAGAGTCAAGATTTATTTTCACATCCAATGAGTTGTAATTTCGGTATTAAATTAAATTTCTGGAGACGTATTCAAGGATGAACCATAAATTTGTCTCTAATTGAAACGATAGAGCTAAGATGTAATAAAAGTAGGTAGGTATTTTATTTTACAGTCAATACTAAAAAAATGACAAAACAAATGTGTTTATTTATTATGTACATATTTGTATTTTACAAAGCCAAACAGACTCATATTCAATAATTAAAAACAATTATTTAAGCATTAGAACTTGAAAATTATTTGGAACATTAGTCAAATTACAGGTTTCTTGGAAGTTATTAAAAATAACTACCATACATAGACAAGTTAAAAATATTTATCACTTAGCTCTGTGTTATATATAGAAAAACATATTTTTTATTATTTAATTATTATGACGCGCACACTCCCATTAGACAAACGACAACAAGCAGTTAAAAGTAAAGTATAAATAAGAGTTGACTCTGTCCATCGGTACAATCAGTTAAACAAACAGTTATCCTTAATTATATCAAAATTTGATTGGTTGATTTAAAGTCGGACCTGGAACATGGGAAAAGGCCAATAACGTTGAATTTTGTTTGCAAACATTTAAATATTCTGTTATATTCCAATGTTAGTATTACATTAATTAAACAAAATTGGCAAAACTCTTAATTATTTTCACTTTTGAAGCAAATTTATTGACGAATAAATATTTTATAAATTTTTATTACATATATTTTCCATAATATGAGCACAAGTATTTATTAATTTGTATTATTAACTGTATTAATTCTCGATTTATTGGTGAAAATGCGGTTTTTCAGAATGTGCCTTACCTTAATTCAGGGACATATTTGCTTTTACACAATAATTATATATTGTATTATAATATTGAATTTTATATTCGTTTAAATAAAACCGCTGTTGTATGCAGTTTATTGCAGTATATTATTAGTACTGGTTCCTTAGTATTATAAATGCAAATATTAATGTATTATTGTTATTTGTAACATCACAATTAGAAAAATTACATAAATTATACACTCTCGTATATACTCCTTCTCTATACACGAGTCTTACTCTCATAGAGTAAATAAATGTTAAAAAAATATATCCTACTGATTATTTTATAAATGTATTATATCTTCTAATATTAAAAAAAATAAGTATTTATTGTATTTAACTTTGTTTAAACCACTGTGTTGTTTTTACGTCAACGGGTTTCGATACTGACGTATCTTCATCAGGATTGGCGTATAGCAGAACTATTCCATAAAATTTAAAAGACATCCATTACGGAGTGTAGGCGGATTCTTAGTATGAGTAGGGAGGTTATTGACAGGGGGGCATTAAATTAGGGAATTAACCAATTAAACTTTACAAACAACCCACCATTTAATATACTACCCATTTCAAAGCCTCCCTGTCAATCACCTCCCCATTCTTACCAAGGCTCCGCCTACACCCCGTAATGTATGTCGTTTAAATTTTATGGAATAGTTCAGTTGTACGCCAGTCCAGATGAAGATTTGTTAGTAACGAAACAGGTTGACGTAAAAACAACACATTGGTCTAAACAAAGTTAAATATTAATACAATTTCAAATATTAAGGAATTTGTATCATTCTGTACTAAAAATAAAATACACTTACTGGCCATGACAGCATCCAGAAATAAATTGACCTTATGGCTGACGGGTGCTGGAACGAATCCCCGAAGACCTTTGCAGCCTTAGGTCAGTCTGCAACCTCTCAGCATCCATACAGAGTAATAATGTACGAATATGTATTAAAATAGGTCACGGCATCGTGTTTGGAATCTGTGTTGAGCATGCCCCGTCCAGTGGCAAACCGGATAGAAACTTGACAGCGATAATCGGATTATTCGCTGATAAAGTAATAATTAATTCACCCTTATTGTTTTGATTTCGAAACTTTTTGACTGATTTACTAATGGTTTATTCTAGATATTATGATACACTATCGTGCCGTATATTATTTATAGCGGTACACACAGACGATATACCACCGCACGTTCCCATAATTAACAGGGTCTTTAATCCAACACCCCTTACTAGCAAAATTTGCAAATAGCTAAGGAAAGTAGATTAAATGCTGCAGGATTACTGATCAACCTGATCCTGGACAACCTGGCATTATCACCAGTAGCTCATGGTGCATCATGGCTGCCTATAGCTATTTCATAAGGCTAAAGTTTTTTTTTTTCTAGAACAACCTGGCCAAGCAATCGGTTTCTATCAGCAGCATTTCTCGAAACTTTCTACATTAAACAAAAGTGTTCGTTCCGGTTTCTACCAGGTCTGTTGATCTTTGTCGTGAAAGAGTTTTAAAAATGAATACTATGATTTTGAAATATATTTCTCCGTGAGTTTAGTTAATTGTGAATATTAAAAAATGAAGAGATTGACATACATGTCCTCGGTGACTTGACTATCATCTGCGCCAGCAGTGCGGCAATATCCGAGCGACTGTATTCTTCCATACACATTACTGTCTCCTCTGATGTCACCCCTTTCAAAATGAACTTCATTTTTTTTATAATGAATGCATAAATATTATCTTCAAGTAAAAAATGAATTACCACATTTGTTCTATTACGGACCATCTGCGTAAAGCTTTAAGTACTGTGTGACACAAAATAAACGATACCCTTAATGACATTGTGTGTAAACCCTTTTAAGTATATGTTTTAAAAGAAAATTTTCTATACACATCAACCTAAACATTCAAGTCGAGTGATATTAGTGTCACGTCACGTAACAAAACACAAAAACAATATTTTTCGACAAAATTGATTTTATATGTATATATTTATAATTAATACATTAAATTAGTATTTAAAACATAATAGTTGTGGAGCAGTATTTATTATTAAAATCTTGACGAATCCTTAAACTGTCTTACTAGTTCCAACTGAGATATCAGCTTTAAAGCATCATCTGGAAAAGTGCATTCAACTTCAAAGTGAGTACATTAAAAATACAAATATTCCCGTTTATAGCATTAACTTTGTGATTGGACATATTTTATAATTTAAAAAACTTTGTATAAACTACATTGATTGATCGTAATGTAACGTAAAAAAATACAAAATAAATTTAATCAACTCTGTAAAGAATCAATTTACCTTTTTCAGATTTATAAAATGGTTATATGTATTTATTAATACTACCCTGTAACTACTTCGCGTGTCCTGGGAACATTCTTCGACAAACACGAAATGTGACATTTTTTTGGCATTTCGTCATAAACCCCGGGACTTATTAATTTATTTTTAATAAGGAATGACTAACATGTGCGCTATAAAGTTTGTCATTAGAACGGCGGCGGTTTGATTAACGAAGAGGCGGACAAAAACACAGGATGTATTAAATAAATAATGTTTTATTTTGTTTTCAAATGGATCCTATTACAATCGCGGTACCGAGTACCGAGTTGGGACGGCGGAGCTGTCGGCCACATGCCGAGTATTCCATCCATCGATCGTGGCTTCACTTCTTCCAAGTATTTCCACAACACGGGGTTGTGATTTGTGATTTGTGATTCATGATTCATAAATCATCTTCATTATCAGACGTTTTTTATCCCGTACTGGGTGAAGGCCTCCCCATCTGTCTATAGTTATCCGCAGCTAGTTTGATGATGTCACGACTCACGACTCCCGACTCCAGACTCCAGCAGGTTTTAGGACGCTCGATTCCTTCGGATGATGTTCGTCCAACGATTGTTCTAGAGTGTTCAATCATTGTTTTGGCGAATTCAGCTGAAAATACTACTGTCGTTTGAACTCTCATTCTCACGTTTCTTTTCCCATCTCTTCATGTGATACATCCATTCCGCGCTTCTTTACGTTACTCTAACGGCCCGTGTCCACGGATGTGTTTTTTATTTTTCACTCGAGACAATCTCTCGGGATAGGAATTGTGCTCCCGTGAGATTCTTTGTAGACAACCCTCGACTGTGTCCAGACACCGTGTCCACTCATTAAGTAGATCTCGTGATCCACCGTATACATACCAAATAATCGTCTCGCTCCTCACTTTACACACGTTGTACGTAAAACGTTAAAGAGTATCTATGACTCTTGATGACGTTTGTGCGCACATATCGAATCTCGCTGTCAAAAGTAACGTCATGTACACGGGTTTGAGTTGTTGTCTCTTTCTACCTATCTCGAACAAATCTCTGAGTTTATCTCCGAATCAAAATCTCAACGCGTGTAAATGGTAGGTACTAAGATTTATCTCATCGTGTCTCATAAATATTTGAACTTCTCTTTTATTGAGAGTTCATGTTTCGCAGGCATATTGCGACTTTGGAACAACAGAGTATCAACTGCCAATTACAACAAACTGTGATATCGAGCGTCAAAGTTTTGAATCTTACTTATTTAAAACAATTACTATAAGAAATTTGAACTCATTGCAATTGACAACTTATTATAATTGCACTACATTTATGTTTTTAAACAATTATTCGATAAACATATCTATATAAAATAGAAAGTATAACTATCGGATAGAACCTCGTCAAACTTAGATCAACACAGTTCTATTTGCTTATCGATATTTGTTGTGACTACATTACTCTCGCATCATCTATATCCACACATCTAATGCATGTTCGTCGCTTATTAAGGCTTCTAATAGACTTTTAATAGCTTCACTTTTTAACGCTGAATATTTTTACTGATTTTAAATTAACTTTATAATAAAAATATTTTTTATCATCGGTTGTTGTAAATTTCATCATTTTCATCACAGATGCTTCATTGACATGATAAACATTTTGAGCTCGGAACAATGTATCTATATTATTGGATACTTCTTTGGATATATCTGTTTTATATAATACTTTATTCATTAATTTTTTCAATTGACTAAAATGATTATGTGCATAGTCGAGTGGCCATTCTTTGTAAAATGGAAAGATTTATAATGAAGTTGTTTGACTCGACCGACATAACCCGTACAATTGTTTAGTTGCATTTGGACAAATTGATTTTTTTGTTCACGCTCTTTAATATTTTGATGAATCCAAGGGGAAAATAAAATTCTACAAGTTTTATGTGGAATTTGGGAATAAATATTATCCATTATTAAGCAGAACACATTCTAATTGTGAAGTTGTAATTATTCAGAACAGACGCTCTGTGATATATAGTTACATAGTTATAGTATATATAGTTAGATAATGCACCTTGCCCGGATTATAATTAAAATAGATTATATATGGATATCTTTCTAATTAGTACATTTAATTAGTATTTAAAAAAATATTATCCACTTCCAGAATTCCAGAATGGTTTTCTATTAGAGCGATGATTACTTTTAAAAATATATTATTGCAATTATATATTATCATTAGTGCGAGAGATTTACAATAATAATATCACTTAGCGTACTTGTATGTATGTACATGTAAAAAGTACTCGCATAAATATCGTAATATGTTGATGTGGTGGAAGTGGTAGAAACAACATTTATTTGTATGAGACACAACGTAGGTATTTGATGTTGAAAATACCAAATCGGATTTTTTTAAAAATTAATTATCTAAGATGGTATGTTGAAAATGGCTTAAACTTCATCTGAGCGAAATCAAACTACCGTGTAAGAACTTTCAACGACTGATAAAGTTTAGTCTCGTCTAACCCAATCTAAATTCGTTAACTTCACGTAAAATAAAATATATTTCTTTTGTGCAAGGTACACGGCGTGAATATAAGAAAATGCCTCTTCATTACACATTTTTAAACAAATCCATAAAATAGGTCTTACTTGGATGGTCACCTACGGGGATCCATTTCACTGCACAGTAATATTTCTTATCATTTTATTTCTAAAATATTTCTCCACGGCAATGTTTCAACCATTTTATCGCTCGCCGCAAGTCTAAAATCAACTGAATATTTTGGGGGTAGGTTTCAGCTTATCTATAAATAAACAATTCGCTTATTAGGTACCGGATCATTAAAATTTAGAAATAAAGTCCTAAACACATGGATAAGTGTCAATTATTGTGGTCCAGGGTATAACCTGTTAACTCATTCCGATCGTTTATTATTATCATTTTTTTCGAGTAATTAGGCGAGAAGAAGAATGCTTCAATTGTGTGTAATGCAAGCGACATATAAAGAGCTAGCTAGCTTGGAAGGATCACTGCTGCTCAGCTCAGACGGCATAATGTAATGTGTACAACAGCATCGACGCAGAATGAATATTTTGTTACTTCTCATTATTAAAAAATCCTGCCCCTCTTCCATCAAACCCGTCATACAATTATAAATACCTCCGCATTATTATGCGACACTCGGCAGTTTCCTCCAAGATGCCACCGGTTCCGAGACGATGCCTCATCGGGATCTATTATCCATTTAAGGCGAGGGAAGACAGCAGCAGGTTATTCCGGTGCAAGCCGGCAGTTAATATGAAGTGGAGTAGAAAAAACTCATCTCTGAGTGCAATTATTGTGATTTGACGTAGCAAGCGGCAATCATCGGATATTACATTTAATACATTGTTTTATTATTTGTATATTAACATCGCGCACTATGTATTTCATAGAGAGCTACTAATACTTATACGTTTTTAAGGAGAACACAATTTTGTTGTGGAGTTGCAATATCAGAACATAGTTCTGTGGTATTTTAAATGTAAATTAAATTAATCAACTGAAAAGATGTAGGAACAGATTTTTTTTTTATTGAATAAATATTTTATTTGCTACGGAGATTAGAGCACGGACCTTTTCCTATCCACTATATCAACCATGTACCTACATTTACCTCAACATTTTGAACTGCTGTAGCTCTTTAAAATTAATTTAATTCTGGTATCATATATCTGGTATATAATGCATAGTTCTTACCAATGCAAGACTCAATCCGCCATTAAAAAATAAATTATATTGAAGTATATAATAATTATAAAAATATAGCTATTGCAGAATATGTTTGATTTTCTAGTCAGGGGAGTGTAAAAAGTTAGCGGATACTGATGTCCTTTAGTTAAGGATCCGAGCCTCCAAGCAATAACACGGTGTCTCAAGAGAGGAAGATCTGTGAATACAACCCTCCACAAATGAAACGAACAGCATCGCATTGTTGTGTAAAGCTAGCATCACCATCTATGGTATCTAGGTAGATTTCGATAGAAGTACTGCCTACAGCAGACGGTCTCATGACACAACTTTCGGAAAATTTTAATACACACGATGTCTGCTGAAATGAAGGGTTCTAAGTACACAGCAAACACCCTACTGCAAGTATAATTCACATCGGCCTATCAGTAGCAGACGGGGATGGTCGAGAAATAGAAAAAATTACTTACCCGTGCCACTCCGGCGTATCAGCTAGTGTGAGATAGAACTGATTTGTAGAAACGATAGCTCCCGTGGTTCTCATCAGATTTTGATCAAACTTCTCTGAATTAATTACCCAGCAAATATCTCAGCTAAACTCGTTAGCCGACCTTATCCGCCACCATGTTTTAAAATGACAGCTGTTAACATTCGTTTAACCCGATGTTGGTAAAAAGTAATAAACGGGAAATATCCTTTCCTTTTACGCTTAGACGAAATTTACCTGATTTTTGCGATCAATGCTGATAATAGTTTTTTTCCATACCCTTTGTTTTTCATAGAGCAGAGTTTTGAAGTTCAACTCGTCCCGACCTTGATGGTACTCTCGTACTTATCGGGCTAATTTAAATTCTTGATGCCTAATCTCAATCGAATCTTACTTACTTACCATCACGCCATTTCTCCGCGGAGGTAGGCAGAGAGGATAGAGCGCCGCACTCCTCTGTCCTGACACACAATTCTCGCCTCATCCACATTCATACATCTTCTCATACAAGCTCGCCGATTGCTGAGGCTTCTAATAGAACCATCCTCCATTATCTGGTTTATCCGGTCGTGCCAAGTCTTCCGCGAATGTCCTCTATTTCTGGTGCCATCAACACTTTCGTCATATATCTTTCTTACCATTCTTTCCTCATATATCCGTTCCATATGACCAAACCACCTAAGTGATCCTTTTTTAATTTTACTCGTTATACTTACATCAGCTTTACATTCTTTCCTCATTTATTCAGTTTTTACTGTCATAAGTAGATTTGCCACATATACGCCTAAGTGATCTCATTTCCATTGCATTCAGTCTACTTTTGTTCCTCTTCTACCAGCTCAAGGCCTCACTTCCGTACATCAGTGTCGGTACTAGGACTCCATTGTGCACCGCTAGTCTAGCCTTGGTTGACAAATCCCCGTTAGATATAATTCAATTCAAAGCGCCGTTCACTTTGTTCCCTGCAGTCACCCTCTTTTCGATATCATTTTCAACCTTTCCGTTTCTATCGAACATATTTCCCAAATACACAAACTCATCTACTTGTTCCAAAAATTCATTACCTACAAGTATTTTGCACGGTGTCTTGCTTTCCTCCTCGAATACCATCACTATCGACTTTTTAACATTCATCATGAGGTCGCTTTCCTTGCATACATCGTACATTCTACTCACTAGACTCTGTAGTTCTTGTTCATTATTCGCCATTAGTACTGCATCATCAGCGTATAATAAACAGCATACAATCAAATCTCCCATTTTTGCTCCTACATTCATACATTCCGGTTCTCTCTTTTCAACCGCTCTTTACTTTCATTCACACCAGATTTAACTTTTCTCTTACAGGCATTGTACAGATCTTTTGCTCTCGTATATTCATCACTATTTACTGTCAACAGATAGCGCCACGCATTCTTCTTTTCTTTCACAAGTTTCTTTATGCCATCGTCCCACCGTGCATCGCCTTTCTTCCTTCCTCGGGTAGCTCGAATCTTTGTTATTATTAATATACTGGCTGAAGTATCCGGCATTGCAGAGTGAAGAGTCTTCATTTAAGGGGATGGGTTAGTTTTTTTCCGAAATCAGATGTAGACAGTAATTTTCCCCTTATTCTGAATGTCAAGTGTGCAAGATTTAATCAAGAAGTACCAAAATTCTACTTTAAAGGGTGGGAAAGGGGAAGGGGATGATTTTTCGAAATCGTATCTAAACAGTAACCTTTCTCTTGTTTTTAAGGTCAAGTGTGCAAATTTCATCATGTTGGGATTTAAACTGTAGATTGGTGTACACAATAAACACACCCACAGACTCTTCTTTATATATATAGAGACGGTAGGTTGTCATCGGCTTCCTTTTTGGTAGATAATGAGTAAGCTTGTTTCTTTTTTAAATTTATTCTGACTATACCGGTCTTGGCTAGCCTATGACCACTATTCAGTGTTGACAATCACTTTATTCTAATCTCTAGATCAGATCAAAATGATCAGATTATATTTCTTTTGATCAGTCTAACGAAAATGTGAATAAATCGGTGCATCCTAAGAAGTACCAAAATCTGTCTGGTGAAATCTCTAGTATTCTCCACAGCATTGTGTGGAATGGAAACATGAAGTTTAAAAAAGAAAACGAGGGATTGTGTCGGATGCCTTGAAGGATGCTGAAGGCGGATGCTGCGTGTCCCGTGGACCGCGATGTGCACAAATGTCTATAACCTCCGGGAGTTATGGATAACAGAAAGACTTTCAACAGAAAAAACGATTCTTACATCATGTTGACATGCTGCCAAAAGAAATGATAAGAGTCTCTAGAAACTCGAGATCCCGATGACAGTTGAGGTGCAGTGAGCAAGAAGACGGTCTCCTGCTAGATGGATAGACCTAATAAAGAAGTCGAGGTGGACGGAGGCGACGTCTACTCGAGCGAGCGGACGGACGTTCTCAGCAATATGGGTAGACCGTATAAAAAAGTTGACAAAAGTTAACATGGCTCATGACCGGGGAGAATGTACACCAAGTACCAAAAATTTCAGGGGATGATATTTATTTTCCTATATTCATATACTATTATTTGACCTCATCTCCTACTAAAAGTATCTAAAAAGATAAATAGATTTTCATGTAGATTAAAGTCTTCAGGATCCGATATTGTTTCTCGTTAATTAAAATGTGTATAAATTCTTCACACCTCGTGGCAAAACTAATTCCCGCGGTACCTCTAGTAACGTTCACTGTCCAAATCTCCCAATGTTGACTCATGAATAGATCCACCATAAAACTCATCCAAAAAACGAACATCATACTGACTGATGGTTATGTTGTAGGTGAATAATTTAAAATTTTATTCCCGGAACCCATTCGGTACCCAATACAAATAGGAAAAGTTTGAAAGCAATTTCCTCACTGGGGCACTCTGGACAGTATAGTAAATCGATTACTAAAATAGCGCGGTAAATTAAATTAAAGTAATCATTTTAATAATTGTAATTTCATTTTTGATACAATAAAACGACGCCCAGTATTCATATCGACCCAAACCATCGTTTCTCAACAAGTTATCTACACACGTACATACCTAAACACGTGTGCAGTGGAGGTGCTATCGCATTTGCATTGGACGCCAATGGAAGAGTAAAACTGTAACCGCAAACCGCACTAGTATCGAGCGTGTTGAAAAAGAACAATTTTCTACAGTAAGAAGTATGTATAATAAAAAATTGTAAGTAAATAGTAAGTGTGAAAAGAGATAGATCCTTAATACACAAGTCAATGAAACTACAGAACCATTAAATATATTATATTTGGTTCAAGTGATGTAAGTCTAAAATGGACTAGGATATTTATTTAGGTAAGTTTAAGTTCATTCTTATGTTTCTACTCATATTAACCTACTGTTGTACTCGTACATACCATTAGGCCATAATCTCAAAAGGATAGAGAGTAAAGTCAATAACTTGACACGCACTCTTTAAAATAACAAACGTTCTGGGTTGCAGAAATGTACAGTTATCTGAACAATTTTTATACTACTTCTTCTACATCTTCTTCCTCGATTCTCATAACTGAGAATCCTTCGACATGGCCCGCTACCCACAAGGAGCCTATCTTCCCTTCTCGCGAGATGTTAAAAAAATAGAAACGCCTCAGACAAGCGGTTGAGAATATATCATTGATGTGTAGTTCTTGTTGAACGGAATCTCGCAGTCCACGGTATATGCCTTGAGCAACACACCTCAATCCATCTTATTTTATTCTTTATACATCTACTACATTATAAAAATAAATACAAATCAGGAGACCCTTTGTTTGCTTTACAAATACACTCGACGAATAACGTAAATCTTATATTATACTAGTACATATATATGTAGATATTAATAGAAATATAATTATTTATAGAGCTACCATATCACCACAAAAATCGGTCTAGAACAAAATAACTAATTTATGGCGGATTAAAAAACTAACCACAATAGACAAGATAATTGAACATTCACAAATTAAAAAAAAATAGTGACACACATACTAAGATGTACACAGATGTAATAAACATATGTAAATGTAAAATTTAATTAATATCTTTCAAATACTAATTAAATGTACATATAAAATCAATTTTTTCGAAAAATATTGTTGTTGCGCTACCTGGATTCGAACCTGGATCTCTTTCCAAACCGGGGAAGGTGCCATTATCCAACTATGCTACAGCGACAGTACTTTTGACGACAAATTTTCGAACCTATATGTTAAACTTTTTCAAATTAATACATCTATCGTTCCCCGGTTTGGAAAGAGATCGAGGTTCGAATCCCGGTAGCGCAACAATAATATTTTTCGATAAAATTAATTTTATATGTATGTCTTTCTAATTAATACATTTTACAACTTCACAATAAGAATGTGTTCTCCTTAATAATCATATCTTTCAATTTGCATTATTTACTTCTGTAGTCCTCCCTGGTCTCTAATACATAATATTTTCAATAAATTTAAAAAACGATACCCTACCCTTTTTAAGAATTTTTAATGATTTATCATTGTCTTTCCATTTGATATCAAAAATGATGAATGTTCTATAACTCACTGAGATGTTCAATTTAATATACGAGTACATGTACAATTATTGCAGTATTAATTCCATTTGATAATAATTGTAATATTTTAACAATATTTCATAACAGATAGCTTGTGGACTAATAACGATTGTTCCTTTTATATTAGTTTCAACTGCTTTACCTTCCTCAGTTTATTCATGCCGGGGCCAGCTCGTCCTGCAGATTGAGAATCCCCGATCTAATTATGTCTGTGGGGGAGTTTATAATTCCACGGCGAGGAGAAACAATTATTTGATGTAATATAATCTTGATTGTTCATAACCGGTACGGGCTACTTTAGATTAACTCGGGGCCGAATCGATCTTAGATCGAGATATTCCACAATCACGGCGAGCTCTAATAAATCACCGCTACAAACAGTTGATCGGAAATCAATTCAACAAGAAATCCAATCGAATTATTTTACATCTACACGACCATACACTTCTAATCTTGATAGTGCTGGCCGTAACTCATCAAAAATATGATTTTTCAACCTGTATACAGGGTGTCTTAGTTTCAGCCACGAATTTGTTATTGAAAGTATTGATAAAATATGTGAATACACTTGATAAAACGAGGTATCATCTGCAATTCACGTCAAAATAAAATATTGAGCTTCAAAGTGTATTTAACGCGTCAAGAGGCCCAATGACTGTAGCTACTACATCACAAAAAAAAAACAGAATTGAATTGAATCCGAAACCCCCGGTATGAGAAGTCAACGCCTTCACCACTTGACTACGGGTAGGATCTGAATATTATTTTTTAGATTTCTTCAGCGAAGTTTGATTCATCGTCCATAAGGTAAAATGGTATTACAAATGCTACTAAAACATAAATGTTATCTCCTAAATTACCTACTAGGAAATTTGACATGTTTGTATAACAGTTTTAAAAATAAATGATTGTTAAAATTTTGATACAGTTAGGCAATTTTGACTAATATGTCAAATGATACCTTGTTTATTTTATTTTGTTTCTATACATTTTTACGTGTATTTAATATTGTACTCTGCCTTGCCATACTTGTGATGAAAGGTTACTCAAAAGACTGTTCATTTATCCATCTATCTTGATGTATGAGTATTTCGTTATTTCATAACAATACACATCTTATCATTGTTATCACATACATTTGCTTCTGACAGTTTTTAGTTAATGGTCATCGGCGACATCTTGTACCTTACATTTTATTTATATAATTAACCATTTTACCATACTGGGACACGCCTATCGTTTTCAATATAACTATTAGAATTTGGGATTGGTACCTACATTAATTTTCAAAGTTTTGATACAAAACAAAGGCCGCACGAGGCCAGCTATTTATCAACCGTTGACATGCTCTGGTTTGCTGTACAAGACCACGACACGGTATCGCGAAGCTTTGCTTGGAAAAGACTTACTTATGTTTAATAACACCGCAAGTATTTCATCTTCTGCACTTTAAAATTACCAAAACCATTGTATGTTTTTTGCACGAGTATTTTATTTTTCTGATGTTTTCTTTGGTCCTTTTGCCAAATAAAATCAAATATTTAGTATTTTTATTTATTATCTTTGTTTTATTAACCACTAAATTGAGTTTAAATAAATCTACCGGTTTTGAAAAATACCATTTTCTTCTTCAAGATGTCATAACTAACTAAAATATATATTATTGTTTCTTTGCCAGAATCTATTTATAAAAAATCAATTTAAAAAAAATAAATTTTTAGTACCTAATTCAAATCATTACGTAATACAAATTTACTCGAATAATTTTTAGGAAAAAAATTTAGAATTGGACTCGTAGTTAAATTTAGTTGGTTGTTTATAATTTTTTCATTAGTTTTACACGCTTTATTTATCTCCAACGATTCCAAATTATTTAATTTGTGACCAACACCGTTTATATGCAAAATTGACAATCCCAATTTTTTATCAAAACCATGACCATTTTCTATCAAATGATTAGCAAATTCTGAAAACCCACTATTGTTCAAACAAATGCTCCCTTACTCTTATATTAAAATTTCTACCCGTTTTACCAATATATAATGCAGCACAATCCTTGCAACTAATTTTATAGACACCAGAATTGTTAAATTTATCGTCTTTGTCTTTAGAATTTATGAGTAAATTTCCTATACTATTATTTGTATAAAATGCCGGTCTAATGTTTCGTGGTAGGTGTTTAGATATTTGATTCGAAAAGTTATTTATGTATAAAATTCTACGCCAATAATCATTATTATCATGTTTTATCTGTGATTTATGTAAAAATTGATTATTATATTTTTAAAATAGTGTCTATCAAATTTGTATTATACCCGTTATTAACTGCTATTTTTTAATTGTATTCAATTCAATATTGAAATTGGATGTTGACATAAGAATATTGACTAAACGATGTATCATGAAGTGGAACCCTGTTAATATTGCTAATTATAATAATAACCACAAAGTTAATATTGCTAATTAATTATTTTTAATTAATGGGGAACAACGTTACCAGTTACACCACGCCAACCGAGTAAGTTAACGACTACTTTTAGAACTAGCTCTTTCAAATTGATACATATGTTATTCCATTTTTCTCGGATAGGAAATTATCCAGTTTCGAATCCCGGTACTGACTAAAATATTTTTTCGATAAATTGATTTTTTCTGTATATTTTTCTAGTTGATACATTTAATTTATATTAAAATACCACAGAACTATATGTTTTGAAAATAACTTCGCAATAATAATGTGTTCTCCTTAAAATAAAATAGTAGTTCAAACTAAAAAACAAACTATGTAATTTTGTTATTTTATCAAAATTATACAATTTTCGTGTAATTTGTAAATCCAAGTAATCGTTGAAAAAAAAAGATTTATAATATTTGCATTCTTACGAATCTCGCATCCAATTGGGATTCATGCATTAAAAGAATGCGTGCACGATTTTTATACGAAAGATAGGTATTTGTAGTTTTAAGACATTTTAATAATGTAGAATGTCATGTAATAAAAATACTTTCATTTCTCACAATTTCAGGTGTACAAGGTACAATAATTAGTTTATGGTAAACAGAAATTTTTTTATTTAAAAAATATCGGTCCAGTAGAACTCTAGTCGTCGCGCAATGAGGTGACCCGGCTAGTCACTCCACACCGCTGGATATAATTAAGAACTGTCGCAGTCGACATGGTGATGGAGGATATTACGTGACTACTTCCGTAACTCAATTTCGTGACACGTAAGCTGTTGAAGCGAAGTATTTTGGGGGGCGCGCGTAATGATGATTTACAATAAGAATTGACGACCGAATTTACAGATGGTCGAATCCGCCTCATGACCAACGCTACAGAACTCCTCAGGGAGGCATCCATTACACCTCATGCTCTTAATCAATGTCATTCTGATGTTGAGATTGGCCACTTATATAGATCAGAATGTCATTAAAGCTCGTGGATAATAATATTATTGTGAACCATCTCCGAGCACAGCAGCCGTCATCTCCAGCCAGCCCCGAGGAAATTGTATTATTTTTAGAGGCATTTGAAAAAATAAGATAAATGAACTTCAGTCCGTTTATTTTTTTGCTCCTGTTCAGAATCGAATCAGGTAGCCGCCGCTGCGGAGCGCCGCGCGGAGGGGTCCGTAGATTTATAGGGACACGGCTTCGAACCAATTTACTCAACACCCGCACCATTTAGTGAGGGTTACAAGAAAAAACGGAATTCTCACAATCGTCCACAGTATCTCGCAGCCTCCGAGATGACTTGATTTAAAATGGACCGTGTGCTTTAATGTAACCCGAATTTATTTGTGGTTTTTTACTTTTTATTTTATTACTTCAAAGATAACTCACTGTTGAACGGTATATAGCGTTGAGTCAGGATTGTAAAAATTCATGAGTTACTTTAACATGCTGTTAAATCTGTATTCTAATTAACACATATGTATTAATACGTACAAGTCCTGTTTGTTTATTCGAATCAATATGTAACACAACTAATAAATCCATATTTAGTTTTCCGATGAGGTTATTTATATTATTAATCTTGGCAATAATTTTTTTTATGAAATAAATCACTGGTTGCTCCTCCAAGAAAAAACAAAAAGGTCTAGTGAGACTTAATTAAAAAGAAATATCAAAATTTTACGACAATGAATAATAGGGTTACTATGTAAATGTTCGGGTAATTGGTAAAGTAGTCTACCAGTAATAGAATAGTGCTAACTATAATAAATTATTCGATTGATTCTATGTACCTTTTTAAGAATTTATCTGATTTGTTTTAATACAAATTGAATGAATCACCTAGAACGATACACAGAAAAAATCTTTGTATCGAAAAAGTATTTAGTTTACCGGTAACTATGATTTGTTTTAAATATATTAATACGTTTTTTTATATTGAAATGATTCTGTATATTTTTGTTACTATTATTATTGTGTATAATTTAATAATAAAAAAATGAAAATTTTCTCCTATATCGAATTATTGTTTATATGTATATCTCACGTTAGGCGCATTGTTATTTTTCATCAAAAATATTCTTACATTTATTTTATAAGAATTGTATTAGTTTTTTTATTATTTTTCAATTACATTTTAATGCATATGTAATTTGAATACTAACGTGACATAATACGTGATAGTAAGGTATTATTCTAAGAAGCTACTCTAAATAAACTATTTAGTCACGTTAAAGATTAGATAAAAAAAATTATATTGCCTCTTTCACTCTCATTCACTTTCTTACATTTGAAACAGGACATCTTACCAATATTAAAATAATTATCTTCGTTTATTCATCGGTCATACATTTAATAACGTATGTGAGCCACATCCATATGCACGCGTATATCCATTAAAATTTTCTGACACTTGAATTGAAATGAAAAAATATCTCTATCTGGATGTTACATTTTTTCAATTATAATCAACTGAGCTTTACAAATCCAATATACACCCTAGGAAAGTACCCACTTTCCGTGTGGTCAATATTAATTTAATTCGATACGAAGGTACCGATCGATACCTACCAAATGTTTTGTGAAAATTAGAAAAAATATTTTTTATCTGCCATTACTGACGAGCTTTCACCCAGTGATGTCGTGTATCTATGTCGATGGCACCATTTAACATCTTCTCACTAATTCATTCCACGCGATAAAAACTCATTTAACATTGTAAATAGTGTATTACTAATATCAATGGAAAACAAACAATTCAAGGATTTCAGTACGTAGGCGTTATCTAGAAAAGAATGCTAAGAAAGATCTGGAATGCGCGACTGTAAAAAGCCCGAGAAAGACCTCACGTAATCAGATAAACCAGATATTATAGTGGCAGGACTGTCCGTTAGGCGCTCCTTTCCGATACCCTCTGCCACCCCTCCGCAATTAATTAGTGTTTTAAAATTCAATATGCGTTTCATTTTTAGTATTCTCAAATCTAACTACCCGCCTATAGATAGCATCGCTACAGGGGTACTGAAGCCTGTGCGTCGGAGGCATTTTAATAAGTAAAAAAATCTCGATATTCTTTGCTGATCGGTATAACAGATTTCTCAGAAGACTGCGCTGACCAGCTGGTGTTTATAATATGTCAAGAATGTATCAGTTTTTAAGTTTTTTATTTTATTTTGTCCCGCCTCGTGTTAGTGTGGAGACATGTTACGCGTGAGTCAGGTGTCGTTTGTGGTAACGCTTAACTTTGACCTTGCAGCTGGCACACACGTATGTGATTGGACTATACAAGTCTACTACGCGGTTAGCTCACAATTTGCGAAAAACCAAAAATTATGATTTCGTTTATTTTATTTGACATACACATATTTTTGGAATGATACTTGTACGCCATGATAATCTGGATCGTTTAAATTTTTTTTTTTTGAAATGCTTGTTGAATGTGGCTTTTAAGTGATCATATGGTTGAACCTAGTTTAATATGTGATTGACGCAGATAGTGAATCTTTATGTATATTAGGTATATCAATATGATTTAACCACAGTATATTTTATTTTCCCAAGAAATACGAGATTAGTGTTATTAATTATTAATTAATAAATTCGTTACAACTATCATTCATGACACGGCGAATGAAATAAATGTGAGTCTAAGATGTCTTTCATTTACGTACCATTCAAGTCAAACAAATTATTATTATATTTAATATCCACTATGTTTATAATTATTGTTATGTTTATTATATTACATAATTCATATAAAAAATGTTATATTGGTACATACAATATTATTAATAATAAATACTTTAGATTATTATATCGATTGAATCATTCGTTGTTAGAAAATTATAACAGAGTATATCAATTTACATGTTGTAATAATAGATATTCCCAAGTGTTTTGAGTTTAATAAACATTAAAATATATTTTCTTCATTATGAGTATTTAAAAAACATATAAATGCTGCTAAAATGTATGAGAATACAAAATAAAACATTTATCGATTAATTAGAATTCTCCAAAACAAACACAGATTCAATTGATATCATTTTTTATCGTAATCAAACTCCACAATAACATAAATAACGTCATGTACGTGCCCATGACGTCGGACATTCTTCTCGGTGCAGTTGTGTGATGACGACGTCTGGTTTGACTAGTGCGTACTGCAGCCGCGGGGCTCTCGGCTCGGCAAAAAGTACATACGTCATACGCCTGTAATTTAGAGTCATTCCGCCCTCTCGATTGAGATGGAAAGTTAACGAGTTGACTGTCCACAGAAAGGAGAAGACATATTTTGGCAACAAAACATCAAGTTTTGTTATAATCACGAAATTTTCATTGTACTCAATCATTTTTAATGAAACTGAAATTTTCTGATAATGTTGCAAATCCTACGCATTGTGTAAATTAATATGGCAAAGGTATTTGGTATGGATTTTTTGTTTTAAATAAAAATAAATTCTTACTACTGTTCCGTGGCAAAGTTTTCTCAAATTATACAAACAATATTGTGAGGATTGATTCTACATTGCTTGAAAATACTTTGCAGTTTAAAGCATAGACTTAAGATAATTTTTTACTGGTTACTTATATTATGTAGATTTCGATAAAAATACTACCTCCTAAGTTTCTTGACGCAACTTCCCGAATATTTAATCAAGAAACCCCGAAACCACCCTATGTTAAAAAAGTTCATTTATTCGTGTATTTAGGATACAACGTAATTTGTAGATACGATAACTCCCATATCTTGTAAATATATATAATAATTTCGTTATCCAGCGTGATACTCCTCCACCTTGTTCCAAAATTACGACTGTCAAAAATTTCATAACTTAACTAAACTTTTCGAAAAATACAAGACACGTGACTATAAAGATTGCTAAAAAAATATCACTTCTGGGAAGGATCAGAAGATTCATTAGTACCGAGTCTTGTAAAATAGTATACAACTCTGTTATTATTCCTCACATCAGCTGCTGCAGCTGCATTTTGTTTTTGGCTACAAGAAGAAAAAAAGGCTAAATCTCAGAAATCGATGATGTGCAGTGCGATGAAGATATTTAATGAAATGCCAGATGATATAAGAAAGCAGGAGAAACTACATAGATTCAAAATCAAACTAAGCAAATATGTGCAAGATAAGTTATAGTAAAACATAACATTTTGATCGTGTTTATATTCTTATTCTTCTTCTTTTAAACAGGCAATCCACCCTTCAAGAGTGATTTGTGCCATTAATCAAGTTAAAACATTATTTCATAGAAAGCAGTACAACAATATTATAGAATAGGGAACATTACAAGTTAATACCATTATCGTTCAAGAAATTTGCTATCATATAGATTAAATGTGGAGAGTTAAGGAAAAGAAGATGACACAAGTTAACATGTTTATATTAGAGCACATAAAAATTTATATATGTATGCACTATATTAAGAATAAATAAATAAATAAAATATTATTAGGAGAACACATTCTTATTGTGAAGTTGTAATTATTCAGAACATAGGTCTGTGATATTCGAACCTGGATTTCTTTCCAAACCGTAATAAAAATAAGGTAGATAGGTAGGCTCTTTCAAATAATTGAACGATTAAATGTATTAATATCAAAAAGGTAACATATATGTAGTTTGGAAAGAGGTTCACATCCTTGTGGCACAACAATATTTTTCAATAATATTGATTTTATATGTATATCTTTATAATTATTATATTTAAAATTTTAATAAAATATTGCTCCTAGAAATAAAACTAATTTATGAAAAATGATACAGGTGCCATAAAACGGGAAATATAATTTTTTATACAAATCTACCTGATCTTGCAGCCAGTGCTGGAAGGGATTTTTTTCCCAATGCGTGCTAAGTAGATGTAGAAATAAAAATATAAATACAACCAATTGGCGTCAGATAATCATTAATCGATGTTTTATGCAAATAGATGATTGCTGTCAACACCAATCACATATTATTATATATGGATGTGGGTTTATTTTGATTCCTCTTAAACAGTCTCAGGTATCGCTACCGTACGCCATCTTGGTACCGCAACTCCACGGCGCATCGCTAATCTTGACTCAGGTGACAAGTTCACGTAAGCGTGGATGCAAGTGCAAGTAGCGGAGTTGCCAGTGTATTAAATAAATCACTGCAACGTTCGCGGCTGTCAAACAATAAATGTTATATGAAAGAGACTTTAAAATATCTTATAATACTGTTCAAAGGTGAAACTTAATAGCAGTAATTTAAAACTCATACATAGTTGCGCCAAAGGACGAGAATTAGACATTTAAAAAAATTTAGAAATATGTAATAATATAACAATAAAAACATAATAAATATTCAAATACCGCCCATTACATCCCCTCTCTTATCCATTTTAACTCCACCCCCACCCCCACCTCCACCACCGTTAACTCCAAACACACCATATATTACTGTGCTTTTAATTTTAGTTGATCTATAATATTGATAATGGGAAGATATTCCCGAAAACGTTATACATATATCATTTAACACAATGAAAAGTGTAGTGGAATAAAACAGAGTTTGACTCAATTTACAACATCTTATAATATGTTTATTTTGTGGACTAATCCTGAATTAATATTGTCAAAATACATGGCATAATTTGCGAATACGGTATATTCTCGGATTTTGACAAAAAATATTTTTTCTTATAGTATTGAGTGCCTTGATTAAAAATTAAATGATCAAAAATCTGGTTTTAAATTTTTAATTTTCACCACAATTATTTCTGACATTTGACACACTACATTATTTTTTCAAAAATCAGATTAACCAAATACATAATGTATGTAATACAAGCGTGAATTAGGTCCTTTTTAAGAGGAATATGTCATGTCACAGAAATTGTGGAGTTCTGGAAGACGCCGGAACAATATCTTCCCGAAAACAACAGATGTGCAACACAACACGGCCATGAAGTTCTGCAGGTTGTGATTAATGTAAAACTCTTTGATTAGAAGTGTATACTATATCGGAATTTGTGTACGCTTTGTTATTAATAAACATATACACAAAAAAGGGCTGGACATCAGCTGGGTATCTTTTTAATAGAAAAGTTAGTAATTATATATTTTTGAACTAAAGCCATCCCTCAAACTTTGTGTACACTTACCGAGTACTTTGAGCATCGAACTCAGTAATAAATTACTTACACTTTCGAGTATAAAAAACGGCCTTCATACCGCTTTAATTAAAAATATCGTACCTGGTAACTTTCCTTGGAACTCCGATTTCTCAATTTCTGCAAAAACTTGACGCAGTAATAACTGCATCGCAGACAAGTCGTGCGTTCTCTTTTACCAAATAATATCAGTCAGACCGGACGCATGTATCAAAATAAATAACCTCAAAAAAAGGGATTTATTTTAATTGGTTGACGGGTTGCGTTTTCAAAATGTTCGTCCGTGTGGAATAATATTGTATTACGAGGTCCTGGGCGCTTTCACTCGGGATCGATCTCGTCAGGATGCTGGTGCCGGGACCAGATTGAAAAAAAGTGGAAAAAACCTGATCTTGATAAACAATATGGATGGGTTTTTAAATTATAGTTTTGTTAAAAATTATGGATTAAAATACATTACTTTGACATGTGCGGTGTCATATATTATAAATATGTGGTTCGTTGTGAATCAGTGCTGTTCCCCAATAAACTGAAACTCACTTCACGTCGGTCGCAAGGTTAACGAGGAGTAACGCGCGGATTCGGGTATTTTTATCATAATTATAATCAGCTGTTTGCAGTCCACTGCTGTATGAAATTTGTGTAAAGATATATTACACAAATTCATTAATTATTTTTTCCATCTTGAAAAAGATTTTGTATGTTATGCTTCTGATTAAACTAATGTTATATGTGAATCGCTGTTCAAAGATTGTGATCAAAAACAAAAAGCGCATCCAGTAACGATATTTCCATTAGAATCAAGAAAAAATATTAAAATATGAAATACGCCTAAAGATAAATGCGCACAAAAATAATCTACGATAAAATTAATAAAAAGTTGAAGTAGTCCAAAATGGAGTATTAAAATCCATCTTTATTAACATTCATAAGTATGAGTAACTGAAAGTGCTACACAAAAAATATATATTTACGAATGACACCCTTCAAATAAATGGCACTTTTTACATAGGATCTGTAACAACGTGCAATTTAGTTAATCAAATGACGTTTAAAGTTTGAAATAATCAATTTTTCTCGGCGAACCCGATGATTTAAATGCAGAAAATTCATCTCAATGGCCGTAATAATCCTCGGCCGACAGATTCCGGCCGCAATCGAGAAACCGCGCGAGAAAATGAATAAAATAAAAAAATCCTGTAATGACAGCGGCATCCGCGCGGTGGCCGCGGGCGGGTGCGAGGGGGACGGCGCCGTACCGAGCGAGCGGGACGGGCGGCGGCCGGCGAGCGCTGATTGGTCGGCGGCGGCAGGTGGAACGCGCGCCGGTACGAGCGAGAAACCGTCTCCTGCGGGCAGCGGGTTACAAGGGCGGCCTAAAAGTCGGACGCTGTGAAATCGTATCGTAAATTTAATAATTTTAATTAATTCGGTAATTAATTAATATTTTTATTATTATTGATATATCTAGAAATGATTACTAAATTAATTGTATTATTTATGTATTTGTTTGATTTTATAGGCACTACATATTATTCAACGACCCTGCTCACTGCGTTACGTAGCGTTCCTACAAGAGTATACTTATTTTCCAATCCATTAATATTCTACTCAATCTGAAGTCAATTATTAGCAGCAAAGTATTAATTTTTTTAGAAATATTATAGATTACTCTTAAATACTACAAAATAACCAGAAATATATTATACGTGCCTTTCATTCAAATACCTGTTGTCGCCTCACACGCATCAGTCTGTACCTTTGTAAGTTTTCTGACATTAATTACCTGATGCACAATTTTCTATTTGGTCTTGTCGGCCCTTTTGTGGGTGACAAGAGTGAGCAGAGTCCTTTTGCACGCTCCATACCCGGCTATTTTACAATTCTGGTGGTCCACAGTCCACATCTTGGGAGACAATTGGATGCAATTGCTAACACGGAATTCCTATCATCGTTGTTCGGAGTATTCAAGGATGCTGTACAGAGTGAAGTTAGGAAACCGTGACTCCTGTACAGATTCCTGACTACGGTGTTGGCTTGTTATATTATAATGTTATATAGAATGTACTCTGTTTGCAGTAGTACTTTCACTAGTAAAATTGAATTTACTGCCTGTCGTCGATAAGGCCGTTTCCCAGTCTCCGATAAACACAGTTACTCAAGAAAATCGGACATGATAATGATTTACTACAGGGTGTCACCTGTCATCAAAGGGAGGATTTATGAGGGTAGTAGGCGTAACTGCGTCGTCGGAAGGCGAGGCCAGGCTCCGAGGCCAGGGTCACGCCACCGTGTTCTACTACTTCTGGATGTAAAAAAATTAATGGCTCTTATTAAATACTGTTTATGACTCTTCAGCGTATATGTATGTACAATTCGGTCAAAATTGTATAATATGTTTTTTAAATGATTTATTGATAGGGTTTATTACTGCCACGTTGAAAGGGATGATAAAATATATCATTCTGAGTAAAAAAATTCATGAGCATTTTTTTGTTTTAAGTTTATATGTGTGATATTCAAATCGCGATAAATACTTGATAATTTTAAATTGTTGTTATAAAATGCGTTACATGTCTTTATAAAATATATTTTTTTGGATCGAAAAAAATATTCATAAATTAAGTTAAATAACTATAATTAAAAATAATGGTAAAACTAAACATAAAATAATCTCCCCATAGGAAAACCAGACTCCAATATTCCAGGCTCCCAATAATAGGCGGAGTTACTCGCCGAGAAATACGAACTGTATGTGATAATAGCAGTTGACAAACAAATTAAGGTCTTTATTAATAATGGCTTGTTACAAATTTCACTAGAATTAACTAATGAAATTGACGTTAAAAATGTATAAATAATAAAATAGAACAATGTTTAAAGTACATTGTATAAATTTGTATATTAATTCGTTATGAATGAATCGTCATTCTCCTCGCTGAATTGAATGCCGATAGTTTTAAAGTGTTGTTGTGTCGCAGCGTGTATTTCTGGTATAATCTAACCTCCTTGTCTTTATCTCGCTGTCAGCTATCTTGTGTACAAATAAGTTTTAGTGGTTCCGGCACGATGTAAAGTTGGCGAATTGTTTTGTACTGTTTTAGCTGAGGACAAGTTGTACAAGGTGGAAACTATTTTCAAATTAATCTCCGAAATCGTGGAATTATAGTATTCATGTCATTGTATGATTTGAAATGCTAACGTATTTGGAACATTGAGTCAAATGTTTTACACTTCGGATATAGTAAACTTCAAAAATATACGATAGATATCATCGACAGTATAGACAAAAGTGACTCCAAAACTATAAGATAAGGAATGGTATAAGATCATTAAACATAGATTATTAACCTTAATGTAGATAATATTTAGTTGGTGTGTGTATTATTCTTCAGGGTTCAAAATGAAAAATTTAACGAACTGGATAATACACATATTAAATTATATACTCGCCTTACAATACAACAATAATTGGTTGGCTGGCCGATTGACACTTATTTTAAGATCTATATATAACGATATATATTATTTTGTAAAACATTACACTTTTGATGCTTTTAATAAAATTGAGATTTTATTTTTACCAAACCACGAATGGACGGTCCGGTGTGCATGGCGAGCCGTGCGTGGTGTACTCGTGAAATGTCTATATTTTACAAAACTCCTTTGTGTATTTTTAAATCTGATTTCTTTATTTTTATTGAATTTGTTATTTTAATTATCAAATATTCTTGAATGTACTCAGAACGGTGTTACCGATAATTGTTAAAATATTTATTTCACAAATGTGGGATTAAGTAAATAAATGAAGATTGTTTAAGACAAATTTAGAAAAATAAACATCTTGACACGAATTCCGTCCAGCCGCGCTTAACTTCAAGAACCACTTAATAATTTACCCCAGCCTCGCAGGTAGCGTGGACCAGTTCTCGTCCCTCTCGCGCGCGGGCCGGGCGCGGGCCGGAGCGGGACGACACGCGGCAGGGCCCACTGTGGGAATGGACTTCCGTTGCCACCTGTCGGCTGGTACCCGTACCTCGATCTGCCCCGCGCCCTTCTCCTCCCTGCCGCCCAACCGTGCATTCTCCGAGGGATATCGCAGTGATTCCAGTGTCACCTGCTGTTACTGAAATCACTTCGCGAAATGCAACCAAATCTTCTCATATTTCATGACTGCACATTACACACTGCATTCTCAGTCTGACCAATACGCTCGAGCGTGCACATTTATATTTAGTTATTTTGTAAGTATAATATTGGTAATTTTTATATAAAAAATATTATATACATCAATCTCTTCTACGAAGAAAATCGCAGCAAACAAATTTGCAAGTCATTTATAGTTGTTCTATTATTTCAAAATAACACATTTTAAGTGATAGTTTTTTTAAATATAACATTACTACCACAAATTTGTATCAAATATATGCGAAATGCAAGAACAACTAAAAATGACCTATTTGTTAGTTAGGTTAGTTAGTACCTTGGTATGTTAACAATTAGCAAAACGCCTGTGAAAGACACATCAATACTCAAGTGTTATACAGATTGCAAATACGAATGATAGTAAACGCAGGCCACGTATACGTAATAAACTACTATTTCAATCACATAACACAGTCTGACTTTGCATTTAAGATCATGTAACTATGAAAACGAAATATTTTAATTGTATCTTGAAAATTCTAAAAGACGAACGCCAAACAGGAGACTTTAAAAATTAAATTATTAATGGGAATTTTTTGACATTTCATTTAGCTGTTTACTTCGTTTTGATATTGTTGATGATTTTTGTTGTTGTTTATAAAGGTATCCATCGGAACAATTAAATTTATAATTATATCGATATAATTACACAGATTAGCTGGTACAATTATATCGATGGTGGAGAGTGGAAAACTAATCACTAATAATAAAAAATAAACAAACATTCTGACTGCATTATCTCTGAACTAACTCACTAATTAAATAACCAATCATACCGTTTCTCCACCTGGCTAGACCGAGAGGATAGACCGCCGTATTCTTTGTCCTAGCATATCACTCAATCACTTTTATACATGTTTTCATACACGCTCTTCGATTACCGAAGCTACATAGCCTTTTTCCAATACGTTTTCCATTACGCCCATTACGCCATATCGACTTAATAAGTTAACGACAAATTTTCGAACCTATACTTGAGGTGAAAGTTTTTACGAAAATGGCGCTATACAAATTATCCATTATTATTATTATTATTATATGCTGCACTTTCAAATTTATACATCTGTTATTCTATTTTTAAAAGCAATATATTTTTTCGATGAATTTATTTTATCTGCATATCTTTCTAATTGATATAATTAATTTGTATTAAAAATATCATAGAATTGTGTTCTGGAAAACTGCAACTTTAATATTCAAGCTTACGAACTTTAAAAAATAACATATAGACGTAAGGAGGAGCGTAAGTACTATGCCCGAAAAATATGGTTTTTGATGAGATTTTCGGAAACAATTAAAATTATGAACACACTTTGTCTACGGGTTAACCTTGTTATAAATAATAATCACACCTGAACCAGTAGTAGTGTGGTTAGCGGCCATCCATGTTTAGTTAATCCTACTTTCGAAGCGTAAGTGCTCAGGCTTAGCATGAAAATAATGGTAATTTAATGTAATATATTTTCATGTATACATTTTTTGTGTAATAATATATATTTTAAGTTTTGTAAAAGTTTTTGTACCGAACAATTAAAATTACACACGGTACTAAGTGAAATGTCAGTTTCCTTAGAAATACGAATTAGATGGGATTTGCTACCTTTCTGTTCTGAATGTAAAAAAATATTTTTTCAGGAATTTACTTCTTATTCTGGTTTTTAAACCTACTACCACAGCGAACTGAAATTTATACATATATTTTTTACTATGTACTGTACCGACAATTTTAGTATGTCAATGTTATGACTATGTTTAGTATGACTGACAATGTGCAACATTGAAATGTAGTGAATAGCCACAAAATATTTTCAAAAAATTAAAATAGTCAATTAGAAAGATATACAGAAAAAATACATTTTGGTTGCCTCCAGGATACGAACCCGGAAGTTTTCCTATCCGGGGAAATATGTTATCATTAAGTTGCCACTTTACCAATAAGGTTTTACGACAAATGTTGAATTTATATTATGTAGTCTTTATTTGTGATTGATGTGTATAGTAATTAAGGCACGATAGGAGACGTCAATAATAAATCAATCCCTTTAATTCAATTTGAACAAATTTTTTTTCGATATATTTTTAACTTATTAAATAAATAATATTTCGATAGATATATATTTTCTGTATAACTTCCTAATTACCTAATTCATTTACTAAATTGGTTTTAAAAAATATTCTATAATTAAATAAATATTCTTAAATTGTAAATTCATAAGAGTAATGTGTTTTTATTAAAATACAATACATTTATTTGGCAATAATCTTAAGATATTTACCTTTTTGTATTTAGATTAATGAAAATCATTTCATTATTTCAAGTGGAAGCTAAAACAGTACCTTTTTACCAGTCCTAATATGGGGGTGACCGTTAATCCTGATTTTTTAGCTATACCTTTTCAAGACCTATTATAGATGTCTCATAGAGACGAAGCTGTTATGATGACAATGTCTGTGGGGATAAATCCAGTAATTGTGTTCTTACACAAAATTAGACACACTCAAAATATACCTTTTCACTTTTCAATATCCTTTTGCAGCCCTCTTTTCTGCTTTCCACAGTTTTCTTTCGCGGTTTACTTCCATTTTTATCCTACAGCTTGCCTGATATTTTCTGAGGATGGGTACAATACTATAAGGATTGCCAAATTTGGTAGTCGTTGATTGCAATTAATTTTGGAGTATCTAACGCTTCAACGACGTGCTAAAGTAATCAATAATGGCAATGCTGTAACCATTTATGGTGATAGCTATCGTTGTTGGAAAACTTCTTTGTGGCCGAATCGGGTCGATCGGGCTTGCAACATATGTGGTTTCAACGAGACAGTGCCACCTCACACACAGCCCGAGCTACGCTTGAAATTTTGCGAGAACATTTTTCTGGCTGCATAATGTCAAAAAGTGGTGATATCGATTAGCTTTCTCGACCACCTGATTTGACAGCTTCCGACTATTTTCTGTGGGGGTACTTGAAAGGAAAGGTCTACGCCAATAAGTCAACTACAATTCCGATGCTACAGGACAATATTCGAAATGAAATTACTAAAATAACACGCGAAGAGTGCGAGAATATCATGAAAAATATGGTTAAAAAAGCTTGGATTTGTGCTACTTGACCGATATCATAGTTTATACATAATTGTAATAAATCAAATAATTGATAAATGAAAACCAAATTAAAAAAATAAGTTCTTAATCATTCAAAAACAACATTAGACTGGAACATAATATTCACCCTGTATGTTATGGTGAAAGAAAAGTGTGGTTATGAATGACGATCAGATATTCTATTCAAATGAGGAAGATATCACGGAGTGTGTGTGTGCAGATGTGGCTACAGGAGGTAGAACAAATGATAAGTAACTAACAGTTAATGACATTTTTTGAAGAGAGTTGTACAAGTCGTTTAATCAAGATAGTTGCACAATTCCAGGTAAACAGACACAGTAAGGACGTGAAGCGTCTGCTGGTCGGTGGTCTGGTCAGGAAGTCAGCCGCGAGAGAAGTGAATAGTTAGGGCTGGGCGGTTACATTGCGATATATTATCGTCGGTATTGGTGTACCTTTAAAGTTGATGCGATCCTGGTTTACCAACTAGGTACCTATGAGGCGCCTTCAGGTCCCCCCCATAAGATTATATATACCTTAAATTACTTACACATATACATATCTATGAGTAAGATACTCCACTGAAAGACTTGCTACCTATCTCAGAACAGTGTCTGTATTTCTCTAAAATATTTTTAAATGTTACTCAATATAAATTCTCTATTCAACATCGGAATATTGGCTTTGATATGATAAGTGATAAAGGCTGAATAATCCAACTGTATTCCTTTGTCTTCCATCACTTCCACTTCTTCACATCCTGCTTAAATATGAAATAGATCGAGTTTGAATATGCGATGTCGGGCGTAGTGCCGAATAATATTATACAGATATATTTGGAACAAAAATATAAACGTTGAAGGGATACCGTACGAGACCGTTTAGCCCGAGTCTATTCATATCATTAATTATACGTCACGCACGGAAATACGTCACAACTATCCATCTAATCTTCTTGATTGGGTCGATTATTTCTCTTAGGTTTACTAAGATACGAGTACAAGGAAGTAATTTAAAGCTGGGGCAAGTTTTATAGACAGGATGACGAAACACGTACGTAGAAGGTTCGGTTTAATGTGTAGCAAATTATATTTTATGATCCAACTCTTTTAATAACGAATGCCTAAACCATTCAAAAAAGCTGCGCTATTATCGCTGATATTTTCAATTTTTTCCCTTTTTATTTTTATTATCTACATCCTACATAAATAATTAGCTTAAATCCGCCCCCCTCTTTCATCATAAAACAAACAATATCTGCATTCATTATATCGCATGAAGTTGTGCGGTTATCGCGTCAAACGAAGTAAATTATTTACCGGTTAAATAAAGGTTATAAAAACTATTAATTTCATGTCATTATTACATTTAGTATGTACTCGTACATAAAATGAGCGTCTCTTTGTCTATTTGGTGCCTTGATACAGTTTTCTTCAGCATATTGGTAAATATATGATGTATTATTTTAATATATCATCACGGTACCTACGTGAGACTGAGCAGTAAATAAATATGTTTCGTTAGTCGAAAATCGTTCTTAGGTGGTACATTCATTTCGATACGGCAAATGAAATCTAAAAAACTTACAAGGTTTAATAGTTTATTAAGTATGCAACCGAAATTAATAGATAACTCACAATTTAACGAAAATGGTATGTCTGCCTGGGAATGATGAATTTTCCGCCGTCGCGACTTGTAATAATAATTCAAATTTTCGCGTTTTTAAAGAAAATATGGGTTTTTATTATTAATTTATATCAAAAGTTATTTAATAGATTAAACTTTTTTTTCAACTATTACTTAGATTCGACCTTTATATTAATATAAAACTAATAAACTGAATGTTATTTGCCATAATTAAGACGATACAGACATTATAAAAAAGACCACGACCATGAGATGCATTTTCCGCGTGCTACGAAATTATGTCAATACGCTAAATTAATGTATAAACGAAATATATTTTCTTATAATCTTAAAGCCAAGATTACGGAGACAAATCTGTAGGAAAACAAATAGGCAAAATGTTAAAAATGAATAGAGTTATAAACCATTCAATTTGCAGTACATTTGATCAATTTTTGACGTTTTTAAATAATATATTATATTTACTCACATGCTTTGAGGCTTCAACTACTATTTAAAACTAAGTTTAATATCAAAAACACAATAATCATTTTTTAAATAATATATTTCCAGTCTTATGTAATACGATATTATTAATTAGCTCTCACAGTATTAGTATGCCGTCCGACACGGCCACGGCGGTGGTGAAATCTGCGCTCCGATAGATTTTAATTAAATTTGCCTATAAAACACATTTTAATACAAATTTTTACTACAATATGAATGAATATTATACTTATTCTTGATACCAATTGCTTATTTTTGTAAATTGTATAATTTTGAGCTGTTTTTATACGAAAACAGATTATAATTTTGACATTTAAATATTAAACATACGTCAAACTTCATGTCACCATTCGTAACGTTTTATAAACTAACAGAGCGGCTAGTGCGCATGCGCTGTCAGTTTCTAAATGTTGTTTTAAAAGACAACGTTGTGTTTACGCAATGTTGCCGTGAAATATGCGAAGACGTGAAATTTGCGAAACCGTGATTTTTTTGTTGTGTTTGGTTCTCATTAAAAGGCAATAATATATTATTATACACATCCTTGTTCTGAAATTACTGCCTTCTATAACTCTAGATGCCTAAGGTCAAAAAGTATCCATTGGCACGCTCTAGGAAATGTTCCAACAAAATTTTAAATGTTCATAAACTTCTTGGAAAATAAAAATCAAAAAATCGCAACGTAAGTTGATAATTTTTACTATTCCTATAACAACTATCTATTTTATTTAACAATATAAATTATATAGTTCAATATACATATATTATGTAGTGCAGATTAATTATTTTCTATTGAAAATACATACCCTTAAAGATAAATAATTTTATCAAAAGAATTATACATGACAGACCTGTCTGATTGGATACAAATGTATTTGTTAGCCATATAAATGAATAAACACGTATTTTAATATTTTAGACATAAAAATACTGATTTTATTATACATTGTTTTAATTTTATTATGAAATTACTGAAACACAAACAGACAAAGACCACAAAGCATTTCCTTCAACCAGCATTGTAAGTACATCATTCTTTTGTACAGTCTGTTGATTGTATCTCTTTGATATGTTTAATTTAAATCGATTTAGCTGTGGGCGTTTCCTATTCAACATTACTCAATTTCTTGTTTGTGGACAAAATATTGCAACTATATGGTGGACTATGCTATGTTAATAGACATGGTTTACATATCTAACCAATGGTGGCATCTTATATTATTAATTAATTATAATTAATCAAACCTTTATTTTAATTTTAGATTATTGTATATTAATAATACCATACCATGTTATTAATTGCATACCATAAATTAATAACAATAATAATAATATTATAAATTATTTTCAGGATGTTCCACAAACTGAGCATTAAATATGTGGACTCGTGTGAACTTCCTAAAATGGATGGCAAAAGAATGGTCGACATACATCAATTCTTTTCTCAAATTAATCAAATTTACTCCCACAAATCGATGTTTGGGTGCACAGAAACGAATATTGAATATGTGAAAGAATGTAAGGTTGGTTTTATTTCTAAATTCAGTTTAAAGTGTAATATGTGTGGATCAAATTTCGTTTTGAATACGTGTGAAGATAAAAACAACGATATTCTGAAGAACGATAATATGCTCAATGAACAACTAATTATTTAACAGTGAATAATAATACTTTTGTTATATTTTAATTTATATTTTAATATTAAATATATACGTAATGTATCATGTGTATTAAAACAATAAATAAATATTTTTAGAAAAAACTTTTTTTTTATTACATAATATATATTAGTATAAATAGTTTTCTCTTCTCAAATACAGCTGCTTCAAAAGTTATCAACATTATTTATCAGTATGAATTTACATCAATTTTTTCCTTATAAATCAGGGCAAAATATTTTATAATCATGTTTATCGACACAAACAATGGTTTTTATCATAAATATAATAATTCTTCATAGTATAAACATAACAATTCTTAAGTGAGAACTGAATACTGAATAAATGGCTACATTCGGATTATTATTATCTTACTCACTTAACTTATTACTTAGGAATTTAAGAAAACCAACAATTGTATTCTTGTCCTTTTCTATTGATACCTTTCATTCTAGCAATATTTACGTAAAAAATAAAGCACTTTTATATTTACTTGATATTGTAAAAAAATGAACTATTAGTCTCATCTGGAAAGGGTATGCAAATCCAAAAATATCTCGAAATTCAAACTGGAAAAATAAAAGTTGCCCCTTAAATAATTCATTAGCATTATTTTTAACCACTATAAATACTTTTTTTTTCGTCATTTTTTTATCACCCTGATGAAGAGAATATATTTTTCGAAACCGGTAAGTGATTTTAATAAACTCACAATGGTTAAAAACAAAGTTTATGAATTATTTATTATTACTATAAATAACGGTAAAAAGTTTAAAGGGGTAATTATTTTAATACGAAATTATATATAGGTATAAGATACGAAAAAATTTTTGTTAAGGGTTGTTTTTAGTAGAGGATGATTTATTCACCCATTAAAGTATGCAAAGTTACAAATAATAATTTTTACTGTCATTTCAGTTCATAACAAAATTAACTATTTTATTTATAATTAATTGCATATTTTTCTTTCTCCCTAACTTAACAGTAATTCTTGCGTTAAAAATACATTCGAGTTAATCTGTTTATTTATCAAATTTATTTTCTTTTGTTGAATAAATTATCCTATAAATACATTCGAAAGATAGTTTTACTTATTTTGTTTTAATTATAATTGTTTTACCACACATATTGTGGACCTTCCTTCATCGCGCGCCAATTCTGATTTCTCCAACATCCATGTAACTATTTATATTAAACCCTAAAATAATACATTAGTTGAATTTAAAGTTATTCCTAATCAGACTTTGTCTATTCTAATCTAAGCATTATAAGACTTTATTTATTCTATTTGAATTAATGGTAAAAGGTTGATATTGCAGTAAAATTAATCTAACCCCTAAAATAAGACTAATCCTTAATTAATTATTTTATATAAGTATTATAATCTAAAATATATTTAAATGTTTCCTAATATTAAGTGATAAAATTTGAACACAAAATAACTACAATACTTTAAAAAAATTCTACTCAGTTCCGTATATGAGTTTACTTACGTCATGCAAACGAAATTCTAACAGCTTCCGCGCCTCATAACTTAGCCATCTGCACGATACACGCTTGCTGTTTTAAACTATTTTTGATGTACGTACACATTTCGAATCTTCTATATCTAACGAAGATTTCTTCTCAATCTTCCCGATCTTTAATCTTCCCAAAATACCCCATTTCTAAACAGTCCTCCCTGGTGATGAGGCTTTGGTCCATAACTCACGGAGGTTTTTAAATAAGAAAAAGGATTTTCTTCGGAAATTTTGATGTAATGGCGTGAGGAAAAAAGTTGGGTATCTTAGCCATATATTATTAAAAATTGCGTAGGTACGCGTAATCCCAAAAATGTTAATAATATCATAAATAGCGTTGAAAGTGCTATCGACAAGATATATAATCATTGACGGTTAACAAATGAGGAATATAAAATATAATTTTGTGTCATACATATTTAAATAATGAAAATATGAAGGATAACGGTTACAAGATTGACATTAATGTGTAGATATTGGGTAATCTGTCATTAAAATTCAACTGATGAATAATATGCGTTTATGCCTTATATTAATAATACCTTGCATTAGTTGTAAATAAACTGTGATTGTGAGTGTGATTGCGTGATTTATACTCAATTATCAATCTTATTGCAAAGCACAGTTGCCAATCATCGTTAGAATCGAAAATTGCACTTCAGAAATGTATATTTTATTAATTAACTTTTTTGATTCCTTACTAAAATTAAAAGTAAATATCAGTATTTAAAACCTGAATCAACACGCTTGATCATGTCTGCGGGCCAGTACAATAGAGAATTATTTATTACCTCCTTACAACAATGATGTAATTATACTTATATCGTTATTTTCTATATTTTGAAATGCTATTAAATAAATAAATATCAAAAAATTAATTTGAAAAAAATACTCGCACATCGTGTAACCGTAACCGATAAAGTGGATAATTACATCCACGTTGAACTCCGTGGCAGCTCACTTTGACCGCGTATTATATTTCAAGTTAAAATTCCGCCCGCCATCCGCTACCACCGTATCGAACCTCAAATGAGCAGACCGCCGTCACCGGCAGTACCATCTGACCGGCGTTATCGCATGTTATTATTGTTACATTTAATGCGCGTTATTGGTCGGACCCGAAACAACACACAGACCAAAATGCAGAATTAAATAAACACGCCCTTATTGTTGGACACGAGAACTAGTGGCGTTTACACATTTTTCGATCTGACGTAAAACTAAACAAAAGTAAATATGTCACTGAAATATGCAAATCACAATTCTTTTTTTTTAATAAACCATCCTTTATACTACACACACAACTGAGTATTATTTTTAGCGTGATTTATAGTTTCGGGGTGTGCAATAGACTTTTAGTTTCTTTCATCGATAGGTGTAAATAAAAACTTATATGTACACTAGTTAGCCCACACTTCAATGGTCATGTTGCATCACAGAGTTATTAAGTATTTACAAATCTTTATTTCGATTTAAACAGAACTACCACCCAGACTTGAATCCGGAAGCTCTGTCGATTGAATATATGTTGTTTTTTTTTTTGGAGAAATATTAGTTCTTTACATTTTTTCTGACATGTTTACTTTGACTATCAAGCTATATCAAGCTTATCAGCCGCAACGTCGCATCGCGCAGTACTGAACGAAGCTGGCGTCACCAGCCGGCCGCGCACTTTGCCCCGAGCCGCCACTCTCTTATCGATCAACAGCGTTTAACTTCGACCTCTGTATTAGCATTCTACTGCGTGAATATTACACCCGCACAATATTATTAATCATTGTAAGACGCTATGTAATACACTCAGTGCTTTTCACCGTTGATTTAACTGTGCTCATTCCACAGTCATGAATTACTTCATCTTCCATGTAAGTAAACCATGGTGAATACCAATATACACGAATACAAAAGATAAGCCGACTTATATATTATTCATATATTTAATCCTTCTGATTCGAACCATTTGAACACACGTTATACGCAATAACCTCTAAATATTCTAAAGAATCTCAACTTCACCAATAAAATGTGAATATATCCTTGATTTGCAAAGAAAAAGAGATTGGTAATGAAAATACAAAACAGAAACGCTTTCGTCAAAATAAATATCCCAAACGAAACTCATTAAAGTAGCATTTGAAACGTTTCTATAGAAGTCGTTGAAATAATGTACGAGCACATACAATACAAAATATATTTTAATCATAATGTATTTGTTCTGTAGTGGATATAACAGATATGCGGTCTATAAGAATCAATTCGTCATATCACCCACCCCTTTGTTGAACATGTACATTATTATTTTGAGAGCTTTGCAATATATTCTTATTATCGTAACAGAACTTTCAATAATATTTAATTGAATAAATAGTTTAACTTTGTTTTTAAAAACCACTATGAGTTATTTATATTTACCAACCTGTTTCGGAAAATACATTTTCCTTCATCAGGATGCAAAAAAAACTTACTGAAATCACGTATCAATATGTTCTTATGTTTTCAAATTCAATATTTTAAAAATATGTTTTAAAATTATTTAAAAACTAATTTAGCACCGGAATTAAATTACAATTATGAAAGTTGTGACAATTGATTTAATTCAAAATTATTTTATAATTTTTTAGGATAGGACTAATGGTTAAATTTTGGTAAATTTACTTTATTATACTATATTAATCAATTTAAGACCAATATATTTTCTAATAAATGATTGGAAAATTCTGAAAAACCATTATTATTTAAGCATCTGAAATACTCTTTGACTCTTATGTTAAAATATTGACCTGTTATTTTCAATATAGAAAACAGTATAATCTTAACAGCTAAGTTTATGAACACCGGAATTATTAAATGAATCAGTCAGAAAGATATACCTACAGAAAAATCTTTGGATATAAAAAATATTTGGTTACAACTTTTCTAATTAACTTAATTTGTTTCTATATTACAGTACTATGTTTTGAAATTGCAACTTTTTTAAAATATTAATTTATATTGAACTAATGTTTAATTTATACAACACAATATATTCCATTTATAAATTCTCTCTTCCTTGTAATTCACTGTAAATGACTTGTAGTTAATTATATTTTATTTCTTAATAGATGATGTAACCTGCGTATCCACAGTGCGATCCGTGCAACACATCATGGTGAATAGCAAATAGTAGTAGGCAGGATGCTAGTTCAACTTTTTATAAAACCGCATGCTCTGGAGTCTGACGTATAAATCGTCTCCGTATTGGCGGGGGATCCATCGTAACTTGAAAGAATTTATAGCCGGGGAGGCGACGCCATTGCAAATCGAAGAGACGTGAATGTGAAGCATGCTGAACCGAGAGTATTGCATTTTCTATGATAACAATTCTCGAAAGATTATTTTATAATAATTGAGTAACATTACAGACAGTTAAAAATGTCTAACCGCATTATCATAATTCAGAACTGTCCGTTCTTAAATAACTAATAAGTACGGAGCTAGGATATTGGAATTCATTGTTCTCACATTGATCAATACATTGCCAGTGTCCTTGTGCATTTGTGAGTCAATTACATTATTAGAAAATATTGAAGTCGACCTAGTTAGTTAATGAAGTAGGAGAATTGGGTAATTTGATCAATTATACATTAACTCGGTATTTAACCACCGTTACTCACCTACCGGCTTCAAAAATTGCATCTTCTTCTTTCAAACAGGCAATCCACCCTTCAAGAGTGATTTGTGCCATTAAACAAGTTTAAACATTATTTCATAGAAAGCAGTACAACAATATTATAGAATAGGGAATATTGCGTTACAAGTTAATACCATTGACATTCAAGAAATTTGCTATTATATAGCTTAAATGTGGCGAGTTGAGGGAAAGAAGATGACACAAGTTAACCGGGAGTTGAAAATTACCATTGACAAGATTATTGTAAAAAAACCAGTGATCCGCAATGGACAGGCAAAAAAGACATGGTCAAGGGTTTCCTCCTCGGCACCACATTCACACATTGGGGAGTCATTATGTTCATTCTGAACAAATGTGAGGCCACCTGGCATTTTTCTTCATCAGGGTAATAAAAAACTAAACCATGTATCAAATTATACTTGTTTTCAAATTATTTTTTTTTTTTAAATATTAGTAAATTAATTTTAAAATAAATCCAGTACCTGCTTCAGATAGTTATGATGCTACGTAAATTAGCATAATGATCCAGAATTATTACATTTTTTTGGGATAGAACTTGTGATGATATTTACTTAATTTTAAATATTAATTAGAAAGATATAGGTATTAAATCAATATTATCTAAAAATATTGTTGTTGCGCCACCGAGATTCGAACCTGGATCTCTATCCAAACCGGGGAAGGTGCATTATCCAACTATGCTACAGCGACGATATTTTTAGCGACAAATTTTCGAACCTATATGTTACCTTTTTGATATTAATACATTTAATCGTTCCATTATTTGAAAGAGCCATCTACCTTACTTTTACGGAATCTCAAATACCTTTGGGTAATCTGATAGCAGACGTCTGAATTTTCAATTCATTTTTATTAAATTTTTGACACATTGATACAACTTTATTATTAGGAGAACACATTCTTATTGTGAAGTTGTAATTATTCAGTACAGACGGTCTGTGATATTTTAAATATGAATTAAATATATTAATTAAAAAGATATATATATAAAATCAATTTTATCGCAATATATTGTTGTTGCGCTACCGGGATTCCAGGTTCGAATATATGTATGTATAGTGTTTTTTTTCTTTACTTACATAAATATCGACTTAATTATTTAACATTTTGGTATTAAAGAAACTAAATACTTTACGAATTGAATCAGTTAAATTAATGAATAAAGATTTAGAATGAAAGAACAAAACACTTAATAAAATTGTAGTCTTCCATTCATTATTTGTACTTAATATTAAAATTTACAATAAATACATACTATTTTGATAGATAAGAAAATCCTACTGGATTTTAATTTTGATACTTAATATATTTTTTAAACATTTTTACATCAAAAACTATTTACTGTTATTAAGCGCATGCACCAACTGTTAACTCACACACACATATATAATTCAATTCTCACAATAGGTTTGAAATTTTCCTTTCTACTTTATTTAATTGTCAATTTATTAAAAATTGGATGATAAACATTTGTTGTGGAAAAACTTTCTCCATTTATCTTTCGATGACCATGAAAAACTTACATCATTTGATTCACTGAATTCCAGACATGTATCTTGGGGGAAAAGATTAAAACATGAGAATAATTGATTATTGAAATGAAACAAGATCTGAATGAAATATTTATCTACGTAGTTAAAATGACTAATTATAATATTATTGAAAAAAGGTTGTTTTAATTAGTGTATCCTTTATTTGATTTAATCAATTAAATAGCTTTTTAGCCCGCCGTGTTTGCCCATTTCGATAACTTGTTTATATTCCCATTTTAGTAGTCCCTTTTTGTTTACCGAGATTTTCCAATTAGCTGGTAATGTATTTATTATAAAGTAAGTCCCTTTCCGCGTGATGGTGAAGTCCGTGTCGTGTGGGAGAAACGGTTAATCCAGGTCTTAAAAATACTCGGAACGAGGAAACAGAATAGTCGTCACATCGTTCCACAGCCGAGCAGTCGCGGACATGAATAATTCAGAGAAATAATTTATTCCCGTGCGACTGATGTCAACTGTGTCCTGGGTGTGAATTTATCTGCAGTCTTCTTCTTCTTTTCGTGAAGCTCGGAAGATGTTTGATATCTTTACTTTGGCCGTCACAGTGATCTGTTCTTACAGTGTTTATTCTATACATATGTGAAGCATTTATGCATATCAAATAAGTATTACATAATGAGCATTATTTGTCACCAGTTATAGTGTGGGATGAGTTATGTTGTCATGCGTGTCGAGCGGGAGGCTCTACGCGTGAATGCTGGGGATCTACGTCTTTTCAGGTCTACATCTTTTAAGGTTGAAGAGAACTTGTTGTTAGCACCCAGGTATATTCAGGGTGCGTGTTGGTTGTAGAGGCGATAGCCCTTCTCATATATACACTGTACCTTTAACCGTGGTTATTCCTTTTGGTTTCTATTTCAGAGCCTTCACTGTCTCTTATGGATGATTCTAGATCGATCTAGAGTTCATCGAAACTCATCGGATTTGGAGTCATCGAAAGTAACTTTTTTAGTTAATACATTAGGCTTGGCTACTAGTGATAAGATATACTGTAACTGTAGCAATGACTGGTAACTGCAATTACTTGTAATTCGGCGAAAAATAACCGATACACTAGAAATTAAACTTCCAATCATGAAATCACAGTTACCAATTATAGTTACAATCGGAAAGCAATCACAATGACATTTTATCTTAACGCTATCGAGCACCACAACGTTTGACCTTGCAAGTTTTCTCCGCAACTCTCGTATACAAAAATTGTTGCGAACTCCATCAAGTTTAAAGAAATGGCGCGTGCTACAGGCTACAGGCTACGGGCTACGGGCTACAGGCTACAGGCTACAGGCTACAGGCGGTCATGCCATGCCGTGTGTGGACGCCGTCCCTCCACCGGCAGTTTTAGTAGCAATCCCAGGAATCGGACGTGTCGTGCATAATATAATACATTACGCTTATTTATACTCGAATTCATTCTTTTTTTTAGACCGTGTCCTATGACTTGCAATGAGTGATGTGAGTTGTTCAAAATACGCTTGTATTGAAAATGTTTGTGTCGGAAAATCTTTTATATAATAAGATCGTTCGTTTGTTTGACTGTAATACCAATATCACACTCATTCCCAATCATATTCCATTTTAAAGAGACATCTGTAACTATCTGATGGCATACATATACGATTTTGATAAGCGCCATCACGTACTCGTATGCGCAACGCACAGCCAAATTAACTAATAAGAGATGTTATATTCTCGGCATCAGCCAATCATAACAAGTTAGATATAAACACATACAAAAATAAAATATTGTTTCTTTCATTAAGATCGCGGCATAAACTGTTTTTTTTTCGTTTTATAACCTCCCACAGAATGTAGCAACAAATTTTTGCAGTTCGATAAAGAACACCGCTTTTATATTGCTGTAGTGACCGAGAATGAAAATAGCAGACTGACGATCTTCTGTGATTGTAGCCACTCTTACTGCCACTACATCTGGAGAGAAAACATTGATAAGAGAAGCGCTCTAGCGATAAAAAATGAAACAGTGTTCACTCTACCGGCAGATATTACAACCTAAAAATTCACTCCGGATCAGGCAGATTTTACATATGTGTGAAAGTATATTTTTAACTTTTTCTAGGTCCCATTATTAACGCTATCACAAATTAGTCAATAAAAGTATGTTTAACATAAATTAAATTAATCAATTAAAAAAAAATTTAAAAAATCTTTTTATCGAAAAAATATTTGGTTGCTATACTGATTCGAAACTGGACCTTTTGAAATGCTATTGCTATATCAACTGTTTTCGACAAAATTTGAACTTATACTCAAAAATCTTTCCGATTGATACATGTATTATTTCATTTTTAAAAGCAATCGACCTTATATTTCTTATTTAAATTGTGATAAAAATACTACATAACAATGTTATGAAATAGAAACTGCCTAATTCACCATTTGTTTCAAAATTGCTGTTAAAATCTTATAAAAATTCGTAAATCTGTTAAAATTGATCCTAAAGAAAAAGTAAAATACAAAATTTCACCACATTAAATCTACTTGATTCCGGAGAGTAGCCATTGTCGGAAGGTATATTTTATGAATCCTCTCATCGTGTATTCTTAAGACGTGTCCTAACATGTCGATTAAAGTAGTAAGGTATTAACAAACATCAAAATTTTAACATTTTATAATGTAGAGAAAGATGCGTGTGGGCTACGCCTATTTTTTTAATACACAGCTTCCGTACGGAGAAAAAAGTTGTGAATCGAATCTAAAAATGGCGGCTCAGATCTTTTGATGTATTACAGGACAATCCTGAAATCTGGCCGTAATTACACTTTTTCTAAGACAAAGAAAACGTAGTCTGCACCGCCCGCACGCCCGCCTTTGAGTCATTAATGACTGAGATAAAAAATATCCGTAGTCACTGGCATCGGAAGTCGGCAGAAGATCACGCGTAAAAAAAAAATCTCCAGAAAAAATGCATTCCTACACGTCGTGTCGCGTCACGGCGAGGTTAGGCAGAGAAGTGATATTGAAGCTTTTGTTTAAATTAATTGCGGCAATGTTGAGACAATATGCCGCTCGTACAGACCTCACAATCTGGGGCTTGGGAATCTAAAAAAATAACATTTTTTTCTGATTTACTTCTTGCCAAAAACTCTAATAAAACTCTTCCAGTCAATTTTCCATGACAGAAGAATGAAAGAAATATGTGAAACGTAATAGGTGGGTATCCTAAAATATTACTTTTTAGAAATAAATTGAATTCTTCAATAATACCAGTAATATAATAATATGATAGTTCATTTGGTTATATGGTAGATGACATCCTCATTCTGAGTCAGATGTATAATGTGATCAAATTTATGATATATTTTCTGAAAAATCTGTAATCTGAAGTTGAACCTTCGTATTATTATTATTTGAATCGAAAATTCGTGAAAAAATGAAACATTCGAAAATTTGTTTTGAAGATTTTAAATGGAATCGCGTCATTTGGGTTATTATTTGGCAATGGCAGCCGTCAATATCAGTCAGCCAATAAGTTAAAAATATGATAAGTCGGAAATTTTTTTTCACGATTGTTTTTATTGGGGTTGTCGTGTTTTTTTATTAATTTATGATAAGCCAATGTGAATTGACAGATAAAATATAAAATATCAATGGCTTATTAACAAAACCTATCGACAAATTGACAAGTTTTCAAGAGAGAGGAAAACAAGTTTTTTCATCTTGATTTTTAAGCAGACAACTAAAAATAAAATGCGAACCAATATTAACAGATATATAAATATCATTTTTTATTTTAAATATACTGAAAAGTTAAACATGTTAACAAATCAGGTGAAGCGTAGTTGTGTTTATTTTATAACTTTTAGAACTCATGACATACGTTTTAGACTATTTCACTTTCTATAGTTCTTGGGAAAATATATTTTTGTGTTACAGATGGAACCTGAATAAATCTGCATATTTAACTCAAAGGCGCATATTTGATTGTACATAATTGAAATGATTACACGTGATTTGAGGGTGAAACTATTACAAACATTTAATGACAACTCAAGTTCCCTAAATAAGTAAAGTGCCTATTGTAAATTTACGTACCTAATGACTACAGTGAGCATACTTTAACAATGTGATTCGTTGAATGTCACATTATGCCCGACAGATTTTTAATTTAATCATATATGTAATAACTTTTCGGTATTATTTAATTGCCATGTCACAAAATTTTCACGGGATGTACATCTTAATGGTAAAATATATATCCAGTTTAACAATGGAGACTTTCTTGTTAGCGCTGCTCCCGTAACCTGAAAAATCAATTAATCTAATCGGATAAAGCATACATAATTAGAAAGTATTTAATTTATATGAAGAGTGGAGTATTTTTATATTCAAAAAAATTTAAAACCGCGCATAATATAAATATTTTTTTTATAGTCGTCGGTTATCAGTTGTCGCTTTCCCGACAACAAAAATTACAGGCTCTTTGAAACCCCGGCTAATTCGAAAACTCCGGAACCCAGTCTCAGCAGCTAGATCGGATTAGCGAGGCTTCGCGTACTCGCTATCGGCTATCGCATTAAACGTGCTAGCGCTGAACTTGCAGTGCCGCGCTGTATCTCTTGTTCCAATGTAACACAAATTACGCCAAAAAATCTGCTATTAACCATATCTTGGGTACATATAATAATACCGTAAGTGGAATCGACCCACATCAGGACGGTTTAAAGTAGTATATATGTATATATATACAACTCGAATTCTATATTCAGATTCAATTTCAATTGAAATCAGTATTACGTTTAATTTTAACTCTATTAACCCATATCATATATCCGATACTATTTTTTAAGAGCACATTTTTTTGTGTAGTTACATTTTCAGAATATATTTCTGTGGTGTTTTAACACAAATTAAATTAATCAACTAGAAAGATATACAGAATTTTTTTTAAATATGAATTAAATATATTAATTGTAAAGATATACATATAAAATCAATTTTATTATATTTTTGTTGCGCCACCGGGATTCGAACCTGGATCTCTTTCCTAACCGGGAAGGTGCTTTATCCAACTAAGCTACAGCGACATTATTTTTAGCGACAATTTTCGACCCTATATGTTACCTTTTTGATATTAATACATTTAATCGTTCCATCATTTGACAGAGCCATTTACCTTATTTTTACAGAATCTCAAATACCTTTGAGTAAACTGATAGCAGACGCCAGAATTATCAATTCATTTTTATTAAATTTTGGACACATTGATCCTAAAATAAAAAATAAATAAAAATAAAATAAAAAATTTATCTATCAAACAAATATTTAGTTGCTACCGCGATTCGAACCTTGGCCACTTCCTATCCGGAGTAGCGCGTTCACCATTTCGCTATAGCAATCGAATACATTTCAATTGATACATATATTATTCCATTTTGTAAAAGCAATCAACTTTATATTGCGGTGAATCTCAAATACCTTTGAGTAAAACTCGCTAGGAGACGCCAGAATTAATGAATTAAATGATTAATTTGGTTCGTATCCCTGAACTAGTCACTTACACTTATTTCTTAGACTTAACTTATTTTACATTTTTAATACATGATGTAAAACCTCGCTAATTACATTTCGCGGCTCTTTTGACGTGATATGAACTACTGACACCTTGTAACCGCGTAATCTAACTTCATGTCCTTTTTGTAGGTAAATTACACAAGAAGACCAGACTCAAAATTCCATCGCGAGCGAAGATAATGCACAGGCGCGTGAGAAAGGACCAAGAAAGAAATATTTCTTCAATTAGTAGATCCCCGCCTGCTCAGAATATCTAATTTACAGTCATTGTGTTAATGAGAAGGTACGTATTATATAAAATAGTAATAATGTAAAGTAAATAGTAAAATTGTACGATGTAATGTCACTTCAGTCACCAATAAAAATTATAATTCATTAGTATGCATTAAAATTCTTCTTCTTCAAGTGTGCCATGTCATACTGGTCTTCACACTACTGATCCGATCCAGTCACGTATGTTACTCAGTCGAGATGACTGTCCCCTACCAACTCCCTTACATTATTCGATTTATCTTTTTACTATAAGGTGAAGAAATTGGTACTTCAGGTTTCTCAATATAGTACCAATTTTTTATTCTTTGAACACGAACATCATAGCTCTTATTCTATATATTATACTCGTAGCTCTTATTAATATGTACTTCAAATTTCGCAATCATTTCGATCATTGCAATGATCCATGTTATTCGAAGAATTCTTGTATGCAGCCATATTTCATTTCAAGTGCTTCTAGACGGTTCATGCTTGTTCCATCTTTATGACTGTCGCCGTGTGCGCGCAATATGAACACGACATATAGAATGGTTCCTGTCTATTACTTATCCACTACTCCCTCTCCCTACACCCAGAATGCGACCTTTTTCCGTGGTGTTCTCTATGGTTTTGGATGAGTTCAAAGTTGAATGGACAGTTATCGCTTATCAGTGGTATAGTGGGCTGTGAAATTATCGTCCTGCCGTGTGGAAATGATAAATTGTCTTAGAGTGTGCAGTGTGGCTTCGGTTTTCTCATTACTGTGCGTGCCGAAATCTGTACATTTTTCTATTGTGCATGGTGCTTGTCGTATGATACTTCGCGCCATCACCGAAGTGTATGAACAAGAGTACTTCGTGCGGAACAAAGAAATACGTGTTCTGAATCCAGAAGACTTATGACTCCAGTGAAGAAAATCCAAATACCTAAAGGAACATTTCACAGGTGGGTCGTGTTTCCTTGTCCCGGTTGGTCCTTCAGCCACCCTACTCCCTATTCCTGTCCCTGTCCTAAATTCCTTCCACCCTTCCTACACCCCGTTTTTTCCCAACCCGCTTGTTCAAACAATGGTGTTAACCTTCATAGTTCATGTTCAACGCCATAGAGTTCATATTTCAATGCCGCAGAGCAATATTGACCATAACTTTAGAGCATATAATCATTATTTGCTTCAGTTTCAAATTCAAAGTACATAAAAATTATTACATAAGATGAACAACATTTCATCAATTTTATTCATTCGTGCAATATTTTATAATGTATGCAAGATTATGGTAATTATTTTTCTAAAGAAATAATATGTACAAGTTGTTTGTCTTAATTAAAGTTAAGGCGTGGCGTAGTGAGAAAAGTGTATGTAAATAGTTATATTGATTTATGTACAAGATGACATCATAATACATACATTTAGGTACCACACGTCGTTAAAACACGGTTAATAAATAATCATTTACCCAATTGTAAATTCTTATTATGCAATTATTAAATCTGTTCCGTATTCGTAATAAATTAAATTTATTATTATTTTTTATAGGTGAACAAATATATTTTCATTCTTATTCATTATTCAATAGTATCGTTAACTGTAGTATATTGTTACCAGTTTTTAGTTTATTCATACCCCCTTAGCCTGTTCTCCCCAGTACATTTTGTTCCTTTGGCTCGACTGGTTGTCCTTTTGGAAGTCGAGGAAAAGAAGTGTTCTCATATGAATTCGTGTTGAATCACTACTTTGCACCCACCGTTGTGATTTTGTATTATTGTGAACGTAAAACTCATCAGAGTTTTTGTGCTGTGTCATTTACTACATTGGCTGAACTTCCGGAAGTGCATCGTGATGGCGTCATCAGCCAGCTGAGTCGAGCTGTCCTTTGATTGCGTGAGTCCATCCTGGTCCGTTATCGAAGGTACCCCTCCTATCATCATCTCTCTCATTCCGATTCCCTACTTCCTATCTAGCCCATCCTTCCGACACCATCATCCACACGTCGGTCACAAAATCATTAATTCACAATAATAAAATAAAACTAAAATTATTATTTACTGTAATGGTTGCCAGTTACTTGAATTACATATTTTATATATACAAACAAAATAAAATCTTAATCATTGTAAATTTTCACATTAACCGATAAACTTGGTTATCGCAAGGTGTGCGCGCGGTGGGTCCCACACATGCTTTCAGAAACCCACAAAGACAATCGTGACAAGTGTGCCGAGGGGTTTCTTCGAGAATGCGCCGAGAATACCGAAGAATTCTTGGACTCCATTATTACGGGAGATGAAACGTGGTGTCACTACGTCACTCCAGAAACAAAAGAACAGTCCAAACAATGGCGCCATCCTGAATCGCCTAGGCCGAAAAAGTTTAAGCAGACGCTTTCCGCAGGGAAAGTGATGGCTACGGTGTTTTGGGACCGAAAAGGCGTCTTGCTGACCGAGTTTATGCCTAAAGGGACCACCATCAATTCGGACAGGTACTGCGAGACATTGACAAAACTCAAAAGAGCCATCCAAAATCGCCGGAGAGGAAGGCTGACCAAGGGCGTTAGGCTGCACCACGACAACGCTCGCCCGCATGTCTCTCGACAGACCACCGCCCTACTGGACAAATTCGGCTGGAAATTGCTTGACCATGCCCCCTACAGCCCTGATCTTATTAACAAACGATTATACCCTTGAGGAGAATATCACTTAAAGATTCATGATTCTGTAATACGTGATCGTTTAATTAAATAATATATTAAATACATATATATTATTTAATAAATGAGAGTGAGAAATATAGAAAATGATCTAATTTTATTATTTTTAAATGAGCAAACTTGTCATTACATAAGAAATATTTATAGCGCCAATATTGCGATTAGATATAATACAATAATTAAAACAAATAATGTACATTTATTTATTAAGGAGAACACATTCCCTATCGGATTACTCAAAGTAGATGACTTTCAAATAGTGGAACGATAGATGTGTCAATTTGAAAAGTGTAACATATAGGTTCGAAAATTTGTCGTCAGTGTACTGTGTGCTGTAGTATAATCGGTTAATGCACGTTCCCCGGATTGGAAGAGATCCTGGTTCGAATCCCGGTAGCAACAACAATATTTTTCGAAAAAATTGATTTTATGTATATATATATTTTTCTAATTAATACATTGAATTTGTATCCAACATTTAATTAATCACTTAAACGTCGACCGGTTTTGATATCACTGAATCTTCATCGGGACGGACGAGCACTCAATGTACACTCAGTGGTATTGAAACCGGTCGACGTAAAACTATTTAACATATTCAATACAGAGTCAGTTACTTGTTTCAGTTTAATATAAGTAAAGTTAATGCATTAAATATTTCAATTCACACTTTTCTTAAAAATCTGTAATTTTTTATTTATTTACACACAGCTTTAATATTTTCAACAAAATTTTGAAATACGCATTCCAAAAATATAATGAACTAATTTTATTATTTCATATGCCTATATGTATTCATTTTACCTGTATATTGGAGATTCCCATTTTGAAACAGAATTAAGCTCGGTTAAATGCTATCGAATGTAACGGAATGAAAAATGTGTTGAATAAATAATGAATATTAGTGTGACATGTGTTCCATGTGCGTATCTCATTTTTTTATAAAATATAAAAAGGATATCGCTATAATGAATAGTATTATTAGTACGTGCTCGACAGTCGCCCGACATCGGCTGTTAATCTGACAGCGGAATAATCTCGAATACCGTTCAGATACTAAAAAGATTTTTAAACACGATTCATAAACAAGTTGACTCAGAAGGCACTTCTCCTGTGGATGCTGCGGCACTGCTGCTTGTCATGCAAAAAAAACAGGTTAGACGTGTTCGAATCCGCCGGTTATTTCTCCTCACCGGGTACCGGGTACGTGGGCGTCGGGCCGATTATTGTCCGAATATTTTAACGTTGCAACGTCAATAGTCACAATTCGAAGAATATTTAATAGTAATAATCCGAACGCTACGTTTGATACCCGCGCGACAGGGGCGTGCCCAGGGTTCCCGGGGAGCCAGGGCTGAAGTTTACTGCGGTGAATCATCATTTGAGGCACACAATCCTGCGGTGAAAATTTTACACCTCTTTACTGCGGTGATCATTTGTACACTTCATTTTACTATGGTGAATATTTTTACTGTACATTTATCTACCGGTTAAACTACAAACGTTGTCATCAAATGAAATGTGAATTCTGCGCTGAAATGATACAAATAGCAGACATAAATGTTCAAATAATATTATAGTTATATTTTCATCTCACAATGGCCACTAAAATGTGACCCTAAACGTTGGCTATGACAAAAAACCGACCCACATCAAAACAATTTAGAAAGAATTCTTCGTATACCTAAGTGTTTAATATTTTTTTCGGGTACATTTAACAAATTTATTATAGTTATTTGCATTACTTAAACTGTATATAGTTGTTTACTTTTTATACCGATTTATTCCCGTAGACAATCCTGTCGGAATTTATGTCACCATAAAATAAAATATTTGTTACACATAAAATAAATTACACTTTGATATATAAATAGATATATACTTTTGATCAACAAAAATCAAATTTACCGTAACACGTTAACCAATATCTGGAAGTGCTTGAAGCACTTTGCCCCCTGTCACTCGCCAAATACGCCACTGCTACGCAAGTATCTGGTGGCGCCGTGAGCGCCAAACTGAGTTTGGTCATTGTCATTGAGTGTATATTTTTTTTCGTTAATTCTGCTTGAAACCACACGGCCACACGGCCATTGGTACACGACACTTCATCACGTTAATTCGTTAATTTTATTTGCACAACTACACAAGGTGAAGTATTCCACTGAATCACCTCACCGTTCATTGGATCGGACAACAGAAGTATTTTCTCAATTCTTCTGTTATCATCATCATCATGGAACTACAGCCCGGGTCCAGCCCCTTGGTCGCCTCGAGGAATACTTCCCTTCCTCTCTGTTCTGTGCCTTGGTCTGGATGGCAGAGAGAGAACGCTACACTATTCTGTCCTAGCACACCGCTCTTACCTCGTCCACTTTCATAGCATGATCACCCCTTCAATATGAACACATACAGAGTCAAGACTTCAGACTCAACACAAATAAGTGAGCAGCCTGTGCATGTGTGCGTGTGTGTGTGTGTTAAATTAAATTCTACTGTATTATTTAAACTTGTTAAAATGTGTATTGTTATTGCGAATTTCATGTAGGTCATTAATTTCTCGACATTAAATATTGCATCATATTTTGATACTTACACTTTTTTTTTATTCTAAATTTATAGTTGATAAATTAATTACGTATAATATGATTGTTGATTAAAAATGTAAAATGTTTACCACAGCACGGGCGAAGCCCAGTGAGGCAGATATTAAAATACGAAATGTACTTACAACATGTGATATGAAATAAATAAATAAATGATGCTTTCATAATTAAATTCCAGCCTATTCTAAAATGATTACAAATTGATTGAACCAATTAGAAAGATATATAGAAAAAAATATTTCCTGAAAAAATACTTGGTTACAACCGGGATTCGAACCTGGACCTCTTCCTATCCGTGGAAGTGTGTTACCATTCCACTGTAATAATCGATTATGTTTACTTCTTCAATCATCAATTCTGTATTTTTTTATAATCAATACATCTATCAATCATTCCATTTTTAAAAGCAGGAGAATCCCATGAATGGTAGCAACCAAATAGTTTTTCGAAAAATGTGTTTTCATTTAAAATATTGTAAAATTATTAATATTTTCGTAATTATTTTCCAAACACTGAACAAAAGACTGAGGACGTACAGCTTCACGTCCGTATAATGTATTTATTTAAATTGTGGCGGCAAGATCGGTTCCGAGTCTATTAAATCTAAGTAAGAAGCGTGGTCAATACCGATGATCCATTACGGCACGCTCGTCGCGCTTCTCCTCAGAGGCCCATATTCCTGATGACGGACATTCCCAACAACCTCTCTCCACGACCTTTGTCATTTTCCTCAGTCCATTTGCCCGAGTATCGCGGGGAAGTTTCCCCATAAATCATTCGAGAATCGAGTCCCAAACATTATTTCTGTTCGGTCTTTAAATAAACACGCCCGAGCGTGCAGTGGCGGGTCCTGCACTCGACCAATCCTATCGACAAATGTTTTCGTACTTTAAATAAATATTTTATATACAGAATTATTCACTAATATAGAAGACAAAACAAACGCATGAAATTATATACATCGCAAAGTATAAATATATCTGTATTGAATCATTCACTTTATTACGTGTTCTCGAGCACCAATCTTGATCGTTAAAGTTTATAACACAAACGTCTTCCAATATTTATTTTACTTGATAGTATCAGGTCTTTCGCGGATATCCTCTGTTTTCGTTGCCTCCAAAATTTCATCTTATTTGTTCCAAATGGTCAAACCATCTTGGCCACCTTATCTTAATTGCTGTCATCTACGCTACAAACAGATCTGCAATCGCACTTATTTGTTAATGTTAAGAACTTGTCAAAAAATAACGTACTTCATCATAAATTAAATGTCAAAAATATATACTTATTTTATTTTATTTGTAACTATATAATACAATGTAAAAATCTGTTTGGACTGTGTCCGTCTCACTAGAGAAATTCTGTGTCGAGACGGGCATAGTTTACAAGCAATTGTTCAATTAGCAGTAGATAGAATTACATTTATTACTAGATAAAAGGTGTATATGAAGAACAATTTTAAAGTGGACATAATTTTTGTTTCGCTTTGTAGCAATAATTAATATAGGTATGAGTCAATATGTTTGGGTGAGTGCACCAATACTGGCTCTACCCATATGACGAATCCAAGTTTTAATATATAGTTTCATGTTCTTGGAACAATTCAATTGATTTAAATCTTTTAGCATTCTATTAAATAATTTAGGTTCAAAATGTATGTTGTATGTACTCTTGGGGCTTGTAGATTATTTGTATTTGTCCGTGTGGAAATTATATTTAGAGTTGTTTTAAAATGTGTCTGTTTGTATTTATATATGTATTTAAGAGTAGTATTAGCGTGTATTTGTCTTATATCAAATATAATAATTAACACCCTGACCTGAACCCGGAAACTTTTATTACCAGTAGAATACTTTACCAATCAAGTCACAGAAACCCTGAAAATAATTTAAATTTTTAAATTTATATATCATTATTTTTAATGAGACACCTATTTTTTATTACAATGATTATCTTTAATTAAAACCCATTTTATAACTTTTTTTGTATCAGATGTATCTAATTTATTTGAATTTTTAAGGAACATGTTCCGAAAATACAACTTCACAATAAAATGTAAATTCAATAAAAAAATAATTCATATTTTCTCCCACGTACCATCGCTGAATAACCATATTTTTTAAAAGCCAGCACTGGTGGTTTGTGTATTATTTTTATCCCGCTTCCGTTTCGCATTAGCCCGTGGGGGGTGCCGTGTGGGAATGCAGAGCTATTTTCGGCCGGGGGTTATATTAGGGCGGATCCCGGGGGCGGATAGGGCGGATCGGGCGGAACGCTGTAATGAGAGGTGACGAGTGACGACGGCGGAGATAACATCGTGATATTTTTACTTCGTCGGTAGAGGGAATATTCTACCCAAGAACGATCACATACAAATTCAAGTGTTAAAATCTAATGATATCGTGACTTTGAAGAACAATCGCGCAGACTCCTAGTAAGCGCTAAACTTGCCATCTTTTCAATAACAACGAACTTTCAATATAGTGTAAACGAGTAATAAGAAAATAAATATATATGTCGAATATTACACGAAAATACAGATAAAGAAGGATAAAGCCGATAGAACAGTGAAGAGTAGTCGATATGATATTAAACACCAGTACTTTGAGAATGCACAAATGCAGTCATCCAGTGGTACCCGAACTGAATCGAGAAGTCAACAGAGCGCCGTATGGACCGCTATTTCTAATGAAATTATCAATCACTCCAGAAATACGTGACAGCAATAGTAACAATAATGGGCAGAAAAATGTGGGAGATAGTTGGGAAAGCTATCATCTAGCAGTGAATAGAAAACGGCTAATACTGACGATTTTAATAAAACAAGTAAAAGCATAAAAGATTACTAGAGCGAAATTAGACTATTATTATATTAAAAGCCTCGTAACAGCTGATGCCTACAGATTTATTTAACACATCGTATGATTATCCAATAACAGTATTGTAGCTGAAACTAGACGCAAAAATCACATTTCAAAAACATATTTTTTTTTTTTTAATGAAAACACTTTCTTATTGTGAAGATGCAATTTTTCAGAACATAGGTCTGTGATATTTTTAATATAAAGATGATGGCTTTCAAATAATGAAACGACAGATGTATCAATTTGAAAGTGCAACATATAAGTTTGAAAAATTGTCGTCAACTTACTGTGTTGGTGTAGCATAATCGGTCAGAGATCCAGGTTCGAATCTCGGTAGCAACAACAATATTTTTTCGATAAATTGATTGTATATGTATATCTTTCTAATTAATACATTTAATTTGTATTAAAAGATCTTTTTCTTATCGAGTTAATAGAAATCTTCCTCTCTCTCTCTCTCTCTCCTTCTCTCACTCTCGTCATGTCATATTTCTCAGGATTGAGAGTTATGATCATGTCAGCACAACTTAACAAAACCCTCGCTTTCTTGGACAGATGGGTCGCTCCATTCAAATGGATCGAGATACGAGAAAAATTTACAATCGGGATTTTGTGGAAGGTTGAAACGTTTGACCTCTAAACACTCGCTGCTTGAGATGGGCAACATTCGGTTATTGAAACTCGTGTCGCAATAAATATTTACAATTAATTTAAGACTCTTCATGGTCGTCAAGAGCTTTATGCTTCTGGATTTGGTCAAAGCCAAATATTATATTCCAAAAATATAGACCCACAATAAAGGCACCGATATAATTCCAAACATACTAAACATCGAGAAGGAAAAGAAGGATATCCACATAAGGCAGTACCTCTGGCGCTTTCGTACAAGGAGAGACGACCCCAAGTAAATGGAAAAATAGAAAGATGAGGAAGAAGAAAAATAAAGGTACCGATATTTGACTAAATGGAAAACAAGATGTATCGTCTGATCTTGCAGACACTTGTCGAAGTAGGCATTTTCTATTAACATCTTCATTGAAATGCCGTTCTTACATACGATAAAAACATTGTAAAGTTTCCGGTTCACTTATCACTGAGTGAATCGACCGGATAACCGAACCGGAAAGGAGTCCCCGGTTAGCTTCACGGAACGGTACCGAGCGGTCTGCCTAAATGCAATTATGATAATTCACTTTAACTTAAACGGATCGCGTCTATATTCATTTTTTGTAGTGTAAATTTGATCACCATTTTCATAAACTCTCGCCCTCTTGATTATGCTCATTTATTTTTGTCGACATCCCGCAGAACATCTCTCGACGTGGTCCACCATAACAAGCTTCTCCAAGCTATCTCACATGCAAAAATAAAACTTTGCGTTTCTAGAACTTACGAAATTCACAACGCATCAAAAATAAATACACGACAGAACTTTCGTAACATCACAGTATTTATCGATGATCAGATCCTGAATATGGACTCTGCATTATTATCCGAAACACTAGTTAGAGAGATTTAACACACATGCCAACCTAGCCTAGAAAACTCTACACAGAAGATTTTAAAAAGATGCGGAAACGTGAGAAAATTTTGATACTCTTCATCAAATAATGTTCGGATGTTGAAAATAGAGAAACACGGTTACATCATTTGTTTCACGCGTAAAAATGTACTTTGTGATAAAAGGAATTCATTCATCAGCTCAGCTAAAAACATCGACAAATTAAATCAACCTGGGAAAAAATCGTTAATACAGAAGATAATTATTTTCCAACGTAATACCTAGCTGAACAAATCTTATTTGGCATTGTCTGTAGATTATCAATATTCAAAGCAGAAAAGGCTATTAAGATTTAATCAAAGGGATGAAATCTTTGCCGCATAACTAAAACATAAATGAATAGAAATCGAGCAAGTATTATGGATATATCTCTTCTATATTATTTTGTAGAATTCAATGACACATTTAGGAGTATGTACTTAGGTTTAATATTAATTTAGTATGTTTGTGAATAATCTTTTAAATTTTAACATTTTGATACTTTTTTCTAAAATTGATTTTTTATACATTATAGAAAAAAATCTTATTTTCGCTTCTTTCTTATCTGTGCTTGTTTTTTCTTTACTTATTGTTAAACTCTACTTCATCTTATTCTGAAGGTAGGCTCTCCGGCGTTCACCCTCACCCCTCAGCGACGCGCTCGCGGCAATGACGTGACGGTGAGCGGTAACAGAATTAATAACCACTGCCTCCTAAGGCTTCATCCCCAATAACCAGCCCTGTAGCTTGCGGTTACCGCAGTGTTCCTCTGGCAGTGTTTAACAACAATTCAAAGATATAATAAAGACTATTTAAATTGAAACACCTTTACAATGAAAGTATTTACAAATTCATGTTTTATAAATAATTAAGAAACCTTAAGAAAAATGTTAAAGTGTTATTTTCAACGTTAAAGCTTTAATAAAATCGCGTGAAATAATAATCGGTAAACTGCTTCAATAAAATGATAGATGACCGCAAAACGTTCGAACAGAACCGTCATGTGTGAGAAAACTATAGATGGAGGGCTCTCACCCACCTGCATGGCGTTATATAATAAACAATATTGATAGATTTAGTATAGTTTATATAAACCGCGACTAGTAATCGACACCAGTATTAGAAAAGTATACTTAGTACACATTAAATACACATTCTTATTGTGAAGTTGTAATTATTCAGAACATAGCTCTGTGATATTTTAAATACGAATTAAATATACTAATTAGAAAGATATACATATAAAATCAATTTTATCGAAAAATATTGTTGTTGCGCCATCGGGATTTGAACCTGGATCTCTTTCCTAACCGTAGAAGGTGCATTATCCAACTATGCTACATAATATTAATACATAATGGAACGATTAAATATATTAATATCAAAAAAGTAACATATAGGTTCGAAAATTGTCGCTGTAGCATAGTTAGATAATGCACCTTCCCCGGTTAGGAAAGAGATCCAGGTTCGAATCCCGGTGGCGCAACAACAATATTTTTCGATAAAATTGATTTTATATGTATATCTTTCTAATTAATATATTTAATTCATATTTAGAAAAGTATACTTTTATTTTTCTCCACAGTACGCTGAACAGACCATTACATTACCTTACGTACTCCTTCTTCCAAGGGCATGATATCCATCAATTGTTTCTTGCATTATAAGATGTAGAATCTGATACTTTCTTAAATATCTCATCACATGTCTGAGATATTTACGTTTTCAGATTTTCATTGTTTTGACCATTTTTTCCAGATTTATTCGAACTTCGAACCACAACATCTTAATTTATAACTATCTAACCAGCTGATTTTGAGCATTCTCATGTAAATCCACATCGTAAATACTCAAAATAGATTTATATTTCTTTGGTAAGTGCCTGTGCTTCCGAAACCATAAAATATTACCGAAAACCAAAGCTCCTGATCAATTCACACTCCTAATCTGAGGATCAGGTCGAGTCTCCAGAACATCTGTACTGTAATCAATCATAATATGCTCTATTTAAATTTATTTAACTATTTATATACATATTTCTTCATTCCATCTATTAATCTCACGTTCATCTCAGTTTTACAATATTTCCATGTATTTTTGTTACTTTCTTAATTTAATAAAATTAATGCAAAGTTAATCATAATTCCAAATTTCTTAATAATAATGTATCATTGTTCACTGTGAGTGAAAATTATCTTTTTTTTCTTCTTTTGTGTTGTCTGTAAATATGACAGCTGTTATTTTTGCCGATAAATCGACAACAAAAAGTCTAGAACGTTTAGTCTGTTGTCATCTTTTCCAAGTTTTGCTGGCGTACAAATAGATTTATTAGTTATCAGAATAAGTACACTATAATATTCATTTATGTGTATAAATAAATGATTAACTTATGTTACGCAAGCCCGTTTTGTGAAGAAGTAACCACTTAAATGCCACTTTAAATATTGCCCGTTGTGCCACTCTTTTTACCTCTTCAGTAACTATTTGTATTTCGTTAGATGGTCTTTGATTTTTCCCACAGTTTGTATAGTGTCTTGTACCTACTAATAATTATTTTCCAGTCCTTGTGACGTAATCAAGTACACACATGATTTAAGAAAAACTGCTTTGCCGGCACCTATGTTTGAACATACATTCATTCTCACATTCATTCGTGAAGACGAATATGTGCCACGGATGTTGTTGCGTCAAATCCGATGTTCTATTCCTGCCCACATACCAGCTTGCATCAGGTCTTTATCCCGATCGGTAGCGACTAGAGCCCGTCATACATTATCATCTCCAGTGCTGTATTTCCAATTGTTATAAAAAAAATATGTTCAGCCACAAAACCTCTAATATTAAAACAAATTTGAGATAAAATTAAAATACGAAATGAAAAACGAAAAGTACTTAATTGTCCAATATATGTAATATTAATATGCCAATTGATATTGAAGTTGAAGAAGTTATTTTCATTAAATTTATATTTACTCAATTACCTGCATCACTGTTGCATTTGACTTTTCTTCTTCACATTTCTGACATTTTACCGTCATTTCCGTAATGATCTTTATTTAGGCGATGAGTTAATAATTGTGTCTGTCAATAATGTACCTTATTCAGAGAAACTCGATGTTGGTTAGTCCTTCTTGTTAGTTTTTGCTATTCTTCCTTCCAGATTCCCAGTCAGATCATGATTTCTTCGTTACATCCGACAATCAATGTTTTGTTAATTATAATATATAAATTCATTATAATGGACCTCCTGCATCCTGGTGTCCAGATCTTTTGATAAGAGGCATCAAACTCTCAGGTAAACCTCCACATCAGCCCTAAGAAGTGATGTGATCCAATCAGCCGTCGCCAGAAGACCGAAGTGGTAACTGGTATTTCTTCTAGCAGGTCCAAAACCGTGTATCTCTGTTCTCTCCATTATTGTCATGTCATAAAAAATAGAGCATCTAAAAATGTTTAAAAGAGAACTCGTTCTTATTGTAAAGTTGCAATTTTTCAGAACATAGGTCTGTGATATTTTTAATACGAATTAAATGAATATCCTTCTATTTGATACATTTAATTTGTCTGAAAAATTATTTAAAAAAATACATTTTAGGGCTAAATTATGACATAAATGTATTTCTATTGTACCATTATTATTTCTTTACAATTGTAATACTATTTATTTTACATGCTGTATATAGATTTATAATTCCAACCTCGTGGAGAAAAAACTATTGCAATAGTGCGATTTCTTTAAAATGTTTTGTTTAAATATAAATATCTTTTAAGTTTTCAGCCCTGAAATACTAAAGTTGATATAATTTCAAATACATTCTGTCAATAAACTCTCAAGTTAAACTTTCCAATGTGTTTAATTGAATGAGTCCGTGGAATCAGAGCGTTAGTGGACAGTGAGTAAGAGAACATGAAAAAGTAAAAAAATATATGAATAAATAAACGCACACTGTATATATATATTATATTATTATCGGGAAGAAAAATATATACTTTTATTCTTACATGACACGCTCAATTTCGTTCAGGTAGAGTTTTAGTCTCTTCGAAATACTTTTATGCGTTGTAAACTTTTTTCAAGACTTAAAATTAGTTTGGGTATTTTTATTCAAAAATAAACGATGAAAGAAAATTAAAACCATTTAATTTTTTATATAAAATAGCTACAGCAAAGTTAAGAGGAGTGTAACGTTTTATACTCACGCCCGCTACTTACTCATTTATGACTTATAATTATGACCAGCGGGGTGGAGTGGAGCAGTGACACACTATTTGTGACGTAACAGAGTGACGAAAGCGTCATCATACATTACACGCTTTTTTGTTTCAGATATACTGCGTGCAATAAAACGCGTTATATCTTAGGCATATATGTCATACCATCCCTACATTTTGTTTTGTGGAATTATTTTTGCCTGCGGGGGTATCTGTAAAGATTCTAAATACCCGTGACAACCTCACATCATATTTTTACACCTCCACCCGTAAACCTCCTATAGATTGTTACGTATTTTTAATGTGTTTTACAAAACACATTTATCCGAGAAGCCTTCGAAAAAACATTTTATTTTGAAATGATAAGCGTTTGAAAATTGGAGACAAAATGCACATTCGGTTAGGTTTGGGGCTTCACCCAAAGGTTCCATTACACTCTACGAATTGTTTTACGCCTTCTGATTCTCGTCAGTCGGGAACACCCGAAAGTGCACCAACCGCGATGAACTGTCAAATATTTGAAAACTGTATGTGGTGTAATTTTTTTCCACGTCAATAGGAGTAGGTACTCATAAACCATAAAAATCTTAACACTTTTATTTTATTAGAGTAAATTGACAAAGATAATTCTCATATTTTTCGTTGTTATATTATTAATATAACAGTCGTGGTCAACGAGATGGAGACAATAAAACTGCTACAATAGTATATTGAATTACCTAATTGTATCTTGTTCTACTCTTTAATTGTATCTTGTTCTACTTATATATATATTTTATTTTTTATACACTGAACATTGGATTTACTTTGGGTTTTAAGTTTTACGTTGTAATTATATGTTATTAAATTGCATCTTGCTTTACTCTTTACATATATATTATGTCTTATACATTAAACAATGCATTAACGTTAAGTGTTATAAAGTATGTATCTAATCTAATGACATCTTGTTTAACTGTTTATATATATATATTTTTGTACATTGATTGGAGGAACACTGTCTGCTATAATACAGTCAATTACTAGTGTAGCAGGCAGGGTACCCAAATATACGTCTTACTTTCTTACTGATATGTTATATGTACTTTGCCAAATTTTATATGTATTCCCTCGGTACATTTGTCTGATATTTGAAATATTACGCAACACTCATAGTAATTAACTAGGTGAAAATGTATACTTAATGAATACTAATTTGTAAGAGTAATACGTCAGACAGTTAGATATTATTTATCAATGTAAGTACATAATACATGAAAAGTGAACCTAATAAATGTATTATTATTATTATTATTATTGCTACTGATGTTATCCGTCGCCATCTGTTTCCTACAGCTTCCTGAAGCGAGCCATTAATTCCACCAATTCTATCGGCGATCTTCGGCTATGAGGGTGGGATCTCTCGACTATCGACTACATCTTCAATCATCTTAGTCTTTTGTAGTGTTGTAATAAAATCACATCTTTGAAGTAATTCGTGTAACTTTTTTTTAACAAGGCAACACGCGATATCCAAGTCAGAGATTTATTAATTTTCAACCTTTGGGAATCGAACCGATGGTCCATGGATCAACGTTTTATTGATATACCACGGTATCTATTTTTATAATTATATATATAATAAATAGCGAACCTAAAAAGAGCGTATAACGAAAGTAGGGTTAGTAATGATTACAAGATACGCATTAAGAAATATGTACTACATTTAAATCTTGAAATACAACTGACCCTGTTATTTAATTAATAGTTATGGTTTTTAATAAAAATATTTAGAATTCCATTAAACCATTCCCACGTGTGAAAGCCATATATAACAGCAATAAAAACACTATCCAAGTGATGAATTGGAATTTAGAAATAAATCAATCGGCATTTGTCTACTGTCTACGCGAGACAGTAATTGATCGCGATTGTGTCGGCCATGGGTGTCAACATTTTGATTTGTACACTTTTGTCTAGTATGGTGAGTCGTTCTTCCTTAAATGGCATTATCAGAGCCACTCCTTATATGTTGAGAACATTAAGAGAGTCCAGGATTATATTATAATTTTAATAGAAACAGTACCACTCCTTGTTAAGTGAAGCTAGTTTCACTTCGGACTGAAAGAAAAAAAAAAGTCTGATGAATGTATGGAAACAAAGACTATAAATAATCTAAAATAGAAAGTAGTTAATGTCGAGGTGTGCATACGATGAAAAATAGTCCGTCAGATGTGTGAAAACTCCAACATAGTACAAGAAGACCGCAACAACTTAGCGTGGCTAAATTGACAAATTCTAATTGAGAATAATATGATAAGCCTGAACGGAAGAATGTAAAAAATCAAATCTGTCATGCTGGAAGAATTCTTTCTCATGATTATGTTCTTGACCCTTTTTGCAGGACTTCTCTTAAAGCATCATCGAGTTGATCTAAGGCAACGGAAATTCCTTCCAATCTTCATTAAACCTCTGAATGCAAGATTCTTTAATCTGATTCAACCAGCTTTAAGTCGGAGAAACATCCAAAAGGTTTCCTAACCCTTTAATCTCTTTGTGATCCCTCCGAACAATATTTATCATTGTTTGATATCTATTTTATTATGATTTAATTACAACCTTTTATAATTGTTTATTTCTATACAGCCATTCACAATTCTTTTATTTCATTAAATAAACATCTTATGATATTGTTATACTATTAAATCTTAAATATGTAATATTATTATTTATCTTATGTAGTCGATTTTTTTTATTCATTTATCTTCAGTTTGTTTATTTTTCTTTTTTTCCGAGTTGTTTCATTTTATTTGTTTGTAATATTTATTTATTTAATATTAATTTTATTAGGAGACCGCATTCTTATTGTGAGGTTGTAATTATTCAGAACATTCCATCATATTATATCCCGGTAGCGCAACAACAATATTTTTCGTTAAAATTGATTTTATATGTATATCTTTCTAATACATTTAATTAGTATTTTTTTAAATATTAAACTTGTTTATTTTATCTTATTACACGATAAATTTCATAATCTTATGAATAAAGTACATAAATGATGATTTTATCGTTGATAAATAAATACTAAACATACACTAGAATACGCCGCAATGTTGGTACTTTGCAACAAATTAAAGTTCCTCTCACCTCTTTACAGCCAGAAATGAGTATCAATATTTGATTTGATCCTTATGGAAATTTGGCAGAAAGCGTAGTGAAATTTTGATCCATAAAATCATTAAGGTTTTGAAATTATCTAAGCCTAAATAGCTTGCGGTGTTTAAATAGAATATTGCCGGGTGCCGGGTGCCGGGTGCAGAGACAAACCCCCCCTCGACGTTGTGCCCTTAGGCAAGTTCGCGCCAGCTCGGCTACCAAACCAATCGATACATTCTCTGTAAACTGCTCCTCGACTTTGGTAATGTCGTACGTCGTAAATCACTTTAAAGTTAACCTCAACAATCATAAGATAGTAGTTGTAGCACCCCAACGCCTGTTTGTTTTATCATGTTGGCTACCGTAGCGTCGTATTACCCATTTGTTCAGAAAATCGCTCTAATAATTTCAACGCGAGATTGGTTGAGTTTATGTAATTGTCTCTCAAGAAGATCACTTTAGCCCATCAAGCTATTATTGTTCTAGTACCAAATATATTCATACTAAATTTGAATGATTTTTATGGTTTTTACAATCTGATCTTGATGCGGCTGTTTTTGAAATTATTGGCTTTATTTATTTTAATAAAACAACTTACAAATAGGTCGTTTAATGGCATTGTAAGTCCTACAAAGAAAATTATATACTTATTTATTGCATATGAATGCATGAAAACTATTGATTTGCGTGTACAAATATAAAATTACACACCCCTCCGTTCAGGAAGAGGGTGAAAAGGTTAACGAATGAATGAAATACAATGCATCGTTTATTTGATTAATAATAAATAAATATATGAATATATTGTACGCAAAGGTCAAAAGTTTTTAGTATTGTTTTACTATCAATCCGTCAAATTTGATGTATTTTTGTGGTGTGCCGTATATCTGGTGTGTATATCTTTGAAACAAACAAAAATCTCATTCCACGTTATATGGCAGGCTGTGTTTGACGTGCTGTTGTGACCTTTCTGATTCCTAATTTATCTATAAAAATTCAAAATACTTTTGTACTATTTAATAGTTTTTTTTTTAACATTTTTGAATATAACTAATTTACAGATCTATGTTCTGAATAATTACAACTTCACAATAAGAATGTGTTCTCCTAATAACTAATTTAAATTTATAATAAATTTATTAGTTATGGAATCTTTTTTATGTGTAAACCATGTCATAATACGACTTTTTAAAGACTTATTTTTGATATTTTTTTACAAATTACTTATTTTTAACTCTTACAGAATTATTTTTAATCACGATTTTTTTTTACGGCCTTGCATAACTCGGAAGTCCACAACCGCAGTCACTTTTGAACACCATCTGTTCCTGGACCTCTCCATGGTGGTCCAATATAATGTTTTGTTAACCCTAACTGATGTATTTTAATATTGTTCATCTTAACCTCGATTGTTGTGTGAACGTGTAGCTTGTATTAAAGGATATTCAGGCCTATTCTCAAAATTGCAATATTGAAATGAAGGTGATTGTTACACCAACCCTCAAAAATAGACAGATAGTTTTGACAGATTATGGTACGTTTATCTCCCTCACTCTCTCTCCCTCTCTCTCATTCAAATATAACACTATTTTTGAGGGTTGGTGTAACAATCACCTTCATTTCAATATTGCAATTTTGAGAATAGGCCTGATTGTAGGATCGCGCGTCATGCAGAACTGTTCCCTCTGCCATGTCCACCGCAACCTCATTTATTTTACTTTCCTCAGGATAAGACAGATAAAGTCCAATATTTATATATACAACATACTTATGGTTAGATCAACCCATTTCGATCCAAAGTACTTAAGGATTATTTTATTTTTGATGTCCTGCAATCTACTTCCTTTTTGCAAGAGCGAGTGAACGTCAATAGACCACAATGTGGCTTATGATATATATATATACCCCTTACACTAGCTTCAATTCGACAATGTAACACATGACGATTTCTACCCTCTACCCTTGTAAACTGTTTTATGGTTTTACTTTCTGCAACTAAAGCCAAATTGAAATATTATTTTGATGACACTGCCATATGTAAATGTCGAATCTCGTGACTGAGACTGCGTACAAAGATTTTATTTCACATTTCTATGAGCACTTATACATATTTGAACTTTGGTCCCGCATAAAACATTTTATTTTGCACGCAGAGTAAAAGAAGAAGTCTTCTGTCCAACGCATTGTCAATAATTGTCAGCTTCACTGTCAAAAAATTCAGTTTTTTTATACGCTTTCATTAATTAAGTATAAAAGTATGCTGCATTTATTTATTAAGTATGGTGTATATCAGAAGAGGAACGAAAGTAGACTGAATGCAGTGGAAATGAGATCACTTAGGCGTATATGTGGCAGATCTATTTATGGCAGAGTAAAGAATGAAGAAATAAGGAAAGAATGTAAAGCTGATGTTAGTATAGTGAGTAAGATTAAGAAAGAATCACCAAGGTGGTTTGGTCATATAGAATGGATGAATGAGGAGAGAATGGTAAGAAAGATATATGACGCAAATGTTGATGGCACCAGACATGGAGGACGTCCGCGGACTTGGCACGACAATGGAACGATAATGGAACGATTTATTAATATCAAAAAGGTAACATATAGTTTCGAAAATTTGTCGCTAAAAATATCGTCGCTGTAGCATAGTTGGATAATGCACCTTCCCCGGTTTGGAAAGAGATCCAGGTTTGAATCCCGGTGGCGCAATAACAATATTTTTCGATAAAATTGATTTTATATGTATATCTTTCTAATTAATATATTTAATTCAGATTTAAAATAATTTATATTAAAATTAGTAAAAACCACAATGTAAAGTTAATTAAAAATATGATTATTATGATATAGATAATATTTTAATAAAGCTCCATTCAACCGTTTAATTCTCGTCATTTAGTTCATATAAATTATTAACGTCATTTTGAAAGAATGAAAGTGTGTATAGAATACCTCGATTCTCAACTGGAATAATAAAGTAATGCCATTAAGAACAATAGAAAAAAATATTAGTGTCGTGTTATATGTAAACAAGTATACAGGTTTACAGATACATATATCAAAATATAAAACGTATAAATATTCAATTTGTGTATTTCAGGACAATGGCTTCGCTGACAATAGGTTTCGTAGAGGCAAGTAACATTTACTAAGATTTAATCAAGTCAGTCTAGATTAGTTTTTTGATAGTTTAATTCAATTTAATTTTTTGCTGGTCTGTGCTGTCCATGTCTGTCTGCTATCTATTTTATCTGCCGATCCCTGCGGGCGCCGAGTGACGGTCGGCTATCGATCAATGTGTCTAACCAAAAAATAATACGCACTTTGATGTGGCTCTGGAGCCAGTCGGGAGGTACCGGCGGAGGTTCTATTGCGAAAGAAGGCCGCCCGGCCTGGCCAGACTTTCGATTCGCCCACGCAAATTTTTTATCAATACGTCAACACTTTATGAGGAGCGTGTGTGAGCGCGTGTGAGCGCGGTGACCACAGGATGAAGATATTGTTTAAAATTATTAATACATGTACGTATAATTGAAGGTTTGAATGTTATGGAACTGGTGTCTTTTCCAAGTTAGATCGCGTTATTTGTAGATGGACTGCCGACATTTCGGCACGGTGACAAGGATTTGCCTCAAAAGGTACATTTACCAAATAATTAATTATTTTATTATACGTAATTCCATAAAATACGAGTCTAACTATCTCCTGTGCTCCTCGTTATCAATTGCATCCGATTCCACACCAATGGTATAATTAATTAATTAGGTAAATATTGTGATTTTAACTCTTTTGATTTAACTATCTTACCATCATGTCGTTTCTGCGGGGATAGATTATCACACTCTTCTCTCCTGAAACACAATTCTCGCCTCATCCACATTCATACATCTTCTCACACAAGCTCATCGATTATTGAGGCTTCTAAGGGGACTATCTTCCATTATCCGGTCTACCTGATTTGTGCTAAGTCGTCCGCGGATGTTTTCTATTTCTGGTGCCGTTAATAGAAAAAATGCAGAAAACATGCATTGAGTCCCAAAGAATCTGTCCCATTTTAATATGAAGCTATGGCCCCACTATCAAAGAACTACAAGTTATGAACATATATACTTTGATATTCAGTTCTGACGAAATATTTTGACTTCAATACATTTATGTAACGCAAAAAACATAAATCTTTTAACTTTTGATTTTATGTAGGCAATATTTTTTTAATTGACAATTAATTTTTTTATCGAAATGTTTTAACGCGCAATACAAGTACCATCGTCTGTAGGTTATATAAATTATTCCGTTTTGATTTGTCAGAAAATCATTTCCTACATCAGAATATCATTTTAATGTGGAAAGTATGTGAACTTAATAACATAATTAAACTACGAGTGTTGTAATGTATCATACTGGTCTGAGTATTGAACAATAATATACTTGTGGAGAAAATAGAACGACTCTTTTTCATTTTATACCACAGCCGGATTCTGATATCTGTTTTTCCTCTCCCGACTCATTCGGTCCACATGCCCACACGCATTCCGTATACGACCTTTCTTGATCCTCTTCACTGACCAATATATTAAACTCAATATGAACTCTGCGATCTTTACAGTTGAAGATGTGTGGAATATCCGTAAATCAAATGATTGAAAAGAGACATTTTAACACCATCTTTAAATGTATTAAATTATCTCAAGGTGCAATAATACAGTGGAACCTAAACTTTATATATGTTTAAAAGATGGACGAATTGTTTTGAAATAGCATTGATAAGTAATATCAACAAACGGTGTCACCATTTCAATCTAGGCTTTGTATAGCAATTTTAAATACATCCATGACTTCTATATATCTTGACGCATTCTATATATCGATTACATTTATATTGCATTCATAATAGAGAGATGCTGCTGAGATCTAAAAACGAGGTGCAACAGTCGAGTTTGCTACTCCAACAAAACGCAACCACCGTAGATAATCATTAAATATGTATGCTTATATTACTATAAAATGATTTTTGTCTTGTTTACTATTTCTTTATATTTCTATGGTGGATCGAGCATTGCGCTAACCTAACCTTGCGATCCTGTCGAATTTATTTATTTTAATTACTATTATTATTATATTATATATACAGTATGGCCGAAACAATACTTACAATATACATACACATAAACAAAATCACCTTTGCTCATTATGTTAATGCTGCGTTCGAAAGCCCACAATTGACCGGTTACCGTAAATATGTAGGTACATAAATATTTACACGTCAATATTAGCTTTGAGATTATTTTTGATGTCACATTAAAATTAGTTCAGCTTGGGTTCATATCAAACGAGTACCTTTACTGTTTAGTATTAGTTAATACGTTACGTTAGTCAATAAAGCTGTTAGTTATGCATTTTAATTTGTACAAGTAACTAAGCATTAGAGGAGAATGAATGTAGGTGAAGTGGTGGAAAAATATTGAATACCCATGAGTTGTTTTACTCATTATTTTCTTAAAAACGAACATTCAGAAGTAAAACATGCGTATTTTGTGTAAAATTGATACAAGTTTGATTTCAAATATAAATATTCGTAAATTAATGCCGTCACCAGCATAATAGAATGTATTATATATCAGTTTTTCGTTTTACCGTTTCGGAACTGTTATAAAACAGAACCTATGTTATTTAATAATTATTACAGTGCACGCGATATTTTATTTTAAAAAGTGAAAAATGTGCGATATCTGTTATTAGAAATCAGAACTTTATTATTAATGACAATAATACTCTGTTGGGAAAATATATAATTTTAAATTTTTGTGAATTTGCAATATTTGTTTTCACTTCGGACAAAGTTCAAAGCGTTCCGGACAGATCTGGTTTTTTATTTTATTAACAACGAGTTTTAATGATAAATTATTATGTTGAAACTCCGAAGCATTCAAAAATATGTTGAAAAATGTCGACACACAGAAATATTTTTAAACGAACGTGAGAGGCCATTGTTCAAGCGCGATAATTAATGACGTGGCGTTTTCGTTTCTCATGATTTTATATATTTTTAATATTAATAATTATACATGAAATGAAATTATTACAACTTCTTAAAACGATACCATGAACTAATTATATTTAAAATATATACACGTACACGACACGTTGGCTTATACAATATCTATTAGAAAAGGTACTCAAATTATATTTAGTATCGATTGTAATACAAAATTCCGATCTAAAATAATCGTCAGTATAAAATATTATACTTTTACGTGTAGATCCAATTTTCCACATTAAGGTGAAACGCGTGGTGAGGAATCGTTAAAAAGCTAACTTTTATTCGACAAATCAAATGCTTTGATCTCCGCGCATGCGCGTGAACACAATTGTATCCAGATGATACTCCGCGTAACTATAATATGAGCGGTCCAAGATAAACGAATCTCTCTGAAGAAACCTCTTTAAAGAATTTAAAAGTTTGATAAATTGATAAGAATGAAAATTCAAAAACTTTGCCTTCTAAAAATTGTTTATTCAGAGGTATACAACTTTAAAATGAAATAAAACACATAAATATCGTGGTAATTGGTATGGTATTGGCAAGATAATTTTATGCCATTAGTGTTTAAATATGATTACGCGTATATGGGCGCCGCGGCTGGTCCGAGTAAAGCGCAATCTGGAAGTCCAATTTTCGACCACTTTTTGGAACAGCTGGGGACGTATATCGGCAATAACGCGACGAATGTTGGCTCCCAAGTCGTCTATCGTCTCTGGTTTATCGGCGTAGATTAGCGACTTCACATCTATGCCCGTCTCAACACAGAATTTCTCTAGTGAGACGGGCACAGTCCAAACATACTTTTACATTTATTTTATATAGTCACCAATAAATAAATAAATATGAATATATAAATTAAATCCCACGATCTTGGAGGCCAATTCACGGGTCTATTACGCGAAATTATGCGCTCATCGAATGTTTCCTTCAATAAATAGATTGTGGCGCGCGCTTTGTGACATGTTGCGCCGTTTTGTTGAAACCGCAGCTCTTCCACATTAATGGCATTCAAAATTGGGGAACGAAAAGTTAGTAATAATGGATCTATTGCTGTGCACGATGGCGAATCCACTCAATCGGGTCCTCCACTGCAGCAACAGCTTCTTCGATGCTCACTGTACGACGTTTCTGCGGATGCGTATTATCAATTAGAGTATGCGTGGTGTGAAAACGATCCACGGTTATTTGAATTACTTGCTCGGATAGACGATTATGTCGACCGCAAAATGGACGTAGCGCACGGAACCACGATTTTCGAAATAAATTTGCACAATTTGCGAGCGTTGTTCTGGCGTAAGTCTGTTCATGGTGAACTGGTAAACCAAACTGAGCCTAAATCAGCTGTTAAATGTCGCTGGAAAAAGTGTTGCCAATTGGTAAAACAAACACCTTTATATGCACCATTCGATGTTGAATGAGTTTGCTATTTTGAATACCGGACCTGACCCTTTACTTGCTCTCTTACATTATTTTCCAACAGAGGTTGGGAATTAGAATCCTAAAAGCGGCCATCTATGACAGGTATTCCTATTTTCGTTGTAGAAAAGTCTTACTTCTTCAATATTAGCAATATTATTTTATGGCCACATATTATATTAATAAGATAAAACACTTTGTTTAAACCACTATTTATTGATAAATCAACATGTGTTGTTTTTATCTGTGCTTATATTTTTAATTATAGTATACATTTTTTCCTGAAAAAGATGTGATAGGTATCGAAATATGTTGATTTATCAATAAATAGTGGTTTAAGTAAAGTGTTTTATCTTATGATTTATAGAAAAGTCTTAGCTTTGTACGATGTAGAAAGATTAAAGTTGGGACTTGGTCATGCTTGTATTTTTAGTATTTAAAAACTGTTTAACAGTTATAAAGCACAAGATCAAGTCAAAACGAGAGACTAGAAAAATACCTGTATTATCTTTCACAAGTCCATACAGGGAGTATTTAGAATAAAATCAACAGAAAATGTTTTGTGTAGAATTGTCCGTCCACCTATTTAGACTGCATTTTGTATCAATTGCAGAATCCGCATGAATTATTAAATAAGTCATTTTTGTAACATAAAAAACTGTAAATAATATACAGGGTGTAACTGACCTAGTCCACAATATTTTCTAGATAGACACGTGACTAAGTGACTATTCGAATATGTTCCTAGTTTCAACCATAATATATGTAGTCATTTAAAAAAAATTATAATTATGCGATTATTTCGAAATATTTTATTGATTCCGAATTATATATTGAATACAAAAAATTAATGGTCATCGAATTTCAAGCTACTAAACTATTTATTGTTAGATGGATTAGGCCTGAAGCAAAGATATAGATGGATTAATTTCGCAAATATTTTTTTCATAAGATTTTATACAATTTTCAAACTGTAATATTTTTCGAAGCGGTGCAGTATTTTCGTACATCCTTGAAAGTTTTCGACTAATAATTTATACTATAATACTATATTTTGTTACACCTGTATATCTATAATGTATAAAAATATGATAACAGTTACTTATATTGTAACGAAAATCATACGAATCACATTAGTATGTGTGACTACTATTATTTTACATAACGTAGTATTTATTACACATACATAAAATTATTTTTTCGGATTGGGGCTAAACCACTTTTGTAATGACTAAATTTCTAACGACAAGATTCTTTCATGTACTTCTTTCTATAGGTCTAGCCGTGCTTGAAATTTCTCTAAAATTCATCTGCGTGAACCTTTCTTCAGGCAATTCCTAGACTTAGAAATTAAGTTTTTTCTTCTTCTTCTTCATATTCCTCTTCCGTCATAATGGTCGACTTGATTATTTATAGAATAGAAACAATATTAGTCATAATACAGTTTTAATAATATTGTTTTAAAACCTACCAGAACCAGACTGCTTATGATGATTTTAACTAAGTGAATTCAATTTGAATGTGTAATTTATTTATTTATGCAAGCTGAAATAATATAACAACATAATTATTTATGCTAAAATAAAGTCAGCCAACGGAGTGACGGCGCCGGCGCCATGTCCAGGTCCAGGGTTTTATGATAATAGGCGCCGTCTGGTACTGTGAGGAGGATATGAAATGCACGGTATACCTTCTTTCGTCCTTGATGCGAAGAATGTTCCGCGTAGGAAGACAAGCAGCTCACTGGCACAATTTTGTTTGGATAGTAAATTTATCGTTTTAGTTGAATGGATTCCACAAATAAGGTTGTGGGTCATTCTGAACGTTTGCCAAGATTTTGGCTAAAAGCGCTATAAGAATAATAATATTACATATTTCATTTTATCTACCATTTTAATCTTTTTTTAAATGTAGAAATGAAAAATTAAATAATATCAAAACGTTAAAGTCGTAAACATTTTACAAAAACCACCCACATTTATTGAATGATTTTAACGTAGATTACACCCGAGTAAAATAATGTTTGCAAATAATATTTCATATAAAGTTATTAAAAAATTTCCACAAAATATCAGCTTTTTAAACCAGCAATTATTTGGGTACAACTCATAATTATTCACTTAAAATAACGGTTTTACGGGTTCTTGAAAAATTACTTTATATACTTATATATATATCAATTATATTATCTTAAATAATATTATACAACCTAACCCGTGGACACCGTGTTTCCAATAATTTATGTTTTGAAATATATTTTTATAAACAACAAAAATTCATCAACTTACTTGCCATCATACCGTTTCCCCACGGGGGTAGACAGAAAGGATAGAGCGCCACATTTTTCTGTCCTGACATAATTATCTCCTCATCCACATTCATACATCTTCTCATACAAGCTCGCCGATTATTTATCAACATGTCAAAAAATTATCTTTTAGAATTGAATGTTAAATGTGTCACATTTAGATTTTTTTAAAGTGAGCAAAAAATATCAAGAACACAGATAAAGTTATTTATTTTCGTTTCCGTGGTTTCGTAATCTTAAATGCAATCAGTCTATATCGATAGAATATGCATAGTACTTTATTATGTGTAAATAGGTTACGCCTACTATATTCGTATTTGCAATCTGTAGAACACTCGCGTTAGTAATTTGTTTCTTACAGGCACAAAAGTGTAAACACACATACTTTTAGCGCTTTAATAAATGTATGGTAACAATTGCAATACATTATACAGGATGTTCCATAAGTCGATATCATCCCTTGGAAAGCAAATAGACCAACTCATGATTAACAAAATTCCATATTCTAATTGTAATATTTCGAGCCGGTTGAATTCCGGCTGCGTCAATTTACGATATCTGGTAACTGCTTGCGGTCCTTATTGTGGGCGGGATTGGGGTAGTACAAGAATAACTCGATGACGGGACAATAGTATTTTATTATAATAAGCTTACAGTTATGAATACATTATGAGAGATGCGTTTCGAGCCACGGCTGCGATACGAGAGAGCGCGCCCGAGTGCCCGGTGATCTTTTATCCCTTTCACTCGCGTCATTCCTACCAACATGCGCGCGACACGCATTCACTACATCCAGATACATCACACTAAGATTTTAATATTTATTACGTAACCCCGAATAGCCCTGCTATTGATCCCAGTCCAAAATAAAACTAATAATGCCATAGCTTTGAAAAAAACTATTTTTGCCAGATTCATGTATTAATTTTTTTTTTATTAGCTAACTTGTACTCTTTATACTGTAAAAAAATGTACTACCTTAACATGGTAAATTATTTAAAAAAGTTGTTCATTTAGTGTAGTTTTTAAATGGTATTACATTTACTATGTTTAGAAAATAATATATTGCTATTTTACTGCAAAAATGAGCTCACTGAAATTATTCCAATGATTATGAATTCGAATGAAAACATATGTTAAATGAAAGTGACAGACATTCGTTAAAAACTAAACAAAACACAAATAAAACTCAAAAACGGTGTGTAGGTATAACGTATTGTGAAACATCAACGGTGTATCTTGATGATAAAAAAAAATTGCGGCGGTCCCAACTACGGATCATCCCGGAACTGGTACTCCACTTTCCCAGGAGACTGCGGAGCTGTATGACCGCACGAACCGCATCCGAACCTGCCGGAAGCAGCGGATCTGCATATTTGATGCATAAATGGAGCTCAAAGGAATCCCTCCTGCGAGTGCCGACTTCCGCAAACAACGGAATATATCGTAGACACGCGCTCGGTCTGCGCTTTCCCGTGTACTTCCAGAGCGACAGCGGACACTTTGAACTGGATACGAAGCCTACATATGCCTCATTAACAATTGTAACAATAATATACATGTGATGAATTAAATTAAACTTTTTGCAATTACTTCGCATCGATCGTGATCAACGTTCCGTCCACCTTCATTTTATTGAATGTTTTTTTTGTTAAATAGAGTTGAATCGTATTTTTGCAAATTGTGAATAAAATAACTTTTCTAACTAACTGACTGAATCTGGGCACACAGGCATTTCGCCCACCGATAGAATTAACCAGACGATTAACCCGAGACATGCACGATTTCATAGATTCACAGCGCGCGTCTCATTTTATTTACAAAAGTGAATATTTACTAAATTACTATCGACAATAATGCGCTATCGGGGCGACATCTGTTTTAAGGTTTTATTGTGATATTTTTCAAATTTTGTTTTCAGTTTGGACAGATAAATCTATTATACGAATTCTTCTTAATGAACACTATTCTACTTTGAAATAATTTGCATCAATACTTACCACACACAACTCTTTAAATTTATTTTATTTTAGTAAAAGTATTTAATTTGAATGTTGAATGTTTATTACGTTATGTTGTAACTTTCCATGCTGCGTAGCAAAAAACCAAATAAAATGAAATCTATATTATATATTTACGCTCATAGATTTGAATAATGAAGCCAACCCGTGAACACCGCGGTTCCATAATTTATTTTAGAAGATGTCTTCTCCAGACAAATTTTCGTGTAATTGATATGCTCGTTATTAAAATATTTTATTTCTTCAGCCTCTTCGGTCGTTTTGTGTAGAACGTTTCACGACTTTGTCTCGCGCGCTATCGCATTATATTTTTTCTTATTGGAGTCCCGCCCATTACTTTTTCTCTGCAATATGGGGACTTGTTAAATATTCGTAGTAAGAGAGTGATAAAACAATATTTTGACATTTTGTGACCTAATATTTGTATCATCTAATATTTGCATCAAACTGAGATATTGAACTTCAAATTTTTCGATTTATAAGAAAAAAATGTGAAATTTTTAGTAATAAAATAATTCTTGTTCTGGTTTTGGGCACATTATATTATGTAATATATTTCATTTGAATTCAAATCAACAGTTGTTGATCTAAAAGTACGAGTATTACCAATTCCACTAAAATATAATAAAACTTTGATTTCTTGTTAGGTATCTCCTAAACTAACAAATTTAACAAACGTTTGTAACAGTTTAAAAGAGAAAAGTATTTTAAGAATTTTGATACATAAAAATAAATTTTAATTAAAATGTCAGATGATGCTTTGTTGTTCCAAGGTTACAATTTGTCGACGTGTCCATAACTATAACTATACTGGCTGGAGTTTGACATTTCGAATTGTTTCAAAGTGAGTTAAGTAGTTTGAGAAGGCGGACAAATTATGTTGTAATCGAATATAAATTCATATAATTCAAGCATCTATTATTTATTATTAATGCTTATTTTTAACTTATTTAAAAAAAATTATCAAACATAAAAATTTTATATGCCAGGATACCAACCTGGTAGCAATTGAAATATTTATTCGGTGAATAGATTTTTTTGTGTATCTTTCAAGTTGATTCAATCAATTTACATTAAAACAAACTCTATTTGAATGTTATATTCACGCGATCCAAAAAAAAAAAAAATTCAGAACGAATTTAATTTATTTTTTAGTTAATTAATCTCACCGGTAGAGTCCCACATCTGGAGTTAAATTATATTCTTTATACGAATACGGTAGTAATTGGATTGGACGAATCGCGTCGTGCTGTCGGCACAAAGTTAAATCAAATTAGTTACATAAATATTATTCAGATATTGTAATGTGACAGATGTTCGGGCTCGTTAGCGCGACCCGCGCTTGCAACACCTAAATATCAACGCAATTAGGTAGGAACGTAAATTAAAACATGTTTTTAATGTGCTTTTTTCTTTATTAATGCCCACCCGTTACGGACAAAACGATTCGCGGCGCCATTGTTCAAATGCTAATTAATTAACCGCATAAAAATGATAACGATGTCGTGCGGCTGACACGCGGCTTTCTGCTCACTCCTCGCGATTTTCTTTTCGCAAGTTTTTTCACTTTCCGCGATTCATTTTCACAGCACTAAATTTTACACGGAAATTTGACCTCAATAGTAATGTAGTTTATAGACTTAAAAACGAAAAAAATATCATTTAACTATTAATTTTCCTTTTTTTATACATACTTATTGAAATACTTATTATTAAAATAAGATCGAAATGATGTATGTTTTAACTTGGATGAATTTATAGTTTTTTTTTAAAAATAAAAACACAAAAATACTTGTGGGTTTACTTAAGTATCCACTATCCCTGTCTTATATTAAAATAATAAATAAAAGAAAAAGAAGACCGACTGGGATGTTAAGGAATAGAGAGAGATTAAATGATTCATGAAACCACGAGTACTAGTTTCGAGATCCACAGAAGTAGACCGGAGGGTAGCTTCAGCCAATCAAGATCTTAAAGATTTGAACATAACCAAAGTGGAGCAGAATGATTATACAATAGTAACCAACCAACCCTAGATAAATAACATAAGGCGAGGGTAAAGAAGAAGATATTCCTACTCTCGTTCGCACAGAGAGAATAGAACTCCACACTCCTCTATCTTGGAATACCACTATTGCCGTCCTCCAATATCTGGTTTATCTGATCATTCCGGCCTTTCGGGACACCTTCTATTTCTGTCGCTTCCAACACTCTCAACAACTAGTTTCGGAACCACCGTTCGTTCTTCAGTGTAAGCTAGATACTAACTTTACATTACAAAACAAAGTATGAGCAATCATACATTAGTGTCAGGTGTTAAGAGGTGGTGGATGGGTGACGAGCGGAGGAAGGTAATAGTTGGCGGGGGAAGGAAATAGAGACAAATACCCACTTTAACACTTGACACTAATGTATGATTTCCCACAATGTTCAGTCAGTATGTAGTTTACCCTGAAGAACGAACGGTGGTTCCGAAATCGGTTGGTGATACCAAAAATAAAGTGGTGTTAAACAAAGCGAATTTTTTTAATTTCGTTTGTAATGAATGTATAATTGGATAATACTAAAGTAATAAAATATAAACTAAATTGGGTAAGATTTATAAACAACAGGATCATATCTTCTTCGTGCTCCGAACGCATTCACTATTTATCTCAACCTGACCGTTTGAAGTATCGCTTTATAGCAGTATGTAGTATCGTGGGTTGGGGAGAGTAGTGCAGAGTTGACTCAACAAAGCTCTGACCATAAGTCAAAAATTAATTCTTAAGTAAACCGCGTGCCCCCGTGGACCAATTTTCCGACTCATAAACTCTCTTGATATTTGACATATGTGCATATGTATTTTAAAGCTCCCCCATATATTTATAGTCACATAAAATTAGTCTCGGCGAAACGTACGGCCGTGATTTAATGTTTGTTAAAACTACACGATACCGAGGAAAAAAATATATTTATGTCTACATATTCATTTAGATTTCATATGAGGGTTGAAATAACTGTACTGTAATGAATGTATAACATATTATAATGTAATATATATGATATTAAAATTGACAATTATCTATTATCCTTTTTGATACATTTATATAAGCTGCTCACATGGTGGGCATAGGAAAATATCATCTCGAGCTTGTAATCAAGCTCAAAAATCTATTTTACATAAAAAAAAACCCTTCAGGTATCCAACCGAGCGTGCGCGCCCGCCCTGCTCGCGTCAGAGACTAGCCATTAGACAATATTTCCTGCGAAACACCACACCACTAATATCACTGTTATAAATCATTTTCACGGCACCAGAAACAACATGAACAATACATTTATTACGCCTGAGAAGAAAACTAAATTTGGTTTACAGCATGTTTTACTCACACCCTTTTTATGCATTGGCTCGATAAGAGGCGCTGAAATTAATAAGAAATTTATTAAACACTGTTAATAAATCTAAGCACTGAAAATTCTGAACTATTACTATTATTCAGGCAATCATTTTTTCGGCACTTAATTACCTAGGCAATTTTTCTCATTCTAATCTATCTTTAAGCATATAGAGAATGTGTTTGAAGGAACTGATTACTGCAGAGGTTACTACTTTAAAGGTTGAGTGATACGATATCACCAGTATTGAAGACACTGAGAGAAGTATTGTTATGTTATGTGTCCTGTCATGAGTGCGAGTATGTTGCGTGTCGAAGGAGATGCGAAGAGTAATGGTATATCTATTCTCAATTCAGTGTTCGATATGTCACGTGTATTTATTTAATTCTTAACATAGTGCATACATAAGCACTCCTAGATATGCTCTAATATAAACATTATGTACTAAAACTTATCTTTTACATATTTGGTCAGTTTCATGTTAAATCTATTCCATTTCTCCTCCTTTCTGGCATTTCTTCAAAAAATCTTCATCTATTTCTGAGATTTGTACTTCTTCCTGAATGGCAGTCTCAGTCTCAGTTTATCCCTTCCTCTTGTACGATGCTTGTTCTCTTGTTAATTTGCATCAATTTTTCGTGTAAATTCCGCTGATATTTTCTTATTGAAGATTTTATAAATAAATACCATTGTATTAAAATATATCTTTTGCTTAAAGGTCATCATATTCAGATATAAGTATATACCTAGGTGTTTGTGTGGAGTATGACAGACGGTAATATAGAATAAAATAATAATATTCACGATTTAGATACAGTGAATTTATTCAAGGTAAGATTACAAATCGATTAAATATTAACCTAACTCGACGATACGGCGTGCGGTGCAGCAGCTTTAGTCGCAGCCGATGCCGAGGATTGAATTAACTAAACGCCGTGCGTGAGCCCGCGCGCGGACGTGTGTTGCACGCAACGCATCGTGATGTTGGGTGCATTCAGCGCGTGACGGAAGGCATCACCATAAGCGCATACAACAATCTAATAATTTCTTCTTTAATATATATACGTATTATTATTTATTTAAAATAAAAAAGATGTGTACACGGTTTACATGTTACATCAATTTTCTTACTATTTTCAAACTAAGCTAAATGCTTATGCTATAAAAATAGAAGTAACTTGGTGAATTTTGTACCCCCGACCACTTGAATCCCGTGAATAAAGTCGTGACTAAGATCATTGATGTTTTATCGTTTATATAAAACCAAAAATGAGGTGCCTCAGAGATCTTGGCGGTCGTCAAAAGTTTTATGGAAAGTAGAGATTTTATATCATACAATTGATTCCGTAACTACTGCACACAAGGCAAGTGAATACATGGCAACTGCACACATTGACAACTGCACATAGTCAGCTTAATACTCTGCTACCGTGACTTTGTATTAAATAATCTAATCGAACCTAAATGAATCTAAACTCTCAAAACAATTCAGGATATGGTGTAACTAAATAACCTAACCTAATCTTACTTAATGTAACTTAATCTAATCGAGGTAACTTATATTAATCTACCTAATTTTCGATAGCTTTGTGTGCAGTTGCCGTGTGAGCAGTTACCTAGTCACCCGTGAGATTGGAACATCAAAAATCACACTCGCAACGATCATTCGCTATTCATACAACCGCGACATTTGATCTCTACTTCATCCTTCTCAAACGCTATCACCATTAGTCTGGCCGCAGTCATTCGCAGTCCGCATTTAATGCATACAATAATAATAATTATCCTAATACGTACCTCACTCACTCATACACATCAGTTGGAGAGAGTAACCCGAACTTCGCTCGAGAACAGATCAATATTGTCTATTCTGAAAACACATTATTTTTTAAATACATGCCCACACACGACAGCCGATGAGCAGATCGTCTGGCCGACCTTTCAATATTTATAATAAGATTGTTAGAACGGACAATTATGAAATGTTAGTGTTGAAGATCCGTAATTTATTCTATAGCCCGCTGAAGTTTGTCACCACAACATTAGACGCATTTATTTCGGACAGAGGCACGAGATCGGTAGTACAATATATTATACTAAATATTAAGGACATCGCATTAACTCGCGAGCGAAATACAGGTTTTGAGAGATATTTTTACCCACATTTAATATAAATGAAAAACATGTTACATACATACTACATTTGTTAAGAAATATCTTGTTATTTATTGTGTTTAATTATGTCATGAATATTAATTACATTTTTAAGTACAAAGTTGTATATATATTGTATAATACTCTTCAGTATATCTGTCCAAATTCGCGTGTCTAATTTGTACATTTATGTTTCTAATAGCTAACATTCATATAGAAAAAAAACGAAATCAACGAAAATACCGTAGCAAAATAATTTTCTTTGACTCAATAATCGTACACTTTCGTACGGGATAGAATTGTCATATCTTGTTTGTTTTATATTGCTATGCGACACAGAGAGACTGATGGACGGACATAAAGAAATTATGTATGCGGGTTTACTAGTACAGAATGCGTTTATTTTTAGAAAAGAATTTATGAATACTAAAAATAATATTTTCTGGTTACAGTTGAGCTAAGAAAAATATTTTTATATTCCAAATATAATAAGTACCCTCAAAGTAAACTGCGTAGGTTGGATATTAATTTCCTTTATGTATTTTTTTAATGAGTTAGTGGAGCATATCAGAAATGAGCTTTTGCAGTGTGTTAAAAAAAATATGAAAAAATTTCAGATTACCATTTTCAAAATGTTCAATGTTGGACTTGTCGAAAAACACTCGGATTACAGTGTGACGTCACATCTCTTGTACGTACGAGAGATGTGACGTCACTACGTCAATACCCGTCCGCTAGAGTGTCGATTACCTTGTCGACTCGGAAGATGTGACGTCACACGATAAAACGGTATAAGCCGATTGTTTTTAAAACACGCAACTTTGAACATCTGTAACTCTGCCATATTTAAAGATATTGAAAAAATTCTTTCAATTTTGTAAAAGATATTTAGAATTTATTTTTTTTAATTACATTTTTCTATTACAATTAATTTTTTGTTTTTTTAATGTCATTTAATATTAACTTCTATATTTATATTTATATTTTGAGAACAAATTATTAAATGATGCGTCTGTGAAGAATGTATATTGATATTTGTGAATAAATACATACATATTATTACTGGTGGTGTGTTAGTTCGATTTTATATTAAAATGGCTGTTTAAAAAATCAAAATACTGATATTCAGGAACTTGCTAGTTTAATGGTAGATAATAATATCCGTATGAATACTTAGGTATTGCATTACAGCCCTAAAATATGAATAAAGTCCAGGCTTTGTGTGCGCATTATTTGAAGCTGTAAAACGTGTAAATGTAAATATGAAATTTTAAAGAATTAAATAAAAATTTATGTATTCGTTACGTAAAAAGTACTTTTTAAAAATTACCACGAGTGTCATAAATTATTTCGGCAACAAACTTACTTTTTACAAGCTGTAATGAATATAACCAGTATATTTCCGAAATATACATCCCATCATCGCGTACCATGCATAGGCATATACATATTTCCCTCTTTTCACATCTATACACCTTCTCACACGCAATCATCGATTTTTTGGTTTCTATTTGACGTTTGACCACGTTGTATTTTGTGGTCGCTATTAGTTTCTTATTTGCAAAAATATGTCCGTTTGAATTTTCTTTATTAATAATAATAACAATTTAAATTAAAAAAACTATTATTTTATTTTTTATTTAAATTATAATTATGTCTAACAGCAATGTGTTTTATAGCGCCATTTTGTAAAAGATGTCACCTCAAGGGCGATTTACACAATCTGTTTAGTCCTAAAATAGTATTTAAAATATAAAAATGTTATTTGAACTTATAGATATGATTTTGTGAAAAGATGCGTTATCAGTCTCTTTTTAAATTAAATCTTCGATGCATTCGCTGCTCCTCATGACGGAGCGCAGGAGTTCCATGCTTTTAAGCCGCCACCGGAAATGCAAGTTCGTTAAACATAATCTTCTGGTCGGTTCTACGACCCTTCCTGCGGCTGAAGTAGAGGCTGACCTGAGAGTTTGACGTCTACCATTAAGCGGTCGGAATGCATGGGATGACGGTTGAGATGTAGAATTAGTGAAGTACAGAGGCGCCATGTTCATTTCATTTCAACAACCACGATGCACTATTTGTACACGACCAGATAAACAGACAAATGACTACCCATTGGATATGGTCACATTACATATTACATATACACTACTTTTTATAATATGATATCCATAGATTAGCACTATTTTGCTTTGTTATTTTAATAATGTTACATTCTTTAAATGCATATTTAATTCCTTTGGACAAAATAAATCATTTATAATTCATGTTGATTTATAATTTATGCAGCCAAATATCTGGCATGTCCGCCCTACTAGGTGAGCACTTGAATACCTTTATTTGGAATAATACGCCAGACCGTTGAATATAATATTATGTGTAAGTGTAAATGTGAAGTGACGATGAGTGTTTCGTGAATACGAAAATAGACAAAAATGAGGAATATAAAAAATTTATTAACATAATTATGAAAAAAAAATAAAAAAAATACAAATGATAACGAATCCTTAATATGTATTAAAATATTTCCTCAATATTGAAAGTTTATATTTTAGTAATTTATCACTCTCTTTCTATGATTAAAATATTGTAAAATGATATTTACCACTAGCACCAGTTTTGCTGAGTGCGCAGCGCCACCGATCATTCCGCTGACCACATCTGATCGATATCCGCGAACTTTATTCGGTTTAATCAATTTTTTCACAAATTTAATTAACGAGATATCGTGACACCGTGAAAAAATAAAAGCAAACCGATCTTCGTTAATAAAACAGAGCGCGAACAAAACAACCTTTCATTTTATGCAACTGCGTCATTTTATGCAATCCACTTGAGTTTCGATTTTCTGTCTCACTCTCATTGTTTCACATTTTAATGTTATGTCAGCGATATTTTGAAAACGCCTCCGAAACTTTTGTCTCCGCTTCAATTTATCCGATCGCATAATTTCGCCATTGGAGAATCGAATTTTAGCGAAATTGTCGGTCTGCAATTCGAACCTCGACTCCGACATAATTATTATTTCGCGCTTTTGTTTTCGTAAACAGTTTTCATTATTATTTCTTTCGTTCTGTTTTTAAATCACATTTTCCGGTCACGTGCATCGGTCCGCATTTATTTTTGTATTTCTCTTTCTGAATGTTCGTAATAGTTTGAGAAAGTATTACATAGTACGGTTTCATTTTAAAATGTACCATACTCTTTGTTATTTTAAACTAGCCGAGTACACGGCTGTCCCGCGTCGTACAGGCGCTTCATACGGCAGGAAACCTCGCCGCTTCGTGTACATTTTCGTTGAGAGAAAATTGTAATTCACGAAGCGCAACAAGATAACAAATATTAAACATAAAATAAAGTTGTATTTTTAAATTAAACATAAATTCGGCAACGGTAAACTAACTAACTAATGATTATACTTGCATTTTACCGAGTTGCGCACCCAATGTCAAACACGAATGGATCTTTTCGTTATTAACCTCTAATATTCCATATATCTGCATATATAACATAAAATTAATCAAAAATATATTCTACCGCTTATCAATACAGTATTTTAGATATTATGTCCGAGACAAGGTGATATCGCAAAGCTAATTTGTAAATGAAATACAATAATTAAATAATATTCTGAAAATGATAGATTATGACGATTATAATGTATGCACCATGCAAAAATGCTTTGCATGAATTTAGTACTCATTTTTCAATCAATCGTGTTCGGTTAAAAGCAATTAAATTTGATTTTCAATTATTCAAATGTTGAGTGCACTTTAGAAAGGATTTTTCTTGATGGTATTTGAAACTAACAATAAATATCCTTCATTGAGTAGATTTGTGGTCTAGTAATAAGACACTGGCGTAGTGGTCTAGTGGTTCGTTAGTCTTAGTTTCGCTTATTGAATTAAATAATATTGATGTGACATGTTGTCTTTATAAAGGTGCCCCAATAAGAGCGTTTTTTAATTTTTAAACATTAAATACACTATGTATTCGAAAAGTGTATGGAATAAAATGTCAGACAAATGCACACCGCGGCTCTCCTTGCAAACTCTTGCTATTTTGATGAAATTTAAGATAACATCGTTGCATAATTGAGATGTCATTGTGCCAATAACACGTTGGATCTCCGCGTTAAGCTCTCTGATTGTTTGTGACTTCAAAACTCCCCCAAGTCGCATGGTATCAAATCACACGATCTTGGTGTTTTTAACTAAATTTTTGTTCATCAACTAACAAATTCTCTTCGCCTGAAATGGTCTGCTGGTTTGAGTTCTTGAGTCAGTTGGATCTCGTAGGCGTGCAGTTTCAGATCTTTCACGAGAATTCGCTGCAAGGTGATTCTTGAAATGTCTAACTCTTGAGAACATTAACAAATTGATGTCCTTAAGTTTTTAGTAACACTATCTCTCACTGCGGCTACGTTTTTGAAAGAACGTCCACTATTATGACATATGGGTGACTTATTATCCACAATGGAACCAGTTTCCACAATTTTTTAATTAATTTTCGACCGAAAGATCCAGGAAGTTTACGAAATGTTTCATTAAAATTGTCTCCATTTGTGTAATGAGTTTTAACAATAATAAATCTTTGTTTCTTCGTGTATCGTTCCATATTTACTAATCGTAAAGTTGACAATTTTTTTTTGAATGACCTGCTTTGTAAAAAAATGACACGAAATTTATAAAAGACGCTTTTATTGGGACACCTTTATACACCGGAAAAATATGTAAAGATGGTATGTATTCGTACCTTTTCATACATTTATGTACGTAATTGAAAAAATATGGGATGTTAATTAGTCTTCAGCGTGTAACAGATTATACGAGACATAAATATTAAAAGAAATTCGCGTGACACAACTCAATCCTCACATTTTTCTTTGGAATTCGTTATTTGAAATCTGCATCGAATGCACAAAAACTGAGCGGTATCGATTTATACAGACATAGATAGATAAGTACTTACAACTAAACTATTTGTTTTTTTGTGATATCACTGCGGTTTGTATCAGTTTTCGAAAGGAAATAATGTTCGCTATTATAATCTGGATACATACTTTTTTCTGCTGCAACACCACCTGGCCAGCGATGAAGTATGGCATATTTTTTGCCGCCAATCATGGATACTTGTTTACAGAAAGCGAAATTTCATTTTCATTGAAGTTTAATTGGGTTTTTTGTATATATTTAAAATACATTCACTAATTTCAGACGCTAGTATTTTATTGGGTGAAAAAAATGTTGACTTTTTAATATTAACTTTATAAAAATAAAAAAATAGCATTTTACCATGAATTCTCTCATTTTTCAATGTTTTATTTACTTTTCGCAGATACTTAAATACAAATTTTATCAATACGTGTGAAATTTTTCAATATTCTGCGTATTAGTCTATAGAAGAATATATTCCTTATTTTCTTTAAACTATTGTAGCCAAGCATATCCAAGATGAAGTCTAAGGGTAAGAGCTAAGTAGATATAGAAATACCTTAAATACATTTTTTTGGATTCATTCTAGTTTAAGAACCTTACCTCGTGCAGCCTCGTGACCCGCACCAATGAATTAAAAAGGAGTTTCAGTACGAGGGTATTGGAGGAGTCCTGATAGTTTCAGAAACGAAGAACTAAACCCAATGTTTTAATAAAATAAATAAAATGTCAGTTTAGTTTCAAACCAGGTGCCACGTCTTGCAGCTTGCTGTAAGCTAGTATAAGATAAACGTAAAATTGATCACATTTTTCTTCATTCCTTTCACATTATTTTTCTTATACATACATTGAGTGTGTCAGTATAATGATAAACAACATTTAGTACCGTGTTCAAATTAGCTGAAATGATTAGCCTTCATGTACTGGGTGAGTAGCATTGTGTATCATATTCTTTGAATATTGTTTAATATGTATTACTAGTTCGCGTACTTTTCAAAAATGTTCTGTTTATATTTAAAAAGTATTAGTCATCGTCTGATTTTTTAACTTGCAGATTAATGTAATTAATTTATAAAGAAACTTGCTATAATAATAATTGCAAGATGAATGCAATCGATTGTTTCATTAGAAACAAAATATTTTCCATCGGGATTCATATGAAATGTGTTTCAACAACTTGGGTTACCATTATAAAACAAAGTAAAATAGAATGGCGTTAAAATACGTTAATAAGTACATACATATCCATTTAAAAAATACTGAGTCTACCTAGCGTGTTCTCGTCTCGAGTATCATACCGTCCATCAATATATGACTAAATAAAGTTGACGGTACTTTCAAGTACCGTCAGAGTAGAAAAGGTTAACGCAGTTTCGTAATTCACCTAACGAATTTCTCGATGTTTAGGCCTGGAAAGGTAAACATAGTTTGGCCAGAAGTGAAGAGTGAGGCTTTCCAGTTTGCTCCGACCGGCCTCGCTGCGAACTCGCATGTCCCCAAAGCGACCGCAGAGCGAGTAAGCCGACCGAAACACCAAATTAGGCTCTAATTTTTCCATCCTCATTTCGGAATGATGGCGATAATAATTGTTCCAGCTGTGACTGGTGGGAATGGTGGGAATGGCCGTCGGCTCGCGCTACACATATTTGTGCAGAGCCGTCATCTTGTTCATTTTATTCGTGGCTATCGCGAGGCGCCATCTAAAAAGGAAGTCAATCGAACATTCTTTAATTATTTTACGCAGAAATCAAAATATTAATACTCGGTTAGATTTCACAGATGATTTATTTTGTAACAAACCAGTTAGTAAAGGTATCAAATTCAAGCGAAATATAATAAGAAAATAACATATTTGTTATTTATGTGTGGCGATACATTAATTGTAATTATTAAGTATTATATATTGACTTGCTACGGGTCACAAATCTGGACTAACAAAGAAATAGAAAGCCACATTAAATGTATTTAAAAGAAGGATCCTTAGCAACATTTTTGGAGCTGTCAAAGAAAATATAGTGAAGCAAAAACATTATAACCAGGAACTTGGTCAAAACCTATGTCTTTTATGGCTAGGCCATGTAGATCGTATGAAGGTACGCAGCCCCAGTAATGGCTACTCAATAATAATGAAGGATAATGAAGAATATGTAAACCCAAAATGACATGGCAAAACAGTATAAATAAACATCTATCCATTCTCAGTGTCAGCAATTGGCAGGAAGCAGCCCATAGACGAGTGGAGCTGTGAATTCTTGAGGGGGTTGAAAGGGGTTGCCTACCCTTACTGGGGAATGAAGCCAGGGATGATGATGATTATTTATTTATTAGAATCGTGACCATTAAAAATTGGCAAAACATTGGTAAACGAGGCACGCGCCCGAGGTCTTCTGTGCACATAATTTGGTGGCAAGTAAAAGATAAAAATATGTAATACAAATTAAATGAATCTTCTAGAAATATATACAGAAAAAATCCATTCATCGAAAAAATATTAGATATATGGATTTTTTCTGTATGTCTTTCTAGTTGATTATTTTAATTTGTATTAAATACCACAGAAATATTGTATGAAAATGCAACTACACAACAAAAATCCTTAATAAAAATATGTGTTTAACAATACACGGCGCAAAGAAACGAAAAATGGTTGCAGACTTGGGATTAAAAGTGGTTTATTCAATTAAAGAGATGGATTTATATTTGTCTGTCGCAAACGTCAGAAACAATATTTCATTTCAATTCGTCTCTCCGACGAGTTGAAATGAAATATTGTGATTTTGCCACAATATTTTATGGCGAGAAATATAGAAAATGAAATACAGCATGCTAAATTAAGTGGGTCGTAGCAGGTTTTCAATTTTGTGTGATTTTTTTTCATCTCTATTCTAGAAATATTATTATTTTATTTGTTTTTTATTATCCCAAGCATTACGTGAATAAGAGACTGAGAGAAAATATTTTTATATCTAGGAAGCATGTTCAGTCGGACTGGAAGACAGGGAAGAAGATAAAATAAAAGATGTTGAGAGGAGAGCGGCCGCTGGAAGCTAACCACTATCAGCAGTATGCATTCAGTAGGATTTAGGCGAATGATACCAAAAGTATTGAGAGATTAAATAATCTACGACCGCGTGTGAGAAGAGGTGATAGAATCGTGGTAGGAACGAGGAGAGTTTTATCTTACCACTTTATAAATAACGTGTTTGTGTAATATGTGTATATATCATTACTCGTGCTATAAATGTAAATAACATATATGTATATGTAATCCTTATCTCTCTCTCTGTCGCATACATTGTATATAACTTTATTGTTATCGTATTTTTCTAGCTACCTACGTCGCACTTCTTGATTGAACCTCGCGTTTTCGCTATATAATCTGGACATTTTATAAGAACAATTGCGCATTGTTAAATTTCTCTATTTTTCTACCACAAAAATATTGACCTACTATCTGAGTACCTGAACAAAAAAAACTATTGTTAAATAGTTTGCGTCGTTAAAACTCGCCGGTTATTATTTAAATTGCGAAAAAATGACAAAATAATGACGGCCGCTTTCTCAGAAGACGAGAAGTATAAACACTCGAAACGGATATATCATCTGTGCTCGTTCAGCAGAGGAGTGCGGCGTCAGCCAGCGAGCGGTCGGTGGTCAGTGGTCAGCTATCGAGAGAGTTAGGAGAAGAATAACCCGACAGCATTTTTTTAAAATAATGTTATATTAAGAGAAGCCTATAACCTCGTTTCGTCTGCTTTCATGCGGTTTCCGAAAAAAAAAATTGTTACGATAATTTAGACTTTGGTTCGATATTATTACGGAATCAATAAATGTTGTATATTATAATAAGTACATTTCTAACAAAAGCGTTTAAATCATCGCTATCATAACGAATATGTAACAGAATACATTTATTGTTCAATATACCCCATGAATAGATACCCTAATAATGTTACCGCGTTGCTAGAGATTTTGTTATTCTTGCGCAATTTGTGCCTACTGTAGATAAGCAGAACGTCTGCGCCGTGTTTGTCGGGTTTATTAAATAGTTACATGACTGCATTTTTACTATCATGTTTTAGAAATGCGTTACGGTACTGTTCTGAATAATGAATTAATTACTCCAACCAGATTAAATTAGAAGTAATGCAGTAATAATTACATAATAAAGTAATGTAGCAATAAGATTGGATAATCAATATAATCAACATGTGGCGCGCTTTACATAACTATATTAGTAGATATACAAAATTAGAATGGAACGCGAATGAATGCTTTAGTTTTAGTGAAAATACGTGTTACATTGTGTTTAAATAAAGCCGATGATGCACTGTTTTTATTAGGCATGGCAAACAGTTTCACGCTTTGGGGCCTGCCACCGCAAATACTATTCTATTCTAATTCTACAACCCTTCCTGCGGCTGAAATAGAGGCTGATATCAAAATGTTGCGTCTCTCATTCGAGTTTTCTGGGAAAGCTTTTGAAAATGAAGAGGCGCCGTTTGCATGTCACCTAACCAGTAGGGTATCTAAAAAAATGTAAAATCAATTCAAAAGGGGTGAAAATTCTCCTGTATATGTATTGTGTGTATAATAACATTATGTATGTAGGAGAAAAGAAATCACATTTATTGAAAATAGACAGTGTGTTTTTAGGTATTTTGCTGAAAATTTTTTTGTTTTACTTTGGCCAGCGATAATGGTGTTTGTCGTGATACGCATAAGAACTGATTTTATAAATGTTGTTATTTCATTTCTTGCTGGAAAATGATGTCATTAGAAGAGCGCGCACTTTTTGCACCCCTATCTAACGTGGGCCCCGATGCACCGCTGTGCCTTATACTTCAGCCAGCACCGTTGAAATTCTACTAATTCAGGAAAATGGAGTGTAGTTGAATAGTTGAGTTCACACGGTGTGCTAGAAGAAGAATACATACTTTCAGTATTGATTTAATTTTGAACCGAGCGACTCTCCCGCTACGGAGATTTTGACGCGGATTGGAATACCATTCCAGCTTGACAAACAACAAAAAAGTGGAAATTACAGTCTCACGTTTCAATAAAATTTCATGTACGCACTAAATATCTATCGCCAGTAATTTGGAACGAGGTACAAATATCTTTTTATTCAGTTTTAAGTACACCCCGACCCCGGTACGATCAGAAATATATGTATTTTACAAACGCATCAAAAGCAACGATATTGCCCTGATAATGGAGTCAATGCTCACAAAGAGTCGTAAGCAATCATTTGGAGTAATCAATCGTAATTTGAACTTTGATTTCCAAATGAATTGTTTCTGGAATCACGAAGTTAAATAAAAAGTGGGTAGGCCGGGGCAACGCGCACCTTTTATTCGTGATACACTCAAAATATTGGGATTTTATGTTTTGTCTACTCTCTATTAAGCTAATAGCTTGGTTTTTATGTGTAGTTTTTTTATGCATTTAATGTTATTTAATATGTAGATTATTTTTAAAAGTCTGTAAAAAACTGTTTAATTAGAAATAAAATAATTTATTTATATTGATTTCCGACAGAATTCTGTTATGTCATATTTTTCGAATTCTCTAACAGTATAAAAATACTTATACAAGTATATCAACATAGAATATCTGTCAGTCTATTCTCTATCTATACAATTCTACACTCTTTGATCGAATCTAAATCAAATATTGCACAGTTGCTTTTTAGAATCCTGCACAAAACATCCTGTGTTTTGTTCAGGATTCAGCCTCCCTTTGAAATATGTGGGGTTTATATTGGATGGCATCCATTCTAAATTTGGTCAATCGCACTCTAGGTCGTTGAGGAAAATATAGTCTCTTACCCAAATTTTACAAACAACGTTACACTTAAGGGCCTACGCATAACAGGCACCCGTCTCCTTTATAATTATTTTTAATTAATATTTTATTATTTCCCTATTTTAAATTACACCTAAATCATAATCCCGGACGACACCGGACACGGACCGCTAGTTTCAAATAAACGTAAACTATTATCGTAATATGTCAATATTATATATATATATACTTGAACTATGTATATTCAACATTTTATTTTAAGACTTATATCTTAGGTTAGGTTTGTCTATAAACCCTTAAAATTACCTGGTTTTAATATATGTTTGTATTTTTAAAACAATATTATTTTATTTAAACGATTTATGAACGTATTATCGAAAAAATAAAGAAATAGAGACTGGAAATTGTCTTTCTAGGTTTTTCAAGTCGATTACATATTTAATTTGTTTCTGAACAAACTTTGTATTGAACACTTACAATATTTAATGTTTGAAATCAACAATTATATATGTGACAATTGTAATATATTTGATTGCATTATATTACATTAAATCGCTTACGTACGTAACTTCAATGTTTTGTATAATTTAATTTTACAATTTACCCGGTGCGTTACTCGGCTCACCTACCTTCCGTTTAGTTGATACAACACGATTATTAACAGATGAATCTTTGCTGACCCGAACACAGTATTACGGTCGCCATTTCTCAGGCATTCTGTTTAACTGAGAAGTGTAGGCCGACCACCAGTCAGCAGGAGATGGCACTCAGTATGGTGGAATGGAAGTTTGATACTCGGAACTGAGCTAGTATGCTATTAAATATTACTTTTTCCGTTATTCACAAAAAACATTTTCAATGACACTTATTCAAGAATGCCTTTATATTCTGATTTGCATATAAATAGATTGAAATTAGACAAAAATGACAACATACTAAAAATATACCGCCAATAGTAACGGAAAATTGTTCAAGAATTATTACGTTATTTAAAAAATCAACCAAAGCGTATTAACCAAATTAATTTACTCAGTTCGTCTGATTCAAGGTCAATTCACGTGACTATGGAAATAGAAGACAATATCACTCAATACAAGGTAGATAGATAAGCATCTGGTATATATTGATCTTGTATTATATAAATGTTGATAGCCACCCCCATAATTCAAGAGCTTTCTTATTTGGGGGTGCATAACTCTACAATTGTGTTTTTTATTGGAGAATGTATAAATAAAAAAAGTGCACCTGGCCATCTTATCTGATTTCTGTTAAAAGTGCGCAAGCAAGAGATTGAAGGTGGGGCTCGTCGTGGTCACCCGAGCCACTCACCGAATAGAACGCTTTAGTACATTTCCTGTGGCAACCGGTTCTGCTCTCGATATAAAATAATGATGACTTATAATTGGTGGTAACAAAAAATATTGGTCCAGAGCAGCGGCGGGCGCGGCCGCGGGCGCGGGGGGCACAACAACCGCCCGGATGACATGCCTATTGGATCCGACTATTTCACTCTACACGCCATTGTCCGTAATGGGCTCTCGGCACCGACACTTACGAGTATGTGCATTTGTACTTACAAACATCACGCCTTATTTACATCCTGTGCGCATGTTATTAGTTAAGTGTTATCGAGCGTAGTTAGCATTTGGATATACGGTCACGCGCTCTTCGGCGATGCGTAGAAATTTGTCGTTTGAAAAATATCCGATCGCAAGCCATTTCATACTCTATATAATCACTTTGCAGTTTGTCACTGGACTGAATATGAAAAAACATTGCCGTCTAGACGTTCCACTTTTTTAAAATAATTAGCTAATCTAAGTAGGTACCTAATTACCGTGCATTCAAAAATAATATAATTCGTTTCTAGAAGGTAGGAATTATCTACCAACTATTCTGTGTAAAGTTGAAAATATGTTTTTTTCTGTAAATATAAATGTTCTTCGTAGTTAGTAAATATTATTTTTAATATTTTAAAAAGTAATAGAGATACGTACACGGAATATATGTCACATCAATATTCTTACTTTTTTCAAACTAAGCTAAACGCTTGTGCTATGAAAATAGAACTAACTTGATGGCCTCCTGGAATGAACCCCCGACCACTAGATCATTTGGCGAGTATCGTAACCACTATACCACAAGCATGTCAAAGTGGCAGTTGTATAACAATGTTTTTATTTCATTAGAAAGTATAATTATATGTGATGATTTCAAATAGAGTTTGAAAAACTATTTAAAAAAATGATTGGTAAAGGATGTCCAGCTTGTATGGATGTCCAGTAAAGGTGTTCAAGTTTAATATTAAATAAATAAAAAAACTACAATATTATTCTCATAATTTATTTATACAAAAAACGATGCTAATTTAACGTTTTATTAACAAAATCATCTAAATGCCGTCCATTTCTCTCAAGACACTCTTGCAATCAGACCCTTAAATTTGCGAACACGCGACAACAAAGCGTCGGTTCAATGGCAACAACTTCACGGCGGATATTTTCTTGTAGGGCCTGAATTGTTCAATTATTAAGGTAACTCTTGACTTAAGGTATCTCCACAAAAAAAGGTCACACGGTGTAAGGTCCGGTGACCGAGGTGCACAGGATATGTCTCCGTACTTGCTGATTAATTTATTGGAAGAAATTCTCCTCAGCATCTCCATTGAAACTCTAGCTATGTGTGGAGTGGTTTCTGGTGAAATTGTGTTCTGTTGTCGAACCCGGGAAACAGCTGCAGTTACGGTACTAAAAACTCCTTGATCATTCGGCAATACACGTCAGCAGTGACTGTCTTCCCTGTGGTTAAAAAAATAAGGGGCAATTATCTCTCAGGCAGAAATTGCACACTACACTGTCATTTTTGGACAATGCAAACGTTTTTGATGGCGTTCCCTCGAGTTGTCGGGGCACCAGTATCTCATGTTCTGTTTATTAACATAGCCATCAATATGAAAATGTGCTTCGTCAGTAAACAATATGTTTTCAAGCGTTCGTCCTATTTCAAAATGTTCTAACATCATTCTCGCTAAGGTAAGGTTCTCGTAAAGAATAGTCATTTTCGTTGAGAAACTGCACGATTTGCAGTTTATACGGGTGAAACTAGTTTATTTTTCAAAATAACGTGCACTGTTGAATTTTTTTTTCCAATACAGGCTGCAATCTTTCTTATCGATTTACGCGAATTGCGCATAATTTCACGTCGAACTTGAGCCATATGTTCTGGCGTCGCTGCTGACGTTGATGGTCCCGGAGGAGTTTGGTTAACCATTGTCTAAACTTTTGAACCCAACACCAGATAAGTTGCGTGCTCGGCGTTAAAGGGAGTACAAAAAGCGCGACGCGCACGAATCAATGAATCACTGCACTTTAAATATTGCTCAACCGCGAACGCGCGGTGCGCTTCCGACCAGTGACTCATTGCGACTGGCAAATCCGCAAATCACGCGCGTCGAACAATACCCCTCTCACTTACCTCTCACCCTGATGGTTTACAAGCAATTATAGTTTAATGTTGAAATTTTTCCGCTGAACACTATATATTACAAATTATGTGAATAAAGCCTATAATTGAAATATATTAGCAATTTCTTTCAAAATGAACCTCAAAGAAGTTATGATTAAATCAGATTAGGTATAATTTTTTTATTTCATTATGTCTACTCGTAGATTTAGAAGTAACAATTAGAAGATGGCTTGGACCTCTTGCTATCGGGATTTTTTTTACAGAAAAAAAGAGTACTAATCATGAAAACAACTGTAAAACTTGATTTTTTGACTTGGGCCGTACAAGAAAGACCACAAATCAGAGATATATCTATAATATAATGTATCGGTTTACATGTTAGGATGGAGTGGGAGAGAATTAAACATACCTGGTTTGATTCCTTACTCTCCATAATTTCTGTGAAATTCTTAATTATGAGTAATAACTTATAGCATCTCATTACATGTTCAAATGATACCATAAGTACTAATTGGCCTTTTTTATTGCAATTTTTTTACTGTTTTTTTTTTTTTCAGAAAGTATCTCAAAACCTGTCTCAAGCATCTTCCGCGATACAAAACAGGTAGGTGACCTTAACAAAATCTTAGTATATCCTGTCTTCAAGTGATACCCAAATTTTTTTACAATGTTTTTTTTCCTGTGTTATGATTTCGGACCAGCTCATCAAACCGAAATCTCAATGAGCCTACAAGTGTATGTCTGTACCTGCAAACCTTTGACCTCTTAGATAAGGGTGAATCGTGCAGGGCAAACCTGGCCAAATAAGGGTGAATCGTGCATAGTCTCTTGTTTATTTCTTGAATAGACGAGTATTCTTGTCCTCAATTTAAATAGGCGACATCATTGATTACGTTGACCTGTACTTACTGAAAGTGAGGTTATCTCTCGAAACTGCTAAATTTCATTCACATGACTAAAAACCTCTTAAAATATATAATATTCCTAATGTTTATTATTAATATATAGTTGTAGTCCGTCAACAATGATTGGAAATCATTAGTTTTTATAACATTAATTCATTTAAAAAATCAATCAAAATTAAAAATGAAAATTGACATACTTATATTATATCAATTTCTCTAAAAATTAATTACACATTTTTTCTTCCCTCTATGAAATTTGATATGTAAAAATGTACTTATTTATTTTATCAATCATCGATGTTCCACATTCAAAATTATTATGAAATATTGTTGTACAATTTCGTTGCTATACAACTCTCATATATTATATATTTAGAATATCTTTATTTTTTAATACAAAACTAAAATCAATTGATATCCGATAAATTTATAACCGTTACAAAATAAAAACTTGTTATTTTGGTTGTTTACGTAATATATCAAAATATTGCCACCAAATTTGAAATAACATATAACGCATTTATTGTTCAATTTCATATCCATGTTTTTTCGATTCCATTGTTTTATTATTTATTTATTTTTAGTTAACCGTTTACCGCTATGAAATTGGCTAAAAATAAAAACATAAAAATGTTAGTTAAAAATAACTCATATCGCCCTTATGATAGATATCATTAATATAATTTAGAACAACTTATCGTAGTTTGACAGTTTGAATTTAACGACTTGTGGCGTGTTTGAACAATTACTTATGCTGTTGACGATCACCGCCAGATGTCGGTGCTACTACTCTTTTTACTACCCGTTTTACGATGTTTACTTGGAAAATAAATTGAATTGAATCGCATGCATCCAACGAGAACTTCGCTAATTTGATTCCTTTTTGAAGTCACCGAATGACTTAATTGCCAACTTTTGTTTTTTTCTCCATCGGCCTGGTCCTCTTCAATAAGCGAGTTAATATATCCAATCTCCTCCAAACCACTTCTGCATTGTACATGCCCGCAAAAATTGTATTTTTTATTAACAATTTTTTCCCATCTTCCAATCCACTTACGTATTCTAACTGATCAAATATGTAGATATGAATATACGTATAGTCTTTTTAATAAACTCAGACTGCTATTCATATGTAAAATATAAATGTACGGACGCGTTTCTGCCTCGCTTTATACTGCGGTGGATTATACATATTTCCTTATTTACATATACATCAGTTTACTAGACTCTTTCTGTTGTGTGCTTTCGTTTGATGCGATTTCGTTTATATACGAACTATCCAAACCGCGAATCGATTTCATCAGTTGTATTATAATATCACTATATTGAAAAATATATTCATGTTCTTACACCCACAATATCAAACTATTACTACTACCTTCAAATAATATTTTACTGTACCTTGTTGCCTTGTAGCCTCGCCGCTAGGCTGTTATCGGCAGCACTTTACTGTTATTTCAAAATATATATAATAATAGATTTGTATAATATAATAAAAGATGTTAGATATCGCGAAAATTAAGTTAATACTTAAACTTAAAAAACACCAAAGTTAAAAAAAAATCTCGTAGCCGATAGACAAGATTCAAAACTACCCTCACAGAGAGGAACTGATTTCCAGGCAGTATCCTCGTAGTACAGCTACAGCTATATCACGATTGGTGATACGAGGTGTGTATAACATACAGACATACAAGTAAATCGCTTTATAGAATCAATATATGCCATATTGATGAATTTCACTGATTTTTATATTACATATGTTTAAGCGAATTTTGATGACCAGCTCCAAACTACTGACTAGGTGAATTTGATTAACGCATACTTACCCTAATACTTATATTATTTTAACTATTGACAGCGGAATCTGTATTAAGTTATCAGATGTCGATAGATATCAGCGCTGCTTTTGTCATTGCTTTTTTTGTTTCTTCGTATTTTTCAGCTTTTTAATATGCAGTTAATAATATTATAGGAGATCCGAAGCCTATCTAGGATTGTCGGTGTGTATTACACTTTACATCTATCACGAGAATTCTATTTAGTTTTTAGTTTTTCGAAATCCTTTGAAGATGTATTGCAGACTGGCAGTGTTCTATTTTAGATTTCCCAATTTTATAAATCAAAATTTTTCCCGCCTCGTCATCTTCATACCGGTCTATCAAAAAGGACATATCTCTAGACGCCGATGCAACCATGCATTTTCCATGTATGTATGTATACATGTACGATTTGTGGTAATAAATAATCCACAAAGAAATACTACGAAATAATTCATCCCGTTTAAATTAAAAATCTTAAGATAAAAAATGAACCTCACTGATAAAATAAATTTCTCGTCGCGCGGAACTTTGAAAAACGCACGTTCGAACTGAGGGAGAACTCGCTGTGAGCTGAATGTATAGAGCGTACGTCTAGCAACCCCTCAGGATCGATATCTACTAAAGGTCGCTTGTTGCTTCTAATACCATTAGTGCACGGTCGGCGGGGTGTATTAAATGAATCGAATAATATAGGGGTCAGCACAGGTAGGTACCCACACCCACCTGAAATTTCGCTGATACATTTTAAAGTTTAGGGTGGTTTAGCTTAGAATTGGGTAACAAGAAGTAAAGGCTTTTTGGAAACAAAGCGAATGGCGCCTCTATCTCCGCAGTCAAGAATTATATATTACGAAGGGGGTTTATTATTTAACTGAATCTTAGAACTGATACTTGTCGATGTCGACCGGACGTTTTACATGGCAGAGGGAATGGTGTGTACACAATAGATAGATACGGTAAGTCCAAATATGTTAATATCAAGTAGTGTGAATATCCTTATTTATTCAATTCTTTCTAATAATAATGAATAATGTGATAAAATGAATCATTACCGTACATCGTATTAAGGTATAATAATATTGCGTTTTATATAATGATCGCTTCGAATGTAGAACAGGACAACTATTAGGTATAGACATCGAAACAATGTTTAAATTTGATCCTGCTGCAAACGTGAGCAATGCATTACAAACTATCGATGACTCGCGCACTCTCGTACTAAGTAATATGCGGCCACAGTAGAATCAATATTTCACACAGATAACATATACAGTGAAGAACTGTTCACTGATATGTGCTGACGTCGTATGAAAATCTTACGTCAATCCGGAGGCTTCTCGTCAAAAATGTGTCACGAAACTGCATTTAAAAAATAACGTTAGAGAAGTACTTAACGCTTTATAGTTCACAGTTGGGGGTCTGATGTATAAGAACATTGTTATGTTTTATCATTCTGGACACCGATAAGACTTTAATATTTCCACAAATCAAAAGAACACCTTTAGAAAATTGAATAAAATTCAGACGACGCGCGACGTTCGAAAAGGTTCAAACAAAATATATTACAATGATCTGTACGCGAGGTAGGGCGGGGCGAACCAGATCAACATACGTATGCAAGGATGACATGAGACCTGTGTAGAATATGTGTTTTAGTGGCGGTGTTAAGAAAGTGCGTAACATTTAATATTATATAATAACACGCAATGAATAAATTAAAAAATGTACCTCGTTTTTATTTTCTACACAACAAAAGAACATCTTCTAAACTATGATGTGTGTACGAGGCGGGGCAGGGAGAACCACAAAAATGAATTCTTTTCAGGGGTAGTACGATGTCTAACACATGTAATACGTTTTTTCATTAATACCTTTCATTAATACTTCTATTACTTACTTTGTAAACTTCACGTGACGTTTCTCTGAAATATACATTTTTCAGAAATTTCAGCAGTGCACAAAAATTATATTACATCCTCTTTATGATATTTGGATGACTTTTTATATGTTTATATATGTTTATACATTTAAATAATCGGATACCTACACACTATAGTAGTTTATATAGTATATTGTAATTTATATAATTTGAATAGTGACCTGCGAATCAGGCTAGATACGAAGAAATATTGCTCTCTAGGCATTCCATTTTTAAAAATCTGAATCAACCGATATTTACATATCCAACCAAGTTAAGCACCACCTTCCATATGATCAACAATAATTGTATTCGCTATCAGAAGGCACCTCCCGACAACTCTGGTAATATTTTATGATTTTTTTCTGTCATTATTGAAGGGCTTTCATCTAGTTTCTAATATTGATACAGTACATAAATTAAATAAGTGAACGTATGTATGTTTACATTACCCGTTCTCGATAATACATCTACATCGATATAATATAAATGTCTTGACGATCAAGTGCATGACGCGTGGATATGTTTGTGTGAAAGCATGTGTATTTGGTAGGGGGTGCAAACGAGTAAGGAGTTACTACCCGAGTGTATCAGCTAGTTTTTTCTTTATGTACCAATCACGTGTTACTTCAATATGCTTACTATTTTCATATTAAGCGCTTGTGCTGTTAAAATACGAGGTTTTGATGGTGTCTTAGGACGGGGATCGAACCCACGACCGCGTGATGACTAGGTGAATGATAATATACGGTAAATAAATTAGGAGTACTCCATATTAGATGATGTCCCTTAAAACTCGACTTACACCTCATGTTAATTTTTTTTTGAAAATTAATAGATTTACACGGCAGGAAAACCCAGAAATATCTTGGACACGGACGCTTTTTAAATATTGTTATTTTGCGTAAAAACATCGTAAAAATGTTGACGTCTCTTTTGAAATGCAAATGACATTCCCTGAGAGTTTGAGAAAAGCATGAATTAAGATGTAGGAAATGATTATTATTGCCCTCTTTGTGTTGGATCCGAGGAGGCTTCGGGGGGCTGCGGAGAGGCTTTGCGGAATTAAAGGGATTGTTATTCATTCAATTTACTTTTTTGATTAATGTTCCTTATTTCGAATAAATCTCAACAACATTTCTTCACTCTCATAATTCATTTTCTCAATACAATTTTTGCGCAAAAAGAAAAAGGAATAATTGGAAAATATCTGAGATTTCCAGTCGGCTGCACGGGCGATGAAGATCTCTGACGATGTACAAATGTGTAGTTTAGATAATTGTCAAACTATTGTGTTGAACTAAAAGGAAGGAAGAAAGGCGTTGCGGCATTACATGACCACGTATTTTCTTCGTCAGATTGTCATTTACATTTGTCTTCACTGATCTATTTTTTCTATTACCTAATCTAAGTTCAGTTGGGAGAGTAGTCTACAGTGTCTCACTCAGCGAAGCTTGTTATGCAATCATTGTTTTGATACTATAACAGTGTCTCACTCAGCGAAGCTTGTTATGCAATCATTGTTTTGATACTATAACAGTGTCTCACTCAGCGAAGCTTGTTATTCAATCATTGTTTTGATACTATAACAGTGTCTCACTCAGCGAAGCTTGTTATTCAATCATTGTTTTGATACTATAACAGTGTCTCACTCAGCGAAGCTTGTTATTCAATCATTGTTTTTATACTATAACAGTGTCTCACTCAGCGAAGCTTGTTATGCAATCATTGTTTTGATACTATAACAGTGTCTCACTCAGCGAAGCTTGTTATTCAATCATTGTTTTGATACTATAACAGTGTCTCACTCAGCGAAGCTTGTTATGCAATCATTGTTTTGATACTATAACAGTGTCTCACTCAGCGAAGCTTGTTATGCAATCATTGTTTTGATACTATAACAGTGTCTCACTCAGCGAAGCTTGTTATTCAATCATTGTTTTGATACTATAACAGTGTCTCACTTAGCGTTGCACGTTCTCAGACATACAATAGTTGATCGTGGATAATGTTATTATTAAAATATTCGGTATAGACATAGAATAAAGTGTACATAAGGGGGGTTCGGAATATTAGTTGGGACGAAGGAAATTCTACCCACATTATTTGTGGAAACATAAATCCGATAGTTTATGACACATTTATGCAACAGTATAAGTATTTACTGTTAGAAAATGAAATATTTGTGTAAACGTAGCGTACTTTTTCCATTAATGCATATTATATTATCAGCATTAAAATTTTCGTTCCAATCGAGTCATATATTCAAAAAGGTTAAGGAGTTATTTGATTGCGTAAGTGGTACCAAAGTGATTACGTGAGTCACACCAAAATGAAAATATTGAAACAAGGAATTTTCTTTAGTTCATGTCTACATATTTGGTAGTATGCGACATACACAAGTTTCAATACAATGTAGGTATAATGATCATATCATAATAATAATATGGAGATGTAAAAAATCTTAAATTGAAACTACCGACAGTAGAAATAAAATAGCATGTTTTATAGCTTCAGAACAAAAAGATCACATCTACCTAATTCATATTTCAAAGGAAATTGTCATTTCGCTCCGATGTAATATATCAGTTTCCTTTTATATTTACGTACCCGCAAAAAAGCATCAAAAGAAACAAAGCTGGGTTTTTATTAAAAATATATTCAATTGTACACGTATTATTCATCGGTCGTGTAATCAGTGCGGAAAAATATTGTTGTTTACCCTCTAGCTCCAGAAAGTACTCCCGAACCGCTGACCCCGTGTCACGTGTCACGACCCGCCACTCTAATCTAGGCTCGCTGGACACCTTCAGCCCGTAGGCTGGCGGGTTTATCGCCGGGCGGCCGCGGCAGGGCCCAGGGCGCAGCGCGAGGGTCCGGAGCCGGAGCCGGGCGGAATGCCTGATGCCGCCCGACGCTATCTCGGTCACCGCGCGGGTTCATATTAGAAATACTTTTCCAATGTAGCCACGTAGGATGGTGGTTTTTCGCTGTTTCTTTTTTGTACACCTCATCCCACGCGCGGGTCCTGCGGGAGAAGGCCGCCGCTAATTCTGCAACCGAGCGAAATCTAATTTACTCTGAATTTCGTAACTTTATGATTTATTATATGTACGCCTATACCTACCTCAATATATCCACTATTAATACTTTATAAAACGTTTATCTCTCAATATTATTTTTAAATTAAGCATAAGATACACATGGAAGATGTCTTATTTTATTATTAAAGCGAACACATTATTATTGTGAAGTTGCAGAGCATAGTTCTGTGATATTTTAATACATATATGTATACAGATAAAATCAATTTATCGACAAAATATGTTTGTTGCCACCCGAATTCGAACCTGAAACCCTTCTTATTCTATAAATTGATTTTATCTATATATCTTTCTTATTGATACATTTAATTTGTATTTTCTCAGTTTAAAACATCGGAATACTGCTAAAATTTTTATAGGCATCTCGAAAACAGTCCTGTAATTCTTAAATATTTTTCAGTACATGAAAAAATATTTGATATTTTCACGATTCAACAACATACGGTGAAATAATATCGAAACTGATTTAATATTTCAAATTAAACTTTTGTAACCTGTACTAGAAACATTGTAACATTTACGCTTACGCCCGCTACTTACTCTAACGAACAAGTTTTAGTAAATCAGAAGAGTACTTAGCACGGGCATAGCATCTTCATTACCAATCTACGACACTTCGTCTGAAACATTTTGTTGCTGCCAAGTTTTCGCATAAAAAATACATCTTTCAGTCGGAGGATAATTATTGTGATATTTTCCCTGCGCGATAAATGACTTTCCATCGAGTCAGACTGTTGGAGCTCTCCAACTTATTACCGTCTTGTAATTTATAAACTTTAAAGTACTATTTTGACACCGACGAAATGATGAAGCGTTAGGGGCAAGAAAATAAGTTTATGAAATTGCGAATTGCTTCGGTGATCTATTCGTTAAATTTGTTATGTGGTAATAAAGGATATGCCAAAAATGGGTTAATTGAATAATCATAGAAAATGGCATATTTTATAGTATAGTGTTACTGAAAAAAATAATCATTTCTTATATGCACTCCATTAATGAGCCTAGTGAGCAATTTTCCTCTGTTACAAAACTATTTTTTGTGAACTTATTTATCAAATAATTTTATGTGTTATAAAAATATTATTTGTTTTAATTTGGTAACATTCCATATTAAATGACTGATTCTCGCTTGCATTTCTGACCAATCGACCTGAGCATTAACAAAATGTGTGTATTAGGAAGCACAGTTTGCTTACAGTGTGCCATCGTAGTATATTATCTATACACTACTTGTACATTTATTATGCGGTAACACTGCGACACACCTTCGAGAACCTGACGTGGCTCAGATGATTCTACGTACACGGGTTCTGATCTTACCGACTCTGAATTTAATTATAATTTTGTAAATTTAGCTAAAACACGAACCACTTTATTATAACAGTGTGCATATGTGCAATCAAGTTGTTCTGTTATAGACCGCGTCCCTTTTTTGACCAATTATGATTATATTTTTATTTATTATCTTTGTTTTATTAATCACTAAATTGAGTTTAAATATATCTACCGGTTTTGAAAAATTCCATTTTCTTCTTCAGGATGTCATAACTAACTAAAACATATATTATTGTTTCTTTGCCAAAATCTATTTTTAAAAAAAAAAAAAAAATTTTGTGACCTAACCTAACACAAATCATTTAAAATTTTAGAATGGGACTCTTAGTTAAATTTAGTTGGTTGTTTATAATTTTTTGATTAGTTTTACACTCTTTATTTATCTCCGACGATTCCAAATTATTTAATTTGTGTCCAACACCGTTTATATGCAAAATTGACAATCCCAATTTTTTATCAAAACCATGACCATTTTCTATCAAATCGATTTGATTAAAAATAGATTCTGGCAAAGAAACAATAATATATGTTTCAGTTAGTTATGACATCTGAAGAAGAAAATGGTATTTTTCGAAACCGGTAGTTGTATTTAAACTCAATTTAGTGGTTAATAAATAAAAATATGAATTTTAACCACAAAGTTAATATTGCTAATTTTAAAAGTATAATTATATTTATGTTTATTATTAAAAAAGAGATCTCTGACTGTGGCCGCGATTATACTAAATAGTCAGAAAAGTGTACAGAATGACGGTGATATATTTGGAACATCCTGAATGGCTTATTAGGAACACTTTCTGGCTGATTTTCCTAGTTTTGACTAGTTGATTTGTTGTTAACGTTCAATTATCCCGAAGCTAGAAGTTGCGCCGTGCAGTGCGGGCTGCTGTGCCGCGGAGGCTAGGTAGGGGATAGGGCCCGCGGCCCGACTCTAATTCATATGCTGCAAAGCGAGTCTGCAGCCCCGACAGTTCGGAATACCAAGTGAATTCCCTTCAATGGAGCGCCGATCGATTTCTATTCAATATTCTGGCGGTCAGCTTTGATTTGGGATTTCAGGAGCATGTGCCGCCTAATACGTCTGCACTCGTGTTTGCGGCCTGCAGGTTGCAGATTGTTGCGGAGAGTGGACAACTTCATTGTCGCTACGTGATTCGAATCCATTAAGATGCATTTAATTCGCAATGTCTTACATTAACATGTCTGCTGCCCGGCTTGCAGAATCTGACCTTGTCGAATAAATTCTTATACTTTGGTACGATCAAAGAATCCCAATCAGTTTTGGATCATCGATCGTTCATTACCATATTCAGGCCGAATCCTTTAGGTTTCACTTGTTCATCACACGAGTAACGATTACGAATAATCCCAATAATATAATCCCACAACTTTTGGGCTAGTTCTATTAGGGTCTATTTCTTAGTGAATTTTACAATAAAATCTGCATTTGGTACATTATCATTGTAGCAGTCCATTACCCACGATTCAGAAAAGTTTTTAGTGGCTGATTTAAAAATAATTATTTATGAAAGGATTAAAACTATTTTAATTTATTTCGCGTCCACTTTTATCCCACTCCCGGATTAATCGTCGCATTCCCAGATTCCTATGATGCATGGAACCGACCGTCAGGGCATCCGGGATTCCGTTCGTAACACGTGTTTGTTTACTTCGGCGACAAGATGCTTGCCTAATATCCGAGAGACCGCTGACTCCATTGTTCGCAACACAAGCGCTCGGCTTAGTTTAAGAAATACGTGTCTCTTTCTCATTTGCTTAAAAATGATTTTTCACACTTTTTGGTATTAATAATCTACAGTATTTTCACATATTCTGATATTTCTATAATCATCTGGAATCATTCATTTCCACACAAAATATGTATGTGACATGTAATATCTTCAATCATGCTATATACTTATTCAATATATTGTAATCACAATTACGATTACAACCACCATATATTAAATAAAATCATTATCATATCAACCGAGTGAATGAGAGAATGTTGAATAAGGTATTTTTAATTTAATAAACGACAACGAAGTTGAAAACAAAACATTCTTCATATATAAAATATCATTTGCTCGTGGTGATGGGTGATGACAACGTTAATTCAAAATTGGATATACTTCACGATATCAAACTCAACCCAGTCTTTCATTCAAATGTTTATATACAAATGATTCATTGTGAGCATATTTGTAAAAATGTTTTATTTTTATACACAAAATGTATTATTAAAGGTTATTGCATGACGCCGTATTTTTATAGGACATGAATAATTGATATATATTAATTATCAAAAATAATGGGTACTATGTAGGTTAGGTTTGTATAGTATTGTTAAAACAAATTTAATACAAATGTCGTGGAAATTTGTTAATTAATATTATTATATAATAACATCTTTCCAGAACGCTCTGAACTTCGTCTAAACTGAAAACAAATATTGCAAAATCTCAAAAATCTAAAAACAGTAGCCGCATTATTGGCGATAATAATTTATAAAATGAGGCGCACGCTGTAATAATTTATCCACAAAATTAAATACTTTTATTTTTATCTACCTACGTCCTGATATGTCGAGTAAATAATACTCGCGAGTGAATATTTTACAGTTTGGACATTCCGCTGTCAGCTGACGCGCTGAGACGGTAACGGTATTGTTGTATTGCGGTTTTATATTAGGGATTGATACAAAATATGTTTAAATTCTGAATCCGTGCAAACGGCACAATTAGCCGCCTAGTTTAGAATAATAATTGTCGATAATAAATTAATTTATTGAATTAGTTGCGATTTAGAATTACCGGCACCATCTGGATATTTTGGAAATAATCCGCGGTAAATGTATAGCTCACAGGGTGTAGCCCAACTTTCGCACGCGTCGCTTATTAAAATAAGCTTATCTAAGTCTCTCCTACTCCGCCTAGAAGTTTGTCGGTAGAGTTTTGAAACACCTTGCGTTGTATAAGATATGTAGACGTATATCGAAACTGGGAATTCAATTACTGAAAAAGACAAAATATGTGACAATGTGAACTTTTTGGTACCGTAGAGTTTTTTTTTTCTGTTCCTATACTGTAAAAACATCCGTTGTGTCGCTGATAAAGATGTTTTCATTATTTATTGTAATAACAAATATTTAAAATCAACTTAAATCTTCTTAGTCATTCCCTTATTATTAATGATCGTGACTTCCGGGTGATAATCTGATAATATCCTTGTCCTCGTCTTCACCTTTCTATGTCGCCCGCAGATCGGACGTACATTGCGATAGGATAGCCAGTACCGTATTTGATCTGGTCGGTCCATCGAGTTGGAGATAGCCACTCTTCTCTGACTTTTCATTTATCCAAACACCGTCCATTTCACTATATTACCATCCTCACTGCCTGTGATGTAACTGAAAAATTGGAGGTCTTAGACAGGTTGTGAACCATCTCGAATGCCTAATTGCTCAGAAATGGGGGCCTCAGTGCGCATTACTATCCAAGGGATTAAGAGATTCTAAGCATTCGCCTTCAAGCCTTCAACACCTTCAGGGTGTCATGTTTCTTTCACCCACTTGCTCTCAATGTCCATGTTTACTTTTCGCGGAGGCAAATGGAAAAATCAAAAGACTTATTCTATTTTATTTATTTTTTCAAATGGTGTCTAGTTTTGACTCAAACTACTAACATTATTCATTTTTCACAACACTCGAGGACCAGAATGATTTCAACATAACATTTTAAAAAAGCAAACAAACCTTTTGTATATTTATTTGTGTAATGCAGTATTCACATAAAATCAATAATAATTAAAGTTAAAAATAAATAAAATCTTTAAAAATAACGCATTGCTACAAATTCACAAGTCAATTCAACAATTTCCACAAAAATAAGTAACCGCTCAAGTTCGCGTGACAACTTGGAAATCCCTCCTTCTCAATACCATTACGCTTATCGAGGGTATAAAATTTTTGAACACCCTCCCATATAAAATCAAAACAGAAAAAAATTATAAAGCCTTCATATCACAAATCAGACAATTTTTAGAAAACTCAGACAGCAATTACGAGTTCTCTTTCAATGAATTTGTTATAACTCTTGATTATATTTATGTATGTGTATTTAGTCATTTAATTCTATAATTGATATCTTACTTCTATACCTGCCTTTACATAACATTATTAAAAACTAAAATGGCCGTACTCCACAATTCAATTGCGAGAATTGATTTCTCTATCGAGTTGGGTAATTTTGTAAAAAAAAAGAAAAATTATTTTAAGTATATACCTATATATAATAAAATAAGTGTAAAATATATTTTTTAAATACTTATATACTCACATTATTTTATTCAAGCTTTCAAAATATCATTGTTTCATACTACTATACGACACAGACAGACAGAAATAAGTCAATTATTATATGCGATAGGAGCACTCAACATATTAATGCTACAAAAATAACAATTTAAATATAAAAATGAAAAATGATAAAAATCCATAATAATATATAAATATGAAGTAAATAATTCAAATATTAAACTTTTTTTTTCTGTAGATCAAAAGTAAGATTTAATCAAATATATTTGCCGCTCTTCTAAAAAAACATATTGTGTTCTTTAAAGCGAATGAAATATGTAGAGAATGGATAAATTACTTTTATTACATTATTTGTTAGATAAAGTGACAGAAATATTATTTAGTCGACACCTCTGTAACCTTCAAAATAAAATTAATATTCTAATCTCTATTGACAGTTAAATAATATAAATCTTTATTTGCTAATAGATGGTGTGTTATAATACATATTAGAGAGAAACACATTTTAATTTTACAAAATTATACATTATTGTTGTTTGTTTTTCTTATTTTCGATAATTTTGTAAAACAATCGGCTTTATACAAAATTACAAATTATGTATATGAATTAGATAATTGAGAAATGCGTATCTGTATATCGATATTACTATTTATTCTAGGATGGGTACAGCAGAAGACCGTGGGTTTGTTTTTGTCGGAGTCGACAATACCGACCACGTTTCATAGCCAGCTCATTGCCAGGACTTATATGACGAAAAAATTGTGAAGACTTTCTGATTACCAGCTTTTCCGGCCGTTAACTTTCGAGATTGGTGTGGTAAATCTTAGTTTGAAACTGAGGTGGAGATCTCAACGGTTGGACAGAAGCGTTTAAATGTATTCGTGATAGTATTGTGGAGGGACCCGGTTTGCATGTATAAAATCAATTTATGGTGTATTTTAGCATGTGACAGTGAATTGAATAGTTCGTAAATTGGTTCACAAGTTCTGCAGTCAGCTAGTTGATGAATGCTCTTGTTATGTTTAGCCTACGGAGATAAACTCCAAATTTCAACACTCGGTGGCTGCAAAAGTGGTTACTGGGTATTGCATGTTTTTATACAGGACACGCAAAGTGCAGTGCAGTCGAAAAAGGAAATCGTTACTTAAGTGGCAACACCGGCTATCTCAATTTTTTGCGATATTGAGGTGGCTTCACGAGCAGGCGTACGTTTGGAAAGCCTTGATATTTAACGATTTTCAACGGTTTTCTAGTAAAATTGGACATTAAAGGGTTGCCACATTAAAGAAATAAGCATTCGAAAAGTAATATTAATCACAGAGAAAACAGTTTTATTCCTCTCCTAAAAAGTGATGAAAAATGAAATAGCCGGTGTTGCCACTTAAGTAACGAAATGTTCCCTCTCCAACCATAATACTTCAGCATTTTAAAGGCAGGAAATAAGAATTATTTTATTAGTGAAATGATTATCTGTACTGAGACCTGTCCACCTAGTTAGCTGTAAACCAGCTCGGTCGGGCGGGCGGTACGGGTGGGGGTGGGGGTGGGGGTGAGGACACCGCTAGGACCCATCAACTGCCAAATATTTCAGTGCTGGATCCGACCCTCCGTCGCGGTGGACCGCAGCGGGTTGACGAGGGTCTGACTTAACACTTCGGGTGCGATGACTGTGTGCAAAGTACACCTTAATGCATCATTAATTCTGGGCACACCGCAAGGGTATACGGAGAGGCTGGGGCACACGTATAGCGAAGCTTGACCTGCAGTACAGTTCACGTGGTCACCGTACATGTATAGTGGGCTCCGGCGAGGCCGGGGCGGAAGTGGTCCAGTGAACCTTACCGGCAGCGGGTGCTTTAACAGTAGAATAGGTCATTAGGTCATAATACATGATCAGAAGAATGAGATGTATTTTATATTTTGAAGGGAAAGAAGGAAATGTTGAAGACACACTACTTCGAGAACAGCTACCAAGAGCATATTCCAGCACTGCCCCAGAAGTATGGCCAACCACGCAAGAGAGCGACAATACAAGCAGCCGCCGATTGTAATAATTATTCTATTGTGAAATTATAATAATATAATGGGGATAAAAATGCCTTAGCAATATTACTTTTTCAAATTTACAAACTATAATTCAGAAACAGATAACTAAAATGATAGTAAAGCGATGATATATTAAAAATCACTTAATAAAAAGAAAACTACAGTAGAGTTTTTCCGGTCCGCAGTAAATAAAGTTATGGTAGCCAACGTCCGTTGTTGAACGGATATAATTAATAATCAAATAAACCTAAAAACTTGACGGATATATATTTCCAATTTCAGTGTTTTTATACCATCTCCCAACGCGGCTGATCGATTTAATTTATTTTATGGGTAAGCATACATTTGTCCTGAGGAAACCTGTCCTAAAAAAATATTAAAACCAATTGACGTGTGCTAGTTAATAAATTTAGTTAAATTATCACACATCTTTTTTTTAATTCTACCAAAATATAAATGGCTTGTTTCAAAATCATGATTTTCTCTAAATGTTTTCCTGGAATTCTTACTGTGATACCGGATGCCTTCCCACGAAGCCGCCATTGTTTTTCCTGGACCCTTCCAGAAGGTCCGCCGTCCCTTTTAATTATTGAAATTCCGTCCAATGTTCCGCCCAATGGTCAGGCCGAGGTCCTGCAGATGAATTATTATTCTTCACCTAAAGTATGCAAATCATTTTAGTATTTCTTGTAAAAGGATGCCAACGCTTTACAGATTAATTATTAAAATGCCGACACGGACCGCAGTGCTGCGCACCAACACTGACCTGACATAACAGTGACGTTGCTCACAACACTTTGGTGCCAGTAAAAAGATTACGATCGCTGTATATCGCTCTTAAAATAATGACGTAATCATAAGATCACATCAAAAACTGTGTGTAATTTTTATCTTACTTAATTAATCTCGTTTTAATTTATTTCAAACGTAATATTTATTAAACAATTCTAGGTCACGTTGTTATGATACCGTATATTTCGGATGACAAGGCGCACCCCAAATTTATGACAGTTTTAAAAATAAATTATTATATTAAAAAAATAGAATAAAATATTTTTAATTCACGTGTGTGCCAACGAGCACCAATTTTCTCTGATTAATTGGTGGTGTAGGACGTCATGTTTGACGAATTGTCAAATTAATACGGGAAGATTTAGTTGGTTTAGATATATAAAATATAGTAACCAAAATTAAGTAAAAGGAGTGAATAAAGAATATATAAAATACACGTAATTCTCATTTACATGGATTTTTACATTTTAATTTATTTTTATTTATTAAAAAAATATAGAAAAGTGTACACGGAATACATGACACATCAATATTCTTACTATTTTCAAACTAAGCTAAACATTTGTACTATGAAAATAGAACTAACTTGCTGGTTTCCTGGAACGAGAGGCGAACCACCGACCACTAGATCACCAGACCAGCGTCTTAACCACTAGATCAACAATCTACTCAATTGCATTACTATTATTTCTTTAGTGGTTTAAATTGTTTTCACGTATGACCTACCTCTGAACCATACAATGCACTTTGGAAAATAGGAAGCGTCCTACGATCCAAAAAATACGATGGAAAAATATATGCCGGAAAAAATAATTTATAACTATTTTTATAAGATGTAAAATAAAATAAATACTTTAACCCACTTTCCTCACTTGAATAAATTTCTCGAGTACTTTAATTCGGCTTAGTTACCTACTTACGTACATTCAAATCCTCCATCCATTCGTCAGCACCTGCAGCTCCCGCGTACGCCATATTCAGATAAATCACACAACACTATTCCTTCGTGTCTTGATACGGCTCCCCCGCCCCGGGCAGAGTCGCGTGTCTCGCGACAACTAGCCCCGGGAACCGCTCACTTGACCGCTATTTTAGAATCAAAATGGCGGGTACAATTTTCCCGCCGTTTTGCCGCAAACGAATGGCGGTGATTTTCGGCGCGACGCGACCACATAACCCGCAATTACTTTACCGGGGAAACGTTGAAAAACTGTATAAATAACAGTTGACGTTTCGCGTTTAGGGGCTGTTGTATCAACCCCTCTATTATTTGTGTAAAATAAACATGATTAAGACGATTATTCACTGTTTTTGTGAAGATTCAATCTTTTCCGTCGTTAAGAAATAATTTATTACCTGCATTTTCATGGAATATTTTTGTCGTTTTGTTTTCATGTTCCTTGTAATGGTCACGTCTTGACGTAACCCGCTTCGGGTTAAATACTTAGAATTATACTTTGTAAGGCATCATTAAGTATTCGACAACACGAGCTGAAACCACGCCACTTTCACCCTTACAGGAAGGTTGCAACCACGAAGAAGGCTACAATTTACGCATTTCATAACGTAGCCGACGAACAAATTGACAGCCGAGTGAGAGTTGTATTTGCACCAGGATGAGAAGGTACTCCACCCACCCATTTGTATCTGTTTGGGGTAATATTTTAGTACAATTTTTTTAGAACAGGTGGATTCGTGTTCGAGGTAATATAAATTATGTATACATTACATATTATATAACCAAGTATTGTTGTCGAAGTCCCGTGTTGTAATTTTGTCCTTTTATTCCTAACTGCTATAATATTACGGATTATTTTGCAAATATTCTATTTATTATAAATATTTCAGTTAATAAAGAGTCCTTATAAAAGTTGGCAATTAGTAAAATCTATAAAAAAAAACAAAAAAAATAATTCTCATAGTTAAAAATGTTATCGGAATTTAAAAATAGATGAATAATAAATCACTTTCGTAAATTTTGTAGTAAATTTTATAAATAAAGATAAACTTGAATGGTTTATTTATGTTGAGCGCGCGGTGAGAAAATGCGAGGCAAATGTGTATTATGCAAGAAGTTGGAGAATACAATGCAAAAGTTAACAAGAATTTCAAAATAAGGTCGAGTTAGGATTCTTTACAAATGACGAGTTTGCATCAAAGTTGCAGGTTGTGGAGAAAGCCATTGTTGCACGAGCAGCGAAATATTCCAGGTTTCTGTTGTTATGTCAATATTAAACCATTTTTAACCACTATGTCTTCGTACCAGGGGTGACCAACTTGAGACAATAGCGTCATTGGGTTTCAAAATCAAACAGGAATATGAGTTTTTACAAATTTATTTCTAATTTTTATGTAGAGTTTTCTGGGTCATTCTATCGTGTATCTCTGACCTCTCTGATTAACGTTTCGAATCATATTGCACGATCTAAAATTAGGGCTAATATCGCTAACGCGACATCTAAGAGTTTCAAGCATTGGCTTCCAATCCAGTGATCGGTTTTATATTAAAATACTGGCGGCTTATACTCGCTGTTACCCTGAATTCAGATTTAGTTATAATCAAATATTGGGGGTTAGGTTTAGTTAGATTATGTGGAGAAAAGAGGTTACCGGAGAGAGGTAACGTGGAATGAGTATATTTTCTTCAGTGTCCTAGAGTTTGGCTAACCAAAATTCGGAATAGATGACATTTTATTTAATACTATTTATATTGGAGATAAGAGGATAGGTGGTCAATGAGAGAGGAGTGGCAGGAGAGCAGTCAAAGGGTGTAGGTTACGTAGTGTATAATTTTATAAGATAAAATTTAGTGTGAATATTATATTCCAGGCTGATATTGTTTTTGATTAACTAGGAAATAAAACATAATTTTATGAATTGGTTTTTATTTGTAAATTATATTGTTTATTACAATTATATATAGAATATGACATCGACCAAATGGCTACCTCTGGCAACGGCACAAATGCGTGCTCTTTTAAGCATATTTTTCATAATATTCTCACTCACTTGGCGTGTTATTTCACAAATTTAATTTCGAATATTGTTCTGTAGCATCGAAATTGTTAGCTTATTGGTGTAGACCTTTCCTTTTTCAAGTACCTTTACAGAAAATAGTCTGGAACCGTCAAATTAGGTGATCGGGGAGGCCAGTCGATATCACCACTGTTTGACGTTATGCGGCCGGGAAAAATTTTAAGCGTAGCTCGGGCTGTGTGTGTGATGGTATCGCCCTGTTGAAATCACATGTGTTGCAGGTCTAATTGACCCAATTCGGCCACCAAGAAGTTTTTCAACGTGTGACGAGAGCGATCACAGCTACAGTATTGCCACTATTATTTAGATAAAATATTTGTTGAAACGTTAGATACTCCATAATAAATTGTAATTAACTACTCCTTACGACTACCTAATACAAACTAACAAATATTTGCCAAACCAAAATGGTAGCTAAACAAAATCGGCCTGGAACATATAATTCACCCTATAGAGCATACAATCAATCCGAGTACAAATTCCTGATAAAAATGAGTAGGGGAGAGCTATGCGCATTACTTACATTTAATAAGCGTGCCACAGTCAGATTTGAATTCCCTCGTAATTTATTAATTGTTTGAGCTACTATAAACAGGCTCGAGTAACACTTCCTATTATTAGCCTACGTACATTCTTCACCTGTCGATCACAAACTTTACATCATCGTGTATTCCTTTTTAAAATTTTGTTATTTTTATATATCTGTTTAAATTAATTTTTTTTACATTTTCATTATTTTTTTGAGATAAAAACGTAATATACCCCTAGAAAACTTCAATATAAAACTAATCGTTATATGTAAAAGAGGTTCATTAACAGTATGATGGCGATTTTGCATGCTAACTTGTTTCCAAAACTTTTTCTATCGTGTGTTAAATGAATAGAAATCTTTTTTGGTGCCAGGGCTCCACCTTGCCGCAGAAGTAGACAAAAAATTATTAAAATTGATTTTATGAATTGTCTACTAGGGTGCCGGGTAGGGACTGTGATACCGGTAAATCGGTAAACTGGTAAATTAGACAATAATGCTTCACAAAATTTAATGTTAATATCGGTAAACGAAAAACATTTTACGCTTGCGAACATATTAATATTGCTTTTCGTGTTAATAGTCTGAAATACTATATTTATATTTCGTTTCTATGGTGACGAATGTCTCACTGCATCTCTGTACACAAGTTTAACATCATCAGCAGCGCTACAAGTCTTCAGATCGCCTCTTGGATTTGTCTATCTTCTTTGGATTCACACCCAGAGCACGACACCACACCGTCGAGTCATCTCAACTTCGACCTACCCACTCTCTTGCGCGTTTGTGAATCACTGAAGAAAAACGACTTCTTTGCTCGTTCTCGGTCTTCATAGAAAGAAATAAAACAGCCATTATAATCTTTCGACTTTAATTGATTTGACCACATTGACAGCTCCACACATATCGTAGAGTTCCGCAATATATCTCTGTGTCTAGATATGAATATGGGGGGCTTTGGTGGTGAATTTGAAACGCGGATTTGTGTAGAGTTGTTTATCGAATCAGGGATAGGAAAGTAATGGTAAATGCCGTCGGGGAGTGCGATTAATCCAGAATGAGCGCGGCTTCTCTCTGCGGAAGCCTAGACCCTGGATGTAGATGGTCAGCTAAGGATGGCGACGATGGCGGTGATTAGGAATACGAGTCACATCAATATTTTTACTATTTTCAAAGTCAGCTAAACGGTCGAGCTATGATAGTAGGACTAACATGTTGGTCTCCTGGAATGAGGCTCAAACACACGAAAAACAACTTGCTCGTACCTACAAAAAACGTATCTCATACGTGTGCAGTGCAGTGCACTTCTCAGTATTGGTGGATAGATTAATAAACCACGCTTCACTGAGCAATTGCAATTATTGCATGTATCTGCATTGTGAAGTTAAAATTAAAAGATTGCGAAATAATTATATTATTCATCGATTTTTATTAAATCTTGTCGTTTGGCCACTGCAATGCAATGCTCAAATCGCAAAACGATTTTAATCTGAATTACAAAATATACCGGTTTTTATGAAAACTTTTACCGAATTAACGGTAAATGAAAGTCTGCCAATTAGCTTCCCTGGCGCCGCTCTCGCTGAGCGTGCTCTCAACCCGTTATTCTCAGAGCAATAATGCAAAGTTACGGAACGCGGGGTTCAGCTGGACGTCAGACGAAACGCGTTGACTGGTGCGCGCGCGAGGGCTATTTATGTACGCGAGCAACACCTCAACAAATGAAAATGTCCGATGGGCCGGTCTAGCGTACGTTAACTGTAAGTAAACCAGCATTCAACAGCTATGAATTTATAATTGTCTTATACACAACGCGATACCGATTTCCCTCCCGACCGACGAAGTAGAATTTATTGCTCTGCTGGAAATTCAGAAACGATATTTCAAAATCGAATTTCCTGTAACTAAACTTTAATCTAAGTTAATCCCAGTTAATCCTATTTTTGTATCTTCGATATCTATATATCATTTAAACATTAATATAATATATTGATATCATAAATTGTATTGGTATCAAAAATTGCATTAACATCATAAAAGTACTACACAAATTGTAAAATAAGTAGATTCATGAGATAACTCATATAAAATATGACCATTTGAGTTTTTTCAGCCAGTTTCAGACTAACGTCTATTTCTTCGCCTGAGTCGCACATCTATATCTCTATACCTCGAGATTCAATTTTTAAAATCAGCAATATTCTAGTTTCTAGTACCCGTTGATAAAAAAAACATGCATTTGTGTCATAATTATACATTAAAAGTGATGTGAAATGTTATATTTAATGAAAAAATTCTTTAAATAGGTCTGGGGATTAAACTACATAGTCTAACTACAAAGTTATTATTTTAAATATATGTATTATATAAAAAATAAGTGAAACTAAATTATTCTCAAGACGAATTACACTTAGTCCATTTTATTTAATGGTGAAGTATAAATTCTGAGTTGAAAATGTCCCAAGTTATGTGTAAAAAATTCGAATGTGTTATAACGTCTTTGCAATGTATTATCGTTAATCATTTAATCGTTTTGTCTTTTATTTTGGTAATAATAATGTATTCTCCATATGTAAAATATTATACAATTTTTAAAACAATATATTTAAACTACATTAATTGAGTGCACCCCCAAGTAAGAATTATCTTGTATTATGGGGGATGAATTTGACATTTATATAATAGCGGTTAATAAAACAAAGTTAACAAATAAAAATAATGAATTTTAACCACAAAGTTAATTTTGCTCATTTCAAAAGTATTTATATAATTAATCAAAAACCTACAATATGAGATAGTATAATATATTTCATATCTATATATTATTATACAGATAAAAGGTAGAAAAATTGATCAAAATTGAACTTAAGAATAAAAGAGATGTGCAAAACATTATTTTAACTTTATTTTTGTGGTAAACCTTTTAGCCAATTTAAGACTCCTTTTTATGTAAATTTACGTTTGCTTGTAATTTTTATTTACACTCGCGTATATAGTCTAGGAACACTATATAAACACGCAAATCTATTTAAATCTTTAATTTAAAATATGAAAATCAATTAAAACGAGACTGATTAGGTGTGATTACTTTTTAAAATATTGTTTATTATTACAGGCCACAAAGCCCAATTATTATAACGAAGCACATCATAAAAATACACAAACTTGATAAAATCACAAAGATCTATTGTGACTTCACCAGGAATTGAACCCGGATTTCCCGATATGAAAGTCAGCGCTCTGCCCACTGGACTACGACGATCGCCGGAAGTATTTTAAATAATAATTTGAGATTAAAGATATGTGGGACAAGTTCCTTCCCAACCTATTATAATATTGACTCAACTGGTGAATGGTGTATTATTTTATACCATATATTTGATCAGAAACCATGTTTCGGAAATAGATAAGTATATGCTTAATTAGTTTTCATTTCCACTAATATATCTTCGGTATTATTGAAATAATTAACCATTAATAAAAAGCAGAATCTTTATTAATTTGTATGTAAGACAGTTTACCTATGATCAGGCGATATCTTGTATTCCGTTCGAGTGAACGTGTATTGTGAAACATTGAATTTTGCAGAGTTTTTTGAACCGCGATGACCGCCTCATTTTGAAAACACAATGTAAGTGTATTACCCATTTATACTGCGCACGAAAGCTTCTCTTTGTTAGAATTTTCTTCCTTTAAATAGCCGCGCGATATCGAGGAAGGAAAACTCCCGCAGAATTTTTCTATTTTGTGTGGCGTGTCGCGGACTCGTACAAAACCCCCAGTCATAGTAAAGCCTCGAAAGCCTTTCTTTGAAAACATATTCGCTCGGATTTCGCACTTGCTCTAAGCCCTGAGCCGGGTGTCAACAACTCTATTATTGTGAATTCGTATTATTATGATTTTTAATATGACAACATCCGTGACGACATCTAATAAAAAAATAAATTCGAACTGAAATGTAACTGATTAGCGATAAAAATATGAAACTGAATTCGCTTTTATTATTGTCTAGTATATTCAGATTGTAATTGTTACATTTTTAAACATAAGAAATAAGCTGTCAATAATAAATGTGAAATGAATCATTTTCCTAATATTCATTTATTTACAACATATTTTTTTTTGTTTTTCGTTTGCAATGTGAATCATTTTTCACAATAGAATGTAATCTAGAATCTAAAAAGATAACAATTTATAAATATTTATGTCTTGTCTCAGTTGCTCCAATAACTTAAGATATTTCTTATTTAGGGAAGAATAGAATTAAAATATATTTATAATACAGTATATGTTGTATTATAATAACAAGTGTATAATGAAGTATTGTCTGTGGACACCTGATATCAGATTGCATTGCATTGTCCTACTTCAAAATATCGGTGTACACAAAATGCTTCAAGCCATTTCGTTCATTTCCAATACGGATCGCGAGAAGCGATTCTCGTGCATATAATTTAATAATCTTACTGTCAATTTGATCGGAAGCTGTAAATTCTCGCCCGACTCTAGTGCTATAAAGCGGAGTAGACTTTATCTCGCTTAATAAAGCCATCCCTTAAGCCCTAACCAGCCTTCTTAGCACCTTCCCGCGTTGCCGTGATGGAGGCTCTTAATTCAGCCGTCGACCGCCCGCCACCCCCGCCGCACCGCTGTATCGCCGGCGATCTCGACAAGCGCCCGTATTAGCGTGCCCTCGGCCCTCGGCCCCCCGCCCTCCGAAGGGCTGATTTATGTCCGCGGCCGCACGGGGCCACGGGGGCTGCTTAACGCACAGGGTTATAATACAACAATTATAACATTTTAATCCAGTGCGATTAGGAATGTTACATATACATGTGAAATATATAATAATAATGAAAATATTAAATTGTGTACACATAGACTAGTTCCGATATGGAGTCGCGTTGTATGTCTTCGTGATCTAGAATAGTATTACTCGTGTGCTTGTTTTTATTATATGTTTACTCGTAAATCGTACCTGTTCCTTTTACTATTGCTCTTTTCTATGACTTACTATATGGCTTCGAGCACTATTACTATTACATTATCTATATAAATTCTTTCATTTGTTATTAACTAAAAGAAAACATTGTTATTACCTGTATACATAAAGTGAAATAATTCTTCTTAATTTTATCGTATCAAAATTACATAATTAAATTTTAAATGGAGATGCGTAAAACTTTGTTGTATTCCGAAACGAGGTTCGGATCCCTAACAGATTAATTTAACAGAGTGTCTTTAAATTATTGAAGTTTATGTTGAGTGCTGGTACACAAATATCTTAGATTTCTATTTACAATGTCATTCTGTCATAAGAGAGAATAAATCTAAACTTTCAATAATTCAGCTTCTAGGGGATTCTCAGTTCCCTAGTTTCGATTCGACATCGGAATGCTTCAAGACAACAAAGAGATTAAAAAACATTAGAAAATTTTCACCTGTGAAATAATTTTGAAATCATAATTGCTTTTAGAATAAATTTATTTATAATTATTTTCAATTCAGGTAATGTATTTAATATTCTTTGGATAATTTTAAAATTAACAATCAAATAATATCCACTCTATCACGTTCTTCTTAAAATATAATTTTATAATTATCCGATATTATAGGTGATATAAAGCTTCTATGGAACTACTCGCGACTAAAATCTAAATAAAGATAATATATAGCACAGCACTTCATATAAAATATTATATATGGAGATTGTGTTCAGTCTGTTATCTAAAGGCCACTGTCTCATATTACGGGATTTTGGGGCAGATATGATCTAGAGTCGAAAATCACTTATATAAAAATTTATTATTATATTATAAATAAAATAGTGGAACCTTTTTCGGTAGCGGGTTATATGTTTATATATAAGTAACACGTACATAAATAAATACAAGCATGTGGGAAAACATTTTTAAGCAGCGTTGCCGCAACTTTACTTATCGCAATTTTTATTTTGGAAATACTCGTTTTTGGAAGCAGTGAATTATCAATTAATCGAAATTCAAAAAAATATAGGAAAATGTGTGCTACCTGCCCGGATCTCCCGGACCAAATTTCACCCTACGATTAGCATCGCCTTTCGTTGCCCGCTTTCGCCCGTTAAAATCAGGAGAGAAAATAATTACCCCCCCCCCCCACCCCCCACGCTAAAACGGGCATTATTATGTATTTAGGTTTTTTTTTATCGCGTTCTTACATAATGAACAGGCTTTTTATGCAGTACGTTAAAACTTAAACGGGTCTAGTTTCTCTTACAAAATTACATTTTTTAATTTGTTACTAACTGACTTATCCACCCACCTTTATCTTGTAATTTCACCGTATACCCGGCGTTGCGGGGGATATATAACCCATCCTCCTTCTATACAACCGTCTGCTCTTTTAACTCATTACATACCCGCTGATTTACTTTTGATTTCAGTTTAAAAAATCAGCATTCTATTCACGATACAATTTAAATACCATAAAGTCAGCTTTTATTTTTAAATATAAAACTGTGATATTTTTTTGCAAACAGGCAAGCTTCGTATCCAATTCGATTTCTAGTTTGCCTTATCGATGTATCGTGACGCGTCCTGGAAAAGCATAGTTGCAGTTGTGTCGGTATTAAAATAATAAAAATTTCCTTAACGGTTCTGTAGTGAAATATCCGTATAACTCATTGTTTAAAAAAATGGCTTCAAATATCATTCGATAAATAATATGAATAAACATCTACACTTAGTGACTGTTATCGCAGAATCGCTCATAAAACTGAATGACTTGAAAATGAAAAGATCAAATTTTGAATCTAAATTGGTTGACGACAAAATAAGCAACGTGATTATTACAAACTTAGTAATTTGTTTATACTAATAATCATGTCTAACCACAAATTTTTCGATGATATTACGACAACGAAGTAAGTAATATTGATTCAACATTAAATTAAATTTTTTAAATAAGAAGGAATAGTTTTAAACTTTTTAAATTCATCGAGATTGTTTATGCAAATACATTAGTGGTTAATAAAACAAAGATAATAAATAAAAATATGAATTTTAACCACAAAGATAATATTGCTAATTTTAAAAATAAAATACATTTTCGCCTACGTAAACACCAATAAAATTCATCTGCGCTATTCAACTTGCCTACCAATCAGGCGCTTACCTAAGCCTGAAATGAGACTTGCAACAATAATTATTTTATAACTGTACAAGAATTATACAAACTTCGATAAGGCGCCAAGTTTAATGAAGTATTGTTTAAATTTATTATTGTATTTTATTTCATAAAATTAATTTGATGAATTACATTAGATTGTACATTTAATACGTGCATACGTATGTGCATATACATATTTCTAAACATATAATAATGTTGAGCTCTTACATATACTTTTCTTTTTCTACGATATATATTTATAAATTGTTTTTTAAATTTAATTACTGTTTACTTTTGTTAATTTGCCTCACTTGTCTATGGGATTTAAGATATCCATATATGTAATTATAAATTTTATGTATCCATATTTAATTTGAAAGCTGTCAAAATATAGCGATTTAACTTGTTTTCTCTCAAATTGAAAAAATTGTTATTTTTTTAAATCTGTTTAATTATTTTTCGCGCGGATTGTTTTAAATATAATTATAAAAAATATTTAATAAATATCTCGAATTAATAGATCCATTTTATACCATTAAACACAAAATGAAAAAGGAATTACAATAATTTTATAGGGTATATTACCATGTTCTCGCGATGTCTCAAGGGAGGTTTCAGGAGTCGTCTGCACTCGACTACCCGACAGTGAGGCGATTAATTCCTCCCTTAGGAGCAGTCACGTGCGATGCTCCATCTTAATATTTCCTCCGAGTGCTCACCGGGTTAGGTTAGGTCAGGTTATTATGGCACCGACCAATCTGCAGTCTATTGAGTAGTCCATTGATACCGGTGTACTTCTCCGAGGTTATTATTTCTTGGTGAATGCGATGTAACGTAGTAAATGTTGAATGATATCTCGTTAATAAAGGAATTATTAATTACAATATTAATTTATCGCGTCTTGCATATATATATATATATATATATATATATTATTTTAATTATTTGTCCTTTATGTTTATTTGTGAAGAAACAATTAGTATATCGTATGCCGCATACGCCATGAACTGCGACACGAAGGAATGTTTCCATTCTTCAGGAACTTCGTACTTAGGAAGCGCTCTCCACAACATGCAGGGAAATAATTCTTTCGTACTTCAGACCTGTTGCTAGAAAGATAAATGTACAGGAATGGAGGGCGAGAGGTCGATCTCCAATAAGGACTAATCATGTCCGAGGCGACATCGTGCGAGGATCGTGAAGAGTGGAGGCAGGCATAACCACATCGACCGAAAAAGAAATAAGAAGCGAATGAAAACAAAATGGAACATAGAAGGAATTAGAAACGTAATATGGTATAATATGACTAAATGATAAAATATTGTAAGAGACCACAAAATAGAGTATAAAATATCGTGTAAGTGAATAAATATCAAGGAGAACACATTTGTGTTGTGAAATTGCATTTTCCGAATATAATTCTATGGTAAATCAATCAAATAAAAAGATATACAGAAAAAATCTATCTATCGAAAAAATATTCAGTTGCGGATTCGAAGCTGAACCTCTTCTTATCCAGAGAAGTGCATTCTCAATTTTGTAATGTATTCGATTGCTATAGCGAAAATGGAGAACGCATTTCTCCCGGATAGGAAGAGGTCCAGGTTCGAATCCCTGTAGCAACTAAATATTTTTTCGATAGATAGATTTTTTTCTGTAAATCTTTCTATTTGATTAATTTAATTTATATTAATAAGTATCATTTCAAATAAAATATAGAGTTATATAAGAGTAAAAAGTACAGAAATAAATAGCAAAAGAATTGTCAATTTCATAAATTGTGTGAAAATAAAACACGAGAAAAACGAATTAAAGTAATAATTTAATTGAAAATAAGCCCACGAGATATGTTTTTTCCATTACCAAATCGAATAAATTTTCTTATTTCTATACTCAATAAATTTTATTTAAAAAATTCCGAGTGTTCAATACCATTTGGGTAACCCGAACAATGTCGTAAAATGTCACTAGAAGAAGGCGCTAATCCTAGGGGAACTATTTGCAAGCGGAGCCATTGAAAAGGAACTTCCGAAATGTTTAAAGGATCCAACTTAAAATACGTAAAGTGAGTAGGTATACCAAGCATATGAGAAGATTATGTACTCACTGGATCAGCAGTTGGCTCTATATTTTAGCACTTTCCAAATTGTAATACTATTTGGTGCTGAAAGAAATGTCAAATAATTTTATTTTAGATGTATTTGGAAAGATAAATAAACAAAACACTATATTTAACAAAACACGCTAATCGCATATCAATTTGCGATAGTTTAGTTCATCATCAAGAATAAGACCTACAGAGGATAAATGTTAAGAGAAGCGAATCATTTTTAGTTTTGATAGTAATTGATGAACTAAACAGTATTCACGCAGGAATTTTCATTAATTAGTGGTAAATTCAAGGTACATATATGTACCTACCTGTAAGATACATTAATGTACATATATGTTGCCTGTTACGTACAATACTTTCAAGGAGTCCATGTAATTAGTTACTTTTGTAAAACAACGTCATTAATACAAAAAATCGATCAAACTTATACATACAGTTCAGGACTCATTTTAAAATTATTCCCGACAAATTTACTTCGTCTTTCTCTTCTACTGCATTTTCACTATCCATATAAGTCCTAAGGTATTTCATAATTAGTCACTTCTCAAATATCTAAGTGCATACTTATATTATACCTATATCAGATACAGTCGTGTAACCAGATTAATCTGATGAGCTTAATGATTAATTTCTATAAATTAACAATATAATTAGTTTTGTACTACCCTGCTCTGATTCGGTAGCCATAAAAAAAATACTATTTTTTAAATAATATTTCTTATAATTAAATATTTAAAACGTTTATTGGATGCACCGAGTTGCACTAAAAATTATTATACGTTAATTAACATTAAATTCACAAACACAAGTGCAATAAATGAATCCAATCTGATCGTGCAGACTAAATATACCCGTTTTCTCACTCTATTATTAATTGTCCGGTTTCCAGAAATCTTTGCAATGTCCGTTTGTTAAAATAATCTATATCGCCATTACGGAATACTTTCCGTGGGGCAGTCCGAGGAATGAATCTAAGAATCCGTATGAGAATTCCATAATAATGTTACAATAGCGATAACAAACTGAACTGCGACTAGAATTATGAGAACGTTTTCAATACCAATTATCCTTATCACCTCCATTCGATCTTTTCTTCTTTATACCGACACTGTTTGCCAGTTAATGCACTTATTCATACTATCGCATGGCAGGGGTGAGGGTTGAAATCATCTGTACATACATACATTTTCCACTTGACCACTCCAGCTGACGCTTTGGAAAGAATATAATATTAATTATTTAACTCGCGGTTGCGTATAAAGAGACTGCACTGTCTAAACTCAAATCATCCAATTGTGAGAGAACTCAACACAACTCTTGTAGTACTATTTCTAGAAGAGTTCCGACTGTCAACTCTTGAATGGCATTAATTAACATGGCGGTTACTTTGTAGTGTAACATGATGATTTTAATTTTCACAACGAAACTTTGTAATGCACACAGTTTATTTGTGACAATTAAATTAGTGAACTGTTTTTTTTTTCAGATTATTCATGATTTCAGCAGTTATCACAGGGTAGACGTCAAATCAATATATCCTACTATAATGTCTACCGTAGCGACAGGTCATAGTTCGGGGATGGAATATTGGCAGGGATGGCAAAAAAAAAGTTTTTCGCTTGCCAGTAGGTACATTATATTATTTCATGTATTGAATATAAATATGACTATGAAACTCATTTTAAATATGAATTAAATATGTCGATTAGAAAGATACACATATAAAATTATAAAATTTTATCGAAAAATATTGTTGTTGCGCCACCGGGATTCGAACCTGGATCTCTTTCCTAACCGGGGAAGGTGCATTATTTAACTATGCTACAGCGACAATTTTCGAACCTATATGTTACATTTTTGATATTAATACATTTAATCATTCCATTATTTGAAAGAGCCATCTACCTTATTTTTACAGAATCTCAAATACCTTTGAGTAAACTGATAGCAGATGCCAGAATTATCAATTCATTTTTATTAAATTTTGGACACATTGATACAACTTTAAACTTGAAACTCATTTTATTAAAGTATTTAGCTCCATGATCTTGTAAGACTGTTGATGTGCTGCTGTGTTATCCTTTGCGAGGCAATGCCTCAGTCTCCTTTCGTCAGATTGTTTCCGGTTCTTCTATTGATTTTCAGTCGCCATCATTAAACTATTATTTATTTTATTTTAATCATAATTTTAAAAGAAATTTATTTTTTCGAGTTTCATTTTCATGTTTAAATAAATCAGTAATCAATAGTTTACCATGATGAAAATCTTCTAACACCTTAAACATTTCAAAGGAAATATGAAGTTTAGCGTATTTTCAAATGTCAAAAAAAGAACAACGCGCACTCTATACAAAATGCAATCAATAGTGCATCTCTAGGACTGATCTAACGACGTTGAGTAATAGGGAACATACGATTCTATTTAGAAATTGTTGAATTGTTGAGCGTGGCGCCGAGAATCTGTCGCGTTCACCCTATTTGCCAACCCTGACAAGGTTTATCTGTACTGCTGCCAGCCCTTTATTTCACTTTCGGTATACGACCGACTTGACCTTTTGCACGCGTACTTATACGCCCGGTATTGTTGTTACTTTGCGTAATAAATAATAAAAAATCCAAGTAATAACAGCGATAATTTATTAGAAACGTTAAACAAAGTGCGCAAACAGCCCCCGTCTGCCCTCCGACCCGTAATGTACGGCGACACGCGCGACCCAACCCCAGAGGCATATTTTTCACCGAAAATTGTCAAAAAGCGCGGCAAATTCTGTTTGTCCCGGCTTTTCCCCGAAGTGCAGTGAATTCGCAGATTTCCGCAAAGGGTGTTTCATATCGAGTTTACACACCTGACCTGACCTGCAACTGTACCTGACTGTTGTTTTATCAACTTTTGCCATTACATTATCATCAATTACTGTTAGAGTGGAAAACATTTTCTATCTTTATTCAAGAGAATCATATTAGAACTGATAAGAAATGACCATATCAAGAATAGCCTGATGTCAATTAGGTCGAAAAATCACAACTACTGCGGGTTAGGATGTATCACGAGAAAATCTCACGAAAGGATCTCAAAGATGACTTTCGGAGCAAATCTAAGCTTAAGAAGACAGCGAAAAAACACATTACATATCTCAGACACATATCTTATAATATTCCTGCATAGAATATATTTTTTTCCCAGTCTACAGTCTAGTGTCTACAAATCACCCGAGAATCTCCTGTAGAATGTTAATAAATTTTCTCACGCGCTTATTCAGACCTGCCATTTCTAACGTTCTATTCTTAACGTTATATTTTTAACGCAGTTTCGTGACACATTTTAAACGGGGAGTGTCCGATAAAAGTAAAGGTGACTCCAACGGACCTTGGCGAATGGAGGTCAACAGTAACGGAGTCTCAAAACCGACGCAAAATGCCAAGAGGTCTTTTTATTTATACATGTATGTTGATGTGCATATTTGCATGCGATACAAGCATATCAAGAGGTAGTTTTCGAGTATTCCGTGGATAGTTTCTGATCATGTAAAGAAAAATACACTCATATCTACCTACTCGTATAAATCTAAATACAGAACAAACTTAAAACAAAATATTAAGAAAGAAAACGCAAAAAAAAAACTTTGAACGCGTGTTCAGTATACATTTCGTTTACATTTTCTATTAGTTCTTTATTAGTAATTTCAGTTGACAATGAATATTTATAAGACTATATCGAATAACTGGTAGCCCACGTCAATTATGTGTGGATTCATATTTTCTAATATTATTGTAACCTTCTTGTATTGTCACTACTTACCTTCTGGTCTGGAATTAATCTATTTTATAAATTGAAAAATTGTTTCACCGCCATCTACAATAAAAATTAAACCTTAGGTATAAAAATAAGATGTTCGTAATAAAGCACACATTCTGAATTACTAACATACACGGCGTTGTTCTCAGCAGAAATCTTAAATTCCCGCTTGATTGATTTTAAAACTAAAAAGAAATGTGTATGGAGCAATAGGTAATTCGTAGATTCGCCTTACATCTTGTTAAAGATGTATGTGCACTCGCTTTTCCAATAGTGCTCCCCGCCCGCCGCGCGGGAGATACAATTTTCGTTGAGGTAATTTAACTCCGAGTCTGACTACCACCCCCTCCCCCGACACAAGTTTCCTCCGCTATGACAAAACGGCGAGAATTATGCCTCCCCGGAGATTAGGGCGGCTAATGTACGGCTCCGCGCCCCGGACGGCGAAAAGATATATGCTCTCAAAAAAGTTAAGAGATATGTCCACAGTCCGTGTAATACAAGCGGCCCGCATTGCAGCTTCGCCGGCCGTAATTCTGGCAAAACGGCTTTTAAAAATCTGCCATTTATTGTTCATAGAATTAGAACTTTAAAGTAACAGTTTATTATTATAAGATAGATAGATATATTGTATAACCTTATTCATCATTCATCTGGCTCATTCTTTATAACAGGGTTTGTGATGCCAATGGGCTCACAATGTTCAGCGACTATAGGGTATAGATCAATATGATGATGGATGCTGAAGTGGGGAATGAAATTCACGAAAGGTTTGACTGTGTGTTAATTCATTACTAAATTATAAAAATCTTTTACAAGACACTTTTACATAAAATTACTTACATGTTCCTGTATGTTACTATGTTCATATGTATAATATTATGCTTTTGTGAATTTCACATTGTAATTTGTTCAGATATATACTGTAACGTCTCACTTTTATACACATTATATTTCTTATTAGGAGAACACATTCTTATTGTGAAGTTGTAATTATTCAGAACATAGGTCTGTGATATTTTAAATATGAATTAAATATATTAATTATAAAGATATACATATAAAATCAATTTTATCGTTAAATATTGTTGTTGCGCCACCGGGATTCGTACCTGGATCTCTTTCCTAACCGGGGAAGGTGCATTATCCAACTATGCTACAGCGACAATATTTTTAGCGACAATTTTCGATCCTATATGTTACATTTTTGATATTAATACATTTAATCGTTCCATTATTTGAAAGAGCCATCTACCTTATTTTTACAGAATCTCAAATACCTTTGAGTAAACTGATAGCAGACGCCAGAATTATCAATTAATTTTTATTAAATTTTGGACACATTGATACAATTTTATTATTTTTAGGAGAACACATTCTTATTGTGAAGTTGTAATTATTCAGAACTATCTAAACTATCAGAACTAAAATCAATTTTATCGAAAAATATTGTTGTTGCGCCACCGGGATTCGAACCTGAATCTCTTTAATTTTTATTAAATTTTGGACACATTGATACAACTTTATTATTAGGAGAACACATTCTTATTGTGAAGTTGTAATTATTCAGAACATAGGTCTGTAATATTTTAAATATGAATTAAATATATTAATTAGAAAGATATACATATAAAATGTTGTCGCTGTAGCGTAGTTGGATAATGCACCTTCCCCGATTAGGAAAGAGATCCAGGTTCGAATCCCGGTGGCGTAACAACAATATTTTTCGATAAAATTGATTTTATATGTATATCTTTCTAATTAATATATTTAATTCATATTTACATTATATTTCATTGTCTATGCACAACCCACTGTAGTATCTATAGCTATAGGCTACGGTGAGCGGTCACATTATAGTAAACGCATCAGATGAGCATTTTTAAGAGGTTCAATGACCGAACTCATGCTGTATGCTCTATATAATATAATATAAAATAAAATGTGAAAAAAAGTGACAGTGGCCTTCAGGAACTTCCAGCTCATCCTGGTAATGCGGAAAGTGCGGCCGACGTATGGGTCTCATATAGCACTTTACAAATCCCAAAATAAGTACCTTCAGCTGCTTTCATAAACCTGAGTGCTGCTTCTCCACCGTCTCCCTGAGGTCAACGACAATAATAACCCCACAGATGATCTTCCAAAACTGCAGCAGATATTGTGTGACTTGATTAAGCGCATTTTTGGTTATTCCACGAATTAACTATTTATGGATCTTCACAAAGTCTTTAACCGAGTTGAACTGGAGGCGTGATGGGTCATCCCGTGTGGCCACAGGGTGGACAAATTAGATTTATTGCAGATTAACTTTTCCACAGCAATTGTGAACTGTAATATTTTATTCTCCTAGTTAACTTAATATGTTTTAACTTTTTAATCACGAAAAATGATATTTATATTTTCACATTGTTCTTTAGTTAATTTTTTTAGTATTTGGGTCATTAACCACCTCATGATAATAATCTGCCTTCTTAAAATAAAATAAAATTCCGGTATCTCGGTACCAACTAAATATTTTTTCTGTATACCTTTCTAGTTGATTCGTTTAATTTGTATTAAATTAACACAGAACTATGCTCTGAAAATGCAACTTGCAAACAAAAATGTGTTCTTAAAATATAATATATTCATTTTGATATTCGATATTCATTACGTTTTATAAGTTAAGGGTATGCTTTCAAAAATAATAAATATTTTTGCGTTTTTTACGAAAATGTGCGTTTTTATTATTCATTTATATCAGAAGTTATAGACTATATTTGACATTTCTTTAAACTATACACTAATGTAAAACTTAGATAAGATCTTTACACTAATGTAAAACTAATAAATTTAATGTTATTTTCCATAATTAAGAAAATACAAGCATTATTGAAATACCGCGACCATTAAATTAATTTTTGCGTGCCACAAAATTGCCTTAATATGGAAAAAAATTAAACATACGAAATATATATTCTTATAATCTTGAAGCCAAGATTACAGAGACAAATCTGAGTTGAGAGAAATTAAGAAAATGTTAAAAATTAATAGAATTATAAACCATTCAATTTGCAGGACATATTACCAATTTTTGATGTTTTTATAACACTTGTGTTTGTGTAAACAAATTATTGTAAATAATATATTGTATTTATCTAGATACGTTGAGGCTTCAGCTAATATTTTAAATCAAGTTTTATATTAATTATGACCAATAACATTCAGATTATTAATATTTGAGTATGTCCAAATCTTTGTAGGAACCAATTACTGGGATTTATCCCCTGAGGGATTATCATCAAGATATTATAGATATCTCACAGAGACGAACCTATTATTTATTTTAAAATTAACACTAAAGTAATATTGATTTAATTAATTTTAATTTTAATAATTCAAAACTTCAATTTTTTCAAATGACTCGCCTTATCTATTTATCTAATTTATCAAGAACACGAAATGGCCGTTTCCGTGCAGTTGACGGAGTAAGGAACGCAGATTATGGTCGCGCCAAATTGTACTTTACACTTCGTTTTCAGGAAAGGTTCTGAAAGACGATAACGTTTTCCACAACGCCCAAAAGATGCCGCCGTATAACGTTTTAAACGGCTTAATAAAATGCTTTCATCTCGACCGCAATCTGCACTTAACAGTTTATATCCGAAGTCTCCCCGGGATAAACAAGCTGCTTTATTTAGCCGGCTCCACAAGAATAAATTTAAATTATGTTTCTCAAAGGAAATTTGTTTTTTAATGTGTTTGATGCGCGCGATGTAATCAAATATTAATTTTAGAGAATTTGAGCGTCTTTTTGGTTCGTAAAACTGTCGAAGGTGTGAAATATTTGGCTTCTCGCGATATGAGCATTTTACTCGATTAGTTTATTTATGGACAATACATTCACACTATTATGAACGCTATTCTATCCAGAATTCAACGGTTCATATCACTTGTAAGTAACATTTATTATAATCTGCCTGATAAATTTGCATCAATTTAAAAGCCATTTTCTTCGTTTAAACTAAACAACACGTACTGTTCTACTTTCGTCTTTTTCAAGTAGCGATAAGGGCGTTAAAATGGCACAAGCAGGCTTTGTATCCAGTTTATCGCCTCCGGAGGTGCCGGTGTGGACATCTCACAAATAGTAGATTGTCGGCTTCTTCGGACGGGATTCAGATTGTTCCACAATTTTCTGGAAGCCTCTCCAGAATAGCTCTACCGTCGAGTTGAACACAAGTAGTTTATTTATCAAACGAATATACTCCCACCCCCTCCCCGAATGGTTCCATCACATTCGCTAATAGCGATAATCGGCCACGGCGTATCTATTTTTAAAAATTCCAATTAATTTAAGCCAAGTACTTGAGTTAATTAGCATTTAATTTTTAAATGAAATCAAAGAATGCTGCTTTGCTGAAAATTTATAAAAACATAATTTAAAGAAACAGTGTTTACAAATGAGTTGTGTGTTAAAAAATAATAACAAGAAATGAAATGAATGATAAAGGTCGGTATGCGTCAGTTGGTCATGCTCTTCTGCGTACAATAGACAACAATGACAGTTCGCTCTTCGTTCAACTGTACACTGTCCTTTAGGCGGGTGTCGAGGAGAATTTGGATACACGTCTCATCTATGTACATGCATCCTTAGAGAAACTATTATGTATACAGTGTGAGTTTTTTTAATTGATTTAAATTCACCCAACTGTCGAACGGAACATCCAATGGTCAATGTTTGCCGTACAAGCGCGGCGCTAGACAGCGAATCTCTGAGACTCGGTGTGCACACGGTGGGTTACGAAATCTGAGAGTTGTCTCCAAAGAAACTCATGGTGGCATAGAATAACCCCTGTCTGAGAGGAGATTGTCTAGAGTTGAAAATCTCATAAAAATGTTAAATGAGTGAATTTATTCACCTGAGAGCACATACCTGAATCATTGAATACCTTCATTGAAATAACTTGAAGCTCGTGGCACTTCAGAGCACGCTGGTTAATACGTTAACGTACCAAAAACATTCGTCTAAGTGGTGACATTTCCACAGCATCCAGCCGCGGTTATCTTTTCCATTTCTCACCGTCGCATAACACCTCGCTTGCGAATAGTCTTCTTTTGTTAAATTTCAAAAGCGCAGGTCGCTGAAGGAGAGGGGTGTATAGACATCGCGTTGACAAGACATTTTTTATTCAGGTGAAACACTCACATCCTGTATCCTGTCACCGAACACCCCGTGTATATCATGAAATATCATTTCCGATCCTCGCTATACAATTTTCATATCCTTAGAACCGCCTGAGCTCTTCTGTTATCCCGGGAAAATTGATTCATTCCATTAATAATTGTAATATTACAATTTAAACTTTTTACCAGAACCGTCTATTAGATTTAAAGTCATTCCGAACAGATATTTAACAAATTAAATTATTTTTGTATATAATATTGGTGCAATGCAGTATTTCTTCTTCTTCTTCTTCTTCTTCTTAAGACACATTCTCTTGTCGCTGTAGCTCTCTCGATCGATCCATATTCTACGCCAGGTACGTCTCGGTATCTTCTGCATTTGCTCCGTTCCAGCAACTGTCTCATAAATGTTTTCTTCGGCCGCCCTCTTCTTACATAAATTAGCATACACAAATTACTTAATTTAATATACGTGTATTTATAAATAATGTAAACTAATTGGTGACTGAGTGTAAGGTATATCCGTTTGCGAATGTGTTTAAGTGAAATTTTGTGCCTGCGAGGTATATAAATAAAGTAAACTAAGAAATTAATTTTTAAACTAATTTTTTTCAAGTTTGGTAAAGCTGCTTACACCACAATATTCATTATGTTCGACATTTTTTGTTATTTTAACTGTCTTTATTTAAGTGTTGAAGAATAAAAGTAGAAATGGGGTCGAGTGGGGTCGGTATATGTGGCGCAGCTAGACACACATAGAATGAAATTTTACACATTGCTTATAGAATAAATATTATGAAAAACGGGCTATGAGTAATGATTGAGTGAGAAGAGGATAGTAAAAATATATGTGATAATGTGTAGAATTTTGATCGTATCAGAAATAAAGCCAAACAACATGAAAGACCTGATCAGGTAAACCAGATACTGGATTACTATCCTGTTAAAAGCCTCGACAGTCACCGACTATGTGAAGGTGTATGAATTTAGACGAGATATATATGGAAATGTCATAATGCTAAGTAAATTGATGTATAAATATTATAATACAAATTAAATGTATCAACCAGAAAGATATACATAATTCTTATCCGGGGAATTAGCGATTATATCTTTTTAGTATACAGTATTAGTTTTGTATTAATTTTTGCATATATTTCACCATTTTTATATGTAGATGCAATCATACGAATTGCTCTATGATGTACTTATTTTACAGCGTCGTAAACTAAGATCATGTCCAGTGCACGCCACTGCTATTTTATGATTCTTAATTAAATTTATTTGTTTGATACTACTAAGAAGTTAAATTAGTTCACTAACAAGGTCTAGGAATGGTATGCCTATGCCCGACTCAACTCAGGATTGTCCTAGTGAGTCTGGTTATGCTTAGATACACCAGCACCTGGAGTCGATAAACCGTGGCTCGCGGGCTTCGTTAGACCCTTTTTAGCCATTCAAAATGTCTTATTTATTTGCAATTAAATTTCACGTTCAACACGGTATGCAATCATATACTAAAATGCGACAACCATTTACGGATCAGTCTTACATATAGATGCGACTGTTATAAAGCCCAATTTACTGGGCTTGTTCTATTGTACCTGCTATTAACCATATATAAATGGCCTCCATAATTAACATTGATTCTCAACTTTATCATTACAAGTTGATAATATTCATCATTAGCAGACTCGTGTAGGACTAAACCTTATTCTACAGTTCACCACAATGTGGCAAGTACCTGACAGCGAGCGGTACAAGGGTAGGAAACAAAGCCAATGTTAGATTACTTCCGTGACGCATTTTCGTCTCCATTAACTAATTTGCGAGGTTTAATCGTGTGATAAGTTTATTAAGATTCCTTTCAAAAAGTTTGCCGGCACCAACTTTCTGTTTAATATATTAAAATGTTAATAAGACTATAATTTTCGTAAATGCTCATATATGTTTTCGTCCAGTTTGTGTTAAGTAATAATTTTCATATAAGTAATTAAAATGTTCGTTTGTATGTCTGTAAGAGAGATGTCACCCTCAATCCCGGGTAGTGAAAAAATACTAAATATGAATTAAATATATTAATTATAAAGATATACATATAAAATCAATTTTATCGAAAAATATTGTTGTTGCGCCACCGGGATTCGAACCTGGATCTCTTCCCTAACCGGGGGAGGTGCTTTATCCAACTAAGCTACAGCGACACTATTTTTAGCGACAATTTTTCGACCTTATATGTTATCTTTTTGATATCAATACATTTAATCGTTCCATCATTTGACAGAGCCATCTACCTTATTTTTACATTTTTATTAATTTTGGACACAAATGTGTCCAAAATTTAATAAAAATGAATTAATAATTCTAGCGTCTACTATCAGATTCACTCAAAGGTATTTGAGATTCTGTAAAAATAAGGTAAAAAAAAAAATACTAAGTACCCATAACATCCCTGTCCGCGTACCTCCTGTAAAATGTTACACATATTTTATATCTAACGTTATTTTGTAATGCAGTTTCCTGCCACATTTTACCCGCTGTGCTATTCAATGCTCAAAATTACTTTGGAAAAAATTCATTCATTTTTTATTGGATAAAGTATTAATGAAACTTGTTTTATATTATGCGCATTAAAATACGTACTTTTTTAAAAAAAATTACGTATTTGTAATTTAATATACATAATCGTATCGCAATATTTTTTTGGTAATTTTATAAAATTTATTTAATATTTTTCACAGAACGGCGCACAGGTTACAATTCCAATAGCGTTACAGCTGTCAGCGCATGGTGATAATAATAGAAACAGTAAAAGGCTGATACATTGTTAGTTAAAAATATTGTTATAAAATAATTCAACCATCTTATTTGTAAAAATAGTATTTCATAAATGAAAGACCGCTTTTAATCCAGGATGTATTTTTTCCATTTTTCCCTCAACAGCGCTAAAGGTGTTATCGCCTCTCGCAAGAATCTGGCGCGCGGCGCGATGGCCCGGAAAAGAAAGCGGGCGAGCGAACGAGGAAGGCGGACAATATGGCGGAAGCGGCCGAACAATGCCCCGAGGGAGATAATTGCCCGAGTCATTTGTTCCGACGGAAGAGGAAACGTCCGGGAATAGAAACCAAAATCTCGCCTAGGGTGCGACGGGATTATTTTTGATACTTCGATACTTGCACGTATCGCGGCTGCGCTCGTTTCGTTTCTCTCCTCTAATAAATATGTCTCGAACGCCCTATCTCGCGTTCACCGATCCGCTGTCCCGCGTGAGGGATACTCGAGTATCGCGCTGGTACAAGACCACCGCGGTCGCCATCCGCATCCGTCTTATAGTGCGTATGATTTTACTCACACTATGCATTGTAAAAAATCATTCAGTTCCGAAGCGTATTTCTTACGTCTGTCTGTCCACAAATGTGACTCAAATCCCTCTTCAACACATTGTAATTTATATTTGAGTCGAGTTACAAAATGCTATTCACAATACTCGTAACTTTTAGCAGCAAATCAAAATATGCCCGAGTATATTCTTTCTTTAATCTGTTTCTTTGCATTTCATATCCAACATTACTTTATTTTATAATGTATTAATATATTTATATAAGCAGATGGAATATAAGCGCTGCGTGAGATAATACTGTATGTAAATAATAAACTTTTAGACTGTTTGTCAGTCGGTACAAAATTATTGAATGATACTTAGTTTCATACAAACGACAAAAATTGGTGTTGTGGTTGTTTTGTAGTCCAAATTCAATTAACATCTGACGAAACTACAAAGATACCGAGAGATTATCCTTATAACAATCCCTAGGAGAGACATGAGATGATGTATAATAATAATAGTATTGAGACAACTCAGTACCTTACCTTATATTCTTTACCACAAAGATGCTTTGTGAATACGAGCTCTTTAAGGTGTGTACTCGTATTGTAAATATTATATTATAATAACGTTTTTAGGAGTCGCTTGAAGTCGTGTGCTCTGACAACAGGGGGCCGTGTCATCAGACCTGCGACACAAAATGCCCTATCGCAGTATCCTGCCGCATCCAAAATCGACCTTAAGAGACAAAAGTAAAGGTTCATCTATATATAGAGACGTGCCCCACGTGTTGCTAGCGTGGGGATTTACCAAATGAATTAATTCTCCGACACGTGTGTTTTATTGTGTACTTGGTATTTTTCAACAATAAATCAACTAATTCTGCATTTATGGTATTATTACTGGTTGATCCACCCGTCACCAAACATTTGTATTAGTGATTCATTACCATTCAAGACACTAATTTATATTTACTTAACATCTCATCGTTTTCATCCCTTATTACATCTTTCCCGTGTTGCTCTGTTTCGGTATTTGATGTCCCATCAAACCTCAATGTGTATTCATAAAATTTTCCACTGTCCTTCGGATGCATCAGTTGGATAATGACTTTACCTTCAAAATAGACGTATTCATCATAAACATGCTAATTTTCAAGAGAAGAGACTCCTGGGTGAACTTCTTTCACTACCAAGTCAGTTTTACAATGATAATAACTCTGAAAAAATAATTCGTATACAATTTATGTTCATGATTGTACTTATTTTTCTTTATTATTAATGGTACCGTATATAAACAAACAAATATCACACACAAATAAACGTCGACTGTTCTTTTGAATCTCTCTGTAATAATTTGATGTCCTAATCTGAAAACCGTCGAATCTTCCATTACAGTCAGAGTTGTTCAAGGCGATGTACCAGGTTCCGTATTTTAAAAATTATTTATATCAATAAAGTAATCTGGCGGTGAAAAAAATAAAAATAACAAAGTGTTTGTTGGTATTTATCCTAACTTACTCTGGGGCGACACGCCGACCGCATTCGTTCCGAAGTTAGCTAGAAAGTACTTCTTGGTAATCGTTTCTCTTGACGAGACTCTTGACTACTCCAAACCACCTCAATGGAGATCTATCTGTAGATATAGAAGTAGGGGCTTCATGCCGAGGGTTACCCTTATCGCGGTCTCGCTTATCGATCCTGACTATTAAACAAAATTAAACGATCAAGTTATCACGGTTCTAGACAACAACTGAACTAAACGCAGCAACTACCTTTCTTGAAATGACGTCATAATATATCATCAACTATGCTGTCACTGTAAATATTTAAAAGTCTCTCGTGATCATTTCGAATACGCACCAATATGATAATTTTGCATTAGTCATTTGTAAATTTATTAACAAAGCTATTGTTATTGAATATTAGACTATTCTTTCTAGATGTAGATAGATTAATATCTCTATTTAACCACGGTATATTTTAATATCTGACAGTGTTAACAAAGAATCCCTATTATCATAAAAAACATAACTATACTAATATTTAAGCATAGTCATGTTTTTGAAGTGGAGATCCACCCTCTGCTCTCTTTCAATTACTAAATTCCTAGTTGGAACATGAATTATACAACATAATATTTTTATTGTATATTTTAATCGAAATGTTTATTTTAAGCTCAAAGAAGGGAATCGATGATCTGTGTCATGAAATATATGGGCCGATTCGAAGAAAAGAATTCATTCGTATATTTTATATCCGGACTTTTGCCAATTGGTAGGATATAGACTTACGGGATAACTTTAGATTTAGTAATGACAATAGTTGAAAGCTCTCGACGGCAGAACTCAGATAATACAAATCCGAAAGTTAACAACTTTTATGGACAAAGAACATTCAAAGTCCGTACCGAGTGTTTTTAACTGTCCCCTTTTGGCAATAAAAAACTGGACCAGAAATTTGTGCAAATTCTAGATCAAAACAGAATCAAATTCTACTCAGCCGGAATCAATTTATTTATTGTGTGTTGAGTCCACCTTGTAAAATTTTCATTTTATAGGTTTTGAATAAATCTTATAAATAGGAAAACTGTAAATGTAAGTATTTGATACTACCGGAATCAAACCATACAAAATATATTTGATAACAATTTTTTTATTGAACTCACAAATAATGATATTTATTTATTCTTAATCTAGTACATACATAAATATTTACATATACTTTAATATAATCATATCAATATTTACCATTTTAAAAACTAACTTATCTCGCACATGTTTACTATGTTTAATTTTTCCTTCTTTCTAATGTCATCTGGCATTTCATTGAAAATCTTCATCGCACTGTGCATCATTGATTAATGAGATTTATCCATTTTCCTGTCTCATTCTGTCTTCTTCTCTTCCTCTTGTCTTGTAAGATGCTCGCGCTCATGCAGATTGATACATTCACAATTCGGTCCACTTGATCTTGATAGGACATTGATGAGACGCAAACTCTGCTAGAGCAGCCTTACAACTTTACAGCCCCGAAAAAACATATTACATTGACTAGACAACGGACATTTTAAACGTTTTTGTTTTTTAATTTCTAATTATGCTTTTCCCATCGATGGTTGAATGCTAATATTCGCGTTTTATTTAAGGATTCGTAATATAATAATTAAGAGAGCGTCGTTCAAGTCAATTTTCTCCGACCAAAATATTTTCTGTGGTTAAGGAATAAGTAGACAACTTTTCGGACTACCCTCCTAATATTACTTGTATAATACTTGTATTTACTCTTTCGTATGCCCGAACTGTCTATTAAAATCTTGAATCTTTGCGTATTGCTTTATCTCTCCATTTCTAACTCGACCACACATTTTTTAAATCGATTTTACAACAGTTTCCATAGTTGTTATGGAAAAGGGGGTTCATAATTATTATGGATCAAAAGTGGTGCTCGTCAGGAGGCTCGTAGCTCACCGGACGTGCGAACAACGTTGTTATCGATCTGAGCATGAAATATCGTATGGCGCCACGAGCGAAAAAGTTTCATTTCCGATTTCCACTGAGCCGCCGAGATTTTCGATCATTCTAAATGACGTATGGCTAATGAACATATGTATATATAATACGTCAGGGCTTCACTGCACAAATATCGTATGTCTTTTTACATTTGTAATTTTTTAATTCTATATCTCAGGACTCGGTAGACTGTATACTGAATATTTTTCTGTGATTTACATTGCCGTCCAATTTCTACCCAACTAATTACACAATCATTTTTTCTCAATAGAAAACTAAAATTCCTCAACTTATTCCAGCGGCTTCATGTAGTTCAATTTTCGCAGCAAATTTTAAATATTTTTTGAATGGTTAATAAATTAAAACGAACTCCACAAGTATGAGTGATTACAGAATAAACTTTTAATACTTTGATTAATATATTAAAATATCTTAAAATTCTCCATTTTTCCTCTATTCTAAATTTCAATTATTTTTTTAGTTTTTCAACTTCTTTTTTAATAAGGCAGTACTACTTATGATCATTTAAAACGTATCGATTCTAAATTGTGCTGATTTACGATATCGTATTAAAAATACGTTTTCATATCATTTACATAAATAATGTATATCAAAATTGAAAAAATAAAATTGATTTATCAATTTGTACGTTAAAATTATATTAAAACTCGAGAAACTAAAAACTATTTAAAAAATACCTCGCTCTACTGATCGGACATAGTTTTTAAAAGTAACTGCAGCGTTCTTTATATGTGGTACTTTATTATCTGGAACATTTCTATTTTCCAAAAAAAATTGAATATCAACTAAATTTTTATTTTAAAATGGATTCAATAGGACTCGGGTTGTTGCAAATGAGGTAACATTTCACACTCCAAGTAATATCAGGTGTTGATCCAATTTTGTGACATACGCTGCAAATTAGAGATATCAAAGGTTTATTTGATCGTAACAATTTCGTTATTGAGTTTCCCATATCAACTGTATTAACGAGATTTTTTGTTAAAAATAAATATTTCATTTAAATCTTCGCTTTATTGAATTTAATTACAGAGTAGAACAAACCGAGTTCACAATACTTTAGGAGCTGATTCCTTTTCAAAATTTGGGTCAAAAATATTCAAAATACGTGAAAAATCTCAACAGTTTCAACGTAAACGCTCAAAAAAGGACGTAATAGGTAAAAAGAATTTTGTGTAAGGAAAATACACGAGAATATTTGTAAGCGTTTTCAAGTGAAGATGCCTTATTTCGCTGGAGACTTTTTCTGAACATCCTCGGCATAGACGAGGCGCTCCAGCACCCCTGCTTACCCCCGCTGCCGGCGCGAGAGCTCGTGTTCCTAGGGGGGTCTTGACTCACGTGCGCGCTTGTGTTGGTGGATACTTAAATAAACACACTTTTGTACATTCCCTCAGGGGCGGATAAGCGTATTATAGGTTTATCGTATTTCCCGGGCGATTTCCTATCAAATAAATTCAAATCTATTTAGTACGTACTTTCCATCAACAATTTACTATCCACAAGAGAAGGCAAATCGTGCAAATGAGAAGAAAAAGAAAACAAAAAATTTCCCGAATGATAATTCGATTGGGTATATTATTTATTTACACGGGACATTTACATTACGTATGTCTGCGTGCGCAGCTTGTATACAAAAATACATTATTAATACCCAGACTTGAAGCATTTGTGATATGGATCTACAGAAGAGTGCTTAAAATAAGCTGGATGGACAGAGTTACGATGGCTCGGATGAATAAAGATAAATAAGTAATTAAAACAATAAAAATGTAATGAGACATCCGGAGAAGTATGAACAAAACTTAAAATAAAATGTATTTTTTATGTATTTAATAATTATTAAGAAATGATTACATTAACGTAATGTGTAAATGTGATAAAAATAATACAAATGTAATATTTCGTAATTTGACAAACCCACCACTCATCCAGGGGATACAAATTGCGCTGGCATTAAGTAGCGATGAACTAAACCGTTATCGTCGCTGTGATTGTGTGATTGATATTAGATTACAAGGATGACTGGTAATTGAAATGTACTTGTTGGAGGTTTAGTGTCTGTGCACCAGTAATTGCTCGCTGAATTACGAATAACCATTTACCACTCCTCGTTACAATCGAACACAAATCTCGCAATAGCAGTTTAAATAATACTTTAGCACTAATATTAAGTGAGTACCTAATTAAGAAAACAAAATTGCGCTAAAGATCTAAATATTTATAAAAAATATGAATGGCAGATAAAATTTGGAGACATATTTTGCACCGAAAAGTTTATTTATACAAGTTACAACTTCAATTGAACAGCTTCAAAGCCGCTGTATTCATCAATTTTACAGACACACCCGTATCATAATGAAATCAGTACTATCAGCACATACTGCAATGATTCATTAACTACTCTGGAAAGGTTAATGCCTGATTCGAAGATGCCTTTCAGTGCAAATCTAAGATCAAGGGGAACTCCTAGGAAGGAACACTAACTAGGTTAGACCCAAGTTGTGTTGCTTCAGTGGACCGAGGTGATCGGAGATTAACACTGATCCTGTATTCGCGGCTTCGGAAATGGTACCTATAACTAGAATTAATAGAAACTTTGACGGAAATATCTTCAGTTTGATCATAATACGATCATAATACGATCATTTGATTAAGCCAATGCTTCTAGATATGAATATAACTCTATAATAACAAAGGGTGTTGACGCCATCGACTTGCAATATTATCATTATTGACGTTACTGTTGCACACAATAAACTATCAGTGACTCAAACAGATCATCGTCTGAAATTAGTTTAGTCGTATTTTTATTAAAGATAATGAAATTCATGATGCACTCGGCGAAAATTGGAATCGTTGATCTACAATCAAGTAACATTTTGCCAAAGTACTTAATAAGATTTTGGTGAAATTTTTTCCAGGGATTTTAGAATTTTAGAGTCACCGATCCGCCCCCGGCCAGACACACAAGTGTAAATATATCTCTCGCACATTCTAAAGTGTAAACGTCTCTGTTCTATTCTGGTCCACCGGTTCTCCACCTATCTGTCTACAGAATCCGACCAGCGCACTCCCAGTCTCCACATCGCTTCCAGCGGCGAGGCCGCGCCCAGAACTCCTCCGGTAGTCCGAGTAGTCTGCAAACCTCGCGTAAACGGCACCTCGGTTCTGCTCAACAGCCAGCTTTGATAACCGCAAACACTAGCACGTTCAACTTACACCGATAACCGAACCATTTGTGTTTTTAAAAACATCTTTACATAAATATGCTATTGGACATTGCACGTGTTTTGTATATGTCTTCTAAAACTGATTCTAAAACGTAACAAACATTAATTTAGCAGTGCACTCATCATTTTAGAGTTCAGTTGTTTTAGCTGTGTATTTTTAAGCATTACTTTGCAAAAATCGTGTTCTTGTTATTTTCATTTGTGATCATTTTCGTCAATGCTAAACACCGTATTATGAAAAATGTAAGTGTTTATTTGTTTGTTATGATTTTTATTTATTTTTGATATTGATGTGAAGACCATCTTTCAGACGCTTATTTATGTTTCATGTGAAAGTCCTCGTCTGTAGAGTGTACAAGAAAATGCTACCAACTTAACAATCACCCAAGTAATGCTTATTTTAAACTGTTAACGTGACAGTTCGAACTTGTTTAATAACAAAAAATGTTTTAAATGTAATATAAATGTGCAGAAATAGTATGTGAGAGTAGTATATTTTAAATATCTAAATTGACTTTTTGACATTTCGTTTTTTTTAATTATTATTTAACTATTGCAGATAAAAGATCATTTCTCTGTGTGGATTTTTAAAATTAAACACACGCGATCATCGCATGACGGTCAAGGTATTATTAACATTAAAATTGAATATATTTTGATAAAAGTTATAATTTAGTGAAATCTGTTAGGACAACAAAAAGTTTTATAATTGAATTAAAATTAGTTAAGTCCATGTCGGAATGTAATTAATTATTTCAAAATAATGTTGGAATTGTGTTGACGCGGGGTAATGGGGAAGTTTAGGAGTCAGGCTAATTTATGTACGGGGCTGTTTCAGAAATTGGACGAAGTGGCACGAATTATAACGAAAACCGAGAGTACGGTTTAGAAACAACTCATCTCGTATGATGTTGCAATATTCTTAAATACGAACAAGCATTTATTAAATAAACACAGAAAATATTAAATACTCCCCGATTGTCGATCAACTGGTTGGCTACTCGAGGAAGCTCATTGTTCAACTCGTGTTCATTGTAGTTTGTAAAAATGTTCGTTTTCTCAGTTTGCTTCTTGAAAAGTGGTGTACTAATGAAATAGCCTAGGCGAGAATTAAAAGAGATTGAACTAGACAGGCTCTCGGTTAAGCTATACATTACCAAACCTACAATACCAGACTAATACTAAATCTAAAACTACTTTAACCTAGTACAAACTTACACAGCATCATAACGATAATAAATTGTAAATTGTGATGTTGTCCTGTTCTGTCCATACCCGGCGTGGCCCGGGGAATCGGGGAGGGTAGTTAGGGAGTGGGAAAGGGGGCCCTTGTTTTGCGAAGGCCTTAGCGCATGTATGCAAAATTTGCAGAATGAAATATCTAGGTGGGAGTTTTGGGTGAATATATTTCCAAAAGAGTAACTATGCAACATTTATTTAGATCGGTTATAGATTAGAGGTTTGAATGTGTAGAGAATTCAATTTCACATATATAATACATTCAATGTCATATATATAATGCATTCAATTTCACATAGTTTGAGGTTTACATAAAGTATCGTTTAATGATTTCAAGTAAATATGCCATTAAAATAATTATATCTTTTTTTAAATTGAACTGATATTTAATCATTCATTTTAATGCTTTAATAAAGGCTATCACATTTAACATATTATCAAAATATCATAAAGTTATAATGCCTTTATTCGGGAACTACTCTTTAACACTGATACCAGTGGAAACACTGCTGTGTTAACGTAAAACTTAAAAAAATATAATATATGAATTTAAAATATATTACTCACGTCTACATTTATTACTATCACGTATTTTCTTCGCAAGTTAGGCTCACTTAATAAACTCCCCATTCATTACTCAACTTCTCACGCGCACTCGACAATTTCTTATTCGTTCATTTTCCAAAACATACTTTTTCTCTTAGTACATTTGTACCTAACCATTCGTCCGTCTCGTCTCTCATTCTCCAATGTGACATCATCATATTCCTAATTGTTGTATTTCCGGTTATATCACAGAATGTAAATATAAGTGCGTAATATAAAGATTTAAAAAAATATATATAAATCTATGACTATATGATAACCACAGGTTTCTTAAGCCAATGTATAAAAATATAAAGAATGTTAACGAAATACAAGCAAACACATTTTATTTCTATCAGACTGTAGAAGTAAATAGTTAGAAAAATTTATAAAATTAAAATTTCTAGTTATTTTTATTAACGTCTTGTCTCCTTACTTTGAAACGCCGTAACACTTTTTTACATTTTCTATTTAAAGGGTTTTCTGAACTTACCCTAACTGCTAACGTAATTAATAATATAATATTAAGGGTGAGTGTGCATGATGTGTAATGATAGTACAGAATGACACTTGAATATAGTGCTAATTTATTCGTTGTCTGTTGTATTTTGCCTGTGCTTGTTGCCTGGAGAACAGGCTTACCAATTGATGCTTACTAACTTTTACCATCTAGTCTCCTAGACGAGAGCAAGAGTTTATTCGTACACACATACCTTAATAACTTTACCATAATTCTATCCCTTTTTTCTATGTCCCAATCTTCTCCGGTTTATCTGATGTCGTCTTATAATTCTGCTCCACTTTGTTCTATCCTTGGCCACGTTCAAATTTTGAAGATCGCGGCTGACTGAAGCTCAAGCTGAAACGTTGCTCGTGCTCTTGCTCTTGCTCTTGCCGGTCTTCTATCGGTCTCCGTACTCGCGGTATTATAAACCGAGAGATCTAATCCCTTCCCGTCACATGTCTACACCGTGTGAGTCGGCGTTCATTATTATATATTAATGAATATGGGCTACCATAAAAGAATCAAGATGATTATAAACCAATCTTCATATACGTTTTTATTATATAATAAGCATTCATATTTTATATATAAAATTATCTCTTTAAATCTTTAACTGAAAATAAAACATAACCTCAACACACTGTTCGCTGTTTAGTCAATTCACCCCCTCAAAAAAATTACTTAAGAAAATGATTTCTTCTGGTTTCATTTCTCGGATGCATTGCATGAAAGAATCCCCCTGAAGGATTCATCTTAATTGGCTCGCAAGATTCACCAATCTGAATGCTTTTTATAGACGCAGAATGTACCGCGGATTACGCACCGGGTGCGCGCGCATCCTGTCGACCGGATCTCATTCAGGAAAAATGGCACAGCGGAAACGGGGGCTCCATCACGACTGCTTACTCATCCGCCGCGCCACGTTTCAGGAATCGAGCCGAGCGTTGCGGACGGTATTGTGACGGTTACTACTCGCGGGTAGTCTTTATTGCCTATGAAGACATCATTTTATTTAAGCTTTGTTAAACTCCGCTAATTGAAAATATCTCTTGTGACAAGTCCCGAAAACTATTTACTGTTGTCATTTTGGACCGAAAACCTTTGAATTAGAGGGCTCGTTGGTTTCCTTTGCCAGGGAACATTAAATGTGAGGAATTGTCGTAGGAATGTCGTCGGGGCCCAACTGCTAGGCTCGTGGTACAGGAGGCGTTCATTAAAATTCCGTCGATATAAACTACCGAATTTGAAGACATAATGTCTGATTTTTTATTTAACCGCAAGATTTATGATTTATACGTAAAATTTATGTTATTTAATGTCATTATAAATTAAGCTCCGATAAAATTATATTTACACATATTTAATACACAGATATTACAATACATATATTTCGACAGTTTTTAACACAAGAGTCACATCCGGCAGCCCGGACGACAATACTTACTTACCATAACGCCGTTTCCGTGGAGATAGATAATGAGGATAGAGCACCGCACTCTTTTTATTTTATTATTTAATAATAACTGACAATAGCATAATATATAAAAATAACACCAGTAAAGTTTCTTCAGAATTAAATAACTAGTACATAAGAAACTAAAAAATAATATACTCAAACAAATTGATAAACTAAAAGACTTTTATATTACAATAAACCTACACATAATAAACTTAAAAATAGTACATCTTTAAAAAAAATAACTGAAAAAAGAAACAAAAGATTGTTTTTAAACTAAACATACAAAGTGGAAAGAGTAAGGAGTGGAGGGAAATGGGATGCAATATATACAATTTATGTTAATAGTTATTGAAATGTTGGCGTAGTTTAATTTTAAAGGGAAGCAATTGATCGTTGAAAATGAAGTTATTAGAAGAATTTACGGCATTATATTTTGACGTAGAGCGGATCACAAAACAATTTTATATGTAATTAGTTCTGCCAAAATTTGGGTAAAAAAGATTATTTGATCGTGTTGAGTGTGTGGGACAGTTTAAAGTTATCTGTTCTAATAAATAGGGCGAGTCAACTAAGTTATTTAAAATTGTATAGAGGTAGGATAAATCTTGTGTGTTTCTCATATTTAAAAGGGAGGGGATTTTATGGATACACTCACTTTCTGAATGAGATTTAATGTCTAAGCGGGCACGTAAATTTAATATATTAAAAAATATTACATTTAATTTAATACATTTTCAAATCGGTCGTTGTAGATGGCGTAATGTGTGTTCCAAACTACCGATCCGAATTCATGTTAACTGCGTACAAATTAGAAATATAGAATAATAAGAGTAAAAGGTGATTGGAATGGGTTAGACGTTCTAGCAATGAATCCAAGGAGTCTGTAGGTCTTAGCAATTACCGACTATGCGGAATAAAAGTTAATTTAGAATCTAAGATTACACCAAGATCTTTCACTTGAGTGCAGACGTTGAGTTTGTTACTATTAAGATGATAATTATACAACAAATTAGATTTTTTCTTTGAAAATGAGATGATGTGACATTTAGAAAAAGTTGATTATTTTGGCAGTAGATTGAGAGTCTATTAATGTCATTCTGTAACTCTTCTGTCCTAAAATTCAATTTTCGCCTAATCCACATTCATACATCTTCCGGTCATATGCTCGTCGACTGTTGAGGCCTAAAAAGACCATGTCATAATAAGGACATCCATTATTTCTAGTGCAATATACGTATGAAATAATTGCATTGTATATAGAAAAGTCAGTATCGCAGTTTCAAATGAATAACGAAATATGATTAAATAATCGCAAATCCAAATGGTACGCGCGTAGATCTGCCGGTGAGCCCTTGACCACTGCGCCGCGGAGTTTCCGGGCCGGCGCGCGCACTGTCTCAAGTCTGAGCATGTTTAGGAATACCTCGGTCGGCTCTGTGAGGAGCGGCTGCGGCTGCGGTTGCGGCGAGTCTAAAAATAAAACAAATACCGACCATATTTAGTGGGACGACTCCGGCGGTCACCCCGGGGTGTGACCCGGTACCCGGCCGGGTGCTCTGTCCGCAAATTTCATCAATTTAAGATCGACCTCCGCATTCATTTCAATCTGTCAAAAATTACTATTTTAACCCCACGAATTGACTGGCTGAACTTTCGTCTTCTATTCGGCACCACAGGTGTCTAGAGCATTTATGCTATTAAACCGGTGTTGTACCTGGAAAATTCGAGGCATTGGGATTTTTGAAACATTTTTCATTTAATGATAAAATTTTATGTAGGTAGACAAACAATAAAACGTTTGTGTGTTTCTCTATTGCTCCATCAATATACATCCTGAATGTCAACGTTTTCTAATCTAAATATATTATAAATATGTATTATATTCAGAAAATTCTCAAAGTTTTGGAAACATTATTAAATTATTTTCATTTCTATTATGATCTCATATATAAATATAAGTTTAATATTTGTAGTGTAAGTCAGAATGGGGAAAAACATATCCACTCAACGGTATTTGCACTAACTATAGTAGCCCTTGTCATTTTCGCTTCCTAGTTGGGTCCTCACAAAAGTCCTGCAATCACTGCTACCTGCCGCTAGCCGCTAGCTCTTCCGCTTCATGAGCCATGTCAGTCCCATGTCCCGTAATTCCACCGAGCTCGATTTCTACCGGTAGCCTTGCGGGGCAAGCTCGCCCACCTCTCCCCGATTACAACTTCTTGTACGCCGTGTATATTATAATATAATATAATCATGAGAACTTTAGCATAGCTGTCAGGTCACATTTGAACGTTACGATTATTAAAATAACTCGGTAAATGAATACTGAATTGTTCGAACCCGCTTCTGATGCAGCATACGATTGCAATACAAAAATTATAAGAGTTAGCCGACGAGCGGTTAGAAGATGGAAAACATTTCGCCTGTAAATGTGGCAGAAACTTCAATATTCTCTTTAGTACAAAATGTTCATATTTCAAAGCAATCCAGAGATCTTTTTACTATGCAAATATATATACAGTAAAACCGCGATATAACGAACCCCGATATAGCGAAAAATGACGTATATCGAAAAAAAAATCGAAATTTAGTCCCTAAAACCAATTTTTCATACAAAAATGCATTTATATAACGAAATCCCGTTAATATTTATAACAAAATCATTTTTGTCCCGTACGAAAAAATGCCAATATATTTACGTAAATTTATAACGAAATAAAAAAATGTTAAAAGATGAAAATATTATTTCGCACTTACAAAGCCGCGCCGCTGCATCTGCCGTATGCGAACGGAAACGCCGCGCACGGCCTTTTCGGCGGTGCGCGGCGGTCTGCCGACAAGGTAGTAAAACAATTCAAACTTCTTCATGGGTTCATAGTATCATATTTTGAAGTGGTTGCCGCCGTTACCGGTAAGTACCTTCGTAATTTATATACGACTCATTTTATAAAAATGCCGCGATTCAACTGTCAAATTTTTATTTTTGAATTATTCTTTATGTTTCATGCTCAAAACTATGTTTGAAGCGGCTCTACATTTAAACACAATTAAAATATTGTTTTGTGTTTGCAATATTCTGGAATTTACAAAAATATCTTCCAATTGGTGTTGAATAGGTTCTTTTCTTAATTTAATTTCTTTGATTATCTGTTATAATAACAAAACTACTAAAAATATGTAGGTATTCAGTTCCCTATGGCCTTCTTCCTCCTTTGTTTGCAGAATTTGCGATCTTTTTTGAAGCCGCGCAACATTTTTTTGCGACGGCGCGTAATATATAGTAGGATTTTTTAAATTTATTTCGTTATATGTGGGAATTCGTTATTACGAATTTTTATTTTTTGGGCCCTTGGATTTCGTTATATCGCGGTTTTACTGTATATATAATTTCCTGGGATTTGTTTAGTATTAATCTACATCTCTCTGCTTCCAGTTTAATTTTACTTCTATGGTGTATTTACTAGAATTCATTTCATTGATACAATTTTTAGATAGTGCTATGAATATAATTGTATATTTAGAATTCACTGGACCAATTAAGATATTCTGTTAATTCTTTGACATTTTGAGAGCCTGAATTTAACATAACACACATTTTACAGGTTGAATAAGTACTTCTATATTCGCCTTCTATACGAGGTGGATTAGTTGTCTTTAATTAATTTATGATCAAGTCCCAAATTAATTTAAGAATATATTTTTATTTGTATATTATGGTCATTAAGCCTATAAAAATACTCATCGCGTACGTTTACTATAATGTGACTAGTGACTGGTGACTACCCGCCGTAGCCTATAGATGTACATACCACGGTGGGTATGAATCGTGAAATGTATATCTGAACAAATTACAATGCAAAATACAACAATAATTATAAAGAAATATTAACATAGTTGCAAGATAATAAAACCAAATCTCTCCGTATCGGTAATATTGATTGTCAGCCAGATTCAATGACCGCAAGTGAAATTTTTCCCGGATAAATGATACAAATCTAGCGTTCGTTTCTGGTTCTTCGTATTTTCAATTTTAAATATGTTCAGTTGTTTTCGTTAAATGTATTGTTTCCCGCCGCCACTCGGAGAATCCGGAAGGTTCTGGAAGATGTTGTTGAACGATTTATACGGACGTGTAAACTGCTAGAAATGCTACGATCAATGCGTTTGGCAACTTTTGTTAAAACACGTCGGCGTCGTAGTTCGAGACCAAAAATTCGTATTTCGTCGACTGCAATATTGTTTTCAAACTCGCAGCATTTTATCTATCAAAAGAGACGTAATCATTTTGATATGATCAGTATTAAAACCATGATAACATCGTGTGATATTTGCTTTCAATTATCCATATTGAAGTAAAATCCTAAATGTCTTGAACAAATCACGTCATATATTTAGATTGTTTCTCACTCAACGGTTTGTGGCCGACGGCTACTTCGTTTCCCCCACGAATGGGACAATTAAACGAAATATCAAAAGAAAACTGTTATAACCCTTAAATAACACATCACTTTGAAAAGAATAGCTTTTTATTGGATGTAATTAGCAAGATTTATTTTGGTAATAATTGAATTGATATTTAAAATATCGACATTTATTTATGAATAATATTTCTTCTCGACTCTTTTGAGTTGAGCCGAAATATTTAACTTGACATGCTGAGCTGACATTGTGTGATATTTTTTTTACTCGATATAAACTTATTTGAAATATTTGCATGTAAAAAGGGCCTTGTGTCGAAATAAGAATATTTTTTACAGAAATTGTGATGTGAACATGAAAATATATTTAGGGTCGAAAATAGAGACCTTACCACTTAACACCGCAAGCTGCCGGCCCAAAACGTATTCAGTTACTGGGTGTCAACTATGTAAGGCGTGAGATAAACCGCCGGCCGGGCGCGCCGCCGCCGCCGCCGCCGCCGCCGCTCCGCGCGCCTCTTCACTTCCTTTTGTATTTTTACAGTTCCACTTTTAATTACGCGTTGTCTCGCAAAAGGGAATTCTGTCGCGCCGGTCCTCTTGTGCCCGTATCTTTTGTTTTTTCTCTTTCTTTTCCAAAACGACGCACAGACAGACGGACGGACAGACCGACGGAAATAGTCGCAGCAAGGCATGCATGAATTCCATAGGCGAATTTTGACCGATTCACTCGAAAGGGTGATACTCCATCTTAAACGCTGCCGCCTTCTGGTTTCGACTCAAATTCCTCGTGTGAAACTCTACACTCTCCAAATAAACTAATTAGACTCCGATCCAGCAAACCTCAGTTCAGCGGTACCCTTCCACGGTTCCCGGAACATTGTTTACAATTTTTCGACCACAATGTTCGCTCACAATTATTCGCGGCCACAAATATTTGCGACTACAGTTGTTATCGCACAATTCTTCGCCTGGAAAACTGTTCGCCGAAATATTGAAAAAAAATATTTTTGATAAATTTGACTTAGCATTTTTGCTTCTTTGGCTGTTTTAATTTAGAACTGATACATTTATCCAAAGCTGTTTCGTGCACATTTTTACTTTTTATTGTTATGTTTAGTTTAGATTAATTAATTTTAACTTTATTTTATTAATAATTATTTCACAAACCACGCTGTTGTGCTTTCCATTTTCCCGGCATTTTTTTTATAAATGCATTTATACATAGATAGGTATAGAAGTAAAATAAAAATCGATATATTATATATTGAAAATTTTGTTCGCCGTATACGCGAACAATTTTCCGAGCGGAGAATTGTGGGCTCACAATTATGAGCGAGCAATGTTCCCAGCCCGGGCCCGCCCTTCCTTACTGTCTACATATTCTTCATAAGTAATATAAAATATACCGCTTTTATGTCAACTTATATAAAGCGACGCCCTTCTTTATTGACCATATACTCTTCATAAATAATGTGGAGTATATGTAGATAGGATATAATTGAAAACTACTCAATACCCGGCCCAGCTAAATCAGATTTATCACACATGGAACATAATGAAGCTGCAATAGATGGAACGTCACATAACGCAACACCCTGTCATTAATTAACACGGTATTGCCATGAAACATATATACCTTGCTTGCGAGTGGAATTGTAAGCCAGTACTTGACACAACACTTACAATATCACGTTGCATCGATGGTGGACTCTACTCCAGTGTTACCTTGAGAAGAATGATGCACTTAATATAAGAGCGGATATATTGACAATCTAGAAATACGCCGCACACCACACAGCCCGCTAGATTCATTTGTCGATTCTCGAAGGTAATTAAACTTAAGTAGCGTCAATTTTCATCGTATAATTTGTACATTAAGGCGCGAAGATAACGTGGCAAGACTACTAGTGCGAAGTGCGAGGTGGTCTGGAAGGAATCCATATCTGATGGCTGAGCCGCACTGGACTGATCTGTGAAGGTTTCCACAAATAACACGTTCCAAGAATGTTCCAAATCTGAAATGTATGAAGTCAGATGGCATCAAATAATCTCGACAGATGCATACATTCCTCTCGCTTGCTGGGTGATTGATGACCGCGGCTGCTACATCCAGAGCAAAGGCATAATTTCTATGAGTATACAAGAAGTTACATACATGACAGAATAAATAAAATTTGATTCCTAAGCATGACCTAAAATCCGGGTTCCTCAAAAAATATAATAACCACATTTCACTTAACAACCTTTGGAAATAGAAGAGCGAAGCTTTTCTTCCCGCGTGTGCTTATACAAATGAATGACGTGCCTTCACTGAAAACGCACTGGTTACATATTGAACCCATATGAAACCAGGGAGGTGAAGACGAAACATTTATATTTCATTGAAAATCGACTCTCGGTCTGGGATATAATTTGTCTATGAGGGAAATTATATCCCAGATTATCTGTGTATTTTGTTATATATTACATATTATGTCTATTATGGCAAAAGCAATATTGATTACTTAAACTTTCATTTTCATAGTTTCGATGTATCTCTTAAACGAATCTATAGTTTAACCGCTGCATAGAATTTAATGTACCGCGTACACAATTTTTTTCCGACTTACTCAAAATATTGATTCGCCGCTCAGCCTCCTGTCGACGTCATAATACATAGCTGAAAGAATATATTATATTTTACAGAGAAATGTCCAAAACCGCATCAAAATCGGCTTAACCTTTCTCGTACTTTAAGACAACAGACAGACGTTACCATTAATTAAAATGACAGTTACTTCGTAGCGTAACATTATTATTTCAATTGTTTTGAATAAACTAAACTTTTCACTGCATGCATAATATTTTTTATTGAACTGTATTTTCGAAATGTGCAGTCCCTCATCATTAACACCTATCGATGATGATGATCTACGACTCTCGAAACTATATTCGAGATTACTTTTTATATTTGTAGAGATACATGAAGAACAGACAGAACATGAATCTTTTTTTATCTAATGTGTAATAAGCTATAGTCGACAAAGTCGTTGTGTATAGCTTATTAACCATTTCGTAGGATCGGTGTACTGTTCCTCGTTTTGGCAGCGTTTGATGGGACTCTAACTTAAAATCAGCCATCAGCCTATTAGGTTGTAACCAAAGTTACGACATGACTCGCCCTTTTAATTAATTCGCATCGGAAATCTCTCGATCCGATTGGCACAAGGTGGGCGCAAATGTCGCAGTTGTACGAACAAGTATTGGAAAACAAATCCTGTCGATGGGATCGGAAAATCTCGAGTGGCCGACACTCGACTTTGTACACGCACTCGGAATGGTTTGCTAATATAACCTACAGTCCGGTGCACACCAGACGTATATATTAGCGATGATAAAACTGTGATTGTGTTAATGATGTTTAATTACTGGAATTATTCGCAGTTTGGTAAACAATCACCGATAAATCACAGTTACCAATCATGAGTACAATCGAACACATATCAGAAGTATGTGTTGTACACCATTGTATTTTGTGTAAGCATACTTAGCTTGCAGCTTTGTATGCGAACATTATTTCGATGATATCTAATGGATATGAGAAACTATATTATATGCTATTATTATTTAAAGTAAATACTTTCTCCACTGCAAAAGATAGAGATTAGAAGGCAAAACTAAGTCTCCGTGCAGGTAGGTACATCTTTAGGAAGCTTTAGAAGTCGCTCCGTTCGCCGGGGATTAGGTCTGTCGGTGTTAGTTTTAATCCACCAGCACATCTGCCTCGGGGCTGGAGCCGTTATTTTACTATTATTTAAATGATTTTAAATTCATTTAAATGAGTAAAAAATCTAATATTTATTTTGGTCTTGACTAATTGAGAAAACCGTGTAGTTATTAAAGTAATGTGCATCAATAATCCATCACGCCTCTCTTTCACCTTAAGCTTTTTGGTTGGACTAAACAAAATAAAAAATAATTGCTGTACAATACTCAAGTAATATATTTTGTGGCACACTTTGACGACGTGCCAAAAAGTGAGGATCCCAGACCTACTACGGCCCACGTCATGACTACCGCTATATTGTTAATACCGACAACAGCCTGTTTCTACTTTACATCGAGGAGATGCGTGTTAGATTATTCCAGGAAAATACACATTGCTATAATACACGTATAATTATTGTATTAAGTATTAAAAACATGTTTTATTATTGACGTTATATGATCATCATTATATCATTTATTTTTTAATCTAAATATTATTTCCCATATTTTGTATTTTCGTTGATTTATTAAATAAGTCAAAGATACAAAAAAAATATTCTCGAATAATTTCCCGTCATTTTTGACGGATTATTCTAATTATATATTAAAAAGGGCTCTGAATTGTGGTTCCAATCGTTGGCTACGACAAAGACCAACCCACGGCATAATGACGCACAAAAAATTATATTACACAACTTGTAAAGGCCGTGAAAATCTTCGAGTATGCTATTTGTAGTTAGAAATGTTAACTTGCGCTAGTCTATTTTTTCCCTATGAAATGTATTATTTGCATTATTTCAAGGGGTGGAGCTGCTTTTGCACAATGATTTCAATCGATTTTCTTACAGAACATTTAATAATGCTTTGATGTACGAGTCGTGTGATGTTGAAATAAAATATTGTACGGTCGTTCGTTTCGATTAGTGAAGGGGGTGGGGGTGGGGGTGGGGTGGCGGTGGGAGGTGCGCCCCACTGTACGCGCGCCGCGGGCCTCTCCAATAAACACGTCGTCAAACGTCGACACGCAAAATGTAAACACAAGCTCGAAAGCTGGCCATCAAAGTTTTATGCAGTTCAAATTTCAAAGCGTCTATCTGTTTAAAATAAATGGCGAATATCCCTGCTCGAATATCATCAAGTTTAGCTACCCAACTTTAGCTGTGTATACCTTATACTGTCAATATTGTAATGGATTTCCCGTGACGTGCAGGTGCCAAGGTGCTTCCTTAATGGTTCAGGTCCTCACTGCGGTGCCATTCGAGTGCAAAAATGTCATGTTTACTTTTCTGGGAAGTTTTTTTAAAAAATATATGTTCGTTCCGAGGTTTCAATGGTCACAAAACTGCGTTAAAAAAGTGTGTAACATTTCGTAGAATGTTCGCGGGTTGTATGATATGCCTTCAACAATGTTGATACCTATTAAATAACGACAAAGAAATAATTCCACAATACTCGAGGACACTATCTTAACTTGGAATAAAATTCAGACAATATAAAATACGATGGTCTGTGTACGAGGTGTGGCGGGGTGAACCAGAAAATATATTGTGTGCAGGGGTGTTGCGATGCTTGTATTTAACGCGTGTAACGAATTCTCTAACAAATTCTTTCTCTTGTTTCAGATCATATCTACGGGACTGTGGCGACAACGAAACATTCGACAACATACATTTTGTTAATGAAAGACGAAAGATATTAAAAATTAAAAGCAACAAATAATCACAAGCAATCTACCATATTATCGTTCCTTATTCAATTCCAATTGTTTAATAATTGTGGTATTATTACAAAATTGAATCGGTAAAAAGGAGGCGTATAATACGCTTATCACCGCGATAACCACTGGCGAAACAAAATACGATCACAATTGAAACATTGGAAGTGTTCGTCAGAACAGTCATAAATTGCCGCCCGGAAAGCAGAGAAACAGAAAAACACACCGCAGAAGAACTTTACGGTACGGTCTGTGCACAATTGATCTTGGCTGGTGCGCGAAGTGTCGTTTGTAATGCGGTAAAATCGCGATCAAGTCTAACAGTTGATCCAAGATGGCGGAACGATGACGCGGCTCGAAATGGCGCCCGGAAACGACGGATGCGGTTGTCCCAGAGCACTAGACGTAATATCCGCAGCGATGACGCGATACTCTGTTCACGATTCGCAGCCGATGATGCGCAGACGAGGTCTGTCGCTGTTCCTGCTGCTGCGAATAGGGAAGATGTCGGCCGTTACCCTGGTAATGGCGGCGGCCATATTGTCGAGCGTCGGTCACGTGACGGCTCAAAACCAATATGGCGGCATGGTCGAGCAGAAATTTGCCATGGAACCGCAAGATCAGGTACTGTGAATATTCAATAAAAATTATATTATTTCCTGTTAAGTGACATTCGGGCAGTTCATTTTCCAAATGAATTATAGCGCATTAATTGTGCGAGTTACAAATTGCGGACGATGAATTTACCACAATCCAGAAAAATGTAATTTTTAATGTGCTCTTTGCCTTATTAAAAATGAGAACTAATTTTAAAGTGGATTAAAATAAATATACACAATAAATCAGAAGTGTCTGGGAAGGTTACGGGGCAGAGCTAACTAACCCACTATATTTAAAAAAATTATTTGGTCAACTCACTTAACCCTCCTAAACGGAAATGTTTGTGCTTTGCGCCACGCGTGATTAATTGCTACACATTACGTGTACAACAGTTTGTTAGAGAATAAAACTACAATTACATATAATATACCGTTTTCATTTTTTATTTAACCTACTGCTGGCCGAAAGCCCTCGGGACAACACAGCGGTATATTTACGTGAGATCTCCTGCTGTAGAGAAAATCTTCGTCCATTGTTGCGTACAAGTCTTTACACTATTTGTTATAATATGATATGTCTTGATTTTACATATTCTCGTTCTCAACACATTTTACGCGGCCCCGGCTCAATTTAAGCTGGTCGCCGATTCTTCGCGCGACTCGCCAATCATCGATAGACGTTTGAAAACTTACTGGTGACTTTTGTAGAACCTTCTAAGAATGTCAGGATCTTTATCTCATATTTACAGGACACCGTTGATGTATTTATATATAAATAGAGTTTAAAAAGTTAACTTTAATTGACAAACCCCTCAGATTGAATACGTCTACATATTTCGTAAGTCAGATCTAGCTTTAATAATATGAACAAACAAGCAATTAATTCATAATTTGTTTGTCCTCGTGTTTGTAACATTATGCCTACTTTAATACTGACTAGTGCTTTCAGACTCAATATAAATATATTGTGTTTAATTAATTCCATTGTAAGGATGTTTTTCGACATTGTGTTTTGAAGAGTTTATTTAATATACATTTGTTACTTATTTTATATTTAATACGCTACCGGTTTCGACACGTCCGTGTCATTTACAAGCGTTGTATAAACTAACTTAAAATATACAAGTATAGTAATTAGGTGTTATTAGATGAGGATAGTGGGGGGGGGGGAATAATAAATACACATTTTTATTGTGAAGTTATGTTAAGTTAACTACATAATAAGAATGTGTCTTCCTTAATAATATAAGTTGTATCAATGTGTCCAAAATTTAATAAAAATGAATTGATAATTCTGGCGACTGCAGTCGGCTTACTCAAAGCTATTTGAGATTCCGTAAAAACAATGTAGATGGCTTTCAAATAATGGAACGACAGATGTATTAATTTGAAAAAGTGTAACATATGGGTTCGAAAATTTGTCATGAAAAATACTGGCGCTGTAACACAATTGGTAGTGTAGCTTCCCCGGATTGGAAATAGAGATCCAGGTTCGAATCTCGGTAGCGCAAAAACAATATGTATATATTTATAATTAATACATTAAATTAGTATTTAATAAATAAACTCTTCAAAATAAAATGTCTAAAAATTGTTACATAGTTAATGTCCAAGAAACACAAAAAATGATGTTTTAATCATTCATTCCCAGCCAGCTGCCTCGACAAATTATTAATATGCTTGAATCGCTATCGGTCGGCAAAACTCAACACTCAGGATATTGAATCGATTTATTATATATATGTATATATATATGGTACAAGTGGAGTATTTTAGGGATTAATCTTGACATACTTAATACGTCAAGGGTTGGTGGGTTACCTCTGGCTCGTATTCCCTCGCCGCGGGTTGTATATTCAATTAAATATCATTGAACCGATCGGAATTACCCCGGCGAAACTGTATTGAACGGAGTATCGCGGGCCGAGTCTTAATGCAACTTTTCAGATGCTAGTGAGCGCACTGGTGAGCGCACTGGTGAGCCGCACGGCCGCACGGCAGCACGGCCGCACTGCTGCCTTTATTAGAATCGTATCTCGCACATTGTATTGTACACGGTATAGACTGTACTCCGCGATGGTGGCTGTATTACATTACAGCGTATTGGAATGGATTCATTTCAAGTGCTATGCACACTTCTGATATTACCTCTATTCAGAATGTATTATTTGTATCGTTCTAGGGGCAGACAACCCGGACATTTGTCCTGGGCGGCAAATCTAAAGGGCGCCATTCTGGCTGCGAATGTGGCTAAATATTGATACGTCAAATACCCAATTAATCGAAATTCACGTTCCGTGTAATAGCCACTCTATCAATCTAGTTGTTGTTAATGATATGGCAAAAGCATCCTTGGAAGCCGTTAATTTTTTAATATGGTCCAAAAAATATATTTATTTTCGGCTTCAACTTTTCAATGGACAATACTCTTAAAACATGTCACGGGGCGGCAATTTGCCTTATTGTCCGGAGCGACGTATAAGTATGTAAAAGCTAGAGCGAGCCCTGCTGAGCAGCATCTCTAGAAACCGCCTCCAATCTTAATTCGCATATCTAATATTAACTTCAACCTAGGTACAATTTTACTTTAATAAATGCATCTGTAAATATTTTCTATTCCACATTCATCCTCATATATTTTGAGACAAATATTTGGGAAAATGTCCAAAAGAACATGAAGGTACACATTCTCACACAATCATCCATCATTGATAACCATTTATAATCGGCCAACCCTCATACTATGATAGCGTAGGTTCCCTACTCCTGTCTACCTACCCGCCCACAAATACTTGCCAAATAAATAAATGAATAAAGTAGATTCCTGCGGATGGGTCGACAAGTCCGGTGATATAACTTAGGCTGTTCATTGGTAACGGGTTCATAAGAGAGACCGTGTTTTGTGCTTCCAGACGGCGATCGTGGGGTCGCGCGTGACGCTCCCCTGCCGCGTGGTGGGCAAGTTGGGCGTGCTGCAGTGGACCAAGGACGACTTCGGCCTGGGGGCGCACAGGAACCTCAGCGGCTACGAGAGGTACTCCATGATCGGAAGCGACGAAGAAGGTAAGCTGCCTTACAGTCATTACTTTGACGTATAACAATATATGCAACTCTCCTGCAACAACACCGTATATAGATTTTTACAACTGTTGATAGATAGACGGAGCATCTTGTATGATATATAGTGTTGTTGCAGGTAAGATCACTTAGAGATTGTGATAGTTTTTTTTATTTTGTTTATATAGTTGTTTAATATACCATTCGATGGCCTAGAAGATATATTCACATTCATAACTCAGATCTGCCCACAAGCTGGTATCATATGCAGAAACATCTGGTATCATACGCAGAAACATCTGATATCATACGCAGAAACATCTGGTATCATATGCAGAAACATCTGGTATCATACGCAGAAACATCTGATATCATACGCAGAAACATCTGGTATCATATTCAGAAACATCTGGTATCATACGCAGAAACATTTGGTATCATATGCAGAAACATCTGATATCATACGCAGAAACATCTGGTATCATATGCAGAAACATCTAGTATCATACGCAGAAACATCTGGTATCATATGCAGAAACATCTGGTATCATACGCAGAAACATATGATACATAAAATCATTTCCTAGATAGTTGGTTGTCATGACGTGTCAACGGATTTTATTTTTTTCTCAACTCTTCTGCATGTACAAACTGTATTCAGTGTTTTTCTTCCAACTGTTCCAGTTATTAATTGCAGCTGGAAGTTCCAGGTAAAAAAAACAACGTTTGCTTTTCCGATGTTTGGTTAATATACTTCTGTTCTGTTTATCTGACTTTCAGAATTAATAGTTGTAGGTACCTACGGTTCTGGGTGACATTTCTGCGAACGTGTCGAGTCTCCCAGTCAAATCAAATGTATAAACGTGTCGATCTTACCAATCTCAAGCTTAGTATCTGAGTTAACCTACATAGATACGAGCCATTATGTCACTAACCAACTAATTAACGTCTATATACATACGAGAGCTTTCTAGTCAACATAAAATATTACATTTTTCATTATTTGAAGTTTATTTTTGAATGATTACAATAGTTGTTTTATGTTTTGGAAATGTCGTACAAGAAACCCGCCTCGTCGTTAGGGCAGAAGACGTGTCAGCCGAGAGAAGTGCGCGGGAGGTCGGAACAGCTTCTGGAGCTTACGACGTCCGCCGTATTGATCTCCAAACACTTTCAGCAATTTTCACGCCGAATAAATCCTCCCCGACATCTCTGAAACGTCCCGGATCCGTCTAGACGTGTTGAGAACAGTCACAGCGTCGTGACAATATTCAACTATTCCCTTTTCAATAAAATATTTTTTATGTAAATCCCTAATCTCTCTTCTCTCTTGTTTCTTCTTTCTTCTTCCTATCCTATGTTCTTTCCATTTATGTTCCCGCACTCGAATGTTGTGTCGGTAGACACATTAATCTATTATAAGGACTTCGTAGTACCTACGGTTCCAACGAAAGCCTATTTTTTTATTATCTTGCTCTCAGTTAAAAACCGATCTAATGCCCCATGTCTACAATAAACTCTCAATAAGACTTTGATTTCCAACTAAAAATACGTATGTACTGATTGAAATAGTGATTTATGATTCTCACTTCATATGTTTTGCGCGCGAATTAGTGTTATGCATACACCAGGCCATCGTGGACAAGGGCCATAATCTACGGAACCGTGGGAGAAAGATTTGTGGAGGTGGGTGGTCAAATAAAACGAGGGGGAGGTACAAGCGGGTGTGTACAGAAGGTGGTGAATTCGCGGTAAATTCGGAGCGCGGCGGGACGAGCCCGGTTTTCGGGTTCAGATGTCTCCTGTATCGTCGATCAGCTGGTAGCGGCGATGATATGGTATCGATAACAATTGACATCAAATCGGTTCAATCAAGTTAACTTTATAAATATAAAAAACATTTTTTTTATAATTTTAATAGATAATATTATTTTTTACTTTGTTTATAATATCCACTTAATGGGTAATTTTTAAACACCAACCGGTTTCGTAAAATACCATTTCCTTCTTCAGGATGTCAAATTAACTGAATTAAATTAAATTGATTACATCCTGGAGAAGAAAATGATATTTTCCAAAACCGGTGGTGTTTTAAAATGACTCATTAAGTGGTTATTATAAACAAAGTTAAATAACCTATAAAACAATGAACATAATAAAGCGCAAAGTTCAATTTGCCAATATTAAAAATATTATAGTATTTGTTCGAAACCCAAAAGACAGATGTGAAACAAATGCAGCGCCATCGCAATACTTTGAGAAACAGCGAAACCTTTCCGTTTCCGCACATTCCAGCCAGCACAATCACACCTGATCTTTACCCGAGTCCCGGTAAATTTAGACCGGCGGTGCTCAATGTAACACGTCCTTCCCCCCGCATGACAAAACACCTGATTATTTTTCCGAGTTGCCGCCGCCGGATGAGCCCCCGAGCCCCCGAGCCCCCGAGCCCCGGGGGCGGGGGCGGTCTGGGGTGGCCACGTGATGCAGGAATAATTATTATCACCGAGTCCTCTGGCGCTAATTGCCGGGCTGAATTTTTAATTGAGATTAATGAAATGAGATTTGTTTTCATTAAGAAACAAGGAGTATAAAAGATTTATTTATTTTATTTTAATTGAGACAAACAAAAGCGAGACACGGCTTCTCACTTTTGTTTGCAATTGTATAATTTTTTTTTAATACCCCGGCTTTCGGATTAATTGCTGGCCGGTAGCGACACCGCATGTCTTTAAAACGGTGTAAATCTTTTTAAATGAGATTTCACTTGTTTGTCTAACATTTCATATTATTTAATTATACTGCGATGTGCAAACTTAATAACAGTCCTGTATGAACGTATTAGTATTAGCTTTATAGGATATTCCAATATTGTATTAAGTGGACCGATAAATAAACGAGAATTTTAATTCTTTGATTTACGACTCGAGACAATCTCCGATGCATGGAGACAACTCTCGGCTTTCGTAGTTCAAATCTGAGAGATTCGCCGTCTCGTGCTTGACTTCATGTTTGTTGTACGTCAATCGTCAAATGTTCGTCCATTCACCATTGATGTTCCGTTCGTCACTTCTCTAGCAGCAGTCAAAACGGAATAAATGTTTGTAACTGAATGCCTTGTGTTAGCATAATAAATAGTTGTAAATATCTTCAGTCATATGTATGTTTCATTGTCAAATAGAACGTCGTGTACATTTTGAGTTTTTGTCTCTTCCTATCAATCTCACGCTGATCTCTGAGTTTATCTGCGGATCGTAATCTCAGTTCGTATCATGGTACTGAGATTTATTTCAATCGTGTCTCATTCCGAGAACCCGGGCCATTGAAGTAAATATGATATATTATCTCTTTAAAATCAATATCCTGTCATCATCGATTATATCATCTTCACGTCCAATCCAGTTCTCCTACTGATCGTCGTTCCTCTGTATCCTCCGCTTTCAGCTCCTTCCTGCAATATTTATAAAACTGATGGTTCAATGAACTGGGAAACTAACCACACGTCAACTTTCCAATGTGCACCCCGTAATTGAAACGGAGTAAACTCGCAACATTTATATCACAAAATTCACCCCTTACAGTGTGATGGGGATGACCGATGAACGTCACTTCATTCTGTGATAACTCTACTTTGACTGAACGGTGTAGCAATTTGACAACATGTACTTATCATAAGATTTGCCCAAAAAATTTTTGAAATTCATTGACGAATGCATTAAATATATTCATATATATATTAGCACTAGCAGGTATACCATATACGAGCACGAGTACTGTTATATGGAACTGAAGTCTCTTCTCTATGTTAGAAACCTAGGCCGACGTTTCGGCGCAGTAACACGTGTCAGTTTCAAGGTGTTGCTTCAAAAAAATACGGTGCGACTGTACTATTTCGCAGAAAATATAAATCGAATTGAGATACGATATGGAACCATCGGTCAGCGTACCAGGTGTAGTGAAAAACAAATGATTATTTTACTAAACAAAACTAAACAATCTTGCGCCTTCCTGAATTTCTTTACTGTACTGTACCAACGCCACATTTTTACGAAGATACAGTAATTTATTATATTATATGTAATGTTGGAAAATTATTTGTAAAACCAATCCTTTTACATTAAACGCTTTGTATAATAGATCTACATGTACGGACAGAATCACAAATAATGGTGAACAAACATCATTTTGTTTGTACGGTATTTATTAAAAAACTGTTTACATTTAATTTAAAGAACAACATGTACAGTACATAATATAATCACGGTACAGCTGCGGCATCGCGCGCTTTCAACTTTTGTCGATAGATTTTCCTCGTCTTTCCGACAAATGTAATTTGTTAGTTCCCCTTTAAGCGCTCGCGACTTGCCTGAAATAATAAATAAGGTATTTTCAATGCTGGCAATTATTTTGTATCGATTTACGATAACAATGTAATTCAACATTATACATAAAATAAAAATAATTAAAATGTTAAATCTCGGCGAAGTGTACACTCGAAGAGATAAAGAAGATTGTCTGAAGGTCTGCCTTTTCTCTCCGGCGCGTGAATAGGGAGAAAATAAATAATTTAATATAAATTACTTTCTTCGCCAGGTTTTACTGATAGTTTAAAAAATAAATTAACGTACAGTAAAAAGAGCCGAGTTGCGTGTAAGTCGGTATCCGAGTAAATTTTTAAAATTAATTTCGACTTTACGCTGAAAGTTCGGGGTGGCCATCTTTGAGTAGACGCGTCTTCCCTCCGTGAGCATGTTCATGCTTCATAATTAATTCAGGACTTCCCGCCGCATCCCCCCGGACCGTCCCCCGGAGGCAGCCCCGGCGGTCTCGGCGGTCTCGGCGGTCTCGGCGCGCCGCGCATCGCCTGTTAGAGTAACCCCCGGCGAGTAGGATACGCACGCTTAGGAAACGTATCAAAGATATCTGAGACAGTGATTATGATATCGTGTGCGCAATTCTGAAAGCGCTCTAGTTACATTGAGAACTGCCTACCCTCGCTCTCGTGCAGTGCATCGTCTAAACTCGAAATTCCACTTGATATTTAATAAATGATCTGTTTCTAAGCAGAAAACTAAACTAATTCGTGTGATAAAATTATATTGAGAAATTTTAGTTTAGTTTTTAATCTAAAAAGGTGCGTCTGTATCACAAAAAGACTTGAAAGATCTTCTAATAACTAATAACAAAAGGTTTAGCACGTAATCACTTTCATTTCTTAAAAACTGTATAATTCAACATAACTTGGCAAATAAATTTGTCATTTTTGTATATCCTTCTTCGTATATTCAATTCGGACACAGAAGAAGATGTGGATCTACAGAAGAATGCTTCAAATACACTGGATGGACAGAGTTACGAATGAAGATGTTATGGTTCGGATGAATAAAGATAAATCAGTATTTAAAACAATAAAAATCCGAAAACTTCAATATCTCGGACACGTAAAGAGACATCCGGAGATGTACGAGATCTTGCACATCATAATGTAGGGAAAGTTTTCTAGAAGTCGGGGGCTCTGGAACAACATCACGGTAGAAGAACTTGAGGCAATGGTTTGGCCGATCTACTGTAGAACTTTTCCGAGCCGCAGTAAATAAAGTGATGATAGCCAACGTCCGTTGAAGGGATATGGCACAAGAAGAAGAAGAAGAAGAAGACATACGGAATAATTAGAGAATTAGTATAATATACCAGTATACATAATAATTTTGACATTCGCTAAAACTTATTTGCATTACTTCCTAGCTATAATGTACGCTATCTACCGATATATAAATCCATTTTATTATGACTAAAATATAGCTATTGATTCATTTCTTTTCATTTAAATAACTTGAAATAATGTCGACGCAATCAATAAATTATGTATCTGAACAAAGGTGGTTTTTGACTTATTTCAATGAACCCGCAAATAGAGGTTAGTTAATAATAATTGCCATTCGCCCAGCTTCTTCTGTATCACCACGAGGTGATAGAAGAAGTGACAGCTCGAAGTCTTCGTCAAATTATTTTAAGGTTAATAAATGTTTGCACAACCTCCCCATTCGACGATCCCGTGTTATTTCTGATTATAACGTACAATGGGCTGTTCTGTTCTAATGGTAACTCTGAGAATGCTGCGCACCTTTTTATGAACGTTTTCTAATTTTCGTATTTTTGAAGACAAAAGATTTCCGCGCCCCGTCCCTCCACAGCCTATTGTTATCACACCGATCTATTAACTAATAATCAATATTCTCTCTGCGGCAGATATTCTATTCTTCACTGGAATTAATATTTCCCAAATATCCACAAAATAGTAAGCTCATTTTATTATCGCGCTTCTTGTGAACACACAACACACAACACGCGTGTGAATGACGAAAATTGCAATGGTGCTTGACAAGGTTTAAACTATTTTCTAATACGGAGTCTGAAGAGCACACGAGATGCTTGGCGATATGAAAGGGCGCAGGAAAGAACTCAGCAGGGACGGGATAATATAGGAATATCGGGGAGTTTGGAGGGGGTGGATTTTCCATAGGAAAATTGATACAGATAATAATATTAAAATAAAAGTGCACAATATGTGATCATATTTACGTTTAATACTTCATTAAGTATCAAATGTTAGATTTATTTAGGTAAAAGTGGAAACTTTCAATATCGTTATCAAATTAATACTTAAAAATATTAGAGAAGTTATATTAACGCAAATTTAATTTAATTACTCGTTGAATATGTTGCACAGAACCCATCGTGTCCTCGACCGACCGTGGAAGAATGCTAAATCGGTTAATCCATATTTTATGAATTTTACACTAACACCTTATTTTATCTTCTCTCTTCTTTTTCGTGTAGTAATTCCGAGTGATATTAGCGCCATCTCTGATTAACGAATATTGCCTTTATTTCCACATTAATTTCACATGACATTAGCGCCATCTCTAAAAAGTGGCAGAACCTAAGGAAAAAAAGATTTTTGCGAAAATATTTACGAATATATTTTGTTATAATAAATTTTATTGGGAGGATGTAGCAGTAATGTGATGACGCCAGCATCGCGTATATTTCGACAACACAATGTATGGCAAAAGTAGTAAAAGTTTGTAAAGTTCGGTGTCTCTTTGTTTTAGGCGACTATTCCCTGGATATCTTCCCCGTGCAACTGGACGACGATGCCAAGTACCAGTGTCAAGTTAGTCCGGGACCTTTAGGTGAGTTCGGATGATAATCAATATTACTAAAACCTGTCTTCATAATGATTGCGTCGATTTTTACTTAAGAAATAAAATGTTTGGGCCAAAATAATTAATTAAAAACAATAAAAAAGTCACTAAAGCCATTTTTATTAAATTACATCATGGACGCCATCGAGTCTTCACTCTGCTTCGCGAGTTTTACCCTTTCATTGTAAAATACATTGTTGCTTAATATATAAACTTAATAATTGTATTAACAAGGTAACCCAACCTCGCTGGTGGTATCGATTGAATATAATATCTTGAACCTAATATATTGTTATGGTGCATTCATGTAACCTCTGACGATACAATATCGGCTATTATTTATGTTAGATACGTGTGCCTAGCCCACCATAACAGAAAATTGGATATAACATTTGTTTTTTGCATGAAGTCAAATTCAACAGATATTTTTCATACATATAATTGAAACATGTTAATTAAAAAAGATTAGGTTAGGTTGAATTGAGAGCGTAGAATTAGATACTGACTTACGATAATGCATAATTGTAGTAATTCCTAAAAAAATGAATAAGGTAAGTGTAAGTGCTAGTGTAAGGTTGGTTCGTTATAAGCAGAGAAATTGAAAAGTCAATGAAAACCTTATTTGCATGTTATGTGTCTGATAATAGATCTTCAACATTGTTAGTTGCGTGAATAGCCGCTTCGGCGAGCCGACCCAGGAAAGGCAACTCATTCAGCCACTGTACCGCTAAAATAAACATATTGCTTTGAACAAAGATTTATATCGTTTTAAAATTGGGACGAAGTTGCCACTTTTACAGAAAGTGGCCAATCATTTATGGAGATATTAATCTTGTTCATTCTTTGCGTATGCCGCGTAAGGTTTTAAATTATTCTAAGGGTGCGTGTACACGAAACTTTGCTCCAGAAACTCATTTCAAGGATGGTACAGAATTAGTGCGTACCTACTAGGCTATTCGTTGTCTATTGTATTTTATTCATAGAACAGAATGAGTGTTACGAAAATCTTATACTTACTAGATATTTTTGAATATATGTCGCATCGATAGTCTTATTATTTTCATGTGCACTGACTTGATGGTCTCCTGGAATGAGAGCTCGAATCCCCAACCGCTAAATCACTAAGCGGGTATCTTAACCAATAGACCAACAAGCTACTCATATATTATTTTTTTAAATTTCGATGTCATCGATTTATTGGTTGATTTTTTTTTAAATATTGCATTTCCATTCATTAGTTTATTTTGAAATGTTTGAAATTATTATTAAAAAATCGTTTATTTCGTCATTTAAAGTTAAATACATTCGTTTCAATTGATTGTGAATAAAAATTGAATTTAAAAAAATTAAACATATACATATACTACGTCATCCGAAACACATTTACAATATGGTACCGAACTAATGCGCGCCGAGCTGTTCATTCTCTATTGTATTTTGTTCGCAGAACAATATGACCGAACTAATGCGCGCCGAGCTGTTCATTCTCTATTGTATTTTGTTCGCAGAACAATATGACCGAACTAATGCGCGCCGAGCTGTTCATTCTCTATTGTATTTTGTTCGCAGAACAATATGACCGAACTAATGCGCGCCGAGCTGTTCATTCTCTATTGTATTTTGTTCGCAGAACAATATGACCGAACTAATGCGCGCCGAGCTGTTCATTCTCTATTGTATTTTGTTCGCAGAACAATATGACCGAACTAATGCGCGCCGAGCTGTTCATTCTCTATTGTATTTTGTTCGCAGAACAATGTGACCGAACTAATGCGCGCCGAGCTGTTCATTATCTATTGTATTTTGTTCGCAGAACAATATGACCATCTAATGCGTATCGATATTTTCTCGATGACAAAGATGTAAATGATAAATCAAATCATGTGATTACCGATTTTTTTCCATGTTTCTAATTATTTTTGAATACATATGTACCTAATATGTAGATATATGAATAATGAAGTTCTCAATTATAACTTCCAAGAATGAATAGACCTAGCTATGTGTACACAGAGGAACCAAAATAAACTAATTTAATTAAAACTTATCAAATTTGTAGAGTCGGTTTAGTAATAATCATAGTATATAGCATTTGTGTAAAGAGAAATTACAAAATATAATGTTATGTAATATTTTAATTAATTTTTAATCATGGATGTCTTTTTTATTTTATGTATAATTAAAATTAAGACATTTGTGTATTTATAATTAAATTGCTTTGCGATGATTGTAATTGGTCGTGACCCGACTAGCTAGGAACTTCCTATCGACTCGGCCACTCTTCTTCGTGGCGCCTTTCCAATGCGCTACAAATGTTTGTCGATAAGATACCGAATGAATAAACGAAAATAAAGGTAAATAAATATTGAGAGATGAGAAATATTTTACTATAATTCTTTATAACTGCCTACCTGACTTAGTGCTATGTCGAAAATGGATGTGATTCTTAATTGGAATATTCGGAATGTGTGGTTTGAAACCATGTATCATGGTTAATCCTCGAATTTCCAATACACAAAATGCTCATAGCTCCGAAACGGTTGAGGTTTGCATGAACTAATTTGGAGAACGCACGAGAATACAGCCTGTACATGAACGATGTACGAATGAATGTAGCATGCCATTGTTTCCCCAATAGTGTTGTAGCCTCCTATAAAATAGTTGTAATACTGCATCACGAGTACAGCTAACGTTACTGAGTAGGGGAGGATGGATCCCTCTCCACGCTGTATTAAACGGACGACCCTGGGGTGGAATATTAGAACAGGAAACTGAAAGCGTTGTTTAAATTCACAGGCCAGCCGGCCATCCGGTCCCGGTTCGCCTCCGTGTCCGTGCTGGTGCCGCCCGAAGCCCCCAAGATCCTCCAGGGATCCCTGCTCCAAGCCACGGAGGACCAGCCCATCGAGCTGGAGTGCGTGTCGGCCGCCGGCAAGCCCGCCGCCGAGGTGAGCTCGTTTATTACAAAACTGTTAAAGTATTTAATGTTGCTCTGTTCACTTTTCCGGGCCGACATTACTCTGGAGAATATTCCGCTCCTCCCCCAGCCCCGGCGCTGTAGCGAAACACCGCTCGCCCTGACGAACCAATGTTGGCTGAATGTTCGCCAACTTGTCTACCGACCGAGAAGTTCCGGAGTTTGATCTCCGACACCCGGTAGCCATAAATTAATCCTATTTCCACAGCTCGTGATGCTTCAATTTAATTTGGAAATAGCGGGGGTTTGCACTCTATACGCGTAACAAATAATTCCAAATTTAATTTCCAGTGGCGTAACGAAAAAATTGGGCACGATCCTAAATTGAAAAAAGACATTGTGTACAGAAGATGTATTTTAATCACTGCCTGATTTTATTTATTACATAGTAAAAACATCTCCCGTCTTCTTTAATATTCACACTTTCATTAAAAAAAACAACTTGTGTTTTAGCCATTTTTACTGAAAAAAATTCTTGCTTGTAGTTACGCTACTACTAATATCCATTATATAGATTATCTTAAAAAATAAATAATTAATATTAAATTTTTATCGATAATTCGTGCGGTGTGCATGCCCCTGGAAAAAAAATTTATTATATTATAAAAATGTGTTTAATAAAAAAAAAATATTTTTATCGAAAAAATTCCCACAGGCTCTCTTCAATACATGATAAAAATGACAGGTACATTATATATTTTATGGTATTGGAGTTACACACACAAGGTGTATTTTAAGCATTAGCTTAATTACAGCGAACTTCATGAAAGTGTATTAATGGCCACTTGATTCTGGGAAAGGTAAATTACAGGTCGATTCTTTGGTCATGGCACTTCAAGAACGTCAATGTGTGCGTGGGTGCTATCTAAGCGAGAAAGAGACCAAGTTATATGACCGCTTCACGGTAGATAGTAATGTAACAACGCACTTGGCTTCATGCATGTGAAGCACGGTATCAGTTGTGAACACCGCGCGCAATGTGTTGTTGTCATGTTGTATGTCGTACTTCAGTCGGATTTATTTTATTTTATGTGAATGAAGGTAAACTGGATAACATCACGGAATTAACGTTCATTGTAAAGTTAATTTAACACATTGATAATTATTATTATTAAACCATTTTTAAAACTTTCAAAATTTCAATCCATCATATGAATACATATATTGTTCACTTTTAGCCAAAATGTATTTTCTTCACCAACTAGTTTCAGCTGATTTCAGAGTCATTATTATTATTAAGATGTGATTAATATTATTTAATTCCCTGTCCATTAAATAATTCAATATTAAGCAAATCTATGTACTATTATATTGTAATAATAAAAAATAATTAACTGGACTAGAATGAACAGTGCCATGAGTAAAAAAATCGACCTGTACTTACCAGCAGAGATAAAATCATGCAATATTTTAGTTGGCGACAAATATATATTACATATGTACATTATATTACATTACATTGTTTATGTTGTTTATTACGTGAACGGGAGTCGCCGTGTATCGGTGGAATGTATTGATTTCTAATTTGTATTTAATTGCCACTAGACGTCTCGTTGGAAATGTACCATTATTTGTTCCGTTCTCTCGTTTTCTCTATAGCTCTTTGTGAATACTAATTAATGGAGCAGAAAAATTATCTTGATATATTTCTGTTAAGTTGTAGGATTTTATTATTTATTCTGAAGTGGCCATCAGTGAAATATACATTTCAGTATCACCCTTGAATATTGAAATTCTACTGGTGAAGTTTTACTTCTATTTTAATGCTCCAGCACCAGGTGTGAATTTAAATATTCGGTTTGGTGAATGTCATGTTTCAGGTAACCCGACAGAGGGGTTCGCAGCCCTTTTATTTGTTGATCTTTTTTTCTTCTTCAACCTGTGTGCATTGCTGAACATCGGCCTGCCCTCTGCCTTCCGCGACTCCTGATTACGTGCGGCTCTCCTCCGACGTGAGCCGCCAGTCCTCCAGCACGACGTCCTACCTCTTCCGGTCCAACAGCGGACGCCACTGCATAATTTCCCGATTCCACCGTCCATCATTGAGTCTAGTCGCGTGTCCGACATAATCCCACTTCAGTTTGGCGAAAGTTCTCATAATGTCGGCAACTCTGGATTTTCCCCTCACCCACTCGTTAGTTTTTCTGTCTCTCGAGGAGATGAGATTCCCAGCGTTGCTGTTTCCGTGGCTTTTTAAGTAGTCGCCAGTTTTGACACAATTTGTTGTGTTGTGTATGAGTATACGATGTCAGTGCGGGTAAAATACAAACAAACACGAATTCTAAAGTGCTGCGATATATTCTTATTTTTGAGTACATGCTGTGGCAGAGTTAGGAACTAATTAAAATTGGAAGTTAACGAGTGTACGTGCGTGTTTAGATCACGTGGATAGACGGCGAGGGCACGGTGCTGAGCGCGCGCGCGCGCAACTCCGTGCTGCCCACCGCCGACGGGCGCAAGTTCACGGCGCGCTCCGTGCTGCGACTGGTGCCCAAGCGCGCGCAGCACGGCGGCACGCTGGCGTGCCAGGCGCAGAACACCGCCGACCGCCAGTTCAGGGCGGCCGTCATCAAGCTGGAGGTGAGCGGACTGTGTTTTTCTTTCACGCTAAATTAAATTTTAGAACCAAAAACAAACATTTGAATTTGTTGACACTTTGTATAAATGATAGCCGACATATACATATTTGACTCATTCTGACAGGCGAATTGTAGTAGATGTGTATAGAGGTATAATTATGTGAATGACAGCTTATACATTTTGAACACTCTTGTCTGTAGATATAGTTACACGAATGATAGCACACGCGCAGTGAGTAATACACGAGCACACGGCTGTGCATGTGACAAGAATTGTTTGAATCTAGACTGATATTGGTACATTCGCACACCTACTATTGGTATAGAAAACAAAGTTTTGGTTCAAAACTGTCGGGACCCTAGTGTGTTGCTGTAAGCGAATTGAACGATAATAATCTCTGAATGCAAACTGGTTGTATCTAAATAAACAGCCAATCTATATTTAAATATATATCAAATATGTACATGTCATACTATAATAGGTATTTATATATTATTTTTTCTTTATTTGTTTATTTCCATACATGTAAATACATATAATTACAATCTATAATGAATTACAAGACTTTAAAATGACAATTATATTTTTCTTATGGGTGAACACCTGTCTCAGACAGACTTTGTATGCATTTAATTGTAAGAATAACAAATATTATAATAAAAAAAATGTTTTGTTCTGCAGATTTACAAATATGTTTGTATACTAAATTAAATATTGTTTGTTCGCTATGAACAAACTAGAGAAAACTCTGATTACTGCCCGTTTTCAACATTTGTGCGACTTTGTGTCGGAGCGTGTTCACAATATTACGCTAAATCATACTCATTTTGTGTGGACGCTATTTTAGAATTGTTAATAGTTTAAACATTTTTTTATTATTAAATGGAAAATAACAAACGCTAGTTTAATGTTATTCCATCAGATGTTTGGAAAAAACCATTAACATTAAGTAGACAATTTGGTTTGGTATATTAATCTCATCATCGTCACCTGTCATCTTCATTCTTTATTAATAGCGCGCGACACTTTCCACAATTCCGTTGGAAGTTCTGAATTGGGAACATTTCCATCGGTAATTTAGTAAAATCACATTCCGAAAGTTTTTTCCTAATAATCGCGTATGTAGGTATTACCATTACTTTTAAATTATATGGATTTTCGTTTTATCGTGTCGGCTGCTGGTCGCGCGAGGGCGACTCTTCCACCCCATAATTCCATCAAATACACAAAAAAAATTCACGCATAACCCATAAATATCCGACTAACAAAAAATATCGGAATCGCTCCGTTGCCTACCGATATTAAATCACCCCTTTTTACATGTCGCGGGGGTGTGAACATTAATTCGGTTCGGAGTATTAGAGGTACCTTTTTATGAACACCCGCACACACCCCACGGTGGGTCTTGTATATAGACCCACACAGACGCCACCCGTCGAGCCAGCGATGCGCTGTGCGACATGACTTTTTGCCACACTGTGCGGCACAAAAGACAGCTCGTACATTTTCATTATTTTGTATTATTTTATCATTTTTTTAAAATAAAGTGTTCAATACGTTAACATTCAAATAAATTGATTATATGGTTATCGCATTCGCTAAACCATATTATAAGTTAGGAAACCTTAGACGATATTCTGTATATTACATCACTTTTCTATCACTATCGGGTCAGGGTCTCGATAGAATCTATATTTCAATGTTGGAGCTTTACCCAAAACAAACCACACGTAAAAAAAATCTCGGTGTAATTTAAATTAATTATGAACGTGTTTTTAAATGTGTACTAAATTTTTAACAAGCTAATTCTTTGTGATATTTTTTACTTGATGTTCGAAATATCAATGAAATAATATATATCAAGTATAAGCATTATTATACAACTATTATAATAATATAAATAATTTCGAGGCGCCGCTGGGCAATTTTCCGAACAAGGGCGGCGTCCGTCGCTCGTAAAATATAATTGGCTACCTACGATACCAATGTAGCGACGCACGGCCATTCCCATTATACAATATTATATTTTTTATGTCTCTGTCATACTGCGCCACTGCCCAACACATTTTGACGTTTCATTCTATTTTTACAAATACATACGTAATCTCGCACGTAGTCCGTTTTGTTTATCATACGGAGATGATCGAGTCGTGACGTTGAACTGATGAAAATATTTCAATCTATCGCAAAATTTTCTAACTAGGTCGATCGCGATTGAACCGTGCAGCGTCTATAACCATAGATTAGTACCTACCTACCATAGGAAACATTTCTGTTCGGCGGTAAATTTGACAGCTGTAATTCAAGACAGTAAAAAGTTGTTAATGAAAATGAAATTTAAAGTAACTTGAAGGCTTTAATTTATAACAAATAAATGTAAGAGAGTGAAATATTTGTAGATATTCTACTAAAGACCTATTTTATTAATTATCAGTACACGTGCAAAGTTCATACATAGGTAATATAAATTAACAAATGGAGATGATTGATAAATTTAGATAAACTGGTTTTCATATACGATACATAATTTTAAACTTTACTTGTATTTGTAAATCGTACGTGACTCACAACCAAGTGTTCAAATAATTAGGGTAATCAAGGAATTTACTAAAATATTCAATTGTGACAAAATATTGATAGGTTACCGTAGTGACTACAAATTTTATTCAGTACCACGTTTTGACAATTCTCAGAAATTCACATGATCGAAAAGCCACAACACTCGCATGTTTGAAAATTAAAATGTAATCTTTCGCTTTTTACGTTCCACTAGGTAAGTAAAAAACTTCTATGTGAAGTCAGTACATGCATGATACCCATCTAAAAAATTTACATAAAAAAATTATACATACATAGTATCTACCTAGACAAAGTACAACACTAAGCAACAAACTAAATTTTTAATGTCAATAATATAATAAAATTTCATTACTTTCTTTCTTCCCAGTGAACCGTATACAAAAAACGCATGCACGCACATATGCAATGTTTGCACATAACTATGAGGATATTCTTGCTTGATACTTTTAAATATTTGAAATACAATAATATGATGAATTCACTTGGTTTACGGTGTAAATTACAATATTCTTTTAAAAATTTGAAGGAAAAAATGACTTGCAAAATGCAATATATACTATTTTTCAAATTAGACCACAAAAGTGTAATATCATAATAATTGTACAATATTATTACATTTTAACACCTGTGTGTTTCTAAAATTTGAATCTCGAAGTTAGATTAATTTATAAAATTGGAATGTTTCATAAGTTTCACATATCGCAAGATGTAATCATAAACAAAAAGGTATCATTTAAAATCTAAAATTAGTTCTGATACATTTTGTTTCCTCAGGTGAAGTACGCTCCGGTGGTTTCGGTGAAGATTCTCTCGGGAGCAGCATCCAATGGAAGGATTCCTGAGGGAGCCGAAGTAAGACTCGGTAGGTTTAACTTATTCCAAACCGACTCCAAATACCACCAAAGTGTTATGATCTTGTCTATAAAATCTTGCACACAAATCAACTTACCGCTTATCCGTAATTATTTTAAAAAGAGTGTTTCAACTCTGTTGCTCCTCTCTACAAGCTGTTCTATAAATGTATTATTACACTTCCAGGTTGCAAGGCAGAAGCCAATCCAAACGACCTGAACTACAGATGGTACCTAAATGACGACCTAGTTGTTGGCGACTACACTACAGAAATGGTAAGTTTGAGCAGAACATTTACTATATCTGTAAACTGCAGCCTGAAGAAGGTAATAGAAGAATGGATGCATGACAGATGATATGGAGAGTACGTTTGCTGGCAGAGGAAAGATGAAAGTGTAAAATGTTTTGTTAAGTGCGATAATTAAGATGAATGCGTGAATCCAAAGTGTAAAAAATGATTAGCCAGAATATATCAGGTGAATGAATAATTGCTGAAATGATGCCAGGAGTAGACAACACTGGATAGTAAAAATAATTAGAGGTTGTTTTGATGTAGGTTAATATCAAGTACTTTGAAACTAACGAGATAATAAGATATCGCATGGTGGAAAAATCTATGTGATTCAAAAATATAGAGTCATTTTTATCATAATTTGTAATGTGACGTGATTTTATTTACAATCTAACCTGTCGACCCCCCCGCGTGTCCATCAGTCCAGAAATTAATCTAATTGTCTGATTTATTTTATAGAATTTAAGAATTGAATTATATAATACTATTGCCATAAATAGAGATACAATCGAAGTACAGACACAAAATAGATACGGTATGTTTTTTTTTTACTATGCTCTAATTAATTTCATATTTATATAATCTTCCAACAATGTCAGCGATAAGTCAAACAAAAATGATAAAAACAAATATATATACATGGTAAAGGATCTTTCTTCCAGTTTGAACATTTTTTAAGTCTTCACACTTCACTTCACCACAGATACTGCGCACTAACACTAACATGAGTCTCTTCATCCTCGACTGCTGCTCGAGTACACTTCACACACAAGCCCGAGTACTCGAAGGCTGTTTTAACCATAACACTCATTGTTTATATTGTCTTCTAGGTGATCTACAATGTATCGAGGAAGCTGCACGACTCCATAGTGAAATGCGAGGTACACAATTCTGTTGGCAAAAGCGAAGAATCGGAAACACTGGACGTCACTTGTGAGTTCAATACTATATATTTTTATTTATTGCATCTCACATTTAAGATGTCTAGTCGAAAAAATATATATTTAACCTCTAAAGAAGTGTGGCCATATGATGTATATCGGGGAAAAAAAGTATGGCCGTACGCAGTACACCTGCGTCTTTTATTCGCAACTACATGAATATAGCAGTAACACATATATTACACTGCCGTCTGAATGATATGTTAGGTAATTTATAAAAATAAAATAGTCACAACTAAAATAACCAACTCGCTCTTCTGTGCACATTTTACTGACAAAAACTCACTCGCTTAGAGGTTAATATATAATATAGCAATACAATTGTCAATCGCAATTGTCTCGGTTGTTGCTTAGTTTTATTTAATACAGCTGATCTATTGAAGATGAATGGACGAAATTTGTACGATCGAATAAGATTCATTATTTGATTATGACCGGATGGATAGCCTACCCCATCCCACACCATCAATTGTTATCGAGAAGAGTTGTCAATAAAGTGTTGAATAAAACCTATTGGGTTAGACTTCTTAAGTAATACCATATATTATTGTTTATGTGTTTTGTATAGACGGTCCAAGATTTCGATCCCCACCAACAGACGTAGCTGCTGATCTCGGCGGTAGTGTCACACTGTCTTGCGATCTCGATGGCAACCCGCACCCGGCCATAACTTGGCTGCACGAAGACCAGGACAGATGGAGCGTGAGTCTCCCTTGCTTTTATTTATTTATTTAGTAAAAACCATATTTGACACCAATGTATAGTATGATAACTGCACGATTATGCCACTACTACGTATTAGTAAAAACCATATTTGACACCAATGTGTAGTATGATAACAGCACGATTATGCCACTACTATGTATTAGTAAAAACCATATTTGACACCAATGTGTAGTATGATAACTGCACAATTATGCCACTACTATGTATTAGTAAAAACCATATTTGACACCAATGTGTAGTATGATAACTGCACGATTATAACTTTAATATCTCGGACACGTAACAAGATATCCAGAGAAGTATCAGATCTCATAATGCAGGGGAAAATTTGTGTAAATCGGGGCCCTGGAAGGAGACCAGTCTACCGATGATGATAGCCATCGTCCGTTGAATGGATAAAGCACGAGAAGAAGAAGAAAACTCAAAGTATGATTAGAGGCAGTTATTGACAACATTTTTAAATATATGTGCATAATATTTTAAGCATCTAAACAATACGGAAAGTTTTTATATTTCAAAATATAAAATATCATTTTTCTGTCTCCTGAAGAATAACCTAATTACAGTATATACAGTGTGGTCGCTGTAATGTAACTATTATTTATTATTTTAATCTCTTGTCGGAGATGACATTGTAATATATTTCATATTCAAATGACCGTAATTAATTTTATCCGCCGGGAGACAGGTGTCTTTTCATATTTAATCTGTTCACGTGAAGCATTATATTTGCGTCATAAATAATGATGTTACTCAAAATTGCTTCAGTAACCTGCGTAGGATGTAAATATGAAACTCTAAATACACGCTGTAGATTGTACATCAAGCCCTATGTGTGTGGGGTATTAATAAATGTAAATTATTTTTTTTACCATAAAATATTTTCTAAATTTAAAAATCCTCTTCTGATTTCTTAAATGACTTAAAACTAATTTGACATGAAAATATTTAACATGATCTAACCATGGAAGAATCCTTTTCTTTATGTTATGCTATGCACGGCACATCTCTTGTGATTTATCAGTCTCAGTATTGAACATCGCAATGAACATCAGCAAATGTGCACATAATATCCTCAAAGCTTTTCCTAGATATTGCGTAGCCACGACGTAACAACATGGCTCTCGACATTAAGCTAATTTCTTTGAGTTCCAATTTCTATTTCAATTTCCATTTATTGTTTTTTGCATTGCAACCACATTGTTAATTAAGGCAAATTTTTAAAAATTTATTTTAAAAATTGACTTAAATAGCAGATAAAAAAATTTTGGTATGTTTTCTTTAATCTTAAATTTGCCGCCCTAGGCTTTACCTTACTTGCCTGTTAGTAAGATGGCCCTGAATACCTTTGATAACTCACTAGCCTTGAAATCTCGGTGTATTAATTTGTCACAGCGTTTCCATATTTTGTTAGCAAACAAATAAAGTAATGTGATTTTATATTATATTTTTGACAGGTGGTTGGCAGCACACCGAATCTCACTTTGACAGTTGACAGTTCGACAGCTGGCAGGTACAACTGTAAAGCCTCTGTTCATGGATTCCCGGAGATAGAAGCAGACGCAGTTGTGTATCTCAAAGGTAAGGTTTGGTTCTTACCTCGAGAAAACAAAATATTTTTATTTAATAATTCTCCAAAAACAATTACAATTATTTAGTTATTTAATAAGCCTAAAATTATTCCAGGTCCACCAAAAATAGTATCTCCGAGGAGTCAGATAGGTATGGAAGGAGACAATGCCAGGATAGAATGCCGCGTTATCTCAGTTCCGAGACCTGTCCATCTTATGTGGTCACACGCCGGCAGGGAAATCAACACACATAATGATCAGGTGCCTACCTACCTATCTTGATTGAGTTGTCATACACTAGTGTAATCATTACTAAATTACATTGTTGGACAAATTTTTTTTGTGTAATTTTTCTGACATTTAATCTCGTTTGTCTTTTTTTCTATGCTTCCTGTGCGTTTCATTAAACCGTTCAGTTTGAGCAAGTCAACTATTTTCTGTCTAATAATTCTGGCTGTAGGATTGAAAATTGAATCAAGTAAACTGTCTTAAATATAAACCGAGAGATTACTTATTTTTATATCTTTTTCCAGGACTTTTCCATCCTCGAGGACCCTCTGGCAGATGGGGTTAAGTCAATCCTCGTCATTCGGGATTCTCAGTACAAACACTTTGGCACATACAACTGCTCTGTTACGAATGAGTACGGTTCCGACGTAGTTGAGATACAGTTAGTTCCTCAAAGTAAGATATAAACAAATTGTATATAATTATTAACCCCCAAAATGTCCTTACGGATCGTGGGCTCTAATTTTACATGTGAAAACAACATACATATTAAGGCACAGAAATAGAGAAAACGAGTGACTCGTGTTTCAGCTAATTAGAACTTGTGATGAACTCAAAATGACAATCTGTATGTCAATCACTCTTATCTCTAAGTCACAATCACTAGCAGTGAAAATATTATGATTTGTGATACTTGTCTAAAAATATTGTCAATTAACATTATTTTGTTTAAAAAAAATTTTTTGTGGTTTGCTATATTTTGATTTTTAATTATTTATTTGTGTTAGGAAGCCATGAATTTAATTATGTGATTAAAGTGTTTAACATAATGATAAAATAGTATAATTAAATATCATTTATGTCCTAGTTTTTTATTAATGTATATTATGATATCATAAAATAATGATCACGGTCATAGTTTTCAATCACTGATATCATTGAATACCAATCACAGTCAAACCGGTAAGTCTGTAAGTTCTCTAGGCAGATCCGATCTTCTTGGCCAATACTTTGGAGCATCAGTGACCCTACCAACACTAGATAACCATATAGAATTTTAATTCAACTGTAAATTTTAAATAGATACATATGTTGAGTTTCTTTTGTAATTTTAATGTAAAATATATTTTCAGCTTCTTTTCCTCTTCTGTTGATCCTGTCTGCCTTGATCGGAGGTGGAATTGTGCTGATAGCCCTTATCATAGTCTTAGTGCTCTGTGCACGCCGTAAGGGGCACCACGGGGCCCCGCAGGGCAAGGGAGAAGGCGTAGGGGGCAAACCTGACGTAATGGTGGATGCGGAGCACAAGGACCGGACTTCCTACATCAGCGATCTAAAGCTGGACCTCAAATTAGAAGATGGGTGTAATCCGGTGAGTTGGCGAGATTTCTTAATGCAATGTAACATAATCTCACTTAGTCAAACTCTCTCTTAGTCAAACCTAAATAAATAAAAACAGGTATAAAACATTGACAAAAGACAGATAGGATTTGTAACCTAACCTAACCTAACCTATATAAATGCAGCCACAGCTTACATATTTCATGAAAAAATGTGGTTTAAATGAGTCATTCCTGTGTGAGTGTGAAATTTCTCAAATAGCAGAGCATATCGTAGATATATACTTACCCGATCTACGCTTTCCTGGAGGGGGCATCTCAGAAGTCCAGAGGTGTTAAACTGGGTACGAACCCTGGCCGTTCTGGCTTCATCCTAAATTGAATAAATCAAATTAACTTCAACAATGAATGAATTATTATCAATATCACTATAATACAGCTAATCTATGCTAAAGCTTACTTTGTAGCCAGCTTTTTAATTGCATTTGGTCTTGGAAAAGGCATAAACCTTCTCAGATGAACACTTCCTCTAATTATATTAAAATATTCTCTTAAATCTTCTCTACATGGAATTAATGAAGGTGTCATTAACTATTTTCTAAGTTAAATTATTCATTTTTGTTCCATCATTACTACCAATCAATGAATCTGTACCGAGTTATCATCTTTTCACAGGAATATGCCGGTGAAGAATTTAGAACTGGACTACCGCTGGCCGGCCCTGTGCCATTACCAGCGGATCGCGCGGCACTTCTGATGCAGTATTCGAGGTATTCTAACGACTATTCGGACCATGCCTTCCCGCCCAATATAGACTTCAAGGTGAGATTTTTTTTATTATATTCCAAAATATCATGGTCTATATGCCTTATGCCGTCACCTTATTCCTAATGCAATTGAAATACCTCATTGAAATATTCTAGACGTGTCAACTTTGTTGCCATTGCTCTACAATACAAAATGTCTTATTTTAAAAAGCAGTGATGATAATTTTTCCATTTTACACTTTGTGCAAAGAAAAACCATTTTAGAAAATTGTTCTTCCTATTGCGCTGTGGAAAATCTTTATAAAAAGTGTGTTAGGAAAAAATTAATTAGGCCACCAGCTAGCCGTGTATAACTCAAACGGCCGATTGTTATCCCTGTGACAAATCAGTTTATTTTTCAGAATTTTGGGATTTTACAATTATCACGGAATAATATATTTTTATTTTACTCTGACAGTCTGTGCACGGCATTACCCGGGGTTCAGGGGGTTCAGACTGGTTATAATTTAAAATAAAGGAAGGGGGATTCTATGTACGTATGTAACATTTAGTTCAGACAGATGATGGGTGAGATGTTCGGGAATTGAGATAGGGCCCTCAGGATCCTAGAGTGCAACTAAGTAAAAATTTGAATGGATAGTGGGCAAAGGATGCAGGATTGTGTAAAGAACAGACAGACTTACATTCATTTTTATTTGTATGTATAGATTATTCATTGAATTATTGTTGTATAAAGCATCCATCATAAAAATAGTTCTGAAGCTGGTGCCACTATCATATTTCATGTCAAGTTAAGTCTGAGAAACATCACATTCAATAAAGTTAGCAGCTTTCTACTGGGAATACTAGAGAATAAGTTTAGCGCACGTTAATTGACCATTAATATGTATTTTATTTATTCCAGGACGGTCACAATAATAATGCCTACTCAGGGTACATAGACTACAGTCGAGAATATAACCCGCCGCCACCCTTACCTCTCCACGTCAAGTCTCCGTCCATCAACGGCATGGACGCACACTCTGCGAGCAGGTCATTTTCATATCTCCTTTTATTATTCTCACCTATATTACGCTTGACGTCAAATGATGATAATAATATACACAACTAGCTCACATTAGCGTCCAATTCTAAATGTATCTATTCCCTGTAAAAGGGTACACCGTGCAAAGTTTGATTACAATAACACTCATAGTAGTTTTTCTTTATCATTGTTGGGATCCTAATTATAATAGGGATATAGTAATATGTACATTAAAACAAATACTTTGTTTCTTACAACTAATTATTTATGCAATAAAATATTAACAGTTTAGCATTAGGTTAGGTTAGGTTAGCATTAGATTAGGTTAGGCTAGTTAGCATTAGATTAGGTTAGGTTATTATTGTAATACACAAACAATTTGTTTTATGAAACAAAGTATTTATTTGAATATACTTCTCTTAAAATAATTCCCTGTTAAACCGTACCCATACCTTGTATCGTGTTTTTACTAAGTCTGTGAGATAGCATTTAAACTGGATCTAAGAGTTTTACTTAAATATAGTGATGATTAAATCGTTATTGTGTTTGACTGTAACAATGATTAGTAACCGATTATTGTAATTCTTCGAGCAATGACTTGTACACTAGAAAGTATACCTTCAAAAGTTAAATTACCAGTCATCATCAAATCATTTTCCATCACTACTTAAATGTATTGTTAATGCTCTTTTCAATTTATGGCCTTTTGAACAGAAATGCAAAAAATAAATATGACCATATTGTAAAAACAATTAAGAGAATGATATAAAATAGATTAAGTACATATGAATTCAAAATATCACTCGCATTAACCTTTCCAAAATGATTGACATCACAAAACACTTAACTAATATGGAGTACCTTTCAGATTGCACCTAGGATCCAACTACCGACCTCCTAGCAGCGGAGGTGACTCTCTCCATCGACGTGGAGTTGGTGATATAGAGCTGCCGCACGCCAGCGGGTCGCTGCAGAGGAGAGCCAAGGCTGACGCCAATAGTATAGGAATACCTTCAGGTGACTGACCATGTTGCATCACTACTGACAACCTTCAATACCTACTATTACAATAATAGAATCCATGTAAAATATAAATAACAGATTCAATATTCCTATTTTTCCTTTGTTCCAATTTCTATTCTTATTAACCCCAAGAAGACTAAGGACGATTAGAGAGGGATAGCGCGATAAACTTCAAAATATTTTGCGCTATACCATAGACAAGCATGCGCAGATGCTGGTAATTTTGTGTCTTCTTTATTCAAATGAACGGATTTTCAGTATAATATATGAACACACACGCCACTCATATTGATGACAAACGCAATGCACGTGCTATTTACACACTCCTAAAATACCAGAACTTTCCAAATGGAAAGTACTTATCAGTTACATTTTGATTCCAGCCGGTACAGAGTATTATCAGGATTTATCCTGCACTATAATTTTGTGATACTTATTTGTTTGTAAGTGAGTAATTAAAGTGAATAAGATATTTTTTTAGTTATTAAGTGCGTTTTACTATAAAAATACAGTGAGTGCTTCGTTGTAGACCATATTGGCCATTGGCGTGAACGGTATTTCATGTGTGTTAATAATATATCATGAGTCCGATGTGTGATATGAAGTGCTAATATATATTTTTTCGTTTACAGTTATCGAATTTTGGAAAACTTTTTGATTTTTTTATTACAAAATGGAGTGAGACTTTTTTGCTAATGGAGATATTGCTGACTTCCTAGATATTTCCGATATGCTTATTACTACCGCAGAGTTGGATGATGAGAACAACGTCGAGGATGATTATTTTGAGGTTCACATCTATGATGAAGAAGACCTTGACAATAATGTTGATGAAAACCAGCCATCAACAAGTGCATGAGTTAGGCCAGTATTTGAAGATTGGAAGACAGATAATTGTTTCGTTCCAAATTTACATAAGATTTGAAGTCGTCCTTCAAATAACAAATACAAAATAAATAATAATTTCCTATCCTGAACGTAACAAACAGGCCTGGCAACACTATTAACTTTTATTTATTAATTTTTTTCATCTCAAAACCGTACGAAATCGCGGTCGATGGACGCTTATAATAAAATAGAAGCTCCATGTTTGTTATTTTTTTTAGTTATCCCAACGTTTTCATGTTTTTTTACAAAAATAAAATTCGGTAAAAACTAGTCTATGAATTTTGAATTTTACGAATTTTGCCGCCAATTGGTGGTATCATGCTGTTTCACCTAGGGCTTTTTCTAGGCAGCTAACAGGTTAATTAATACTTTACCTAAGCAGTGCACACTTGGTGCAGCGCAGTATGGATATTTCTACATTGCTTAATCTTTGAACAAATACATATCACATGAATAACATAAAAATAGATTTGAAACATTTTGTCGACCAAGGACTGTTGGCTCGATAGAAATACCCAAAGTTGATATGTTCTACTACCACGGCCCAGCACCATCATAGTAATGCTGATGATAAAAACTTCAATGATCTTCCCACTTCCTACTATTCAAAATATAAATATATTGGTTATTTAACTCTAGTTTTATAATTCTCTTGAGAATGTAATAACGTTGTATATTACAGTTTTACAATATTATATTATTCTCTTATTTAAATATTACAATTTATAAAATTGTAAATGATCTCACTCTCAAAACTCGAGATATATGTCTTATAGAAAAATGGTGCAGCACAAAAAACATTAAAATATGTAAAATCTAATCTTAAGATCAATCAAATCAAATTTATTTAAAATTATTTGATAAAATAAAATAAAACACTTGCTCCAATTATGAAACATGGATGGGGTACCAAAGTGGCAGTCAGAGGTATAATAGCACCAAAAAACTATTCTGTTGGGTGAACATGTGAATTTATAATCAACGCGCCCTTTTTTTCAGTCACATATGACACTGTGGGTTTACTACAACACCCAAATGGAGGGCTGAAACAAAATGGCAGCGGAATGCTGACGCCTAACGGCGTGGACATTCGATACGCTGCCACATATGGAAACCCTTATCTGAGGGCTGCAGGGGGACTTAGTGAGTACTGGAAATAATTCTTCTTATTCTTCTACTGAGGTGTCACGCTGATAAAATAATAATAAAAACCAATTACGAAATTTATGCCAAGTCTAAAACTTTTTCACAGTCCAGTTACGAAGCTAGTTCAAATAATAATACTGGTACTCAAATGTGAATTAATTGTAAGGGATTATGTTCAGTTGATTCATTCTAAGAGATCTGTTGATCAAAAAAACAATAACAATACAATTTACTTTCAATAATTACATGCCAAATAATCAAACACCGCATCCCAGGGTAACCACTACAAGACGAATGCACGACTAACCTCAGGGCTATTGATTATAAAATATGATTATTTTTTCCTTATATGTATCAATGATTAGTAATTTTCTCTGAGCCCTGTTCACTGATGTAAATCATTGTTTTTATTTTCTAGGTACTGTTAATACAGCCAACCCAGCGGCAACTCCGGCACCCCCTCCATACAACTCCATTAGGAACTCCACGATCAATATGATGCCTTCAGGATCAAGTTAGTGTATATTCATAATCATATAATAATGTTACATATTTTCATTTTCATGATGCGTAAATAATTCACAGAATGTATTTATATTCCACAAACTACCGTATTTCCACAGAATACACAACTTACTGAATACCAAGCAAGAGTGATGTAAATTTATTTTTAATACATATTAATCCCGGTAGCAACAAAAATATTTTTTCGATAAATTAATTATATTTATATATTTTTCTAATTGATACATTTAATTAGTATTAAAAATATCACAGTCCTATGTTCTGAAAAATTGCAACTTCACAATAAGAATTTGTTCTCCTTAAAAAATTTATTTATTTCACCATTTTCCATTGAAATACCGATAGAGAAGATGATGCATGTACATTTCATAATCTGAATTATAATAGAATGGTTGCAAACTCAAATCCTGTATAAATATTGTTATTAGAAAATTTACATAATTTATTTTTTCAGATCCACACATCTCAGGGAGCCCTGCTCAGCCCCAAGCTGCCCCGCAATCTCCCGCCTCCAAGTACATTCTGCCATCAGTTTCTCAAAACCCCACACAGATGGTGCAACTCACTAAGAAAGGTAACCTAATCTAACTAAACTAACTCTCTTTGAATCTTCTTTGCCTCAATGCAAATTGGAAGGGCGTATTGTATATAAGATATAAAAATATTGGGTACTATGCAATTTTATTCATTTACCAAATGGTAACAATAAAATTGTTTCACTTTGGTGAAAAAAAACTAAAAGTGAAGGCAGCTCTTATATGCACTCATCAAAGTGAAGCATTTACATACACTCACAGCTGGAAAAATTCCTTACCTCTCTTTACAGAGTTTTTGAGAGAAAGGTTTTTTTTTCAATTTTATTATATCTTATCTTGCTGTTTATGTGCAGGCATCTTTTTCCAAAATAATCCTGTCTCCACATTAAAGATTTGGCAAGAAGAATAACCTCCATCTTCAATACTTTTAGACAAAGTGGAAATAAATTCACAGGCAGTTTCTTTATCTCAATTGAATATGATGTAAAGAAGACCTCATTTTAAATTTGTCCAACCAGCCTTTGCTTGCCCTCAATTCCTCTTCTTTTATTCGCTTCTTCCAATCTTCATGCAAACTCAGAGCCTTAGCTTGAATAATTGATAGCCTCAGAGGGATGCCTTTTTAATGTTGATCTTCAATCCATAAAGTCAAAGATTTCTCCATTTCATCCATTACTATGCCATGTCTTTTTGAAACAATCTTTGAAGAAATATTCCTTAATTTTATACTTGCTTTTCAGGATTTTTCAGGAATCTAAATTTTGAATACATGCGAAATAGCGAATTGTACGAAAGTAGAATGTACGAAAGTCTATGACCGCATGTACAGGATTTCAACAAGGCATAGGTATAATTACACTCATCTGTCTTGACACCAACACCATTCAATTTTTGATAAATTATTTTTTCAAATTACATCCAAATTTGTACGAAGCAGTTTCAGTGCTACAAGTCTGGGTCCCATCTAATGAAAATTTAATGAATTTTACACCACTCCAAAGACACACCCTATATTTTTTCAGATTTTATCAATATTTTCATTACTGAAAAGTACAAACTACAACATTTTTGCTATCAACCATAAAAATGCTTATATTAAATATTAAAATTAGGTTTCTACAATTAAGTCTATGAAAACATTTATATAGGGAATGTATGACTATTGTATATTGTATACTTAGGAGCTTGCTAAATAGAGAGTATATTAATATATCAAACTAATGTATGTATATTATTTTTGTCTTTTCAGGAGCAGGGACGCAGCAGTCGCTAGCGACGCATGTTTGATTTTAGTAGTGTATCAGTTTGTACATAAATTCAACAGTTAATCGTTCCATTTGTACAGTATTGTATTTCATCACTTCTTCATCAATTACTAATGAACAATGTCAATTGTCAGTATCAATTATTAAATTAAACAAAAGTGATAATGAACTTCTCATTCATTTATCTTACCACAAATAAGTGAATATGATGTAGGAGATATTTTAGGAATAGTAAGACTGTGTATATTATATATTACTTTGCAATTTTAATATTAGTGTAACGTTAATTATTGTCAAATACAATCAAATTAGATATTATTAAATCTTTAAATTAATTTATCGTGTTTTGTAATAAATTTATTTGAACTGTGTATTATAACTCTTTTGTGCAAAGTTAGTTAAAAAAATGTATATTTTTATTCCTACTTGATTTGAGTGTCTAAGAATAAGTATTTTTATTATTTTAAAGTCTTAAATAATATGATTATCCAGTTTCAATCTAGGACTATCACGGAAATGAAAATTGTTACAATGATTTTCAATATCGAGCTCAAAGTTCATTAAAAATGCATTTTATTTTTCCCAAAACAATTATATAAGACACATTTTTATTTTTTGTAAATATTGTTATACATATTATAAAAAATTAATACCGAGTGAATGAGTTAGTTCCGCATATTTGGAGCCTTGTACTTATCTAAATGTACTTTTTGTATAAAATTTTGTAAATATTTTAAAATTTCGCATCGAAATATCAAATTAAGACTTGCTAGATAACTAGGTTAGCTTACCATTTTCCAATGAAGCAATGTCTCATGTAATAAGTTTTTGTATGCAATAAATTATGAGCATGAACTAAAATTGTATCTATCGGTTTAAAACTATGTAATTAAAATGCAAGATAATATTTTTACATATCTAGCATGAAATTTAACAAACCAACAAAATATTTATACATATTTCAATATACATAAATTGAAAATGATTTTGTTCAAAAAATTATTTCAATCTGTTTCTTTTTTTATGAATATATTACAAACCATATTCTTTTTCAACTGTCAATAATTATGTATACTGAATGTCTAGCTGCATTGATTTTAAAATTCAAATGCATATAATATTATGTGGACTGTGTATTCTAGAGTGGCTTAACCCTCAAGTTTTTATGGCTCAATAGTCTATGATATTTGTACAATTTCAAAACTAAATTTAATTACTTCAAAATAAATAGAACTGGAGACACAATGATTTCAAATGCATAGCAATCCACTGTCAACTATTGTCCAAGACATTATCCATTATTAATATGAAAATAACTACACACTTTTTTCATTTCATTTTCAATTTTTAGATATCCATTAAATATTTGTTGACAGTTTTCATTTTTAAATATTTTATGCATTAACCCTTCATCAATATAAAAAATGTGAATATTTTTATAAATGCACTTTATTCGCTACATTTTGTAATAATAATAACATAACAACCAGAATTTGAATTAAAACAAATAAAATCATTGAACTTGATTTAAATTCAATATTTTCTCTCCAATAATAAAATAAGGGTTAATCCATAACTTCTCACTATTTATTTATTTTCTGTTTATTTGTTACAATTTATGATTTAAAAGATATCCAAAGAATTATTTGTGCGTTTTATTTTCATTTCTTAAAACATTATATTTTCCCATTCATCATTCAGTCCATTTCTACACGTGGTGATTAAACTGAGATAAATGTAATACTAAAATTGAGATAATCTCCTTATAGAGTTAGTATAAATTACATATTAGCAATAATGTATGGCAAATTTAACTAATTTCATTAATAATTCATTAAATGAAGTACATTTCTCTAAAACGGTGAAATATTTAATATGTTTATATTTTAATATCTATAAAAACATGAGGCCTATTACAATAAGATCTGTCACACAATTTTCTACATACATAGTTGAAAAATATTGTGCCCTTAGAAGAAATTAATGTTTCTTAAAACTGAATGGTATTGTGCATCACTTATAAAACATAAACTTCTGTAACTTCAGGTACATATATGTATATGAATGTCATAACTTCCATTAATCCAAATAGCTTGTTGGTGTAGTGGTCAAGACGTTGGCCTAGTGATCTAGTGGTGGGGTTCGCGCCTCGTTCCAGGACACCGGCAAGTTAGTCCTATTTCCATAACACAAGCGTTTAGCTTAGTTTTAAAATAGTAAAAATATTGATAATAAAAAAGTGCAATAAAAGTCCGTTAATTCGTGTACCCATATTTCATATTTTCACGTAATTCACACTTTTTTCAAAAATTTTAGCCTCGAAAATAACATTTCATACTAATTTCTACCGATAATTAGTAAAACCTTATTATTCATAGTTCGTATATATTTTTATACCCAAAGTAAATATTTTGTTCACGTAATTCGCATATTCACGTGTTTTTAAATCCAAACTCGCGCGACTACGCATTCATCATCCCTTCGTAAACATCTCCACCCCCTCGCTAATCACGGTGCTATTCCTTATCCCCGTATCTCTTCTGTTAATTTTAACGGCCGCTAATTTGAAATTTATCGATCATAGAAAATAACCTAAAATATTCATTGTTAACTTATTGTAATGATATCAATAACATTAATCTTTTCGCGATTCTTCCCAAATCATTACCAATTAAAGCTTTTTCATAATATAATTATCGTCATTTTTGACAGTTCATATGGAAATAGCGGCCGTTAAAAATTTAAAGGCACTATATTCATATTCCTACCCGTTAAAATGAAGACGTTAGCGGTCGATTTTAGCGAGAGGCGATAATTTTTTAGCAGAAACGTCAGTTACGAAATCGACAACACTGTCGCTAAAAAAAATTTGGGAATGCTAAAATTTTGTAGTTTGCTTATGAAATACGGGTCTGTTGTTATTTCGACAATTATGTCTGCGCGTTACGAATTACAGTAAAACTCCTCTATTTCGTATTTTTACGGAATTTTTCACTTTTTTCAAAAAAATTTGGTCATAACATTTCATACTAATTTCTACCGATAATTCGTAAAATCTGATTATTCGCAGTTCGTATGCGTTTTTGACACCCGAAATAAATAATTTGTTCACGTAATTTGCATATTTGCAAATGTTTTTAAATCCTTAAACTCGCGCTAAGGCATTTGACCTTCATCTCTTCGTAAACATCTGCAACTAGCCCCGCTTACATCAATATACATAGTGCGTTTTATAAGATATAAAACATTGTGATTTGCATATAAAGGTACTAAAGAAACTACATAAATCTTTCATATTTAAATACGTTGACATATTTTATTCTTTTTTTTCACGTTTTGTTCTCTAAAATGGCACCAACATCTTGTAATTGGTATAAATCCTTGACCATTTGGATAAATGGAGCCTATTTTGAAAACCGACAAAAAATTGATATCAAAGATAAAATTGGCGAAAAAAATCTAATCTCGAATACCTCTCTGGGTTCGAACTTGAAAAATGCAGGAATATAGCCAGCGAGACATGAAGATTTAAAAGTTTTTAATTATTTTTCACGCGCATTTTAAATACTCCAATTCGGATGGAAAAGGTGAGTTCAATCGCCAATCAAATTAATGTGCGTAATTTTGTTGCCTTGAGAGACTGCTGCGTCACCACTCACCACACACCTTTCTTATTCAAGAGAAATACGTTATTTGATAAACATTTCAACACATAAGAAACTGAAATAATGGAGTCATGTTTCAGTATGAAAATCGCAATGTCAACAGTGGCGGCGCGCACTAAATCACAAATGCAGTAAACTAACGCGTTTTTATAAAAATGTATTTCTAATGTTGCCTTTAAAGAACTTTGTTCTCATTATTCGTAATTCGGATTTATTTTAAATTTCGATCCCGTGAGTTACAAATTAACGGAGTTTTACTATAATTACTTGATTGTATTTATTGTGTAAACAGGATTAGCTGAGTACTAAGCTGAATCTATGAATATTCTTACTATTTTCAAGTGAAACCAAACCGCTGTATTACCTTAGTTAACCGGTGGGATTTGAATCCCTAACACTTTTTATCAAAAATGAGGATCCTCTTGGCTACGTAATATATACATATTAAGTGAAAGCTGGTAAAAGTATGAAAGTAGTCTGAATTCGGTGGAAATATGGTTACTCTATGCGAGATAAAATGAATTATTATATATAAATTAAGAATTAGGATCCAAATTTTACTCTGCATGATTGCAGCACAGGTGATTACACAGATAATAATATTAAGAATGGGTCACTTCAACAATTTAAATGTGTTCAAGTAGTCTAATGTGTTGGAACATTGTTAAAAGGATAAAAACTTAGGGCTAATAGAATTAGTTTATTCACGCAAATAATAAGAACAGAGTTATTGGATTCGACCACACTGACGCTTGTCGAGAGAGAATGAATCAGCGATTCCCCAAAATATGGTGGCCTGCAACATTCGCATCCGTCTGCACAGCCGCAACCTGTAGCGCCAGAATACTGGCGTTGCCACGAAATAAAACTCTCAATAGCATATATATTTACGCGCCTTATTACTTCGATTGGCACTTCTGGGTTTCCTGGTTTATAATAGTGTACATGTGTGTGTGTATGAGTATTGCCACCTTTTTTTTCGGAAAGCTAAGAAGACGGTAACCGACAGGCGTCATTCTTATTACATCCCGTGCTTCGACAAGTCCAGCGGTCCAAATAAACCACCAGTGCGTGCTTTGGTCGATTGAAATCTAAAGAAGACAACCCAGCTAAAAGAACAACATCAGACCAGAAAAACAGCAAAATTAAAAAGATTAGTGCTGTTCATTTATCATATGTGTACTTATTGTTAATTGGAAACCTGGGAACCAGCTATCGAAGGCATTTACATAAACAATATAAGATGCCTTAGCTGTTACTTACAACAAAAAAGGGATATGGTATGATGTGATACTGATACCATGATGAAATCACAGAAAGTCCGAACGAAAACTAAATTAAAAAAAATATTTAATTATCATCCGGACTTCATTTATTCACGTGTGTGAAGCATGGTCAAATCAGGAGAAATTTTTGGACAGTTTTGAGAGGAAAGTGCAGTGGAGAATTTATGGACCTATGCGGGATGGAGAAGTTTGGAGAAAAGATAGATTGACAGAATACCAGACTCTAAATCCACATTAAACTACAATGACTCAAATGAGTCATGTCCAAAGGAAGTAGGAAGTAGGAAATACGGATCCCAAAAACAATCAGATGGTAGGAGTAAATATACAGCGTAAATAATTCAGTAAAGCTGCTGCAAAGTCCGAGTTGGAAGACAGTCGCCGAGAACCGGAGCATGTGGAGACAAAAGATTCAGGAGGCTAAAACTCAATATGGACGTAGCGTCATTATATAAATAAAAATAACACTTATTTCATACACACCCACAATTACCCTCTGTGTTTGTGTTTTTATCTCAAAATCGTGTACATATTGAGGCTTGGTGATGCATAAAACCATTCAGTTGCCCGTTATGAAAGAAACAACTTCTATTCCTCCACGTATTCTGTACCTGCCATGTCATATTCATCAAAATTATTAGTTGTTATTGAAAATATGGAGAACCATTAAATTTAGTTATGAAATAATATAATAATAAAATGCGCAACAGCCAAACATTTTTCATCTTTATTTTACAATGTATTGAATGCAAGGATGATATAGAGTTGTAAAATGAGTAAAAGAAAATAAATGGAAAATGCAGCATTCTGTTTGTTTCAAAAATCATTGGGCCATAATATCAGGCTGCTAATTTTAAAAATATGTAATTGTGTATTATACTAGATAGACATCACAATGATAGACGTAATTGTCTTGCCTAGTAATAAAGTGATCTTTCCTGTGATACTGTGCGTGTAGAAACTAAATTTATATATTTGTGAATTATTGTTTATCTTAGCTACAGTTGAGTAACTGATTTGTCTATTTAATACAACATCTGTGGTATTGAAGAATAATGTATTTTACAATCAATGTTTTCATTGGTAATTCCAGTGTATAAAGGTGGTCTTGGCTAAACTTGGTTAATCCAAGATCAATTGTTATTAGACAGTAATAGAACTATTATTGACTTGTTATATTGTTAAAATTTTGTGAAGTTTCGAAGTGTGAAGAGATTTCTGCACGTGCATTCCCGATAACTCGATACTTAGTGAAAACCTTGTTCTCTAAACGTAGTATTAAAATTAGGGTGTATGTCAATAGACCCTCAAAACATACCAAAAGATGAAAGATGATTTATATTGGTTGGTTCAACGTTTCTCCATCTAAAATGCAAAAACAACATTTAAAATAATGGAATCAACTTATTATTATTATAACTCATTGCTGTATGAGTATTGATCTTTACCGATGCTCGTGTCTTGCTTTTGGCTGATTTCGCACACCTTGGACATACACTGCTAGAGGCACTTTTTAACAAGCACTATTGTTTAGTTCCCTAAAGTTTACAAGGCATAATTTTTCTAATGATACTTTTGGTCAAAATTGCTGGTTGATATGTATTCCTGTGAAAAAAAACATCACGCACTGTCTGCTGGATATATCCCGCTCCAATCATTTTATCTATTCAGAGACTTTGTCATTTTTTGTCTGGTGGATGCTGTTCAAAAATATTCTTTATTTGTTTATTATTTGTGTGGGAAGGTCGGTTGGTGTTTGAGTATATACCATTCTTATATACATTCGTTTATTCTCATCGGGGAGAAGCCACCGAGAGCAAGAAACGTCACAAAATACATAAATGACAGAATGAAAAATGATGCAGGACAGAGTCGGGAAGAGCAGGATGAGTGTCTGCGGTCCGGTCGACTCGGTGGACGTGTGCGGTGCACATGTGTGGTGGACGTATGTCATGCCCGCCGGGCGGCGTAGCTTGACTTCTCTCGAACTTTCTCCCTTTGTCCGCGTGTGATAACGTAATACCGCACGGGAGAAATAAGGGAACGAGGTAACGCATCTAAAAATACTCACGGGTCACCACATTTATATATTTTTAAATAAGGCCCACCCATTGCTATTTGCGCTTTTTAGCTGCGAGAATGCTTCACCCAAATATACTTCACCTCGGCCCTCTAACCCACTTTTCAGTCTGATTCTGATTCCCAGCATACATACATCTTTCCATATTAAGCTGCCGTTTGAGGCTTCTTAGTTTGGTTAGTATTCAGGGTCCAGGTTTCACTATCGCGTGCAAAGATTAGATCAGAATGCGCTGGTCAAAGATTCTTCTCTTAAGACACAGCGGCTTGTTACTTTTAAAGACTAATTATTATTTTATATGCGCTCCAACTTATTGTTCTTCAATGAGAAAGAAAAAAACACATTTCCTCCTGAAGGAGATTGACTCACCCTACATATGTATGTGTATAAGGAGACCGATTCTAAGTTCAAACTGTCGACTGAATACGGTGCAGGTCTGGTTTTCTTTATGTTCATGTTAAACCCGACAGTTTTGCTTGCACTAGCCAGTTCATTTAGGCAAAATTCGAGTTCATCTGGAGAGTGTGAAATAGTTTTTATATCATCTAACTTTTAACTGAAAAAGTTCTACACCATTTACACAGAAGCCTTTAGGATCTTAATTTAGACTTTTAAATGTGGTTTCTAAAATCACAATGAATAGCGTTGCCAGATGACTTTTTCAATCTTAAATTGTGATGACAGTCTCGCAAGAGTCAAGATATATTAAATTAAACATATAGTGTAAAATAGAAGATAAATAATATATAAATAATATATATAATAATGTAAAATATAAAGTAGAAGCAGTGCTTCTTTTTGTCATAGAATGCACCGGAACGACGTTCCGACACCTTCTTCGACAAATTTTCCAAGACTTAAAAGTAACTTTTGAAAATGTGATGTTTGATCCACGTGGATTTGAATCACCCTGTCGAATAGGACAAATCTTTAGAATTTATTATGAACATTAAATACAATAAATTAAATTTATGTTGACAACTGAATATATATATTTTTTAATAAAAGATTGACAAGATGCAAGTTCCGGCACCTTTATTCATACAAAAAAAGCACTGTATATAAGTACATATTTATATTCACAATATTTGAAGGTAGTTTATCAAATGAACCAAGTCGTCCAGGGCCATTGCTAATGTAACACAAATATATTTAGAGAAATTGTGCAATTTTTGCTCCTGCAGAAGTACGTATCAGCACAAGTATAACTATTCATATTTTTTAATACCACAGATAAATCTACCGACTGTTTTTGAATGTAATACATCTGACGTGGCTTATTAACTGTAACCTTAGGAACACTTCAAACAGAAAGCAATTATCTCACCTCTAGGATAGTTTTCAAATCGAATCCATTCTGTATGGGTTTGGCGATATTTTTAGAATTACTAAGAACCTTTAGAAGTGGTAACCTTTTTATGCCTACGCCGCCAAATGAATGTTTGCCTAGCAAAAAATAAATAAAACAAATATTTATATGCAAAGGATTAAACATATCATCTGTATTATTAAATAGTTTTTTAATCTAAAGGTTGTGCATCTAATGAAAATAATGTGAATTTTTGCTAGACAAACAGAATTTAACACAATTAAATACTTTGGCAATTTCAAGAATTATTTTTAGTTATTGTGAGACCCAAACGAAGCAAACTAATTTTACATTACATTTTACATTTTTCCTATCTAAAGTATTTCTATCAACTTTAAGAAAATCACATTGTTCTGGAAAAAACTTTTATTTTTAGATGCTATTAAATTATCATCTGTGAATTTGTGGGCTTACCCAAAGGTAATTAATTATTAGAATCGATCTGACATATAAAGAAGTTGAAAACATTAATATATATATATATATATAAGTTATTAGAATATTATTAATTACATTTGTCTACTCTTTTTATACTTTATGAATCATACAATTTCTGCTGAATATAATTTTTGTTCAAGTCATTTGAGTCAATAATAATATTACTATTAAAGTTTGCGAGTCAATTACTTTTTCAATGTACAAATATTATTGAACAAATTTTGAAATACTTAGTGAAAATAAAATTTATTTCATTGTCGATTGCCAAAAAGCTAATCATTTTTCAGGTACTCCAGGAATTTTCAGGAATCCACGGTTTGTATTGAAATGTTTTTTTTAATAAATACAAAACTGACAAATTTATCATTGAACTTTTAAACAGAGAAATATTTTTTTATAGAAAAAAATCTGTTTTATTTGACATCTTTCAAAGTTATTTGCCACAAATGTCGATACTTGTGAATGATTTAAAATTTGCACTATTCAAAAGCTTTGCTGCGAAAAATAAATTACTATTATTATCTAATTTTAACATAAGTTACCGAATGAGTTTTAAAGTCTAATAGATTAAGAACTAGCAATATGTCAAATTAACTCTCAAACTAGGCGATTCTTGAATATGAATGTACATAAGTGAAGATTAAAGATACATATCTATTTCAGTGAGCTTGTAACCAGGAATTCAAGTGTAGGTTAGATTCATTTTATAATATACACTGTAATATTTTACCTGATATTTTAATTTATTTCAAACATTGCTAACACAGATAATCTTTACAAGAAATTCAGTTTCGTAACGCTGACAAGTTTCAGTGACCTGCTAACAAACAGTCGATTTCTTCAGTATTCATAATCTTAATGTAGGCACGAAAGTTAAAAATGGAACAAAGCATACACACACAACTTCATTATTAAGAAATTAACAATTTTGATAATAAATGAAAAAAGTGCACACGTTATTTATATGATTCACAAGATATGAATCAACCAAATATTAAAAATTGGTCAACACAAATAATAAATAAATAAATTTCACCAAAAACAGACTCTTGACGGAATAGTCTAGACTATAAAAGCATTTGTCTGATGGACTTGTAAATAAATATACATAATATTACAAAATGGCCCAATTTTACATAGTTTAAAGATGTCATACGTCAGCGATAATGCCGATACTTGTAAGATTGATGTAGAAAAAGTAACAAGAACAAGTATAGAGGGCAATGAGAAACGAAAATCTGCCATTGAAAATGTACAGAAGTGTGGAGATTATTTGAACCATTGTGTTATTAAATAAAATGTACTCATTTCATATCTTTGTCTGCAAAATTAGTGACCACACTGAGATCCGTCTTTCATTATAAAACACTTACCAATGATGATGTGTTTTGGCTGCCATTTCTGTTATATTATATTTTTATACACTCTTAGCATAACTCCTAAACTCCAGTTTTACAATTTCCATGTTTTTTTTAGTATGAAAATTAATCAAAAATTTTGGCATTTTACATTATTCAATATCCAAAATAACTTACTCCCTAAATTTTTGTAAAGGAATAAAAAAGAGGAATCTTATAAAACAGAAAAAGAAATTTGATCGATTGACAAAACCAAAATAAGCTCTCTTTTAATCTATACTTGGGACTAGTGGTGGGTCCATACTGAACAAAATACTTCAACGAACTACTTCATTATACTCACGTTTTAAATCATGCTAACACTTCAATGCTTCAAGACTTCAATAGTTCACACAGGAAGCGCTGCGAGTGTTGCTTTTGGTGAAAACCTAGCTAGCAAACAACTCAGTTCCAGTGTGTTTAGAAAACAAAGACAACAAACAAGTACGAAAAACTTGGCAAAGTACTATATGTGTATGCAATAACTTCATGGCGCTCATTGAAGTGTATGCTTCGCAAAGTATCACACTACACACTTCGCTCTTCATGCACTTCATTGAAAAATAGTTCAACATACTTCGAATGAAGTGTTCATTTTGAATGCTTCAAGTTGGTAAATGTGCATTTCGTAAAGCCTTCATTACGAAATGAAGTTTTGCTCTTCGCTACTTGGGACAGAATACGTAACTACCTGTAACAGGATGGAGGGGAAAGTCTTAGAATTTTTTACAGAATGATTATAAAACAACAAAATCAGCAATCCGTCTTGCTCAATATCAGCACTTTGATTATTTCATGTATTGTCAATGGAATGGTATTATATATACTTGTACCTTGCTATATGGCCACCTTTATACAGCTTTTTGCTATAATAGCAATTTTTTAATATGACTTAGTTTTGATTTATGGCCAATTATTGACATAAAATTATTATAAATTTATGAACATAATTTATTTTTTACATTAAGAATTCGGGCTCGTTCCTTACGTATACTCCTTTCCATTTAGAAAGAACAATTGTATTAGTGCGAGTAACACCATATGTAATATGAACATTGTAATAGTGTATTGATACAGCTCTGCATTTTAATTGGTCAGTGAGCAGTGTTGTCATTTGAAATTAGTTAAAAACACAGTACATATTAAAAATACATACGTAAATGTTTGAATTCTGTAAATTAGAAAAGTTTATATTCATGTTTATATCTGTTCATTTTTTTATGTACTTTTTAAATTTTATATTATTACCAACATTTGTCTTAGTCCAATGCATTTGTTGGTTTTTCTACTGTTATAAATATATAACTACGTGCTTACACTATAAAATCCATATATAAAAAATAAATATTCCTAAAATATCATATGTTTCAATAAACCATTTTTTCTCTGTACTGTAATATACATAACCCTTCTATCACATAAGGCGACAAAAAACATAAAATATATATTGCAAAAAAACATGAAAATATGAGCTCTGTATATATCGTGTATTCTATTTCCTACGAGTTTTCCGGCACCAAGTATTTATTTAATATATTAAAAATTATATTTTTAAAAAAAAATCATTTTGAAACACACAAATACAATTGTTCTTTCTAAATGAAAACTGGTTTATTAAGGACCAATTTTTAACAGGTTCTTTCACAACATCGGATGGTGACAATGACAGCATAATGTCAAGCAATTGTTCACATTCCTCATCAGAATTTGCCTTATTTATATTATTTTAAAACTACATTAACTAACATATTTGTTTATTTAAGTAGACACAATATATTTAAAAACTAGCTTAATTTAACTGTAAAATTTTCATAATTGTTTTACATTTATAAACAGTAATAACTGGGAGTAATTGTTTAAATTAAATACATAGTAATTTTAAATATTTATTTAATGTACAATGTTTTCTTTTAAGTACTTTTTTACATCAGAAATTTTGTTGAAATCCTGGGTTTTTGAAACACCTTCTCTTAACTTACTATAGTAGTTGTTTTAATTTTTGTTGAAATCATCACCTCGAACCGTTTGTCGCATGGTTATTAGAAACCTATATAGGTATTTTGTACTTGTATGCATAGCGACACTTACAAATATAAACCTATGTGTAAATAAGTTCTTAGCAATAATATTCTGGAGACAGTCTTTATCTGATAAAGATTCAGGTGCTATTAATTACAAGTATCTTTTGTTTTCTATTTTCATATTTATTATGTAATGAATTTTTTTTAAATCAAACATAAAGTACAAATGTCAATCCAAAACATTATTGTCGAAATTTTCTGTGAAATTGTAACAGATTTTGTGAAATTTGTGAGTTTAAATCAACTTAAAGATTAACTATTTTACTTTACGGCCAACTTTCTGAAACGTGTCTCAGCCATAAAGTGAGGTGTTGGTGTATTTGATATATGTGTTGTTTTTATGCTCTACAATTTTGTTATAATTTAATTCAAGCAGTTATCTGACATATCTTCTTTGTGCTCTCGACAAAAGAGAGGACCAGGATTGCAGGAGAATGTGAATCATCTTGTTTGCCTGCCTTTACGAGAACATGGTATGCACTATGTATGTATTGTCAACACTGAAAATCTATATCTCATTTCTCTGAGTAATTTTGTTCTGTACGTAAAATCTAATATTCATATTCTGTGTCATATACAGGACTAAATTGATGAATATCTAATATAGAAGAAAAGATCTCTTTGTAATTCTATTTCTAATAAGATCATTCACCCAATCATTTGTACATATATTTTACATATATTCCAATTGACCCTAAGTATTGTACATTTCTGCAAATATTGTGATTAAATTTCTTCAATAAAAATCATTTTGACAAGACATTTTTGTTTACATTTACTAAATGTGAATAGGATAAGTCTCTTCTTGATATATATCAAGACTTTCTTGATATATAATGATAGATATTTCTTGACTGGAATATTTATGATCCCAGTCCTCGAACATGAGAATATCAGGGGTAGAGATATTGAAAATGTCCTCAAAATTAGATTTAGCATTTAGGGTAGCAGAATGCAAAACAGTATACTAGAAAATGAAATGCCACTCGCCCTTACCACCAATTGAATAAGTGACAATTTATATTAGATAACAAATTTAAAAAATTGTCTATATATCTTCCTGCATGATTAATTTAATTAGTATTAAAAATAGCCCATAACTGTTCTGAAATTGCTACTTCACAACAAAAATGTGTTTTCATTATAAATGGCAAAAATCAATTGTGCAATTTGAAGTCAGGAGCAATGTTATTATTTGTACACTGGGAGAGAAAAGATATTTCTGCGAATAATACATGGATGCATATATCGCCAAGTGGAAGAAAAAATAGCTGCAACACAGTTTGGCTTTCCAAGGCGTTATTCACTATGATGTCGAGATATGAATACAAATGTACATGCATGCTTCATTTACTTCCTTAAAGCATTTGACAGAATTAGACACAATAAAAATATTCAAATCCTGAAAGCTTCTGGGATCGGTGATAAAGACAAGAATAATAGGAAATCTTTATTGGAACCAGAAAGCGGCAGTAAGGATAGAACAATGTCTAACAAAGTAGAAATAAAGAGAGGCGTACGACAGGGATGTATTCTCTCACACCTGCTGTTCAACTTATATTCAGAAGAAATATTGAATGAAGCTGTTCAAGGACTTCTTATAAATGGAAAGATTCTGAACAATCTGCATTATGCAGATGATACGGTACTTCTAGCGAGTAACATTAAAGATTCAGAACTTTTGCTGAACCAAGTAGTGAACACGTGTAAGACTTTTGGGCTAGAACTTAATACAACTAAAACGTAACGCAGCGGACAATGAAAGTCTTTATATTCCTGGAAAGAAATTGGAAAAGATACAAAGTATTATATACCTGGGTTCATACTAAATGAAAGATGGGATCCTTCTGTTGACATCAAATGCCACATTGAGCGAGCTCGTGCAACCTTTATCTGCTGAAAAAGATGTTCTACAGTCATGATCTCAACCTTAGATTACGAATGAGAATGGTCAGATGCTATGTGTTCTCGATTTTATTTTATGGAATGGAAGCGTGGACACTTACTGAAGAAATGATAAGACGACTTGAATCATTTGAGATGTGGATCTACAGAAGACTGATCAAAATAAGCTGGATGGATAGATACGATTGAAGATGTTACAGTTTGGATAATAAAGAAAAATAATTATTTAAAAGAATAAAAATCCGAAAACTTTAATATCTCTGACATGTAATGAGACATCCGGAGAAGTACGAGAAGATTGCTGGAAGTCAGGGCCCTGGAAAAAGAAGAACATCACGGCTGAAGAACCTGGGGCAATGGTTTGGCCAGTCTACTGTAGAGCTTTTCTGGAATGCAGCAAGCAAAGTGATGATAGCCAACGTCCGTTGAACAGATAGGGCACAATAATAAGAAAAACATTACCTAACCGGTATAAGGTTACCGGTAGGGTAATATTAGTGTCTTGTAGCTCTATCGACGTATGCTAAAAATCTTCTGGCTTGACCACATCACCAATGTATTAAGATGCATAAATAAGTCAAGAGGACTAATAATCATCAAGAAAAGCAACGTGCAAAATACAAGTAGATGAGTTTGTGTATTTGGGAAGAATGTTTGATAGAAACGGAAAGGCTGAGAAAGATATCGAAAGGAGGGTGACTATAGGGAATAAAGTGAAAGGCGCTTTGAATGGAATTATAACTAATGGGAAATTGTCTGAGGCAAGACTAGCGGTTCACAATGGAATCCTGGTACCGACACTGATGTATGGAAGCGAGGCCTGGAGCTGGCAGAAGAGGAACAAAAATAGACTGAATGCAGTGAAAATGAGATCACTTAGGCGTATAAGTGGCAGATTCATTTATGACAAAGTAAAGAATGAAGAAATAAGGAAAGAAAGTAAAGTTGATCTTTGTATAGTGAGTAAGATTAAGAAAGGATCACTTAGGTGGTTTGGTCATATGAAACGGATGAATGGTAAGAAAGATATATGACGCAAGTGTTGATGGCACCAGAAGTAGAGGACGTTCGCAGAAGACTTGGCACAACCAGATAAATCAGATACTGGAGTATGATCCTGTTAGAAGCCTCAATAATTGTCGAGCTTGTATGAAAATATGTATAAATGTGGATGAGACGGAAATTGTGTCAGGACAGAAAAGTGTGGCACTCTATTCTCTCTGCTTACCCCTGCAAAGAAACGGTGTGATGGTAAATAAGTAAGAAAAGCTATATATGTACATTGGATAAATTCTCTGCAATGAAAACTGTTTTACTACTTATCAGGCGGGGAAAGATAGAAGGCAACAGATAGACTAGTTATCTTGGCTGTGTAACCTTAGAAAGTGGTTCAATGTCCAAAGTGTTGTGTGATCTTATGCAGGATAAATTAAAATACTGCAACATGGTCACCAACCTTCCATAGAAGGTGACACGTGAAGTTTTGTTAAAAATTATGTGTACGTTATATTTTTTGTATTCGATATGATGCCAAAACGTGTACGCGCGCGTGCACACCCGCACACCTTAGAGGGAACATTGCCACCAAGTGTTTCTAACAGTTTACAATAAAAATAAACAATTATTATATGAGAGAGAAAACAGTTCACACTGTACTGAGATAGTTGGTAGTTTTGTATGGGTTTAAACTATGAAGTAAAATTATTCATTAATGAGATTAAAAATGCATTATGTATATATTTTGTTTAATATTTATTTTTTGTACAGACAAAACCTTCATATTAAAATGTGTTCGTACAAATGTATAAAACTTCACTAGTTTCTGAATTTTTATTAGTCAAACATAATCACAAAAGGCACTTTGCACTAGCTAACTCTTGTCGATAGACTTCGCAATATAAGTCAAAAATAATTTTAAAAAACTAGCCCAGAAATTTACCTAAAACTACTAATATATACATGAGTATGAACATCATACAGGAGGAAAAGATAGACTGAGACTGCCATTCAGGAAGATGATAATGTACGGTGCCATGAAGATCTTTAAATGAAATTCCAGAAAACAGAAGGAAAAACTACATAGATTCTGAATGAAACTAAGCAAATACGTGAAAGATAAGTTATAGCAAAAAGAAACGATTTTGATCTTATATTAAAGCATATATAAAAATACTTATGTATGCACTATACTAAGAATAAATATTTAAAAATGTATATATCTTTTCATAGTTATACATATATATTGTCATGTAAGTACCGATTACATATTAAGCCATATCTACCCATAAGATCTGTCCAGTGGCAGTCTGCAATGCACACTGCCACTGCCAGCTAGCGTACACAAGCTTAACCTAATACACTATTGGTCAGGGAGTCGAGAATCCAACACCAATATGAAATTATTTCAACCCATCAAAAAATAGGTAAATTTAAAACACTTTTTAACTTTGCATAATGTACACCACAAAATACTTTTTTTTTTTTCTTATTACATTATTTATGCTCTTGGGTATTAATGAAAAAGTTAAAGTAAAGTGACCATCAACCTAAAAAATAAACTAAAAATATCAATTTTAATATTTTTTAAATGAATACTAAGTCAAGAAGCAAATTTATAGAATTCAAAAAATATATTTTCAAGTTCCAACAAGAGAGAGTCTTTTTCTCTATACAACATATTTCCACTGAGTTACTGAAGAAATCAGAGAAAATATAGCAGTGCAATTGCTGAGTGATAAAAAAATTAAATACTATAAAATTAGAGACTGATGTTTATTAATTAATAAAAACACATTTCAATAAACAAACTTGCTATGTCAGAGTAAATAGCTCTGAAGACTATAGAGATCGTCGGGACTGAAAAACTTCCCAATGAATACCCAACTGAGACAGTTATCAACATTTTTAATAACCTAGCTAAAAGAACTGAAATTTTTGCTACCAAAAACAATTGTAATTACAAAGAAAATAAAAATTAGTTGTATTTGTGGGTGATTCCAAGATGTAACCGTGAGCATCCAACGTAACCGAAGGGAAACGAGACGTTTCCCTTTGGTTACATTTAGTACTTCGGTTTTGGTTTCATTACTACTCCGGGCTACATTATACCTTATTTTCTACAATTCTGCATACAAATCCTATTGCGTCGGCCTGGATGCTGAGAACCAACTACGATGATGGGTTATTGAGATGGGACACTACAATGGAATATACACGGATGAGCAAGTATTGGAGGTTATGCGATCTGTTGTAACATTTCAATCTTGTTGTCACCGGCCTGCATGAAGAATGTCGAACTTGCGCCCAACCCAACGAATTAGGATGTATTAATGTGAATTGTATTCTGATTTTAACATTATTTATGTTCTTTTCTTTTTTTATGATTAGATTTCATTTTATAACGAATCACACCTTTCCATTTATCTCCTCCAGATATTATTTATAAATTTTTCCCAGTTAGGATGAAGTCAGAATGTGACAAACTAAGATGGGGATGCATTTCCGAGGTGAAGATATTATGCTCTACCCTGACTAGCCGATGAGGAGGATAGAACAACGGTCTCTACTCTCACAATTTTCGGGATTGAAAAGCTTAAATAACTTAAAACAAGAAAAAATGTAACTTTTTTTCACAAGACATACTAGATACTGGATACAATGGAACGAAGATGCACTTGTATGAATACTTGTATGAAGTACAGTGGAACCTCAGATTTAGATTTAGTTTGAAAACTGATTTATTTGAAAAAGAAATCAATTTTTTCCATAATATATTATGAATTAAACCGTTCCAGACCCCAGGCAATACAAGCGAGCAACACAATAAATTAATTAACAATTAATAATTCTAATTCTGAAGTCATTGAAAATGTTTATAATGTGGTTTGCTCCGCTTTGTCAGGGTGTAATTTTTCCACAAAACTTTGGTACTCCCCGAGATGTCACGGGATGCGCCTCTGGTCACACAGATTCCATCAAGCAGGGGTCAGTTGTTCGAGAAATGGAGGGAACTCTTGACATCAGACATTTTTTCTCAAACTTTATGTCCAAGATGAGAGACGTTTGAGAACAGAGGCTCCACTCTATTTACAAAAACAAATGCAGAACTTTACAGATACAAGAAATACTAATCCACCACAAGAAACAATGCACTAAACTCGGGATTCGCAACCTCCATTAAAAAGAGAAACAAACTCTATAAACAAGCAAAAATAATTGAGATGATTTTCAATTACAAACAAACTAAAAACTTATGTATCCACTTGATATAGAAAACAAAGAATCATTCTGCAAGAAAAGCTCGAAAACAAACATGATATACCTCAGCGTGAAGTGACGCGAAGTTATCACATTTATTAGCCGTAAAAACGAAATAAAATGAAGGCAGGAAATCGCGTCTCGCAAGTACATGCAGGTCGCTGACGGCGGGCCCACATAAACGGGACCGGACGTCTATTAGCAAAAAAAAACCTAGCGGCTCGTTCAAAAATGAATAACGACCGTAGTGATCTCCAGCCCAAGTGTTGTGCAACGCACGTTAAGACGGGATGACAATGATAACGGGATAACGATATGATGAAGGTTTTTCGAGAAGCGGTCATAAAAATGTAAGAGGTGCGCATTGTTTCGAAAGGACGCACCCTGCCGACAGATAAACTGAAAGTCGGAGTAATATTAAAGCTGGACCCGTTGTATCGGGGAAGACAATCGATTTCCGAAGGAGAATTTAGGAAAGCACCATTATGTGCCCATTAGCTAACGTCCAGGGTCGAGACGTTATGAAGACAAAAGGCGTAGTTCCTCTTAGCACGGTGGTGGATGAACCACATGGCCTGGATTGCGGCTAAAATGAAGGTACTCTTAAAAACCTTGGATTTTAAAGAACAAAAAATAACATGCCCGCCGAATCAGTCTTTAATTTAATCACCTAGAATGTTGTTATAAATAATATATTTTGACACGCGAGTGTGATCCTGGCAGAACGCGTTTTGGAACACTGAACGCGAATTTTGTAAGTGCTTAACAAACATAAGAGTTGATCACGATAGACCTGATAACTGAGAATCAGAATTATAATTAACTTCCTGTTGTAACGTGCGAGAGCCTTTTGTCAGAGATAGGCTTCTACCGATTTAGTTATGAACCATAAGTATAAGATTAAGGATGTAGCAACGCATGACGGGGACGGGCAGATTGATTTTAAATATAAATATGTAATGAATATGCGTGAGGATTTTGTAATTATGATGATAATATTTCGATAATAATAATGTTTTATGGTTTTGATTCGTAGTACAGTAGAGTGTATTATGATATTATTATAGACTGTAATACAGCAGACAGTGCCTTTCCGGTATTGTATTAAATAAATTGTGTTCGATGTACCATCACATATTATATAAAAAAAGGACAGGATGCAATTGATCGTATATGAATATAATGCAAAGCTTAAAGTAAACGTAATGATTCATTTATACTTTATTTTTAAAAACTAAGTAAGTAAGAGTAAATATGTCAATAATTAGCTATAAGTGATGCACTATTGCTGTATAAAAATAATATGAGTGACTAGAAATAAGATTGTCAAGTAGTGTAAGAAATGTAAATAATTAGAGTATAAGATTAATTATAGTCAGCGATAAGACGAAGGAGGAGTCAGTTTGGGTTTGGATTGGGCGTGGTTTCCAGAAGAAGCGGATGGACCAATGGGATGGTGGCCCGTCCCATGACGGGAAGAGGGCAAATCGGCAGATGAGAAACACCCCACTTTCAAGGTATAAGAATGGCCCGAGGCTCAGTGGTAAGCAAGGCTGAGTTGTAAAAAAGCCAGTCGAAAGCAGCGAGTTATAAACCCGGAGTAGTGAGTCGAACATGAGGTCTGGAAGGATGAGGCCCTGAGGGAACAGTTGAACATGAGATCCGGAAGAAGCAGCTGTAAACACGCGACGGGAACGGAAGAAAGGATTAGAGGCGAGAGCGCGTTCTGTTAGTTGGAACCGAGGTTTGGAAGAGACGTCAAGAAAACCACAGTTAGGACCGAAATCGATGGAGGAAGCATCCACGGTTCGTCGCAATCCACCCAGGAACATCCGCCCCGACCGGTCCGCAGTTCTACAGAGCAGACAGCGGGTAGCCGCCCACGCCGAGTGCTAACGGCATCACTCCACCGGCCGGAGACCAGGGCTCCGGAGGAACGTCGCCAAGTAACCCGAGGTAGACATAGTTTAGATTAAGTTAGTTATAAGTATTTCCACCTGCCCGTGATTGTAAGTATGTATAATAAATGTCTAATTTGTGTATCTTCCGTGTGTTCATATTCACCTGTGTTCTTCCTATAACATTTCATTAAAGTGCGGGGCGATCAGGAGCACGATACGTGTTCGATTAATCATCGTCTAATTGAATTAGAACTCCGACTCGAATCGCATGGCGCACAACGTCGTGTCCCATTTGTATCAAACATATATTTGAAATATACTTTTTTATCTAAGCAACTAGATCGAGTAGAGAGAAAATCTGTATGTCTTTTATCTATGAGAAAATCTCTTATCTATGGTATACGTCGAAACTTATCTATGGTCGAAACTCGATACGTCATTTCCATAGATAAGAGATATGTCATTTCTTGACCAATTTTATAGAATAAAGATACAAAGTACCTTTTCGCCGGTAAGGTTTTTTTTACCATTTACATTGAACGCTATACAAAATAAAACAAAGCCTTGGAACTACTACAGTCACGAATTGATTCAGGCGCTCAATGAATTGTACGCTGAGACAGTTGGCTGTGATAAAATAAAATAGGTTTAAAACAGTGAACATTCTTCAACTTTTGCGGTATGTACCTACTTATCTGATAATTGTTTTCGAGCCTGAGTCATCCGTAATTGTGGTGATGTATCAGGATAGAATATTGTGTAATATTTTTCGTTCGCCACGTACTTTATTTGTAATCTTACTGTTATATCATCTTTTAAAATTAGTTTTGCAAGGGATATATATTATCCCTATTATGGTGTATAACCTAAATTATTATTTTCTTATATATTCGCCACCCATATTTTTATTTGAAACAGTTAGCCATGAGAGCTAGCATTTTTTGTCTTAATATTTTTATTATGTTTCTAGCTAAGATTGCTAGAATATATAAAACAAGATGAAATATATGGCGAAAATGTTAATTTAATTTAATAATAAGTCAATTATAATAATAATCCAGGATTGCGGCTTAAAATTGTCAAAAAAGACTTTCTTCCGCCCACTCGTTCACTCCATGATAAAAGAGTATTTATTTAATAGATAATTTTTATGGTTAACTAATGTTATGAAATAGGAGAGTTTTTAGTTTTGAATTAAAGTGTGAGTTCAATTTTTCTACCTCTTTTTTACAATCCTTTTTACCTGAAGTGAAAATGAGTGCATTAATACTTTGTACAAGTTTACCCAATTGAAACTTTGTAAACCATATAACGTGAGAACAGTTGCTCGTATGAAAAAAATGTAAAAAACCTATATTGTAGAAAATGTTATAAACTACAAAATTTATAAAAGCTATTTTTGTCGGTCGACCAATAGAAAGCGAGATATTTACAAAACAATATTTTTTGTGACCTTTAACACCGTATGACTTTTGAAGCACATATAATATCTTAATTTTAAAGAGAACACTATATTATTTGTGATGTTGTAATTTTTTCAAAACATAATTCTGTGATATTGCAAATTATATCGATGGATTTTTTAGTATGTTATTTAAAATAATAAAATATACAAACAATCAACTAGCTCTGACTTTTTCCGCACAACAACACAATTTTTAACACTTAGTAAATGATGGAAGAGTTTTTTGTTTTCTTAAAATGCATGTGTAAACACGTGTGTTGCGTTAAGTTGTTCTGTGGTAAACTGTTTATAATATGCCTGTCTCAACACAGAATTTTCTAGTGAGACGGGCACAGTCCAAACATTATATGCATGTATTATATAGTTTCTAATAAATAAATAAATATCAACATTGAAAATTGGTCTTACGGAAACATTAGCCATACTCTTGTTTCTGTAACTACCCACTACCCAGCAGATCTAATTCTGTTTAATTTAGTAATGAAACCCTACAAACTCGGTCGTATTCATTAAACTCATAAATTCAGTAAATAAAAATATATCACCAGTTTTAACATTAAATTATCTTAGCCAATTTTAAAATGATTAAAAACATGTTAAAAAATAACAATGCATTATTTTGAAACAAATAAAACACAATATAAATGTTGATTTAAATTTTGTCAACGCCTTTCGTAAGATAATAATTAAACTACAGTTTTAATTTGAATTAAATCTATAAATCATAACTCAAAATATTTCAATAAAACTTCTTCCTGTAAAATGTGACGATCTATAGCCGGTAGAAATGAAACGGTCATCCCTTGAAGTTGTATGTTTCGTTGAATGTATTAGGCAAGTTGTAAAATATGCGCGCACCCAAAAAGGGTCGCACACATTATACTATGCAATTGGAAGATAGGGAGAACACAAATTTTTATTTTGTTCGGATTACTTAACTTCGCGAGAACAACAAATATATATTTCATTTTGTTAAAAATCTGTAAAAACTGGTGACGGTAGCGCTCTGTTTCAGCGGGGAAAAAATAACCTTGTGTAATTCTTTGTGTCCTATGGGGCCTTAAAACAGATGGACTAACATAGATTCAATACTATCTCCAAGAATACGAGCACAGTAGGAATTTTCAAATCACATTTTTCTAATTTTTGATCCAGTCCAATACTGTTGTAAACTTTGTAAAAACACTTGATACAAAAACTTGTAATGTTGTCCATAAAGATTGTCACCAGAACACTGATGTGCCTCGTCAACTTGTGAGATATTAATAATTTAAAAGTATTGAACTATTTTAATGAAATTATTCAGATTATAAGTAACTTTTACCTTGACCGCAGGGGTAGGAAGAGAAGACAGGATGCCACGCTCTACTGTCCCGGCATACTACTCTTGTCTCGTCCACTTTTATACATTTTCTTGTGCATTCTCTTGGCTGTCCTCCAATATATGGGTTATCTAATTACGCCAGGTCTTCGCGGACGGTCTCTGTCCCTGGTGACTGTAGTTTTTTTTTGCTTTATGCCATCGATTTATTTATTGAACTTATTCACAACATGTGTCAACTGATTTTAACCCTTGTGTGCGCAACCAACTTTACCAACGTCGTTACACAACCGGGGCAGCCAGGTACCCATCCACCTCTCTTTCTTTCAATTTTTAAAATATTCCAGCACTTTATATTGTTCCCTTAACGTTTATTTGAATATGTGAGATGAGCGTTCGAGGCATTTTAAAATAGCTTCTTAACAGCTCGTACGAAGGTACATAGCCAAAGAAATTGTATGGAATAAAATGCCATCTCGGCAACATCAAACTCCATTCTTCAATGCAGTGCGTCAGCGAAGTGGTCCTCATAGAATTATCAAAACACTTTCAAGAATATATTTACTGTAGATATTATCGTTCGACATACAAATAAAATGGCTTTGTCAATATATGCGGTATTCAATGCAGTGCATCCAGATTTGAAGCGAGAATGGAAGCCTATTACTATACAAGAAATATACTCGTTTAGGGCTATTTTGATTTGTTCTGGTGTAAATAATTGTAATACTGATCACACAACTAGTACGTGGCATTCAAATTCATACCCACTGTATGGAGTGACAATGGGAATCAATAGGCTTCAGAACATTATACCTTATATTAGATTTGACGATGCCAATACACGCCAGCACCACGCAAAAGAAGATAAAGCAGCTCCGATCCGTGATCTCTGGACAATGCTCAACGCAAATTTATCACAGTGTATTATGTATAAGTAAACAGAGAATTTAACGATCGATGAAGGTAGGTGGATTTGCGACGCTGAATATGCCTATCCTTCACACAGCATTATTTACACTGGCAAAACAGGTAACGTTGGAGAGGAAAATCAAGGAGAAAGAGTTGTGAAAGAACTTGCAGCCGCGTACCAGTACCAGGCAGTGGGAGAAACATTTGTATAGATTTTTCATTATTTTTTTACATCATTTTTTTTACAAAATTAGCTCTTGCCAAACACTTGGCTTTCATGGAACTTGACTGTAGTTGGTACATTGAACAAAAATTAACCTTATATTCCATGTGTGATGGCTCCAAATAAATAAATACTCTACTGTGTTTGAATTTCTTGAAAAAGTAATGCTGTGCTCATACGTACTGAGAAATAATAAACCCATCATTCTGTTATCAACGATGCATTCCGACATGGCTGTGAATGATGATTCTAAGAAAAAGCCCCACATTATTACTTATTATAATAAATAAAATATAAAACTGGCATCGATACCGTGAACCAAATAATCAGTAGATATACTACACAATGTCGCCAGTTATGTTTATGATTTGATTTATTATGCTGATCATGCTTCCGAGAAAAACCAATCAGCGGAGACTGTTTATGCGCCAAGTAAGCGAAGAATTTGCCAAGCCAATGATTAAGAATCAATGTCAAAACTTGCAAGTGATGAGACATTATTACACCAAAGAGTGCTATTGAAAGTGTAAATCCTGTGTAAGCCAATCCCGATCCATCAGTTGAACGAGATGCATCAGGAAGAAAAAAATGACTGGTTCTTGCCATATCTGTTATAAACAGGCAATCAAGAAGAGAAGGAAAACACGAAAGACCTGCTCCCAATGTGATAAGCCTGTCTGCGATGAACATTCATTCAATTTTGTCAAATGTACACAATGTAATATATTCATGTTTTTTTATAATAATTTTCATAAATTTAATTATTACACTATCTATTTCACGATAATAGTAATTTTGTGTTGCCAGATTTCTGCTTTATCCAAATGACAGGATTTTCAGTAATATTATATATAATAATATATCGACAACAAACGCATGCTAATTACGCACTTCTAAAATACCAGGAAAGTACTTGTCAGTTACATTTTGATTCCAGCCGGTGTGGGGTGCTATCAGGATTTATCCTGCAATACACATATATTGACAATTGTACCCTTATTTCGCGATACTTATTTGTTTGTAAGTAAGTAAAGTGAATAAGGTATTATTTTTTAGTTATTATATGCGTTTTACTATAAAAATACAGTGAGTGCTATATCATAAGTCTGATGTGTGATGTGAAGTGCTAATATATATTTCTTTGTTTACAGTTATCGAATTTTTGATAAAAAAAAAAAAAGGATTATTTTTACATTTACAAACATTTTTTTACCAAATGGCAGAGGGTGACTTTTTTGCTAATGGAGATATTGCGGACTTACTAGAAATTTCTGATATGCTCGTTATTACCGCGGAGTTCGATGATGAGAATGACGTCGAGGATGATTATTTTGAGGTTCACATCTATGATGAGAAGACCTTGACAATACTGTTGATGAAAACCAGCCATCAACAAGCCTGCACTTGTTTGACCAGAATTTGAATGGGAGACAGATAATTGTTTCGTTCCAAATATATGTAAATTTTCGACAACTGGTTTAAACTCTGACCTTGCAGAAGAGGCCGGGAAATAGATTTTTTAAAATTGTGTCTCAAAACAGCAGTGGTCGATACTATTGTGGATGAAACAAACCGCCAATTTAAATTTACCACAAAAAATATACCATTGGCTGAAAGATTGAGATGGGTTGACGCCACAAGCGACGAAGTATATGTATTTTTGGCCGTGAGCTTGTTGACGTCCAGGAATACGTTAGTAGAGCATTGGTCGACAAATCCATTGCTGAATTCATCGATCTATTGTGATACTATGTCGAAAATTCTGTTCCAAATAATATTAAGGTGTTACATTTTTCTGATAACAAACTCTTAAGTGTCGGGCCGACTCCATAAGATCAGGCCTATACCGTTGGCAATGAAAGAAAAATTTGTAGAACTTTTGACGCGTCACCAAAACCTCCGCATTTATGAAAGCCTTCTGCTCTCCAAAGGTCGGCTTTCATTTCGTCAGTATATTGCCGTACTTCGAAACATACCACACTGAAGATGAGTTTTAGGTAAGGATAGTAAGATAAGTGTAAATAAAATGTTCTAGGTAAAGATCAAATTAAATATAACAACAGTTGTGTTAATAAAATCTTAAGTCGTCCTTCCAAAAAACAAATACAGAATAAATAATAATTTCCTAAACGTTATGGCCTAGCGACACTATAAACTTTTATTTTTTCCTTTTTTTCATCTCAAAATCGCGGTTGATGGATGCTTATGATAAAATAGAAGCTCCATGCTTTTTTTTATATATACTAACTTTTTCATGTTTTTTTCGGAAAAAGCTAGCTAATTTTGAATTTTACAAATTTTGGCGCCAAATGGTGGTATGATGCTGTTTCATCTAGGACTTAGGATTCTAGGATTCATCTAGGATTATAGAAAGCAATGTTTTCATGAACAAAGTAAACATTTTATGTAGGTTTTTTTTGCATATAAGTCGCAATAAAATATTCTATATATATTTAACACCGCCATGTTTTAAATATAACATAATAATAATACATAATTATGAAACAAACAGATCACAAAATGCAAATGTGGTGTATTTAAATCGATTTCTATAAACAAAATAATAAATTGCAGGTGTCACAATCATTGATAGCATATATAGGGACTTTGACTGATCTCAAAACATATTCATGGATATAAACTAGGCACTTCAATCAATCAATCATTATTTCATCCCACAATAATAATAAAACTCTCGATATTGGTTCTTTTTGACACTTGTCTCGAATGTGAGAATGCTTCAGTGCGCCTTTAATTGAACATTGCCTGAGGAATAGAAAATGGGTATAATAGTGCCTATTTTGAAAGAGGGTGACAAAACGTGGTGTAAAAATTATATAGGGATCACAATCCTAAATGCTATATACAAAATCTTCTCCTCTATACTCTATGGCAGACTACTGAAGTGTGGTAAAGAAATCCTTGACTTCCAACCTAACAGATCCACCACAAATCGTAAAAAATGTATACAGCAAAGGTTGAAAAAAGCATATGAATATAACATGCTATGCCAGTATAAACAGATAAAGCGCGCTACACACTCTGGCATTCCCTTAAAGCTAGTAACACTAATAAGACTCTCATTATTGGAGTCTAAAGCAGTTATTAATGGTATGGATGACCTTACGGTCTCTGTTGAAATTTCATCCATCCACCGCAGTTTTTAATCTGGTGTTGGAAGCACTCATAACTCATAAAGATAGCATTACGGGCTGTATTAACTATAATACGGATCTAATCAAAGAATGATCGATCATGCTACCATCCTGAAAAAGGAATCAAAAAAATTCAGACTGCATGTAAACACCCTAAAAATGAAGTACATAGTCGATACACGTGAACAGGAAGCACTCCAAGATGTTTGTGTAGGACACCATGTATATGAAGGGATTTATAAATTTACATATCTGGGCTCTAACTTGAACACGTTAAATAGGACAAGGGATGAATTGAAAATCTGCCTTCTAGCTGGAAATAGAATTTCAATATGTCCAAGAACACACAATTACTGGATTTTTACCTACAAAGGCACTGTTATTAAACAAGACATAATAAGACAGGTCGTCAGCCCTGTGATTACCCCATTCTTTAACATATTTTCTATTGAATGTAATTTAAAAAATAGCTTTGTCTCTGTTGCCAACCAAACAAAAAGTGGTCGCCTCAAGTCACTTCGCTAGGGCACGAGCGGATTTACCCGACCAAAGTCGAGATCCTCACACTCGCTCCAAACCGTCGGTGGACACGGATTCGAAAGCCGGTACCGGACCGAGGGATCGGGGCAGAAGGCTGCTGGACGGCGAGGTTCCGAGGGATGAGGCGGGATGCAAAATGAAACACTTGCTAAAGGTGTATTCAGTGCACCGCAGTATGTAGTTTGTTGTGTAGAGACGAGACGTTTGACGAGAAGTGACCTCCATACTGTGGTGCGCTTGTATTTATTCAAGACGAGTGGACGTGCGCCGTTATTAGCGCGCGCCACCCCAAAACCACCCACCGCACCAATCAGGGCGCGTTTACATGCCTAACCGCGCCCCAAGCGATACGGCGTTCGGCGCCGCCTGCCGACCGAATAGCGCAACATTGCGCCATTTTTCGGTCGCGGGCCGGCGGGCGGCAGAACCCGTTTTCCGGAGACAAATAATTAAATATCTACTTAAAATTAACAATTGGGGATATCACGAGTAGGGAATTCTGTAGTAAATATCGCGACCCGTGATATCCCGTAACAAGAATTATCCGGCCAGTGTTTTCTTTTGAGTTATTCCATGTTTAGTAACTTCGTTATCTCGGAATGTTCGTTAAGCGGGTTTTTTACCAGTGGCGGGCTCTGCTGAGGGCCTTTTGATAAAAAATGTAAAACTGGCGGGATAATTTTGTATGGGTGCCGTGGACTACGACATTTGTTTATTTCTACTGTTGTCCACGGCACTAAATACACTAAATTTAAACAACAGTGGCGGCGTACCGGCGGGTGGGCAAAGGTTTATTGTATTCCCAATCCCGCGGCACGCCGCGTAAAGCAAATAATAATTATTTATAAGTCAATAATAATATTTCACAACTAAATAACAAATACGTAACATTTTATTTTATGGCAATAGTCTCTGTGTGCAACAGTCTCTATGAGATATCTGATATTTGTTTTAGAAATAGAAGCTTTTACGGCTATAATAAACAGCTGGGTCTAAAATACTGAGTCAACGAAGCAAACTGCTATGTATAAAAGTATAATTAGATTGGTGGTCACTTTCAGTTGCAGAACGGTCCCTAACCCAAATACAAGAAAATAATTTGAATTGAGCGTGAAACAATTGTAAGATTCTGTAGGTCCCGAAGACTGCGATGGGCCGGCCCTGTCGAAAGAATGCCAGATGACGACACCAAAGATCATGACTAACCGGATGGCTGGATGGAAGCGACCTAGAGGTGGGCTGACTGTGTTGAAGAGGACTTGAGCACGATGACAGGGTCCAGGAGCTGGAGAAGAATGGCCAGGGATAGGAGTTGGTGGAGAGTGCTTGTGAAGGAGGCCAAATCAAACCCTGGGATGTCGTGCATGGAAGAAGAAGAAGAACATACAGAATCTTTAAACTGGCACAAGATAACTTTATTCAAAGTTTTATTTTTAAAAAATATTGGGATATTGAAGTAAATTCTTCGTCAGTTAATTTAAAAAACCAATGTTGTGTTATTATTTTTTCATATCTATAAATATATTTGACGATCAATCAAAGTACCTACATATCTAGATTGACACTGTACATGATTATCTACATTCAAAATTATTGTATCAGATGCATTTGGTGGTTTTCTTTAATATGTTCGATGCCATTTTGTGATCTGTTTGTTTCATTATTATGAAGTATTTTGCTGTGTTTAAAATGCAATAGTTATGTGATGATATACAGAATATTAAACTGTAATACCTTACAAAATGACACACATAAAATGTTGTTTTTATTTTTAACACTACAACAGTAGTGAGACACATCACAAAAACACCCAGAGAAAATCATATACATATCGTCACCATCAGCAGCAACACCGCATATTACTAGTTTCACAATAGCGTTCGGTAGGGGCGTGCAAATCAAAGAAATGTAATCACCACATATCATCTGTAACCTCCCTGTCAACTGCGCACAAAGCAAGTTTAGTTTAGTTTAGAAAGAATTTCCTCCTCTTACAACTCTAGAAAGGTAAGTAATACTTGAGTAATTCTACAAAAATCATTTAAAACTAGTTCTATCTCTCTCCTGTAAAGTACACAATTCTTAGATGATTTGTGGTGTTGCTGCTGACGGTGACGATATATTGTGACCTCACCGGGAATCGAACCCGAATCCCCCAGTATGAGAAGCCAGTGTCACGACCACTGGACTACGAGGGCCGCCTTTAAGATCAGTGTAAGAATGTCTAATTCACGAAGTTTTTAACTTATTTTGTGAATAAGTACAATATTATTTCGTATTATAGCTAAAATATGCGGGAAAATAAATCTTATTTCATATTTAATTAAAAACTAAGAGAGCTACGAATATTCTCGATGCAACCGCAGCCCCTGATTGCACGCGCTATTGGTGCGCTCTATGCGTGTGTGTACGCGCGAGTTCGGAACATTCCTCACGAACACGCATCAAGTTGCTGCGTCAGCTGTTTCACTCGGCTATCTAATCTTAGTTACGTTACATTTGCCAATATTTATAACCTTTGTAGTGTTAAACCATATATTACAGTGGAACCTCGCTTAACAAGTTGTTGCACCTTCCGTCAGCCTGATAAGGCAGTGGCTATGTGCGCTACAAATGATGTTCGCTTTTTTGCCAAGTTTTGAGGCGTGGGAAAAAACAAGTGTCTCCAGACAGGTCTCTAGTAAAAAAAGCTTATTATCATCATAAATAATAAATTTTGAGTATTTTTTTCGGCATGGAACGTATTTTACATCGATTCCTATAGGTAAAGTTGTTTCGCATAACAAGTAAGATTCGGGAAAGCATTATGCTTTTTATGCGAGGTTCCACTGTACTACATTTTATTATATACTTGAGCGTTTTTCTCTTCATTTCGATGCCGGTTGCTTTGCGATTGGTTTATTACCCGGTTTGTTACCCTCGTGATAACCGATTTGACCTTTTCTTCATCTGTATTGGAACATTCAGTTTTGCAATGATATGTGCGACTATTTCTATGGTAAATAGAATAATAATAGTATTAAAATGAAATCAGAGTACAAAGTTAGTCAACACGGAGGCTCACTTTAACCCTATGAAGCCAGCCCTGGCTGCTTTTTCTATTTTTCAATATTGTAAATATTACTTATTACCATAGAAAGGAAAGTGGTCTACCACAGAACAACCGACATAACCAATGACTACAGACAAGTATCCAATCAGACATATTCTTATTAACGCAACTTCAAATTCCCGCAAAACATTTTCCATCTGGCGACAGATTATTTGATCAAATCACTATTATTATTAACCCTCGTACAAAACAATTGAGGTTAACTTGAAAAAAAAATCTTTAAGTCAAAGTAAGAAATGTTATTTAGAAATCCATTAATGGCTACTTTCAATGATAATTCAAATTTTCATATTTTTAATGTGGGTCTTTATTATTCATTTATATCAGAAATTATACACTAGATTTGACTTTTTTTTAAAACTATTATGTACTTCGATTGGACCTTTATACTTATTTATTTATTTAAAACTAATAAACTGAATGTTGTTTGCCATAATTAAGACAATACAAGCATTATAAGAAAGACAGCGACCGTTAGATGCATTTTCCATGTGCTACAAAATTGTGTTAATATGCTAAATTATTGCATAAACAAAATAAAATAATTTTGAAGCCAAGATTACGGAGACAAATCTATGTTGAACCATATTAGCAAAATGTTAAAAATGAATAGTTATAATCCATTTAATTTACAGAACATTTATCAATTTTTAATGAAAACATACATTTTAAAATAATATATTGTATTTACTCGCATGCTTTGAGGCTTCAGCTACTCTTTAAAATCAAGTTACATTTCTTACTAAATAATATTTATTTCCATCCTAATGTGTTTTTTTTATTTTCTTTATTAACTTCAGATCGCCGATCGAACTCGTACTTTGTCTGATTTCAAAACATATTCATACATATGAATTAGGTACCTAATAAGTAATTTCGATTGATTAATTCAAATGACAACACACATTTTTATTTCATTCCATATGATTCCAATGTATCAATATGAAAAAAGATGGAAAATGCTCTCGACATGAGTTATGTTTAAAACTTGTATCGAATGCGAGAAAATCAACAATTTTATTGTCGTCTCTTTCTATTCAAACCTTCCTCATGATTTACGTAACAAATAATCTCATTAATTATTTATCTGATACTTGATAATAATTTAACAATTAGCGTCATCTTGATAGCATATCTAATTTGTGTAAAATTTCTCAAATTTCAATCTGGAAAAATGAAAGCTCGCCCTTAAACATACCATAATTAAAAATATGAAGCATTAATTAAAATCATCAGTCTAATCAAATCAGAATCTTCTCAACCTTTACGGCGAACAAAAATGAAATCTCAAAGTTAGATGGATGGCTTTAGCGAATTTAGCACACTACATATTTAAAACAAACATGTAAGCCACACTAAATTTCGGGCAATCTTTTTTATAGACTTCTAATTAAATATTTGATGATCAGCGTAAATGTTCCTTACGTGGCGTATTAAATCCTACCAGTATTTTTATATTTTACAGATGGAACTGTTCGGTGGCACTATCGACAACCAGCTCACAGGATTATCGCTAGCCGAAAGGTACAAAAGTCTGAACCACCTAATTGACAAATCCGATCCTCAAGTACTCTCTCTGGAGAACCTCCAGAACTGGTCCAACAGGAGCCAAGCGGACCAAGTATACATAGCCAAGTTGGCCGATCGTTCTAAGAATGCCAAAGTCCTGTGTGATATTTTCAAATCTGAAAATCAAATGGTCGTTTCCATCGCTTTAAATGCCACCTGGCTGTTTAAGGGAATTTCAGATGAAAATATTGTCAATCCAGATTACTTTATTAAAGAAATCTTTCCATACGCCACTTACCATAATATATGCAGAATTGTTTCCTTATTCGGTGCCCATCTTGAAAACGAAGGCTTTGCGGAAGAATTTTACACCAGAATTCTCTCGATATTTGGAAAGGACTTGACTATTAAATTATTACCAAAATGCAGTTTGCAATTTATACGTACCCACATAATGATGGACAATTTTGAAGTGCCTTGTCTGCAGTTAACATATATTTATAAAAGAGATCCAAGACTCGTTATTGAATATTTGGAAAAATATCTTCGGAAAGATGGAGCTGAAAAAATGCCTATGTATTACAGATCTAAACAAGACTATGATAAGTTATGGCCAATTATTGCCCAGCAATACCCTGAGGATTTTTTGAGAATGTTCATTAAATACCGAGATTGTATTGGGGTGCGATTAGGCAGTAGAACAACACTTGGTATTCTCAAAATTCTTCTTGATGCTGTAATAGAGAAACCTTCCGAGTATCTCCGTCTACTTCATCTGCCCACTCTTTTCAGTCAATTGAAAGGAGAAAACTTTGAAAAATTTGTTTTGGGTCTCATTCCCTCGAAGGAAAAGGATTTCAACTATTTTGATACTTTACAAAACTTAATGCATCTGAAACCTTCCTATAGAGTGCAATTTTTGATAAAGATATACGCGATGAAGTACGAAGGGGCTTCCGTTTTGCTGAGGTCTGACTTCGCAGACTGGGACCTGGCTGAACATCTGCCCGCCCAGGATAGGAACGATTGGGCGCTCGCGAAGATTGAAAATATACAATCGTCCGACTGGTTGAAGGAGGATTATTATTTGAAGTATGTCTCTCCGGATAAAGCTATTCCTCGGCTTATGATGTTGAACAAAACTGCTTCTGATTTAGAAAAGAGAACTTCTTTGCTGGAGAAAATGATCGATTGCTGTAAAATTAATAAAGACAACATTTATTTATTGAAAGTTATCCGGTACGTGGCTCAGAGGCACAGAAATGACCAACACATGCTTCGTTACAGATTCTTGAATCACTTGCAAGAATCGTTTGAATTACATAAACTGTCCACTGAGCACTGGGAGCTCATTAACGAAATGGTCGAGTTCATGTGTGTTAGTAACGAGATTAAGAACAATGGTCGCCAATATTTCTTACAAAGCTTCCTCGAGCAATCTATCAGGTTTCGTTTAAATAACAACCAAGAAATTGATTCTATAATTGAAAAGTTAATGGCTTACAACATTAACAACGTCAATTTACTGATCGGTGTACCGAAACATGAATTTGTCGTGCTTGATGCATTTTTTGTAAAATATAAAGCCATTATTGAAAGCAATATAAAAGATGATAAAGTAAAGGGAATGATAGAGACACTTTTATTTTCGTACGAGAAAAGGAGCGATAGACAGAAGCACTCGGTAACGGAATGTGCGTGGTTAATCGTGGTTATAAAGCAACTCCTGGATGAAAATACAGCTGATCTCCGAGATTTTCGTACCATTTTGCATAACTTGCAGAAAGATGTCAAATCCAGAGTAATGTTTGCGGATAAAATATTTGCCTGTGACAGTTCCGAAAAAGTCTCGGAAAATTTTCTACGACACGATGCCAGCGTATTAATGAGGAACATGACCAGCCTTTATAATCACTGCTTGCAGACCTATTCATTGAAAAATTATACCAGATTTTTTCACCGAATTAGAGCCTACATGAATAAACCACTGGCAGAGCTGATAGTCAAGGGCATAAAGGAACATTGCGCCAACAAAGAAGATAAAGAAGCTCTTGAGGCCGTGGCTCTGTCTTTAATCCTCAGTATTGAAGAAAGCGAGAGTTTTCTACAAAAACACTTTCCATCAGAAACAAAAATTGATTTGACTAAACATAAACGTGAATATCTTAATGGAGAATTCATTGCCAGTTCATTTATGTACATAAATCCTCCGGTTTCTTACGGCACGCTGTCACACTTCGCCAAGGATGACTACCTGAAGTTTACAATACCCTCGTTTTTATCATTAGCCTTCCAGAAGTCATTACCGGACACACTGAACTTTGTTAAAGAATTAACAGAAAAACCCGTTTCTGTGAAGAAGCACGGCATAAGATTGGCTTACTTTCTCTTTCCGCGAAATGAATTATTACAATTCTACAGAGGATTGTGGGATTCGGAGAAGAACAGCTCGATACGAGAAGTTTTATTTCAAAGGACGTTTAGGCTCCTCCGAACAGAGGAAGACAGGGTGAAGTATGCAGAGATCTGGCAAACTTTAAAACACTTCATGCAGAACTTCACCGAGCTTGATATAAATCTATTATGTTATTTGGAGATGGTGGAATCAATTTTCCCAGAGCTGATCTCCGACTATTGTGAAACATGCTGGAAAACATTAAAGATGCTCAAATTGCAAAAAGTGGATGTGAATGATGAAATCAATACACTTACCAGTAAGTTCATCAATTGCGTGCAACATCTGAATGAAGAATTTTGTGAATTTATTGTTTCGGAATACATGAACTCCATCGATGATGAATCCAGCGCCTCTGGAAATCTCCTCTCCTTCCTCGTGCACTATCTCGTAAACTCAAAAAGTAGCGAGCTTCAAAATAAACATCTCAAAAATGCGTGCCAACTATTCAAGACGTTCATCACTCAAAAATATAATAAAAAAGTGGACAACGAATACAAATACAGATCCACCGTGGCAAACTTTGTACTTAAATGTTGCCAGGAATCATTGAACTCGGAGTTAGAGGTTGACCCGATTACTCTATTGAAAACTGTAACAGATTTATTATCTTCGAGTCTACCCTTTGGTACAGTATTTGAACTCCATTTCGTTCTCAGTCTTAGTATCAAATATAGAGAAATGTTGGGAAAACCGTGTACAAACATTCTCGAAAATGATTCTCCGATCTCTAGAAAGTTGGTTCAAGATTTTGGACACAAAGTAGGATTATACTTGATTGAAGTGTGCCAACAATTTGGTCCAGAAATATGTGACCTGTTTGTCAACTCCTTTAAAACTTTTTATGATTTCTTATTGGATTATGAGAAGAAGGAACGTTTTTCTATGTATTTCATCGCAGGCTTGTCGGATTGCAAAACCACTCCGTGCTATGTAATGGCTATTAATTTGCTACCAAGCAGTGTGGATTCAGATAACCAAAGTTATATCCTGTATAATCAGATTATCCAGCAAATAAAAACGCAGGGAAATATGACCGTCAAGATGATCTTGGACGAGAAATTTTCTTTTGATTCGGAAGATTTGTATACAAGGGATACTACGTAAATTCACACTGAGTGAACGTTATTAGAAGAGGCGATAACTAGTGTGGCGTAGTTTTAAATAATTACTTATTGAGCTTGTATTGGCAGCCCTCTTAGTGCATTCCAGCCATGTGTGTTGGATTTATATTTAATATCATGTTGAAGGGTTTGTCTCCACTGATCTAAAGCATTTAAAAAATTATATTAGTTTGTTATTTATGAGATAGCATTCATTTACAAAAATGCATAATCAATTTACACAATTAATTTTTAATATCATCATTGGTAAATTTAACTCAATCCCCGTAAGTGCACATATTACAGTAAGATCCCGTTTATTCGAAGTTGAGGGGACCGAAAATCAAGAAAAAAGTTTGAATAACGATTTACGATAATGAAAATAAAGATGTCAGAAATTCGATTTTTTTTACAAGATACTATCTTTTTTCATTGCAACTCAAAGTAATTATATATACCCATATACACACATTTTAAAATAACAAGCAAGTAGTCAAAATACAGCGTAAACAAATCACATTATTTATGAGATAGCATTCATTTACAGAAATGCATAATCAATTTACACAATTATAAAATAACAAACATGTCAAAATACAGCGTAAACAAATTACAACATTATTTTAAAAAACCTGATTATAATGGACTATCTTTTCGTGCCATTTTTAATAATGACATAATTGTTAAAGTTGTCATGTTGTCAATACCTCGTGGCGAATTTCAAATAAACGGGATTTTACTGTATATTGACCTTCACATTGGTGGTGGGGCCCCATTTTATTTACTTAATTTCGGCAACTAATTAAATAATTTAAGTTTTATATTTTATTTTAAAATTATTTTTTATTTCAAGTTGTAAATGGCCTTCTAATTAGGTATGATATGTCCTGGGCACACAAGCACACACTTAGTGCACAATATTTTGGGGGAAGATACATATTTGTATAATGTTCAAGCCGCGTATGTCTAATCTCAACCATGCCAGAGATAAATGCATTTTAAAATATTTATGGTTAAGCGATTATTTTGATAAATTAAAATATGATTCCAAATTAATACAAAAAATTAAAGGTCATCAAACATCGAGCAACCGGACTATTTTTTGTTACATTATTTAAGGCCTGTAGCAAAGATATAGAATAATAAAGAATCAATCCTGCAAATATTTATTTCGTAGTATGTAGACTGGCTTAATATGATTTTATAAAAATCTCAAACTGTAACGGTACATTTATACATACTCCTTGAACATTTTTGGCTCGTAATTTAGTCAGGTATCCGCCCACCCATAAAATATTGTGAACTAGATCTGTAATACTCCGCATAAGTAAATACATAAAATTTAATTGTAGCAATAAATTAACTGCCAAAAAAATTACTTTTAAATTTCTAAACGATGTAATAGAGCGGTGGTTAGGGATCCCAGCTTTAATAACAAGGGTCGATGGTTTGAATTACCATGGCCATTTGAATGAGTCCTGTTTTAAAGCACAAACAATTTTGCCTTAATTTGAAAATACATTCTAAGAATATTGACGTGACATGTTTTCATGCACAAAATCTTAAAATAAATAGTTTTCATCATTTTAAGAATTAATTAATCTGACTCATTTTCAAGCCCGGTGTGTTATCTAACACATTGTGTGCACATTCTACCGCACTGGTATCTAGTATTAGCTTTCCGATTTTGCTTATTCCTTTGTATATTGTAACATGCACACTATTATCTTAGTATACAATTATTGTTTTAAGTATAATTGTATTTTAAATAGACATTTTATTTTTATATTAGCTTATATTAATTTTTTTATAAATTCATATTTATATTGAAAAAGAGACGACACAAATCTTTACATTGGGTCGTTTGATGTGTTCGACACACATATTACAATCTGTTAATGTGTAGATATATTTTTTTATCGCTGCTTACCACGACAATATAAATAAGTATGTATTTTTATGAATTCCTATAAGGGTATAATTATTTTTCTAACTTATGCACCAGCATCAGGGCTAGTGCCATCAAGTGCCTTTTTATGATCGTGTTTTGTCTACTGGCAACCCAGAAACCAGTGATAACCAATGTCTCCTCCAAGTTGTAAGCGCATAAGCGCGCAAACAATGCCAACATAGCACACACAAAATATATAGCATGCACACAGATTTTAGCAGGACCAACTTCTTATTAATGCCCTGTATTTATATAAACTCACATAAATAGCCTTATATTGGTAAGATAATGTTTTCTTATTTTCTCCCCAATCCGCAAATTATAGTATTGGACCTTAAAATTGCAATATTTTTATGCGCAGACAGTGATCCAAAAGTTGTATGAAATCTTGATAATGACTATTATTTATGTTATTATATAAACATCGTTACATTTTATTGTTTATTTATGGATTGAAAAATAATAAAAACTCTTAATATACACAATGCATTTTTAATTTTTATATTAGATTATTTTACAATACTTATTTTATATCTGGTGGAAATATGAGGAAAGAAAGGAAGGCACGTCACAATTCTGCGCATTATTATCTTTAATCTTCACTATCATCGTCAACTTATGTCACTTTTTCTTATGTCAACTGAACATTTACATTGATTCCAATGAATGGTAATATTGTGTACGACATTTTCGTTAATGTGTTTATTTGACAATTATTTTCACTGCTTGTTTACTGATATTTACATGTATTAGTATTCTTTAAAGTACATTTTTTAAATATTTTGTGGAACCCTAAAATGGCTTCAGGTCCTGATAATTCCCGCAAAATTTTAGCCTTCGACAAAAAACTGATTCCAAATTCGTCTCTCAACGATTCAAAGAAATATGAAGATCGATTGACCGATGCGGAACTCTCAATGCTTGTAGTTGCTCTACAATTAAAGACAGTTAAAATGTAATGTTGTTTTATATTTGCACGACATTTTGGAATTTCCAAAAATATTGCCAAATTTTAGGTTATCTTATATTGTTTTGTAAAATGTTTTTAATTTAATTTCTTAATTATTATCAATTTGCTTATCTGCTGAAACAAAACTAAATAGATTATTCAGAGTTTTCTTTATACAGTTTGTATAAAGAAGACCTCCTTTGTTTGCAGAATGCCTTATTATGTTATATCCCATATTAAACTGACAATGGGTGTCTTGTTTGCGGAACTAACAAACTTTTTTAAAACCGCAATACATTTATTTCTACGGCACACGCGGAATATTCATATACATATTAGGAAAAAAAAAATCTATATGTGGGAATTCATTATTACGAAATTTTATTTTTTGGTCCCTTGGATTTCCCAATAACGAGGTTTTACTGTATTATATAAATAAAGGTTGTTTAATTAAATTGTTAGATAGATAATGCCCTTGCAAGGCAAAATATGTAAGTAAATTAAACAAGTAGAATCAAAAAACAAATGTTTTATTTGCACATGTCTAGTAACTTAATTGACACACTGTTAGTTTATACATTATAATTTGGTCTTAAGATATGTCAGTCTTACCTTTCAGTGTATTTCGTCATTTTTTGGACAGCAAAATCAGTTTATGTTATATAATGGTTATTGATTTGCTCCCAACTAGTATGGATTCAGATAGTGCAAATATTGCACCATATGTATCTATAATTAAAAATTTCAGCAATTAAAAACTGAGGGAAATATAATTGTGAAGATGATTTTGGATGCAATGTTTTTTCATCCAAGAGATTAAAAAATTTTAGTTTTATAATTTATGCAATCGATTGTGACCTACCTTATTACATTAATCACTTTTCTTTCCTACTGAAGACAATGAGACACACAGATTTGATAGTTGATGTTGACACTGAAGAGTATGTGGTGTTGGTAGGAGTATGGTAATAGTTGTAAATGTAGTTTTTAAGTGAGGAATGTTTGTAACATGTTTTAGTATTAAATTGAAAGTTCGTTAAAAATGTTCTTAGGTTTTCACAGCCGTTCAGAATCTTCTGTATATAGTTTTCTGGGTTAATCTAGAAAATGCGATTATATACAAAATTTTAAGATGTGAATAATGGAATTTTATATTCTTATCTGACTTAAGAACTGAGTTTATTGGAGTGTGCACTTTCTGCTGTTCATTAACTGGTGTGAAATGCAGACAACTAGCTGGCTGTGTGTGTTGGTGGAGTTCTCTAATATCCTTCCCTTTGAAATATCGGTCCATGGACCTTCGGGGGTTAGGTAGGTGATTAAATGAAAATGAATGGTCGGTGTAGATATTTATTACGACAGGTAGACAAGGAAGAATGCATAAGTTAAGCGTAAAATATTAAATGTAGAGATGCGAGATCCGTTGTGGTGGAACAGAAGTGTCATCAGCGGGTGGTCGGACTAGACTTCCTGCCAGACCGACGGCTGGAAACGGCGGTAAGTTTAAACCGCTGTCCCCTACATACCCGTGAAGTTGCCGCTATTATCAGGAAGTCGTCATTGCATTGAATCCTCGGTAAACAGGTACATCCCATTACAATGCCTCAACAGACAGTTTGGAACTTGTGCATGAATATTTCTGAGGAACTGTTATAGCACAAAAGTACGAACATCATTCGGTATTCTACTCCCATGCATTGGAGTGCATTTTAGAGGTTCTAATATGAATCACTCAGTACAAGTGACACATCTATTACAAATATTGAATGGATAGATATTATTTGAACAATTTTGTATACTAATTATTAGATATCCAGCGGATTACGTTGTTATTGCGTCTCTGATTTTCACACAGCAGTGTCGGCATCAATCAGGATTGGCGCCGTGAACTGTACTTTTGTGATCGTACTTGACGATTAGACAAACTAGCATAATATGTTATTATACATATTCTTTTGTGTAAACCTTTGTAAGGAAAAATAATAAAAACCATTTTAAAATTTGTAACCCATTTTTAATTACATAAATAGACAATTTAGAATATATTCATATTTAGGTTAACCCTCAGTGTGCGGGAGACTACATTTGCAGCTCGAGATATTCGGTCCCACGGGACGGCTGACTACATATGCAGCTCGGAAGAATTAATCCTTTTCATCTTCAATTATTAAGTAAAAATATTGCTAAAAGACTGAAGTAAAAAAGTTCATAGAATGGTTTCATCTATTTTCTGTGATTTGACAACTGTAAAACATCATTTTTATAAGGAGATTTAAATTTACCAGCTTTTTTGTAACACATATCCATTCAGATTTCGTTGCTCTAATCGGCCGTTACACACACAGTTCCGTGCACGCTTAGCTGTGTGTAGGTCGCGCCACTTCGCTGTGTCGGTACGCGCTTTTGATGTCGGTGTGTGTTTATCTTCGGGTGCCTATTTTGTTATTGCTTTTGAAACCGTGATTTATATGACTCGCGTTTGTTTTCTTTTGTTTATAAACATTTAGTTGACAGAGAGCTCCTAACTCATCATTGATTTTTTTATTTGGTTTGTGAACTTTGATGTTACCCTTTTTGTTCATAGAATGGTTCATCTATTTTCTGTGATTTGACAACTGTAAAACATCATTTTTATAAGGAGATTTAAATTTACCAGCTTTTTTGTAACACATATCCATTCAGATTTCGTTGCTCTAATCGGCCGTTACACACACAGTTCCGTGCACGCTTAGCTGTGTGTAGGTCGCGCCACTTCGCTGTGTCGGTACGCGCTTTTGATGTCGGTGTGTGTTTATCTTCGGGTGCCTATTTTGTTATTGCTTTTGAAACCGTGATTTATATGACTCGCGTTTGTTTTCTTTTGTTTATAAACATTTAGTTGACAGAGAGCTCCTAACTCATCATTGATTTTTTTATTTGGTTTGTGAACTTTGATGTTACCCTTTTTGTTCATAGAATGGTTCATCTATTTTCTGTGATTTGACAACTGTAAAACATCATTTTTATAAGGAGATTTAAATTTACCAGCTTTTTTGTAACACATATCCATTCAGATTTCGTTGCTCTAATCGGCCGTTACACACACAGTTCCGTGCACGCTTAGCTGTGTGTAGGTCGCGCCACTTCGCTGTGTCGGTACGCGCTTTTGATGTCGGTGTGTGTTTATCTTCGGGTGCCTATTTTGTTATTGCTTTTGAAACCGTGATTTATATGACTCGCGTTTGTTTTCTTTTGTTTATAAACATTTAGTTGACAGAGAGCTCCTAACTCATCATTGATTTTTTATTTGGTTTGTGAACTTTGATGTTACCCTTTTTGTCATAATTATTGTTTATTTAAAAATATATATTATCTTACTATGTCAACCACGAATGACGAAGAGGTAGAACAGTACGTTATAGACATTGATTCTGATTATGTGTGATGATGAAGATTACATTCCGGACAAAATAGATTTAGAGGACCAAGGTGATTGTGAAATAGATATTTCGGAAGTAATGGATTTGGATCCAGCGGCAGAAATACAATTGGATGATTTGTCACCTGAATGGCAAGATGGTAGTAGCTTCAGTCCAGTATTACATGATTTTAATCAACAATCTGGTTTACGAAATACTCAACTCAATGAAGAGAGTCAGGAACTGGACTATTTCAAACTATTTTTAAGTGGAGATATCGTAAACAGTATAGTGATTGAAACTAATTTCCTCATTATTCCTCAACATTTCCTCCGCATTCTCGAATGCATAAATGGAAGAACGTGAATGTTGAAGAAATGTATATATTTATTGCATTGACTATGTTCATGGTTAGGAGTAATAAAAGTAGAATTAGCCAATACTGGACTACAGATAAGCTTATTTCATCAATAATTTTTGGCGAGACGATGCCATGGGATCGTTATTTAGCTATACTTATTATGCTTCACTTTTCTGATAACAAAAAACAAGAAAAAGACAATTGTATCCATAAAATAAGAGACTGTAAATTCTGTGTGCAACAATTTCAAAAAATACTTTTATCCATCCAAAAATTTGTGTGTTGACGAGTCAATAGTTTTATTTAAAGGTAGATTAAGAATAAAGCAATATCTCCCGGCCAAAAGATACAAATTTGGAATAAAGCTGTTTGTTTTATGCGATTGTGAAACGGGTTTAGTTTTACAATTTGTTATATATTGTGGGGCTAAAACAGAACTGCCGGTAAGTAATATAGATCAAGTGTTGTCGAAAGAGCCGTAGAGAGAGTAAAGTCGTGGCCTCATTAATGACAGATTATCTGGGAAAAAGGCACACAATGGATAATTGGTATACAAGTCCAGTGTTGTTTCGCTATTTGCATACACAAAAAACCAATGCCTGTGGGACGGTTAGAAAGACAAGAAAGAATATGCCAAAATTTGGAGACGTACCAAAAGGTGAAACCGACTCGAAGGCATCAGGATGTTTACTTACCGTAAAATGGAACAATAAAAGAGAAGTGCACATGTTAACTGCACAAGATGCTTCTATAATGGAAACGGGAAAAGTGAATTACAAAACCAAAATTCCTATTTCGAAACCATCATCTACAATAAGCTCATGGGTGCTGTGGATAAGTCAGATACGATGATATCGTTAGTGGAATGTGTGAGAAAAACAATTAAGCGGTACAAGAAGATCGTGTTCCGTACAATTGACGTCATATTAATCAATGCTCACGCTATGTATAAATATAAAACTAAAAAGGACGTGTGCTTGACTGATTTTCACTTTAATCATCAAATAAGGTAATCAGGCAAATTTTACAAAAATTCCACCATCCAGAGTCAACATCGAGAGCTAGACAAGGTAGTGATTATCCTTTGAGACTGAGTGCTCGACATTTTCTCTCAGATATTCTGCAAACACCAAATTCCAAGAGACAATCTGTGTACCGGCGTTGTTTTGTATGTGCAAATATTTTGCGACAGCTTAAATGACGAGTTTCAACTCGATATTGGTGTAGTGACTGTGAAGTTGCCTTATGCCCCACTAAATGTTTCGAAGTATACCACACAATCCAACATTTTTAGTCAAAATAAAAATGTCTCGGCAATACTATCGTGTGGTCACCCTAACCAATGAGAACATACCGGTGCGCTTGTGTTAGTGCTCATGCCGGGATAGTTTTTGAGTGCATCAATTAGATTTATTTGTTTACAATATGGTTAAGATAATGATTTCTTTAATGATTGAGAAATATAGTTAAAAGTAGGTTCTCAATATACATGAAAAAATATTTATGATAAACCTTACACTTAATATTCTGTGAGTGATTATTTTCATGGAGGCGGCATTTTTGAAGTAATTTTATTTTCTATATATTTTTTACACATAATTATATTATACATTACAAATTCTGATTTTTATTATTTTATCCTGAAATTGAAACATTTGACCACATTATACAATTTATTCTGTAGGTGTAATTAAATTTTGCATGAAAGTATCGTAATGTTTACAAATCACACCGTTCCAGGGGAACAAATCCCGAAAATCTTATCCGCCGTCTGAGGGTTAACAAAATGTTTTATATTTTATAAATTGATCACTTGTTACAAAAATAGAAAATAAATTAAACAATGAGGAACCTTCCATTTAGCATTTGTTTTATATTATGTCACATTAATGCAATGCCCTTAATTAGTTATCCAACAGAATAAGTGATCACACGGGACTTGAGATACTGCCGTACTTGTCTGGGCTCCGCTGTAGGACTCTGCTATAGCTAAATAAATTGTCTTCTACCGTTCTCAGTTTAGTGGCAGCAGAATTTTACAATTCAAATTGATGCAACACATTTCACACATTGAAAATGTTTACTGTTTCTTAAGTTCTGTGAAATTTTAAGCTAATTTAATTTAATAGAATACATCACAAAGTAGTACATAATAAAGTGTGTAACTGCCAAATTTCACAAATAGAAATTAAACAGTAGACTTATTTTTTCATTATTGTAGTACATAACAAGACGCAATATATGTAGGACTATTAATACATGACACATAAACTGAACATGTGACCGATGTGGATTCATATATATTTGTCTAACTGAATTTTTAAGCACCTGTTGAAAAGCTGGCTTAGCGTCTTAACAAAATTGTATTTAATGTGTATTTTACTTATAAACAAATAGAGATTTAAAAAATCTTATAAGCATTTACTTAATGAATATTTTCATTGGGCAAAATGACTATTTCTGAAGTTATGAGTTTTAAAAAGCAAATATTCATATTATGTATTCTGTAGTTAAGATGATTTAATTGTTTGAGAAAAGCTTTTCCTACAGTGATGCTATGATATATGATAAACTATACGATAACATACAGAATAAAATTAAAAACAGACTATAAAGTAGTATAAACCATTGTCATATTGAAATTTAAAATATATATTTTTCAAGAAAATTTTTAATGCAAATTACGTTTGCACATGCACTCAGTAATGGAGGTGGAGCAGTGCAACAGAAACACGTACAAAATGGAAGGCCCCAAAGGAAAACATAAAATATTCCACGAGAGCAGCCACACAGCTCAACTTGAAGCAAGGTTTAACATCTTTATATGTTTTGAAATGTCACTAAATTCCTTGATTCATTTTAAGATGAAAATGGAATGGTATCATTAGGTGGTAAATTTAATATTAACTAAACAAACTGAACAATAATTATCTGAAAACTGGTTGAACAAAGTACGTAATATGATTCTAACATATCATTTGGTACATTGTTGATGATATACAAAATTTAAAACTAGCAATAACTACAAAAATGACATCATTGTAGATGATTTAAAAAAATGTGACAGTAATATCAAACTAGGCAATTTTGTACTAGAGCATGGACTTACAAATTTTAATTCACTCGAAAATAGAATGTATTTAATTTCAAAAGGCACTTTTACATTTGAGTCCCTGCACCGTAAAAAAATATACACTATATAAAGAATAAAATGGTAAAATAACCATCAAGATTGAAAGTGACTTGGTGAACTGTGTCAATGTAATTACTAATCTGGTTTGTCATATTTATTAAGGAGGAGTAAATAATAATTAGTAAAGCCCCGTGGCACGGAAAACTAGTAACACACCTTTTGTACTATATTCAACTAAAACTAACCAAAAATTTAACACAATGGGAACAATGTGCATTATAAAATATTATTAAAATTAGTTTTTAAAGTATAGAGATCTTCATCAGAGTTTCATCTCTTATAGAGATTATAAATAATTTAATTTAACTGGTCACATCATGTGATGACAAGAATTTTATTTTGGTACTGAACGAATACTATTTTCTAAATGGAGAACAAAAAAAACAAATGTTTCATTATGTATTAAGCAAGACTAACTCCATTGTAATAATATAATGACTAAGTGTGTACATGTATATGTACTACAGTTATAATGACCAGAAATAAAAGGAACATACAAGGCACGTCGCTGTAGTGACGACACATTCTGGCATATTATGCCACATTATTGTATTCAACATTAATTGTAGTAAATGGAACATCATAGATCAATCCTCTCACAGAGTTGAACAGTCGCATGAAAACATGTGATGTACAAGTGATGTTTTATTCTGAAATCAAAAATCTTGTAAGCCTAACCGGGATAGACAAATTGTCAATAGGCAACCCGTAACGGGAAACCAATCATCATGAGAAACTTCATCATATTTTCAGTTTTAAATGGTGAATTTAAAAGAGATATTGTTTAGATTTGAGCACAACATTATATGACTGCGTCAGATCTCATTCCTGGCCTCCCGAATTCAGTCTTACTGGAGAAGTCTCCGCCGGTGTCGCCTGCACGTGCAGAGTTGACCTTTGACATCGGCGGATCGTAGGCAAATATGCTGCGTCCGCTCTCAGGTGAAGTTCGATTTCGACGAAGACCTGAGGTTAAATTGATCAATTAATTAACGCACTTTCTGGAACTCAAATGTAACTTCCAGGTTGAGTCTAATAAACAAAATAAGTTTTTTCTGGGCTAATCCATGTACACTGCAATCGCAGATTTACACGGAAGATAAAAATCTAAAAACACTTTTAAAAGTAGTTTTTTTAGAATAATCTACCAAAAAGTTATCACACTGAGTACTCTCATGCCATTATCTGTATCTCTTTTCTGTCGGACCCCCATCACTAGGGATTGCATACGAAATTTAAGAATTCCAAAATTCGAAAATTTCATAGCGAATTCCGAATTATAAATATATAAAATCAGTTTGCAATTGATATTCAACAGAAATACGGAAGCTTCTGTAGCCACCCAGTCAAAATCTGACGATATAGAAGTGATTTTGGAAGAACAAACTAATAAGTGCAGTCTCCGTCATTAATGCAAAAGTTGGAGAACAAAATTCACTTGAATTTGACGTCCAACTCAACTCAACAAGCACCAAATCGCGGCTTCATTTCAAAAATTAAATCTGAAACAAAACTCTTTGAAGAGAATGGCGTGCGAGGAAAAATTTTAGTCCGTATACTCATTTTTGATTTTGATTCCACCAATAAGCATGGGAGTCCAAGCGAGCATTCTCAATTGCAAGCGACTTTTGTACAAAAGTTATATGGAGACTAGGACTAAGTGATCTCTGCTTCCTCAAAACATAGTTTAGGCAACAAAACAATTCAATAATACAGTAAAACTCCGTTCATTCGTAACTCACAGGACCGAAATTTTAAAAAAAATTTGAATTACGAATAATAAGAACAATTTTTTTTAAAGGCATCATCAGAAAGAAATTTTTAAAAACGCATAGCCAGTTTACGTTTCTGCATTTTTGGGCGCGCCACCGCTGTCAACTTCGTAATTTTCATACTGGAAAACATGGCAACTGTCTTATTATTTTGGCTTTTTATGTGTCAAAATGTTTATCAAATAATTAATTTCTCCTGAATAATGAAGGGGTGTGGCGACGTAGCGAGTCCAATATTAAAAACAGGCTTCTTCAAACGATTCACCAGTGCTTGACGTAACAAAATTACGGATGTTTTAATTTTATTAGTGGTCGAACTTGCCTTTTCCATCAAAATTGGGTAAGAAATTGGAATATGTATTAAAAAACCGTGAAAAATAATGAAAAACTTTTAAATCTTAATACTTCGTTGAAGCTTATTATTTTTCTGCGATTTTTCAAGTTTGAATTTAGAGATGTATTCAGGATTGAAACTTTTCCAGTGATTTTATCTTTGACATCAATTTTTGTCAGTTTTTAAAATAAGTCCTATATTTTCAAATGGTCAAGGATTTACACGAATGACGAGATATGTACGATATACGAAAATAAATAAATTATAAAATAGGTTGTGTATTTAAATACAAAGATTTCAGTTTCTTTATTACATTAAAAAAATTGTAACATTTTATAAACTAAAAACCGGATATAAAATTAATAAACTGTTACACACAATTCATTTATAAATTACGAGATTCAATGAAAATTGTTCAAATTATTTTAATTAGGGGTTACAAGGATGAGTAGAAATATATAATTCGCAATGCGCTAACAATTATTGTCGCAATAACAAATCTTATAAAATGCACTGCAAAATTTGGTATGCATAAATATAGTATCACTCAGTTCAGCTGCGGTCTTGCGAGTTGCGAGCTCTAAGCGCACTGATCTATTGCGAAAAGGAACAGCGCCATGATTGGCTAGGGGGTGGAACTAGCTACAGATGTTTACGAAGGGATGATGGATTTGAATTGTGAATATGCAAATCACGTTTTATTTTGGGTATAAGAAATGCATACGAACTATGAATAATAAAGTTTTACGAATTATCGGTAGAAATTAATATGAAATGTTATTTTTGGAGATAAAATTTTTGAAAAAAGTACGAATTATGTGAAAATACGAAATATGGGTACGGACATACGGAGTTTAAATTTATTTTCTGTACTAACTGAATTTTTGTACAATCATTCTTTTCCATATTATTTTAATTTTTTTTCATACACTAAATAATAATAAATTTATTATCTTAAATAAGTTGTTTTTTATTATTAGTAATTGACCAAAAAATAATATAAAAATTTCCAATTCCGATTTTTTTATTTCATCAATATTTCCAATCCCAACCCACCACTATCCAACATCCCTCTCTTCCATGTCACACTCAGTGGCACTAGCTTTTACCTTAATTTCTGTTAACCGTGACATCAAGACTTGATAATTTAAACACAATTACGACATCAGCGTAACTAGTCAAGTCACCTGTGGAAGTCAAAGGCACCAAGTGAACTAATAAGAGTAAAGTGTGTTCTTGGGCATTCAGACACTTTGTTGAGATGCAGTGACTATTTTGTACCAAAAATGTAAAAAAACATACTTGAAAAAATAAATAGGCAGTGGCTTTTTTACCACACATCATGAGACGCACAATCTTTCTTTCGTCAAAGTATATTTTGAGTGTTTCAATCTCATTGCAATACTGTGATACAAACTTTTCAAGCTGAGTTTCCTCTTGTGGACTGGTACTCTCGGGGCCTCCAGCTGGGTGCGCACGGCCCGTGAGGCGCTGCGCGTCTTTCTCTCCGCCAGGGTGACGGGCGGCGGCACGAGCGGGTCCGACCGAGACACCTTGGGACTGACTTGCATCTCATCGGACTCTGCAATATCAAGAATATTATACTTGTCCGTACGGCCACTACTTGCCCAATGATGACATATCATCAACAATTTGCAATTTCCTGAGTGCCAATGGAAAATAAATGTGCTGTTTTTTCCATTGGTCTGAATGAGTCTAGCACGCTAGCACACAGGCGGTTGGTTATATATTTATATGTTATGTACTTAATATACAGTCCCAAGTAGGGTTACACCAGGTCTACATATTATTTACCGTTCCTCACATCCATCTCTACTCTTACACTTCTACATGAAACACCACAAGATGGAGTGTGCAGTGTGGATTAACTCTAAACAAATATTACAAGAATATTTTCCCCTAAAGGGGACAATGTTAAAAATAATTCTAAAATTTAGTTCAAACATTGCATTACCTGGAAACTTGTTTATAGGACTTCGCACTCCATCTGCCGACTTCATAATGGGTGGCAGTAAAGTCTTCTTCGTCGACGATACAATTTCTTGGTCAACGCCATCGCCCAGCGAAATCTCCACAAATCTAGAATTACCACCAGTCACTGTGCAATCTCTTTCGTCTTTAACTCTCAACTCTTCTAATCTTTCCACCGATCGAATGTCTGTGATACGTTTGTTACTGTCTGGACAATTCCTACCACCGGGACTCGAATGTGGCCTATTCTCTTTACGCGCAGGACTCTCGACGCTCACAGAAACATTGAATTTCCGCCTCACTATTGGAGACAATTTTCTTAAGTTTAATCGCGCCTCCAATTGAATTGTTTCTTTTTCAATCGCATCGCTGGAATTACGTTTTCCAAAGAGCGGTGATAATTTCACACTCTTAGGGCTTTCGAGATTTTCTATTTTATCGTAATCAACGCCTCGGTCAGCTTCCTTGACGACTATAACTCCATCCTCAATCTGATGATTCAACTCTTCTTGAATTTCCTCAGACAGATCATTGCTGGTGTCCATTCTGTAGTTTGGATTCTCAAACGCAGTCATAATTTCTTCATCTTGGGTCTTTGATACGGCGGATTGCAGTTTTTGGCGTTTGACTTTTTCATGGTTCATGTCTGTTTGCACCCTGAGATTCAGGTCTCCGTATCGGCGGACTATGTAATTCAAGAGCCAAAGGTATCCCTTGTGAAGTCCGGGATCTATGGAGCGCTTGTTCACTTTAATCCGAGGCGCACTGGCTGTATAGGCTTCTACCCTCGTAGGGCAGCGACATCTGAATCAATATAGTATCTTTTACCCAACATATAAAATCTGATTTTTTTTTTTTATACATGTATATTTATTTTTCAAGAACCATCCTAGGAACACCAAACCATTGTAAGCATCAAGTATTATTATTAGGGATGGTGAACCATTGCGTGATTGTGAGGACGATTGGTAAAATACCAGTCATTGCCCGAATAATTATGGATAACAGTTACCGGTCATTGTTACAATCAAACACAATCAGTCACAATAACGGATTAAATAATGATTTAACCATCACTAATTATTATACATATATGTAACTTTATAACTTAAAATATTGTTTTGTCATTAAAAGATATTTTTAGGTTCAAAAACAGGTAAAGATGAAAAGTTATTCTCCAACAACTATCGCTAGAGATACAACTCACATAAAAAGTATGTTGCCAAGAAGAAATATCAATAAATACAAAATTTGCATTAACAATAGTTTAGCAATTATGTGATATTTCAAATAAGAAATAGCCAAATGGATAATAAATTTAATGAGTGCTGATAATGAGACCAGAGTTCTATTTTTTGAAACTTTTCTCTTTTATAATACAAGGGAAGGTATACCTGTTTACAACAGCTTCTATATCCAATTTTTCAACTAATTCCAAGTCGTCCATTGCACCATCCAAATCTTGTTTATTTGCGAGAATCAAAACAGGCTTGCCTAGAAAACATCAATTTGTATGTTTTTTAAGTAATGCGTCTAGAATCTCTGCACCCAACTAAACATACTAAATAATGTAATATCGTTTAAAATTCACCAGATATTCTCTCGTGCGACAAAACACGGTCTAGAACTTCTCTGCACTCGTCTACTCTTTGGAAATCCGTCGAGTCTACCACAAAGATTACGCCGTGAACATCCGTATAATATTGGTCCCAGATTTCGCGAAACTGCGGTCCACCGCCGAGATCATAAATCGTAACGGGATTATTCCTGTGAACGAGATTCACGGCCTTGAAACCCACGGTAGGAAGAACATCTCTGTCGCCTTGTCCGGTTAAGTGATTCGCCGTCCTAGTTTTACCGGCGTTGTCAAGCCCCACAAGAAGTAAAACTATGCGTCTGTCGGTTTGCTTTCTGCCGAAACACTTTCCGAATATATTACCCATTTTCATAAGTTGTCATTAGACATTATTGTTATAGTTACACTAACCGCACAGATTTGTCAACAAATAACAGAATACGTAAACAAAAATTTGATAATTCGTTGAGTAAACGGTGTTTCAAGCGTATTCATAAACGCCCAGGTTATTCTTGGTAAATATGAAAATTCGGGGAAGGTCGTTACTTTTTTTTGATTTTTCATCAGATTTGTGACATGAAGTTGGGATCTTCGGGAGTTATAATTCAATTAATCGATGATCAATCGAAGATGTATTATGCTCCCGAAGGCTCGTCAGAACGACGCCCGCACTTTAATGGAATGTTCGCTTCGCGACCCATCCATCAGATATCATGCCCTCATTAATACCATATTATAAGAAGATACAGGTGAATGCAAACGCACGGAAAATACACAAATTGGACATTCATTAATTATACATTTATACTCATGGGCAGGTGTAAATACTTATAACTAACTTAATCTATAACCAATTCTACTTCAGATTATCTAGCGATGTTCCTCCTGATCTTCTTCTGGAGATCTGGTCTCAGGCCGGCGAAGTGATGCCATTAGCACCCGGCGTGGGCGGCTATCTGCTGACTGTTTCCAGGCTGGCTCCGCGGCTGTTCCGGCAACAGACTATCAGGCTGGTTGCTCGGAACGGACGGGCGGTTGCCCCTGGATAGATTGCGATGAACTGCGGCTGTCTATCCTCCGATTCTCTGTTACGTTCGATCGAATTTCTGGTGTCGACTGTCCGCTTTCGCTGGTCGACCTCGCGACGTCTTCTGGCTTTCGAGATTGACTTTCAATTTCTCACTCTCGTTTTCAACTGGTGTCTTCAACTTTCAAATCCTTTGCGACTTCCGGGGTCGAGCTTCCACTTTCAGCTCTTACTCCCAACTTCGGTTTTCCACCGCGTGTTTTCAACTGACCGTCTTCCGAATCTTGTATTCAACTCTGTGTTCTCTACTGCGCGTTTTCAACTGCTCACTTCCAAATCCTGTATTCAACTGCAGCTTCCAAATCTTGTTCACAACTCTCCACTTCCAGGTCTTGTTTACAACTTGTATCTTCAACTCTTCACCATTCGTTCCTCCTGCGACTTCCGAGGTCGAGCTTCCACTTCCAGCTCTTACTCCTGTAGCAATCAGAATTTATATTCACCGCCATCTCAGTCGGCATCGACGCTAGCGACAGCGCTGCCGGCTGCTGCTATAGCTTCCGGGGCCTTTGTTTCAGTAGAGAAATGAGGGGAGCGCAAAATACAATGATTGGAATATTACTGCCTCTTTTAGTTAAGTTGCCAAAAAACACATGTCCCAAACACCATGTAAAGACACGATTCTAAGAAACAGCGTCCTTGTAGATAAATGAGTCTAGAATTAAAACAAATGAGATAGAAATAAAAATTAATGTTTAGGATTAAGGTAGGATTTGTCCCACCGGACATTAATTGATAATGAATAGATAGGTTAAAACAAAGATCATGCAATAAATAGAAGTATAGGAAAGTGGGTAAAAGAGTCGAAGGATAGACAGCCACAGCCTACATAGTCTGCTACAGGATTTGAGAGTCGGAGGATAGACAGCCACAATCTGCCAGTTAGCCATAGATAAGCAGTTAGCTCAGAAGCAACCGCCCAGCCAGTTTGTATCATAGAAAAAATATATAGTGTTCGTTTCCCTCTGCAACCATAGAATAAAGATATATTAGTATTTTACCTATGGATTTATTCTTGTAACTGTTTGAAAATGGTTTGTTTTGACATTTCGGAGGTTTGCAAATTGTTTTTACGTACTTGCCTTTGTATTAATTACGTTTATATTTTGGGATGATGTATCCTTGATGTTGTGTAAAAAACTGTCATGTGTGATATAAATAATTTCGACAAAAAAATGAACAGAATCGAAGTGATGCTCGTTGAAGCGTTTGATAGCAGCGACAGTTCTGAAAGCGACATTTACAGCGAAGAAACTTCAGATACGGAAGATGAAATAGAACTTTTACTGTTTCTGGCAAAGAAAACTAACAGAAGTAAACCTACAAGGAAGTTAAAACTAAAACCAGAGGCCTATCTCAATAATGTCGTATCAAATTTGAATTCATACGAGTTCAAAAACAATTATAGGTAAAAAAGACAAGGTTAACTTACATTTATTATTATAGCTTATTTATTTTGTGATAATTTTTAAAAATCGAATCTGGTTTAAAAAAAAAACTGGTCCTTATAAAACAACTTCAGAAAATGGAAAAAAGACTTTAATTTCATATTTAAATTAATAATGTAGATTTATTTAGTTGATGTTGAAAAACAATGTTACTGAGGATTTTGGCGGCACTTAAATTGTTGCACCAACTGGTATACTAGTTTTTTATTTTGCCAACAATGTATTTATGAACAAACACTTGTAATGGTACCTAGCAAACTTATATGGATGGGGTCAAGGATGGACGTTGTATGTGAAAAATATGAGTTTTATTTTTAAACTTAATTATTCCATTTAAAACCAGGTTTGAAGGAAACAAATTATAGAGACATTGTCTGTGTAATATGATCACTATATAATTGTTTGCATCGCTTGAAGATTTTTATAAAGTTATTAGGTCCTTTGATCTCAAGAACTTTGTTATTCAAAAATAGTGTGGGATGGTGTACACATCTTTAGGGGTTAGGTCGATAGTTAAATGAAAGCGTGTGATGATTAGCGTGTTGATGTTTATTGTGACCAATTTTGATAGAAGAAAGAATACAGATCGGGCCAGACCTGTAGCGGTAGCCGGCAGCGCTGTCGCTAGTATCGATGCCGACTGAGACGGCGGTGAATTTGAAATCTTGTCCCCTACACATCAATCTCAGCATCACCTTCTGTTTCTAAAGCTAACCTTTATAACTATAGAAAAATGTAAATTAGATTCTTTGCAGTCGATCCTTAGCCTTCCCACGAGCAAAGTGAACGCAAGAACCGCAAGGGACTGATAATGGAAATAACTCATTTACAGGATTTCTCCAGCAACCTTTGAGTATATTTTGACACTGATTGGTCAATCCATTACGAGGCAAACTTCCGGACATAAGACTATATCAGCTAAAAGGCAGTTTCTCTTGACACTATGGGTCATGTCTTCGGGAGAGTCTTACAAGTAAGTCCAGTATATTCGCATGTACTGTTTTCTTCAATATTCAGATTACCTAGCAGGAAAGCTGCTAGGCCCTGTGGGTGGCTATTGTGACTGATATTGGTAAGCGATGCGCGGCCAGGGCTTTCATAGAATGTATATTTCAATACGGAAATCCCTTATTATATTGCTTTAACAATGGCGCGTAAAATATAGATTCTACGGAAAAGAATAAACATTCCGAAGATATATTTGACTATGCGAGATGACAGATGGTCAATATACTTGCCAGTCGGAAAAAATTCATACGGTTTCAAGACAATGTACACTTCATTTTAAATTGAATATATATTTGCATACTGTTATTGAATATATAAAAGAGAAAACATTTAAGTATTCTTAATCTAGAGGTATTTAAAACATGTTCAACATATTTGCTACTTTGATATTTTTTCTTACTGGCAATGGCAATGGACAATAACATATTCAATAGCGACGATGTGCAATTGTATTATTAAATAATTTAAAGTAAATTGTCCAGAAATCAAGGATCCAAGAAATAATCCTGAATAAACTATAATTAGATTATATCGCTTATCAATGTTCCTTTTCATTTTGGATCACGGTGCAAAAAAAATGTTTTGGCCAATTTTAAGGACCAATGCTATTATTTGTGCGCTGGGGGAGAAAATAAGAAAAACATAACCAAACCAGTCCAGTACAAGGCTACCGGTAGGGCCTGGATGGACCACATTGTGGTCATTCTTGGAGTTCTATCCTCTGCTGCTTATCTTGTATCGTGATTGGATTATTGTAAAATAAACTCAGCCTTTCTAGCAACAATTATCAGTTTATTACAATTAATATAAGATGTACACTTCAGAAATAGTATATATAATTAGGAGCTTAGATAAGAGAGAGCTCTTCCCACTAGGGCGGCGACTTATAAAGGTTCCCTTCCCCACCACTGATACTCACACTCTCCTGGCGGACATACACACACATTTACACAAACAAGTGACATTTGTCACATTATTAATTAATGAAGATGTATTTAAAAGCATAAATAAGTCTCACAGAACTAATAACATGAAAGAAAGCTGCGCACTGAGGACTATACTATTTTACAACTCATGTAGACAAATATAGAAGGCAGCAGAGGCTTAGATAGAAAGAGATTATCTTGGCTGTGCCCCTTAACCTCAGATAGTGGTATCATGTTCTAAATGTTGGTGAAAAGTTACTTTGTACGTACAACTTATTAAGGAAACATTAGAAATTTCTAAATATCTACTTTACGTTAATAGAGATAATAATCTGATGCGGTAACCAGCGCTGTGGCCAGTATTGGTAGTAGCCATGGTTGATATTTATGTCCCGGTGACTTTTAACCGTTCACTACTATGTCACCAGGACACCCATTTACTCAATATCATAGTAACCAGTTCTACAGAATTAATTTGAATATCGTAGGATGCAAGAAATATCATCATCACCGGTCAAAATTAATAACTAGTTCTTGGCGACGATGATGTAAATTGAAAGTATAAATTGTCATGGGGAGGTGGGTGCTGGGAGAATCTTTGGAATGTCTCTGCACCCCCCCCTCCCCCCCACCCCCCACCCGACACCAAAAATTATGGCCAGCAAAACAAACCAATGCTAATTATTCAAATTCAATTGTGCATTTCGAAAGTTGGAACTGGTTCCAAAAGAAACCAGACAAATAAACCAATGTTCAACTGGAAATGTTGTTCCAGCAAATCAACAATTTCAACCGTCGCTAATTGGCAGTGTAATTGCTGTGTGAGTTAATTTTCGACCAATTACCAAGAACCTGTATTACCAAGCACATTAGCCCTGATGATGGCCACTTATCAGTCTCATGGCAGAATAACTATTCCACTTTATGATTGTTTTGAAAGCCTGTGATTCTACAACAGTGACAATACAAGCCACGAGCCTATTGGCTTGTGGGATATTAAGTGATGTTGTTTGAAATTGAATTTAAATGTCTCTCATTATATATAAATTTCAGATTTATAGTTATCTCCAGAACAGAATTATAATTGAAAATTTAAAACTGATTGGTTTGCATTATTGATCATTTAATCACTTTCCATTTACCTTATGTTCAGCCAATTTTTTATGTTAAATCCAGATTTATCTGTGAGAGGTTCAGCACTGCTCGTGCGACCGCCATCGTGAGCGTTAGAAAAGTGCTGGTGGCTCTCAACAAGCTGTCTAAGGAATTCGTCAAGTGGCCAGACGGCAGAGCGGCCTCGGACTGCATGGACGGTTTCGAGAGCATCTGCGGATTGAAGAAGATCATCGGTGCAATCGACAACACGCACATATACATCCAGGCCCCGAAAACAGATGCAGAGATCTATGTGAAAGCGACTGGCGGACATTCGATACAGTTGCAGGTCAGCCGGGACTTGTAGCACTTACTTACATTCCACGCATGTGCTATCATGCTGAATTTATTTAGGGATATGCAGAGTATCGATTGCAACTGTATCACGATGGAGAGACTTGTGGTACTGTCGGGAGTTTTGTACTCCCAGCAGGATCACTGGAGGCGGAAATAGTAAGATCCCAGATTCGCAGCAATAAAACTTTCACTGCATTGTACTTCTCAAGAAAATTTAATATGTGAAATATAATGACATCGAGACCATTACATCCAGCAATAGACAATGAACCACAGGGAGAGATTCACCAGAATGTTGCTGCGTTCTTATATAAATTAAAATTGTTATCTTCTGATATCTATCAGGGCGTATGTATGTTTATCTCAGTGCGTGTGCCACAGTATGTCTCAAATCAGTTGTAGTTGTAGTTGTTATTGGTCATATTCTGCTTATTTGTTTTCAGGTAGTATGTGATCATAAACGACGCTTTATCCATTGTTACGCTGGCCACCCGGGATCTGTCCACGATCAGCAAGTCCTCACCTCGTCGGAGGTCAGTGATTTCTTGGACAATCCGGACACGCACTTTCCCGAAGATTCATTCCTAGTCGGAGACGAAGCCTATTCCATATCGCAGCACTTGATGGTCCCGTACAAAGACAGCGGCTACCTCACGATGAAAGAGAAATCATTCAACTCTTCTATAAAATGTGCTCACGATGTCGCAAAAAAAGCGCTGGGCCTTTTAAAAGGAAGATTCCCGAGGCTCAAGAACAAAATTCCGATGACGAGGATCGATGTCATACCGAGTTTTATAATTGCCGCTTGCGTTCTGCATAATATCTGCCTGATCCGGCGAGACAACATGCCGGAGTTTGACAACACCACAGATGTATCTGAGGAACATAAATATACATTGGCGAGTGGATTTAATCAGTTTCGTGCTGCAGGATCAGACAGAAGAGTGCAGATCACATCAGATTTGGGTCTCATTTAAATTTACACATTACAATTGGTTGAATTATACGCGCTATATGTTGAAGACAGTTTACCAATATACTATTTTATAGTGGAACAGGAGGAACCCGTACAAATGTGAATAAATTTGAAGTTAGATACGAACATACAAATGTGACTCGAGCAAAATGTTATAGTAATAAAATTACTGACAGAATTACATATTCACAGTTTTAGATACAATTATCTTGATTTGTTTATAAAGGAATAAATACACATAATACAAAAGCATATCAGTAGCCATGTCATGTGCCTGAATTTTATGTTAGCCAAAACGTAAATCACTACAATAAGCATCTGGTGGCTTATTCCAGGTTCCACTTTAAACAACATTTGATGAAATGCCTCACTACAGCAGAACCCATAATACTGTTGAGATAGTAAAATAAGGTACAGTGAAACCCTCTTAATGAGTTCCCCTTTAATATGTTTTTCTGCCTAATAGGATTACATTATTCAGTCCTGAAAAGTCCCATACAAATTACGTATTTTTTTATGCTTAATACGTTTTCCAAATAATAAGTTTCCCGCCTAAGAAATAAAATATTTATGACAGAACTCAATTTATCTGTACAAAAAACTCATGTAGTACGTTTTTTGTAGAAGTAATTTTGTTTGACATTTCTAAAAATGAATGTGGTATTCTTTCAATGGGTGCAATAAAATTAACTCCCTTTAAATGGGTTTTTCCATGTATCATTAAAGTTTATCCATTTACAAAAATGGTAATATTTGAATAGGCCAATAAAACATAGTGCCCAAGCAAAATAAATCCCACAAATCAACAAAACAGAACCCCAGCCATCATAAGCAATACCTTCAGCATGTACAATACCAATACCTGAGTCGCATTGGTAATTTTGTTTTATTTCCACTAATATCTACCTTTAAACATTTTCAATTGCTTAGGAGGCAGAAAAACCCTTAAAATAAATTCTTAGATACACAAAAATTTACTTAACTCTTCTGCTTAGTGCATTAAAATTTTTATTTTCATCTTTTGCTCCTATTACCCTAATTATACTCCTCTGCCTGAACCTGAACCTTCAATTTATTTCGGGAATTACTTCATCAAATTTTGAATTTATAATTGTCTGAATACATTGTGTGTAATCTTATTATGTATACTGAGTGTGACATCACATTTTAGGGGTAGATACATATGTATTAAAAATACGAGTTGAAAATTTTCAAACTTCATGTGCCTAATTTCAATCATGTCAGAGATGTGTTATGTATTTTTATTATAATGTTCGAAATCTGATAGCATCCGTTTTCGGAAAAACCACACCAACTGCTTTCATTGGGAGCTGTTTCATTTTAACTACTTCTGGTTCAGCTTTGATTAATATTTCTTGACAAATAAAATTACAAAATTATTTATTTTCGCGATCGATACGTGTTGCCAACCAAACAAAAAGTGGTCGCCTCAAGTCAGTTCGCTAGGGCACGAGCGGATTCACTCGACCGAAATCGAGATCCTCACACTCGCTCCAAACCGTCGGTGGACACGGATACGAAAGCCGGTACCGGACCGAGGGGTCGGGGCAGAAGACTGCTGGACGGCGAGGTTCCGAGGGATGAGGCGGGATGCAAAATGAAACACTTGCTAAAGGTGTATTCAGTGCACCGCAGTATGTAGCTTGTTGTGTAGAGACGAGACGTTTGACGAGAAGTGACCTCCATACTGCGGTGCGCTTCTATTTATTCAAGATGAGTGGACGTGCGCCGTTACCAGCGCACGCCACCCCAAAACCACCCACCGTGCCAATCAGGGCGCGTTTACATGCCTAACCGCGCCCCAAGCGACACGGCGTTCGGCGCCGCCTGTCGGCCGGATAGCGCAACATCGCGCCATTTTTCGGTCGCGAGCTGACAGGCGGCAGAAGCCGTTTTTCGGAGACAAACAATTAAATATCATATTAACATTAACAATTGGGGATATCACGAGTAGTGAATTCTGTAGTAAATATCGCGACCCGTGATATCCCGTAACAAGAATTATCCGGCCAGTGTTTTCTTTCGAGTTATTTCGTTTTTTGTGATTTCGTTATCTCGGAATGTTCGCTAAGCGGGTTTCTTGCCAGTGGCGGGCCCCGCTAAGGGCCTTTTGATAGGAAATGTAACACTGGCGGGATAATTTTGTATGGGTGCCGCGGACTACGACATTTGTTTATTTCTACTGTTGTCCGCGGCACTAAATACACTAAATTTAAACAACAGTGGCGGCGTACCGGCGGGTGGGCAAAGGTTTATTGTGTTCCCAATCCCGCGGCACGCCGCGTAAAACAAATAATAATTATTTATACGTAAATAATAACATTTCAAATTTAAATAACAAATATGTAATATTTTATTTCATGGCACTAGTCTCTGTGTGCAACATACGTATTTGAAAATTTATTAACAAATAAACAAAATAGAGCAAACCACAGGGCACTGACCACTGAATTAACATAACCGACTGATCTTTTTGTTTGCTTAACTTTTTACGTTGGCACAAAATAAATAAACAGAAAAAATTTGTGATTAAAAATTTAAAATGTAATTAAGGACAAAAATACTATTAACGTATTTTTGTAAGTTCGGGCCTGCCATCGTCGATGTCAATGCCGACAATAATTTCACTGAATTGAGATTCAGTAAGGGTGAATATTCCATGTTTAAAGGTAATTCTATCGCGGTTCTCGACATTGCAGTGATGTCTCGATATATTGAGTGTACAAATAAATTATGTAAAAATCATCAAAAGGGACAAATTTTAGGTATGCAGTCCAACAGGTTTATGTTTACAAACGGTACTTTTTTTAAATGTGCATTCTTCAAGCTAGCCAGGAAGAGATACGATACGTCTTGTCATGCAAATTTTTGTACATTTTGTAAAAAGAATGAAGTTTAATGTCAGATTAATTAAAAAAAAATTTCTACTTTTTTTTTGCAGTTTAGGTATTTTACTTTTCAGGACTTTTATGTTCCAAATGTACCAGAAAAAAATATTGATAATGTATTGGAAATAGACAATTTTACGCCACAATTATATTTTTAAAAAATAAAACAATCTAGTATGAAAGACTATTTTAAAAATAAATAAATTGCTATATTCTTCTTTTTTTAAAATTGATCTACCCGTGTAATTATGAATGGCAATGAGAATTTAAAATCAATTGTTATGGCCTAATTTCTCTCAGGTGATTTTTTAAATATTTTTTTTATAAATAAAATATTTTCATTTCTTAGTATCATAATGTAAGTGTACCTTGGATAACGTGTTGAGAGGGTTTCACTCTATATTCATTTTATAGGTAAAGAAATAAAGACAATTATATTTCTAATAAAATTATATATATTTACACATATTTACAAAATATGTTACCCAGTTTTGAAGAAATAAAATTGATTATAGCAAAATATACATTAACACTATAAAAACAAACTTTAAAATCTAAGTTTATTTTTCATAAGATCAGTTGGAAGTACATAGTTGGGTGAAAAGTGACTTAACTTACAAATATTTTGAGCTAGCCAATGTACCTTTTCATATTTTGCAAAAAACATACAAAACCATAATTCACATTTTATTTATATACACCGTATATTCTTCAGAACACGTGTCTGAATAAAACATTTTTTCAAGATACAAAAATGCTTTTCTATTAGGAGAAAACATTTTCTATAGAAAAAAAGCAATGAATTTACAATTTGATAAAAATAGATTATTTGGACAGTGATAACATTAAGAAAGAATTGAAATCTATCATCGCCGTTGATTTAAATCTGTTTGTAGTATCTACTTGACAGGATACTTGATCACTTGTGGCATGGTATATCACACAGTTCAATAAATAATACAGTCAAAATAACAAACTAAACTTGGTTGCAGGAAACACTGTTCACTGTGTTCTATATTTTCAAACTAGACGCGCAACTAACTTTGGAGACATGGCACTCTTCTTACTGCCTTTGCCGTGTGTGTCGTGCGTAGTCTGATCGTGAAATAAAGTTGAAAATAAACCCATAACGTTCTTATTAATCATACTCAGCCTAATAATTCAGAAGTGGGATATAGTGTTAGCTCGAAAAAAGACGATTATAAGTTAAAAACGTGAATATTCTAGTAACCACAATATACCCATGTGCTGCTCATGTGTATGACGCCGTGACGCCATTTTGATTCCCTTGTTGGCGCGTAAAATAAATTGGACTGGGTATAATTCTGACCTTTTGAGTGACTTGATAGTGAATCGCAGTTTTTTAATTGTGCAATTTTAATTGTCCGATACCAAAGTTCGTAGTGTAATTTGAACGGTTGACAGAATAATGAAACGCCACACGCGAGGATCCCGTTATACCTGAAGATCAAGAAAGGAGAATATCGATACGGAGAGCGAGTCGACCTCGAGCAATGAGTTCGCCGGTGTTCTGTTAAAACGTCTAATGAAAGACAAGCTGAAAGGGATGGTAGAATCCTACCTTGCGCAAAGTGAATTACCGGTGGCGGCATCGCGCATGAGGGGTGACCAACTAATTCTGAAGTTTGACTCCGACAATAAGTCATATAATGTCAACACGTGGCTGCAGAAAATTAATCAGTTGGGAACCATCCACAACTGGAACGAGTATACAAAGTCCTTTTACATGCAGTCCAAGTTGGGGGGTGAAGTCAAAGAGTGGTTCAAGCGGCTTGAAGACTAAGACCTCTCTTGGGCTGAGTGGAAGAACCACCTAACTAAAGCTTTCACAATCGAATTAATGACACATTATTTGCATGCGAAAATGGCCCTACTTCACTGGTGCCGCATCGATAATGAAGGTGCAGTATCGTGCATCATTCGGAGACTGCCAGCAGAACTTCAGGCAAATGCCAAGGCATTCCAGTGCACGAGTCCACAGGAACTCTATACAGGGTTCTTGTCATCATTGGATAGTTATAGGATACCGCATACTGGGATAGTTATAGGGTACCGCATACTTTAAGTTTAGTTGGTTGTTTATAATACTTTGAGTAAGGGAGCATTTGAGATGTTTGAATAATAGTGGGTTTTCAGAATTTTCTAATCATTTGATAGAAAATGGTCATGGTTTTGATAAAAAATTGGGATTGTCAATTTTGCATATAAACGGTGTTGGACACAAATTAAATAATTTGGAATCGTTGGAGATAAATAAAGCGTGTAAAACTAATCAAAAAATTATAAACAATCAACTAAATTTAACTATGAGTCCCATTCTAAAATTTTTTCCTAAAAATTATTTGAGTAAATTTGTATTAAGTAATGATTTGAGTTAGGTACTAAAAAAATAGATTTTTTTTAAATAGATTCTGACAAAGAAATAATAAATATGTTTTAGTTAGTTATGACATCCTGAAGAAGAAAATGGTATTTTTCGAAACCGGTAGATGTATTTAAATTCTAGTGGTTAGTAAAACAAAGATAATAAATAAAAAAAGAAGTAAAAATAAGTCAGCATAAAATAACAGCACACCTAGATAGTGGTAGTCAAATGAATATCCTGTCAATGAAAGTGGCAGCCGCTCTCAATCTGAAGGTTGACAAGAACCATGAACCACTGGTTGGGTTTGTGGAGGCATAACCTTGTCACTGGGTGAGGTTATCTTCAGGCTGCAGGTTGATGGTGTCGAACTAGACACAAGAGCTCTGTTATCAGATGTAGAGATGAAGAGGGCTGAACTTATTATTGGGGAGCCGGTCTTCGATCACCCAGGTGTTATTTTCACTGTGAGCCAGGAGTTGACTCGAGTTGATTATAATGCTGAAGACCAACTCGAAAAAATACAAGTATGTGAGGAACCACGCATCACAGTCAAGTCGAGGGAGCAAGTCGCTGTGGAGCCAGTAGAGACATCATATGTCTCAGTTGAAATCATCGGAGGTGAGGGGTCCACAGTCTGTACCGAGCCCCGATACTTTAAAATGGGAGAGACGAGCTACATGCTCCTCGCGACCATTGTGAGCGGCGAGACGGGCCCTATATCAGTGTCTAATATGGGAAATAATCCTGTCCACTGGAAAGTGAGACAGACAATCACCCGAGCAGCAGAGAAGTGTTACGAAAATTTCAGTCAGGTTTGGCAAAATTCAGTCGAACCTAATGGATCAGTTGCTGCTTCAGTTGCGGCAGAAACGGAAGTTTCGGAGCACGTAAAAATGTCAGTCCTAAGGAAATTGAGCATTTTCATGTTGAGTGTGGGAGATATGCATGTCGAGAGTAAGAATGAGTTGACGAGAGTGTTGAACAATCACACGAGAGTATTTGCAAAGTATGAGTATGATTTGGGAACCACAAACCTAACTGAGATGACAATTGATTTAACAACTACAAAACTTATGGATTGTTATTTGCCTGGTGGACACGGACGCACACCTGTGCATCAAACTATGGAAGCTAGTCCTGGGACGCCCCGCAAAACAAATGTATGAGCTGTCCTCAGCGAATGAAAGTACCATCGCCACCTACGGCAGCCTGACACTTAGTCTCGACTTAGGCTTCGGTGCGACTTCACCCGGTGCTTCTTGATTGCTGATATCCCCAGGCCTCTTATCGGTATGGATTTTCTTTCGAGGTATGAGCTACTGTTAGATGTCTGGAATGGGCGGCTACTAAACCAAATGACGAACCTGACAGCAGCTGGCAGACGGAGTACAGATGAAATTGCCTCCATCAAAACTGTCACCAGTACGTCTCCATATCACATCTTCCTACAGTAGTTTCCGGACCTCACTCGCTCAGATGGCACAGTGAAGCAGACCCGCCATATCACCACCCACCACATTAGGACCACTCCTGGTTCTACATTCGCTGGATGACCACGACACCTCGCCCCCGGGAAGTTCAAGGCAGCTAAGAAGTTCGAGACAATGGTCTGTCTCGGGATCGCTCATCTTTCAGCGAACTGTTGGGCTTCACATAGCTACATGGTTACATATGGCACCCAAAAAGGATAACCAGTGGCGACCGTGCGGTGACTATCGGAGTCTCAATGCCAAAACCATCCCAGACCGTTACCCCGTTCGCCATATCCAGGACTTCGCCTAGACACTAATCCACCTCGAAATCCTATTCCAGCGTCTGTAGGAATACGGGGTGGTCATCAACGCAGACAAATGTCATTTTGGTGTACCGGAAGTCAAGTTTCTAGGATACCGTGTGTCCAGTGAGGGCACTTACCTACTGCCAAAGAAGGTGAAGGCTATAAGAAGCTACGGCAGGTCGGAGACCATAAAAGATCTCCTCTGGTTAACTTCTACAGAAGGTTCCTACCCAGAGCCGCAGAAACACAAGCGCCACTTAACGACTTCCTGAAAGGAACTCTAAAAAGGAAACAGCCCGTTCCGTGGACACCAGACTCCATCGAAGCCTTTGAGTTGTGCAAAGAAGGCCTCGCTCAGGTAATGCTGCTTGCTCATCCAAAGTGCGATGCCCCATTATCCATCATTAGCGACGCTTCAGATACCACAGCCGGTGCTGCGCTCCATCAGCTCGTCAATGGGAACTGGTAACCGCTAGCTTTTTTCTCAAAGAAATTTAGTGCCGCTAGGCGGAAATATGGCACTTGTGATAGAGAACTACCTTGCCACGAAACACTTCAGGCACATGGTGGAAGCCAGGACATTCACCATCTTTACTGATCATATATGCCTTTCAGCAGAAAGCTGACAAGTGCTCGCCGAGGCAATTTGGACAATTAGGGCCGGTTGCGTCATCTTCGGTTACCATAAACTTTACTTTTAAACTTAGTTTATCCGAAAACGCGTTGTCATCTCATTTTTAACTTTAACTATAAACTGCCGAAAATCTCCGCTAAAAGTAAACTTTACTAATGCACATGCGCACTGCGCGCGAGCCCCTGACAGATGTCACCGAAATCGAGTATTTTTCAATTTTTGACACTAGTATTGAAATGTACAATATTATGTCGGATAGCAGTGATATCGCAGACTTTTTTGATGATAAACTAATTATACAGTATATTCTTAACAGGAAAAGTAAAATTCGGACCTCGGCACATTATTTTTTGCGAGAAGAAATGAGTTTTAAAAAAATCTTTTTCCGATAACGGATTGCATCCACTGGATTTGTCATCTAGGGCACATTTGCATTATGCGCATTCACTTAACATCCATCATTAAAACCATTCTTTTAAATTTTTCAACGTCGTATTATTGAAATGAACATTATTATGTCAGATAGCACTGATACCGATTCTTCTGTCGATCAAATAATTGTTCAATACATCCTTAACAAGAAGAGCAAATCTTTTAGGCCACAAACTGATCATTTTATATGGGAAGAAATAGATTTAATTGCAAGATTCCGCCTGTCCAAAATTATGGTTTGGCAACTGGTCTTGCTTATTTCAGACAATATAATGTCATCTAAAGTTATCTACTTCATAGGTATATAATAATATTTTTAATAATGATCAGAAATCAAATACATTAGACTAAACTAGAGGGGTAGCGATTGCTATCGTTTGGGAAGTATGTGGGGTTTGAAGGGGAGATTACTGTGATGGGATTGCTGTCGGCATAGGTGTTTAATCTACGTCCGATATTGTTAATGTGGTTTCAATTCCAGAGGGTGTGTTTCGTATTGCCCTGTTTCGTATCCCTTGCCAGAATTGTAGGAGTTTTGTTAATCAAAAAATATCGAGATTGTGTTGCTGTAGAATTTTTTTAATTTCTAGTTTGCTTTTGGAAATGCCATTGATTTATTCCGCTATATTTTATTATATTTAAACGTTAGAACGTATTCGGAAACATCTTCTCATTATCAATCATATAATTCAACTAAAATTAAAAACACTTTCAGACAGTAATAAATGGTCTTTGGAGTTAATGGCAGAGTTAAAATGGATAAGAGAGGGGATGTAATGGGCGGTATTTGAATGTTTATTATGTTCTTATTATTAAATATTTTTAAATTCTCTAAAATGTCTAACTTTCGTCCTTTGGCGCAACTATGCGTAAGTTTTAAATGACTGTTGTCAAATAAATGGCCTTCCATTCTTGGGTAATCAGCCATCAATATGTCACAATCCTTGTAGACTGCAACTCGACTTGTAGACTCGGCTTTTATGAAAACTTTTTACATCATCATGTGACAAACCGAGGACTACGCCTCCACAAAAAATCACAACTGGGCGAGACGAAATTCCGTCAATTTCAGTGTCAACTATTTTGAACACTGCTTTTCCAATAATTGTATCAGTTTTGCCCTGTCCTGTCTCCTTTCCTCCGCGAACCTCAATCGGTCTTCTCTCCTCTGCAGCTCCAGCCTTTTCTTCTCAGCTTCGCGCCTCTCGTCCCGCTCCGCCCTCTGCTGCCTGAGGTTCTCCAGATGCTTCTCCAGTATTTCTATCAGAGCGTTGTTGTCTGTTTTCACTATTTTTGTCCTATCTGAAATAACAGGTTTAAATAATAAAGTCAATATTCTACACTGATGATTCTTGTATCGAGCATGATGATGAGTAAAGTAAAAATAAATAAGCTGTAATAGTATAATAATATTACTTTTTGATTGTTGCTCCATGTGGTGTTTCGAAGCAAACGCATTTGCGTCTTTCTGTCTCCGTATGACGATTCTAGAGTAATCAGACGAACTGGCAACGTTGATAGGCTGGTAGAAGGACTTGCCTGCGAATATGTCGTCCATTATCTAGAAAACAATTAGTAGATAAGTATTACAATGAAGTTCTGGTACCGATACTAATATATGGAAGTGAGGCCTGGAGCTGGCAGAAGAACGAAAGTAGACTTAATGCAGTGTAAATGAGATCACTTAGGTGTATATGTGGCAGGTCCATTTATTGTCAGAATGAAGAAATAAGGAAAGAATGTAAAACTGATCTTAATACAGTGAGTAAGATTAAAAAAGGATAACTCAAGTGGTTTGGTCATATGAATGAGAGAATGGTAAGAAAGATATATGACGCAAGTGTTGATGGCACCGGAAATAGAGGACATCCGCGAAATACTTTGCACGACCAGGTAAAACAGATACTGGAGGATGGTCCTATTAGAAACCTCAATAATCGGCGAGCTTGTATGAGAAGATGTATGAATGTGGATGAGGTGAGAATTATATGTCAGGACAGAAGAGTGTGGTGCGCTTTATCCTCTCTGCCTACCCCCGTATTGAAATGGCGTGATGGTAAGTAAGTACTGTGTTTGACATATTCATTTTGATACCAAAATGAAAAATTTGATACATATTGTTACATACATACATGCGATGGTACCGGAGCCAACCTGTGATGGTATTATGACGATAATGTTAATAATGACTGAATGTAATAAAATAAAAAAATGTGTAATTATGACGAATCGAAACAAGAGTAACAACTCTCAACACGATTCGGGATAGGGTGTAAATAAATTTAAAAAATACATATATACCTGTAAAAACTGTAAGTCCTTACTATAGTAAAAAGTTACTACTGATCACACAACCGGCTCTATGAGTATTTGAATATTTGTTAAGGACTACGGGAACTTCAGACTTTGGTGTGGCTGCTATCTAGCATCGATGATTTAATCACAGAAAGAAAGAGCATACACAAAGAATAAGTGATAAAACAATAGTGCACTAAACTGAACATCCAATTTTCCAACATCCAATCAATCATTAATTCTTACTCAATATTAAAATTGTGTGAAAACCAAACTAACATCATAATACTGCCACCCTTTCTTCCCTTCTCCGCGCGTCTTGATCTTCCTGTATGACTTCTTCAGACTAATGATCTTATTCTGGCACTGCAGCCAGGAGAAGCTGTGGCCGTGCTTGGCCATCTCGCGGGATACCATGTCCCAGCAAGCCTTCTGCGAGTGCTTGCCGTTGGTGAAGACACCCTCGTTGTCCTTCATCTGGTAGATGGTCAGCAGAAGGTAGATGGCCTCCCTGCCCCAGCGAAATGCGTTCTCTAAAATGCAGACATTCCACTAAGAAATCACTTCTTTGTCTGGTATAGGAATCTTATAGAACGGTCAGATCAGGTCACATAGCGATTTTGTGCATTTTTCGGTCCTCAAACCAAAAATAGTTAACAAAGTGGCAACATATAATAATGTTAACGGTGCAGGAAGTATCATCAATCATTCTCCTGAAGACTTTTATAAAATTTTACTTTTTAAACGTATGAACATTGTAACAAACAAAAAAAGAATGCTTTTAACACACCAACGGTGTGAAGGGTATTAATACCCCTTCACTGGACTAGCGTCTAACTGCGGGACTGCTAAATACTGTTTACGTTATATGTAGCTTTTTTTAATTGAAAAAAACATTAAACTCAATCATTTCCTCTGGATATCATATTACATCGTGTAGGTAAGATATCAAATTAATATATTAGACCAATAGTTGTTTACGCATTACATCACTAGGTTGCGCGAAAACCACCCGATGAAAATGTGTTAAAATATTTTTTAAATAATAAAAAAAGGAATTAGTTATGTTGCGAACTGTTGGAGAACCAAATTAGAAGAAAGTTGGGCACTTTTAAGCCATTATCTCAACACAGAGGACCCCCAATGTGTTAATTTTGATACATTTTTCTTTAAAAGCTCTATCGCTGGTATGTTTGTACAGTAAAACCTTGTTATTGCGAAATCCAAGGGACCAAACAATAAACTTTCGTAATAACGAATTCCCACATAATGGATTTTTGGAGAATTTGTATGTATAAATAAAACTCTGAATGATCTATTTAGTTTTGTTTCAACAGATAAGCAAATTTATAATAATTAAGAAATTAAATTAAAAACATTTTACGAAACAATATAAGATAACCTTAATTTCGGCAATATTTTTAGAAATTCTAAAATGTCATTCAAATATAAAACAACATTAAATGTTAACTATGTTTAATTGTAGAGCCGCTACAAGCATCGAGAGTTTCGCACCGGTCAATCGATCTTCATATTTATTTAAATTGTAGAGAGACAAATTCGGAATCATAGTGTTTGTTGAGGATTAAAATTTTGCGGGAATTATCACGATCTGAAGCCATTTTAGGGTTCCACAAAATATTAAAAAATGTACTTTAAAGAATAAATTACGGAATGCTAGTACATATAAATGTTGGTAAACAAACACACGAAAACAATTGTCAAATAAGTACATCAACAAAAATGTCATACGCAATATTACCGTTCATTGGAATCGATTTAAATGTTCAGTTATAATGTAAAAAGTGACATAGGTTGACGATGATAATGAAGATTAAAGATACTAATGCGCAGAATTGTAGGCTAGGCATCTCGAGCATTGCGGGCGATACTGTACACAAAGCCGCACGTGTCCTAAAGTGTGACATGCCAATCACAATTTCAGGGGTTTTTATTTTCTCCAGCTGGTCTAGATAAGACCCGTTTTTAGAGGCGTAAACACGTGTACGCTTCAGAGCGTGAGAAGGGTGTCATTTTGACAATGGGTAATAAATATATCCAACCTTGAACAAATGGAGATTACGCCAAATGGCTTTATAAGGGCCTATTATGATCCCAAGGAGAAGTTTTATAAAGGCACACCGCCCGCGCCGAGTGGCCCACTGCGCCTAAGCAATAAAACAATTGACAAACATGATCGTAAACACGGCCGAAATATATTTTTAAACATTTTTGTTGTAAAATTTTTTTTTTCATTATATATTTACGTAAATGATTGGTATTTTTTCGTACAGGACAAAAATAATTTTGTTATACATACTAACAAAATTTCGTTATATAAATTCATTTTTGTATGAAAAATTTATTGTAGGGAATTAATTTTGAAAAAAATTTCAATGTATGTCATTTTTCGGTATAGCAGGGTTCGTTTTAACGAGGTTTTACTATACTATCACTTCAGAAACCGAAAACTAACCCGTGAAATGACTGGACCTTTGCTAAACGTTACTCTGAACCACACCCAGCACTGAGAGAAATGGAAACAAGTAGTTCACGCAGTTGTAGACGATTAGAAAACTACTAAATTCAGACAACAAATGATAAATCACTTTAGAAAAAAATTCTACATGCACTATTTGGAATTAGGCCATCACCACCTATGGAGTACACACAAAATTAAAATTCTAAGAACAGCCACCATCAAATATAAAATATTTGGTCAGAGTCAAACTTTTCATCAAAGATTTATACTTACAAAATAGTATAGTTTCATCCAGGAAAAGAAAACTTCAAGAAATATGAGACTTTTGCATAGGGCCTGTTCTAAATTGTATTTAAAGGAAATTGTAATTGAACTCATTGTCAACACATAAATCCCAAAAAATCTTTTTTAAGCAAGTAAAATGAGTCACCTCCTTCTTCTGTTCGTTCCGAGTTGTTCAAGACCTTGGACATCTCATCCAGGATGACCTCCATTCCCTGGTTGTTTTCTTCGACTAGTCAAAACACATGTGTGTCAGTTATTAGGAACTCGTTTATTAGCATATTATTAAGGTGAAGAAAAATAAATATGTACGTATTAATTTGCCTTTCACAAACTAAGAGAAACTTATAAAGCACCTCTTTTCTCTTAAGCCATACCCCGCCTGTAAAAACTTGCAATAAATATGTAATTACAATTTTAATCATATTATATTACAAAGTTACAATTCATTACCAATAAATAATATGTATTGATTTAACAGGACAAGACAGCTTAAAGTAATGCTAATTGACTTCATATTTACTAATATTAAGTCAATTAACATTACTTTAAGCTGTCCTGTCCTGTTAAATCAATACATATTATTTATTGATAATGAATTGTAACTTTGTAGTATAATATGATTAAAATTATCTTATGAAAATAAACTTTATAAAATACATACTACTGATTACATTGCATTTATAATATAAACATAACAGTTGCCTAATCAGGGGTTGTCCCTCTTGAAACTATAGTTGCGTCATAATAATACGTAGTGTGTTTCAGTAAAAATGCTTTATTATTTGTATGCGACTCTGGGGTTACGTCAGATGCATAGTAATACGGTTGTTAGTTGCGAATAGAAAGTTATTGTCACTACTTGTCTGTATTACTTTATTTGTTTCTGGGATATAGTTTGTAGTAGAATGAACGATGAAAGCAAATACTATTAAGTAAACATAATATTATAAATTATACATACAAAAATATATTTATCAGGATTAATTTTACCATTAATTACCAGACAAATCAACTTATCTGCCCAGGCAATCTTAATGTCATTTTTATGTCAACCCCATTTTGCATGCAGTTGTTAATTCAACAATATTAATTCTGGAAAGACCTATTATTAAACTCTGTATCTGCTATAAACAGATTTGACAGATAGGAGAATCCTTGAATTTTTAAAAACAGCAGCAAGGTATGGATGCGTATCGTTTTGTTACATGTGTAACATTTTGACTGCTCATGTTAACAATGTGTCGTAAAATAAGTAAAATGCTTTTTTTTATTCTGCAAAGGAGAACTCTCTGCATCTCATTCAATGTTAGCAACATTTATGTTGTTTGTTTATCAACATCTGTGCCGCACTAATTGTTAATCGATAATATTTTACCTATCTCGTCATTTGGGATCGTTTCTGTTTCTTCGTTTTTCGTTGGAGTCTCCAATGCATCAGAATTATTTTGGGCTTCAGACATAGCATTTGCAAGCAGTTGCTTCTTGAACTGGTTATCTGTAACAAGTTGGAAATTACAACAGTGTAACCAAGAATTTTTTAAGGAAAGACTGTTATATCCTTTTGAGAAACAAATAATAAGTTTTCAGCACGGTCTTCGATGATTACTAGTAGAAGACATCGATTCTGATGGTGGGCCCCGCAATGGCATCTAAAGCGAATCGTACACGATCATTCAGAATGACATTTACAGTCAGATCTGCAATCAGAATGATGAGGAACCTTACACTATCATTATGAATGTCATTCGGATTAATATTTTTTTAGATCAATTTACCCCAGACTATCGTACTAAGTAGTCGGTTAGTCAAAAGAAAAAGGTGTGTTTGGTAATTATATTAGCTCCACTTCAAGAAAAGTGAACTGTAAAATCTGGGAGAAATAATGGTTTAAAAAATGTAAAAAATACACACATTTGATGGATATAAATAAAAACAATGTTGTAACTCTACTCGAGTCTATTTGCACTACTCGAGTTTGGAAAGAAACAGTAACTCTTATTGATAGGTGAAGTATTGAACTAAGTTTACATTTTAACACACACTTTTGAACTGTTGCGTGAGATTTCACAGACGTTGGCCGAAGATGACTATAGAAACTACTACCGTATGAACAAAATGCTTTTTGATAAATTACTCAAGATGGTATCACCACATTTAATTATAAAAAATACAGTAACGAGGGCATCCTTAAAGATTATCATGTACACTGCAGTTTCTTGCAACTGAATGTTCTTACGAACATCTCAAGTTTTCAATTATATCTCGATCAACTATTTCGCAAGCTTTAATGGAAACTGTCGGGCAATTGTCTTCATTTTCCGAGATTACATGAATGTAAGCCAGATGAAATTAATGCTTTTATTTTTTTGTTAATTCAAACAGTTTATATAGTTATGTTTATATTGATAAAATTCTTCTGGAAGGCAGTCAAAAAATTCAGATGTGCTGAAAGCAGTAGTATGAAAGGTATTAAGTCAGTAAATGAAGAAATGCTAATGAATGAGAACAAAATAAAAGATAGATGAAATATTTCCAGGAAACGTATGAAAGTGAAGAGAATGCAAATGAGGAATCCCTCGAAGAGGCTCTCTGGGGTAAGTATGAATGATAAAAGCGATATGAATACAATAAGTATGGAAGAAATAAAGTGTGCAATAAAGCATATGAAGAATGGTAAGGCTGTGGGGTATGATAACATTGCCTCCGAGTATATCAAGGCTGGTGGCCCATTAGTTGTCCTGTGGCTTCATGCGCTCTTCAATCAGTGTTTGGAGGAGAGACACACTCCGTTAGATTGGAAGAGAGCTGTTATTATGCCTCTACAAAGGCAAAGGAATGCAACAACTATAGGGCAATTAGTCTACTAAACTCGGTTAGCAAACTATATGGAAGGATTTTAATAGAAAGAGCAATAACGGTGACGAAATAAAAAGTATGGGACGTGCGAGGGACCCTTGCGAGTGGAAGAGAATGCATGGATCAGATCTTTTCGTGCCTTTGCAGATCAGAGTTTGTGTATTTGGGAAGTATGTTTGATAGAAACAGAAAGGCTGAGAAAGATATCAAAAGGAGGGTGACTGCAGGAAACAAAATGAATGGTGATTTGAATGGAATTATAGCTAATGGGAACTTGTCAACTGAGACAAAACTAGCAGTACACAATGGAGTCCTGGTACCAACACTGATGTATGGAAGTGAGGCCTGGAGCTAGCAGAAGAGGAACGAAAATAGACTCAATGCAGTAGAAATGAGATCGCTTAGGTGTACGTGTGGCAGATCCATTTATGATAGAGTAAAGGATGAAGAAATAAGGAAAGACTGTAAAGCTGATCTTAGTATAGTGAGTAAGATTAAGAAAGGATCACTAAAGTGGTTTGGTCATATGCAACAGATGAATGAGGAGAAAATAGTAAGGAAGATATATAACACAAGTATTGATGGCACTAGAAATACGGGACGTCTACGGAAGACTTGGCACGACCAGGTAAACCAGATACTGGAGGATGGTCCTATTAGAGCCTCAATAATCAACGAGCCTGTATGAATGTGGATGAGGCAAGAACTGTGTCAGGACAGAAGGTGTGGCGGTATATCCTCTCTGCCTACCTTCGCGGAGAAGAGGCGTGATGGTAAGTTAATTAGTTACATTGATTTAGTTAAACAATAAAGAGGGATTAGAGATAGCTATACTAGCAAAACACCCGGCGGGGCAAAGTTTCGTATAGTTCAATAAATCATTCCAACACATTATCATCTTCATAGTTGGTAGGATCGTTTATGTCAACGTTTGCACCGTCCTCCATTATTGCGAGTCGATGCAAGACTGACGCACCCCACTACATGATCATTCTGACTGACGATCTCCTCTCCATCCAGCATGATTGATGCTTGGATTTCAAAATATCTAAATATTCGTCATTCACGGTCATCAATCCTTCAATCATCACCATACACCGTCAGTCCGAATGTCAATCTCACTTGTGAACATCATTCTGAATGAACGTGTAAGGTCCGCTTAATACTTAAGCTAGATAAGTTGGGAACACATGGCAAAATAGCCCTGAGATCTTCCTTATAAGATTCTGTTTTATTGTTTTAAAATAAATGTCTTAAATTTTGGTTCTGCAGGAACTATTTCTAAGCAACGAGAGTAGACGCTAAATTTAATTGCAGTAGGTTCACAAAATAAACTTTATAATACTATAAAGTACAGAATACTCTGAGATTGTCAAACCTATTCAAAATTGAATTCGTAATAATAGGGTTTTAGACGCTTTATTTTAAAAGCAGACCAAGGGATATCAACCTTTACACAAATATATAATATGTATACAATACACGTAAGTAACAGCAATTAATTATAAAAATTGATAAAAAAACTTAAAATAAATGTTGTCATATTTTAATCCCTAGCTTGTTATTATTAGCATTTATATAACTTTTGTACAAATCCAAACTTTACCGGTCTGTGCCTTTTGAAACTCTTCTGTAGTTAATTCCAACTGATATGTACTATTCGTTTTGGTGTCTGTTAACTTTACGAGAACCATTTTTGTATATTTCTCCTGCTGAACAAAAAACAATATTTTTAGAATTAAATACAATACATTAATTTCAAAAACTTTCGAGATCCGATCTTTGAAATCAAAGTGATAATCAGTAATAACACAACTTTAAAATGCAGAAAATTCAGAAAACGCCTACTGCAGAGCATAAATGTCTAATCGTACAAAATGGACGCCCTCAAATAGAGTGAAGATAGCATCAGTCGCTCAATGCACAATCAGTATTAACTGTTGTGAAAGTTTTGTACTCGAATCGAACAAAATACGCGGGAATACTCTCTTTATGACGCGGTGTTATGATTTTAACATTACAAATACCGTGGTATCTCCCGATCGAAACTATTGCAATTGCTCTAAGGTACTCCACACACTTGATTTAAAATAAGAAGAGACTGTTTAAGTTAGTACTTCACTTATTGTTGATGTTTGTAGCGTTATCTGCATAATTAAAAATTGTATTTATATTTAACATTATATAAACCATTGTGAGTTATTTTTACATCAGTCGGTTTCGATACTAATGTATCTTCGTCAGGGCTGGCGTACAACTGTCGTACTGACAGTCCTGACGAAGATACGTTAGTATCGAAACCAGCTGATGTAAAAATAACTCACAGTGGTTTATATAAAGTTAAATATAGATTTTTTTTCATTTTTAGTTAAGAATTCCTTTTCCAAGTATTTCTTACATCATTAAATCAATTTAATGTATTAGGTATTTATAAATGTTTGTTTTTATAAAAAAAACCTTTATCATATAATAATATAATCGATACATATCAAACATATTTATTATAAATATATATCAAACAGATTTATTATAGATCTATGAATTAATGTAATGATATGTACATTAAAAAAAGTTAACACAGTTACACCTTTTTGTATTAGTTAAGCAACATAGTGTGTGAGGTACCAATTGGTACCAGTCATGGTTGTTTTTGTATACACAGGTACTATTTTATTATTGTCAGCATAAATAACATGTTTGCTGCCTTAATTATATCTTGGGTGTATCGATTTTTAATTTTCTTTCTGTTGGCGGCACGTCTGCATCTGACATTTTCGCTTATGCGATAAGGTTGGATAAGGTTATATCTTCGTACATGTCAAAATGAATAAGACACTTTATTAAACGTAAACACAAAGAGACAGAAGCTTTCCACCAAGTCACAGTAAGATTATTGACATTTTCTAATACGTAGTCTCACTCAGTTCCCTCATTTTGATCAAATGAAAATAATACCGATTTTTTTTAAAGTATCAATTCGTACGCCAATATTACGTAGTTTTAAAAAAAAGTTATTTGTATTATTTGTACGACTAAATCAATTTAACTTCTGAATAGGTGTTTTTATTATCAAACCTAGATTTTATGTTTTATTTTTTAGAATATTTACCCTTTATTTAACTAATAAGTCCAACCTTCTATGTTAATTATGTTCTTATTTTGTTTACCTTTTCAATGAGTCCATTTTTGTAAAACTAATCCTGGTGATGATACTTTTTACCATTATTTTTGTGAGTAATGTGGATGCATATACAAAAGTGAAAGATGTTCATCGAAACGTGTGGCTTTTTATCCTCTGATCATAGAATGTGCCAGAATAAATGGTGTGCATGTGAGTATACACTATTATTTAAGGATTTCGGCCATTGCTCCACAGTTTGATGAGTGTGTTACATACAAGGATTAAAATTATGATTTTCAGAATGGTGGTATTATAGCACCCTACTAATATATCTCGGTCCAGAGTTCTTCATTCAATCTTTTAAAGTGACAGCAGTCGTATAGCTCGCAGTGAAATAACAGCTGCTATCATTAAATGTATATTATAATCTCCAAGCACATATGTTGCTACAATCCTGATTCACCTTAATAGGATAGTCTAATTTTTATTTTAATGAAATAATTTATCTCGGGTATATCTATAATGATTTGACTTACTCATATTTGAAATTACTTGCATAAAAATATTTGAATGACAAACGTCATGTCATCACAGCCAGGTGTCATTAATATGAGTCATTAATTTGATTACTCATATATAGTACATAATGAGTTTTTAAGATAAAATATCATGTTAAAATTGTGTATAAATGTTTAACATTATGAAAAACAACTAAAAACTAAACCTAATCGATATTTGATATCATTTTAATATTAAAATTTATGAATGAAAACATGTTATGAATTTATAATTTTTTAAATATGTATTGAATTTTCATAATTTGGTTGTGAGGAATCCAGATAAACAGGCTGACCATTGAAACATTTTCCAGGCATCCCTTTTTGAGCCTTTTGATTTTTGACTATAACTGGCTCAAGTAATCTGCAGACGATTTTGTTATCAGATACTCGGACGGCTTATACTTGTTCTCCAGGTTTAGTATCCTTGTAGCATTGTCAATATGCCGGTCAGCATATCAATATGAGGGGAGCGTGACCACCCTTTTATTTATGTTTACTTAAATACTTGCACTTTTTTTTTCAGATTACTGAAATTTTTTTGACATAAGTATAAAAAAAGTAAAACGTCTCATTCAACATGTCCGGCAAGGTCGAGGAAGCTTTGGAACACATCCGAGTGGCAGAGTCCAGTCTGAAGACTTCACTCCTTAAATGGAGACCGGACTACGACACGGCCGCCGATGAATATAACAAAGCGGCCACGTGCTACAGGCTGGCCAAATCTACAGAAAAGGCTAAAGAATGTCTCCGCAGAGCTTCGCACTGTTTCAAAGAAAATAAGTCGCTGTTTCATGCGGCCAAGAGTCTGGAACAAGCTCTGCTACTCTGCAAAGACTCCGGCACTCCGGCAGAAATAAGGAAATATGCCGAAGAAGCGTGCTCTTTGTATCAACAACATGGTTCCAATGATACCGCAGCGGCTGCTCTCGTGAAAGCAGCTTCCATACTCGAACACCACAATCCGGATATCTCCTTGTATTTGTATCAACGTGCAGCTGACGTCGTATCTATCGAAGATGGTAGCCGGCAGGCTGCTGAATATATTAACAAGTCTGCAAGGATCATGGTCAAGCTGCAGATGTACGACCAAGCGGCTGACGCATTGCGTAGAGAGATCGGTTGCCAGCAAACTTGCGAGGCGAACCAAGCCATCGGTCGACTGACTGTAGCATTGGTGCTCGTGCAGTTGGCGAGAGGAGATTGTGTTGCAGCTGAAAAGGCATTTAAAGAATGGGGAAACTACTGCGACGCTCCAGAAGTGAACACTCTCGAAATGTTGCTCCAGTCATTTGATGACGAAGATCCCGAGGGTGCCGCGTCGGCTCTGAGCAGTCCATTTATAAAACATATGGACATTGAATTTGCCAACTTGGCCAGGACCCTCCCCCTGCCGCAGGGCATGACTGCGGCCCCCAAGGCGGTGGTTCGGGAGAATGCAGCCGCTTCGTACGTATCTCAATCGGAGTCGAAGAGTGCACCGGAGCCGGCAGGGGCTAGCGGCGGTAAAGAGAGTGACGATGAGCTGTGTTAATTGTATAAAAAGGATCTCGGTAATTCAAAATAATATACAGCGGAGCTTTCCAGTATTTTTAGCAAGTTTTTAAAAATATTTGTATTATGATTGTCAGGTTCTGCCTTTCTCCAGTCAGTTGGGCTCAGTCAGCCAGTCAGTCAGAAAACATCGATCCATAAACAGAGTTCATCATTATTAGTCTCAATCTTTTTTGTTAAATTTTATTTGATGTAAAAACTTAACTTAATTGTTATTGTCATATTTTGATTGTACACGACTGTTGTTACTGATACTGATTTTGAAATAACAATACGAGGTCTGTATCTTTCAGATATATTGACCTGGCTCCGAGTATTATTCATTATGTCTGCAAATTTACTTTGAGAGATGAATGTTATTAGAATCAGGATATCCTCGTAAAGAGAATCAAATGTTATTGTCCAGAACTGTCATAATTCTTTCCCTGCAGAAAAGACTGTCTTTATCTTTATAATATGAGCCCACTTGCAAGTATCGGGTGCACAAGTCTAACATTGAAAAATACATGATGTCGTAGTTCCTCAGAATCGAATATCTAGCCTTTTAAATGATATTGAGCTATCTGTATATGCTAAATGTCAGTGTAGCCCGGAAGCTTGATTATTTAATGTTGCAACTCGACCTACATCTCAGAAATTTTTCCCTTTATGGCAATGGAAGTAGCCTATATATACAAGTATCTCGCCACTGGCATTAGTTTTTTTTATTACATGTTTTGAAATGTCATTTGTTCAAGATTTACTGAAATATTCCGGCTAGTCACTTAAATATTTACCAGAATTTAGTTTCCTTTATTTGACAAATGCCCATCATATGTGATAAACAGACTATAGTTTTAATTGTTACTTCCTTGATAGTGGCAGTGTGTCTTAGATTTGCTGTGCAAACTGGCATCAGTTATTTTATTTTCAACATTTCCTCCAGCGGCGAGCCCTTATTTATGTAATTATTTTAAAAACCACGTAGCTTCAATAATAAAAGCATATTATTCTGAAGATCTTACAATATTTCGATAATGAAGTGATTTACATTGTCGCCACAATTATTTTTCAGCCAAATTTGAAATGTGATGTACATTTAAAAAATTACATTCCCTGTTAATTACTAGCACTGCCTATATTTTTAATATCACACAATACTTAGCTGCAATAAATTTCTTTAATTAATATATAAAGTAAAACTCTGTTAATTCGTAACTCACGGGACCGAAATTTAAAAAAAGATCTGAATTACGAATAATGAGAACAAAGATTTTTAAAGGCAACATTAGAAAGAAAATTTGTGCGCGACGACACTGTTGACATCACGATTTTCATTCTGAAACATGAATCTCCATTATTTCAGCTTCTTTTGTGTTGAATGTTTATCAAAAAAGGTGTGTGGTGACGCGCCGATTCACCACATGACGTAACAAAATCACGCACATCAATTTGATTGGCGATCGAACTCGCCTTTTCCATCAGAATTGGAATATTTAAAATGTGCGTGACAAATAATAAAAAAACTTTTAAATCCTCATGTCTCACTGGGATTGATGGTTGAAAATTATTATATTCCTGCGATTTTTCAAGTTCGAACTCAGAGAGGTATTCGGGATTGAATTTTTTTCTGCCAATTTTATCTTTGATACCTATTATTTTTTGTCAGTTTTCAAAATAAGCTCTATTTATCCAAATGGTTAAGGTTTTACACGAATTACAAGGTGTTGGTGCCATTTTAGAGAACAAAATGTGAAAAAAAATATGTCAACATATTTAAATACGAAAGATTTAGGTCTTTTAATACTTACATATGCAAACCCAAACGTTTCATAAACCTAGAAACCAAGTGATTCAATGAAAACATTATTTTAATAACAACAGATCTTACAAAATGCACTATAGAATTTGAATCAGTTTGGCAAGTCCTGTCATACCAGCACGCCGTTTATGCGATAAGGAACTGCGTAGTCGTGCGAGTTTAGGGATTTAAAATCATTTGCAAATATGTGAATTATGTTAACAAATTATTTACTTTGGGTGTCAAAAATGCATACGAACTGTGAATAATCAGATTTTACGAATTATTGGTAGAAATTAGTATGAAATGTTATTTTCGGGGTAATTTTTTTGAAAAAATTGCAAATTCTGTGAAAATATAAAATACAGGGTTACAAATTAACAAAGTTTTACTGTACATATATACATATTTGAGTGCAGCCAATTTCATGGTGTGTAACTTTCAAACACAAAATAAATAATAGAATATAAGATTAGGTTTTATTCCATATTTTTTTGGTGGAATTATTTTTTATTGACAATTCTATTGAGTCATATTGAGCTTTGTTAGTATTTTTGTGTACATTTTTCTTTAAGACTTATTCTTAAAAATTCTCTTATCTAACATATCTGTGGAATATTTATCGCTGATATTCAGAACATTACCCGGATCTGCAGAATATTAATCCCAAATATCTGATATCAAATGAATCGAACCCAGATGAATGATTTATTTTTACAAGAGATGAGATAGTATTGCCGTCAAGTAGTCATGAATATATATATTTTTATTGAATAATAACTGTACAAAAGATTGTAAAATATGTTGGATTGTATAATTAAAAGATTGTTTTACCATTTATCATTGTTGGCCACTGCTATTTGTATATTTTTATGAATGTTAAAAATCAATACTGTATGCAAGGGCTACCCTACTGTACTGATATGGTGTTTTTTTTAATCATTTTTTAAAAATTAAAAACTTGTTTTCTGTGTATGAGAGCCGAATGTGATGCATCTTTGACTAAATCACTAGAAATTTACATCACCCTCTTTGCTCGGTCTTTTATCTCTTTCATTAGCAATGAAATTATGATGCATCAGAAGAGGAAATAACCTTCTCACTTTGCTGTACTTTTACACTTATTACTTTATACTTCCTTTTGAGCTTTAGAAATTTGTCTGTAGGGTAGTCTAACGTGTTGTGTACTTGTTTGTGTTGTAACTTATCAGAACATGTAACAGATCAATTATTAACTATGTGTATATTGCCACTGTGAGTGAAAGTTTAGTTAGATTCTCCGCTCTTTTTCGGCAATTCTCATTTTAGAGCTGATTTAACCTTCTTTTGGATTGAAGAAAGCCTAAATATGTTGAGAAAAAAGAGTGAGAAATGGCAGATTCAAATAACAAAATATTACATATAATTTTTATCATTTGTTAGATTTTAAAACTGAGTTTTGCTCAGTTATTAAATATTGTATAATAAATAATATCTCTTCAATTCATTCCTAATGTATTTACCTTATACATAGTTGGAGTTTGCAATCAAATGGATTCAAATTAAAATGGTATATGCAAAATGAGACCCAACTGTTATTATATTTGAAGAATTGTAATCGAGCAAGCTATCCTAGAACCAAATCTCGATCACAAAGAAATGCCGGTTGAACGTGGTGAAGGAATTTTGAAAAAATTCTCACACAGTGCCCCACTAGTAACATGGACATGGACACATTCACTTCCATGAAAATGTTTGTTTTTATCAAAGGCGGCTCCTGTAAAAAAATGTAAATGCACTCACTGAGATGAAAAGTGATGTGGGAGTGCGCAGGTTGTCAGATGTATGTTTAGTCAGGTAGGCAAGTGAGAAGCCAAAAATAACCGAGGATTAAATATTAGGACAGGCAAAAGAAGATTCAGATTCAGAATTTTAACCACAAAGTTAATTTTGCTAATTTCAAAAGTAAAAGAAGATTCAGTAAGATGCTCTCATTTATACCCATTCCTGTAGAATTTTGTTCATTTGGTACCAAAAATGTGCAGTGCGACATTCTCACCGTATCACTGATCAAACAAATTCATCTATTAAACTGCAGGTCTTATTTTGTAATTAAATATCTCAAACTATTATAATTATATGTCATTTGTGAAAATATGATTTAGTAAAACCTTCTTAAAATGCTTCAAAGTTATTCAACCGATTTCGGTCTAGAATTATTTGATGTTGCTGTGTGGGATATATACAATTTGAAACACAAGAACTGGGAGGAAGACAACTCTCGCCATGACTACATTCTTCACCTCATTTGATCTGGTCATCCGGATTATTTGATCGACCCAGGTTTTTTGTGCATGTCTATTTCTGCTGTCGTCGACAATTAGCCCGACTTAAGACGGGGAGAAGATTGTATTCATAGATTTTTAGAGGGTTTTGCTGTCACATTAAAAATAAATATATAATTTATAAAGCACTAATCTAGTATAAATGTTAAAAGCTTAATTTATTGTGTATGACTAAGTTGCGTTTGTGATAATTATAACATTTAATGTGTAATGTTAAAATAAATCGTTGAAAATTACTTTGTTTTTGTTAATTATCCAATCGATCCCGTTGGCCCTCTTCAAAGTTTAAGTCAAGGAATAAAAGAACTGTTTTATAAATAAAATACTTTATTAAGTACAATAACCATTAAACATAATAATAATATATAACAAAAACAATTATCAATTGATTACAATATATAATATCAAATGTTAAAGTATTATTTCAATTTTACATACTGTACAGTTGTACAGTATGTAAAATTAATAGGGATACACACGGCAGTACTTGGATTATATAAGAGTACTTGAAGCACAAACTTAAAAAATCACCAATTTGATGGGAATGTATTATTATAGGCATACTATTCTTCATGTCATATGTCAAAATGCTCTCAAATTAACAGGAAACGGATATAACAAGTCCTAAAGTATTATTTTCAAAACTGATTACAAAACAAACAGCTTAAACGTTGAATATGGTCTAGTTATTATATCTACAAAACTAAGAAACATCAGGGATGTGTTACTGATCCAACAATATAAGTGAAAACGTCAGGGAAGAGTTGTCATGGAAACGTTTATGGGAATGTTCAACCACTTCAACTGCACCATTGCGAAAGATGATCTGAGCCAATGTAGTCTTTGTGGCGAAACATTAACCAATATGTGATAGAATAACCTCGAAGATAGTTCAATAATATTTTGGATTTTCAAGAATTATCTCTACTTCTTGAAAGTTGCTATTTAAAACCATATTGGTTTCATTTCATAACTGAAATATCACTGTTCAAGAAGAGTGAAAATACAACACAGTAAAATAAATTAGGCTAAAATGTTCTTAGGTTTTCGTGGCCGTTCAGAATCCTCTGTGTACAGCTGCCGTGCATATCTGACCTCTGAATTAGATTGGCTCAGAAAACTGTACACAGAAGAATAAATTAAGCATTTGAAACGACACACTGATAAATAATTATGTACATGAAACATCAGAAGTCAATTTCATTATTTATTTAATAACATTACTCACAATAAAAAAATCTGAAAATAGCATTTTTTCATGAGTTTCAAACATAACAACATTCACAACTGTGGTCATGAAGTGCACCATTATGCAACCAGTCTACAGTACTTACAATAATGAAATTGGAATATAGTTATTTCTGTAGTAGATCTAATCTGAATTGAATTTGAATGATATGTATTATATACACAGTGTTATCAGTCGTACAAGTTGAAGAGAGTTTTTTTTGACAAACTATTATTCTATGCCTTTTATTGCGGTACTTGTCCAGCTGCGTAATAAGTACAATAAATAATATTTAAAAGCTCGCCCTAATTAAAAGTTTGGTGGCCTGTACAGGTGAATAAAACACTCTGTTTTCTTTTTTTTTTTCTTTTGAAGTTACAGTGGGCAAAAGAATAAAGCTAAATTGTTTAAAAAAATCCTAGTGGATATTATCCATTGTTATTTTATCTGTGTTAATTTTTTCTCAACCGCCCTGGATAATCGGGAGACTACTCAAGTCTCAACAGTAAAATAATAATTTTTAGTATTTTTCAATTTGTTGAAGATTGTGGAATCAACAATCTTCTTTGAAGATAAAATATGAATAAAAATCAAACCTTTTCAAAGGAATTTTTTACAGGTAAAATAATAATTTTTAGTATTTTTCAATTTGTTGAAGATTGTGGAATCAACAATCTTCTTTGAAGATAAAATATGAATAAAAATCAAACCTTTTCAAAGGAATTTTTTACAGTAATCGTTTACTTGTGAACTATTTGATCCAAAATATGATTTTTACTCTTTTATCAATTACATGACACAAATTATTATTTATAAAAGGTATTGCAGTAAATGTGATCAAACATTTTGATTTTAAACAATTATAAAGTAGATAAAAAATATACTTAAATAATTAAGAAAAAGTACAAGGTTGTGAATTTCTAATATAATTTACAATTTTAATACACATAATTGTGTATACATTATTAGCTACATATATGGTACATCAATGTTCCTTAAGGAAGGAATAAAAATTGAGCAATTGTTATTAAACAGCTTTGAAATAAAGCAAAAGCGTTTAATTATTTAAAAGCATTCAATTTTAAATATGTGTGTAATGAGAAGCAAATATTCTCATTCATCTTCATTCACATATTGCACTTAAACAAATCTAATTATTGAATAAATTAAACAATAAAGCTGTCAAAACTTCTTGATAAATGAGTAATCAGTATTGTATGGCCATCACATAGTACAATAAGCCGGCAATACGCAACCAGAAAACTCTACGTATAATATTATTTGAAACTTGTATAAAATAAAATAATTAAAACAATTCAAATTAAAACTATAATAATAATACATATATGATTATTAAATAGGGTCATCCAATGTATTGAAGACAAGAAATCCAAAGAATTGATTGTTTGTGTTATGTAGAGTGCCCGGACGATAAGAGTGTGCACCATTCATAATACGCGCGCTAGATGTCATTCGTGGCTAACTTTCATTCCTAGCTGTCATTTGATAAGAGAACACGCTGCTGCGCCGTACATCATTAATAAACTGAAAAGACGGATGTCAGGTAAGCTTTCACAATAGTCTGTGTTTTGCTAAATTATTTTCACATCTTGTAATCTGTACGATGTGTTCATTTATGATGATATGGGCTATTTTTTTCAAAATCGATAGTGTAAATTAATGTAGTAAGCTATTATTTTAGATTGTTAACTTTGTTATATCAACCACTTAATGAATTAAATACATCTACCGGTTTGGAAAAATATTATTTTCTTCTTCAGGAAGTCATTAACTAATCAAAAACATTAACATTTTTAAAAATCAATAATTATAATATAATGGATTTTAACCACAAAGTCAATATTGAAAATCTTAAAAAAAAAAAAAAAATAATGTAGCAAGCAACCACCGGCCGTACCGACCGTAATTCCCCAATTCTAACAGAGATGGCCACTACTTACATCAAATGTGAACAATGCTGGTGGCCTGTAAGAGTGGCCTAAAGTTTGTAAGAGTGCATGCGCACATATTATTTTTAGAATGTCTTCACGAGAAAAAAAGTCAACACGTAAGCTGTGTCTGCAAGCAGTCTTGGATGAAGCCAAAAAGAGGATCAGCGAGGGCGAAAGTATGAGAAAAGTCGCACAGAGAATTGACATTAAGAAAACACCTTAAGAGAGGTACCGTATCCACAAAGCTTGGCAGATATGACCTAACTTTATCCAAGGAGATGGAGGCCGAACTCTCTAACCATATAAAAACTGTAACAACATGTTTTACAGCCTGACAACAAAGTGCATCAGAGCATTGGCTTTTGATTTTATCCCCCATCGATTCAATACGACATCACGGATGGCCGGCAAAGGTAGGCTGCGTGGTTTCTTGAAGAGAAATAAAGATATTTCTTTGAGACTACCGACTGCCACCAGCCTTCCCAAATCCTTAACCAAACACAATGCGTCCGATTCTACGACAACTTGCACAATTTACTCACAAAGTATAAGTTTCCACCACACCACACTTCAATATATAACATAGACGAATCCAGCATCTCAAAGTTCCGAACAAACCTCCAAAAGTACTTTCTGCAAAACGAAAAAAATGTGTAAACAAGATATCCAGTGCAGAGAGGGGTACAAACGTGACTGTCGTATGCGCCATGAGTGCGAGTGGGCATTTTGTTCCTCCTGCATTCATATACCCTAGGAAAAAGATGAAGAGCTAACTACTCTATGAATCTCCACCCACTTTAGTAGAAATGGCGTCTGATAGTAGGAATCAGATCAATCAGGAACTGTTTCTTGGAACTTGTCCTGTTAATAATGGACAACCACAGTTCACAATGCTCTTGACAAACTTTAGACAAAATGTAGCACTGAAGCGCTTCCACCTCGCAGCAGTCATCGAATGCAACCCCTGGACAGAAGCTTTTTCTTTCCTTTGAAAAAATACTACTCTAATGAGTGCGAAAAGTGGCTGATTAATCACCCTGGCCGAGCAATAACACTTTACCAAATAGCGAAATAGCGTCAATATTCACTCCAGCTTACTTCAAGGCAGCTACTGCGACAAACACTGTTCAGAGTTTTCCGCTACCATTAATTTAATGATATTATAAATTATACCTTAAGAGTACTCTACCCTAAGTACATCTCTAGTAATAGAAGCACGGGCTTCCAAGTTCATATGTTCATTTTATTTTGAACAGTAGTCGTGGCATTTTTTTATTTTTTCACTAAAAATTTTACAGGAGGTTTTTATGGCGATTTCCCACACAAGCTAGGCCTGATCTGGAGAAACTGCCATACTTTTGTTTTTGAAGGCCATTTGTATGAATCAACTTCACAAATCAGAAATAAATGCAGTTGAATGTAAATGCATTAATGTGAAGTACAGATGCGACATTGATTTGAATTAATTATGTATTATTAAAAAGCAACATAGCATAATGCGCTGACTCTACAGATGCCAGAAAGGTTGCCAGAAGTTTGAAAATGAGCAGGTCACCTGGCAGTGGTAGAATTCCCCTACGAATGTTCTGGTGGCCTTTCTGGCATCTGCAGAGTCAGCGCGTTATGCTACTCTGACTCTTCATAAATAGTGGAATAGGAATTTGGTATTCCAGATAAGCTTATCACAATCGTTAAATTGACAATGAAATGTATACTGATACTACATTTTACCTTTTTTAGCTATAGACCGAGCTCTCGGAAATTTTCTACATCACCACTGGACTCTGATTAGGCGCTTGAATGACAACTCTTTAATATTGTGTTAGAAAAAGTTGTCTGAGGTGTATGGTTCCGGCATTACTTTCAATAATAATAACATGGTAAAAGATGTTCGAGTGGCCGAGTATGATTCTGCTAGATGTTTCATCTATTCGCTCCAGAGGATTGTAACCGAGTCATTGAAGATCCAATCTGAAGTAGTAGAAATGATCGCCACTGGTAGACGTCTCGTAACTCATTTCAATCATTCGAGTTTAGCTCAAGGAAAACTGCTGGCGATTCAAAAGGAGCTAAACTTACCGGAGCATCAACTGGTTCAAGATATCAGCACGAGGTGGAATTCTACCTTCTATATGGCAGAGCGCTTGATCTCTCTTTATGTGGCTGATCACAACACACTTACTAATTTGACGTATTGAAGTATTTAGACAAGGATGAAACAGCGCAAAGAACACCTGACTTACCACACATGAGAGCTTCGTTGAAAGTTGAATTGGAAAGTCATTTCAGCTCTTTAGGACAAGATTCAAACTATCAGATTGCAACCTTCCTCCCAAGGTTCATGACAAACTATTTGGGGGCTGTTGAAGCTGAAATCCTATTAGAATATATAAAAATGTCTTGCGATGAATCATCCAACAGTGGAAGTTCGTCACCATCTCCTACCCCTTTCTTGAAGAAACAGAGGTGACGAGACTGGATCAAGGACTCGCGAAGTTCACTACACCTTTTGGGATTGTTTCAACGAAGTAGTAAATGAAAATAATAATCAGTCAGAATCAAGAAAAGAACGCAATTGCAAATGAGATTGACTATTATTTGAAGACAGTTTGAATCAATCGTAGTCACAACCATTACATTTGGTGGTCAGCTAATTAAAAATCATAGCCAAATTTGATAAAGTTTGCCAGAATTTACCTTTTAGCTCCTTGTAGCAGCGAATACAGCAAAATAGTATTATCTGAAGCCAGTTTTGTTTACGAAAACAAGCGCAATCGCTTATTGCCTCAGAATGCAGAGAAACAAACTAATGTTCATTCATCATAATTTTCCATTGGTTAATTTTGAATACTAACTATTTTTTTGATTAAATAAATATTAAGATTGTGAGGATTTTATTTGCTTACAAGTATCTTACTTTATCGATAAATCAATTTATTAACGTTAATTTCATACAATTTTCGCAGTTGAATGAAAATCCAGTATCCACTGAATATTGAGTTACTATCCGGTATCCGACCGGATAGTTACCGGATATTCGTTTCATCTCTAATAATTATATTAAATTGCGTACTCATTACTCCAACCTCAGTCGAATAAATGTCCGAGCAGAACCAAGGTAACACTTTTACTGCATTTGTTACCCAAGATGCTCGCATCCTATAAAAAAGTGGTGAATGTACTCAATCCGAACTGACCGCCGAGTAGAGGACAGCCTTGTATAACTACTAATCGATTCACCATAGTGGGACCCAACGTTCCATGCATCGTGCATCCATTGACGCATTCACCAATGTATAAAATGTTGGGAAAGGAATATATAATACTCAAAACTGATAATATAAGAGAAGATTCTAAAAATCCTGCAGAATTTAAAGCAGATAATCACAGTTAAAGAAAGCAAATGCTTGTAAACTATGCACAGATTTATCTGATGATACAGACATAGTCCAATATCAATTTTATGATTGACTCTGTATGGTGAATTAATAAATATACAGCTATGTACATTTATAGGTTTTTTCAAAACAAATTATTTGAAGATATTGTAAAGATCCTTTTAGAGCACGTCAGCCTAATAATATAAGACGATTTCAAAATCGTGCAAAATTTTTAAGCAGACAATCCCAGTTGAAGAAAGCAAATGCTCAAGGTGATCAAATTCAACAGCCAAATCAAAAATTGTATATGAACCGATAGCAAACATGATTACACATATACATATATGAGTACATATAGGAATACCTCGCATAGTCCGGCTTCGATTAGTCCAGATTCAAAATTTTCCAAAATAAAAATTTTTGAACTTGAAAAAAACAAAAAATTCAACCAAAAAGTTTTTCTTGAAACAATTCCAATAAAATAATTTTTATACGGAAAATTTCATAACACAATCTAGCTCGATAATGAAACACTTATTAACATAGACGAGCAACGAGCTTATCAAGAACGGGAGGACAATTTCGACAACGATTATTGTGTCTATTGATTGTGGCCTGCACAAGACATACGGCTGAACAACTTTTAAAAATTATTGGAATGGTTGAAAAAGTCTCAGATCATATTATGGAAGTTGATCCCGATATCGAACATAGCCTTAGAATTCGCTGAACAATAAACAATGCAATTCGTTGCTACAAACAAATGTATAAGGAGAAACAACCAAAAAAGAAAAAAGTGCAGATATCATTATTGCAATTTTTTGGCAATAAAAAATGAAGTATGACAAATGCATTTTTAAATAAAAACATTTGAATTTAAAATGATTTTAAAGTATAAACCTCTAACTTTCTTTATATTTAGTTATTTTTAATAAATGTATACACAGACACACACACATTTGAACATATTACTCTTGTTACATTTATTGAAAAACAGGAAAAAAAATTGTATGGAACTAATTATCGTTTTTTGTATGTGATTAGTTCCTCGATTAGTCCAGTTTCAAATAGTCTGGTTAGTCGGTGGAACCGATTAGCCGGACTATGCGAGGTATTCCTGTACATTCAAAACTGATTTAAGTCTCCACAACTTTATAACGGGAAAGTACATCATCGAGGCACTTCAATTTCAGGTAAAATTTAGCCTGATTTTGAAAACCATGGATAAATTTTAATTACAGCCCATATATAAATTATGTATCCACCCGATGCTACATAAAGAATGGTGTTTGTGAGTTTGCATTATTATTTACAACGTTAAAGTCAGGAATCTTCAGCATCTTCCATCTGCAGCAAAATTGTATTTTCAAATTACCATTAAATGGGTGCAGTGATAGTACACTAAACTTAAAATCCATCTTGGTAATCACGTCGTCATCACTTGGTTATAATGGGATCAAAATCCAATTAACCCTCACCATACTGTGACAGAAAATACGCAGCCATATTGACAACTGATGATGTATAAGCCGTTGTGGTGATCTTGTACGCGTCCTACAGACATGTAGGGCCGAAACGAACTGACCAATAAACAGATGCCAATACATCGTGACGGACGAGTCCTAAGAGCTAGCCGACCACTGATCTTTAGACCATTCTTTCATCGACATCCAGTCTTCATTTCTTCATACGCACAATTAACTTTATACTCGTCGTAGCTGCCATTGTAAATTATGCAATAAACACCAACTTTTGTAAGTTTTTTTTTTTCAAATACCTCGCTCTAGACACAGCACATTCAATACACTGCGACATGCACCAACACGCGTGAGACTAGAAGAGAGTTAGGGGTTTCAGTCTCACCATGCATAAAACCTTCTGATATAATCACATAATTAAGATCCTCACGAGTCAATAATAATCCACAATGATCCTACATCATCATGTCATAAGAATTTTCCATTTTTTTATGAGAAAAAATCCTTTAACCAGCCCATGTTTAATGTAAAATAACTTGAAAATAGTTGTCATACATTTACTTACATAATATTGAGCATTCAAAATGAAATAACCAAGATATTAATATAATATGGAGCACTTGAATGCGATTCAATGCTGCTATTGGCTTCATGTGTTTATATTGACTACACTGAAAAGGGCGACCAGGTTCAGTTTGAAAAAAGTGCTATAGGATACACCAAAATAAATCATCTAATCATCCTATCATGTCTCATTATGGAAAAACGCAAATGAAAGAGAAATGTTATAAATAGATATTCTGGGTATCTCCAAAATTCACTTTGCACAAACTCATTTCGATACACTTTTCAGGAAAGGAAAATTCCGCATTCAGGTGCGACAATACTAATAGCGCCGCAATATGTGCTCGGTTACAATACTGCCAGCGCCAAAATCACATACACCTGAGGATGAAAACCACTCCGTGTAAGCTGTACATAACGAATCAATAGAAAAGAATCAATAGCTGATGAATTCTACACCAAATTAGGGATAATCCATACTCCATAGTATATCCCAGTAATAATTAGGGATTTCAGTGCTAAGGTTGGTAAAACAGCAACAGTAATTAACCAAGAAACCTGTTCGGGTACTATGGAATTGGTACCACAATGACCCGAAGAAGTGATAGAAGGGTAGAACCGTTTCATTTCTGAATGGAGAACGTTAGAACACATGGAAATCATCCATGATCAATAAGAGATGAAGGTCATCTTGTTATGGATTCACTACGGTTTGATAGTTGCCTGTTTCAGAACCTTTGGGTGTTCATAGTCCTCGGCCAATTGATAATGTTATCAGGCAGACTAGAAAGCATACAGCTCGGAGTCAATATCTGTTAATAACATTGATGAACTTTCACCAACGAGTGATTGATAGTGGCGAGTTATAAAACTCCAGCTTATCAATATACACAGGGTAAGTACATATTTCATCACAATCTATACTGTTATGTTATGAAACGCATTTTCTATCCCCTATCTGACAAAAGATTCCAGATTCCCTAACAGGAAAAAGTGGTATCAGAAGGCAGAGATGGTTCTATTGATTTAATATTAATTGATATATAGATTGCCATTTCAATAGGTATTGACGCATTTTATAAACCGTTTACGAAGATATCGATCAAAAAAACTGTCGGAATCATCTAATCTTTCACCTCAATCAAATTCAGCTATTGTCTCGCTGCCCTGTATATAACTGTGATCGATAGTAGGAAGCGAAAGAACCACTATCCAGCCTGCAGATACCATGTCGATAGACAAGCGGTCATTGGAACAGCACTACCCGCCAGGAAACTAGATAAGGAATTAGACAACTCGAAGGTCCAAGCAGGGGTGAGTCACGGACGGATACCACCGGGACGGTGTTGCGGAAGACCTCATTCACAAGATGTATACGATGATTTCATTAATGTAAGTGATTTAAAACAAAAAATTTCTAGTGAGTGTACGGGCAATTTAAGTTAATATTGAAAGTGAATTTATTCAAGCATCATCTTCACAGTATAAGTTAATTTCTGTGCTGACCTCTCCCATTTATCCATCTAAAATGTATCATTGCATCAACAATCAAGGAATCGCGAGGCCCAAGTAATGTAACTATTCTTCAAAGTCAACTCACAAAAAACCAAAATTGAAAACATAAATCTCAGGAAGAGGATCAACTCAGTAAAAAAAGCATACAAAAGTTACAAAGTGTTTTTATTGGAGAAGCTATGATGCCACACAATAAATATCTTCTGTGGAAAACTAAAAATAAAGCAAAAGATTTGAATTTTTCATATATGTACATACTTGGTTTAAAAATGGTCAAATATTTGTAAGGGACTTGGAATCGAGAATCATCATAATAAAACATGAAGACATCTCTCATCATCTCATCTCTGTTTGTGAATAGACGGCTGAATTACTATTAGATTAGCAATTTAATAAATATGATACGACTGATTTAGTTTTGTGAGACGCCACCTACATGATGAAACATTTAATATACATATGGAGCACAAATGCAAACATTTACAAATTTCATACATTTTTAATACATACTATATACTTATGTACTGGTCTCAAGGTGTCATTGTACCAAATGTTATTGAATGCCGGATGAGGAAATACGAGGTGTGGACAAACAGTTTGTGCACCAGAATTTTATTCTGCCGAGGTGAGTCCCGGTTTAGCCTTTTGATTTTGATCGTAATCGTCAGTTGCATACATATTTTTCTGTGCCAGTATCTGTGAACGATTTATTTCGCGCGGTCAAAATGGAGCGATATGTTCTAAGCGGACAAAGAAATCAAATCATCATCATCATCATCAAATTTCTTGTGAAACTCAGCAAAAGCAAGCGAGAAAGTTTTGAAACGTCTGCGACCTGATTTGTGGGTGGAAAAGAACTGGATCGTGCATCACAATGCACCCTCGCACTCGATGCTAATTGCACGTTAGTTTTTCCTCAAAAACAACATGATTACCATGGACCGCCCTCCTTATTCACCCGATTTAGTCCCCTGTGACTTTTCTGATCCCTAGAGTAAAAAGGATTATGAGGGGTGATGTTTTGAGAATGCAGAAAACATAAAATGGCTAGACACTGATGGACCTAACTTCGTAAGACATGCAACACTGTTTCCAACAACGGAAGAAACGTGGAACCAAGTGCATTCAGTGAGGGTGATCACGTTCCCATTTCAAATATTATACTGAAAATCCTGTTATTTGAATAAAGAAGAAATCTGGCAACACAAAATTACTGGCATCTGCACGCTGTCACGTGGTGCAACGTTTCTTGTCTATAGCATAGCACTAAAATTTTGATGTTTATCACGCTATCCCTCTCTCTTAAACTTAGCAAGTTCTCCAAGATAGAGGCAAATGCTTTTTGTAAGTGCCATGATGTAACACTTCTTGGCATAAAAAATATATATACTGTAAGTAAATCTCATAAGGTCTCATGAAAATGAAAATGACAGAGGTAAGAGAGAAAAATGAGAAGCTTACAACAGAGAAGTGGGAACTAGTAATTAGTCCAACTGACCAAAACAAAGTTTTTTAATATCTTAGGTCAGTGTGTATTTGCAAACACATACATTCTATAAAAGCGACCATTGTATCACACATAAAAAAATTAGACTCAAACCGTGGATTACAGACAACCTGCTTAAAGTGACAAATAAGAGAAATTTAAATAATTTTAAAAAGTAAGAAAATACTATAATAGATGTAGAAAAATATGCAATAAAATAATGTGATACCAAAATTACAAATAAACAATGTAGGTGCTAAAAACTTGGAACATCATAGGAGAAGTTATGGACACCGAGCCAGCCCATAGGTAATTAGAACTTGATATACATATTACGGATACAGATTAATTCTCGACCCCTAATTTATTTCCGCTGTATTAGACACGATCAGAGCGTGCTCCAACATTTGGAGTAACCCGATAAGTAATATCTATTCCACCTACAAAAGTAGGGAGAAATTCAGAAAGAAAGCCGTTGGGTTCCTTCATTAAAACGCATCGCTTTGATAATTCCTTACGTGCTGAGGTCTGATTTAAATATACCTTCATTAGAACAAACAAAACAAGGAAGTTGTCTTGAAGGAAAACACCGACTAAGTCTTAGCACGCATTGCAGTTTTTTACCGCAATGTACAAAACCGTGCACCATCACGCACTGCGATTTTAAATCACGTATTTTCAGTTTGGTATCAAAATGAACTTCCGGACGACAGTTTGTATTGTATCTCTGATTATCAGAAATAGAAAAAATAATGGCCGCTGCCATCATAAATACTGGGTTCATCCATTAACTGACGAAAGATACTTAAAGGGTTATATTAATAAACTGTACTATAATATGCAAGAACATCCCGATAAGTTTTTTAATTATTATAGAATGTCAATAAATAGTTTTAATAGAAGTGGGTCCATAAATTAAGTTCCAGGATTCAATATTTCACAAATCAATACGACCAGAAGAACGTCTCTCTGTTACATTGAAGTTAGAAAACAACAACTTTATAGCAAATTATTTAATTATTGTAATATCATAAAACTCAATTATAATTGTTTCATCTTTAAACATATGATCGTAATGTTTTATCATACAATATAGATCATTTTTGGACTTCACATATAATTTTGTTTGATAGATTCTCATACAATGTTGCCGCAAACGTAGGCTCGGAGTCAGTCGACAACATAGTGACGATATATCTGACCTCTCCGTTGGTTCAATGCGTACTGACTCAAAAAACCTGTCCGTGTTTAACTGTTGTGCGGGCGCCACCATACATTTCCATAGATCACAAATCCAAGCGTGTTTTTAAACTGCGGAGAAAAATGTGGACGGATACATTCTCAAAATCAGTTGCGGGAATAATCGCTTGCATACAAGTTACAATACCTTGCGGGTAAAAACTGCACACGTTTAACCACAGTGCGTGTCAGGCCTAACATGATAATAAACCCTGTGCACAAATCTAGCTACTCTTAGTCAATGTTTAATATAATAATACATGTTAGTGCTTTGCACGCCTTCGGGGGGTAGATATTACAAAAAGTGTTTGTAGGAATTCAGGCAGTAAGGGAACTGATGGAAAAATGCCTACAGTAGATGCGTGCAAGGTTCCAGGCCACGAGACCATCTCATAAATATTGTTGAAAATACTATTTTGGATGACCCTATTTATAAATGATTGTAAACAAAAGTAATATCAAAATGTCCAGAAAAAATGATTCTTCATTGTAAAAACAGAAAATTCATTAAAACAGAAAGTATCCATAATTTTTAATGCATAATATGTATATATATAGAGATGTTGAAATTTTTAAAATTAGTTTGTTTTTTGATAGTATGACTTTGGTGTCAGTAACATGTTTCCTGTTAACTCATCATGTTAGTATGAGTGGATCATGATACGTTTACTAGTATACTACATATATAGTATATATATATCTGTTGATAGTAATCTGTCAACAGTAACAGAGAATGAAATTCGCAGCAACTCTACTTAGGCTATATTTACATTTTATTCATTTTTGACCTACAATTCTGTAGCACAGATAGTCTACATTTTAGTAGTCTTGAAAAAAAATTAAAATCACTGTGGCAAAATGATCTAAAAAATACTAAGACTTTATCTGTAGATCAGACGTAATATTAATATTCTATCACAAGTGGTGTTCCATTTCGAAGACTGGATTGCACATCCCTAATTAATTAACGTCGGAATAATCGCCTACATCTATCACTGCTGCTATCACCTCCGCCTCAAGATGTCGGAGAGGACGAGCATCGTGAAGCTGCCGAGCACGTACAGAGAGCAGGGAATCGAAGATAGTAGTCTGTATCTCTCATCTGTAACATTGCAATACAAATACAGATATGTTGTCAAATTATTATACTAATAAGTAATAATAATAATAATGTGTTTATTCCAGCGTGATCAGGTTTTTTTTTAACCTGATTCGCCATAGAGATAATACATATGTTATAAGGTTATGAAATAAATATAATGCTATGAAAAAGAAAACCAAGGAAAATATTAATAAATAAAAGTTAATAAAAAGTAAAAAGTTCACACATATATACACACAAAATATAAATATAAAATATATAACTACTTCAGTCACGGCCATTATTGTATATGTAGCTATTCTATAGGCGTTGCCATTTTCTGGTCGGGGAACCAGCTTTCCATGAGAGCGCCGCTTGCACCAGAGAGTTGGTGCTGAGCTCCAGCCGCAGCTTTACGCCCGCAACTCGATGTCTCAGAAGCGGAACGAATCCATGTATATGGCCTTCGGTAAACATTCACTGGCATATGTTTCACATATCTGTAAAAGCTTTCTTATCCCTTTTATAGATGGCGCTAGTATAACCATATCATCGGCATAACTAATGTGGTTCACATTTGTCTGGCAGGCAATTTTTGCATCAGATAGCCGTTCGCTCAATTTGTCCATGTACGTATACACCCTAGTGCGCAGGTAAAATGATTCGAAGTCGGCGCCTTCCCACCACACTGAGTTCTCTTGCTGCCTGTGCCACCTGTCAAGTATATCTACAACTGGTTAGGAAAAGTTTCGCACGCGCAGTTTCGTCCATAATTTGTCATATCTGACACGGTCAAAGGCTTTGCTCAAATCTAGAAAGCACGTGTATATCGTGGTTTTTCGACTTTTAAAATAGTCCACAATTTGCTTTACAATAAAGATCGCACTGTCAGTAGACAGATTCTTTTTGAATCCCATTTGGTTGTCTCTAGTGTTCATGATTATTGAAATTTGGTCCATAATGATTCTTTCAAAAAGTCTTGCCATTATAGTGGCTAGCGATATCGACCTATAGTTTTTGGAAGACGATATATCCAGTTGTTTCGACTTTAATATAGGTACAATGATAGTTTTCGTCAAATTCGCATGTATGTATAGATGCTTGATCATGTTACTGAACAGTGTCGCCAGGAGCGGGGATAGATACTCTCCTGCATTTCTTACATGCTCAATACTGAGAGAATCATGTGTTTGTAGCTTTAATTGCACGAGTAATCATTTCACTTGTGACTATGGGTATGGCGTCTTCCGTTGATCGTCCAGCTGCGTGCATAGGGGAATCCTGACCATTGACCTCAGAAAATTCTGATCTGAATATTTTTGAAATTTCATGTATGTCTGATATTCCATTAATATGACTAGATGCCTAATGTTTTGGATTAGTTATTTTTGTCGTACTGTTCCAGAACTTTTTAAAGTCTTTGCTTTGAAATTGTGAGGCAATTTTATCCATTCGTAGCTGGTCGGCATTTTGTCGACAGTGTTTCAGTCTCTCTTTAAATATCGCTCTAAGATTCCTTCTTTCTTCGGCGATAGGATCGTTATAGGGTTTACCACTCCGAATCCACTTCTTAAGTGCCTCTCTGGACGCTTCATAACTATATACCACGTGATCATTCCATCCGCAAATACTATGTGTCACTGATACGACTGTCGCTAAAGTTGATTTTTGCTACCGTCTGTAGTGCTGCAGTAATTGATCCATACGACTCTTCTATATGTAATTTATGATCAGGGTTGTCACAGCTGTTTTCATTGCTATGTTCCAATGTTTCCAGTTGAATATTCTTCAGTAAAACTTCCACTGTCATGGAGTAGATTTTTATTTAGGCTTGAGTTTTTGGGTTCCACCTAAATGCATTGGGATGAGAAGGTAAACAGTGTGGAATCTGCGTAACGCATGATGCATTACTCATCTCAATAGTCACCGACATTGGTCAATATCATTATCGATGAAGATATTAGTAACCTTTGTACAGTAAAACCGCGATATAACGAAATCCAAGGGCCCAAAAAATAAAAATTCGTAATAACGAATTCCCACATATAACGAAATAAATAAAAAAATCCTACTATATGTTACGCGCCGTCGCAAAAAAATGTTGCGCGGCTTCAAAAAAGATCGCAAATTCTGCAAACAAAGGAGGAAGAAGGCCATAGGGAACTGAATACCTACATATTTTTAGTAGTTTTGTTATTAAAACAGATAATCAAAGGAATTAAATTAAGAACAGAACCTATTCAACACCAATTGGAAGATATTTTTGTAAATTCCAGAATATTGCAAACACAAAACAATATTTTAATTGTGTTTAAATGTAGAGCCGCTTCAAACATAGTTTTGGGCATGAAACATAAAAAATAATTCAAAAATAAAAATTTTACAGTTGAATCGCGGCATTTTTATAAAATGAGTCGTATATAAATTACGAAGGTACTTACCGGTAACGGCGGCAACCACTTCAAAATATGATACTATGAACCCAAGAAGAAGTTTGAATTGTTTTACTATCTTGTCGGCAGACCACTGCGCACCGCCGAAAAGGCCATAAAACCGTTCGCATACGGCAGATGCAGCGGCGCGTCTTTGTAAGTGCGAAATAATATTTTCATCTTTTAACATTTTTTTATTTCGTTATAAATTTACGTAAATGTATTGGCATTTTTTCGTACGGGACAAAAATGATTTTGTTATAAATGTTAACGGGATTTCGTTATATAAATGCATTTTTGTATGAAAAATTGGTTTTAGGGACTAAATTTCGATTTTTTTTTTGATATACGTCATTTTTCGCTATATCGGGTTTCGTTATATCGCGGTTTTACTGTATATACATTTTCGGTTGCAATACAGTGATCCAGCCAATTGGTGGTACCGTGTGCGTCACTCAGATACGTATAGCTATCCATGGGAAGTGTTTCTATGTCAGCAAGTCTGTAGTTATTTTCTGAACAAAACATTGTTAACTCGTTGCCAAATAAAGATCCCAGAGTCGCATTAAAATCACCAATGATAACGCAGTTTGCATGGTCTTTCTCTTCAACTATAGCGTGAATTTTTGTAAGACAGTCTGTAAATTCTTCAAAATGTCTCGCATCGCACATTGGCATGTAGACTGTTAGTATGGATAGAGATTCGTTACCCACGATCACATCTATACCTACAATGCGCGCATGTGTAGTGCGTATAGTGACAGCGCTGATGGAGCGACGCCAGAGGATCCCAACTCCACACTCAAGTCCACGGCAGAGGTGCCCGAGCTCACGAAGTCCGGATGTACATTCGAGAAAAAATCTATTTCAGTCGGTATGTTTCTTGAAGAAGTATTACGTCATACAACTCGCAGAGGTCACGTACGAATTTTTCCGTTCGTCTCACTGATCTACAATTAATGGAAACTATTTTAATTATTCCCGCCATCAAGTTTCTCGATTCAAAGAATCTTCAGAAAACAATTCCAGTCGGCCAAATCCCATTCGCCAAGAGTGCCTTTATCTTTTCTGCACTTCCATGCACTTTGAAAGTTCTGAATGGGGTTTGTATTCTTCATTTGGTTGAGTATTTCTACTTTGACCATGTTGTGTCCGACGCTTTCGAGGTATACCTCGAGATCTCGTACAGATGTCTCCTTATCAAAGCGAGACACATAGAGCGATGCTTGTATTTCAACTACTTCCAATGTGGTCGACTGAGCTGAACCTGTTTGATTTTTACAAGGGCGGCGAGGTTTTTTCACTTTTACCACCTGAAACTCGCTTTCAGGAATTACGACATTCAACGGTCCGGGAGTTGGTGGTCCCTGGATATTTTGGCCATCCTCACGTTCGGCTTTTTTCGGAGACTCCGGAGTTGGACGAAGTGTAATGAAAGTACAAGTCATTTTCTGTTTTAAAGTAGTAGGTATGTATTATTATTTTAATGAAGGAGGCTCTAAATGTGAGTTAAAACAATTTACAATAAAGCACAATAACATTGCTTCAAAAATAAGAAATGAATAAGGAATATACATATTCCATTGGCCATTTTTCTATTCTATTCACAATGCTATGATTTTATAGGTTTCATAGAAGAAATAATCAAAAACAAAAATAAAACCCTTTATTGCACGGGTAATTCAACAATTATGTCATTCGTTCTAAGGCTCTGATCACACAAGGTTCTTCCACACAACTTTTCTCTGTCGTACAAGGGTCATTATCATTTTTAAACTCAAAGTTAATGATAAAACCTTACCCGTCATGGTGTTAGATTTCTTTGTGAATGCCCAGCCCAGCGATCTCTCGACCGCCATTTTCCATTTAGTATACCTAGCATTGCGTTCTGTAACAATAGAAACAAGTCAAACATTCTGCATAGTTATAAAAGACAGTATCTTAGAAAATACGGTAATTTTTACCGCATTATTATGAAAACAATTGGATCTTACCTAGTTCCGTGGTGTAGGGAATGAAGGGTTCTCCGTGTGGCAGCATGGATGACTCTATGTCCCACACCTTCACGGCCATCCCGGCAGCCATGGCCACACCGAGGGCCGTCATGTCCCAGGCTGTGGATCTGACTAGAGTGTACAACCACAAATTGAGTTACTCATTTTGTTACAATCTTAGGTTGTAAAAAGAAAAACACAATTCAACGAGACAGAAGTAAAGTGTGAAGTAGTACATGAGAGTCTATGAGAAAGAGAATGAGAATGGGTGGATTTATTAAATAAGCTAATGAAAAGTTTTCGCTGGTGAATGTACACACGTACAACATGCAACATTTCTCCTCCTACAAACATGGAATGCTTTTATTTATTTATTAAAAAATAATAATATTTTAATCTTGGAAATGTGCAGGGTGTGTGCTATGAAATGTTAATCATTTTTGATATATTAACATGTTGGCTTCCGCCACCCCATAATATCGTACAGGAGTAATCTCAGAAAAGGTGACCAAACAAATACAGTAAAATAAATCCCTTTTATTCAAAGTTGAGAGGACCAAAAATCAAGAAAAAAGTTCGAATAACGATTTACGATAATAAAAATAAAAATTTCAAAAATCATTTCTTTTTACATAGATACTAACTTTTTTCATTACAACTCAAAGTAATTATATATATCTGTATACACACATTTAAAAATAACAAACAAGTAAAAAAAATCACACTATTTTAAAAAAACGATTATAATGGACTATCTTTTCGCGCCATTTTTAATAATGACACAATTGTCGAACTTGTCAATACTGCCATTTCCCCGATGTATTAAAGTTAGCAACAAAAGTTTCCAGCGCTTTTAAAACTTTGTTTTGTGGTGGTCACGGCGGCATTTCGCACTCGCCTGTGACGTCTTATTATTTTTCTTCTTCAATCTCCGCTTCCTTACTTATTTTCCCTTCATGACATTTCTAGTCTTTCAATGTTAAAGTTCTGTAATCATGTTTAATATTGTCAACGTCATTAATGAGATCATGTATTCTTCTGTTAATTTTATTTTGGATAATATTTTTTGACAATCTTTTATATTAATTCGATTTTTTAGCAACTGTTAGTGTTTTGTACGAGTTTTGCATTCGTGCTATTTTCGAGATTATAAAATAATCAGTCAAAATCATAAAAATGTTTTAATTAAAATTTAATGAAATATGGAAAAGTCTAAGGAACGCAAACCACGCATTTGCGAATTTCAAAATATCTAACACGTAAATATTAGAGAAATACAAATAATTGTCTTTACATATAAAGCAACAGAAATAAAATAAATAACAAGATTTGAGAAAATTTGAGAAACGCCAACCACACATTCTACAAAATGCCTTGACACTAAACTTAAATAGAAAGAGAAATGTCTGTATTAAAATGAGTACAAATTAAATAATTTATAAATTACAGAAAAGTCTGAGGAACTCAACCGCGTACTAGCGTTTGTACAACAAAATATACAAACGCTACATAAAAAAAAAAAATATGGTATTAAACATAACATAAACGTCAAGCTTACATTTTGACACTTACATATTAGAAAAGCCACAACACAGACAATGTTCGGAAATTAAAATATGTCCTTTCTCATCTCGGTAGGGAGGTAAACAAACTTCTTCTGAATTCAGTACTTACATGGTACCTACCAACAATTTTTTTCTTTTAAAATAATACACACCTAGTGCCTACATACACAAAGAGCAATGCTAAGCAAGTTTTGTAACAAATTCAATTTTAAAATGTCAAAAATAAATGCAAAAAAGTTAATTCTCTCCTTTCTTCCCAGTGAACTGTACACATAACACACATACACACACACACACACAAATTATGTGGTACTTATTGTATTCACAATTTTTTTTCTTCGTATTTACACCATTATCGTGAAATGAAGAAAATAATAATCCTAGCAATATTTGAATATGTTCAAGAACACACAATTACTGTTTTTTTTTTACTTATAAAGGCACTGTTATTAAATAAATATCAGATATCTCATCTGTAATTACCCTGCCCTACCTAACCCTGTAAGTACCCCCCATATTTCTATATATCATTCCTTTAAAATATAATAAAATAGCTTCGTCTCTATGAGATATCTGATATTTATTTAAAATAATAATCTTTTAAATTTTCTTGAATCCCATGTTAGTTCAAGATGTTTTCTCTACAATTCTGCATGTGGAACTGACCACTAGGATTACCTCCATCTTGGATGAAAAGAAAAGAGACAGGAATAAATGTAATTTTCCTTCTGAGAACAGTTGACTAGTATCTGTGGGTGTCTGTAGTATTCGCAGGCACAAACGGTACAAAATAAATTAAATAATGCATACATGCTTCACACAATTACTGCAGTGGAAAAAATAAACATGTTGTATGAAAAGATGTATGAGGCGAAACCTGCGTGTCAGGACAGAAGAGTACGACGCTGATGAAAAACGTCATGATGATAAGATAGTTAATTACTGTTCAATAATAAAAAAGTGATAATACTTACAGACTGGTATTCCACATAAATCAGCCTGTAACTGCATCAGAAGATTGTTAGAGCTCATTTTTCCATCCACGTGCAGCTTCTTCAAAGGGAATCCACAGTCCTTGTGCATGGCTTCAAGTACATCTCTGTGCAAGAAACAATGATACGGATCAACAAGAAATGCGACCATTTCAAAACTTCACAATCTTTTATACAATATCTCGATGTCCTTCTGTGAGTCACACGTGGAGAAATTTCAAAGGAAACTAATGCATTAAATTGCACCGAAGTGTCATTTTCCTTAGAAATATATGAATTAGGAGGATATGATTTTTGGATAGGTACATACTTTATATTCTAAAGGTATATTTTTCTATTTCTATTGTCAGAAATTAGAAAATTGGAATATAATGATACTTCTGATATATAAACAATATGTACTATTTTAAGCTATTTCAAAATATGCCATTCATAAAGATAGCTTTTCAAAGTTTTAATGTTTAAGTATTTTTGTTAACGTTTCAGTACCAGAGCTGAAGTTAGAGACGTACTTTATCAAATACAAAGTTTTCAGCTCAAATACAGCGCTCACATCCAAGAAAATGTTGTTATGTTAAATATTGTTTCCAATATGTGGACCACGATAATAGTACATTCTCTCCATTATTCTGATCCTCAGAATCTGCTTGTTTCGTGCACTCGGTCCCCCCACTCAGTGGTCTCAATATACAAGTAGCTCTATTGCTCATTAAAAGTAGAAAAATGAAGTGGTCACCTACCTGGTCTGGAAGCAGATGGCTTCTAAAGCGGCTCTGATGAGATGGTTCTTGGTGGTGAAGGCCGTGAGGCCACAAATAATCCTGAAATATTTTAAAATATTCTAAAAACCATGAATGTACATAGATAAAACATAATATGTACGCTTGACTGAAAGAAGGCCATAATGATTGTCTTGTGACCAACCCCCTGCATGATATTTACCACATCACAAGCTCTGTATTTATACTCGCTTGTTACTACGTTCACCAGGGGTAACATTTTTTTTTAAATAATATAAAATATTAGTATTAGAATTTAATGTTAAGCATGTATAAAGTTTAAAATATTTTATATGTATGCACATATATCAAATATATATATCGGTGTATTAAATTCTAACACTTTAAAATCATCATTATATGCTTATTATATGTCAATTTGCCACTAGTCTACTAAGGGAATAGCTAAGATGACAAAGCACTGGTTTAACATATGAGAGGTACCGGAATCGATATCAGAACCGGGTCGACTAACCGATCAGGATCAAATCTTTTTGAATTTAAAAAAGTTTTGGAGTATTGTTGTAAAAATATCAAATTAAATATTTTGATTGTTTCTGACTTGTAAACATTTCAGTTAAATTGATAAATATGACATTCTTGGATATGGATGTTCAAGGATCTAATGGTGTAGCTCCGCTTAGCGTGATAAAATACTGGTGAGTGGTTACCCTCTAGCATCCTTTCTCCAATAGGGAGCATACAGTCCATTGAAAGCCGGCACGAAGTAGACATCTCCCGTAGTGGCCGCCGCGCTGGCCGCCTCCTCCAGACTCTCGCCCACGTCCTTGACAATCTTCAAACGATCCCGCATCCATTTTAAGGCTCCGCCTGCCACAGCGACCGAACCTGGAAACAGAAATTGATAAATTCAAAATGTGTCGAGCATACTTTTTTGGTTTGGGAAAACACTTCATTTCACACTTCAAGAATTTAGTGGTTATTCAACACAGAAAAGTGGCAACGCTCATTAATGGTTATTATACATTTTTTTCTTTGAGAATGATGTAAACAAACTTGAATTATTTTTACAATAATATTATTTCCATTTTTAATATAATATTTAATATTTTCCAATCCTATAATTATTGTGCTGGCAATGAAATGTCAAATTACTATACAATTCATCAACTTTGCTTTTAACCACTGAGTTAATTATATTCACCAACAAACAAACGATCACAATGTGTTTGAGTTAAATATTAAAATTCATATACATATTTCAACACATGATTATGACATCTTTGATCTGCGAATTGTTATAGACATTCAAAATTACTCCACTTTGAAATAATACCATTCATTTAAATAATTTATTGTCAACATAACTTTTGAATGCACTGTACATATCACTTATTTCATTTTAATTTAGTTGAACTCCATCGACTTCCATACTTTGTATCATCAGTAGGCAGAAAGAAGAGTGCAACACTCCTTTATACTGACAAAGGACTCTCACCTTATCCACATTCATGTATTTTCTCATGTGTGCTCGTCTGTCTTGTTGATCGTCGAACCTTCAAACAGGATGATCTGATTTACCTGGTTACATCAAGTCTTGTGCCATTAATTCTTGTGTCATTTGTAGTTACGTTCCTCTTCTCATTCACATTTCCACACAACCAACCATCCTAGGCATTCATGTTTACAATGCTAAAATCAACATTAAATTCACTCCTATGTTCATTCTTTATTCTATCATACCTGAGTAACCACTTCACTTCTACTACATTCAGTCTATTTTCGTTTGTTTCTCTTTTGCCAACTCCAGACTTAACTTCCTTACGCACCGCTAGTCTTGCCTCAAATGACAAGTGAAACGTGGACTCTTACTGTGCAATCTCCGGATCGCATGTCCCGAAGAATGGATTACGATAATTCCAGTTGTAAATTGGAATCACCGCAAGGTGGGGGAGGAATCGGGAGACATGGTACAGGGAGAGGTAGGCGAGGGGAAGGAAATTAGAAGAAGGACCAGCGATCTCGGGGAACCGGGATTTAGAAGGACTGTTCGTCTTATATTGAGTACGACGTCTTCGCAATGGTTGCCCGCGGATGATCGATCTCCGCGATCTGGCGATATCAATGTTCATCCACGGCACACATAAACAATAGCACTGTGCTCACAAATCACAGAACACACAAAACAGTGCTGGTGCACCGGAGTTGAACAGTCCACAATGCGAATATCACGTTGTCGAGACCAAACAATAAACCAATATTGATCAAGTTGATGTCCAGTGGTGTTAAGGTCACAATTCACACTAGTGGGCAAGCAGTAGGATGTGTCATAATAATAATATTGGATAATTTGTATAGCGCCATTTTCTTAAAAACTTTCACCTCAAGGACGCTTTACACATAAACTGTTTGTTACCAATAAATAAATAGTTCAACAATTATTATTGTTTTTTAAAATTAAAATTTTTTATTTTCACTTACGGAAATGACTTTTTGAAAAGGTGCGTTTTCATGGGTAGGATTTGGACGCGGAATATGTATCAATAACATTAGTCACGGCCGATATTAAACGACGCACCAAAAGTTTGTTTACGAATTCAGAACACTTACAAAAGTCTCAGAAAAGAAACTGATATTTTTAATAAAAAATATATGGGCCGGTGACAGATAAATCAGTCAGGTCATTGGCGTATTTGCAATAATTAAATGGTAAAAACTCAAAATTTTGATTTAGTTGGTGTGGTAAAATTGCAAAGGATAAGATAGGCAGGACACAGAGCGCATGACCACAGAACGTGCTGTGAGCTGTATTTATCGAGGGATCTCAAATGGACAGCAACCTATTAACACAACCAGATTGAAATGGAGCTACAATGTGAAGAGAGGTTTAGAGGAGCCACATGTTCCTAATCTCCGAATAGAGTGTGAGGCTAAGACTTCAGGCACCGAGCTGTACATCAGGTGAAGCCATGGTGCCATAGTAGTGAACTTTAAAACAATGGTATAATTTTTCATTTATGGTCCCTCCAGAACCTCTGGTAGATCCAAGCAGATTGAAATTCTGCAATAATATATTGAATTGACTTTTCTAGACTGAATTACCTTCCAAAGCATAAACAGCCGGGGCGTTCTTTCCCAACTTGTACGCAACTGTTGTGACCAAACCGTGCGACGAGTGGACTATCTGAAAGAGAAGAAGAATGACAAATAAATAAAAATGCCACAATCTCTATATATTAAAAAAACAAGGTGTATTTTGCCGTGTTATATGTTTATATGTAACAATGCAAGTTTTTCTGTCACACATAAATCTGTTAATTACTCAACGATTCTGCGTGTTTTCTGCATTCTGACATTTTTTGCAGGCGTCTGAAGGTTGACTGTATCTTTACATTATTTTCTTTTCATTCTTCTTCTTCTCCTCTATTTGTTACAACTCTTTTAGTTTGGTGATTTTTTGAAAATGTATACTTTTTAATTAGTCTAACTTTTTCTTTCCTCGCTTATAACTCTGCGAATTTGAGAGCAAAAAACTTTTTTGGCGATTGCCACCGATAGACAGTATCGTTGCACACTTTTTTAAAAAAAATTTCTTCTAATTTCTTTTTAAAGCCTGATTTAGTGAAATTTCGTGTTTTTGAGCTTTTCTCTGCGAATTTACGATCAAATTCAAATTTTTATAATTCACGTGACAGATAGCAAATAGCCCAGAATTTATTCTGGTGTTTGTAAACTTCCATCATTTCAATTGCATCAATTAAATGTTAAAAACGCGAAAAAAAAAATTGAAAAATCGATGTAACCTACCTACATACAAATTATCGGCAATTTTTGACGTTTTATATTGTTTAGAAAATGTCAAGCGAATCTTTTGGGAAATAATCAAATATTTTTGGATTATAGTATGAACAAACATCCCATTTACAGTGTGAAATTGAACCGACAAGTGCGCATATCCACTATGCTGTATAATTGAAGTTCCCACAGAAATAAAAACTCGTGATGTTAACATTCTTACAGATGGTCTAGACATTTTTTTATGGTGATCCCACAGAAGTATTATGGACACCATTTATTTTCGAATCAATGTTTACAAAGAACAGCCATCTTGGAGATTGATATATGTGGTAAACACGTGTTTCAAGCTTTTTAACTGTCATTATTTCGCGGTTTATTTCCAAAACATAAGTTTTTCGTGCAAAATTTGAAATAATGTAAGCACAGACATTTGATACATATAGATAGATTCATGCTGTGGGTTTGTTTAAATAGTATATTCACGGGAATTACAAATGTGTCCAGAATGACACGATATATTTATTTTTAAAAACGGTATTATTATTTCGATAATGTGGTAAAAAATAAAATGTTTGAGATGATTTTACTTCTGAAATATGTTTTTTATTATATATAGAACAGAATGACGTTTATACATTTTGATAAACTGAAAGAATAAAAAAGCCAATTTTCAAAATGAGTTTTCATTTGCGATGTATTTTAGTTTACATATAGTATATATTTCGGAAGTGAACGTAGCCCTGTTATTCTTTTAATCTTCCTTTCGCTTTGATTGGCCAAAAAAATAAAATGGCCGACAAAAACATTTGTCCACATGATCGTAAACATGGCGGATTTGAAAGAAAATGACACTATGTTTCTCAACTTTGTAATAAAGTTTGTTTATGAATTGATTATTTACGGGTAATTGATTTAAGGGTATTCGTGGTTATATTAAACAATGAACAGGGACGTAACCATTGAAAAATGTTACATTTTATATTTCGTAATTTGAACCTAGAGAAACAAAATTTTTATTCGCTTGAATTGTTCACATGATCAGAACATGGCGGAATCAACAAATATACCACGCGGCCATTGTTGTTTAGTTTTAAGTTACGACAAAAGATGGCAGTATAATGAAGAAATGCATATCTATGTTAATACATTATTTAATGGCCGCTTACATGGTAGATTAGAGACATCGATTTAAAACAAAAATGGTCACCTCTAGATCGGCCATTTTTGTTGTTTATTTCTGAAGAACGAGACAAAAACCATAGATGGCAGTACGATGTTGAAAGGCCTTACAAGACTTTTTTAGTGTTAAAACTTAAAATGACAGATTGTTTATTACTAAATTATAAGAGATGGCCAACTTCGTGCCTTTTATCGACTTTTAAGCGGTAAGTAGGGTGTTTTGTTAATTTAGTCGCTGTGCAACTATATAAAATGGCATTTCTTATCGATAATTTTGGCGCGTTTTGAAAATTTAAAAGTTCTGGTGATATATAAACATGTAACGCATATATATTTATATCTTTCACTCTTCTTCCTCTTATTTTTCTATCAAAACACTTTTAATGGTTTTATCAAAGTGTGTTAGCGATTTTTTTTAATCTGGAGAAGATTGACAACAGAGTACTGTGTTTTTGCAGGATACGTCTGCTACCGTGCGGTAGCTGTGCGGGCAGGCTAGTATGTATTTAAAAAATAAATAATTACCTTAGTGCCCGTATTGTACAAAAGAAAGCAGCCGGATCTATAGGTGTTTTTGGCCTGACCTTCCTTAAGGCACATGTGCCCCATCAGGGCTGATTGCTGATTGCCCAAAATCTGAAAAAAATATCAAATGATTACAATGGAAATAAATACCTAATTATGTATGTACACATAACTGCAGACATGAACAGGTACCATCAAAATATACTAGGTGCTAATAATATGCTAAAATATATATTTACTCCAGAAATAGCGATTCCATCCAGGACAGAGCCATCGCAAACTTTTCCATAAATTTCTGCACTCGACCGAATCTCCGGTAGGATTTTGTAATTTATTCTGAACAGCCTGAAATCATAGAAAAATACTTTTTAAATATACAGTCCTATCGCTGATTACTTACTGCTAAGCCCTGCAGGCAGCTATTGTGGCCGCTTCGCGACTGATAGCTTGCTGCTAGTCCCTGCGGGCGGCTGTTTTGGCCATTTCGCGGCCAACTGGTGACCGCTGTACGGTTAGGGTCTCAATAGAATCTATATTTCAATGATGCTTTCCCCAAAATAAACCACATGTAAATAAAATGTCGATGTAATTAAAATTATTCCACCTTTGTAAGTTAGCTGTCAAAATGAACAAAAATGACATCTAGATGACATATAAGAATCGCAGAAAAACAATTTATATGGTAAGTAAGATACCATAAACAGCATAGATAAGAAAATATGAGCGATGTCAACATACTTGTCAGTTGTCTCTTACTATTTGGCTAAAATATATTATCTTTCTTTCTCATAATAAAGACAATGTACACTTCATTTCAAATTGACCATATATTTACGTACTGTTATTGAATATATAAAAGAGAATTCATTTAAGTAATCTTAACCTAGAAATATAAAAACTCATACATTTTTGCCCTGTTCGCGTCTCACAGACCTGGCCATTTAACCAAGTACTGTACAGCCATAATGACACTACGTCAAATACACCCAGAAATTCATAGAAATAGATGAGGAAGCGCAATATATAATAAGGATTCTTACAAAATTAAAATCACGTTTAAGTATGAAATTTGATATTCTGTAAAATTATAATATATTTCTAATCATTTACAGCTTTGAATCGCTTTGGTAATGTTGAAAATGTATTCTAAGCCAGCTGGGACCTGAGAACCTGGAACACTTATTCTACTCACACACATCAAGCGAATACTACGCGCGAATGAGAAATAGTAATAATAGATAATAATAATTAGGCACCTTAATAATGCAGGATCCCAATTCAGTGTCTCCAAGTTCATGAGTAGTGTTCTGGATGCATTGGTGACATCTGTTATATGCAGACCACCTTTCGGTCCTCCCGTCAAATTCTGGAGAGAAAAATGAATATTATCACAAAATATCTCGTATTGCCCTGACGCAAGACCGCCATTCGGTTTCAGAGACATCGCCTGCTAAGAACTTCACTATGACAGTGTTCAGATCTGAATTTCTGTCTGTCGGTTTATTCCTAAAACTTCCTGTCCTCTTCTACCGCACGACACTTGACTTACGTATAATATTACAAATGATGCTCACCCATATCAGCCAGGTATCGACAGTTCCAAATAGGCAACGGTCATCGGCGAGAGCTCTCCGTACCGACCTGACATTAGCCGCAAGCCATCTCAGTTTTGGTCCGCTAAAGTACGGGGAGAGCGGGAGCCCGCTGGCCGCCAGTATGACTGCCGAACGGGACGAGAGGTCCTCGCATATTTGGGTTGTACGATTGTCATTCCAAGCTGGAAGATTAAGATAATAAAGTATGATTAAATTGTAATATGTATGCTGAGACTACTAGAAAATATTCCTAAATTAAACTTTGTATTTGTGCTGTCAGAAAAGGACCTGAGAAAGAATAAAAGGAAGAACGTAAGAGACTACTGTTCTATTTAGTTTATAATTTTAAAGAAGATTATTCCAGCAAACAAAATGTACGTTGACGGAGTTATTGTGTAATCCTATAAAAATATCTAATAAATTACTATGAAATGGTGAATTGACAATTTTTATTTTTCTTAAATAGAAACATACGGATGAAATATATGTCACATCATTTTTTTTAAATATAAACACACAGATATACATGTCACATAATTTAAAAAAATATTTTTACACCAATCTAAACGCTCGTGCTGTGAAAATAGGAGTAACTTGGTGATTCCCTGGGACGAGTTTTGAACTCTCGATCGATTGATTACTAGGCGAGTGATTTACCACCAGACAAACAATACATATTGACAAGAGAATATACAGACCAAAAAATGACAAAGCGTGGCCTCCTTCCACAGTAGCATTTTTAAATGCACAATTCATTGAAGCCGACAGTAGTCTTCATACTATAAGAATCAATGTGACAAAATTTCTAGGAAATAAAATGCCTACTCACAAACAGCGTTGTAGAGAGGTTCTCCAGAGAGTTTATCCCAAACTATTGTTGTCTCCCTCTGGTTTGTGACCCCGAGAGTGACAATGTCACTCTTGCTGTAACCTAAAAATGATTCATAAAATTAGATAACAAAATCATGAAAGTCATATTTACACACTAAGGACTACATTACTCGGGGTAACGTTAGAAACCTAGCGAGTGTGGGTGAGATTGAAGTGAAAAATGATTGTTTGAATAAAATGCACGGCTTTCTATAGCCATGGAAATTAAGCATGTGAAAATAAATGTGCAAGCATTCATTGCAAATTCATTCTTTCTCAACTACAATTTTTAAGAAATTCCTACTGGAACTGTCCACAAGATCAGGTAGATTGATTAAACTGTCCATGAACAATAATATTCCAACAGTTCCATTCTAAATTGTTCATATTTTGTGTAATACATACAACATCTTTGAAAATTTTAAATTAAAACATAATAAATTGTACATTTGTATTAAATAAATCCACAATGACATTACATAATATATAAGCTTTTGATCATAAACCATCATTTAACAAAATGTAATTAATGTAAAATGTTAAATATGAATTAAATATATTAATTAGAAAGATATACATATAAAATCAATTTTATCGAAAAATATTGTTGTTGCGCCACCGGAATTCGAACCTGGATCTCTTTTCTAACCGGGGAAGGTGCATTATCCAACTATGCTACAGCGACAAAATTAATTAGTGACAAATTTTCGAACCTATATGTTACCTTTTTGATATTAATACATTTAATCGTTCCATTATTTGAAAGAGCCATCTACCTTATTTTTACAGAATTTAAAATACCTTTGAGTAATCTGATAGTAGACGCCAGAATTATCAATTCATTTTTATTAAATTTTGGACACATTGATACAACTTTATTATTAGGAGAACACATTCTTATTGTGAAGTTGTAATTGTTCAGAACAGACGGTCTGTGATATTTTACTTCACAATAAGAATGTGTTCTCCGAATAATGTAAAATGTATTTGAATCATTAAATAATTTTTCTAAATATATAATTATAATTTAAGCATTATCAGAGATTAACACAAATACCAACACTAAGACGGAGTTGTAAACTCTGTCAAATGACAAACGCTTATTTACAGCCATTTATAGATTAGTAATGGTAAACCGTTATGTTACTGTGATTACGGCAATGATTGGTAACTAAGATTTACCTGTTGGAGGCTTATTTTCTAGTGTATCAGTAATTGCTTGAAGAATAACAAATAATCAGTACAATCAATGGATGCAATCACAGTCACAATAATGGTTTAATCATCATTATTACTGATATGGGGTACTTACTACTCATACATACTCATACTTCAATACATTATCATGTTCAGTGTGACAGCCAATAAAGATTGTACAAAAAAATAATATATTCATATTATTTTAGAGACAGGTTTTTACAGTTCAACTCTGGGTTGGGGGGAGCGAATTGTGAGTGCCTTTAAAACAAATATTCTGAGTAGCACGCCATTAAATCAATATTTTATGGGATATACAAATAAAAATAGATAGGTCAGAGCTACCAGTACACCAAAATATCACACTAAAACGTGACTATTCTCTAAAACGGAAGACTGTCTTTTTTATAAATGTTAACCCACATAATATAAGATTTCATCAATTTGTGACATTTAAAATTTGAGCGGTGGCGCCGACCGTACCGACTTCGGGAGACACGGTGTCGTGATTGGCGGGAAGGCTGGACAAATCAGACGAGGAGTGGGATGGTTGTAAGGATCGAAATTAAGTGCGAGCGCGCTGCGTTTCTCCATGCAGAATGGCGAAAAAGACATCGCAAACATAGGATTGGATTAGGCGCAGTGGATTAAGGAGTCTGAGCCTTGGTACACCCGCGCTTAAGAAGAATCTCTTTGAAGAGACTAGTGCGGAGACTGCCTGTGAGCGGCGGGAGAGCATGTTGAGATTATCCTACTCGGAGCGGCTCAAGATTGCAACGCTCGGAACATCTCAGAAGGTGGGAGGAATTTTGGTTCGGCTGTCGTGACGTTCGGGACTACGGCGGTCACACTTCACTCCTGGTAATCTAGTGCGAACCGGCCCTCCCCAAATTCGTAGTTAACTTGCGTGATAAATTCATAACTAAAAGTGTCTTCCACTCTTTGGACAAATGGATGGTGAAAAGAATCAGAACCCAAATTGTGCAATTATCTTTATCGGACAAACTTTCGTTTATGGAAATTATATTGTTTATCATGTGATAGTGTTTTGCCTTATTTAGACTATTCACATCCATCCGAGTCAGCCATACTGACACCTGTACACCCGCAGACCGAGCCTAGCCGGTGGCGTAATGCCCCGACGTTCGATCCACCGGTGCCAGAGCGTTACGTAAATTCTTCTATTCTTAAAATTTTTTTAATTTTTACACGCAAAGAAGTTATTCTTTTTTTGTCAATTTAAACATAACATATATTTAAATATTGTATACATGTAATATTGTTTTAATTTTTATTAATCTACAGACAATCGGCTAGTAAGACAATTTGTGGATCTAGTTTTTTAAGATTATGTATGTAAAAAAATGTGTTAATAAATAAAAAAAATCTTAAGTCCGAGGACAATTTACTTCATCTAAGGATGACGAAATGTGGACGGAATGTACTCTGCCTATTCATATGTCGTAACTTAACATAATATAGCAATTAGCCTGTTTGACCATCTTCATTTTCTATATTTTAAATCATAAAAATTCATATTTTTAATCTTAAATTATGAACTCCCATTTCATTAGTGAAAGTTTTTGAATTAAGTAAATAAAATGTTAATTTCAATCTTTAGGAACTGACATAACTAACTAATAAGTTTAACTTAAATGTGTATCTTGCCTGATTGACTTATTGTCAAAAAAATGTTACCGTGAGGTCATTGGTGTTTCCGTCTGCAATGAACTCATTATGGTAATGTGGCATTATGTAAACATCGCTGCTGTACTGTATTATTAGAGAGTACTATTATTTTCAGATTGGTACCAAACATCCTGTAAAATGACTAACGTATGGCTCCTGTTAGAGAAACCAATTTCTCAACTTTTGGATTCGCAGTGTTAGTTAGAGCACACTGATCAATTCGATAAATCCACGCTTTGTTTCTTACCCAACTGCGAGAGCTGAGCTATCGCCCTGCTGGCGCAACGCTGTACAGCACCCAGGATCAGCCGGGGGTCCTGCTCCGCCCATCCCTCGCGGGGAAACTCCTGGCGAATGTCTTCCTGCGCGGATACCAGCTCATCGCTACACTGGCTCTTGAATATCTGAAAAGAAGGTTAATTAAATGTTATTTATCAACTGGAACATGTTAAAAATATTTTTTAAAGATTTTGTTTTATAAATAAATGCCATAGGGCGCAGGGCCGGATTGCCAAGGCACATTAGGCACTCGCCCAGGGTCCAGACGAGACAATTATTAGTGTCATTACAACTATCTTAATTAATATTTCAATTAAATGTTCAATTTTCGCGCAATTATGGTTGATTTAATACTCGCGGCCCTATTGCGCTAGTTAGGCATATCGTTAACACTGTCCAAACGTCGCTCGGACAGATCACTATGGACTTCAGACGCCCGGGTTCCCCGGAATAGGATTGCTGATTGCTGATTGGTGATCACTGATCACTGACCATCGATGTCATATCGATTAATTAACGACACACACACACATTCTTCCCGGTGGCTTATAAAATATTACACAATTGTTTCAATGTATTTAGCCAAAAATTAGCGATAACTCGTATCGCACACATATAATACTAATACTAATACCTGAACAATAACAGACCGAATACTTGCACAATATTAATCCACATTTGCACAAACGCATTAATATAACAACTATCTTACCATCACGCCGTTTCTCCGTAGGGGTAGGCAGAGAGGATAGAGCGCCACACTCCTCTGTCCTAATACAATTCTCACCTCATCCACAATCACACATCTTCTCATACAAGCTCGCCGATTGTTGAGGCTTCTAACAGAACCATCCTCCATTATCTGGTTTCCCTTGCTGTGTCAAGTTTTCCGTGGACGTCCTCTATGTCTGGTGCCATTAACACTTGCGTCATATATCTTTCTTACCATTCTCTCCTCATTCATCCGTTCCATATGACCAAACCACCTAAGTGATTATTTTTTAATCTTACTCATTATACTAACATCAGCTTTACATTTTTTCCTTGCTTCTTCATTCTTTATTCTGTCATAAATAGATTTGCCACATATACGCCTAAGTGATCTCATTTCCACTGCATTCAGTCTACTTTCGTTCCTCTTCCGCTAACTCCAGGCCACTAACATAATATCTATAATTGAATACCTACGAACATATTATTGTTTCTAAAAACATTACTCAGTGTATGACGACGTAATGGCCCGTGTCCACGGAATGAGAGACGATGAGACTTAATGGAGATAAATCTCAGTAATGTGTACACGTGATGAGATTTTGATCTGGAGATAAACACAGATATCACCACTTGAGATTGATAGGACTGACTCGTACACGATTTGACAGCGAGACCCGATACGTGCCCGCAGACATCACTTGGATATCACAAACATTTATTCTGTTTTAACTGCTGCGGAACAATTCACTCAACGGACAAACGAAAAATCAAAGGTCAATGAACTGGCATTAATTTAATATGCAACAGGTGAGATGCATGACAAGTGGCGGTGCTCGAATCTCCGAGACCCGGTATATGGTGGATTACGAAAGCCTAGAGTTGTCTCCGAAGAATCTCATGGGAGCATAATTCCTGTCTCAGAGATTGTCTCGAGACACGGACCACGAGAAAATAATGTATTATAATATGCTTAGAAAAAATATATATACTTATTTTTAGAGGGGGGGCTATTTCCGAATCTAGTTCTGAGGAGGCGCTGCAGAGTTCCAAGAAATAATGTAAAAACAGGGCGTTTTGCTTGTTATACTGTTACACAACAACCTTCTTCTAAAATAAAATATATCGCTGAAACATATTCCTGAGTGCGAGTGTGCCGGCTAATCTAATCCAGAGGTAGCATAGCGTGTAGCTGTGTGTATTGGTTGTACTCAAATATATTACAAAATAAACATACAAGTATTGATAGCCCATGCCCTCAAGGTGGGAGATTTGGGAAAGAAATATTGTATTTTTGTAGAAAGCAATCACTTTGTGGTTTGACATATTATATGAAATAAAATAACAATCACTTTGTATGAAACCACGGAATTTATTATACGTCAACCGGTTTTGCTTATCTCAAGCTTCATCAGGACGTATTTAAAACTAATCATAAATACAAGGAGTGTGCACTTATAAACATAAAGAGGGAGATTGAATATATTATAATTACAGGTGAAAAAGAGAGATAGAATACATATATAGTTAAATGGAATATAAAGGGAGACAGAATATAAAATTATATGAGAAAGAGAGAGACATGTACATGAGTAGGTATATATAGTCCCTTGACGGGGCCTTAGGCTAATACACATTGAGGGCTCCAAATAACAAATTATATAATTAAAATATGCAAAGATGCATAAAATGTAAGAACCCCGTGTGTCCCACAATTGTACGATACCGACGCGAGAACCGGTAGTGGTATATTTCACTCATTTCTATGGTCGTGAACGTGTACACCCACTATCTACTGCGTACTTTCAAAATCAATCGGCACTAAAACACTAGCCGGCCAAGTGATCCGTGAAGCCGATCGCTTTCTTCTAGAATGTATATAAGAATCCGCTCCTCGGTTCTTAGTTTGCAAAATCACATTTCGTTCAAAATGTATTTATAAGATTTCAGAGTGTGTTTTGACATTGGGCCATCGTACATCCTTTTAGGCCTGTAATAAAGTCAGGCTTGCACAGAAGGGTAGAAGGGTAGGCAGTAGGCGGGAACAAACATTAAAGCTGCAATGAGGGTGGGTACAAACTTACCACGAATCTCACAGACTTGGTCCCCTCGTCAATGACGCCGATCAGCGGAGGTCTAGATTCCTTGACCGGCATGGTCTTGACTGTAACCAAAGAAAAATCGATCGGTTAGTGATTGATCGATCACTATTTACAGTGGTATTATTATTATATCATTTATTTATAATTACACCGTTATATACGGTCGTATTCATGATGTCAGCCTCACTGGGCTATACCCGTGCCGAGGATGATTTCCATTAAAATAAAATAAAAATGACCAGATTATGATATTCATAGATTATGATCACAATAAAATGAAACTCTGCACCGTAAGGTGAATGATTTTAAAGCATATAATTGTTTTATGCTTTCCCTAATTATACCACTTGCTATATAACAATGCATTATACGACTCGAAACAAACGAGATATAAATACCACAGGTCAGAAGTCTAATTTTTGTTACGAAAAATCCACCAGCACAATGTAACGTGAATAATTACAACGCTACACGCTACACTCTGCACGCTGCACGCTAGACGCAGCACGCTAGACGCTGCACGCTAGACGCTGCACGCTAGGCGCTGCACGCTAGGCGCTGCACGCTAGACGCTGCACGCTAGACGCTGCACGCTAGACGCTGCATAATAACAAACGTAGCACTACTTTTTTGTTTGTTATATTGGTTGGCCTGCCCAAAAGTGGTGATCATAGATAAGATTATAGAATATATATTATGACGATATTTAAGTTTGTTTCTATTATCTATGACCATAACCGTAAATAATCCATACGTATAACGACTTTTGACGTTACTTCTTACTTTCAAATTTTATCATGTTTCGAAGACAAAAGTGCTGTGTACCTTGTTATTTGAGTATAAAATCAATATGTGACACTGGTTTCTCAGATATGAATATACTTAAAGAGTGAATTTGTAAAATATCCAACCTAGAGATGCTATTCAAATTCTCAAAATTGCACGCGGCGTACATCAACAAACGTAAGTTTTCATCTATATTCATTCCAGGATCAGGAAGTCCTTCTGAAGTCGCATTACCTTCGCAGACACTTTGAAGCCTACCACTTATAACTTTCATAAATTTTTATCTCGTATTTTTGTAGAGATGCATAATGCTATAAATAAGTTCTCAGGTATTTCACGGTAGCTATAGCCGTCTTTACATCACAAAAATTTATTTATCCGATTAATTTATCAAACTTTAAATTATATGAAATGTGGTACATTGGTAGCTTATAGCAGAATTTTTTTATCAGAATAGTTTGCATTAAAAGTCTTCACTTAATAAGCTTAGCCTAATATTAGAATAAAAAGATATATGTACTTGACATTTTGAATCCTCATTTCCCAACTTACAAATATAATTTATTTTTCAGAGATAGCACAAGGAGACATTAGCCAAGCTGAATTTTGTATTGACACTGAGTGAGTGTGGTGAGTACCAGTGCACTCATAGACACCCTCGGTCGACCTGTTCATTATATCACAAGATTAATTATAATGACAAGTCACACAAGACTGATGTAATTAAATTTTATAGCATTATATTTTTGCTTCCTTTTTTTTTTTTTTACTATGTTTAACAACACTTAGAAATCGTGTGTGCTTTGCGTTGTTTTTTAGAGGTGGAACCAGAATTAGTGGGCAGTGAGGGAGGCAGCGAGCGCTTGGTCCTGTTATTGTGTGCACTCCACCTGTTAGGAGCTGGGAGCCTGGCTGCCAAGCAGCACCTCCTCGCCAGGACCCTGCATTCTTCTAGTTAAGAATGGTAAGCCCATTTTGTCATGATTATTTTTCAGTCATATATGTTTGTTACTGTAATTCAAATAAATATTTGTTGCTATCCATAAGACAAGTATTTTATATGTCATTGAAAATATATTACGAACACTAAGTACGTAATTATATTTGTTTTCACTATTGTTCTTCATGAATAAGTACAGATCCAGAGCCTCTGTTCCAAAAAAGCCGTCCCCGCCACTGCTAACAAAATCCTCTACCATTGCGCTATTCGTATGGTAAACTCAATGTATTTAATTGCAGTTTATGTATTTAGCTACAACTTTCCCGGAGGCAGAAAAGAATTAACCAGTGTAAGGAACATGTCTTGAGTCAGAAGCAATGCGGAATCCAAGCGATTTACATATAAGCATATTGTTATATCCAACATCCAATTATTTTTCTCTAATACCTATTATCTAAAACAGATATTCATATTTTGCAGATTAAATCAAGAAGATGAAAGTCAGGTAGTCTTGTCGCCCAGATGTTAAACCGATCATGTTAAATGATGCAAAGGAGACTATGAGCCAATGTATTACTAAAGAAACAACTGTTTATACAACTAAAGTATGCAATGTAACTTAGACATGTACATTTTTTATAATTTCTTGTAAATCACTCATAATTTAATATCTATTATCCGCCCACTCCATTGCGATGAATTGTGAGGATGATGAGAGCGATGAATTAATGAATTGAGCATTGTTATTGAAGGAGACCGACAATATGTATTTATTGCTCTTCTTCAAGTTTCTAAAGTTGTGAAACATCCACCTTAAAGAATGCACCACCATCTGTTGTTGATGAAAGAAATAGGAAATTTTGAGGAATGTATAAAATATGTAAAAAAATTTCAAACATTTCTTTTGTTTTTGTACCTCAAATAACTTTTTTTAAATTTCCGGGAGTACAAAATTACAGTTTTATCAGATCGCCACATGCCTAATATATGTTATAAATTTAATATTGCTGCTCATCTTAATTATTAGTTTTAAATACAATAGAGATTCAGTAAATAATTTACAATAGATATTCAGTAAATAATTTGATTTTAAATTTAACATAAAAAATGAACATTTATACATGATGCAAAGACGTTAATCATATTTTAAATGTCGGTTAGGCTTAAATCCTTTTTCATACCCAGTCAAAAAATGGCACGTAAATTAGTTCTTAAAAATAATAAAAATAAAAATCGAGCAAGTTCATTCTTTCAGAGTAATAATTTATAATAAATTTAATGTATTCTAATGTAGAATATATTATTTTTATAGTGCAATTAAATTATCCAATCACTTTGGTACCACTTAACAAAATCTCACTTATTGTGCAGATATACTTGCTATGGAATTTGGCCATTTTTTATACATTTATGTAAAGTCATCAATAATATACTTCACATTTAAGTAATTGTTATGTTTTCAATAGGTTCGATGACAATAATTTATAATATAAGTGAATGTAATGTTTTCAGTATGGTCGGTGACTAAAATATATTATGAATAACACTGAATTTCAAATCTATCCACAAAGCGATAACCATTTTGTATTATATTAATAATTTAATATGATTATTATGCAAAGACAATTAACTATCATACGAAAAGCATTAACTATCATACAAAACCTATATAGTGTTGCAGGGATGGTCTCATATAATGTATTATTTTGTATAATCACTAAGTAAATCAATATTTTTCATTATCAATTTAATTTAACAATGTGTGCAGTACAAATTAATTGTCAGGATGATGAGATAAATATATTAATTAGCTCTTTAAGAACATTGTTAGCTAATAATATTGGTTATTGAAGAAAACTAACAATATGTATTTGTTGCTCTTCTTCAAGTTTCCAAATTTCAGAAACATCCACCTTAAATAATGCACCACCAGATATGTTGTTGATGAAAGAAATAGGAACGAACCCAGCTATATTGAAAAATGACGTATATTGAATAAAAATTCTAAATTCACTACAATCAATTTTTCATACAAAAATGAATTAATATAATTAAGTCTCCTTAATATGTATAACAAAATTATATAAATGTATCCATTGCGTTTAATATCACATTATTTTTAATTTTACCACTATTTTTTCTGATAAAAGCATTGGGTTTAGACAATTCTAAGCCAATTGCTTAATAAAAGTTTTACGGTGACTACGCTTGTTTGTTCTCCACTCTGGATATTTTTGGACCTAAAGAATATTAGCATTTAGAGCTGCAATATCGAATAATTCGAAAAGACCATCGTCTTGTAGCCACCACACAAATATTTCTTAGTCATTTTATCGCCCGTATCGTAATTTTGTTAAATAATAATTCACCACCTGCAGATTGTATGAATTGGTCAAACTTTGTTGCAACTTTTTTATCTTTGCATTACCACATTTTTATCTTGTCTTATAATTTATATTCCATTGTCAATTTTCTTTCCCTATTTTTCTGTTATTCTAGAATTTGCATATTTCGCATAATAAATATTTTAAAACAAGCTTGACATTTTTATTGTTTACCAAATTCCCATTTTCAACAATAGATGTAATTTTATATATTTTTGTTACAAAAATTTTAAAATTATTTCTATTGATTGAAAAACATTATTTTCGATAGAAAAACTATTTTTCTATCGAAAATAAAAAAAAACGATTTTTTAATTTTTTGGAAAATTAAACATTCAAAAAAAGAGCGGCAAAATCTGTGAATTAGTACCCACATTTGCATTAGATTGCGCCACTGTACCTTGCTGTGGTACCGTTTTTTTCGTTAGAGTTGCCAATCTAAGTATATCTCTATCTATGGCGCCTCCTCGACCGACGCGATCGGCCGAAACGTTGCCGTTGGATTTCTTCACTAATTTTATAATATTCACAAACACTATTACGCTTCCAAATTTGACACAATTGTGCATACTCGTCAAACAATGTTTTTATAGGAGATAGAATGCCGTGCTTAGAGAGGGAGATCGTACCTATTTTTTTATATACAACAAAATCGATAAAAAAGTATAAGTAAGACATAAACATTGCAAAACACATAAAGTAGATCACAAGAATAATAAATATTCAAAGTAAATAAAGATGGTTTTAACTTTAATTAAGTATTGCCATAATCTAAATTACTACACTGTGACCGGGAAACCAGGTTCCGGAAGACCGTCCTCTCGGAAGCCTCGACGATCGACGAGAGTTGTCAGGCCTGATGAGTATGGCGCTCTGCCTCGTATGAAGAGTGGTGGAAACATGTTCACAACTGCGACAGATTATTTGGGGTCTCGCTGGTCTTGTATACTGAGTGCCTTTTCGCTGGCGAGTCTTCATATTATAACAGACCGGCAAGAACGTATATTTTTCTCTCGGTGACAAATCATTTTTCATTATCTGGCGATGTCGATCATAACGAGGCATCGGATAAAGGCGTGACAAAGGTTGACATGTTATTTCAATAAAGAAACTACGCACAAATAATAACCAGAAACCCTCGCGATTTCTCGGAAATATTATACTTGTCAACAATTTTCCTCGAGTGAGCATCCGCGGTGGTCGTGGTTCGTCAAGTCCTGACGGAGAGGAGGAGAGAGTAGCTACGGGGAAGTACACGCGTTTTGGGGTATATATCAATAAAAAAATACTTTTAAATATGTACGAAACGGCGGATTGTACGAAAGTTGAGGACCGCCTGTATCATATTAGCGGCACAGTGGAGAATTTATCTACATTTGCGATGAATGACATAAAAAATACGGTCAAAAGTAGTAAATTTAAAAGAATATGTATTTAATGATTTAAAAAGTAGAGAAACGAAAACGCCACGCCATGCTTGATTACCTTCAATTCATCTGCGTTCTATGGGTTCACTTTGTTTCCGAAGCGTCGCGGTTTCATCATTCTTCGTCATAGATTTAAAAAGTTTAATGTGATCATTTATATTTAAACCCCTTTATAAACTATATTTACGACATGTACATAGGATTTTGATTAATGCGATCCGTTTTCATAAATCAATTGAATTCAAATCATTGTACACTGTACGAGGTTATTACTCAACACTCAACACTCAACACTCAACACACAGACCCCCTTTTCTCGCGCGATTACTAACATAAACATTATTATATTATATTATAGAAAAATACATATCTACCACTGAAAAACATTAAGTAAAAATGACAGAATGTGAAGTGAAAATATATATATATATATATATACTCGAAAATGTATTGAAAGTAATTAAAAGTATTGCCGATAGGCAGCGCTGCGCGAGTACAAATATTCCCCCGATGTAAATATGTATTACCTATTATTTATAGAATGCCATCCATTCCAAATTTTATTCGGTTCCACTCTAGTAGGATCCTGAGGAAAATATAGTCACCCAAACCTACTTCCCGGACATCTCTCCCTCCCTCGACGTGGACCAAATTTTGCAAGGCACCCCCCTCCTCCTGTTCTAAATTATAACTCAATCTGAATCCCGGGCAATGCCGGGCACGAACAGTTGTATACTATAATATGTACAGTCGAGTGAAAATTTGTTACCCCCACCCCCAAATATTATTAATTCATTCAATGTCGTAGATTTTTACCATTTATTGACTGTTTTTACTACATTTAACGATAATTTTGGTTTGTTACAATATTTAACCAGAAATATTGTATATTTTAAACTGTGGTAGAGAAAACTATCTAGTGCGAGTATAAAATATTGGGGGTGGGCATATTATTATATCGTTACACGATAGCACAATACTATTGGATCTATTTTAATTAACCCAGTGGCTAGCGAAAGTTTCCATGTGAATAATGAGCGCAAATAATGGTGAACTCGGTTCCTAGTTATAGCGATCAAAATAGCGTTATGTCGCTTGTAACCAAATGGTCGCCAGGACACGCACCGCGAGCTCGCATGGCGGGCAAGCGGCGGCAAATATCATCGTTGCGCATTGTTCCAACAAGACTGTAGATTTACAAGGGTGATTCGCCGGTTCGCTCTGGTGTCTCGAACGTCGATGTCTGCAGCGGGGTCCAAAATCGTCATCCAGTGTAGCAGCCAAAGTCAAAGTAAATTCCGGGTTCAGTCCAAATGTCGTAGCCAAAAGTCGAGAAGCCAGAAAGTCCAGTGTAATAGCAGAGTCAAAGCGGATATAAATACAAACACAGTTTTTTTTTGAAGAGTCCAGCGGTGCGAGATCAGAATGGGAAAGTTATTGGGAGCGCAAGACTCCCCGTAAAGCCGAGATCCAATGAGATGGCGAAGCCAGTCCCCTCGCCACCCCGATTTGGTCCAGCGCAGCCACCCCCTGGCGGCCAGACTCCGAAACTCGGATCATTTTTTCTGTCGTCCCGTCCGGGACGGCAGAACTCGGATTCCTGCGCTAATTTTATCTCTCCACCTGTTAAGCCTGATTTCTCAGACATCGCGAGTATTTTATTTTACAGATCTTAATCTCCCTCGCGATGCCTGATAGATCTCACCCGGGGCGATGGCCCGGGGAATTAATTATCGCACCTTAAACTACCCTAAATGATTTTTAAGGTGCGTATAATATTATCTCCGGGCGATCGCCCCTTCCATGCTCTTTTTATTGTACAACATTACATATTCCTAGCATTTTCCTATCCTAAGTTATTACATAATTAATAATAATTTTCCTGCTCGGCGGCGGGGCGGAGTCTCGCGGCGGTCCGGTTCCCCCTCCACTCGGCGGTCCGCCGAGCGCAGGGGCGTAGGGTTTCCAGTGGCGCGGAGTGCCGTGCAAAATGTTCCCGTAAAGCGGGAAAGATGCACGAGCCTATTTCGCATTATCGCACCCCGCGGGCTCGTAGCTGTGCGGAACACGCATGTTATTTAAAAACATTATTATACACGTTTATTTATGGTCATATGAGAATCTTTATGAAACAATACACTACACTACACACTTACTATTTATAACAATATTAAAGTAAATCTCTTTATACAGAAAAATTCATCTATCGTTATGAAAGTTATGAAAAAAAACTTTTGTTTGCCAACATTACATCTATCTATTTTTAATTAAATCTAAATCTGAAACTAATAAAACGACCGAACCTAGCACGACCTAACCTAACCGAACCCACCTTTCTTTCGGAAACACAAAAACATAATATTTATCGCCAACAACTACACGTGTATTAAATATTATATTAAGTAATACTATAATACGTGGAGATGGATTGATTGATCAGACATTCAAACCGTGCGCTGATTAGAAAAAATCGTAGGAATTTGATTTTATATATTTTGCAGATGCGAAATCTAAAAACGAACAATCAAATGAAAAGTGTGAGTAAGGAGAATCAGAAATAGCGAATGTCCAGAAAATATTCGACAATAGCGTTTGGTAAACCGACAATTGGCGGATAGTGCTATAAAATACGACGTTGTAGGGGAGCTGCGAATGTGGACGAGGAGAGTATTGCTTTGGAAACATTCTAAGCATTCTATCCTCAGGGAAATTATGATTGTAACTGTTGTACTTACGACAAATGCAAATGAAAATACAACAGGTTATGAAATTATGAAATTAGTAATGACATGACTAAATTATATAATTCAAAATTATAAAATGTCGAGAAAAGCGCGTCCAATGTCATTTCGGGAATAATTAAAAAGAACCTATTATACGTGTTTGTTTTGTATCCAAAAAATTTTTATGTCCTCATTTTTTATTAAAACTCCTCGATTTATGCGCTCGATGTAGTATTTTTTTACACTGGTTTCAAAAATGAAAATTGTACAAGGTTTACTACTTCAGATACACTTTTTCTACGATGTTTTTGTGATTTTCTTCAATTTGTCAAGATTATATAAAAAAGGGAACTGCCATCTTAACAGATTTAGCTACAATTAACCTTCATTGTTTTATCAAAAGTACTCGTTGTTATGTTAACATTTTTAAATTTATTATAGTGGCTACAAGGTACACAAAACAGAGCCACAATTTACTGTCGTTTGTGATCAAAGTAGCCGGCTGGCGACAATTTGCGGCTCAAGGAAGGCAATCCGAGAACTCACGACACTACACTTTATAGCCAGATAAATCAACCTAACCATCCTAGCACGTCCTCTGGCATTGCGCGATTCTGGCGGATGCGAGGCAGGATATGCTAGATGGTTTGTAGAGAGTAGATCGAGGTTCCGTCAGGAACTCCGATCTGTTGAGCGTGGCAGGAATCTGGAGTTGTTTAGGGCCTATGTTCTCGTGTGGGTCTCCAGATGGGAGATCTTCCGGAGAACTACTGCTGCTGAGTAGCTTCATCATTATTATTTTGTTTTATTTACTTTTATTTATGTTTTATAATTACTTTTTTTTCTACCATCTGCCCAAATATGATCCGCGATGTACTGTTCTGTGGGTTAAATCTGCCGGTAGTTGTGCGTGGAGAGTGAGTCACTTATATGAGGCAAAACAAAGAGAAGACACCCTCGAACAAGAACCGAAATGGATAATATGAAGATATGGCAGAATCAGAATACAGGTGAGTAACCAGGTGAGCGGTGCTGGCGACGAACATCACGCTCAAGACTAACCTAACTAACCCTCAAATTGAGAACGTCTGTCGTCTACTGCATAACCATTCGTGTAACATCGGCGACTCAAGATAGAGTGGAGGGTTTGTATATTAGATTACCCTCTGGACGCTGAACAGATCACCGATTCACTCCAATATAACTCATAGAAGATAGTCAAATGGGACCGTGTAATCCGCAGAATAACGAATGGTCAAGAGACAATGTAATCAACATTCCAAGCTGATATTCATCATGATGAATACACACATAACCTTTGAGCCGGTTCTGTATAAACAAGTACCCACCTACCATTTATGCGAGAGCCGATCTATTCCTAGTTAAGTTAAACGGGCCCTGATGCACACCTAAATCAGTTTAGATAAGAATGTAGTACCGCACGGCGGGCGCCCGCGGGCGTCGCCCCCGCCGACGGCCGATAGAATTTGTACCATTTCACAAGTCCAAGGTTGACCACTATCTACCGACTCGGTAATTACCGCTCGCTGATGAGGTGTATCGAAAATCGACAATTTATTCACCGGCAGGCCGGTTCGACGGGCCGATGGAAACGAATTTCTCAAAACAAAATGGTTCACCGATAAAAACTTTCCTTACATTAAACAGAGCAGTAGAAATTACAAAAGAATCTCCCCTGACACCATTCTGCAGTTGCACCAGTAGAAACAACATGACAGATCGATTTATTAGTATAAGTTACAATATAAAAATCATCATATTGTAACTTGTACTAATAAAGCAAGAATGTTGAAAATCTATAAAGCTCGCATCTCACTATTTAAACGCTGCCCCTTCGCCCAAAGTCTTGTTACTAGTACTTGTCTCGTTTTGTCGTACGACCGTAACAAGAGTGACTGTTCTAATAAACGTATATTACGCACCTGTAAAGTTGAGGGATCAGCACTCACTTTTAATTACGAAATTAGATTTATTTTGCAAATTTATTCCGTAAATTGTCGTCAAATAATATTGATCGTATACCTACATGAGTATATAGTAAAATGTTCGTTTGTGACTGCAACACCGATGTCGCTTTTATCTTCGTATACAAATATCATTGCAACCTGTCTTCTAAAAGTCTCAAGTTTTTTCAAATTAATTTTGAATGTAATTTACATAATTATTATATTACGTCATGTACTCAAATCTAAAATTGTCAATGTCTATTATTAATATTTCTACCCCTATAATTTGTGTGTTTTTAATTTACTATATTTAAAATAAAAAAATGTTAAATTTATTCCTCGGCTGGCAGACGGATGTGATGTGTTTAATATTTAGTAGCGTAATGAATTCTAACAACTTTCAGTTGGTAAATAATATTTAAACAATCTATGACGCGTCTAAATTACGATAAAAAGTTGACGAGATGACGCCAGTACAAAGTTTGTAGTTTTACTTTTTACTGCTGGTGATGATGCTAAAGCGGCTTTTAATAATTTAATAAAACTTTTGTAAACACCGAACAAATGAACATATTATAGATAGTGATAGTTTAACGAGCGGCGAACTAATAAACGCTATCGGATTGAATTAACTTACAGCCCAGCCCGGTCAGTGAAATATGACAGCGGCTGAAAAAATTGAAAAACTGAAATTTTTTTTAAAATAGATTCTGTTAAAGAAACAATAATATATGTTTTAGTTAGTTGTGACATCCTGAAGAAGAAAATGGCATTTTTCGAAACCGGTAGATGTATTTAAACTCAATAAGTGGTTAATAAAACAAAGATAATAAATAAAAATATGAATTTTAACCACAAAGTTAATATCGCTAATTTTAAAAGTAATTTCTGTTATTATTTATATTTCCTTTTATAACTACCGTTATTGGTAATACTTGCAAACGTTTGGGGTTCTTCACGGAGGACAGCCTGCATGGGCTGGTTTTATTATAAAAATGTGACTATTAACAATATTTCAATAAATAAACCCGATCCGCCAGTCCGATCGGGATCGGTAATGTCTGCTTCCCGCGACCCTCAGACGCTCACTCGACTGGGGGGTTTCTAAAAGCTTGCACACTGCACATAGCAAAAATATTGTTTTACGAGATTCATTTTAAAAACGTTCTTACTACATAACGATTGAAGACTTTGCCGCGAGAATGACGCAGCTCCAAATATTTAAAATGTTGGAAAACTAAAAAAAACTGCGCGTATTTTTTTTCTTACGCAGTATGATCAATACAATTTGTAATCTTTATAATCCACGTTTTCATGCTACGCTAGAACTATTACTGAGCAAAGATGAGTTTTCTATTTTCAAAATCCTTCTCGCACCAAATTTGAAAAGCAATATCCATATAGAGTAAACAATGGTAAATAAATACAAAATAGGTGTAGGGTCATTATTTTGTAGAAAGTAAATGAAACGAGTGGAAGAATGGCTCTCTCGATCATCATCATCGGTACAAGAAAGTTCTGGATGATTTCCGCGGTCATTTTTCTCAATCACACAGATTCAACTGCATTTCGTATTGAGGAACAAAATTTGTTTGCCAAATGCGTAATATCTTGGAATTTGCTTGAAGCTGCAACCTTCTTTTACCAAACTAATAAAGATAAAGGTACTAAAACCACTGTAATATTGTACTGATAGTAGAAACATGTATACGGGAATAGTATATAGATCTAGTCCACAGTAGTGGTAGGTGTAGTAGTAGGTGGATGGATCCTGCCCTGGCCTGCATACATTATAAGACTCGGTGAAAAATATCAACATAATACGAAGATAAGCGACTTGAACTTTTTTTTTCAGTATTTCTAACTTATATTCTGCAAAACGTTGAACAATCGTTGAAGTAACTTGTATGGAATTTAATAAATTAATTTGTTTTAATTGAATGTCAAATAAAATGATAAAAACCGTCAGAAATGTGGAAAATTGTCGGTTTATACTGTCGCATTGGAAAGGTTAGCTGATTACTATTTACTACGTGGCTGCTTAGAGTAAGTCCAGAAAATATTATCGGAATACGTCGCGTCATAATTTGGAAGTTAAAGTGGTCACTTGTCCGTTTATTTGAATCTGTGATTGTTACTTAATCGACTAATGTTTATTTTAAGATTAACTAACTTATCATCTCGCCGTTTTTCCATAGGGGTAAGCAGAGACGATGGAACGCCACGCTGACGTCACTCTTGCCTCGTTCATACATCTTCTCGTGCACTGTCGCAGATTGTTGAAGCTCATCCTTATTTTGAAGGTCAAGATTTATTTATAATATATGCACATACTTTCATAATCGCTCGAAGTAGGGTCAATTCACCTTTACCGGGCAGATGCTGTTTCGAGGAATTAGATGAACTTGTAGAATGAAGAAGGAGGAGATGGTGCTAGTTAAATTAGATATTTTTTGTGAAAATGTATTTCTGTAAGCATTACCATTACTACAAGTGAACTCATATTATGAAACGTAAGACTATTTCCACATTTTGCTTGAAAACTTTCGGATCAAAATTAATTCCTTAAAAAAAAAAAATTCACCACCGACAATTGTGAAGATTGATCAATCTCAATGTAGGTGCTATCTATCATGTTTGTTTATTATTTAAACATTTTAATTTATTAATTAAAATAAATTATTCATTTAAATTAAATAATATTTCATCTTTAACACGAAATTAGTAAAAAAGAGTTCGTGCGCCTCTCGGCTCCTCTGCCATCATAAATCGTTCAAATGTTTGTAAATTGTATTGACAACATTATTCCCGGCACTATTTTTGCTTTATTAAGAGCCAATAAAAGATGCACAGAAAATAAATCCTTATAAGTACAAAACATAAAAGAAATAAAATGAAAATTGTCTACCTGACATGTTTTATGGACCCTTTTATAAAATGTATCTATTCGTTATTGAAAATATGTTTGCTGGGTAAGCATTTTTTTATATTTTCAAGGAATGTACGTCAAAATGAAACACATGACAGGATCAATCATATAATATTGAACCTATACTGACTGACTGACTGTCGAAAAGAAAGAAATTAAAAAGGCAATAACTCGACAAATTTCTGGACACTTTCGACTCATCATTTAGGTAACTATCCATCTATGAAATATTATGGACTAGGTCTGTTACACCCTGTATATATATTTTTCTTACGTTCATCTGTGTCGCGTATCAACATAAAGCTAACAAAGATATAATTTATTTACGTTCAACCGTGTCACACAACAACATAACACTAATAAGATTTGCTGATAATTATTGTATCATATATATTTTTTATTGCATTTTTTAAATAAATTATGGTTGAAAATAAATAATTTTCCTGTCATTATTGACGGGTTATTTATAATATACGTATGTATGTATAAATAATCAGAAAGTACATACCTAAAATATGTTTGATTTAAAAATAAATATTTTCATCAACAAAACTTTTTTTTAAAAATACACTCGGTTAGGCAAATAAAACACATTTGACCCGACGGTAAGACTTACAAACTTTTAAATATATTTACGTGTGCCTAGGGTACGAATATACTACACGTGTGAATTTAGCGGCGAAGCGAACCGGCGCGGGACAGACGACCTGAGCAGCGCGCCACCCGAACAAAACTGACTGCGGCCATAGTTAACGAATCTTGGCACGCGAACGGCTCGACAGTGACGCGAAATGTCATTCTTAAAATGACGTCATTTAAAAAATTACAACCGTAACAATTACACAAGCCTCTCGACTTGCAACCGGGAGGTGCGAAATGGCCGCGAGCATCGAGCGCCAGGCTGGTGAGATTTCGCAACCGCGTGACGTCACAGACACACCCGCGCGCGCCATTGGTTCGGACATCTGACAGTGTTTGTTGTGCGAGAGCGGTAAATTATAAAAAACGACATTTGTAAATAAAAGGTCGCGTTCATATGTGATAATCGTGCAATCACATTTCGTCAAATAATTATTTATCATTTTTATTACTTAACTCCAATCGATATTAGTTACAACTTTATACGTTCTTATTGTAGTATTTTTACACAAAAATGGATATTTAAATAATAAAAAAGTGAAATCGGCAAAGAATCTTTATCGACGAGACAAAAATTGATATAGAGAACGTCCAGAGGTCAATGGATTGACGAAATAATCGGAAATGTGGGAGTTAAATGACAATGATTGGCAGAGGACAGCTTTATACCAAAAAAATGTTTTTGAAAAGCTTTAAGTAGGTATATATAGTGGTGCTTTTGTGTCATAGAACGCATCGGAACGACGTTCCGGTACCCTTATCCAAGTTTTACAACAAACAGCGAGGAAAGAAGTCGACAAGATTTGTCGGACGAGAATTGGACAAAACTTTGGAATTTACTATGAATATTTGCCTTAAATACAATAAATTTAATTTATGTTAAGAACTGAATATAAATATAATTTTTTAAATAAAAGATTAACAAGACGCGAGTTTCGGTATCTTTTTTTTTTAACAAAAAAGCACTGAGTATACTATTCAATTATAAAATATTAAAAAATGCGGACTTCGTTCGTGAAAACCAATCCTAAAATTCAATTTCTGCGTAAACAGATCCGTTCAGAAAACTACCGAACGCCTTTAATATGTTGAAAAATATGTAATATATAGTCAACATTGTGTGGTTAGCACAGCAGGTGGGTGAAGCCGCTAATTTAATGAGGAATTCCTACAGCTGTCGTTAAAAATCATGGACTGAAATCTTTGAAAAGTTGTATTATTTTATATACCTAATCGTTTAGTTCAAAACCACTCGTATGTAAAGTTCACTCAAATATGACTTCCAATCAGTAGTGACATCCGGCCGATTCGCAGCGGTCGGTGCGAACCGGTTGGTAAAATCAACCATGTTAAGGAAAACAAAAAATAAAATAGAAATATGATTTTAAAAAGACCCAACCGCCTCTGTTGCACAATACAATATCTAAAAGAGAGTCCCTTGACTAGATCCTAGACCCAAATAATGGAGGTATTGCATCAGAGCGACGTCACTTACTCTATGATCTATACAATGACTTCGAAGAAGGAATGTTTTGAAATAATAAATTGCTGAACCTCTTTCGAGATAGGTATAGTTGATATACCTGAATTGTTACTCCAAGAATTCGTATTTAAAACTAAAACATCCACATAACACGTCCAGTTACGGAGAATAGTAAGAGTTCTCAATTACTGTTACTCAATTCTCTTCATTTTAGACGGCATTCTTCAGTATCAAGTTGTTTCCCGCGCCTGAAAACGCTCCACACTTCTCTAGTACTGGAATCGTGTATTTGTGAAGCCGAAAGGTTTAATTAGATAACTAATTGTTAGAACAGTCGAAAGCAAACAATATCCCCATTGGTCTGGACACTCGGAAGGCTTTTGTTAATTTAGTAATCGATTACACATTTCTACTATCAAACCATCAATACTTCCCTCTTCATTACCGATATCAGCAGTTTTATGCGGCACTGCTAGATGAAGGCCTCTCCAAGTGTCTCCCACTATTCTCTGTCCAATGTTATTCGCTGCCACGTATTTCCGCAAAATGTAATGATTTTGCCAGTCCGGCGGGTTTTGAGGCGACCACAGTAATCCAACGACTGTAATCTACTCCTTCCTACTATTATCCTTCTCTTCGTGTGATGCCAGACAAACACTACTCAAAGTGTTTGGACTCGTATTGCTGAGAGCCCAGCCCATGTTTCGCAGCCGTATGTGAGCCGCAGCCGTGTATGCATTTATTTGTACACCTTTCGTTTTTGACACAGTACTCCTCTAACTATTAAAAATGGTATCCGAGTGCTATTTGAAAAAAAAGGCGAACCGGTTATTAAAAAAATAGTTTTCGATTTTTTACGAACGATCAACCGGTTGAAAATAATAATCGAAAAATGTTATTATTTAAAAAAATTCTTAAAATAAATTACGAATTTTTTATCATTATTTTAGATATATATATATATATATATACATGGATAATACATTTTACAAAGAAAACTGATAAAAACATTTAATATACTTGTAAGAAGCAACAACGGTTTGAGATATTATTAGATATTGCAAGACGAAGTAAGGGTGTCGAGTCTCAGAAAATGTAATGCAGGCAATAAAGTATTAATTTAATAAAGTTAGTCGACTTCCTCGATTCATGATTGAAACATCGCCATAACACCTGTATCCTGTGCCTTCGTGAAAAACTATCTATACATGTATGGAGATATTCGGTTAACCGACAAAAACGAAATAATTTTCTAATTATCTAATAAAGTAACGGTGAAATAACCGGTTTATAAATCCAGATGTGATGCAACATTTACATCAAATTACGAATCAATTACTTCCACGGCTGCTCATTGTTTTGTAAACACGTATATTAAAAATGCACTCGGTTCATTTCCTATTACGAAGGTGACATAAATAGTGAAATAGTGAAATCATTCCAAAATCTAAATGAACTGGTCTCAGGTGGGATGTGGAAAAAATGTATTTTGTAAATTACTTAATGTCGGTGCAGATATTGTGTTGACTGACTGTTGATATTGTGATGTCACGCGTCTGTAGCGCACGGTGACTAGTGACGTTACACGCGGATGCATCACATATCAGTGTTCCGGCAATTGGCTACACGCGCCAGAGATCATTGCAAAATCAATTATTTCAATTAAGATAACCTTCCGACCCAATCATTAAAGGTCACATTGAACTTTCTCCTCGCCCGACTAGATTCATTCAAGGGAGATTTCATCTGCAATTGTCACGTCGCGCGGCCGCCAGAATATATTGTATCTAATCTAAGTACCTACTCGTACATGCATGTTATTGAAAATATGTGGTTCTAGTTAGGAGCTGGTTCTTAAGGGCTCTTGAAGTCACCAGCTAGCTCGTAATACCATAAGTGTCGACGATCTAAATGAGTGTTTTTCAAATGGTGTGACCTCGCGAGTGTCCTCTCAGTGTGCCGTTAAACTTTCCTAACTTTTAACTATAAAATGGCATAATAATAAACCTTCTGACAACCCACACCCATGACGACGATCAGAAACTAGTTAGGGCCATTTAAAGATATCATTGTTTGGCAGCTCATCTAAACTAATACTATTAATATAAAATTATTATTATTATGTCGATGTTGGTGCGCCATGGAAGTTTGGCAGAGGGTGTGTCACTTTAGTAAAAATATTTTTATATACTGGTCTAACTAGTTCACTTGTCAGATTTCCTACCTTCTCAATAGCGCCGCGAAGGTCCGCTGCGCTAATTATACTACATCAATATACGATAACAGATTGTTTATACAATCGTAATGCAATCTGCAGAGAAGATCGAACATTCAGATTACTTCATTATACGTCATTTACGTCGGTGTTCATCATTACCTTCTCATTTTATTATTCTATAAAAATAAAACGTGTCACAATTTTGACTTCCGACATTTTTGTTCTATTTTATCCATTATCAATAGTACAGCTTCGCAAACCTGAATGATTATTTGTTTTATAAAAGGTAGGTAAAGGTCGAGGACACCCACGCCGTACCCCGCATTACGCACGACGGGTATTTCGTAATCAGATAAAATAATTGCAATACAATTATATTTGGTAGTCTGCGAGTACAATATAAATATTATTTGAGATGTAAACAATTTTAAATAATTTCTCGGAATGGGAGCACTTATGGAAATATCCAGCTATTTTCGTTACTATGTCTTCATAGTTGCGGCATTATGGAATGTGGCAAAAGAAGGTGACAGAAGATTATTGCACGACTATCAACAGATATCAACTGCCATATTACTTTTTGGCGTAGTTAATTCAATCAAAACTACTCTTGTCTGTCCCATTATCTCCCTGTCTCTTCGTGCGACGCCCAACACAACTTGTCTCCTTTTGGACCTATCTTTCGTTGAGAGTTCATGTTTCGCAACCGCGAGAACTAGAAGTATGCATTGATGAACGTTTTAGACACAGCGGAATTTTATATATATATTTTTTTAATTTTTAGAAAATCATATTCAAACGTCCACGCACTTCAATGCACTCCGCACTCCGGTCCAGCTTTATTCTGTGAACGATTTGTTTGCCTAGATACACATCATTATCGACTCGTTCAAGCTGAGCCATTAACATAATGACTATCGAGTCAACAAAGCAGTTTGATCTTTGAGTCGTTGATCTTCAATAAAGACATCTGTGTGTGTATTTTAGTCATCTTTAACACTTTTATACAATACATACAGTGCTCTGCCATTTCTCCCACGGTGTGAAATGTAACACTCGATATAAGGACAACGTCCGTCACGAGTTAATTGACAGGTTTTAGATAATATATGTGCATCACCTTCTAATCTTATCGCGGTCGTAAACAATGTTTCAACCTGTTGGCGGCAATATAATAATTATATTATACAAGTCAGGTATAATCCCCGTTGTTTCATTTCATCCATATTGTATAAAATAAGCCACGTTGCGACTCTTCTCGCGCGCAAGGTGTCGCTTTATTGCCGTCTAATTGCGAAGCAAACAAGTCGGATCGGTCGCGTGCGTTACCATGTTACCATCACCGTTCACGGAGAAGTATTTACTTTTTCAAATACGAAACTTTACGACAGAATTTGCGATGGAGATTATAAGGTAAGACGTGTTGTGTCAAACTATCTCGGATGCGCGAGATAAACACATGTTTTAACATTATACGACAAATTTAAATCCAAAGTTTGCGATAGCCGCATACGGTAACCGGAACGATCTAGAACGAATTATTAAAAACGTATTGCGTCAAATGATTGTGACAGATTGATAAAAATTATACCTTGTACCTACTTATACTCGTCGATTTATAAAGCTAAACACTAACAGTGCCGTCCTCCAATATTCGATAGTCTTCGTCTCTCCTTCACTCGTACGCTTCACGAGCTCAAAACCATTATTAATTCTTTCGTCTACTAGACTACGATGTTGGCCACGGCAGGTGTTTCCGTAAAACCTACTTTTTAATGTAAAAATACAATTTAATATTATCAAAAAAGAGAAGTAGTCTATCACAGTCTAACATAATCAAGTGACGCTAGCAAATACCCAATCAGACTTATTTTACTTTTCCAGCGAGATGCACATACTCGTGTCACCTGGCGACATACAGATTATATTCTCTCGCGATTATTTAAAAGCCTGCTATTTATTTATTAAAAAATCATAAGACATACCATTAGCATTAAACAAAGATAAAAATGAATTTATGAATAAATAAATAAATAAATGGTTAGCAAATTTAAATTTAAAAAGAAAATAGCCGGGCTGTGGTTTGAAACCGCGCCCACCAGATCCAATTCTGATATGCAATAATACAAAGTGCATCTATATTATCACTTTTATAATAAACACAATTAGATTTGATATAAATGCTACTTTAGAGTTTTTTCTTACTGGCAATAGAGACTGTACAACATGACGGGTTCTTGCATTTTAGAGAGAATATAGGATATAGATCTATTTCTCATATAATCATTGTTGCTATTCATTTCTGGCCGTGTTCTTAAAAATGTTCAAATCCTTAGAAAAAGTTAATATTGCATTTAAATTCACACTCTACTTATGTTTCAATTTGAACATAGCTGGTAATGGTAACATTGCGACTTATTGGAAAATTTACTTGTCTGTGTACAGTAATTGTATTATTCTCAAAATGATACAATTACTGTCTACTATCAATTACTATGCACTGGAATGCAAGTGGAAATATTTAGTTTAAAAAAAGATACTTGTTAATACATAATTGTATAAATGAGTCAATAATATTTTGTACTTATAATACGGTACTGGCTATCCTGTGAATTGATCAGAAATGTCAAGGGCATCAGCAGACCTCAACCTGGGAGTCACGATCAATGTTTTATCTAATTTTGGTTCACGGCGTGCGCATAAAAAATCTAATGTGCAATTTTAAATATTCTATTATTTGTGCGTTGAGAGAGAAAACAAGAAAAACATTACCATACCAGTATAAGGCTACTAGACACGTGGGGCTTGGGTTGACCACATTACCGATGAAGATGTATTAATAAGTCAAGAGATCTAATAACAACCATCAAAGAAAATTGCATACTGAGGTCACATTCTCCGCAATGAGAAATATCATCTCTTACAACTCACTGTGCAGGGGATGGTAGAAGGCAGCAGAACTAGTATTGTAAGTAGAAAGAGATTATCTTGGCTGTGTAACCTCAGAAGTGGTTCAACGTCCAAAATATTGATAATTTTATACAGGATAAATCAACATGGTCGCCAATCTTCGAAAGAAGGCGGCTCATAAAGAAGTCTCGTTAAAAATTGTATGCGCGCACATACACGGCACACCTTAGAGGGCACATTGGTCACGATCCTCAGCAATGAGGAAACTAACTAGAGAAGAAGAAGACGTATAATAAAGTGCCAATACTTTTAATTACCAAAATAAAAATATATCTGAAAAGTTCAGAAAAAATGGCGCAAACAGTGATATGTTGGTACTCATTAAGATTGCATAACCATTGCATCTGATAAGAACATATCACAACTAGGCGTGTACACCTGAATGATGCCCGCATAACAGACAAGTACCAGAAAAACAAACTTTTTTTCAAAACTAATATTTATGGACTTATGGTCTAAAATGTGTGAAGCCACCCTCAAGTGACAGTGTATTCTTCAATAATATAGCGTAATCTGCCATACTAATACTGTAATACTTTGTATTCTTCAATAATATAGCGTAATCTGCCATGTACATTTGTACAGGAAAAAAATTACGAAGTAAACTGTTAAACAAGAACTAATTGATTAAATATATAATATTATATTATAAAGTTTAAATTGTTTCGCGCTCACCTGATGTTTCTAAAATACAGTTCTCAACCTTTTCACTGCAGGTTACAAATCTACTTCACTCGCTTTTTTTCTTTTTAAAAAAGGCCTACTAAATATTACATCTATACTATTACAGGAAGCACTCATTACTCGGAGTTAAAGAAAGTATTAGGAAATTCTGCATGGTACTATGTGAGATCTGTAAAATTACAATGAAGCTGAAATGTTGGGAATGTAAGAGAAAGAAAAATAAATGCATGCTCGGATATAATAGTTAACTATGCGGTTATATTATGCAAACCGAAGCTGGTTGTCAAAGAACTAGCAGGTAATTAAATAGAATTTCAGTGCTTGTGGGCAACTGTTTGATGATTGCCTTCCCGCAGATTGAAGCGACAAAAATGGTTTTTGCTTTTACTGACAAAACATTAGATTTATGTGACAACTACCGGCCCAACCCATATCTGTTCTGTCGCCTGGCCTCGTTACATTCGCGGGGTGTGTTCAATGTGTAGACTAACATAATAGAAAAGAAACAGTCGGTCAATAATCAAAGTGCTTTTCACTAAGCATACTCTTTACATAATTACAAATATTTCTTACACAAAAGTAAATGAGAAATTAGCCTTGCTTTTATTTATTAAAAAAAAGAATACAATTATTATTTTTAAATATCTTAAATCAATACCTTTCACCTCTACCAAATGCAAGTTCAATCCCCACTAAATAAACATTTGTTATCCTGAAATTCAATCATCTCTCTGATTACTGATACTGAGCCGTAAAGCGATGATTGATTACTCAATAAAGAATAAAGATAAATATATTATGTTACTTACAATCGCCAAAATCTAGAATGCTCGGTTTTCGGTACGGAATCATCGTTACCGGTGTTGCTGGGCGTCTCTTTGACCAACAGTTGGAACTCTAGATCTTCACAATGCTGTAATAAAGAAAAAGGTTCATTAAAAACTAAAACAACTAAAATGTTTAAATTTCTTAAGAGATGCATACACAAGTAAACAGCTCAGATTTTATTTATTTATTTGTTATTATGTATTACAAATGTATTTTATCTGATTCCTCCTGCCCACCTTACCAGACAAATGAACGCTATTTTAAACTATGTTTAGAATAGTGCGGATAATTTTGTGTAAGTATCAATATTGTCACTGTTTGTGTTTTTTATTTACATCATATCCTGAATCAGTCACCATTCAAGGAGAAGGATATAGTCTCTTCTGCCATGAATCGGTTTTTGTCTCAGCTGAAATTTTGGATATTATTAATAATGAAGTAACAACCAATGCTCTGGTCATTCTGTCCACGGACAAGCTTGTCAATCCGTGATGTGCAATCTACACAACGTGCTTTCAAAAATACCCTACTTCTATACAGTCCTCTATAGTCTCAATGAGGCCACCCTACTAATCTCGCTGCCTGCATCGATACAGCTGTAGTTATGAAATGAGATGGATCTCTTCGGAGATCTTTTTATGATGATAAGATTTGTCTTTCTTTCTGATATCTTTTGACAGACACGCAGTAAAGAGTCGGCTAGCTGATCCGAAGGTCACAAATTTGATTCTCAATGGGTGCAAATTAAGATTTTTCTGATGAACTAATGGATTGTATGCAGCCTGGTTAAATTTGAACGCTCACATAAATTGCCTCGCAGCTATGGCGCCTTGAAAACAAGAAACTAATCCTGTATCAAATTTTTGCTATCATTCTTTAAGCGGAACATTCCCTTTCCTAGTACATTCTCAAAACAATTCGACGAGGTGAATTAAAACCGAATCAAATAAAGGAGCTGAAAAGTACTTGAAGTACAATACCCTGATTTAATCTTACAAACTGTCCATCAAATTAAAAGGTGAGTTATATCATCGGTCGTGTCTGGTGAATGTTCAAGAGATCATTGGCAGAAAACAGTTAATATAATTTAAAGTCTATAAATAAAATATGAGTATGAGAATGAAGGATGAATTAGTGTAGAATATGTGGAAATATATTATATGAACCATCAAAGTGCATACATGTATGGTGAACGCAAGAATGACCTTTGTATAATAATACCACAAGGAGCACTGATGCACTATATGTGGCATCTTCGAAATATGTAATGAATCACAATACTCTACTGGCATAGATTGCATTCTGTGCGACTACTGTGGGGACAATTTTACGGCGCAATAAAATCATTGACAGCATTCAGACTATCATTAATTGGCACATGCATATAGCTCACCTGACAACGGCTGCTGGCGTTGGCAGAATACCAAGTATCTCTTAGACATGACATTTCATCACCCGGATGCACTAGTCATCACGTTCATTTGTTTTTAAGAAAAAAAAAATTGAAAGAGAATTTCTAAAATTACTAATCTGCACTTATTGTTCCGGGCAAAAAAAAACATTACAACATGCAGGGAAGCCGCAAAGTGTGATCTTTCAAGATCAAAACTAATTACTTCTTGAGATATTCTCTAGATTTTATACTTCAGCTTCACATCCTCAATTCCTTGAAACAAGAGCTCCCACACAAATAAAAATGCAGACTTGCTATTTTTGGACCTTATGTGCTTGTCAAATGTCAAAGTCCATCCAATGGGTAGTATCCACCCCTATACCGATTCACGAAGCATAAAGTTAATTAGCATTGTTTATTTTCTCACTCATTTTCAGTATGCTAAAAAAGATGACAAATATGTCTTGTGTGTCTTCGATTTTTAAATCTTTATCTTCCTTACCGCGACACATTAACTCAGCTCGCATGCTTTTTTCTTTCGCTCGTTTCTTTACATTAGAAAAAGATAGCAAATATTATCTTTGCGCCCTTATAGGTAATGTAATTCTCCCAGTTTCTGCGAATGTCAGTGCTTGCCAATCTTCTGTTCCGTATTAATACCATCATTATTTTTTTTACGTAGCGTTTGTATATTTTGTTGTACAAACGTTAGTACGCGGTTGAGTTCCTCAGACTTTTCCGTGTTTTATAAATGATTTAAATTGTACTCATTTTAATACAGACATTTCTCTTTCTATTTAAGTATAGTGTCAAGGCATTTTGAAGAATGTGTTGTTGGCGTTTCTCAAATCTTATAATTTATTTTATTGCTTTATATGTAAAGACAATTATTTGTATTTCTCTAATATTTACGTGTTAGATATTTTGAAATTCACGAATGCGTGATTTGCATTCCTTAAGACTTTTCCATATTTCATTAAATTATAATTAAAACATTTTTATGATTTTGACTGATAATTTTATAATTTCAAAAATAGCACGAATGCAAAACTCGTACAAAACGCCAACAGTTGCTTTTTTTGGACTTTGGTATACTATCTACAGAGTACCGGGTCTGTAAGGACCCCTCACTCTTTCATCTCATGTGTGCCTTGTGAGCTGTTTAAGAATGGGGGTGTTTTATTTTTATTTGCTGCGAGAAATAGTGCAGGTGCTGCCGCTTATGGCAATATTAAATTCCTAAAGGAGGATATCTTTTAATTGCATGAAACGCGCGGGGATATTTACGTCATACGTGGCGAGGAAGTTTATTGATGGATTTTGGTGCTGAGGAATCCCAGCATAAAAATGTTTGGCGAGATGTTTGATGAATTCTTTTATGGGAGGATCCCCGAGTCATTGTGGAGTTGTGTGATCTGTATCCATTGCAGGGCCCACAGTGCTAGCCTGAGGACCCTGTTCTAGAAGATCTTTAGTCTGCTCACGTTCGATTCGGTTGCGTGATCCCATATAGGGGCTGCATAGGTGAGGATAGCTTTTTCATCAAACATTTTTATGTTGAGTACCAACAGTTGCTAAAAAATCAAATTAACAAGAGATTATCAAAAAATATTATCCAAAATAAAATTAATAGAAGAATACACGAACCCATTAATGACGTTATCGACAATATTGAATATGATGATAGATAGAACTTTAGCATTGAAAGGCTAGAAATGTCATGGAGAGAAAAGGAGTAAGGAAGCGTAGATTGAAGAAAAATAACAAGACGTCACAGGCGAGTGCGAAATGCCACCGCAAAAACCACAAAACAATGTTTTAAAATCGCTAGAAACTTTTATAGCTAACTTCAATACATCGGAGAAAAGGCGGTATTGACAAGATCGACAATAGTCCATTATAATCGGGCTTTTTAAAATAATGTTGCGATTTGTTTATGCTGTATTTTGACAACTTGTTATTTTAAAATGTGCATATATAGATATATATAATTACTTCGAGTTGTAATGAAAAAAGTCAGTACCTATGTAAAAAAGAATTGATTTTTGAAAAAAAAAATTCATTATCGTAAATCGTTCTTCAAACTTTTTTCTTAATTTACGGTCCCCTCGACTTCGAATAAAGGGGATTTTACTGTATTTGTTTACAAATTCTCACCATTGCGCATGACTTAGGTTCACTACCTCTGGCACAGGCCTTTCAGTACAACATATGAATTCCTTTATTTTTTAATCAATCATGAAGCACTACAGAGAAGCCACAAATTCTGATTTGTTCAGATAAATTCAGATGAATAATCAAAGATGGGGATTCTAGAAATTGGAGACCATCATAATTATTTACTACAGGGTTATAGATAGAGGAAGAAAACTCGCTTAGCGTAATTTTTACATGCAACAAAAGAAGAAAATAGTAAAAGATATATAAAAAATGTAATAAATCTATTTAAGTCAGGGTAGCTTAGGTACATTGTTTGTACGGAAGTGGAACGAGGAGAGGATGTTAGGGTAGATATTCAATTAAATTAAATGTATAAATGAGAAGCATTTTTAATCTAGCAGCACTACAGTAGAATATAATGTCACTTATATTTGTTTATTCTGATGTTATTTATTGATGTGTGATAACGTTTAGGGATAGTTGTCCACAGGTGGGAGTACGATTTCAAATACACAAAAGTTGTAAATCGTGTTCCATCACAACTCTGAAAGGTCAAAAACTACTGCAAATTATTTCATCTCATGCAAAATATGCCAATTTAACTAACTTGTGGCATTTAAGAGATTAAAAAAGAAAAATAAATGCGAGATGGTGTCATTAGAAGCCACAATAATCGGCAAGCTTGTATAAGATGTATGAATGTGGATGTGAGAATTGTGTGAGAGGACAGAAGAGTGTGGCGCTCTAACCTCTCTACCTACCCCGCAATGAAACGGTGTGATGGTAAGTTAGTTAGTTGACAAAGCATTTCCTCAGATAGGAAACGGTTCAGATTCGAATCCCGAAAGCATCGAGGACCATGGTCCTCACGCTCATGAGCGTGAGGATTGAAAGATATTATCCCGTAAGAGCGATTAATCTTAAAATCATTCTAAGAATGAAAACTACTTTTGGTCAAAGATTATTCACTTTTCAAACTCCAATTGGAAATAATATTAAAACTTTAAGCGACATTAAAGCATTTAAAAATAATGTTTTAAATTGGTTTTTAAAATAAGATACAGCAGATACCGAGAGTAAACTGTTGTATATTATGAAATAATACTTATAACTGCATCCATCTTGTGTACTCTTATACATTTTCCTTTACCTTGTATGTGCTTACATTCTATTTATACATATTGTATTGCATATTAGTATTTTATTCTTTCATTTTATATATTTTCACGTTTACTTGCTTTGTATGTTTCATTTTCTATTTAATTATGTTTTGTATTCATATTGGTGTACTTGGTTTGTGAAATATGATTTGTTGACCAATTTGCCCTAAAACAGGCTTGCCTAGATGGGCAATGCATTAAAAAAATTGTTTTTAAAAATATATGTAACTAATTGTTTTTTAGCTGTACAATATATATTGTGTCTAAATAAATAAATAAATAAAATCTTAAATATTTTTCGATTAATAGATTTTTTCTGTATATCTATCTATCTAGTTGACTAATTTAATTTGTATTGTAAAAATTACAACTTCAAAATGGATATGTGTTTTCATTAAAAAAAATGAACATAAGGTACTTTTGTTCATTTCACAGGCATGGCTGGAGTGCAGTGTGTATGTGATGTCTAGTATGCTATTATGTAGGTTGCATTGGTACTTCACTGCCATTTCAGAGCTAATTATATTATTATAACACTCGTTATATTATATGATTCTACGTACAATATTATTAATTTTAATTAAATGTTATCTTTTTTCATTTATCTTCACATGTGTATGACTACTGTATTTGTCTCACACACTCAACACAGGGTGACCCTAGTAAGCTAGGTCACGAACAAAACATATAAATGTATGAAATGTTACTTTAAGAATACGGTCATGAAATGTGAATGAATCAGATTACACACGTAAACGTTGCTTCAATGTCAAGTTTGCTAGTGTACGCTGTCCTGATCAGCAATCATTCCAGAAAAATGGCTTCCAAACTGACGGAACGTCTCTCTCTGATTAAGGGAGTGCGATACGCAGATTATAAAAACAACCACAGCACTGTACAATGAACAAATAAAATGTTTTATCCTGTGCTGTGTGGGTGTGATTACATTATGTTAAAATTATTTGATAAAAAATATCAAAGTTCAAGTATTCAATTGAAACATAGGTAAGTTGCTCATTTGGGCCATTTTATTATCAAACCAAAAATATGTGAGATAAATATGATACTTATTCAACTTTTTTATGAGATTTTATGGCTCTCGGTGCATTTTATATTGATTTAAAACAAATTCAATAAATGTAATACATTTCTTTTTGTCAAAATGTTTATTTCAGTGATTATGATTTATTTTATTTTTATAATTAAACTAACCACGTATTGTGAAAATAAATTAGTTGATTTCCTTAAACGGGGATCAAATCCTCAATCATTTTGTAATTATTATAAACCTCGCTTTAAAGAAGACTATATATGCTGGTTAAATAATTTACATTATTTTCTGTTGTATATGTACATTATGTAATATTTGATTGAAGAAAGAAGATGCCATGAATAAACAAGATTGCCCAGGATGGATGTAACTCCAAAGATCCTGATTTCAAAAATCCATTGGTTTTAATTGTAATAAAAAAAAAATATATATTATATATTTATTTATGCCTTATGTAAACTACATTTTTCAACAAACTACTGAGCAGAGAACCATCAAATATTAGTCTACAAAATTATATAACAATCTGCCAATGGAAATAAAAGATACAACAAATAGAACAATATTTAAGAAAAACTAATTGTATAACGGATTAAAGAATTAGATAACGAGATGATAAAAAGGGAACTAGCGACAACACAATATAAAAAAAAATTCCATCAAATTTTATTATAAATATTAACTAACTAATATTAACATACATTATAATAACTTTTATTAAATAATAGCCCACCTCGACACATGATCATCCTAGTGAGGGGGCATTATTAATAATAACTGTTAAAATATTATATTTAAAAAAAACATGATTTATTTGTTTTCAGTGAAATGAATTTAAAACAAATTATATGTATTAATTAGAAAGATATACATGTAAAACCAATTTGTCGAAAAATTATTGTTGTTGCTACTGGGATTCGAACCTGAATCTCTTCCTATCCGGGGAAATGCATTAACCGATTATGTTACACCAACACAATAAGTTGACAACAAATTTTCAAACCTATATGTTGCACTTTCAAATTGATACATCTGTTGTTCCATTATTTATTCTTCTTTACATTTACAGAATTTATTATTGATAGACCACATTTGTCCGAAAGTCCTTAACACAAAATGACCAAATTCGGCGGCGTACATGCCTTATCTTTCAATTATTGTATGGCTGAAGTTGGTAGGATTAAAGTGCATTTTTAAATGATCATTAAAAAAAATTGCCAATGTGTTTATACAGGTGTGTACAACAAAATAATATCAATTGATATTAAATTCTCATATCTAGTCAAAACTAAGTTACGCAGTTTACAAGAAAGGCCAACAATACAACTAAGCAATCTTAATTTCACTTAATATTCCGTTACTAAAACCAATTGAATAAATTGTTAAGTCTTTCATAGAATATATCCCTGGCTGAAAAATATGTAGCACTTTTAACATCTTTATAATTGTATGAAGAATAAGAAGTCTTGCATAATGATTTATTGTGTTGCATTATGTCGTATTCAAAACCATGTCTCATTCTAATGCATCTCAGATTTATTATTATATTTGGCCAGATTGGAGGCATCACCCAGGGCCCCTGCTTTCGATATCAAAGCAAAAACAATAGAATGGCATGGGAAATAGTATATGCAACTAATATTATTGATAAATAGAGATACACACATGGAAACATCCTAAAAAGCTGAGATATACTTATCATGCTATGAAAAATCAAAGTAGCTTGCAGGTTTCCCAGGATAAGGATTGATCCTTGACCCCTTGAAGTGTTTTACCACTATACTATACAAGCAAGCATTTCAAGTATTTGCACTTTGATCAATGTAGGTATATATTTGTATAGTGTATGAAAATATGTTCAATCATTTATGTCATCAAAGATATCAAATTTAATTTTAATATTTACCCATTAAAACAAGAGATAGTACATAATTTTACTAATAAACTACATTCTTTCAGCAATTCAATACAAGCGTAATTAATTTTAAAAAATACAAATTCTTCACTCACCAAGAAATCAAAATGAGTATTTATTGTTCCTTATAAATTCCAGCAACAATGGGTCAATAATTCAACATTTTTCATTCATGTTTTCATTTAAAACCACACCAATCGATATGCCTGTCACTTGACGTTTATAAACCGTAGAAAAAAATATGAAAATTTGCAACCTTTTTCTAAATTCAAAACCGAAACAGCTATAAAAATAAAACTTTATGGTGGACGAGTCTAAAGGTTATTAGACTTGTAAAATCATATTAATTACGAATGTAAAGATTAATTTGACAGATAAGAAACGTAACCTCGAAATGTGACACCGACAGTTGCGAGCACTTATGTTCGAAAGAAGTTAATTGCGGTGTGATATACAATGATGGAAATTTAATCGTTATCGTTAATCCTAATTGATTGCCACATGGCTACGTTAGGTTTATCTAATCTGTAATGAAAAGGAGAAAAAATCTCAAATTTATCCAGCCCGGCGCAAAACTCTGTTTACGGTACCATACCACGTGACCGCGACTGTACGCAATTCTCACGTGACCTTTGAACGTTCCATGCCACGATTTGATTGCTTAGGTGTGTATACAATGAGTAAAGAATTGTAAATTAATATCGAAACTCGGAACATAATACGGTATTAGACATACTATGCATATATTAAAATATGCGAAGTAACAGGTCATCCATTTTAATGTGTCGTAATTCTTTTTTTACCTCCTTTTTCTTCACACTTTTGTGAACCACCCTACTTTTACATCACAGGGTAAGAAATATGAAGCTGAAATTTTGGATGCAGAGTGGTTTATCCGAGACCGCTGGGTTGAAGAGATAAATCAATATGTGATCTTTTTTGTTTATTTTAATTTTATTTGTAACTATATAATACAATATAAAAATCTGTTTGGACTGTGCCCGTCTCACTAGAGAAATTCTGTGTCGATACGGGCAGGTTTCTTGTTGCGAGTTTCCATAGGGGTTGAAAAATAATTTATTTTAAAAGAAATCCTTCAATACAAATTAAATTAATCAACTAGAAAGATGTACAGAAAAAATCAATTTATATTTTAGTTGCTACATTTAATTTGTATTAAAATACCACAGAACTATGACTATACTCTGAAAAACTGCAACTTCACAATAATAATGTGCTCTCTTTAGGAATCCTTTAGATTCTTAAAGAATTTATTATCTATTTCAAAGGATTTAAAACTATGAGCTAATTAGTTTATGAATCATATCCTTTGTACTTCAGATTAGAGTTACCTAAACTTTGTTTTCCCCAGCTTTTTCATCATTCATCACAGATACAATTAACAACACAAAAGTAACAAAATTATTTTATTTTGGTGTTTTTTCAATTAAACACAATAGTGCGCAGAGCGTGAAAATACAGAAAGCTATAATAGTTCCTTGTTTAAAAAAATAGTCAATAGATATAATGTTATTCATTTTTTTAAATATTATAATTTTTTTAAATATGTCAAATTCAAATCACATGGTGATTAGAATATACATATTTTTTAACTATCACCTTTAAAGTCTGCCATTTAATTAATTTATAATCATAATACACATGTATGTATAAAATAAAGATTTTTAACTTCAAACTGTTCAAAAGTTGTTTAAAAAACACGGCCTGAGAGAATACCTTAAAAAAGATACTATTTTAACTTATGATTTGAGACCTTTAAATTTAATTGTGGACCAACTAATTTATTTTACACATTTTCTTTCTGAGGACTTAAAAGTAAATTAAATTTAGATTTATGGCGGTCGCTAGTACCTTGTGATTCTTAGATTTCTATAAATAAGATTGTCTATAGTATTACATATGGACGTTTATTGTTTACAAAGTACAGTCACAGGTCACAGTTAGTAACATGCAACAGAAATACCAACTGTATTAGTATTTATATACAATGCACAACATCAATTCCACATGTGTTTTCATTCTAAACATCAGTACTGTCTACCACGCCATTGTGCCAGACTTTTAACTCACCTGAGTTGCGGGCGGATTCGATTTAAAAAATCAATTTAGTTGGTATGGCCCAGTATTTTATCTCACGTCCAAGCCATCTCTTCCAACATCATTGTTATATACAATACATCACTTATTTCCAATTACTTTGGAATGTACATTTTCCACGCTCAACACTATAAAATTCACAGATTGTCTGTCTTTACACTTTCAGTGCATTATTGTTACTTAATACTTCGTTTAAAAGACTTTTTCACTCCATTCAAAGTATAGAACAAGGGGAATTTAAAGTTTGTTTGGTACTACCTTGAAATACCACCATAAATACCAGATATCCATGTGTGAGAGTGTTTCACTGAAGGACAATGGAAACTAAGATCTGCACAATCAATTATGTGTCACTGATCCAATTATTATTATATATAGTTAGCTTTAAGGGCTTTTCAGATCCATGGCCAATTACACAACTGTCTCCACTCCAAGCCTCTGACTCGAGCTGTCATTTCTCAATAAAGAATTTGTAGCCTCGCTGCACCTTTCAGACAATGTCTGCCCGTCTCATTCTTGGAGATCCCGCTGGCACTCCCTCGTGAATCATACAAAGTCTGGAATTGTCACATCTGATAAAATATTCTACCCATTTTAACCTTCTTGACTTCGATATTGCTAAGATATTTGGTTGTTGAAATATCTTGACAAGCTCAGTTTGTGCAGATTCGCCATCAGCTGTATCAAGTATTCTCCAGAGAATTTTGTTTTTGAAGTTGGATAGACTAACAGTCACATTGCAAATGCACAATTTGGTTTTACTTGATATTGATCCGAACAGACTTTTTAAAGCAAAAACTGCATTTCTATTTTTAGTTATATTGTAAGTTCCAAAGACATCTCATTTTTTTGTGATCCAATGGACAGAATAAATGTCTGTTTTCTTTTTATTTATGCCCCTTAAACGGAATATTCATTAAATACAAATGTACATATTCTCGTATCGCTAAACATGGATACTATAAAAATATTTATTCTGAAATGCCACCAGATGCAGCATTGTCTGGCTAGCGACATGTGCTTATTACCTGTGAACCTTTCTATAGAATGTATGAGCAAATTTTTTAACATAATAATCTCGATGAATAATAGAACTTTGCAATATTTTAGTTCAGAATTCATGACGTAATATTTTCAATTAAATGTGAAAAATTTCCCCTTCTAATACATTCAGTCTTAATTATAAATCGTAATACAGTCCTGTTAGATAGGCTCGATACGTCTCATCACTATTATAGTTCAGTCCTAACAGACTAAAGGCTCAACATAAATGATCTTGACTTGGCGAGGAAAAAGCAATATACTGCCTTATTATCTTCTTCTTTTTAAGAATATAATTATTGTTTAGCAATGAGTCAAATTAAGGTATTGTTGACTGGACTATCACCATATATTTTTTTTCTTATTTAAAAATAATAACACCAGTTCACTTGTGAGTGGGACAACTTTATCAATTGGTACGGTTACACAGAATTCCGTGTGCAAACAGCTGTGATCAATCTTGCGTAATTATATTCGGACATATGATAACAGTGTGCACTCGCAAATCAAGAGCGTCATCAGTCTATTTATGAGTAAGATACAGCACCACGATGCTCGTGAGTGCGCTCACGAGAAATATCACATCAAACCAGCGATGATAAAAGTTGAACTGTAGATCGCCCAACACCTGAGTGATGATGATCCGGTACTCGGCTGGCATATTCATGCGCATCAGAAGCACGCTGGAGCAGAAGTACATACCCATTATCTGGGCTAGTATCAGAACGATGACATTGGATGATTTCGATGAAGATATCTTGTAGAAAAACTGCAACAAAAAAAAAATTCTGCTTCATTTTATTCAAACTCTTCACTGATAAAAATGACAGAAATGTATGAGATCTAACTATGCAAATATCTTTCCATCTATTTATGTTCTATACTCTGGGTATACAATATATTGCAGTATCTCAGAAATACATGATGTACTGTGCTGTGAAAATTTTCAATGAAATATCTGAGGAAATAAGAAAGGAGGAAAAAATATATAAATTTAAAAGAAAACCTTGAATATTATAATGTGTAAATTCTAGATGCGTTTAAAAATTGACATATACATATTGTTTGAAAATATTATATGGCACATATATATATATATATATATATATATATATATATTTATATGAGCACTATTGTAAGAATTATAAAATAAAATATATAATGCTAGAACTAATGATAAGAATAGGAAGAATGCAATAATAACCTTAGTGAACGTAAGGAGTAATCCCCTGATGCTAGTGACTACAATGCAGCCAACGAGGAAAAAGGATACATGCTGCGACCAGAAGGAGACGTCTATATCAAAGCCAACCCAGTGCACGGCTATCTCTATCCCTCTTGTCACGGGGTCTTTCTTGCCCACTCGATCAAATACTATGTTTATTGTGGACTGAAAATATATTAAAAATAGTTCATAAGTGAAGTAAAATTGAACAATTTAAAAACAGATTTGGTTGTGTGGTTTGCTGGTCCACTAAATAGACTATCCTTCCATCTTATACATTTTACCTTAACCCCTATGGTATATATCCAAAACACAGGTGGCAAAACTCTCAGCAACATTGTTTTTTAATTTCACATATTAATAAAAAAATTGATGAGTAACGATGCACTATTGTAATTATTAAACCTAGACAGAATTCGGAAATGTTTTCGCTATGACTTTCTTTATAATGAATATAGTATTTTTGATGACTAGATCTGAATAGCCAGGTCATTCCCGATGGTTGAACATTAACGCAAACTCACAATGAATATCTTCCACAGACAATAGAGGGAGAAGAAGTAGCCCAGACAATTGAAATACTTCCCCTGCAGAGTCTGAGACCACTGGATTCGCTCCATCATACTCCGGGCTCCGTGCGCCTCGAGGAACAGTTGTCGGGCTAGTTCTTCTAGGGCCGATATCTCCGACTTTAATTGATTAATATCTGAAACAATGATAACCAAAATACTTAGGACCTAAAACAAATCTTGAGTTGTCACTTAAGAGGTGGCAGGACTCGGTCCACTTGGGTTTTTTTTTTGAAGAGTCAATTTAGTGTTTTCGAATCTTTTTGCATAAACTACAGCAATATGTGCTTTCAATCAATTTTATTATGAAAAATTCATTAGAGCATTTTCTTAAAAAATAATATCGTAATTCGTGTACCTATATTTCGTATTTTCACATAATTCGCACTTTTTCAAAAATTTTAGCCCCGAAAATGACATTTTATACTAATTTCTACCGATAATTCGTAGTTCGTATATATTTTTTATACCCAAAGTAAATGATTTTTTCACGTAATTCGCATATTTACGAATTTTTAAATCCAAACTCGCGCGATTACGCATTCATCATCCATTCGTAAACATCTGTAGTTAGCTCCACCCCCTCGTCAACCACGGCGCTATTAATTATTCCCGTATCTCGTCCGTTAATTTTGACGGGCGCTAAAATAATATCATTTTAGCGGTCCGTTAATTTGAAATTTGGTATTCCGTATCAATCATAGAAAATAACCTAAAATAATCATTGTTGACTTATTGTATGATATCAATTACATTAATCTCTTTAAGCATTTTTTGTAATATGATTATCGAAAGGCGTCAATTTTAAGTGTCATTTTTGACATTTCATATGGAAATAGCGGCTGCTAAAAATTGAAAGTCTCCATATTCCTACCCGTTAGCGGGATTTTTGCGGGAGCCGATAATTTTTTAGCAAAAACGTCAGTTACGGAATACGAAATCGACGACACTGTCGATAAAAAAATTTAGCGGATGCTAAAATTTAGCGGTTTGCTTACGCGTTACTGCGTTACGAATTATATATATTGAATCTCGTAATTTATAAGTTAATTGTGTGCAACAGTTCTATTGATTTTATATCCGGTTTTTTGTTTATGGAATGTTGCGATTTGTTTAATGTAATAAAGAAACTGAAACCTTTGCATTTAAATACGTAACCTATTTTTACTTAATTTTTTTCGTTTTCTAAAATGGCACGAATATCTTATAATTCATGTAAATCCTTGACCATTTGAAAATATGGAGCTTATTTTAAAAATCAACAAAAATTGATGACAATGTATACAGTCAGGACTATAACTCCTCCCCCTTTTAGATTGTTCTTTGACTGTATGTAATTTAGTCGTTATTTATTGATGGGAAAATCTGTAAACAATAATCATGATAAAAATAATACTCAGTTGTAAGTATTATTTGTCAACGTTTACTGAAGAGATATGTCTCCGATCTCAACTATTGTAACTGATTTATGTTTGTTTCAATAGACTTTTTATTTCACGAGCATGAAACAGAAAGTGAATAATATAAAACGAAACATCACGATTAGGCATTCTATGTGACTGATTCGACATAGAATAAATTTCTTAACTAGGTACACTTCAGACACTTATTAAAAATAGAACTACATGTTAGAAAGATCTTCCTAGTATAAAGCGTCTTCGAGGTGGATTGTAAAAAGAAAAGGTACCTACTTTCGGTGGAATTGGACCCGGCGACACTAGGTAAGCTCGCCACGAATGAAGTCCACAGACTACTGGCCGAGCTTTTGAGATATGGCTGTCTGACTCCAGCCGACTGCGCCTTGTGTAATGCTATTCTTTTCTTCTTGACTACTATCATGTCCATAGTTTGCATTAGCTTTTTCTCTATAGAAAGCACATCGGACTGGGTAACCGGTCTGAAAAAATATTATGTTTCATCAATAAGAAAACCAATAACATCACATTGGGTTTTGTAAAATTCTCTATAGTATTTGTTTTTATAAATTATACCTACATGCTCCTGATTATTTATACAGTTTAAAAATCTGTTCAAGTTTTATGCCATTAGTACAGTTCCTTCTGCACCGTGGCAATCTTTTATTAAAAACGTTCCATCATTCCAACATTTTTACAAGATCTAAATGTATTGTAACATAAAGGGGGGGGGGTATGGTGAGGCGCGTGAAGCGCACCGATTCCATCCCACCCACGGAAATCCACGCATTCCACCTCAACGAGGTGAACGCGTTTTTCTCAATCAATGCAACCGAGCGGTGATCGGTCTGCTGGCATGCCGTCACACAATACACGCCAACTCGTTCTCTCACATAGGTTGCTGATATTCGGGATAGGAACCGGGAAGGTCATCAAAGAGAAGTCTGGTTGTATAAACTCATGTATTGCAATCATGAAACAATGACAGAAATATCTTAAACATAAAGATAACTTACATGCTATAATTTAATTAACTAAATTATCCTAATACTTAAAAGCTACCTTACAAATAACCTAAATCTAAGCTTTATCTAAACCAGTCATTCTCGGGGTCAACGGATCCTAGATCTCCGCGACGCGTTCCCCGGTGCCATCACTTGACCCCTCCTGATGCTGTGTGGGTACCAGACAGCCGTCACCGAACGGTATCCCTCTGAGCGTTATACGCCCACCTGAGCGCCCCACCTGCTTCAGCAGCCCTCCTCCCTACTCCCGGCTGCTCCGTGGGCTCTTGATACGCTAGATAGGCGTATCCACCAGAGCGGCCCACACTCTCAACAGCTTCTGCAGATACTAGTGTTTAACAGACACACAGGCTGTCATCAGCCTCAGCGTCGTCCTCGATGCTCTGTAGATCTGGGCACCATCACCGCACGGACTCTATCCGTGCAGGATACATTATTGCCAGCGCGCCTCACTTAACAGCAGCCCTCCTCCCTACTCCGACTGTTCTGTGAGCTCTGGGTGTGACACACCCTCCTGAGCGGCCCACACACTCAACAGCTTCTGACAAAGCTACAGCGTCTGACAGACGCACAGGCTGTGCACAGCCTCAGCACCTTCCGCGACTGGAGCCTCCGAGCGCCCCGCAAGGCGGATCCACGGCGCCCTCCTCCAATCCTTCATGATGCTGGCCACAAGGTGACCTACTCACCTACTCGGGTCCTTACGGACGTCGCCAGCTTTGGCCATGATGCCGAGGCACCTCGGGCTTTCAGAGTCAGCGTTGTCGGGGCTAAAGGTCTTATTGTGCTGACCCGATAGCCCTCTGCTACCTCCAGTTGGAGATATCGGCCACCAGTCGCCCTGATGACCGGTCGCCTCCGCTACATCCGATAGAACGTCCTTTGTATTCAAGCCTCCATCCAAAGAAAGATGGCCCAGAGTCTTTAAACATTATATCCTCCTCTGCGCCATTTAGGATGATCAGTCTATTGTTCCAGAGGAGAATAGACCAGAATTCCTAGAGGCGCCTACCTCGGGTTCGTCCGAAATACCAGTTATGACTATAACCAGGGTTCAGCGACTCACCCCCACTCCGTCTCCTTCGGGTTCATCCGGTATACCGGTTATGACTATAACCAGGGTCCATCGACTCACCCCTACTCCGTCTACCTTCTCTAGGATTTGCTGGGCCTTATATACTCAATTTCTGGGTTCCATCTCCTTCTCATTCAAAGGTAACCCTTAGGGAGAGATGTCCTTTTCCCACTTATTGGTTTAAATATCCTGTCAGCTTTCTCCTCTGTCGGCCTCCAACCGATCTCTATTCCTGGTAAAAATGATAATATTAATTTATTCCGAGGGCAGCTTTCTGAAATAATAACATCTTCTATAGTCCCACTCAGTGTTAAAAACTATTGTTTCGACAAGGGTCGCTAGTAATAACACTTTGCAGTCGAGGACGTCCAAGAAGTTTTACTGCCCTTTTACGATGATCCATTGTCTATTCCTCAGGCTCGAGCATGTACCCAAAACCATCCCTTAATTGCCGAGGTCGCCGATGCATGTTCTAACGACTTTTTAAACAATGGGCTGTTGTGTACGGCCTCACATACCAAGTGAAGGTCCCAAAGATTTCTCTTACTTTGTTACAATATATTTGTATTCCCAGCTATGAATTATACAGAATGGCCTAAATGCTATCAACTGGATGTCTTAAATTGTGAATTTATTATAAAAATGATTATAAATTATTAATAAATACTGTTTTAAATTGCTATTTTTTAATACAAATTAAATGTATTAATTAGAAAGACATACATATAAAATCAATTTTATCCAATATTATTGTTGTTGCCACCGGAATTCGAACCTGGATCTCTTTCAATCTGAGGAACGTGCATTAACCGATTATGCTATAGCACCACAGTGAATTGACGACAAATTTTCGAACCTATATGTTACACTTTTCAAATTAATACATCTATCGTTCCATTATTTAAAATCCATCTTCTTTATCACAGACCTATGTTCTGAATAATTACGACTTCACATTAAGAATGTGTTCTCTTTAATAATGCTATTTTTTTATTGCAAAACAATTTTTCAATTGTAATAAATTCCAAAGATTAAAATTCATAAATTAACTAAATTATTACGCGTAGCTTGGATGCAATCACACTTTTGTCAGTAGTTGAATTACCTATTACAATTTCTGATGATAACTCACTTATATTATCTTATCTCAACGTTTTCTAGCTCTAGTATGTACATATATCTATTCTTAACAATGGTGCAGTCAATGCAGTGCATTGGGGCCCATGTTAGACAGAGGCCCAAAAGGTCCACACCCTACAATAAATTTGGTGTCAATACAGTGCTTGTATAAACAAATAGTTTTGAAAACCCATCACAGCAAGAAATGGAACTATAAAAAATCATTCCATTCCAGGCCATTCTGCAACCAGATCAAAAAAATGCTGTATTATGAAGCATGGATTTTTTCAGATGCCTATAAATGCCTAAAAGCACAGATTTTTTTCATAAATATGTAGACATGAATTACAGTAGACAAAACAATAATTTTGTTCTTACTATTAATGGATAAACTGCTTAATGCTTAATATTCTTATATCTTACGTACAATACACGCAAAGAGGGGATCAATTTCCATTTTGCATTTGGGCTCAATGCATTTTTTAATTTTGCATTGGAACTTACCCAACTGGTACTCAACATATCCGTTTCACTCTGCGTACATGAGTGGGTCCAACAATACAGTTTAATGAGTGAAATCTTAGAAGAGTGCGAACCGTGCTTGAAAATAAACTGAACTCACCGTATAAATATTGCCATGGATGTGTAGGGATAATTGACAGCACCAAAACCAGAGAGAATGGCCATCACAGTGACTCCTATAACTCCCACACGTGATACACCCTGCTCCATAGACAGTATACCCTGCAAAATAATTATATAGCCACCTGCATATATTGCGTAAGCTAGCAGTGATGTACAGTACCTTGAGAAATAAAATGAACTGTAAGTAACTAAATTAATAATTTATAGTGAGTTTTATTATTACATCAATTTTTACAAATAACATTCAGTTAATACAATAATCAAAAAAAAATCTCAATTAGCCATTATACTCATAAATCATTTGAATGTTTATAAAATGTCATCAAATTACATAACTTAGATGTTCTCTTTTGTGACTTGTGTAAATTTGATGATTGTATTTGTAACTACAGTAGAACCTCGATTATCCGGACTAATTGGGGATGAAGGTAGTCCGGATAATGAAAAATCTAGATAATTGAAAAAAATCATAAATGACAGTGAAAGACATGTACATACAGTTGAATAATTTTTATTTGTCTAGATTTACAAATAGCTTCAATATTAAATTATTTTTTATTAAGAAATTCAATTATCAATTTTTGCTTAAAGCTGGCTGTTCTTTTTGAAGCTGCTAAATTGCGAATACTTTTAAGACATATAAGTTGTCCTGAGTTACATTCTTTTTGGCTCTCAAACCACTTCATGGCGACATCTAAACACTGAAAAGCTTCAGAATGTGTAGGACCAATATCTCTTACTTCGCAAATCTCTTATTCGTCTTCTCGATCTTGTTCATCTGAGGCAGATATTTTTAAAATTATTTCCAAATCATTCAAAATTTGGAATTCATGATTGTTCGCATCGCAAGTTAACCATTCGGTCACAACTTCGTCGTCACATTTAGCACATATTGAAATTTGTGCTATTGCTTCCGCAATGTCTCCTGTACCACTTTCTACTGTGTTACTGGAATTTACTAATGGTCTTTTCAAAATTTTGTTCCATGATTTTCTCAAAGTTGATACATCTATAGAATTCCAACTCTCAGCTGTCATGTAGCAAGTCTTTTAAATTTATTTTCTTATGGAAGCTGTTAACTGTTTCTTCATTATTTTCGCCTGCTAGCAATAATCGTCAAAGCATCTGTTTTCTACATAAGCATTTTACTGTTTCTATCACACCCTGATCCATCAGTTGTATTATTGACGTGACATTTGGTGGAAGAAATTTTACTGTAAACATTTTATCGATCTGGTTTAAACATTCTATAGATGGGTGGGTCGGTGTATTGTGTAGTAATAATAATGTTTTTCCTCTTTTATCTATGGAGTTTTGATACTTTTTCACTTCTGGAATGAATTGCTTTTCGTACCATCGTTTAAAAATTTCACTATTCATCTAGGCTTTTTTCTGATGGGTCATATTCAACCGGAAGACTTCTGATATTTTTAAAACATCTGGGGTTCTTTGATTTCCCAATGACAAGCAGTGGGAGTTTGTGTCTGCCTGCTGCATTCTTTACTAGTTTTGTACCTTGGTGCAGTATTTTCACGCCTTGATGCTAAAGATTTGTTGGGTAGTTTCTTCCAATTTAAACTAGTATCGTCAGCATTGTAAACAAATTCTTCATGAAATCTTTCCTTCTCCATGAACACCTTCAATGTATTAATGAAAGTATTTGCTGAAGGTATGTCAGCAGAAAGCTTTTCCCTATGAACTTCAAGTTCCCTGATACCATGTCGTCCTTTGAATTTTTCAAGCCAGCCCGAACTTGCTTTGAAGGTGGCATCTCCATTTAATCTTGTATTGAAAAATATTGCTTTTTCACACAATAATGTGCAGATGATTGTCTTTGTATGAACCACATAAAAATACACTCTTCAACTTCTTCATTTCCTGATTTTTTCATAACTTTACACTCTGATGTTCAATCTTCTGACATTAAACAATTAGTAAACTTCATAATTTTTTCACTTTGTTTTTTTATATCTGAGATTGTTGACGTTCCAACACCATATTGATTAGATAAAGAACGTCCCGAGTGAGCGTGTTTCAAAGCATTGATTATATCAAATTTGTCTTTTAATGATAATACAACACATTTTCTTTTTGATAACATAACAGTAATATTAAAAAGAAATATTTAAATCACAATCAAATTTTCAAGAAACAAATGTTCATATTGAATTTGGATAACTACTGACCAGCGCTAACAGACTGCCTATTGTTTAAGGAATCCCAAGAAAGTATCGCTGTCACTTACACACGCATCGCCGCTCTCACGCGCGCTGCTCCAAATGGTTCGATTGATATCCATAACCAGCGGTTTGTGTAACAACGCGTATTGTATCACCACAGAGTGTCCAGACAGATCAGTGCCATAGAAATGATGTAATTTGAATATAAATTATTTATAAATATGTCAAGTTATATTTTTATTATGACGCAAAATGTATTAAAAAGTATTGTATTTTAAACAATCCGGACAATCGAAAATCCTGATCTTTGAGGTCCAGATAATCAAGGTTCTACTGTATTTTATTTCAAAAAATTATCCAATATGCCATTCAGATCAGTGTATTGTTAGAGCTACATTAATATACTCTGAAATAAAAGTTGAGTATGTACCATGCACGGAAAAACCTTTTTAGTGATTAAAAGATTGAATAGAAGGAAATTGGATGATTCTTGATAAAACAATTTGTTGTTAACACTCTTTCTATTTTCTTTTATTCCTTGTTTGATTGATCCCTTTGTTGTTCTTAGGAAGTAACAGCATGCTCAGCAACTATGAAAAAAACTAGCAGATGTCCTCTTCACATTAACTTAATTGTCATTTTTTTTACATACAGTAAAACCGCGATATAACGAAATCCAAGGGACCAAAAAATAAAAATTCGTAATAACGAATTCCCACATATAACGAAATAAATAAAAAAAATCCTACTATATGTTACGCGCCGTCGCAAAAAAATGACGCGCGGCTTCAAAAAAGATCGCAAATTCTGTAAACAAAGAAGGAAAAAGGCCATAGGGAACTGAATACCTACATATTTTTATTAGTTTTGTTATTAAAACAGATAAGCAAATGGATAATCAAAGGAATTAAATTAAGAACAGAACCTATTCAACACCAATTTGAAGATATTTTTGTAAATTCCAGAATATTGCAAACACAAAACAATATTTTAATTGTGTTTAAATGTAGAGCCGCTTCAAACATAGTTTTGGGCATGAAACATAAAAAATAATTCAAAAATAAAAATTTGACAGTTGAATCGCGGCATTTTTATAAAATGAGTCGTATATAAATTACGAAGGTACTTACCGGTAACGGCGGCAACCACTTCAAAATATGATACTATGAACCCAAGAAGAAGTTTGAATTGTTTTACTACCTTGTCGGCAGACCGCCGCGCACCGCCGAAAAGGCCATAAAACCGTTCGCATACGGCAGATGCAGCGGCGCGGCTTTATAAGTGCGAAATAATATTTTCATCTTTTAACATTTTTTTATTTCGTTATAAATTTACGTAAATGTATTGGCATTTTTTCGTACGGGACAAAAATGATTTTGTTATAAATATTAACGGGATTTCGTTATATAAATGCATTTTTGTATGAAAAATTGGTTTTAGGGACTAAATTTCGATTTTTTTTTCGATATACGTCATTTTTCGCTATATCGGGTTTCGTTATATCGCGGTTTTACTGTATTTCAAAATCCAGTGATAATAATATACCAATAAAAGAAAATTTTGGAAAACACACCTGTTTTGGACTTAGTATTGGAAATGGATCTCCAATCTTCCAGAAGAAGTAGAGGTATATGAACCACACCAGCAGAGTCATCGGAAGGATGAAATTAGGCCGAACTAATAACAAATTATCTTTATAAATCATAAAGACAAACATTTGATTAATTTAATAATTTAAACACAAAGATGAGTCAGTAGAGTTAAATTTGTTTTTATAAAAGGTCCAGTATGATCAGCCATCATTCAACTTTCGCACCACATGCTACCTTGGTTCGTTTTTAGAATATAATATATATATTTTTTTAAGATAACTTTTCATTTGCACAATAATTAATTTGGTCATTTCATAACATTTGTTAGCTTTTACATAGAAAAAAAAGCTAATATAAACATAAATTTAGAAATAATATTATTTATTATTGTAGACTGAATGCAGTGGAAATGAGATCACTTAGGCGTATATGTGGCAAATCTATTTATGACAGAGTAAAGAATTAAGAAATAAGGAAAGAAGCTAAAGCTGTAAATGATCTTGATATAGTGAGTAATGAATATTAAGAAAGGATCACTTAGATGGTTTGGTCATATGGAACTGATGAATGAGGAGAGAATGGTAAGCAAAAATATAGAACACAAGTGTTGATGGCATCAGAAATAGAGGACGTCCGCAGAAGACTTGGCACGGCCAGGTAAACCAGATACTGGAGGATGGTCCTGTTAGAAGAATCTAAGATGTATGAATGTGGATGAGGCGAGAATTGTGTATCAGGATAGAAGTGTGTGGCGCTCTATTCTCTCTGCCTACATCTGCAGAGAAACGTCATAATGATAAGTTAGTTAGTAAAATTATATACAGTAAAACCATCTTAATAAATTCTCCTGTAATAGGTTTTCCCGCCTAATAAGATCACATTCTTCAGTCCCGAAAAAGTCCCATACAATTTATGTATTTTTTTATGCTTAATACGTTTTCCAAATAATAAGTTTCCCGCCTGAGAAATTAAAATATTTATGACAGAACTCAATTTATCTGTACAAAAATACCCTTGTAATACTTTATTCGACACAAGAAACTTTGTTTGACATTCACAAAAATGAAAATGGTATTTTTTCAATGTATTTCCCCAAATTAGGATTTTGGGTTTTGCCCCCATCATAAAAGATCTATTCACTCACAAAAACAAAAGGGACATATTATATTTGAATAGGCCAATAAAATTTACTGCCTCGCTTCCAGGAAACAAGGATTGCCACCGCCGTAAATTATTTTTTATAAGAGCCGCATTGGTAATACTAATCTTGTATTATTTTTATAAATTACACAAACATTCCTGGCCGAAAAACCCAATTCTTGAAATAGCTTAGATTATAGGTTGTTTTATGGCAAGCTTATCCTTTCAGAGATCAAAACAATGCATTACTCTAATTGTACACTGTTCTGCATTAACTGAACCTTCAATACATTTCGGGAATTTAAAATATTGTATTATTTCATCAACATTTTTTAATTGTACAAATAGATTTTGTATAATACAGTAAAACCGCGATATAACGAAACCCGATATAGCGAAAAATGACGTATATCGAAAAAAAAATCGAAATTTAGTCCTTAAAACCATTTTTTCATACAAAAATGCATTTATATAACGAAATCCCGTTAATATTTATAACAAAATCATTTTTGTCCCGCACGAAAAAATGCCAATACATTTACGTAAATTTATAACGAAATAAAAAATTGTTAAAAGATGAAAATATTATTTCGCACTTAAAAAGCCGCGCCGCTGCATTTGCCGTATGCGAACGGTTTTATGGCCTTTTCGGCGGTGCGCGGCGGTCTGTCGACAAGGTAGTAAAACAATTCAAACTTCTTCTTGGGTTCATAGTAGGCCCATAAAACCATTTGACATAATTCTTGCGGCGTTCACTTGGACACGTTTTACGTACGCATACGCCTCTAATATGTATTGCAATCCCAGACCCAAACAGCTGAAAAATACAAAAATTAACAGGAACCCCCCGAAAGTTGCAGTATGTACTTATTGGGAATGTCAGTCTCAGTGTAACGTTTGTAGAGTTAAGTTTGTTCCGCTTTTAACGCGATTATTGCATGACCGAACTGAATATTTACATAAATTCATTTTCGTTTGACAATTGTTTTCGTGTGAACTCGTCAATAATATAAATAATTCGTTAAAATATTTTATGGACTATTTTTGTACGGCATTTTGTGTTTCTATTAACTATTGTTTGCGTGTGTTTACTGAAATCTGCGTTTACATACTAGTGTAGCGTAATTTATTATTTAAAGTACATTTCCTAATATTTTGTGAAACCTTAAAATAGCTTCAGTGCGTGATAATTCCCGCAAAACTTTAACCAAAAATGACACATTGAATGAGGAAAGCAATGAAATCTCATCTGCTTCGATGATTGCGATGCATTGGCTAAAATAATTATACGAGACAGTGAAAGAAATGTTAAAACTAAACAAGGGAAAATAAACGATTATTTTAAGTGAACAATGTTAACGATTATATTTTGAAGTGGTTGCCGCCGTTACCGGTAAGTACTTTCGTAATTTATATACGACTCATTTTATAAAAATGCCGCGATTCAACTGTAAATTTTTTATTTTTGAATTATTTTTTATGTTTCATGCCCAAAACTATGTTTGAAGCGGCTCTACATTTAAACACAATTAAAATATTGTTTTGTGTTTGCAATATTCTGGAATTTACAAAAATATCTTCCAATTGGTGTTGAATAGGTTCTGTTCTTAATTTAATTCCTTTGATTATCCATTTGCTTATCTGTTTTAATAACAAAACTACTAAAAATATGTAGGTATTCAGTTCCCTATGGCCTTCTTCCTTCTTTATTTGCAGAATTTGCGATCTTTTTTGAAGCCGCGCAACATTTTTTTGCGACGGCGCGTAACATATAGTAGGATTTTTTTTATTTATTTCGTTATATGTGGGAATTCGTTATTACGAATTTTTATTTTTTGGTCCCTTGGATTTCGTTATATCGCGGTTTTACTGTATTATGTATGTATAAAGAATACGCAACTAATCAACAATTTTGATGCAAATTACTTTACTTATTATTGTTCTTAGTTAGTTTTAGTTCATGAAATTGTAAAAAAAAAATATGATGTTCGAAATCCGATAATGTTACCTTTTCGGTGATACCATATCTCGTTTCATTATGAGCTTCAATTAGCATTTCTGGTGTTTATTGAGAATACGTAACTTCTCAGATCTTCACAAAAAAACATGTTTTACAAATGGTACAATGGCAACTAGAATCGAAAAGTTTTGAATTTAGGGCACACAACTCTATGGAAAAATGTATTTTGCAAAAATCAGAGGAGTTACTGTTTTCTCAAGTTTAGTCGTGTTTCCTAAAAAAATAAAATTACTAATGTGTTTCACGACCGACGGTTAGCGCTTTTCTTTCAAATACCTTGTACCATGGTATAACAAATTTATATATTTGAAAATTTATCGACAAAATCAAAAACAAAGCAGAGCGTTTAAATATGTACTGAAAACTAAATTAACTCTGTAAAAAATTATCTGGCTGTTTTTTTGTTTGCTTGAACTTTTTCTGCTTATTACATCGGCACAAAATAAATAAAACAAAAAATGATATCGTAATCATATTTGTTTAATTTCTCCGAAAATGCACTGCAAATAAGATTCAGTGAGATTTAAGGAAGAATATTACATGTTTAAACGGAATACAATAGTCTTTATTGACATTGCGTGTAAAGGTAATATTTTTGGACAGTTATATTGATCATACAAGCGTTGAAAATACATGTAAAAATCACCAAAAAGGATCAGTTTTAGGTATGAGGTCAAAACAGGTAACCATTTACAAACACAGTACATTTTCTAAGACAAGTAAAAAAATTACACCTTGTAAAAATAAATAAACTTAACGCAAGATAATAAAATAATGTCCGGCTTACGTGTGATATCTTTTGTCATATTTGATCTCCTATTATACGTAACCTATCCTTTATGATAGAAAAAGCGCAGATTTGAATTCTAAAATCAATTTTGCATTTTTGTCTTGTCGGTGATTCTATTTTTGATTTATTTATTTTAATATATATTTGATACTTTCTAGCATTCTTTTTGCAGTTAAGATTCTATTCTTTGAAAATAGTAAGAATATTGATGTGACATGTATTCCACCTACATGTCTATTTAAAAATAAAACATTCTTAAATAATCGTAATATTAATATAACTTTAGTTAAAATGCAAAATTAGATGTCAAATATAAATAATATGAAATCCCTGCTAATAGGTTTGAATTTGCTGGTCCCTCGGAAAACGTATTAAAAGGGGTTCACTGTATATATATATACATACTATATCTCATGTTGCTGATGCAGAAGTATGCTATGTAGAAAGGAATAACAGCTATCACCATAAACAGCATCAGATACAAGCCGAGGTTCCAGTGGAAATATCGGGAACTGGAAGAAAGATATTAAATATCAACACAATAGATACATTATTAACTCATTTGGTACCGTGTGACTGTGGGCATTAATGATAGGATTACATTTCTGGATGAAGATGTTGACAGTATGACGGAAAGGATGGCATTTTGTTGTTGTTTACCTGCTATCGAGATATCCGATGATTTCAAAAATGATCAGCTCAAACATTGTGCAACTGAGAGCGAATGTGATTGAGAATATCAACTGCACGAGAGAGTGATGGACCTCATAATCTCGGAACAGTTGCTTTACGAAGAACACCCAGCCGCCCATGAAGAAAAATATCTGCAAATACACAATTCATAATTTGAAAGTTGCAGTCATGATGAAATCAAAAAGCATATCGCTTGTATACAAGCTGTACATAATCAATATTTATGTGTTATCAGTATTTGTTAGAAAATATTTAATGTAATGTCAAAGAAAGATGAATAAAAATATAATTTAAATACACCACAATAATTATTATTTACTTTGAATTTCTTCAGTTGACACTAGTTTATTGGAGTTGACTGGCGTGATAGTGATGTTTTCTGTGTGGTTATGCGTGCAGCTTGGAACATATGACATACTACAGATTTAAGAGTCAATTACTTATAAAGTTGAATTATGTGGATATGTTTAGTTTTGGAAAGGTTTGCAAATACAGTAATATTTTTAATCAAAATATTATATAGGTATAGTTTTCATCAGCGCTGTCCAACTAGAGGTCCCGAAAATATTTTGATCCGTGTTATGAAGGGAAAACTAGTTAGTATGTTATTAAACAAGTATATTTTGTAATGTCAGTGCCTTCATCCCAAGTGCAGTGTCCGTTATTGGTTTCCTATAATTATGGTAAGCCTAAGTTGAGCTCACTTGTTTGCATTGTCAATACTTGGAATAAGTTATCCGGTGAAATGGTTATTAGTAAATCATTTAATAACAGAATAGGTAAGTTTTATAAAACCACATAAGCATACGTAGTCTTGTGGGGTAGGTGACGAACAAAAGTAGAATGTTATTAATTTATGTTATAATTTATGTTATAATATATGTTACTTATAGCAATACATATCATTAAACAATATTATTAATATGGTTCGTGATATATAAGAGCACCGAGCGCATAAAGTGAGGCGAGGTCTTTCTATTATTAATAGTCACGAAACCGAGCTGTGATAACAACAGGTATGCGTCAAAGTTGTCACAACTTGTAAGCTCTTTCAAAATACACATAAAATTTATGATATAATATTTACCTGAGATATTAAAATGATCAAAGTATCTTCCAGAAATCCCATCGTGCATTTTTTCTGTCACTTTTCGTGAGAATTATTTTGTTTATAAATCCAAGTTGTCAGAAAATACAACGTGGGAAATGTCAGTTTGACATTTGCCGGTGTCCGGTTCCATAGACTATTTATAGCTCCATAATCAGCACAATTTATTTATCTAGGTACTATGTATATTTATATCTGGGTTCAAGTCAGATTGAGTTGATATACCTTAGCGTGAAGTAACGCGAAGTTATCACATTTATTAGCCGTAAAATCGAAATAAAATGAAGGCAGGAAATCGCGTCTCGCAAGTACATGCACGTTGCTGACGGCGGGCCCATATAAACGGGACCGAACGTCTCTTAACAAAAAAAACCTAGAGGCTCGTTCAAAAGCGAATAACGGCCGTAGTGACCTCCAGCCCAAGTGTTGTGCAATGCACGTTAAGATAGGATGAAAATAACGGTAATATGACGGTTTCTCGAGAAGCGATCATAAATCTGTATGGGCGCGCTTTGTTTCGAGGAGACGCACTCTGCCGACAAATAAAAACCGAAGTTTTTTCTGCTTACTTTGTTTAATTTGTTAATGTTAATGTTTTATCTGATTTGAACTTTCTTCCGTCATTAGGAAGCCATTGAATCATCTAGGCTATTCATCTGGGAGATTTATCTCTTCCGTAATTACGAGGCGACGACCAGACGCATTATACAATACAATATGTTCGGGTGACAAATAGAATAACCGGGAAGAGAAACCTACGCTTTTCCAAGATCAAGTCAATCGGTTGCCTTTTATCTAGGAGTAAATTGTTCAGAGAAATATCTCACTCGGAAGAGGCGTAATGGCATAAAAATGTACCTCCGCTGGTCGATAAATCAAGTTGGGACATGACCGCACCAAAAAAAGGAAGTCATTAGGTTGCGGGTCTATTGTCACACTAGAGTAATTAACTAATGCAAGTAGCTTTTTTGTTGAATTCGGAACGGAGCCTACGTACAAGGCCCACCGTGAGCGGCAACTGACTGCCGCGTCATTTCTCTGTAGGGATAAGCAGAGAGGATAGAGAGCATACCCACAAGTCGATGTACTCGGATTTACATCTTCCACCTTTGTGTACCTTGTGTGATGTCTAAATCAGACTATGCCATCAGCAAATGTTCGTCCCATACGACAAAACAATCTGAGCGTGTCTCTGATCAGTCGCGTATTAAGTTTAATTAAAGTGTGCCGATGTAGCGGCACTTCCGCGGTAATCTTCTCTCTATTAACCTACTAAAATAATAAGAATGAAGACGGGCAAGGAGATCACAATACACATAAATTATAATGAATAATGTGTAATTGTAACTGGGTAGGGAGGAAAAATATGTAGTAGGTATAAGTTTTTGCAATGCGAAAAATCACCCATGTAACAATGTAATATAAAATTGTAGTAAAAGAAAAGTCAACGTATTATTAATTGTAATAACTCTGGTAAGAAGTACGATTAATAATAGGCAAATAAGAATAAGAGATCTCGACGAACGATGTAATTACTATAGAGATAATTTTAGTTATAATTTGATGTAAGAATAATAAATATCTGTAATGAGGTCACTGAACTGGAAGGTTAGTTGACAGGACAGTTATTGATTAATTTGTTTATACCTACAGATAAGATGAACTCGAAGGTTAAGTAGTGACTTTGTGTGATTTGGCGGACACGAATAAATTGTGTAATTAAATGTGATATGATCAGGAAACGAAGGCGGGGAAGGGGAAGGGGGAATAATAGGTATGGGTAGATTGGCAATAGAATATAGTTTCATATTATTGTAATCAGGTATCGAATGTAAAAATATAAGAAACTATAATATATAAACTAATGGTGAACCAATTATGTGTTTGCTCCAGATTAACACTGGGCAAGACACAGTATAATAATACCCAAGCATGCGGTTTTATTATAATTAATATAATGTTAATAGGTTATGTATGTGTCCATTTATAAGAAGATATAAGAAATAAATATTAATTTGATCTATGTATCTACAATAGTGGTCAAGTTTTTTTTTCAAACAATGTTAAGTTCTTATTATAATAAGACGAATAAAGAAAAGTGATTATTTATAAGAAAGATTAAACCATAATTAAAAATTAGAAAAGAGCGGGGTAAAAACAAAAGAAATTAGGCCTAAGAAAAAGGCGTGGTGCCGCTGTCAAAAATGGACCTATGGGACGTTGCCAGGACGCTGCAAAGTCCCTTGAGGATAGTCCGCTGGAAATGGTTCAGCACGCAGTGTAATAGAGTTCGTCGGAGACAGCCGCGACAGTCAGTGAAAGATGGTACTCAGAGGAGGATTCGTCAGTTAGCCTCGGACCGCAGTCTCCAGTCGTACGGAGAAACCCGAAGAACTACGCTTTAACCTCAAGGCTCTAACTCCCGTCTTAACCATTAGACCAACAAACCACTCAAATTATTACTCGATTACCCGTTTCACACTCAGACATGCATTTCACGACTTTCTTCTAATAAAAGATTTTTTTAAATCTCTTCGGAATCTTAACTCAGGCCTGTACGTCATCCGTTCGTCACTTTGTTTTGACACGCCTATAGATCGAGCTTTTAGTTAATAGTCAGTATTGTCAAAAAGGCTGGATTGACAATCCTTCCCATGGATGCTGATGCTTTGTACGTGTCACGTTCGCACGTGTCTCGACTTTTTTCGAAAGGATCATTCCCAAATGGCTAGCTATCTAATCACGTGATAGGTTCATCACACACATGGGCAAATCATGTGCATGTATGTAAATCATTGTCGAGTATATAAAAGAATTAAAAATAATATTACAGTACTTGCCGTATCTGCTTAATTGGTTGTCTTTGAAACTATTATCGAACAGCCTTTAAAAAAAATTTACCCTAAAACAATTCATAACATAAATGACAGCTGTCTAACATTGCCAATGGAGATGAAATCTTAATATCCGTATTTCGAGTATGGTTGACGAGCAATTGGTGGTATTTTTCAAACAGAACATCAAAAATGCTCCCCATTCATCCTCTTGGACTGCCCCTAATTGACCATACTTGAGTTATCAGCTCGACAATTTGAGTTTGGTTAAAATATCAGCATATATTTGAATTACATTCCAGAGAATTAACGACAATTTTTTACGTATTTTGCCTTCTCCATTGTTCAAATCATCTATCCTATCACCATGGATGATACGCGGATGTAAGTTTTTTTAATATTTGAAATGTTTTTAGTTAATATGAAAGAAATACCATTTGTTGATTTGATGTATAAAATCAATGATGAACTATTTGATGATTCTGACTGAGTGTGAGGACGACCTGTAGTTTTTGGTAAGTAAAATGTTTTCATGAACCGAATAATAAAAATGATTGTGCCCAAATCTAAGGTGAGTTTGAAAAGACCGAAAGAAACACAAAATGTTATATAAGTGTGCCTGCAAGAAATTAGTTTAACATTGCTACTGTTATCTTAGTACCGAAAGTACCTTAGTTCCAGTGAAAGGAAATAATCCAATGTCTCAAATCTAGAAGAGATGTTAAACACGGTAGCTTTTGTTCTGCTTACACTCTCGTCATTATCAGTCGTTTTCTATTCACTGCTAGATGAAGGTTTCCCCAAGTATCTTCCATTTCTCTGTGCATTGTTATTCGTTGCCACAGATTTTGATCATTTCATCAATCCAGAAGGTTTTGGGACTCTATAGTGTGTGTCTTAAAACCTGCTTACACTGTAAGCAATAATATTTAAATAATATGGAAAATTATATATAATGATAATTTATCTCACTCACTTCTGCATATTAAGATTTGTCAGGGCTTCACGAGTTCGTAATGAGTACTTGATGGACACGATGATGTGCAAAAGTCAAATGAAGGCAACTTTAAATAATATCGTCACTATAGTACACAATTAAAACTGAACAAAGGATGTTGATCTTGTTACCTTTTATGTTTTTTGAATACCTTCCCAGCTCCTGAATAATTAATAATTCTTCTTCTTCCATGGCAATACATCCCAGGGTGGGATTTGGCCTCCTCCACCGACTGCTATCCCTGCCATCCCCCCACCGGACCTTCCCATCCTGCTCCAGTCCTCTTCCACACAGTCAGCCTAATTAAATAATTAACAACTTTTTATTTATTTTTCTTTTTGTACAAATAAACAATGCTCGATTGCTCCAGAACCTTTAATTAAACTTTTATTTTGATTTCATATCTAATAATCATATTGATGGAATACTGTACGAAACAAAGGCATATGCAGTTATTAATATCCAGAATTACAATGCATTGTGTAGCATTTGTATGTTATCTAAAAATTTATTATTTGTAATTATAGCAAAGGTTTTTTCATATTATTTGTAAATTTATGGTACTAAGGGAATTCCAGTTATTTAGTACTATGTAAAATGTGTGAGAAATTAATAAAATTACTAATTTTTTTTAATCATACATAAAACCAATAAGTTATAACTATACTTTTAATCTTTCTCTTGAGGTGTCTCCAGATTTTATCCCAACTTTGTATGCCGTGTGTGCTTGTAGAAAGTAATTGTTTATTTCTCCGCCAATAATTGACCAAGACCAGTCGTGATATGCACATAACAGGCATGCATGCATTCATTGAATCAATCCCTTTGTTGGAGACCTCAAATTCTATCAAGATTTTTATTATTCTACCAGAATCCTTTGTGACTATAACACCTAATGATTCAATTGTAAAAAAAGTTGAAGCTAAGTCTTATGAAGTGACCGGGGCCGTAACCCCTAGTTTAATTTTATTTAATTAGGAAAATACAGTTTATCTGTGAAAATAATAATCATAATGAAAGTGAAACAATAATTGAACCAGTTACCGATTGTTTTCTCTGAAATTACACTATACCTTCAACAGTGGAGAATTTAAAAAGGACTTATTAAATATATATAGTAATATATTTATTAAATATTGTTTCATTAATTTTCAGTGCAGTTGATTCAGGAGAGCTGCCTCCTAACCGAGACGACATCCCCAAAGATGTTCTGGACAGCGGTACACACAAGCCCAGCGAGATAAGCTTGGAAGGTGTCAACATGGGCATCCTCATTCCAACTGAAGATTATTTTCAAGTACGTTTTGACCAATCTTCCGATTCATTGTGTTTTACCGCAGACGCAGGCAGCCACATTTCTTGATGATTTTGAAAATTATTTCTGGGGGTGTGTGCTGCGGCATTCAGAATCAGACTATCTAAATAATATATTGCCCAAAAACACTTTGTCTGCATATGGTGCATATTCTTATTATAAATATGGTTATATCTTATCACTAGCCTCGGCTGGGCGGGCTAAGGCATCTTACTTCCTTCTGGAAATGCAGATTCGAATTTCTGTCTAGCCAACTTTTTTTTATATTTAGCCAAGATACAAACCGCCCAGAATTTTCTGAAATTACAGTTATCTAATATTATTTTCTCTTTAGTTTTGTCAATTCCGAAAACACTGACCGTGACTGCATGGCGGCTACGAACTATTGACCGCGAAGCAATCACTATAAATAATAATTTGTCCATGTCTAGAATCAAGCGTAAATGCAATAGTATGGTTTAAGTTATTTTATACATATTATGACGTATTTTCCATTTATTTATTTTACTTTACTCAAGAAAAACACCGGCAATTATTGCGGATGCGTCTGACCATAATTTACCCTAAAATAAAATGCATTGAAAAATGAAAATATATATATATATACAGTGGTACCTCGCTATATGTCCGCTTTGGAATGATATACGTCCCGTTTGGATGCAAAATTTTTTGTTTGGTATAAGACCTTTGTTTGAAATATGACTCATGTGCGTCAAATTGCGCGCATTTACATCCTCGTTCTCGTTTGGCTAAATTAGGTTTTTGGAGAGGAGGCATCTCTGCCACGACTGGCCACGAGCATCAGTAGGACTGTTTCTACCATTCAGTGAACAACCAGGACTTGGCTGCTGCATACCTTACACCGAGAACGACAGTATCTACGATTGTAAAAAACAAAGACATTATTAAATCTGCTAACGTTTTAAATTTTCATTTATTTCATCTAATTGCTTTTGTATTTTAGTATTAAGCAGTGTTTAAATTATATTATACAACTCCATTAATGTATAATATGCCAATAACAATAGGATTTTTTTCATGGGAACAAATTAATCATTTTCCCTTTTATTTCTAATAGGAAAAATTAATTTGGTATACGTCCTGTTTGGTATAAGTCCAAGGATCTAGAATGGATTAAGGACGTATACCGAGGTACCACTGAACACATTTTTTTTTGATATTTATTTATATGTATTTATATATATATATATATAATGAAGGAAATGTAATATGCATGTATTTTATTTATCTTATAGGAAAATATATCAATGATGGTTAGTGAAGGTTACGGCGAAGAAGATGATGTTAAAGATGTTACCAAGTGGAGTCATGATAATATACAGGATCACAGTATATATGTAGACAACGGGATAGAGATTGATATAGATGAATCAAATTTAGGAGACGTCACTTCAGAAACAACACACAATATTTGCAAAGTGTTGTTACGAGACAAGAAAAGTGAAAACGACACAAATGAGCCAACCATTAAAGATATTGATTCAAGAACAGATATTTGTGATTCAATTTTACCTAATATTGATAATGAATCACCGACAATTGATGATGAATCATCGCAAGGAAAAAATAATGAAATGGATGAATGTGGAACCATAGCTTTGGATCAAGTATGTTTAGCTGAAACAGATAAGGAGGATGCTTTATTAGAAAAAGATTCATCACAAATTGCCGTTAAAGACATTGTAGTGGATAATAATAAAGATGAAGTGTCGAGTAAAGGAACATCACGAGATCAGTCGTCAAGGTTAGTCGAAAATGCTGTACTAGAAGACATTTCACCGAGGGTGGAGCACAATGATCCATCATATTTAGGCGTTGGTGATACAATATTGGATGAAAAATCGACACCAGCAGGCACAACATTGTGTAAAGTTTCATCGAAAGCAATTGTTGACACGGTCGTAACACAGGATGTAGACCTGATAGATACTAATAGCAAATCACAAATAGAAATACAAACATTTGTAAATGGTCCTACTGTATGTAATGAAATTAGCCAAACAGACATTCATAAAAATATTGAGGAAGAATTTACAAATGAAATTGACGAAACTAGTATAAATCTAGATAATGTTATTTCATTTGACTCGCAATTCTCTCACCCTCCCATAAAACAAGAGACGATTGAAACAATTGACTCTGAACAGTTGACAATCGATGCTGAAAACTCTGATGACAATTATAATAATTACAATGATGCAAGCAAAGATATGTTGGACACGGGGCAGAAATCTGATAGTGAAGAGGTCAACAGTTTGTTCATAAAGGAAGAATGTATAGAAAGAAGCGTTTCAGAAGAAGAATCACAGAACACTGTAGATAACAGTAACATAACGAATTTACCTCATCGAGAAAATTCTATTTTTGACACGGAAACTTCAGATACAGAAAAAATATTTGAGACAGTCATCAAAGAAGAATTTATAGGAACTAATTTAAATAATGATGGAGATATGGAAGATGGTCTCGACGTTAAACTTGAGTCTATGGGCAGCCTAGACGGGGAGGAGGATCTTTCCGAATTTGATCAAACTCTCATCAAAGAAGAGTTCTTGGAGCAAAATATATCTCACAATTATTTTGATGACTCAAATTTGCAACAAAATAATGATGGAATGATTTTAAACCACAGTCACTCTGATTTTGAACAAGTTGTTCCAGTATCATTAAAGAGCAATAGTGAATTTCATAACGGAAGTCTTATGAAAGCGGAGAACATGGAAGAAGAAATGATCATACCGTCAACCCTAACAATCATCACGCCCGTCAGAAAGTTACGAAATAGAAAAATAAAGAACAAACGCAGCAAAGAATTGATAATCAGTGATAAATGCCACGAGTCAGACTTGCAAGATATGAGTGAAGGAGTTGGTGACTTACTGGCGCCACGGGGATTCGAATGTCCAGTTTGTCACAAGAAATATCAAAATATTGTTACGTTACAACGTCATCAAAAGATGCATCAAACAATTGACATAAATTTGTCTCCTCCTCTTCCTGAAACAAATAGTGTTAAGTCACTAGGCGTTATGGTGAAAGACGGAATATATTCTTGTTCATGTGGCAAAGGTTTCAGAAGACGCAGCAGCGCTTTGGCCTGCGTCAAAGCGCACAGAAAAGCTGGATTCCCTTGCCAATGGTGTACGTTAATATTTCAGCGACAGACAGAGTTGAGAAAACATTGTAAAAAGGAACATATCTCCGTAATGCATTCGAAGCATCGCTGCGTCATTTGCAAAAAAACATTCACACACAAGAGAGGTCTGGCGCGACATGCACAGGTGCATTCGAAAGATTCAAAAAAGCGTGAAGAGACTGCAAAAACTAAGCAGATAGATTCTAAAGAGGCAGAAGTGATAAATCTAGATACGGATGACGATGATGACCTGAAAGAAATGCAGCAGTGTAAATTCTGCAATATAGACTTTAGTACGGAAGCTGAGTTGAGGAGTCACCTGATCTGTGTGCATCCTGTGATTCACACCAGCGACGAGTTGAACTCTGCGAAAAAAGAGCCAGTTTATTCGGTGAAGTTTAAGTTTAACTGTAGGACTTGCGGTAAAGGATATCCCACTCTCGGCGCCCTGACATCACATAACAAGTCAGAACATAAGAAAGTGAAGGTATTTATTTTTTTATATATTTCTCGTTCCTACTACATAGTATATTGTTTTAATTTTTTTTAAAACATTGCAGTAAATTTCATGAAAATACAAGCGAAATAAAAACATGGATAAGACTCTAGAAACAAATTATTTTTGACACTTGTCTTGAATGCTAGAAAATCAACAATTTTATTGATACTTGAACAATGTTCTACATTCAAAATTATCATATCAGATTCATTTGGTGGTTTTTTTTAATATTATAGATTTAAAACACCGCATTGCCGTTTTGTGAACTGTTTGTTTCATAATTATGTAGTATTTTGCTATGTTTAAAAGACAATGGCATTTCATATATACGGAATATTTAATTGCAAGTTAAATACAAAATAATGTACATAAAATATTTACTTAAAATCAGTGAACAGACTGCATTGCAAGTTAAATACAAAATGAACTAATTGCAAGTTAAATACAAAATAATGTACAAATAATATTTCCTTAAAATCAGTGAACAGACATCTAATTTATGAGATTAGCAACTTGCATTGTGAATAAGTTCAATACAGTAAAACTTTGTTAATTCGTATACCCACTTTCATATTTTCACTGTTTTCAAAAGTTTTAGCTCCGAAAATAACATTTCATACTAATTTCTACCTATAATTCGTAAAACCTTATTATTCTTAGTTTGTATGCATTTTGTATACCCAAAGTAAATAATTTGTACACATAATTCGCATATTCACGTGTTTTTAAATCCAAACTCGCGCGACTACACGATCATCATCCCTTCGTAAACATCTGTAGCTAGCTCTACTCCCTAGCCAATCACGGTGCTGTTCCTTAACGCAATAGATCGGTGCGCTTAGAGCTCACAACTCACAAGACCGTAGCCGGTGTTAGTGATACCATATTTATGTATACTAAATTCTGCAGTGCGTTTTAAGATATAAGATTTGTTGTTATTTCAACAATAATTGTCGGCGCGTTGCAAATTATATATTTCTACTCACCCTTGTAACCCCCAATTAAAATAATTTGAACAATTTTCATTGAATCTTGTAATTTATAAATGAATTGTGTGCAACAGTTCTATTGATTTTATATCCGTTTTTATGTTTATGAAATGTTGCGATTTGTTTAATGTAATAAAGAAACTGAAACCTTTGCATTAAATTTTTTTTTCGTGTTTCGTTTTCTAAAATGGCACAAACATCTCGTAATTCGTGTAAATACTTGATAAAATCAGGGGAAAAATTTCAATCTTGAATACCTCTCTAAGTTCAAACTTTAAAAATTGCGGTTAAAAATTAAATTAACGGTTAAATTAAAAGTTTTAAATTATTTTTCATGGGCTTTTTAATATTCCAATTTCTTGCCCAATTTTGATGGAAAAGGCGAGTTCGACCACTAATCAAATTAAAATGTCCGTAATTTTGTTGCATCAAGCACTGGTGAATCGTTTGAAGTAGCTTGTTTTTAATATTAAACTCACCACGCCACACATTTTCATTATTCAGGAGAAATGAATTATTTTATAAACGTTTGAACACATAAAAAGCTGAAATAATAGACAATTGCCATATTTTTCAGTATGAAAATCACGATGTTGACAGGGGCGGCGCACGCAAAAATGCGGAAGCATAAACTGACAACACGTTTTTAAAAATTTCTTTCTAATGTTGCCTTCAAAAAAATTGTTCTCATTATTCGTAATTCGGATTTTTTTTAAATTTCAGCCCCATGAGTTACGAATAAACGGACTTTTATTGTATTAATTCATTTTATGGCTAAAAATGGGTGAAAATACATATTTTCTGTATTTTTTTAATGAAAAACACGAGTGTGCGGAATTCATGTTCATTACGACCGCTTGAATCGACGAATGAACCAAAAAATACATGTTAATAGGATTGATACACATATTATTTAGTAAGAAATTATTGTGTTTTTGATATAAAACTTGATTTTATATATATCGAAGCCAATTTTGGTGACTTTTAATATCTCAAATTGCCGTGCTGATATTTTTAGGATTTTATCATACTTTTTTTTTTTTTTAAATTGGCGTTTCACCCCTATGGAGTGTTCTTGCCATTACCGAGTAATTTTATTTAATGTGAAGTTTCTTTTGGATACATTTAATTTTTACAGGTTTATTTCATTGGCGTTTAGGAACCTTGTTAATATTTTAAAAATGGTTTGATTGTTAGATGATAACAAAGTTGGGATGTTGATGGGGAATGGAATTTTGTTGTTAGAAAGATCTTGGATTAAATTTGGATACTGGTCATTGACAGGGTATCCTAAAAAAACATGATTTAAATTTTCCTCTTCTAGTTGACATTCACACATAGGAGAGTCCCGAATGCGGATTTTAAACAAGTGAGAATTGATACAACAATGGCCGATCCTCATATCATATACTTATTTGACTGAGTGTAATAAATACCTAGAACAAGCGAATGAGTTTGTGCATTTGGAAAGTATATTTACTAGATAAAGATAATTATTTTATTGTCCAAATTATGTTGCTTGATTTAATTAATAGAATATGTAAATAGCACAAAAGTTCTGCAGGACTAGCTATGTATTTTTTGTTACAAAATAAAATAATTTGGTAGAACAGAAATACAATATTTATTAATAATTAATAAAGTATTAATATTCATTAAAAATCTGCAGGTCACATTCGACTGCGAGCGCTGCAAGGAGGCCTTCCCTACTCGAAGCGAGCTGTCATCGCACCGCCGACTGCACTGCCGTGGGGTCCCCACTCCGGCTCCTCCGCCCGCCCCCTCTCCGCACCCGTGCGACGTGTGCGGGCAGGCCTTCCGCTCCTCCTGGCACATGACACAGCATCGCGCCACGCACCCCTTCCTCACGTTTGCCACTGATGACAACACCAACACCAAGATCTTCTTCAAGTAGAATTGTAGAATATTTATTTCTTAAAACAAAATCTCCATTGGTATATTGAGTGTGAAGAACATTTGCTGCGAGTGGCACCGACAAAAGTGTCTATTATTAATGTGCGGCATATTGCAACATAATAAAAAAGTGAATTAAAAACAAATAAATGTAAGACATATCGTGCAAACTTTACTCTTTTACTGTACTTAATTAAATTATTTTCCGCCCTCAAATGGACCATCACATTCCACTAAATGTAACATGAACGGCGTGGATAATATTCACAGTGCCATTTAGTATACTTTATGTATCATGAAGAGACTTGTGACTTGTACATTTCTGTCCTCGTACCGTAACCTGTTTTAAACTGCAAGTTGAGGAGTAAATTTTCCACACTTCACTCAATGTGTTCAACATGATTTAGCAAGAGTGGCAAACTGAGTCATCATTACCCTTCTGGACAACAGATTAAATGAATCCTTGTCTCTCAGCAGAGATTCCAAATACAGTAAAACCTCGATAAAATGAACCCTGCTATAATGAAAAATGACGTATATTGAAAATTTTTTCAAAATTAATTCCCTACGATGAATTTTTCATAAAAAAATGAATTTATATAACGAAATTTCGTTAATATATATAACTAAATTATTTTTGTGCCGTATGAAAAAATATCGATCATTTACGTTAATTTAGTAAATTTTTACAAGGAAATTGTTTCAAAATATATTTCGACTGTTTATGATCATGTTTGTCAATTGTTTTATTGCTTTGGCGCAGCGGGTCGGTTGGCGCGGGCGGCCCGCTGTATCCTTGTAAAACTTCTCTTTGGGATCATAATAGACCTTATAAAGCCATTTGACATAATCTCCACTTGTCGAAGGTTGGATTTTATTGCCCATTGTCAAAATAGGTTAGAATGGCACCCTTCCCACGCTCTGAAGCGTACACGTGTTCACGCCTCTAAAAATGGGTCTAATCTAGACCAGCTGAAGAAAATAAAAACCCCCGAAATCGCGATTGACACGTCACACTTTAGGGCTCGCGCAAATCAGCTTTGTGTATGCCCGCAATGCTCGAGATGCCTAGCCTACAATTCTGCGCATTATTATCTTTTATCTTCTTTATCATCGTCAACTTATGTCACTTTTTACATTATAACTGAACATTTACATTGATTCCAATGAACAGTAATATTGCGTACAACATTTTCGTTAATGTGTTTATTTGACAATTGTTTTCGTGTATTTGTTTACCAACATTTATATGTACTTGTATTCCGTAATTTATTTTTTAAAGTACTTTTTAAATTTTTTTTGTGGAATTCTAAAATGGCTTCACGACAAAAAACTATGATTCCGAATTCGTCTCTACGATTTAAAGAAATATGAATATCGATTGACCGATGCATGTAGCAGCTCTACAATTAAACACAGTTAAAATTTAATGTTATTTTATATTTGCATGACATTTTGGAATTTCCAAAAATATTGCCTAATTTTAGGTTATCTTGTATTGTTTCGTAAAATGTTTTTAATTTAATTTCTTAATTATTTTCAATTTGCTTACCTGTTGAAACAAAACTAAATAGATTATCCAGAGCTTTCTTTATACATAAAATCCTCCTTTGTTTGCAGAATGCCTTATTATGTTATATCCCATATTAAACTGACAATGGGCGTCTTGTTTGCGTAACTTACAAACTTTTTTAAAGCCGCGCACATTTATTTTTACGGCGCGTACAAAATATTCATATATAAAAAAAAAAAATATTTCGCTATATGTGGGAATTCGTTACTACGATATTTTATTTTTTGCTCGCTTGGATTTCGCAATAACGAGGTTTTGAGGTTTTACTGTATTGATATAATTAGGAATGATGCTCTCAAGTCGTTATCTAAACGTGACATAACTATATGAAAAATTTCTCATTTTCGTACCGTGCTGCAGGTCTGCATAGTTGGGACAACCTCTACAAATTGAGTACAATATTTCGGCTGCTATTTTGTACATTTGTAAAGTTGTTTGTTGATGTTGTCAAATGTTTTTAAAGTCATTGCATATTTAGGGTTTCGTCAGAAATTCTAAATTGCAATAATGTTTTGTATTATTTAATGTAGTCAACGATTATAGGTTATAGTTCTGCCATTTTGTACATATTTTGTAAATAATATTAATAATATCATAATAAAATGCCGTTTTTCTTGCTTTTTGCAGTTTTATATGGTTCATTCCTTTACTTTCTCCTTTTTGTGTTGCATTACTGACTAGAGCTGGCAAATTAAAGTTTGCATTATATGTATATATATATATACAGTAAAACTCCGTTAATTCATGTACCTATATTTCGTATTTTCACATAATTCACGCTTTTTACAAAAATTTTAGCCCCGAAAATAACATTTCATACTAATTTCCTCCGATAATTAGTAAAACCATATTATTCATAGTTCGTATGCATTTTTTATACCCAAAGTAAATAATTTGTTCATGTGTTTTTAAATCCAAACTCGCGCGACTACGCATTTATCATCCCTTTGTACACATCTGTAGCTAGCTCCACCCCTTAGCCAATCACAGCACTGTTCCTTATCGCAATAGATCGGCGCGCTTAAAGCTCGCAACTCGCAAGACCGCGGCCGAACTGAGTGATACCATATTTATCTATATCAAATTCTGCAGTGCATTTTATAAGATTTGTTGTTATCAGCGTGTTGCGAATTATATATTTCTACTCGCCCTTGTAACCTCTAATTAAAATAATTTGAACAATTTTCATTGAATTTCGTAATTTATAAATGAATTATTTGCAACAGTTCTATTGATTTTATATCCAATTTTTTGTTTATGAAATGTTGCGATTTGTTTAATGTAATAAAGAAACTGAAACTTTTGTATTTAAATACACCACCTATTTTATAATCATTTTTTTTTCATGTTTGGTTTTTTAAAATGGCATAAATATCTCGTAATTCGTGTAAATCCTTAACCATTTAAAAAATTGAACTTATTTTAAAAACTGAAAAAAATCTATGTCATGGATAAAATCAGCAGAAAATTTAAATCCTGAATACCTCTCCAAGTTCAATCTTGAAAAGTCGCAGAAAAATAATAAGCTTCAACGAAATATGATATATAAGATTTAAAAGTTTTTCATTATTTTTCACGAGCTTTTTAATATTCCAATTTCTTGCCTAATTTTGATGGAAAAGGCGAGTTCGACCACTAATCAAATTAAAATGTCCGTAATTTTGTTGTGTCAAGCACTAGTGAATCGTTTGAAAAAGCCAAAAAAAAATTTAATATTTGACTCGCCACGTCGCCACACACCTTCATTATTCAGGAGAAATTAATTATTTGATAAACATTTCGACATATAGAAAGCTGAAATAATAGACAGTCGCCATGTTTTTCAGTATGAAAATCACGATATTGACAGTGGCGCAAAAATACGGAAGCGTAAACTGACAACGCGTGTTTTAAAATTTCTTTCTAATGTTGCCTTCAAAAAAATTGTTCGTATTAGGATTTTTTTTTAAATTTCGTCCCATGATTTACGAATTAATGGAGTTTTACTATGTATACATTGGATTACACAGGGCAGAACCTCAGCATCATTTGGTTGGTCATTGATTAAAACGTTTTACAGTGAGAATTCCGAACCTAGTTACAACACAACATGATTATTGGTACTGGAAAAATAATCTCACGTTGGTATTGTAATTATTTATTGTGGTTGTGGTAGAACAAAATGAGAATAAGTCTTGAATATGTGTTGCTTCAGGTTGTACTATATATTAAATAGTTGACTAATTCCTTCAGTTTGATAATAAATACATCATGGTTTCAACATTGATAAATAGGTTTTAATTCTAGTTTGTGGCGCAACATACGAGTATACTAATATGTATAATTTTGAGAACACATTCTTATTGTGAAGTTGTAATTATTCAGAACAGACGGTCTGTGATATTTTAAATATGAATTAAATATATTAATTAGAAAGATATACATATAAAATCAATTCTATCGAAAAATATTGTTGTTGCGCCACCGGGATTCGAACCTGGATCTCTTTCCTAACTGGGGAAGGTGCATTATCCAACAACGGCTCTTTCAAATAATGGAATGATTAAATGTATTAATATCAAAATGGTAACATATAGGTTCGAAAATTGTCACTAAAAATATTGTCACTGTAGAATAGTTGGATAATGCACCTTCCCCGGTTAGGAAATAGATCCAGGTTCGAATCCCGGTGGCGCAACGACAATATTTTTCGATAAAATTGATTTTATATGTATATCTTTCTAATTAATATATTTAATTCATATTTACAATATATATTACAATAATATTTAATTTTTATAAATTCCGGCCCCTGTAAGGTGTTATTTTCAGTGACAAGTTTAGTCGTGTTTAATATGTAATAATAATCTCATCCCAATCAAGTAGACGAACAATGTATTGAGAGAGGAGAGTTTGAATATTAGTAGGGCAAGTCAACTCAAGTCAAGGAGCGAGGAAGCGGACAAAATTGTAAGATTGTTGACACATTTCTTCTTGTTACCACTTACAGATATTAAGAAGAGTATGCATTACATTTTGAATTCATTTATTCATATCTCAGTATTACTCTTCTCTTCTATACCATTGTTAATCATGTGTGAGAAAGAGAGAGAGATGAATAGATTATATTTAGATCTGGTCACTAAACAAAGAAAAGACTTATCCCGAATTGCACTTGGTACACAAATGTCTTCATTCTGGATAATTGATTGATTTATCGAATCATGCAGGAGCGCAGCGGTCATCCTTGTAGAGACATTCTTATATTATTGCAGCTATCCTCGGTGACGGAAGCAGTATTAGCTGCACGTGCCAATATTTGTTCACAGCTCGGCTGACAGCCATTTGTGGCTTAAAATCACCGAGCTTGCCATCAGTACTTCTTATAATGATATGTGAAAATGACTAGAAACACTGCGACCTATTCTCTTTATGCCACTCAATTGTAGTTTTCAAACTGTTCCAATTTAGCCAAGTCTTCCTTCAATGCCTTGATCTTATTTGCGTGCAACATTTGCACTTCATGAGTAGCCTTTATTTTATAACCGTCCGTTACAATTACAGATTCCAACTTCTCCAAATTCTTGATCAACTTCTCTCTCTTCTTTGACAACTTTTCTTTTCCAATTTTTAAAAGTTTCAAAGGGTCCGTTGTTTGCGGTAATTCTAGAATAACTTTACAGTTGTTTTTGTCAGAAAAGCTCCATATCTCTGATATATGTTCATCATTTTCTTTTATCAAAATTTTATTTGATTTTGTTATAATGTTAATTATACTTTTATTTTCAAATATGACACCCGCAATGTAATCATTTTTGCATTCAATCCACACATTAACATTACAATTATTGGGTATTTTGTAAGTATTTTTCATGTTTCTAATTGTTGAAATAATATTCATTGTCGACTCCATTCTGCTTTCCAACTTGACATCCCTGTATGTCTGGAAATGTTTCACATCGGGAAAAGATAGATTATTGTAACTGTCCTGATACTCATAAATACAATTATGATTTAAAGGAATCGTTGGGATTAATTCTTCAGTCAAAAATGGCATAAACGGCGCCAAACACCGTAAGGCCGTATTAAAACAAACTGCAAAAGTGTGACAGTGCGCACCCAACTTCATCGCATTTTTATCTATATCTCCTTTTAAAGTATCTTTTGTGCATTCAATATAAAAGTCGCAAATTTCATCATATAAAAATTTCTTAACGGCTGCTGTAGCAATGTGAAAATTATATTCTTCCAAACTTTCATTGACAGTTTGAATGAGACAACACATTCTACTCAGAATCCACTGATCGACGACGCTCAAATCATTTTTTTTACAATGGTATAATAATCCATGTTTGTTACATACTTCAAACATGTTTCTAAAATACTTCAAACTCTGCCAAATTTTATTGCAGAATAATTTATCAGTGTGGCACTCTTCTAGATCAAAATGAATGTAGTGATTTGTGATATTCTTGCTGCAGAGTGAAAATCTTAATGCGTCGGCACCGCAAGCGGGGATTCCAGATGGAAATAGTTTTTTTTGCTGCTCTATCGCTTTATTTAACTCGTCTTCTGACAATGCACCATCTCGGAAAGACTTGTACGTTTTACTATTCAAATCTTCTAAACTTATTCCGTTGATAACGTCTTCGGGATCAATCACGTTGCCTTTGCTCTTGGACATCTTGGCTCCTGACGAATCACAAATAACTCCGTGTAATAATACTTTACTGAAGGGCAATTTTCCTGTTAATTTTGTCCCCAGCATGACCATTTTGCAAACCCAAAAGCACAGGATATCGTGTCCTGTGACCATTATGTCCAACGGGTACAAGTTTTCTAAATCGTTAGTTTTTTCCGGCCAACCCAACAATGAAAATGGATAGAGTCCGGAAGAGAACCAGGTATCTAATACGTCAGAGTCTCGTTCACAAATAATGTTGGCAGAGTTCAACGATGCAGCCGCCTCCTTTAAGGCCAACTCTTTGTTTTCTGCAGCAATCCAAATGAATTTGTCTGAAAATATAGAAAAGGCTAGAAAATAAAATCTTTGTTCGAAGCAATAACATAAAGAATATGACTAATTTTAAACAAATATATTGTTTAGGCAACACTTATAAATATTAACCATGAATTGTTTTTATAGAGCGAGTAGCACAAACAGATGTTTCTTATTTTTTATATTAATCTACATGTGATAGTGAAGAAATGGAAATAAGGGAAAGCAAGTGAGCAACATTTAAATAGGCAACCACCATTCCCTGTCTCATAATATGCCACTATCACCTGGTTCAATCTTTAGGAAATAAAGTGCTTACCTGGTTGATCCTGATGATAGCACTTGTAAGCTGGGATTTGGTGGCCCCACCAAAGCTGTCTGGAGACACACCAGTCCCTCTCTTCCTCCAGCCATCTGTTCCAATTACTTTCGAAATGTTCTGGAATTATTTTCAAATCCCCACTCCGGACACTCTCCAGAGCTTTAGCAGCCATTTCTTTACAATTCACGTACCACTGTGAACGCGGCAATAATTCAATGATGTCACCGCTGCGACTGCAAATGGGCAATGTCATACTGTGCGGTTTAATATTTCGCAACAGTCCTTTCACATCTAATTCCTTTAACATAACATCTCTCGCTTTGTAACGTTTCAAACCAGAAAATATTGGAAAATCACCGTCCATACAACCAGCTTCGTCAATGACAGAAATAAGTCCCAGGTTATGTCTTTTCGCTATTTCATAATCATTTCTGTCATGAGCTGGCGTTATTTTTAATGCACCAGTTCCATATTCTTTATCGACACTTGAATCTGCAATTACTGGAATATCTACTTTAGTAAATGGATGTACAATGTGATGTCCTATGAACTGTGCATATCTTTCATCAGACGGATTCACAGCTATGGCGACGTCTCCTAACATTGTCTCCGGACGTGTTGTTGCTACAACAATTTCCTCTTCGCTATTTTTCAACTTGTACGCAAATTCCGTTATCAATCCAAACTTGATCAATTCTGAATATCCAGGTACTCTTATTTCTGTGGGTTCCGGAATACTCAAAATATCTACTTCTATATCGGAGATGGTCGAGCGCAATTCGCAGCTCCAATTGACCAAACTATTGCCCCTATAAATCAAACCTTCTTTAAACAATTGGATAAATGCGAAATTCACCGCTTTTGTATATTTTTCATCCATCGTGAAGACTTCGCGGGTCCAATCCAAGCTGGCGCCGAGTCTTCTCAGTTGTTCTTGAATGCGGTCGCCATTTTTTTCTTTCCATTTCCAGACTTCCTGTTCGAATTTTTCTCTGCCTAATGACTGTCGCGTTATTCCTTCTTTAAAAAGATGTTTCTCTACTACCGCCTGAGTCGCGATTCCCGCATGATCGGTTCCCGGAAGCCAGGCGACCGTGTGACCGCGCATCCGCATCCATCTCGAAAATACGTCTTGCAATGTGGTTGTCAAAGCATGACCTAAATGTAAAGAGCCAGTCACATTCGGCGGTGGTAAAACTAAACTTAAACATTCACTTGTCGGTGCATTCGTTACAAATCTTGCTTCTTTTTCCCAAATTGCGTACTGTCCAGCTTCTACCGCAGTCGGATTGTAAGCATCTGCCAAAGGAATGATTTCATAACCTCTTTCTGAAAATATATCGCTATGTATCACTCTGGGAAAATTAATTTTGACATTTCGGTTAAACTCTCGAATGTTCAAAAATAAATACCGTGATGCATACATTACTAAATTAAATATAAAAATTCATTGATGATTTTAGAAAAATAAAAACTTCGAACGAAAGTACCGCAGCTGTCAAAAACTTAAACCTAACTTTTTGACGTTTAACACCTATGTTTAACACATAGATAAGGTTTAACATGGGTTTAACCCATAGATAAGTTAAACCATAGATAAGGTTTAACATTTATACCATATCTCATCCTATCCGGTGTAGAGCTAAATTTTTCGATAGATAGATTTTTTTCTGTATATCTATCTTTCTAGTAAATTAATTTAATTTGTATATAATTTTTATTTGATTATTGAATTTACTAATTAATTATCACCGTAAGCAAATATAACTTTAAATTTGTTTTTAGTTGCTGCTAATTTTGATCCAATATGATTAGGCATTTGAGCAGTGAGAAGATGCACTATATATTATCATTTAAATTCTTTGTATTTCTTTTATTATGTTAATTAATAAATTTTTCTCATCATTTCAATCATGTACTAATGAGGATTATATCATAGATAAGATTATATATAAATGGGGATTTAAAAAAATCTTGTTAACCTAACTGAAGTGAAAAAGGATGCGTTCAGGAAAATTTGCAAAATCGCTTTGCTTTTTAATTGCTAACGTTACACTATCTATGCGTTACATTCAACAAATTAGATTTTCACAATACATATAGCATTATTCTGAAAATTATTATGGGTATAATTGTTATCTTAACACTCAAAAAATAATTTAAGGACATAAACATTGATTGTAAAGTTTATATTTGAATATTCAGAAACAAATTGCCATTTTTTATTGGCAATATGACGGTAAGATTGTTTCAAACACTATCTTAGTACGTTACAACCTATGTTACAACTGACGTATTCAATTATTGCAAACTATTGGCAGTTTGTGAGAAAAATTATGATTATTTCGAATCACCTTTAAAAAGATGTATTCCCCGTAAAACAAACTTCAAAAACGACATAAAAACTATAATTGTTAATAAAACCTTTTACATTTTAATCAATTTATCAATCATGAATCTTTAAAATTAAATATCTTTATATTTTATTTTACGATTGTACAACGTAATCTTCTAGCCAAATAGAATAAAGCATAATATTTTGTGATTGTCTAGCGTTAAAATATTTTCCTAAAGACCGAGAGGTATGAAATTTGACCCTTATCCTACGAGATCAATAAGTTCAATTTTTCAGAGTATGAGCTCTTAGTTTCAAAAATAATAATATAAAATCTAATCTATATAAGCATTATAATTTTTAAAAATATTACCTTAATTTCGTTTTTCGTAAGTATTCTGTAAAATAAAATTTTATAAAGAAACAAAGATCGATAAATATCTATTTTTTATTAAATTAGTAGCAGTAAATGGTAGTAACTTTTTGGATAGTGTTTATTCAAATTCCTTGTTTGGGTTTATTTGGAAAATTGTATCTAAAATAATATGTATAAATTATCCCTTAAATGAAATTACACATCAATAATTTTAGCACACATTACTACAGAAGTATTGTAAAATAAATTTAAAAATGCCAACGAGCGAAGATATTCTACTAACTCACTAATATTTTTTGACAGCTATAAAGGTTCGAAATTAAATTTGTAAATTCATAAAATTAATATTACAAATGTTGAGTTAATCCGACATGTTGGGAAAAATATGAACAGGCCCAAAATGAAAGTGCTCCACAGAATAAATATTTATTATTTGATAATCAAAACTATCTGTCAGGCATAATTTTTTACTATGTATTATTTAATGCATATTATTTAAAAACTTGAAAGCGTTTTATTTTAGTATCAGGAATGTGATAAATTATAAATTGATGTTTTCAGTTTGAAGACCTAATCTTGGATTTTAGAAGGGGACGGTACGTCAATTGATGTTTTTTGTACACAGATGTTTTATCTGTCAAATTTAATAAACCATTTTTGTTAATGTTTATATTTTTTTAGATGGAAGGCGATTCCGTCGCCTTGGATTTATGTTACAAAAGGATCAGTTCCACTGAAAATGTAGGGGTTAAAATGAAATTCGAATTATGTCACGAATCAGTAAATGAATCCAGGGAAATGATACAAGAAAATAATAATGAACGAATACTTGAAATTTTCGATTGTTCTAAAATAAATTCCCTAGAAACATCTGAAGTTGAAGAACAACAGTTATTAGAAAATGTTAATAATTTTGATTCAGAATTAAGAAATTTGGCGAGTTTACCTGAAAAATGTGATAAGGAACATGCAAATGGATTACCGGTTGATCAAGATTGCTCCGAGTTATCTGATGTGACGGCAGAAACTCAATCTATAAAGGAAGAACCACAGGATGCCGATGACTTAGATGACACCTTTCCAGATATTTCTTCAAATACCATTAAAACCGAGCTAGATTCTGATTGTGACTTGACTGATATTTTTCTCTGTAACGGTGAATACCTGTGCAAAATATGTGATTACTCTTCTCCAATACTAAGCAATTTTAAAACCCACGTTAAAATCCATTCAGCGAGTCATGTTTACAAATGCGATTCGTGCAGCTACACAACATTGAGACTCGACTACATGGAGCAGCACAACGCCTTGCATTCAGATATTAAGCCCTTGACTTGCGATGATTGTTCTTTCACTTGTGTTACGCTAAAACGGTTGAACAAACACAGGATAATCCACACTTCTCTCGATGTATACACATGTGAGACTTGCAACTACAGAACTGCCAACAAGGGAACATTCAAAAAGCACAAACAACTACACTCTGGTAGACTGCCTCATCGATGCGAACAATGCGAATTCAAAACTAATTATTTACAAGTTATAAAGAGGCATAAATTGAAACACGAAGGCGCTAAGCCGTACGGCTGCTCATACTGCGACTACACGAGCCTCCGTCTGGACCACATGCAAGCACACACTTACACACATACGGGAAAGAAACCATTCTCCTGTGATCTCTGCAGTTATTCTAGTACACACGCCGGTCATTTACGCACGCACAAACTTGTACACACAAAAGAAAAACGGTTTTCTTGTGATTTCTGCGATTATAAAAGTGCATTGCTTATAACGATGCAGCGTCATACCATGAAGCACACGGGTGAGAAACCTTTTAAATGTGAGCAGTGCACATACAGTTGTCGAGATGCGTCATGTTTAAAATTGCACGTCTCTACCCACACAGGTAACAAACCATTTACGTGTGATGATTGCGGGTATGCGTGTGCACAAAACTACCTCCTGAAGCGGCATAAAAAAGTTCACTCCCTCTTGAAACCGTACATTTGTTCTGAGTGTGATTACACCAGTACACGAGTGGACAACATACGCAAGCACAGCTTGATACATTCCGGGGAGAAGCCTTTCTCTTGCCAGAGCTGCTCGTATGTGACCAAGGATCAAAGCAACCTCAAGCGGCATATGGTTATCCACTCGGACAAGAAGCCTCTCAAGTGCAAATCCTGTGATTTCATGACGCGGACCAAGCGTGAGCTGAAGCGCCATGTCAAATCACACAACTGATAATGTTTTGTTTTTGATGTTTTGAGATTATTTATTGTTATTATTATTAAATGTTTACATGCGTAATAAATATATTAGCAAATTTACATAATTTAATTGTTTCAAACAACTTGTGGGAGAGTCTTGGTGCATTCGAGCTAGTTTAATGTTGGAGAGTATGGTGCATATGATATTGGTATCAAATTTGGCAGTCAGCTGCTAGTTGATGACCCTAAATGTATAATGAGTGCAGCGGCACCAATCTACAAACATTGTGCATATTGGACATGATGCTTAACAGTACTCTTACGCTAATAAAATAGGTTTATCGTATTTCCCTAGTGTTTGACAAGAGAGTATTCTGTGAACCATGTGTCACTAGTTTATTCTGTTCTGGTTTAACCAAAGCATGGCCAAGACCCATCAATCAGTGCACATTTGACGTTGCTCGGATATGGAATGACAAATGAAGGACCTGCCATTGTGTTTCTTTTATGTTGAGGTTGTAATCTGGATCCTTTTAATAATCTCGTTAACCAGTCCCCCTTCCATTCTTCTGCAGTCTTCTCATTCCGAAGGTGACATAGATCCCCTTAACATGAAACGAGTTTTTTTATATGATTTAAAATAAAGATTGCATTTTTATTTAAAAATGTACTTATTTTACAACTGAAAATTAAGAATAATGAATCCATTTTATTTATGTTTTCGACCATGTCCCTCATTTCATGGCTCTTTTGATAAGTAAGTATTTATGGGTACGAAGAAATAAATGGAGTGGATAATACAGGTAAATAATAATGGAAAATATAGATTTATTTTATTTAGAATCTTTATTCAAATTGCTCATTTTGAATTCTTTGGACATTGAATTTCATATAACTGCATACTTACTTAAAAGAGCACTTTTTAATAAGGTAGTACACAATATTTTTCTTTTAGAATAGATTTAGTAATTTGCCAAATCAATCAAAAGAGTAAATAGTGTAAATGTCTATCTAATGTGTTTTTAACTTTTATGTTATTATTAAAATCAATATTATAGATTATTATATTAATATAAATTATATTGATATGTCAACAGAATTAAATTGTATATTTACATTGGTTCTTTGCTTGATATAATGTGTAATGATATAATGTAGATCCTATATTTAATGGTCTGAATAATATTGTTAACAATAAAAAATATAATTAGAAAAAAGCACAAAATTTTCCATGGATGTCTCTCAAACATAATTATTAAAACAATAACAAGTTGTATTCTTAAGCACGATTCAAAACAGTAATGTTAAGAATATGTAATAAAATCCAATATATATTTTTAAATCATAGTAGAGTAGAGATGTGTACATGTAATACATAGCATATCAATATTCTTCATATTTTCAAAATAAGCTAAGCTCTCGTGCTACGAAACCTGGAGTAACTTGCCGGTATCCCGGAATGAGGCTCGAACCCCTGATTACCACTTGATTACTAGGCGAGTGTTTTACCACTAGACCGACAAGCAAGCAGGTGGATTCTTGACTCATTACTCTTTAATGTATACGTGAACTTTTATATTTAGATCAAACAGAATTATTTGTGAGTAATGTCAATTAACAAATGTGATTATGGTGTGTGGCGTTATAGAGAGGTCCTCGAGAAAAGTCTACAATCCCTATAGGTGGCAGATATGGAATGCTTACTGGCACTGGATGTAGGAAGGAAATAAAATATTTTTTAACAGACCACACAAGTTAAGGGGTGAGGGAATCCTTAACAAATAAATCCTGGTCTTCCAGGTTGGGGATTGGGCGTGGGGCCAACAAGGCTCATCCCGTAAAAACACTTACATTACAAAATTTAAAACAAAACCTCGAATATTAGTTCTAAACCAGAACCATCTGTTCTGCACGAGAGTAGACAATCCCCATCTAATTAGGTCAAATGTTGAACAGCTTTAAGCGGAAAGCATTGTGGAGAATGGATCCGTGGAATGGGAAACTTTGGAGAACGCAATATAATGATCAGCTACATGGCATCTATCAGAATCCCAGACTCTTCAACTGCATGAAACTCCTGCGACTCAGGTAGGCATGTTATGTCCAGAGTATGCAGAAAGCATGGATCCCATAAAGAATGGACACCCAGGTGACAGAAGAAGTGTGTGGGAAGACCTCAACTCTGGAACTTTTAAAGAATGATCCAGTAGAGTTGCTGTAGATTCCAAATTGGAAGACAATCGCCGAAAAGAGCACATGGAGGCGAAGGATTGAGGAGGCTGAGGCTCGTGTTAAGGAGAAGAAGAGGAGAGAGAAGGCTTATATTTTCTATTCTATGTGTGGAAGACTCATTTTTTGTGGAAGTGCAGTTGGTTTCATTGGATATCATCTATCTATACGCTGTTAGTGATTAGTTAATAACCAAATGGTAGCAGCTTTGTGATACACTATACACAAACAATAAATGTTAACATTGTGCAAACTGCGACATCATAATCATAAAAATATAGTTGAATTACATCGCAATCTTCATCAAATTTTAGCTTTTTAAGGTCACATCAAAGTAATACAGAAAGATCATCTACTTATTTAAAATACTGTACAAAGCACTCATTAAAAATGATTAAAATATATTGTAATATAAAAATGTAACAAGAAGTAAGTTCCTTAACAGAATTAAAATCAAAAATATATATTATATATATATATATGTGTTTACATTTTAGCCTTAGAATTCTGAATATGTGTTATGTTTCAATAGTTCTAATTATGATATATTACATACATGACAAATATCTATGTTGTCTTAATAATAAACACAAAAATTTGCACAAAAACCCAAACATTGTAGACTGCTTTACCAATTATACAATTTCATTTAAAATTAATAATATGTATAAATTTATAAAAAATTAGGTGACCTGGCAATTTCCTGTGATAGAAAGGAAATACAAATTAATTATATTTTATAAGTATTAATTAGTTTTATAAATAATAAAGTATTACATTACAAAAAATATTAAGTTATATTCGTCGACAGTCCTTCATTGTGAGGATGACGTTTACTATGGTTTATATGTTGTGTGTCTTCATATGATTGAGGAACCCTATCCTCGAACCTCACACACTCCCACATGAACAGGTGCAGCCGTTGGGTAGGGTTATATTATTTGTACAAATTATTATTGAAACCATTTCATGAAGATATATGATTTAACATTCTTTAAAAAAAATAGAGATACATAAAGAATATATGTCACAACAATATTCTTACTATTTTCAAACCAAGATAAGCGCATGTGCTATGAAAGCACTGACGTGCTAGTCTCCCGGCACGATGCTCATACTCTCAGGAGTCAGCCACTTCATCACTAGGTGAGTCTTACTACTAGATCAAACATGCACATCATATATGAGTATTCCATAATTAAATACACTATCTTAAAAGTTCTAATGGACTCGTCACATATATATAACAAATTAAACTACTGTTAGAATTCTGACCATGATCTTTCTTATAATATTGGAAGATAATTTAATGCTAATATAATTACGACAAAAAGCATAAATCCTCGATCAACATATGCATATAGGATAGAATTGCTAACTTTTCTAGCAAATTTTATGTTTATGACTTGCTGGTAATATGCAAATGTCATAATTAATTTTAAATTAACTCACATAAAAAGACCGAATTCTTTTGGAAAAGTGTATTTCTATGTAAATGCCATGGACAAATTAAAAACATATGCAGGTAATTACATTACATATATAATGTAACCTATCGAAAATTAATTGTATGAAAATATTTAAATCATTTTATGCTAACAGGCTATATTACAAATATCGCATAAAAATTAAATAACTTTACATAATTCAACCATTGCATAATTTAGTTTAAGCCTTGAAAAATCTTCAATTAATTTATAAAATATTATTTTAATATATCTGTTTCCACATAATTTTATATTTTAAGTGTTTTATGGACAGAACATTTGAAAACATCTCATTCAAATCAGGTTTTATTCAGACTCATTCAAATCAGAGCAAAGTATGACAGAAATATATTCATGTTGCACTTTGCCTATTTATAGACTCTATTATAATCTGCACCATCACATTTTTACAATATAATGAATCTTTTCAAAGTATGTATTTCACTTTTGACGCCGTTAATATGTTGTGGTCACGACGGAACTGGAAATAACAATAAAAAATCTATTGTATTCCTAGTTTCAGCTATCGAGAGAATGTCAGAATATAATTAGATTTATTGAATACACTTATTATCCTTTCCATTTGTTGTAACAATCCCAAACTGTTTGTTGTGTTCCACGTTACATTCCCCAAACATAAACTAACGTAACCACATTATATTAGGTAAAGTTAGATTTTTATTCACCCCTGTATCAAAAATCAATCCATCAAAGCCATTAGAAGCTTAGTATGATTGTCTCTTAAAGGCCTCTGATTGGTCGAGCAGATCCAAGCGTTGACGCTGAATGGAACCTTAGCTAAGTATCGTGAGCGCGGTGATTGTTGGTAGTCGGTTGAGCTTGCTCGGGATCGGGTGTTGCCACTTTGAATTTTTTATATTTACCTGGAAAGGTATTCAAAGGTACAATCAATTGCAAGCAAATAATAATAATTGCATTTCTACTGACACTTGTTGTTCTGACAACTTCATTAGATTGCTTTACTTCTTTTATTGTTTCTATGGTTTCATTCATCTAAGAAGTATTATATGTTACTTGTATAAAAAGGGAAGAAATATCTAAGAATTAAATAAAAGCACTGTTTTTACATAACTATACATAATATATCACCATTATCAGATAATTTTTAAAATATCAAAATTACAATCATTATGATAATAATAAGCTGAATCTGATTTTTTTTGAAGTGTAGTTACTTACGGGCCACTCGGATCATGATGGTGGCCCACCAGATGGACCAGCCCCAGCCCACAAGACAGAACAGCACAGTGAACAGTTGTCCCACACCGACAATAAGATCTATCAAAAATGCACCTGAAATGTTGAAAGATTTGAGAATATAAATATTTAAACTTATTATTTTCATGTGGATTTCGAAAATAGTCACTCTCTTTTCCTCCCGCCTCAAAGTTGGCTTCTGTGTAATTGTAAACTTTTCTTCAGATTGTAAAAAGTATCAGATTTCTTTTACTTCACAATCAGTCCCCATTATTGAGCTGACATTCCTGGTATTGTGAGTGATCCACCCTTCCCTGTTCAATTTGATACTGGATATTGCTGAGGTGATTAGAACGCGAACAGACTCCATTATTTGACATTTTTTCCACTTTTCTGCCTTTTCCATGACTACAATTTTTTTAAATCTTCGTACGTCCAAAGAATTGAAGGATGCGGTGAAGACATAGTGAACACAAATCAGATATTATCGCATTTGACCGGATATCAGTATGATAACAGTTATCATTCTTTATAATAAAAATCAAAAATTCATCCCATTCAAATTTAAAAAATAATTAAATGGCACATTTGGGAACAAGGCTTCCCATCGCTCAAATAATAAATTGTCAAGAAAGATTTACCTATTCTCGGTTTCCAGCCATCATACACTCCAAACCTGGGACGTCCAAAACATAAGCAGAATAGGCCGCTGCACACCGTCCCTGCAAATATACACAGCAAACATTCAATTCAATTTGATCAATCAATCTGAAGACTCTTTTGAATTGTCTGATCCTAGTGTGGCTGAATTGTTAGTTTGGTGGATTAAAAAAAAATCACAAGTGATTATCACAGTTGAATCTCACCTGTAGTTCAAGGGCCTCAATTTTTTATACCCTTTTATTTATATGTGTGGCGGCTCGAGCGCATCGTACAGGTGTTCCTAGTTCAGTCAATTCTTGGTATTTCACCATCAAACGCGTACAAAGCGGAAACGTTCGAGGAAGGCCGGACTGCGCCGCCCGGCGGGCATGACACACATGCACCACAGATGTGCACCAACACATGCAGCAGAGGAAGCGGTCGGCGAAACAATCGGCGACTAGTACCCAAACCGACCGGACCGCAGATGCACATCCCGACTCTCACCTTTCACTAACCGTGCATCGTTTTTCCATAACCTTTACATATTCTGTGTTGTTTCTTGCTCTCGGTGGCTTCTCCCTGATGAGAACAAACATGTTCGGATAAAAATGGTTTTCACCAGAACACCAACTAACCTTCCCACATATGTATTTATACATAATTATAAACTTTTAGAATACAATTTTTCATGTCAATTTTTAAATGTATAGAATTTCAAATCTACCCCTTTTCAATAAAAATGTTTATCCCTACGGAACCACCAAATATTTTTATGGTTGAAAATATAATTTACTTCATCAAATACATTCCAGATATAATCAGAAGTGACTGACAGTTTGAAGCAAAATCCATAACTATAATAGATATAAAGCACATAAGAAGTTAATAGAAAATGTGTGAAAATAGGTTTAAGAATATGAATGAGAGGTTAGAAAGATGAAGAATATAACTTCAGTCCTCTTTTTTGTTCCTAGATACCAAGAGGATCAAGAGTTTGACTTCGTACCAAACAGCCTCATCAAGACATGTTTTAAAAAAAATAGAGATGCATAGATTGAATACGTTTTACATCAGTATTCTTACTATTTTGAAACAATGTTAAACGCTTGTGCTATGAAAATAGGACTAACTTACTAGTCTCCTGGAATGAGGCTCGAACCCCTGATCACTAGATCACTAGGCGAGTGTTTTAATTACTAGACCAACAATGTCTTGTTATATTATCCACTGTAATCCACCTAATGTAACAAGGCAATCCCGGAAGTATTAAACTGGATACAAAGTCTACCTTCGCCATTATAACTAACCTCACAAAGAAGAAGAATAATACATAAGGACCTATTAAAAATTAAAATGAGCAGTTTCTTACCCAGTCCAGGTATTAAAAAGTTGCACAAGAGACATAACCAGGCGAGAGGCACGGGCAAGGCGGGGATGGCTCCTCTCAACATGCTCGTGTGCTCGATCAGAGACGGGTCGAGCTTGAAACGTTTGTCCTAAAATAAGTTGAACAAAGTGTTCATTTTGTTAGTAGATTGTCACACACTGGGTGGGTCATACACGGCACATTGCAAAACTGGGATTCTAAATAATTAATTATTGGATCAATATAGATTATAAACAAAATTCCTTTCCTATCAATAGTACAATAGTCAGTTTGTATATCTGTCTGAGCGATACCATCCATATCCTCAGTCAGAATGCAACAATATTATCACAGAAAAAGTAGTAATCATCTGTGATTTTATTATTTTGATGGGAATTGATACAAATTAAAACTTATGATATTTGTCAAAGATTTTGAATCAAAGTGAGCCATTCATATACGTGCAGATAAAATTCAGCCATCTTTACTTGAATAACTTTAGAGATGTGTCATGGAAAAATATTTATTTTAAAAATTAATTTTTCATGTTGATATTTTGCACGTAAGCGTACATTCTGCCTGCAATGATACAATCAAATGTATAAGTGCATAGTTTTTAATCGATTGTGTATATAACAGCAATAAAATCAATTTTTTAAATTAATAATTGTGTTACTCCTGTGACCATTTTCTTTCAAAATTGTTTGTATTAGAGTAGTCGTTAATTTTGTGATAAACCAATGTGAATTGAGATATATAATATAAAATACATTTGGACAGTGAAAATAATGATAATACAAAGGTGAAGTTGCCGAAATTCAATTGTTTTCTACTAGTATAAAATAAAAAATCAGATGTAATGCCAAAATTTATGATATGTCATTTATCCATCAGGACTTTACAGGATGTAGAAGATATCCCTGACAATATCTTTGTTGTTAATGATTAATTGTTAATTTGTATTATTAATAAAAGCGACATACCTTTGTCTTGTACTATAAGTTAAGTGACTCCAGATACAGGGTGAGGTTGACCTCAAGCAAAATCAGTTATACATTGGTTACTAGTTATTAGGATCCGGAATCGCTGTGGTAAAAGCTGTGCCGTGGCATGGCATAAATTTAAAAAGTCACTTTTCAATGTGTCATTTGTCTTCTTTTTCACATAGGTTTCACAGTTTATATGTCCGATAACGATATATTTTTTCAATTGCATCAGTTGAATTTCATACACATTACAATAAATTATTCTATTGTCAAATGTAAGGTCTGGATGATTTTGTATCCACTCGTTAATCCGATATGGTACGAAAAATGATTGGGCCATTTTAAAAATAATTTTCACAGTAAAAATGTTAAAAAATGTTAATGTTGAAAAAAGCCAAACGCTCTAAAACTCGCAGGCTGACAAACAAATGCGCATGTTTAATTTTGAATGTGGAACATTGTTGATGGATGTTTCTCTAGTATGTAGGTACTTGGATAATTTTGACTGTTTTCAAAACACATTTATAAATAGAAAACAATGAAAAAAATAATTTTTGTTAAAATAATACATTTTAACGATTAAATGATATATTGAAAATAATTGAACTGTTAGTGACGTTTGAAAGAATATGAAATATGCAGCTTCCATGAAAGAGATTTGAAATTAAAAATGTATAATATATTTACCGCGTTGCGGCTCTGGAAACGACAGTTTAGCCATGAGAATTCCAGACCCTACGAATTATAAAATAAACTAAATAAAATACAGAACTGAAAAAAACACAAGTTTTTTGTAAATTACACCAATACCTCGCTTTACGGACTAGATACGTTCCGGGAAAGTTGGCCGTAAAACAAAATGCACTATAACGAATCATTTATTTAGATACAAACCCATAAAAATTCCATAAGATCCGTTCCAATTATATAGATAAATAAGAAATTTGCTAAGTTTTTAGTTGAAATGGCAATTTTTTTGCAGTTACATAACTTTTTCATTACATAAATATTAATAAAAAAATCTAATACATCTCGGGTCCATAATTACTGATGACCAGGAATTAAACAACGCACGGATATGGCAAAAGTTCTATGTCCAGACTTGACAACATATAAAAAGACTGCGGTATTTCCAACACAATGAAGATCAGAAAAGACGGATTGATGCTTTTGAGATGCGGTGCTGGAGACGCATGTTGTCCATACCATGAACGGCGATACGCACCAATGTCTCCACTCTGCAGGAATTGAACATCAAAGACAGACTCTCAACCATTTGTCTGAGACGAATCTTTAAACTTTTTGAGTTTCATACGAGAAGGGAAGACAGCTTGAAGAAGCTTGTTATGGTGAGCCACGTAGAAGAACGAAGAGGAAGAGGAAGATCCCTCACCCGTTGGACCGACCGAGTGGAAGAGGCAAAGGCACTTCTTCGGTGACAGCCCTGAGATCTGCAGGATGATGTGAGAAAAGTTTAAGAGCATAGTCAAGAGGGCGGGAGTTCATGGATGTCACGATCTGCAGTTACGAGGGACGAACGTTGATAAATTATTTTTTTAATATAAAACAAAAATGTTGAACGGCTCTAAACAGAGCCTAAAGAGAAACATAAAAATCACATGACATCATGCTGTCATCAACTTCACCCGCTGTTGTGGAAGAACCTGGTTGAAAAAAGTGATGCAACTTTTTTTGCACAACAAACATCTGTATTAATGCCTCGAGAAACTTTAATGCTGTGTTCTTTGTCGGGATCAGTTTGAAGTAGGATATTTATTTCATATTCAAAATAACAAGTGCTGAAAGTGTATTTGTTTGCCTATATATTGGAAAATTTTGGGCCACAAATCAAAGCTGAGCTACAGTGTGAAAAGGCCGTTATAGCGAAAAGCCATGTAAAGGACAGACGTATAGAGTATTGATGTATTTGATAAAAAATAGTGAATATTATTACCTCTAAGGGCACAGCTTGCGATAGACTTCTTTTTTTACTAAACATGCTCGTCCTCCTACTCGCATCGAGTGATGGATCTTTTTTCTTACAGCAAGACAGTTTCTTCCAACAACTGCAAACAAATTTATTAAAAATAATTTACAATAAGAAATTTCCTGTAATTTACAATATTTTGTTTTAGGCAAATATCTCAGTTTCATTAACTGGATCAAAATATGTACGACATTTGTGTACTCTAACAGTGCAATCTGAACAATTACAATTTTATTTAAAATAAAAGTATACAATTCATTCATTATATTCACAATACTAATAATGTGATTCATAATCACATTATTCACAAATTACAAAATTCAATAATCAAAATATTGTTAAATACAAAAAGTGGATAATAATACATAAAAAAAGAATATGTAGTTAATACAAAAAAGAATCCTTTTTTAACATGTACTTTATTCAAGTGTAATGTAAAAACATAGATCTAATACATTACCTACAGTTTAATATAAATACACTATTTTAATGATAAGTTCACTTAAATTTTTCCATCTAGCTCAGGTTGTAGCAATAGTTGGCTGAAGCGAGGTACCATATGCGGGAAGTTGAGTGTAATCTTTATTATGATATTAATTACATGTAACGTTAGTCCTTCCTACTAACCATCAATTAAACCCAAAAACCGCATGTTGTTGACAGTATTTCAGTTCAACAACAAATTTTACTTAACTCGATGCTCAACCGCAGTTACTCGAACGAACTCAGGTAGGATGAGGATCTGATGAAGACAATCCACCCACCTAAATGCGAGAGTGACTTCTTACCTCGTATTAGTCTGCGGCTGACTCAGTATGCTGTCTCTTCTATCAGCCCAGTCATCCTTCTTTTTTCTGCAGCAGCAGCAGCACAGTGAGGAGGAGGGCTCCTTCTTGGTGATTGATGGTCTACCCGTGCCGCTGATAAGCGAAGGCTGCTCGCCCACCGACACGCTGGAGTCGCTCACCTTATTTTTGCCACGACAACATATGAACCGATCACACCTGGGATATTTAGAAAAAGAACAATTAAACATTATTTTTCATTTATGACTACCTAAAAAGTGGCGGTATACTGAATTTCAGAATTGTACTTTGTTGGAGATATTGCAACATCCACGTGAAATTTCAATAACTATTAACATGAATTGTATATATTGCATCCCATTTCCTTCCCCTCCTTACCATTTTCACTTTGTATGTTCAGTTTAAAAACACTCTTTTGTTTCTTTTTTTTAAGATGTACTATTTTTAAGTTTATTATGTGTAGGTTTATTGTAATGTAAAAGTCTTTTTGTTTATCAGTTTGTTTGTGCATACTATTTTTAGTTTCTTATGTACTAGTTATTTAATTCCGAAGAAACCTCACTGGTGTTAATTTTATACATTATGTTATTATCCGTTATTATTGTTACACTTTTTTTTCTCAAAAATAAAAATAATCAAATAAAAATAAATGCATTTTACTTCTACTGCGTCCATCCACATTTCACTCTTAAATAATATTTACCGAACTAGAAATTATCATCAACATCAGCTGCTAGATTTATTACATCTTTGGACAATGCGCATCAATCGTGATGAAATTGATGCCTCAAAAGTTAGAGTTATCGCGCTCTCTGGTAATGTTAACAATAAGGTAATGGTAATCCTTACCACTTCTTTTTCTCGGCTCCATCCGCTCCCACTTCTGTTTTCTTATCTTCCTCCATCTTAGCATCCTTCATATCCGTGTCTTTGTTGTTGCAGCAGCAGCAGCACACCCTCGACCAGATTCCCTTTTTCTTAACCTGGTCATCCTTCTTGCTACTAACGGTGCCGTGGCTCACTTCTGACTTGCGTTTTTTGTTTAGCTTCTCGTCTATCAAATGAACCTAGGAAAAATAATCATTAGGATTTTTGACATGACTCAATATTTATTGTTTGAAATGTGGCGTCAGTTAACAATATGGCAATTCATTGTAAAATGTGTGCAGGGTTAGTATTATTTGAATTGATCTGGTGGTAGTTTGGGGGCTCGGACTGGTTGTATATAAATTATTAAGAATGTGTGACAACATAATTATGGAGTTCTACCCTGGGTACTTGAGGTAGCCTAGATGGATGGGATAGCAGTCTAAACTAAAATGCATTCCTCCACTTGGTGGAGATCAGAAATCAATATTTTCACGCTGACAAAATTTCTATAATTTTTAGACTAACTATTAAAACTAATATAGCGGTACTTTATAGGTTCAAGATAGTACTTAATTAGTTAAAAAACTTTGAGATTATTTTTGAAAAATCTGAATAAAATGACAAGTCAATAGGTACTGAAGCATTAATGAGATATTTACTTAAGTATAAATCGTGTTGTATGATCTTCTCTAATGAATAAATTTAGAGTTGTTACGTCTCGTACGCATGCCGCGTGATCAGGACCAGCATGAGTGGACAAACCTCGGATTGGTTGTGCGATCTGCAGCAAGCCGGGGGCCACAGCTTCCCGCAGAGGCCTTTCTTCTCCGCCCCGCCAGTTGAAGGCATATCCTTCCCATCCCTGTCGCTCTCCAAACTGCCATTGCTTTCTGGCAATCTGGAAATATTCATTATTCCGATTATAATATTTGCTTTACTTCTGCTGTATTATTTAAATTGTTTCACGAACAATACAATTTTAAGTTAGCTAAAATATAAATATATTAATGATAGTGTAAGAAAAAAGTTGTATCTTAAGTATTAAACGCTCCATTGCTTTAAATTGTAGATGACGTTTGTAGGAAAAAAACTCCCTACTAACTCGATGATAGTTATAAATATCATACCTTATTAACTGCTGTAGGTTTAGATTAGAATAACCAATAAACTTGTCAGTTGCCAATATATCGAAAGAGGAAGGAATAACTACAAAATTGGGCCTCAATACAGAATGGAAGAAGGGGCCTCCTAAATAAGTCTTGTATGTAGATATTCAACTATTAGTATTGCGTGGTTTATTCATTAAAAAGTTAGAACAAAAATAGTCTCTTTTCTCATTTAATATTTATACTTTGCAAGGCATTTGCAAATAGTAGGATACTGCATTGATAAGGTTTTAACGTTTGTTTGCAATACGCGTGAGAAACGATTTTTAAAATGTTATAATTCCATTTATTGCTGTGGATTACCTTTAACTTATTATTATTATTATTAACACTCGCAAAAAGAAAGGTTTCTTGCGCGAACTTTTTGGTCCCCTTTCTACTGCTTTGGCATAGTGACGCCGCATCACAGACGCCTCGCGCTCTCGCCGGCGCGATAAATATTATTCTGTATATTCTCGGGTATTGCGACTAGTATCTAAACTAAAATATTTAGTTTAAGAGTAGACATTCACATTTTTCATGAATGCGATTCATCGGGTTTTTCGAGGTCTGCACATTTTGTCAAAAATCTATGACATAATGGATTGTAATAATAAATTATCATTTTACGTAAAGTTAAAACATTCAAAAATATGCTGAAGAAAGACGACACGACAATATTTTGGAAACAAACACGTAAAGCATCCGTGTCCAACCCGAGGCCTGAGGGTGTAATGATATTATTTTGCTATTATGTACAGAGAACGAAAAAAACTTAAGTCTTTCCTCACAAAATATGCACTCGTCATGCCTGGGTAACTGCATTTAGTATTGTTATAGGGAATATATTGATAGAGAGTACATTTTACTTCCGACCCGCGACAAATTGTCGGGGGTTCGATGTGGCCCGAAGATCCCTGAAGGTTGGACACACGATATAAAGTTAGACTATACATATGTGAAACGTAATTGACCGAGCGTGTTAGCACAAATAATACGTTTTAGCTTCTCGAGATTTGATGTCATTTAATATTCAAAATTTTAAATGAAAAACGTTTTTTATAATTTTTTAGTAGGGCGCCGCGAATCAGCGTACAAACAACTATACACATTACGTACACAGGCCTTCAATGTCCGTGTATAGTGCGTTTACACTATTGAATGGTTTACGGACCCAAATAATACTGAAAACTGACTTGATTGGTAGAAAATTAAATAATAATAGTCCCAAATACTAATAAAGGTGAACAGAATTTGTCAAGGTTTATTGATATAATATAATTGAAGCAGAATGTACCGTTCGTGCAGATTTCCACGCAAATCATTAGACATTTCTGAGTGACGAGTCACGACACAATAATTGTTCATTTATTTAATCACGAACATGTGTTTTTAATTATATTGTTTTCTGCCCTTGTTATGGACAACCCGCACGGCCACCGGGACTCGGGCGCCACTGCTGGAAGATACGGCCATAGTTTGGCAGTGGCGTAAAAAAATTGGGTCTCAATGCAAAGTGGAAATAGGAGGCCCCTTAAATAGCGGGGGTCCTTGCTTCGCTTTACGGCGATGGTTCGGTCCCTAGGGGTTCAAGTAATTAGTATTAGTAGGAACAACGATCAACTTTTCACATATTTTAGTGATACATTTGAGAAATAATTTTTAAACTTTATTTCGTTATGGTAGATTCTAAAGTTTCATAGAACGCGATTTTTTTGGGTCCTTATTTAACGTGGGCCTCCATGATTCTCGTTGGCTGTATTAGCGTAGTCACGTCACCGGGTTCGGGTTTTCAAGCTGTCATTAATTGAGACGGGTGTCTAAATGATGTGTTTCGCCTTCTTCAGCTCAGCTGCTTAAATGGGACATAATGGGAAATGAGTAACTTGCACATGTGCGGGTATAAATAAATGGGAATTAATAAGCTAACCTAACCTAATCCGAGTAATAGTAAAAAAAAAGCGCAGGGTACAAAAATAGACGCACGAACGACATTATATTTTATGTGACAATTTCCTCGACTTAAAAGGTTTTAGAAATGAGAATAATTCAAATATGTTTTAGATTTGTTACAATTCCATTAATATTTGTTAGCACCTAGAAACGAGGCGGAGCGGTAACGGAGATATGTACAAACATAAAAAACCGCAAAAATGCAAAAATCGTGTAGCGAATAAAACGAAGATGGCTGGCTTTATTAAATATTTTAGTTATTAATTAATGATCAACGACGCGCGTTGTACTGCCGTGACTGAACAGAAATGTTGAAACAGTGAGACCTGATGGACACCCTGTCGGCCGGCAGGACGAACACCGGCCCGCCCTTCTCGCCCTTCCCGCCTGCACCCTGCGCCCCCCGCACCCCCTGGAGCTGGAGCTCCTGCAGGTAGATGTAGGGCTCCTCCGCTGACAAGAACTTCACTTCCGGTGTCCTCATCACACACCGTCACTTGTTTTAAGGTGTGTATGTGTGTATGCGTGTACGCGTGATATAAGAACTCACTTCATTGTTTTTATTATATGTTCTTAGAAAATAGCCTTCTATTGAACAATTATTGAAAGGTATAAAATTATGAAAGTAAACACTTGTTGATGTAATTATTTTGCAAACAAAAGTCGACAATTACCGCTCTACCCTCCCCGCTGCTTCAGTTCGGGATCGTCGGGGAAACATTAATCTATTTTACAAACAAGCCGGAGCGGGAGCGAGAAGTGAGAGCGGCCGCTGCCCGCCATCGGTCGCTCGATCGTCCGGCGATACAGCGAGCAGCCGGGAGTCAGAGGAGACAGGCGAAACATTAAGAGAGACCAGTACCGGGTGGACATGACCTGATGATGACATATCAAATTACGGATCCACTAAACACTCTCACTACAGCCACTGGAACTCTTAATTCCGCATGACGTATCCGGTACCTGCTCTGTGTTAACTAGAAATAATCGGAGTTAAATTATAATTAGTACAAACTACTAACAAGCCGAGTATTGCCATTTCAAATGAACCATTTGCACTCGTCTTCCCAAAAATAAATAAATCATAATATTTCGATATGACTAATCACAATTTGTCATTTTCTGATCCTCCCAGCCTTGCCCACCTCCTCCACCCTCCACCCTCCACCCTCTCTCTAAGGCTCCGCTCGTGACTAGAAACGGGGACCAATCGGTCGGTAAACGTTTATTAATTTGTCTGACTCTAAAATGGGGTAATATTAAATACAGCTCTGCCAGCGACAATTTGACCGATCGCCAAATAATAATTATCCTGCTACAATTCTTCATAAATAATTATGTTTAACGCGCGTCACGCGTGTGGAAGAAGAAAATATATGTTATCAGCGGCTCACTTGTTTCACACTCAAAATCTGTACAAAATGAGTGAAAGTACGTAACGAAATGAGAGAGCATTATTATTTTTCATTGCCATGAAATACGCGCCAGGCTTCTTGTGTTGGAACAGGATGGCAATATATTTAGTTGTCAACAGATTTATGTATTTTCTACACTTCATTATTTATAAAACTATATAGGATTCGAATATATTCAATTCCAAATTGTAAAAAATGTCGAAGGAGTGAGTGCACCCAGATCATTCGTGTTAATTCTATTTAAATATAAATTATTATAAATTAACAACTCTAAACTAAATATTATTGAATTCATTAAAAATAAACTTAATAAATGATGTTAAATTCTCCGACTTCATTCTCTTTGCCTCTCGAATTGGGCTGTTGAAAGCTCATGAGAGATGAAGAGAAAGAAGCCGCATAGTTCGTCACACTTTCTTGACACAATTCTTCTTAATAATATGTACGTGCAGATTCATACTGATTCATTTATATGACACCGTACTAACATTTTGGATACTCTTAGATTGATTGGGTAAAAATGAGCCTTTTAAATCGATTGCAGGAAATTCAAAACTAATATTTTTAAGAAACATAAAAAAATTTGATTTCAATTATATTCAATATTTTAAAAATGTCGAGGCATCTATTTAGTATAATAATGCCAAGCTAGATGGCATTTTTGGTAACAACTTCTGAGATGTGTCAATTCTATCTAAACAGAATTATTATAAATTTATATTAGTCCTTTCTAGAACCCGCGAAGGTAAAATCTCGTTATTAATAAAACAGACCAAAAACTTACCCTCTTGAAATGGAACACAAAGATAGCACGTTTCATTGACTTAATTCTTACTTGTGTAATATGTTAATACGATTTCATTTCGGAACCATTATAGACTCGGGTAAATGAAACGACACATTTCATTATTTTCCGAGACCCGAAGAAAACATTTCAAATTACACAAAAGTGACCCATTTGGAAGAGTTTTTTTTTTGTTTCCTCGGTTTATCTGCGATCTAAAGTATACTCTTTAAATACGTACTTGTGGAACAATTGCGGCAACAGCCACATGGTTGAGGCAGATTTACACCGATCGGCGACCGGTCCGCGCTCCGCTCGATCCGCGACCGCCGTGTCTCGAGCGGGAGAGTTCAAAGGGTATAAATCCATTTTTATTCTAATGTTAGTAATGAGGTATCGATATGTATTTGTGCAAGACTCATGTGAATAGGAGGAAAAGTTATTGCAAATGAGTATAAAATCACGAATTTTGTAAAATAAAAATGTAACTAGGTACTAACACAAAAACATTAGTGGGGTCTACACGTAAAACTTGGTATACATCAATCAACTCTGTACTAGTTAGTACTGCACAGTTGCATCCGCGTTCGTGCAGTAGGGTATGTTTATATTATACAGCAAAGAAATTGTCGATAAAAAACAATAATTACAAAATTACAAAAATGGTGAACGAGCCTAAATTTAGAAAATCTGAAGGGCTCACGTCTTTAATTAATTTAGTCATCGAGTTGACTTTTACAAGAAAACGCTGTTCATTAATAATGATTTTTCTATTTTAATGTATTATATTGATTAGTGGTTTACATAAAATAAAATAAAGAAAGCAGTTTTGCTGAGGGTTTCGGCAAAACTGTCCATTGGCCTGTCTGATGCACTAGTTTTCTACTGGACTTGTAGTAGACAACGCTTTCAATATTGGTGAGTGAAGGCGAAAACAAAAATCTTACCCACATATATGAGATATGATTTCTATAGCGGAATTAATCGAAAATAAAAATAAAAGAATACTTAAATAAAAGTAAAGTATAAAGAATAATAATACATCTATTGGTCAAACAGTCATCCGAGGTTCAAGAGGTTGAGAGGCCGCCCAGAAAACAGTTGATTTAATATCAACAGCTTTATAGCCTAATTCGTCTAAATATTATCTATGTCTCCATTTTCATCAGACTGTATATTCTCCCTCCGCGAAGCCAGAACTTGACTTTAGTGGTCAAGTATTTTAAGCTATGGTTGAAACCTTTGTTGCTAAAAACAAATGAAATCTCTACTTGTAGAATTTGTTTATTTTTGGCTTAAAATAGTGATAACTGACTATGCCCTCTGCAAGTGAGGATGTCAGTTATGGCTCTACATGTATTTTAGTGTACCGAGAGACATCTGACGGATATCTAACACAGCACGCGGTCTTTGTTAATATATATGTGTAATATCCATGATAATATTACGCTTGTAATATCCCAACATCATTTTGTAGGTTATATTTAAGGATTCTTACACACTGTTAACTGTAAATAATCACTATTATCACAATGATCTTATCCATCGCCATACAGTTTAATTCATATGAGATAACTCCAATGACTCGGCTTCAGAAGTTGTCAGAATTGAAATTGTGGAAGTGTTCTCAGAATGAAACGTCACCACGATTGTAAATGCTCCGAGAGTTTTCATCGGAAAGAAAAGGGGGTTAACGATATTCAAATGAGACTTTAACCCTTACAAGCGTGAGGGCTACTGTGTGCGGCGTAGGTACGGCCAGGTGGGTACTGGCAGAGGCACATATTATAAGCGGTGATTACATTATGCCGGCCAAACACGCGACGCGCGGCTCCTTCTGGCGACTCTGGGACACGCCCGTGGGTGCACCATGCCGAGAAATATTACGGAATAAAAAAATCATATCGCATAGAAAAATGACAAGAACTTTAACCTTTCAAAGGCCAGAGCGTGCTGCGCGAAGAATTCCACCAGCGCCCCGCGAACATAGCCCAGCACACTTTGTTAATAGAAACAAGCGCAAACCTCGTGCGAGAGGTTTCTTGTTAAGATTCTAAATTAATTTATAAAGCTAGCTCTCACCTCGATTACAGAATTAGGAGTTCAATAATATTATTTGATACCGCGGTATGCGTGCGAACTTTAGCGCGCGATACGATCCTCTACGATATGCTTTTGGTTAAGTTAAACATAGTATGTGGATAAGTAACAACGGGCTCTCTGCGGTGAACGATTTTAGAATGAACTAAGTCCTTGTCCCGCGCGGACGATACCTCCGAACCACCCTGGAAGACTACACGAATGAATCGTGAAACAAAATATTTAGGAAAAAAATCTAAAATCAATTTTTTTTAAGCACTAGCTCTTTTGCTCGTCGAATTGAATCAAGAAGCCGGAACGGTGCGATTGATTATAGTATGAAGTTCGCGTGGGAGAGTTAATTCGACCTAATTTTGCCCTATCGAAATATGGCCACGAAGCTCCGCTCAGATTCGGTCGGAGGTTGGTTATGTCTAATATTACAACACATCATATTTCCAAATTGAAGTCGCTCCGTAAATTGAAACAGAATGTTTCAGTTTAACTTCGGGAACAAACGCTGGCACGAAAATTGACCGGAATCTACTTCTGACTGTTTCGGAGCCAACATTGTTCAGCCAGAGTAAGAAAGCGAAGCTACTTCACAAACTCTCCGCAGTACAAAAGGCAGAATTAAGGTCTAGACACTCGGGACGCGTAGACGAGATGAGAGCAAATGATTTCATTAATGTGATTAAAGATATTTTCACAGCTATTTCAAGTCACCCATAATCTACATCGACATCGTCAGTGATATCTGCCTCGATGGTAAACCTTAGCGACGGATCCGAAACGTCGGTCAGGCAGGTCGGAGACGAGGCAGAATAGCCCACACGAAAACTCTACACAGGAATAATGCGATTCTTATCGACATTCGTTTATAAAATTAATGGTAAGATGTTTTAAATTTTTTTGAACAGATATCGTGAGTCGCGCTGAAGGTAAATAATTATGTTTCGTTCTCCCGCGGCGGATTTCAGAGATCAGAGGACTGTTTATAATTTTCCCCCGCTGTATAAAAATGAAATGAACAAATAAGTTAAAATGAATGTAAAGAACTCGCGGTCGCCCTAGAAGAAGTTAACGTGTGGAATGGATTTTGAGTTTACTTTAAGTTTGGGAAATAACTCGGCCCGCCCAAGGGCGAAAACCCATTCTGTACACAAAGTGAACAATGAAATCGCCCGGCCACAATCCGCAAATGCTCGACAATGAAATGCCACAATAACAAAACATTATAATATTTATCACGCAGAAGTGTTTATGGAAATGAATCATATAATACGTACACTTCATAAAAGCCACGTATTTTATGGTCGATTTTCCAATTAGCCTTTGAAATATTCACTAAAGATGTCGCATGACTTCATATCAGTTCGTGATTTCTCGGAAAAGTTCGGAATCGTTCGTAAAACTAGCTGAGCCTTCGCGAAAAACTTTTTGATAAACATACAACTCGGTAGATGAATACACACACACACACACACACACACTTTCACGTGTGCAGTGAGTATGAGTAGATAAGGTAGTATGTCCGCCTGTTGCAGTACTACAGGTGTATCAGCGCTGATCGCCTTATTGCAATAAACACCATAAGTGCTTCATATTAAGACGTGAATCGGAAGGGCAAAATGTGCTGATGATGGCACCACACGCGCCGCAGGATTGTGCTCCTAGCTGCGTGACTTTTTTTAAATACGAGTATGTCTTTTTTTATCATTCGCTCGCCAGTTACTCGATTTTATACATACTATTCCAAATCTATACACTATTCAGCATTAGTGGACCTTATTTTATACACATCTAGGTATCGAAACTAAATAGGTATTTAAAGAAAATAATGATAAAATAAAAATATCCGTTTGTACGTCTGTAAAATGTATATCGATCTAATATTTGATGTCGTTGTAGGATAAACCCCATTTCTTCGTTTTTACTGCTGTAAAATATAATGACTAGTCATTGTATCACATTATTTTAATCTAATTGAAATATAATCACACCGCTGGAGACACATGTTGCACATACCGTAGACGGCGAGACGCACGAATATCTTATTTCTGCAAGAATTGAGGATCGTGGACAGACCTCAACCTGCACCCTGAGAAAAACCCTTCCATTTTTGGGCATCTTGCGAGAAGGGAAGATGTTGCGGTGAGCCACGTCGAAGGACAAAGAGGATGATCCCCCACCCGTTGGACTGACCGAGTGGAAAACCCTAAGATCTGAAGGTTGCCGAGAAAAGTTGAGGAGCACAGACAAGAGGGCGGGAGTTCATGGAGATCGCGATCCTCAGTCATGAGGGTCCAACGTAGATGAAATATAATCAAGTATATTTTAATAAAATTCAATTATCACTTAATAATATTTTTACTGTTATATTTATGAAGTAGCACCTACAGACATTTCCGAGTAAGAATGAAGTTATAAATTTAATTGTGTATAACAATGTAATGTTTTACCTAGCCTAAAGATCGCCCTAGCAACAGCAACAAGCTTGGCCGTTTGCCTTCTACTAGTATTAAATATTGGCGCACTTTAGCGAGACCACAAATAAAGGAATAAAGTTGTCCAAGCACAATTCGCTGATCGGATAAAGTCCATCAGCCGCAGTTCCAGGTGTGCCATCAATATAAATGACGATTCGTGAAGATTCGATTTTCTTCGTAATAATTAATTAATTGAACTTTCGTTGTTTACCGGAGAAAGGGAACTGTGGCTCAAACAAAGCGATTCGATGACGCTTCGACTAGTGCAGCGTACATAATTTTCATAAAATGTAATATCGAGTCGTAACTTTGATTTGCTTCTATATTACTGGTCACTCTCCTCAACAATCATACAAGTATTTCCTTCAGCCAGACAGTTCCATTATCATTTACTCACACATTAGTACACATAACAATAATCAAATTACGATTAAAGAAACATTCTCGTCAGGGAGTTGTTTCGAGGGTTGAGATTGGCACAATTATTACGAATCATGTGGACCTGGCGAGAATACATACTTACTTGAGGATTAATATAATTTGCAGTGCATATTATTGCAGGTATCAAATAAAATGGTTCAAAGATAACAATAATGTTAAGGATGTGAACTGAAAAATATAAAGTATTTTATTATTTTTGTGTAGTTATTTTTGTGAATTTAAAAAATTTATTTCTTATTTTAATCGTGTAAACCAAATTTTGATGTTCACTTGTGAGTCTCGAACTGCCGAACTTTGTTGTCAAAGAAGCTAATGAATTTGCCGATCTCTCATCTGCACAATATTAATTGAACAAGATTTGTATTTCGCAAAAACCAATTTGACTACACGTCATAATTAATAATGAGTTGTCAAAAGGACAGAAAGAGAGAATCATCACAAATCACCAATCACCAGACATCTGGCACTGCTTTACTGTATTCGTCTTCTAAAGCTGTGTTCATTAATATTGGTCAATCTTCAATATAACTTCTTCAGGCAAATATAATACAGCGGGAGTATAAAATATGACTACGGTAAACGAAAATATAAGTAATTATTTAAAAACAACACCAGCTATTAAAAAATATTTATACTTGATTTAAAGTAATCACTTTTCATATTGAAGCATAAGCTATTACGGGCATTCTTTCCTTAAATTACTTATTACACAAAATATATATATATTTATCACTTTGACGTTTAAATCCGGTAAAAACAGAGGCTCTCCCCTTTCAAGCAGGCGAGTACCTACTCCAGAACGTGTAGCAAACTCGCGAGTCGCCGATTAACTGACACATACCGAGGCAGTGTTACCAACCGCGCTCTCCTCCCGCGAGAAAAGTGTCGTGTATTGTAATTGTACGCGCCAGGGCGTCAACACAAGCGTGAAGTCGCACTCGACATATAAGAGAGATTATAACCGCCCTTCTTGTACTATTTCTTCGATCCTGACCTGTGAGTTAGTTCAAGAAGAAAAATGTGAAATACGCGGATTAAGAAGTAAAAAGTTTCGGTCACTTTTAATATCATTAATTGGCATATAACGTGATTATTTTAATTTTCACAATAAAACTTTATACTACCTACACGCACGTTGTTATCCTTTAGTTTAGTTATCACCTGATAATGAGAGGGACTGCACCTCTCGAAACTAGAAGTAAAAATAACCCAACGCGTTTGTAGTACTTACAAGTTTTATTGTGAGAATTAAAATGATTCGATCACTTATTTATTTATTTATAAGTTATTTTACATTTCACATTATTGTGTGAAAAACGCAAAAATCCTAGAGAAGCCCTAGAATGTATAACAAATACTAGTCCGCGTGCGTGTGGGTACCGTGCGGCAGCGCGACACGCGCATGGACTCACGCGACGGGGAAATTAAAACGAGTAAAAGGAGATGAGAACGATTAGGAATAATAATTAAGCGCTTAAAGTTGAAAAACTCAACACAATGCTTTTTAAATAACGTAGGAAAGAATCTTAATTCAACTTGACAAAATAGTTACTAAAGTTCGATCGTTGGTGAAAAATCCAATGGTAAACTAATTTTACTCTCGAATATCAGATGGTAAAATCCTAAAATCGTCGGTTAAAAATGGCGGACTTTTCACAGCCGTTTCAAGTCATCCGTCACATTGATACTTTGAAAGTTGCAGTATACGATAGTTAATCATTTAATATCCCCCTATTTTAGTGATGCGAGTTCGGTCGATGATGACCTCGTTGTTTAATATACATTAGCACATAGACCGAAAAAATTTCGCCAGCAAAGCGACAGATTTCGCACACAGGGGAGAATAAAGCCATAGATAAAGCATATAATTAAGTATGATTTCATGATTATTCGTCTTGCCACACTGCGAGGTGAGATTTCTTATCTATGCTTTGACAGTAGTAAATTTGACGTACCGACAACCCGCAAATATTTTCTATTAAGGGCGATGGTAAAAAGTTACTATAGTCAAAATTTACTACTGATCACACAAACGTCCCTAAAACAATTTATCTTTTAAAGTCGCATATTTTTACAACTTTCTGCCCGATGAAAATACTTTCCGAAACAATCGAAGCGCGTTAACGCTTTATGTCGATACTTATTTAATTCGCTACTGTAACGCCACCCTTCACAATCGGCGGCAAGTAACTGCTCGCTTCCATATCCGGCCTTTCTTCCAGGTTCATGCGGGTAAGAACTGACCAATTCCAGATCTATGACCGGATTCGTTATTCCATTATTTTGTACAGAAGTAGGGTGTGTAAGGTTTTGGGGTAAGCGCACTGCAGATGGAAAGGCTTGTCGCTGAAATCAGGCCACTGAAATAATCAACATTGCCCGTGGCGATCCATCGGTCGGTTTGATCCAGGCTCTTACCATAAAGCGAGTGCGCACAGAGCACAGACCCATCTTCAGGCAATGAAAATATTAGTAGTATTTGTCATCAAATTAAATAAAAAATTTCCTTATTACATAACAATGTTTCTCAAACTATAGTATGAGTATTCCTGGTTGTACATTAAAGACTCGAACCTTTATTGGTAAAACTATTCGCCTTATGTGATGCCAGGATCTACACAAATAGAGTCGAAACGAGCTCTCGGTGCTGGACATCCTCGACAAGTCATCGAATCAGTTTTAATTATTCGTATTTGTTGTTTTCTTAATTTTTTAATACTTAAAAAATATATAACTTTTTTAAAAACATATTTCTTTTTATATATTTAACATAAAATTTAGTCAATTAAATTACGTCATACTATGTAACAGTTACATAAAAATTCTCATATGCGTAATAAATTTAGTCAAAAGTGGCGTACGCCTTTATGCGCCTCTAAAGGGATACAAGTAAGAAGGAGAATCACCACCAAATATGATACATCCTATTTTTTACGTAACCTTAAACATTATTGTTATTAGTATTGTAACATATGACGATTCACGATTCACGCTGATTCACGATTGTAAAATCAGCGTGGATAACAGAATTGTGGGCAGACTACCAACTTTGGAATAATATTAAATAATTTAATATAAATATTATTATTATTGTAGTAGAGTTGAGCGCGCGTCGTGCTTGCGGTGTGGAAAGGGAAAGAGAAGCACTCGGTCTTGTTTGTAAGTGTATTATGCAAATGAAATAGATTCTGTATTAGCGTGCCGCCGGCAGATGGCAGCTGCAGATTTCAGAAAAATAATTAAAAACGCACATTACCTTTATGTAACATACTTGTACATAAATAAACCTTAACACACACACACACAAGTAGGGTGTGGATTTTTCGATCTTATTAAACTCACTGATTTAATTAAAAATGCGAGTGCTAGAAAACAAAACCGTAGAGTACTTAACTACTCACACCGCTGAAGCAACAAACATACTGTACAATCAATATTCAAAAATCGTTAGTTTGTGCCGAATGCGTATTGACTAGACTCCTTGTATCACCGACACGTCGAATTGTTTACCATTTGAATTGGCTTTCCAATCTAACAAATGAATCATGAAATGGAACTATGATGATGGATTGTGGTTTTGCCTCTTTAAATAGAAGTGGTTAACTCGCGCTCGGGACGCGTATTTAGCATTATTTGCAACATGCGGGAATAAACCAATTACTATTATTATTAATAATATTTTCATACAAATGGATTTAATTTTATTACGTAGAAAGTGTATGTGAAAGAGAAAGTCAACAAATCTAGGTCTTGATTTACCAGAAAATCCATACCCTAGCTAAGTACCGAGGATTATATTAATACTCCGTAAACCTTTCATATGCGGGTAATAACAGTAGCATAAGTGGCACGAAATATTACCTTATAGCATAGCAGTCCAGTCAACTTGACGGTAAACCTCAAGCAGTATCCTATATAATATAATTATGAGCAAATGTTTCTGTTATGTGTATAATATTGATTTCAGCAGAATTAATTATTACTCGCGTGCGTTTAACCATATTTTTGGTTGTTTTATGAACTTATTATTTTTTTATATTTATTTATTAATCTGATATAAGTACAATGATAAAATACAATTTTTTTTCACGCTACACTTCTCTTGAAAGCATATATTACTTATACTTGTGCATAGAAGTGGACTGTATATTAATAAAAAATATTGTTCAAAATAACTAGCATATAATAAATTAATAGCGATAGCGATATAAAAATATTATAAGTTTAATTGTACATATTTATTTCTAAAGTGATTTTTAATAGCATTCATTATTTCATTATTATCTTTCTGATGTTTTCAGGTAAGCTGTTAAATATTATTTTTCCCAGGTACGTATAACGGTGTTGTGCTAATAATGTGTTGATTTTTGAGCATGAAAATACAAAATTAATCCTAGTACGATTTTCACTAATAAAATAATATTTTTCTTTTTCTTTTAATGTTTGAAGAATAAAATTTCATATAAATAGATCACAGACGTCGGTACTTTGAATTCTTCAAAAAGTAATTTTGTCGAATGATCTTTTGGTTTTTTAATATTACTATTATGATAAATTTTTGTACATTTTTTACTGGAATCGGGCTAGTATTATATGCTGATCCCCAACTAATGATGCCATGTTATAATTTGGATTGAATAAATGCATAGTATAAGTAAGTCAAAACTTTTTATCGATAAAAATGTTCCGATTCTTAAAAATATGTATATTAATTTTCTAATCTTTTTCACAACTTAATAAATTAGATTTTTCCATTTAAGATTTTTATCGATCAGGTACCTAGTCAGTTAGGCAGTATTTATCAACTTTCAATAAATTGTTATAAAATTTATATCGGGAATCAAACTAACGGAACGATTTAAAAATAAATTATTGTCTGGTTTACTTAGCTTACAAATGATTAACAATGACCAGTTCAATGCGATGCTTTCTCATTACTTAATTTACCACGTTGTGTTACAATCAATTATAGTTTTTTCTTAAAATCTAGTACAAAATTGTTATATTTTTTCTCTAATCCCAAGTTATTTCTTAAAGAAAATGTATTATACCCTAAATAATAAATAATAGGATTCTTCGATATAGCTTCCTGCCAGAGGCAACTGAATATTTTTGGTCCATAAATAAAACTGACACATTAATATATTTTTGTCTTTGCGAAATTTGATTATTTTGTGCAGATTTCAAGTAAATGTAGTTTTCATCGCGGTTCATTGGGAAATATTCTACAGCCTCATTTACAGGATCATGGCACGATCTAGTTCATCCGTTAACAAGAATGTTAGAGAGTACGTGGATATGAAAGATGTCGGTAAAACCTATTTACTAACTATTTTTTTATATGCTATACACCTCATTTGAAATCGCTGATGCTGTAGACTAATCGCTCAGCACAGAATACAGTTCTTCAAACGCCTGTTGCAAGCAAAACGTATAGCATAGAAGAAAACCCAGGCAAATGTAAGTAATTTATTCCGTATAATTTAGACCGTTCAAGCGTCGCTTATTCTGAACTGAATCTTCTTCCATATTAATCAAACACCGCGAATAAGAATACATGATATTCAAACCAAAAATATGAATGACAATTTAAATAATTACCCACTCACAGGACAGTAGCATCACAATGTTCCGATTACTTTCTGACAGATAAGTATTATGACATAAGTAAGTTTTCCTATCTCACCGGGTCTATGGCTATTTTAGGTAATGCTTATCAGAATACTGCATGGTAATACACCTGCTGGCTGCTCACGAGCAGTCCAAAAGCGCGTACTTCACAAAATTGTCTCGGAACTGATGCGGTACTGGAGTAAGACCGCAAATGGAAAAATGCTGCAAGTTTCTTTGACTTGAGTATCATTTTTTTAAACTCAAATTGTAACTGTTTTGACAGGCATACCGTACTCTCAAGTGTCAAATAAAATATGACTATAAAAAATATTAATTAAGATTTCACAAGAGCCTCCAAATGGGTTGTATCACTCGCTTCAAGGTAGAACAATTATTATAAATGACACGCTATTGAAAAGTTGAATAAATCAGTCTTTAGACACGTAGCCTTTGAAGCGGCGGGTCATAAAACCCCTTCACGCTCATTTCACAGTCGCCGCTTTTTATGGGGTTCATTCTGAATTCAATATTAAAACACTTATCAGTATAATATCCATTACTTTTACTGGGCATACTTATAATTCAAAATGTTCTTAAATCTCCCAATTTCACCATTTAGTGTAATAATTTGACCGGGTACGAAATATATTTTAAATATAGAACATAAATATATTTATTCGGCGGGTTTTGAAATGGAAAAAATGTTGCAGGCACCGAGTATCGATCCTGGTACCTCTCACGTATTAATTCAGCGCTTTGCCATCTTTGCTATTCCCTACTCCCCTAATAGACAGTGATGCTAGATTATCAAATAAGTAATGCTAATTTGTATTGTTAGAATATTACAATGCGTCGATTTATATTTTTGATATACCTACTTTATTATATTTTAAAGAGAACACCTTATTATTTGTGACGTTATATTTTTTTCACAACATAGTTCTGTGATATTTAATACAAATTAAATGCATCAATTAGAAAGATATACATACAGATAAACTCAATATATCGAAATAAATTTTTAGCTTTTAAATAAATGGAATGTAAGATGTATCTATTTGAAATAGTTGCAACATATAAGATTGAAAATTTGAATCTAGTTACGAGGCTGACATAGTGTAATTAGTTTATTGCACTTCCTCGGATAGGGAGAGATTCTGGTTCAAATCCCGGTGGCAGCTAAAATATTTTTTCGATAAATTGAGTTTATCTGAATGTATATCTTTCTAATTGATGCATTTAATTTGTATTAATTTTATTAAATAAATAGTTAACTCTGTTGAGCTTTATAACTGGCCATTATACATGCGGTACAGTGTAGCGCTAAGTATCCTCATATGTCACGTGAGATACCGGAGTTCGATTCCCCTCCGCCAGGGAGCTTATCCTTTTTTATATATCTGAATTTTTTTGAACTAAATTTAAATATATATTATTCGAATCTGAAAATCATATTCTACGCAGAAGTGCTCTGTTTGTCTGAGACAATGTAACGCGTTTGGATGTTTACTCCATTGTTATTGTATAAGCATTGAATGACGACACACAAAGTACAATGGTGATCATCAAATCATTTATCTCTCCTGGATGTTTTTGCCCGGTGCATCATGGACATAATGGAGAACGACGATCTTTGTGTAAATATCGCCGATTGAATACAGCACAAAACATCTGTTCTGTTCTGTTCTCTCCATCCGAGAGTGTTTATTAAATCAAGTAATATTCGGAAACGGAATTAAGTTTAATTATTATATAATAAAATCTGTAATATATGTATATGTGTATGCGGTGACCCTGCCCGCGCCAATAGATATGGCAGTGTAAGGACTCACCTATTAACTATATAGGGCCCAGACCAAAGCGACCGATCAGCAGACGCAATAAAACAATATGCACCAGAGACGGACAATGCTCAAGCGACTAGCGATCACTCTTCCGCAGACCGTCCTCTCATAGACATCTCCATTCAACAGCATCTCTAGCGAGCCACTCCAGAATTCATCACGAATTTAACTGTATAATTATCAATAAACATTTCTACACCCTGCTCTAGTCGCAACAGACACCCTACGCTGCGACTTTTAAACAACACGCGTGAGACTAAAATATGTCAGGAGCTTGTCTCACAGCAACATAACCTTCACACACAATCACATAGAAAATAGGACCGACTTCCCAGTCTCTGGAACGAGGCTCGAACTCCCGAATTTAATATAAAACGTTAGATTATTTTGTTTTTGAATAAAATAAAATGAAAATGTATGCAAATTTCTCTGCCATAAATTTTCTGTTTGAACTATATGTAACTACAATTAAGTATTTTATAAAATTGCGAAAATAACTATTTTAAAATCGGTTAAATTCAAAACACTTTTTTGCATATTACCATATGGTAATATTAAGAGCACCAACAAATCATTCCATGACGTGGCTCTAATTAAAGTATGAACTTCACATGGGATATTACCATTTATAATTAACACTAACATTATACAGAATTAATTTACTTCTTTGTAAACTTTACATTCTTAACCTAATAACTAAGGTCGCATGACTGAGAAACAATTGCGCTGTTTTTTTTCAAAGAAATATATTTTTGTACAGTAAAAATATGTCCAGCAGATTCTACAGGTTGGGTCGGGATGGTTGTGGGGTGGCGGTGGCGGTGGTGGTACCGAGGAGAAGACGCTCAAGCGCACACTTCTTGTTGCTATATTTATGCAAAGTGTGGAATTGTCAAAACAAAACACAAGTCGCCAACTTTGTTTTGACGGCGCATAAATTATCCGCCATAACGTATAGTCCGCATAGGTTGTCGCATAGATAACCTTCGGGCATCCGATACGTTTTGGCATCGTGCCGCATTCCGACTTGTTGAAGGGTATGATTGTCTGTATACAGGGTCGGTTCTGGCAAATGCGGAGCCCGATCGCAGAATGTAAGATAAAATTAGATAATAAACCATAACTGACCTCAGAAATTGTATTATTTTTTCCCAAAATAATCTAAAATGATGATCCAGGCGCCAAAGCAATATTCTTCATTTTATGAATTAATTCATTATGTGCTATCCACGCAAGGCCATGTTTTTCTGAGAAAAGTTTTAATGTTAAATAATATTCTTCCCTTCCTTGAGCGCTGCAAAATTTTATGTCCTCTATCTGCGGCCCCGCACAGGTTCCCTGGTCTCAAATGTGTTAATTTTATCTTATTTCCCTTTTTTTTCTTGCCACGTCCTGGGCTTCGTTGAGCGCGGGGCCTATTTAGGGCACGATCGGTTCAATTACTCTAAAGTCGGGCCTGTGTCTTTATAGATTCTGTAATTCTTCTCTATTATACATTAGTCGTCTGATGTACTAGAAAGTGCGAGGGCTTGCACAGGTGGATGACAAACACCAGGAACATTATTAATACAGACGATATTTCTCGATTAGATAAATACATCATTAATAATATTATACAGACAAATGTATTTTTATATGCTTTTCATTTAGTTTAGTTTTTTATGTTTGGTAACTAGTAACTTCCACATTAATGAAAAATTGTTTATTTTTAACTTTTAAACGTATTTTTTGCTTTTTAATACTAGAAGACTTTTTTCACTTATGCATTTTCCATAATTATCACATTTTCATTTCACTTTTATTTATTAAAATGTTTTATCATACGTAGGTACACGCGCGATACTTTTATATTTTTCATGAAAAAGTTTACATTGGCTCGGCCGTATCAAAATTACAATAAAGAAAGTAACAAAACGAGAGGTCGATAATTGGCCTTCGGCTGGAACGCTGAAAAGGTCGCCCGAACGCTCCCCAGGCAATAGAGTGTAGCTACTCCGAGGTATAAATTACGACATTCTGGATACGAGGACAACAAATTTGATAGTTATTATTCATAGTTTCAATTATGACCTGTGCGCTGCGCCGTAGCACTGTTAGATAATAATAATTGGGATAAAGTGATGGGAATTTGTTTTACGAAGATAATTACTTGTACCGGCATTGCGTACAAAATTGGTGTGTATCGAAAAAAAAATCATTAATCGTAATTGCCATTATATATCTTATGAGTTAACCCGTAGACCTCCATAAATTGAATTGGTTTTGAAAATATCTGATAAACAATTTAAAAAATTAATTCATTAAGCTTCACAGATATCTGAACTGTCAAAAACTTGCCACGTGAATTAAATTTGAATGTTTTGCGTTTAACATTTAGACTTTTTTCAAAGCTACTAAAAAACAATCAATAAATCATATGAAATTATTCCATTTCTTTTCTGTGGTTTCGCGATATTAAATGTAAAGTCAGTCGATAATAAATATAGAAGTCACTATTTAATAAACATACAAGATTTTAAGAATAAATGGCCTGCGCCTGCTAATATTCGTTTTGCAATCTATACAACGCTTGCGTTGGGGATTTGACCTCCAAACCACTTATTATTGCTTATTAAATAGATATTGCGGCCGTATTTTTGTTTTCTGTTCCTTAATCATTATTTTTCTATTTTCATAAGTACGAAGGGACGCGATCGATCGTACAACTCGCAATATTATTCACTAAAATATATCATAAGTATAAAAAGATATTGTAGATCTGTGTCCAGCTCTAGACGTTAGGATTAATGAGCACGTCGCGTCCACCATCATATTAAAAACATTTGTATCAGTTATATGAATATTCTATAGGTGAGTCAATGATTATATTATTTTTAAGATAATATCTGTACTTAAGTAATAACGAATCGCTGGTACTACTGCCCAAATAATGTCAAATGCGTTCAGTTATCTGTTTGCAAAATCTCTTACGCACGGATGAGACTTGTCTCGGATTGTGAATCGTTCCCAATTGTAGTTCATACGCAGAGTAGACCGAACAGCATCTAGAGCCTCCAAATATTCGTGATTCCAACTATTCGAATATCGAATAGGTAAAGATAATATATTCCAATATTCGAATATATTCGTAAATTTTTTAAGTAAGGAATATTTTACTTCGGATGAAAAATACATTCTATATATTTTTTAAAAAACAATAATTGTAGAGAATTTTTTTTTTTTTAAATATTGTTGAATTTAGAAATACAATTTAAAAAAAAAAAACAAAAAAAATTTCAATTTTGTAAATATACACATATAAAAAATTTAAAACGGTTTAAACGGTTAAAATTAATTTTAATTTTAAAAATATATAATAAAAAAAACGTAATGGAAAATTATTTCAATAAAAAAAAACATTAAAAAATAAGCCAAAAATAATGAAATTATTTCAATTTTGAAATTACTTAAAAACAACAAAATGCATGATTTTAATTTTAAAAATACATATTTTAAGAATAAAATTGCATTGAATGTGTCAAATTTCAAACTTGTTCGAAATAGAAAGCCGACTCCATCGTTGACAAAACAATGTATTACAAAAGGCTTGTTGTCATAAAACCATAAAGATAAGCAGAAGACTTAAAAAAAAGGCAAATGCAAAAGATGTCCGACAAAGGCGTTTACATCTTTGATGTCCGACTTCCATATAGCCGATAGCGGTACTTCTGGATAAAAAAATCGTATACCTAAATGAATGAATGCTTGCATATGACTTCCAGGGTTCGTAAACTTTTGTTTCGTTTAGAAAAATATTAAAAATCTTATAATATAAATATGAGCGAATACTTTTTACACGCGAATATATTCGGGGTTCGAATATTCGGATTGGAAGCTCTAAGCATATCCCCAAATCTCTGAGACAAAAGATCAGTATCATCGTGTACACGCATCATTACATTTACTATTGAATTATTAGTGAACATATTTTTTTAAAGAGCTGTCATTTAGTTATCCCGCGCCCGGCTGCAACGTCGTCACTTCCCGCCGCCATTACTGGGTCAAGATGGCGGACCATCAAGCGCCTGTGTTGCCACATTAATGAAAGTGGATCAAGAACGTGCTGCGACAGTAGGTACCTACCTACCACATACGTTGCCGATAACCACAAGGGCTCAGCGGATTATCAAGAAATAATGTGGTATATTTTAATATAATACCTACGCTTCGTTATTTGTGTAATTTCTTAATACTGACGCGATATATACTGACGGCACTACGAACGACAAAATACTGTTGCAGTCCTAAAATGGCACCTTTTGTAGGAGTCTAAAAAGAAAGAAAATAATGATAGCTATGGTTCAATCAAAAGTTAATCAAGCGGAATAAATTGTTACTGATGAAAACATTAAATTTTTCAAATTTAAAAATCGTGCTCTTTTTGCTAAACAAGTCTAATTAGCGAATCCAATTGGAGAATTGCTGAATTTGTATTCAGCGAACGTCAAAAAATAGTAGGAAAGCAGAAATGATTGATTGCTTTGTAATTATATTTTGAGCATATCGACAGACAGACATTTATGTAATAAATGTACATCATATGTTTAATTTAAGGTTTCCGCGAACACTAGTGTGTGGAACTGGCGTCGCTTCTGGGTAAGATCGCGTTTAGGTTGGGTTAGATGATTTCTAGGCCGACTTTTCGGTACGGTAATACGTGCCATTGCAGGGCTTTACGTTAAAAAATTACGGTAGAACCGTATCTACTTTTTCGCAGGAGATATAAATCAACGCGATCTAACCCTGAAAAGATGCGAAATCCATATATTAAAGACCATCTGATCCCTTGAGATCCCCGGCGTCGCACGGTTATTAACTACTCCCCGCACCTCGCCACAGAATTCCCACCCGGCAAATGTTATCCACCTTTAAAAAATACCTTAGAACCGTTACACGTATGTATGAACGTAATACATAGTGTGTACGGTGTTTGAAACATGTATTAACAACTCTGTGTTTTATTCTACGAGGCATTTTATTTTCAGTAAGATAGGTTCGACGTTAGACAGTCTGAGCATTAAAGTGTTTGCCGCACTGGGAGTGTCTCGGTACGATCGCCCGAGCACTCGAGTAGATATGGTTAATGTTGCCATTACCTTGATGTTGTGCGGATACTCGGGGCCTACTTACGATATTAGCAAACGGCTTCTACCCAATCAGCTAAATGGATTTTCAAAACGATCGTGTGTATGAGATTCTGACGGTCAAAAGAGATTGCGAATCTTAAACGTCGAATGACAGCATCGTAAGCACGGGCCGAGCAAAGACTTTATTCGAGGTATGACACAAACGAAATTATACAATCATTTTTTGCCTTATCAAACATACGCACGAGGGCTGAACTATATTTATCTGAACACATATACACGGGGGCTGAACTAGGCACTTCTTGAGAAATACAAAACTTGTACTCTGTCTTGTCTCTCACGAGAGGTGTAGTCCCTCTCATGTTACAACACAGAGTAACCGCCATGTCAATTAATGGTAATATAATGACCGATAGTTTCAGCAGATCGACTTATAATGTTAACAAAAAAGTTGAGGGAGATCTTTGGAGTGATAAATCTGTCAGTTAGGATAGTCAGCTATCCTCTATACTTGCACGGAAATGAATATATGCATATTATTTTCTTACATCCACTTGCCCGTCCGTCTGTATCGCATAACATCATAAAACAATATCTGCTATTAATTCACGGAAAAGTATGCGCAGTTATCGCGTCAAACAAAGTAAATAATTTGACTATTGTACAAGTTGTTTATTTTTATTTCATATATAATATTTCATACAATTTTCATTTTTTTCCAAACTGCGTAGCATAGCAGTTTTATGGCAAGGATTGCTCTTCAATTAAAGTAATTAACGTATTTAATGAAGGTAAACTAACATTTTATCAGCAACATTTTTTTTACAATGTAATGCAATAGATTAATCAAATAATTAAATAAGAATGTGTTTGACTTTCAATTTGAACATGTTCACTAATGTCTCTTTATTTTCCAAGTTTAATAATTCTTGGCACAACACATTCTCTCCTTTCACCGTACACATTGTTCGAGATCGGTACGCTCACGGTTCGTCCCGAGGATCATCTGGTAGAATACCTATGATGGGGGTCAGTATTCATATTTACATTGTTTATCATCTCTTCTAAAATTGTATTATGTTCCTTTTTTGTCAACTGATTAGATTTTGCATATTGTAAATAATTTGTAATAATCATTTTTATATAAACACTTTTTTCTGTTATCTACTAAGTTTCAAAAGTCTTAATTGTAATTGTTTAATTTTATCAGTATATGTTTTAAATGTTAGTCCATAGCTAATAGCTACTCACTCCATAACTGATAACCGAGTCGACTATCGCAAAGTACAGTGAGTACAGTGTGGCCCGAGAGGTGCATAACCTTAACATATAAAATGCACTTAACATGGATTTCTTACATATATTATCAATATGCGGTTTCCAGCAAAATTTTTCATCAATTATTAAACCTAAATATTTATATTGCTCCACTTTTTCAATTTTGTCACATTTACAATTTATTTGATTTTTATGTAAGCATTCGTAATCATGTCCAACAAGATTAATTTTAATTGTTTTTTGTTTAGTTTGAGGTGATCGGATATGGGAATATTTAGTTCTCTTTACATTTAACATTATTCCGATGTCAGTCAGATCATTTTGTATGGTTTTGGCACAGTTTTCGGAATATAAGATGCATGTATCGTCGGCAAAACATAAACTTAATATAGCACATAGGTCCTGATATAGATCCAGTTGGCACACCGTATTTTATGTATTTTAAGGTTTATTTAGTAGCTTTACTTCAAACTTTCTGGATTTCAAGTAATCATAGAAACATTTGTTTACAGATCCTCTTAATCCACTCTCTTCGATCGCCGTTAATGGCGTATCGTGGTCCAGAGTATCAAACGCTTTTTTGAAATCAATGAACAATGCGACGACGCGTTTTTTATAAGTAGTTTAGTAGATTTTTAAAAATAAATTAAATTGGTTATAAAAAATATTTTTTCTAGAATGATCGCGTCATTATTGACAGATTGTTTCTAGTAATGCATAAACGTGCAGATGAAAGTTGCATTGCGTACAAAATATAATAAAAAACGAATGACAGCTCGCATCGCGCTCAACCCTGTGCTGTCTTTCACGCGAGTTTTAATTTATTACCTCTCTGATGGGACAGCTGGTATAGCGGACAGCGGACAAGTGTGTGTGCGTTGGATGGTTTAATAAATACGAGGTCACAAAAACATATTTTTAAAGCTTTATTGAAGAAATATGTCCGCCGATACTGGCACTGATGGTACCACTTTTTCCAAGTGGATTCTATCATCAATCAGCCCCCGCCCAGCCCGCGCCCTTCGCGAACAAAGGCTCCTGACGGGAAAGTCTCCGCTGGAATCAGACGGAGACAACATTCTATCGAGTACCCTTCAAAACTATGATGGATTCAAGAAATATCGAACAAACGAAGGTGAGAGTTTCAATTTATTTCCCCAGCTATAAAGTGTGAATGTCATAAAAACGGCAAGCTTCAAATAATTACATTTGTATTTTTGATGTTTAACGTTGGATTACTTTTATAGCGCCACTTTAGTTAAAAAAAATCATCTCAAGGGCGCTGAATTACAGCGTTTACTTCGTTACCACATTACCTTTGTCAGAACTGAAGTCAGTGTACATCCGTCCTGGCGGAGATTCAGCGGTACTGAAACCGCTAAATGTTAAATAAATCAATACGCCCCCAAAAATGGCGGAAAAGACAGATATTGTTTTTGAATCGATAACATTTATAAATGAAAACAAGATATTCGCTATTCAAATATTTTTAATAGTCAAAATAAATTAATTTTATATTATTTTTAATACTTATTACGTAGACGAATATGTTTTCAAGCCATTATATAAAATTGGCGACTCTTCGAGACATACGCCAGTGGCCATTTTCAGAGCTGGTCATGAAGGATGAAGTATTAAGGCACAGCCCGGCCGATCGATTACGCTCGATCATCATATGACAAAATCTTGTAATGTAAATATTACATTAAGATAACAACTCTCAGTGCTCCATCACTAAAGTTATGTGAACATCAGTTTAGTATATTAACAATATCGAACAACACTTAATCATAATAAAGCGGTGGTTATATAATACTACTCCCCATGCTATACATACTTCCATTTGTTGTGATGATTCGACATGTATATGAGCCTGAAACCCATCATAGAAAAAACTTTGGAAATCATCCAAGCCCAAAAACTTTTAAAAATGATTATTTTTCACAAAAATACGTAACATTTGAACGTTAATTAATTTTTGGACGTATTTTTGCGTCTTTGGGCCCACATAACAAGCCACAAAACTTCGTCAGAAATTGATTGGATATGTCAAAAGCAGTGTACCTACTTCAGAAAAAATAAATTATGCCCGACACCGGTAGTATATAAGTAAATAAATAAAGTATTAATTAAATATGAATTAAATATATTAATTAGAAAAATATACATATAAAATCTCGAATATTTAATGAATATTTAAAATATCACAGACCGTCTGTTCTGAATAATGACAACTTCACGATAAGAAAGTGTTCTCCTGATAAAGTATGAATTAGTTTGAAAAATAATGTCGATGACGTGTCGCACAACATACGTAATAAAAGGTGTAGCTGTAGCTGTGCCCACAATGATGTGTATCAAAAGGTGACTTGCGACACGAATATGAAAGTTCCACCCCTCCGTGGCGTCATCGTCTTTTGTGAACCATCTGTATCATCATCATCACCATAATATCTGGCCATACGGAGATAATAGTCTCAAAATGTACACATTCCCAGACATAAAGCACTACGCCTTTCGATTGGATTATTGTTTTTATACTAACTCTTCTTTCTACATATTTTATTAATATACTAAACTATGTGTATTTTAAAGGTAGACTTTTTAATGTTGAATTAAGAAGCGAGATTTTATTGTTCGGGGTAGTCCAGCTTGATGACGAGATAATCACCTAAACTGGATGACCTTATTTCATTTTTAGGAGAACACATTCTTATTGTGAAGTTGTAATTATTCAGAACATAGTTCTGTGATATTTTAAATATGAATTAAATGTATTAATTATAAAGATATACATACAAAATCAATATTATCGAAAAATAAAAAAATAAAAAAAAAATTTGTTGTTGCGCTACCGCAATGTTTTTATTTTTCGATAATATTGATTTTGTATGTATATCTTTATAATTAATACATTTAATTCATATTTAGACCTTATTTCAAATAAATTGTTGTATTGATTTGTACAAAATAAAATAACGTGTCTTTTATTAAAATGAAGTTGCAATTCTTCAGAACATAGATCTGTGAAACTTCCCCGGATAGGAAGAGATCCAGTTTCGAATCCCGGTAGCGACAATAATATTTATTCGATAAATTGATTTTATATGTATAACTTTAAAATTAATAGATTTAATTTGTATTACATTATAATATATTTTTTTAGTAAGCGGTCAAACCAATTTCTTGCTGTTCCTTAAAAAAAAAAATTGGAGGTTATTCCGTTCACTGAATAGAGAAGTACTCCATATTTACTAGATACGCACTTTGGATTATGGTAATGATGGCCACCATATTGATTTAATAAAAATAAATAATAATAAAAAGGATCGTTTTGAAATGTTAGCAGTTAGTAAAAGAAAATTCTTTTAGCAACTATAAAAACAACTCTACGCTATAATATTTAACATTGTAATTTTTTTTACTATATATTTACACAACTAATAATTTGCGCCTTCGATGGAAAACATTTAAAAGCTTCTGAAAATAATTTCAGCGACATGTGAAAGTTTTTCACGACGCTTAGTCGAGAATCACACCATTTTCCCAACGCTTCAATATTTTGTTTGTAAAAATATACGATAGGTGGCGGTGGATAAGCCAAAGTTTAAAATATATTTCTTCATCAATTCCACGGCAGAGGGTGCCGTGAAAGGAACCCGTATAATGAACAAATATATTTTTTAGATAGTACCTACTTTTAAAAGTAAAGGCGTTGTTGCTGTGTAATATGAGAGTCTGAGAGAATGGTTTAACAGATCCACCGCTTTTTTAAAAATCAGGGATGGGGGCGCCCAGAGGCTAGGGTCGGCACTGCCCGCAGGGTATGCCGGTGGGGGGCGTAACATCAGTGAAGAACGTAACAGACAATTGCGTGGAATAAGATTTGGTGAAAACGAACTGGATGTTACACTATAACGATTACAAGTAATATTTTATACGCGTTTAGAAAAATTAAAACTAAAGTTTGGTAGATATAATTAGAAACATTAATTATATTTACTTACTACTTACTTACCATCACGCCGTTTCCCCGCGAGGGTAGGTAGAGAGGATAGAGCGCCACACTCTTCTGCCCTGACACACAATCTCGCCTCATCCACATTCATACATCTTCTCATACAAGCTCGCCGATTGTTGAGGTTTCTAACAGAACCATCCTTCATTATCTGGTTTACCCGGTCGTGCCAAGTCTTCCGCGGACGTCCTCTATTTCTGGTGCCATCAACACTTGCGTCATATATGTTTCTTATCATTCTCTCCTCATTCATCCATTCTCATTCATTCCATATGACCAAACCACCTAAGTGATTCTTTCTTAATCTTACTCATTATACTTACATCACCTTTACATTCTTTCATTATTTATTCATTTTTTACTCTGTCATAAATAGATTTGCCACAAATACGCCAAAGTTATCTCATTTCCACTGCATTCAGTCTACTTTCGTTCCTTTTATGCCAGCTCCAGGCCTCACTTCCATACATCAGTGTCGGTACCAGGATTCCATTGTGCACCGCTAGTCTTGCCTCGGTTGACAAATTCCCGTTAGATATAATTCCATTAAAAGCGCCGTTCACTTTATTCCCTGCAGTCACCCTCCTTTCGATATCATTCTCAGCCTTTCCGTTTCTATCAAACATACTTAACACACAAATACACAAACTCATCTACTTGTTTCAAACATTCATTACCTCCAAGTATTTAGCGCGATGTCTTGTTTTCCTCCTTCTCGAATACCATCACTTTGGACTTGTTAACATTCATCATGAGGTCGCTTTCCTCGCATACATCGTACACTCTACTCGCCAGATTCTGTAGTTCTGTGTTGTTCATTATTCGCCATTAGCACTGCATCCTCGGCGTACAATAAACAACAATAACACAAAATAACACGTGAAAGGTGTTGTTCATTAACATATTTCTGTACAGAACTTGTGTGTTTTACTAAAAACATTTTAAAAAATGAGTGATATTAAAATTTGTAAATTATAATAACACTCATCTGTGGAATATTGCATTTCGACTCTTCAAAAAGTACCTTTACACCCTTCATCAATGATGTATGACAAATGGAATTTGGTGTCAACCCAAAATACACAATTTGATTCAATATTTTTGAATGTATATTTTTTGCACAGCTACGTCCAAACGATAACTCAACTGAACTTAAAGGAATCATCCATTTCAGTTAAAATATGATAAAAATTAAGTAGATTTTTAAGCACAAAAAAATGTTCATTAAAATATAAATTCCGTAATTAATAGTACAGCGATATTTAAAATGCCCCCCCACTATCCACGGTTTCTCCTTCCCCCTTCCCCCTTCCGCCTCACGTGACCACATTCCATAAACCTAAGTTTTCAATTGTATGATGATGATTACAGATGGTTATGAAGTTTAAAGTTCATCTACTTAACTTATCGCAATACACAAATTAAAAGGAAAATAATTCTTCGAACATTTAAAGGTGAAGACAAGAGTGCATCGTCATTGCTATTGGTCTACTTTAGATTCGGCTGCATTCGATTTTATTTCCAATAGATCTTCACATACTCGCGAGAGCGCTGATCAATTACATTTATTTTTCATTCCTTCCTTTCAACACTTTCCCTGCCATATTTTACTATTTCCCCCGAGAAAGTTCAAAATAATATATTTCTCACTCGTAGTCAACATTCAGATACGGCGTCTAATCCTACAGTAGGTATGGTCGATATTATGGCGCGAATCTTATCTCGGAAACTCGTCTCGAAAAGGAGCGCGCGGTTGAACAGAGTTGAACGAATGAATGAATCATTGTACAGACCGATCTTTAGCAACAAATCTCTAAGGCCCAGTAGTACATTTTGACCATGGTTAATTTTTACTATTGCAACACTTTACCATCGCCCGTGGTAAAAAATATTTGCGGGTTGTCGGTGCGTCAAAATTTCTACTGTCAAATTCAATCCCGTCTAATAGTATGGCAAGGCGAATAATCATCAAATACATACAATTTTATGCTTTACTTATGGCTTTGTTCAGCTCTGCGCTCGAAATCGGTCACTTTGGAGGCGAAAAATCTTCGGTTATATAAATGAAATAGCGAGATCCTCATCGGACGAACTCTCATCGCTAAAACAGCGGGATATTAAATGATTCATTGTCGTATAATACAACTTTCAAAGTATCAATGTGACAAATGACTTGAAACAGCTGCGAAGAGTCCGTCATTATGAACTGACGATTGACGATTGAACCATCGGATATCGGGGAGTAAGATTAGTCGACAACTAGATGTATTTTATATTTTTTGCCAACAATCGAACAACCCGTTTTCGTATTATTTTAACTTAAGTAACTATTTTTAGCACCGATCACACAACCGGCCCTAACGCCCCAGGGACCGCCCCGCCCCGCCCTGTACAACCTGTCGCTCAACCATCAAACTTTTATTTGTAGTTAGTCGTCTTTATTGTACCAATTATTTTTCAGCTTGCACACTATAATGGTGCTGAATATCACCATCTTCACCCGCAACATTTTGAAATTCTTTGAAAGTCGTCGTTCGATTTCATTAATAACCGTCATCTATAATGCTCTCAAAACGTTTATTAACCTCTCAGTCCCGATTCATTTTCAACGTGAGGATTAATGGATGCATCGCCATTTCCTCGACTGGCGAGAGCGCCTGCCCCCTGAAGAGAGTCCGTTACCCCCTCGGAGCCCCCCGCTCCGCCGGACCTCGACAACGCAACAGCCCCTCGGTACTCGGTAGATGTTCGGATAAGGAGCGTCCAGTCACGCGAGGCTGTGTTTCTAAACTCCATCTTTTAAAATAGTAACCGCACAATGGGAAAAACATAAACATTATTTTGTATGATTTAACTACCGATCCCCGAATTCTTCTTATTGCAGAGCTAAATTAAAATAAAGTAGCTAATAATGTATTCTTGAAAACGATAGGGGTTTATGCAGATTAGAATGCAAACTTATTAAAACTGAATGTAACCAGCGATAAAACAATGACTTTTGGTAAAATCTAGAGTCTACACTGTAGTAAATTCTACGCACCTAAATGTAGGAAGTATACAATACATATTTAGTATAACTTGTATGTGCTCAGTTGCGGCTGAAGATCATCGAGCAACGAGATAATTGTGGCCATCTTCACATTCCCCGAGTGAGCCGCGCTTTCCGGAACCGTTTCAGTCCCGACAGCGTCGTTCAGTGCGCGAATCGGCGTGTTAAAATTTCCCATTATTGTGAAATACTATGTTTCCTTATAACGACATATAATTTTAAAATATGGCAAGTTTTGGTCGATTATTATGTTTTCCGAGGTGATGGTTATAGGAACAAACGTAATATCTTCTGCTGCAATATATCCACAAGCCGTATTCCGGGATTCGTGCGGGCAGTCGATCGCGTAATCCATTGTTGTTGTTTGGACCGCTCGCGAACTCTATTATGTGCGGCTCTAGCGCGGTTACAGTACGACGTTACACCTCAAATTATCTCGCGACATCTGTTACTTTACTTTTGTAGCAATATCTGTGTCCAATTCGTGATATTTCCCTCCTAATTATAAATATGGACAAAACTTGTTGTCACAATAAGCACGCCTATCAAATAATGACTGAGAAAAATAAAACATTATACATGTTCTACAAGTGTCAAGTGTCAAGTGTCAAGTGTCGAGTGTCATCATTTATAATCTCTACATTTGAAGACGATTGCAGAATCTTCTTTGTTTTATAATTGAGTTTTGCGATGATCTCGTTCACAGGTAACGATATTTGTAGAAAATCCTACATGTTATTATTTTTCTATCCAGGCGAATACGGTAACAGTATCTAATTGATGACAACAACGAAAGGCCAGCAAGAGTTAATAAATCGAATGTTCTGGCTTAAAAGTCGAGGAAGGTCCTACACATGTATACTATACCATTGTAATATAACCCGACCTTCAGGAACAAGAATATGTTTTATGGATCATTAATAATCGGTTACCGATTGTGGCCATTACGGGACTCTCGATGTTTGGGTCTGCAGGCAGTAGGCACATATTACTAGTTTATTAAATACAGATTAGGAAGAGTGTGCCTATTATCTTCTTTAGCTTGCATCTTGCGTTCGTCCAATTATGTAAACACCGACTTAAAGCGGCCACATTATTTATTTGTAAATAAGCTAACTTCATCACGCTAGGTAATATGAACAAATAATATTCCCGACACATTGCCTGCATTGCGGGTCAAATTGTACTTTGTGTCTTAATAAGCTTTTTTTAAATCAGCGTGTTTAGGTATGCGCCATTGTATTGTATTAAATTCGTCAATTTAAAGAAAGACCTGAACGAAGTTGAATGGGTTTTAAAATGTTAATAAGTCCAAACACATTGTTTTCATAATTCCGTAAAGGGAGACTAAGGAAGAATAATTTACGCGGGATACGGAATTAACTTAACAATATTATCCTTTTGTACTGTAAAATACTCTCATAAATACCTTCATTATTTTTTTATATAGATTCTGTTTAGGCAGGATTATTAAGTTTTTAGCAGCATTGGTTTTACAATATTTTTTATACGATAATTACGTTTGTTTTGGTCGGCAAGAAGGAATAATTTTACATATTTCTAATTTAGTTGTTATTGATTGAAAACAGTATTAAATATTCCAATTTTTGTATCACAATGCTAATAGTTGTACGCTGTTGTGTTGAGAGCCGCTGGAATCGTTAAGTAGCTAAAAAATCACGTGCATTTCTATACAGACATATCTTGACTTACGCGAAAGTAGACCTTTATAGTGGCCACTTGAATCAAATAATATAGAAAAATGCTCTACTTTTACACAGGTTGACCAGAATAAGACGCGAATGAAAATATAATATACGTATTACGATATCTTGTTAAATTTACCATAAAAGTAATACTTGAATGATGTTAAATAGTTGTCATATTTTGAAGAAAATCTCACATCAGTGCTGTGTGAACTAATTTATTGAACAACCCTTTTAAAATGAAAGAAGACAATCGCACTCCACGACAGACATAAATATATATCATTTGTATCCATCCAAAATCATTCCATTTGTATCCGTCCAAAGCCACCATTACGTCTAATTCTAAATACACTGTAACACATACAAATGTAAGTGTAAGTTGTCGAATGGCATTAGTAAGCTACTCGACTCTCGCACTTCGGCAGGGGAGCATAATACCACTTCGCTCTGCATCGGGGTCTGACGCCGGAGCGGTCAACTATTGTGGATATATAAACAAGTGTCTGTTGGTTTCTTTGTTTTTATACAAATCTACAGTTTTATTCCGAGCTTGATGAAACATTGCACCCTTGACCTTCAAAACAAGAGGAGATTTCGAAAAACCACCCCCGTCCCCCTTTCCCACCCTTTAAATCAGAATTTTTTGTACTTTTTTATTAATTTTGCACACTTGACGTAATAAGATAATATTACTGACGATGTTCCACATTCAAAAATTATTTTATGACAGATTCAAGTCTGCTTTTGTTTAAAATTATTTATTGCAATATTGTTAATACGTTGACATATACGGACGCGGAATTGTAGATGTAGAATAGATATCTATTTTAAAAAGTGTGTCTGGGGTGTGCTTATTTTTTAAAACGTTTTAACTGTAAAATAAATGAATTGTTACTAAAAGTGCGAGATGGTGTCGTGTTTAGAACTCTTTAGAACAGTGTAGAACCTTCCAGAATAGTGTTAACGACGTAACCGATAACAAAGCGAAACTCGACTCTTCGAGACAACAAATAATTGATCAACGGATAGATATTAATTCATACCTAAGAAAAGAACGAATATTGGTCAGAAAAATCCTGCAGCTAAAAGACAAAAAGCTATTCGGGCGTCAGAAATAACTGAACAACGGGAGCTTCGTCTACAGCTGGAGCGTGTGAGAACTTCTACGTCTAGGTCAAGGGAAACTTCGGAGGAAAGAGTGCTGCGTGTACAACAAGATCGAAGTAGAAAGGAATAATCAAGAATTGTGAATCGACATTCAGATCCAAAATTAAGGGCATTCAAATTAAGGGGGACGGATGGATGTTGTATATAAACAATTGTCATGCAAAGAAATATGCTAACCAGCTGAAATGTGTTGCTCTAATGGAAGAGCCGCTGCTATCTTACAAAATAAGAGGAAAACTACTGTTTACATCTGATTTCGAAAACAAAACTACTCCCATCCCACTAAATGAAGCCTCTTCACCCTGCGTATAAATTAAATATAAATTAAAAATAAACATGAAATTAAATTTTCTAATACACTTAAACTTATCTTATTCTTTATTGCTAAAAAGAGGAGGGTGGAATGTTTTTTTTTCCTCAGGGTCCTAAAGTTCAACAGGACAAAATGATTTTGAATAGCGAATAAAAAATGAATTAATAATTTTGGCGTCTGCAGTCAGTTTACTCAATGGTATTTGAGATTCCGTAAAAATAATGTAGATGACTTTCAACTAATGGAACGACAGATGTATTAATTTTAAAAAGTTTAACACATAGGTTCGAAAATTTGTCATGAAAAATACTGGCGCTATAACACAATTGGTAGTGTACCTTCTCCGGATCGGAAATAGAGATCCAGGTTCAAATCTTTCGACAAAATTTATTTTATATGTATATATTTATAATTAATACATTAAATTAGTATTTAAACACTTCTTGACTCAAAATGGTTTAAAGTTTTATTTTCGAAAAATTATTATTATGAACAGGATAAATAATTATTATGTACCTATATTCGTATCAGAAATATTACTGTTTCAATTCCAATTTTCAAATATATGACAATATAAAAATCTTTCAATCAATTTGGTCCAACTGGCCTTCAGTAGTTATTCCACTCCGTGTGACGGAGTTAAAACTAGTCTCCACCGACAACTATTGTTTTGCCTCCAAAAGTCGCATCGCTCTTCACAATTTCTTTCAAAAACTTGTCGATGCAACGTAATCCGTTTTTCGGCAACATCGTGATTTCATCAATTAAAATGAGAGAAGCGTTTGGAAAATTTTCGGCTTCAGGTGAATGAAGACGCACACATGAGAGTGATGTATCGAGCGAAGGAACTGGAAGTTTGAAATCGCTGTGAACTGTCCTTCCATCCTTGAGTAATGTTGAAGCAATTCCAGTTGTGGCAAACGCCAATGCTATTTCTCCTCGACCTCGAATGAATGCTAAAAGTGCCGTAGAGAAAAGATTTTCCAGAGCCACCTGGACCGTCGAGATAAAAACATCGAGTTCTTAAATTTGGATTGTGAATCGCTCTGATGATTCGTTTAAATGCGTCAAATTATTTCTCATTGAGTTTTGCCATTCTTTCATCAGCATCGCGTTCTTCTTCCGAAATGTTAAAAGCCTGATCATCGTCGACACGAGCATTTTCTATTGGGACTGGTCTACAATCCATGTTGCTTAAGAATATAGTCTATAATCCATGTCACGGAGAGCTTTGTTGATCGCAACATTTTCTGGGTCATTTTTCAAGTAGCGAAGTGTAAAATCAGCGACGTGATTCTCCCACAACGTGATGCGTGATGAGCAACACCATGTGCGGCTGTCATTTCATTGTTGCGTTCTGAGATGCAGCATCATCATCTAAGGCACAATTTTCGCAAGTGATTCCTTACTTTGATTTGCCCGAAGCAGGATCTTCGTCCTCATTTATTATAAATGAGAAAAAAATTGCATATAAATGTCATAGCGATCAAAAAGGAAAGATTATTCAAACACAGAATCTGTCAAATTTTTCTTACGTCATTTTATAGCAATGAAAATCGCCTTTGATGCTAATGAATTATTTTTTTAATTGATTTTCAGCGACAAATTGAATATTTACGTACTTTGCGAAATTAATGAATGATTATAAGCTTTTCTTTAACCTCTAGCGTCATCTTATGGCGAAAAATTCAAATGCACTTCACAACACATATTTGATGAAAGTATGCGCGCATGGAACATTTGTGCGATGCTACGGCGTTACAGAGTCAGTGAGTCGGTGATCGGCGGAACTACATATATGTTGATTGTACATGTAGTGTATTCTACTGAAGGTCAAAATTCTTTAAGCGCAAAATGAAAACAGTGTTGGATTTTTATATTATTACTAGCAACCACATTAGTACTCTGCAGTGGTGAAGTTTGTGCGGTTTGTCACTTGCCTGGCTACTAGTGACGAGCAGTCGGAGGTTCTCGTCCCGCCTTACATGCTCCAGGTAACTAACAGGTAGCTGACACAGAAGTAAACATATAGAAGCTTATTTGATATGCTTCGAAATCTTTCCATCCCCCATCCATCATAGCATCATGTAGTGCAGCACACACCGTTGCTGACGGGGAAGCTCAACAGTTTCTCGTAATAAAGTGTTATTATATTTGAAATAGATACCATTCGATAGTCGAATGTTTTTAGCAGCTAATTTAATTAACAAACGGAACGTGAGGTGACCGTCAACCCGGCCGACCGCGCTGGAATTTTGATGGTAATACGGAAAAGACGAAGAAAGCAATTATTTGAACACGAAATTTGAATAATTACTTCCTTCTGGACGTTGAAGAAGCATCTTTCCCTTCTATTTATCGAACAATCGTAAACTAATAGCCAATTATTAAAACATCGGTGAAAGTTAATTGCAGTATTTAGTCTTGGCGTTAAACTTACAAGTTTGCGTGAATTCCACGAACCTGCATGCTTGAATTGCCATAGAAATATTTTGACAACAAGAGAGATTTATCATCGAGGAAGGATAAGCAGTGACGCTGGAATATGCCTCGCAACCTCTGAACAGTAAACCTAACGGCCCTTGTTCACGGTGATCTCTCAGTGAGACTTTAATCTCCGAGTGTCAGTATGCACTGGATGCTTCATCTAATCCGGGAGTGAAACATAGAACACTTCGTGCCGAACTCTGTACTGACTTTTACCCGCTTTAAGACGAATCTCCAAGAGAAATCGTACACACGCCATTAATGTGCAATGTTTATTAAATATTTTGGGAAGTATGTATTTATTATAAGATGTACGATTATTATCATCATGCATATCTTAGAACTGTTTCAGAAACAGGCGTTCATCAAAATATGTTGGAAACAACAATTGAAACATTGGCTTGCGTTACACGTTCCAGAGCCGTCTACCTGGAGACTAGGCTGACTGCCTCAACACACCGGCACACCCGGCACGCCCGGCACGCCCGGCACTCGGAGGGAATAGGTGACCTACCCGATGTGCTAGTGATGGTTAAATTTAAACAACAGTTAAATTTTAATTAACAATTTTAGTTAAACATTTAATACAGGCGTGCAGGAGACCAGCGAGATAGTTGATACATACCATTTTTTTGAATCCATTGATGTTTAACGATTCTTATTTCAGCAAGCATTTATTAAATCAATGAAATATACAAATGAATGAAAAATAATTAATATATAAATGGTAAACATTAAATGATAAACTACGTGTCGTAATTTTATTCTTTTGCAATATAAAGGTCGAGTTAAATCATTCAAAATCTTTACTATTTTTCTCTCTTCTGTACAATTTTTTTTAAATGATTTTATTTATTTTTTATGTATTTTAAAATAATTAATCTATCGGCATTAATGTACGAGTATTTCCATATTATTATCAAAGAACACAACGTTTTAATAAATTTCCAATGTACGGAACTACGGTACAACATGCACCGAAATTCTCAACATTAAAGAGGAACGATTACGAGGTGAATAGTAAACTTACACTCGCAATCGCATCCCTATATGAAGGAAGTTCTGCGTGTGTAAGAATCAATGGAATATTAACACCATGGTTTGACATTACGAAGGGTGTCAAGCAGGGTTGTGTAATGTCTCCACGGCTATTCAACTTGTATATGGATAATTGTGTGAAGAACTGGAATGTATGAATGTAGGAGCAAAAATGGGTGATTTGATTGTATGCTGTTTATTGTACACCGATAATGCAGTGCTAATGGCGAAAAATGAACGAAAACTACAGAGTCTAGTGAGTATAATGTACGATGTGTGCAAGCCAGCGACCTCATGTTGAATGTTAGCAAGCCGAAAGTGATGGTAAATACTTGTAGGTAATGAATGTTTGGAACAAGTAGATGAGTGTGTATTTGTATGTTAAGTATGTTTGATAGAAACGGAAAGGCTGAGAATGATATCGAAAGGAAATGAAATTATATCTAACGGAAATTTGTCAACCGAGGCAAGACTAACGGTGCACAATGGAGTCCTGGTACCGACACTGATGTATGGAAATGAAGCTTGGAGTTGGCAGAAGAGGAACGAAAGTAGACTGAATGCAGTGGAAATGAGATGACTTTTGCGTATGTGTGTATGCATAAGTATGTGTATATGTGACAGAGTAAAGAATGAAGAAATAAGGAAAGAATGTAAAGCTAATATTAGTATAGTGAGTAAGATTAAGAGAGGTTCACTTAGGTTATTTGGTCATATGGAACGGATGAATGAGGAGAGAATGGTAAGAAAGATATATGACGCAAGTGTTGATGGCACCAGAAATAGAGGACGTCCGCGGAAGACTTGGCACGACCAGGTAAACCAGATAATTTATTTTATTTTTATTATTATTTACTAATCTGTTATAATTACAATGATACAATGCAATGCAGAGAAGAGGATTACATCTTAATACTGATTGATTACAATAACTAGCTTATAATACAATAAAATGCTATATATTTTTGACAACGATATAAAAATATGCGATGATGTATTCCTAATGTACGGGAGAAACTATTTGCAATGTTAATAATCCCATTTCTTGTTGTGGATTACGAAATATTAACGCGGGAGGAAGGCGAAATATCAATGCCAAATGGATTGTATGGCGGGAACTTTTTGGACCCCGATGCACTGTATTGGCTGCATTGACATAGTTGCGCCACTGGGCAGGGTGACCGATTCCGGTATATTCGGTACCCCTTCCGAGATATAATACATTTACAAAGGGTGAGAGGTGCCCTTGCGAGCACTATCCGAACGTAAAGCCCGAGTCCAGATATATATATTATATTCAGAAATTTATATTCGTTTTACAAAAAATGCTTACGTCATAAAGTATATATTTCTCCGTATTTGTAGTTTTGAACATGTACATATATTATTTTTTGACAACTTCATACGATATTGATATTCTGAACAAAACGTGCATAACTTCGAATATAACAAAAAATGGTATATAAATATTTGTTCTAAAATTCTCTATTACCGAGATATATTCTACCTAAATGTAATGCTCGAAATGCAAAGTGCAATATATTTTAGCCCTAGGGTTCTAAAAAATCTTATCAGGCCAAAAATGAATAACTCCGTCACCCGCGAGGCAGTACATTGCCAACTGAGTACTAAACAACAAATTAATTTTAATTTTTTTTTTTTTTAAATTAAAAATTGTAAGAGAAGAGATTTCCGAAATAACACATAAAGCAAAATAATATGTCGGAAAGGGAAGGGCAATTCATCCTTCGTATGCCAGTGTGGACATAGTATTAAGTAAAGAAGGGACAGGTGATGAATCAGTACGGTGCCGCACACTTCAGCGCTAGTGACGCAGAATGACGCGAGCAGAGCTGGCTGCACCTTTTCGGAGAACACCGCAGCCGTCACCGATACAGATCTAGAAGAAAACTTCGTCATGCAAATTGAAGTTCCAGGCGGCTGCCCTCCGGCGGGCGGTTCCTGAGTCACGCCCTGACGTCAGACTGGCCACTGAAGGGGGCTGGCCGCGAACACGTGAACGCAGACGGGGCGAATTATTATAACACCCCACGCTCCCTCCCCCCCGCCCCCTCACAGCCGCCCCGCGCGCGGCGCGTGGAACGAACTGCGAAAATGTATTCAGACACCGTCGAGGAAACGTTAAGAATGTAGGTCATGTTTTATAGATTCAGTTAGCTGAAGTGACCGAAGGGACAATATATTTTTCGGAGATTTACCCTGACTACTGATCGACAAACGGGTTTTAAATAAACATGCTGTCGGTAAGGATTCTAGATAATATTACATTACATATATTATTATTTTAATCAAAAGTTAATCTAAGGCGACACAAACTTGGACTGACCGAATTCGACAGTTCTTGTAGAAAAAGTGAACCCGAGAAATTCGTGGCGATTTTCTAACGCTATAAAGTAAATAAAAATATCAACAAAATTGACTTGCACTTTTCCTCAAAAAAATAAATCGATTAGTATCATAATTTTTTTTAAATAAAATAAAATTGAAAGTCAATAGATTTACAATAGCGGCAAAGTAGCAACCCTGAGACAGACGTGCATCACACTTCCTAAATTATAAATATACTAAAAAACTTACTTTGCTCCATTGCTGCTGGCGCCATTGGCCACTCCGCTCGCTGTGCTGTGCGAATCGCCCAGCGATCCAATTTTGGCTGTCGTGTCCTTCTTCTTATCTAGAACTTTGCCGGACATGGGCATATTCCCACTCTGCACTTCTACGTCCGGATCCCCCCTGACGACCGACTCGGTCACGTGTTCTCTGTCGTCCGCCGACTCGGCCATTTTCCCCCGCGGCCTTTCGTTAACCACAGTCACGACCGGCAAAAGCGTTTCTTTTCGAATAATGTCTTCTTTTACTTTCACTAACTCTATTGGATTCGGTTTGTCGTCAGTTAAGCCACTCGGCTTCAGAACTTCAGCTTTAGCGACAGTTTCCACCGGAGTCATGGACTTTTCGGCGACGTTTTTACTTCCATTTAGTATAGAGCCTGCTTCGTTTTCTTTTGATGCACTTTTCCCTTCTTCACTAATCTTTTTATGAGTATCGCTTTTCATTTGCTCTCGATTCTTACTCAGTTCGCTCGTTGCAGTAGCGACCTTTTCATGGGCTATTGCCGCAGTTTCATTCGCTTTCTTTACGACTTCTTCAACCTTTTCTACCGACTTTTCTACAGCTTCACTGGCCTTTAAAGTAGCTTTTTCAATTTCTTGGTTAGCCTTTTCAGTAGCTTTTTCTATTTCTTGGTTGGCCTTTTCGGTGGCTCTTTCAATCTCTTGATTGGCCTTTTCGGTCGCTTTCTCTATTTCTAGATTAGCTTTATCGGTTGCTACTTTGTCCGCTTTTTTAACTTTTTCTCGTATGTCCTCAAAGCTCGACTGGCTGCTGTTCAAGATGTTATCAATTTTCTTTTTCACCTTCTCAACTTTAGGATCCAGCGGCGTTTTTATCGGTTTTAATTTTAAATTATTGTGAAGAATGATCGAATCGCTTCTTTTCATCGGTTCCTTATCTTCCTTGACGCTCAGTAAACTAGTTTTACTCGCAGTTTTTTGTAACTTGGCGCTATCTAATCCTTTGGTTTCGCCATTTTTTTCAGCATCCGAAGATTTCGATGCTTCGGCTATTTTAGATGCCTCTGCTAATTTAGCCGCTGCTGCTATAGAGTCAGAAGAGCTAATCCGCTCAAGTTCTCTCTTTTCTCTAGCTTTCTCGAAAGTAGCAGGAAGCTGACTTGTAACTTTGGCTGCGATCTCTAACGGTTGTGAAGTTATTGCAGCCGTTGTCATGGAAACAACATTATTTTTTGTGAGAGGTATCAATCTGTCCATACTAACATCCATCTGACTCTGCTTATCATATTGAGTTTCGTTATCTTGTTTAAGCACGTCTTCTGGTTGATCATCTTTTGACGCTCCGCTTCTCTTTGGTTTATTTTTACCTGTGCTTTTACCCTTAGACGAACTTTCTTCAATAGTTTCTTGTAAGTCTTTCATACTAGATTTCCTTCTTGCAGTACCAGACTTTTCATTAATACTTTTAATGCTATTAGTTCGACTAAGAGGTTTATTGAGGCTGGTTTTACTATTGGCACGTTTTAATTCAGGTTTACTACCGGATGGACCCTTCTTTGACAAGATGCTTGACCGGCTGTTAGTTCTCTTCAGCTGTATTTTCTTATCAGAACCGTTGGATTCAGAGTCTACGCTATTTTTTTCGATTCGATACATACTGCTAGGAGATTTAGCCTTTGAGGATTTAGGAAGGTTATTGAATTTGGATCCGGTGGAAGTTTTCTTATTTGGACTAATGTCTCTACTAGGACCTCGACTCGCAGCTCTCGAAGGTGCTCGTGACGCATTCGGAGAAGTGACGAGACTTTTTGATGGTCTTTTTGGTATTCTCGATGGGGACATTGCATTCGGCGTATGTGGTTTGCTTCTTGTGTCTGATCTCTTGGTTTCTCTTGACATCGAATCCTTTGTTTTACTTTTATCTTGGGCTGAGATTCTACTATTTGATATCGGGCCTCTACTATTAGAAAAATGACTTTTAGAATTGGGTATAGAGTTTCTATCGTTAGATATTGGACTTCTACTACTGGGTATCGGACTTCTACTGCTCGATAAAGGACTTTTGCTATCAGATATTGAACTTTTACCAGTTATAGAACTTTTACTTGGAGTTGGTGACTTGTCGGGTGTCGAAACAATAGGTGATAATCTTTTTGCACTTAAATTTCGGTTGGTTGGCGGAGGGCCCGCTTTCCCTGGTGACTTGGGAGGTTTCGACTTCAGTATTGAAGGGCCCGGTATTAGGTTACTACTACTTTTACTTCTCCCTTTCAGCGGGCTCACGTCTATCGGTTTGTTTTCTTGGTCCATGATGACCGAAAATACTCGACTATCGTTAATGCTACTCGTGCTATTCGATATGAACCTGCCATCTGCTGCGAGAGCGTTGGACATTATGCTCGGAAGCTCGTTATTATCTCTGTCATCTCTAGGTGGAGACATGGATGTCTGTCTTCTGGGTATTTTCGAACTGTGTTGAGGAGAGCCCGATTTCGATTGTGGCTGTGAACTTGGAACACTTCTCGGTGAAGCTTTGACTACGATTGGCTTTCTTCCCAACCGCTCCAAACCATCTCTACTATTTATTATCCTTGAATTTGGCACTGAAATATTCTCAAAGCGTAGAATTGCAACTGGAGAACTGGACCTAGATCGCAGATTGATCTTAGGATATTTATTCCCTATATTATTATCTATTAATCCTAATTCCTTCATTATTTCAATTTCCTCCTCGACTCTCTTTTGTTCTGCTAGTTGTTCGTTTTTTTCTCTGTTAAACTCGCTAAGCTCTTTAACTTCTTCTATATTCTCTTTAATATAATCTCTCAATGGTGTTTGAGATCTGTCGAACGAAGTAGTCTGCCTCGCTTGCACTTTGGCCATGACCTCCGCCTTGGTCACGGAGTTAGCTCTAGATCTCTGCGGGGAATTGGCTCTGGACGTTCTGGGGGTGGTGTGTCTAGACTGAGGGTCAGGTTTGAACCCTTTCCCTCTGAACGGAGATACCCTTCCACTCGGGGCCGAGGAGAGCACGGCGACAGGCAGAGGGGGAAGGGTTGCCACCGGAGATTCTGAGGGGGGCGCCAGTGCGGTTTCCCCGAGGATGGCAAATGCTGAAACTCTGTGCGCTCTTACCGCTGGAGGGACCCTGAAAATAAAAAAAGAATTAATTTAGCATATTTTGTGGAGAGATCTATATCTTTGAGTTCTATAATGAATATAAACATCCGTGTTTAGCTGTTTTTAGAGTTCTAAATTTATTAATCTAGAAATTTAGACAAATTATCAAAGAAAGGGACACCTACGGCACTGCTGGTTGCGCATTTAATAAATACTTAGCAAACAATAACTATTATGCATTGATTTTGCGGAAAAAATAAACATATTAAATTAATTTTTCTATTTCTGAAGAACATAAAGTAAAACTGTTTTACCAGTTTAAAGATTTACTAAAAGATGTTGAAATTGATTTAATACATTTAAAAGTGCTGATTCAGAATGGCAACTAAATAATATTAATATAATGGCAATATTTAATTCCCTAATCACTCATAGCTCGTTGCTAAATAAAATTAATATAATGGCAATATTTATTTCAATATTCACTCATTGCTCATTGATTTACGTATTACTATAAGCACATTTGATCTCTCACGCATCACTATAAGCACACTCATCTCTCACGTAAGCACGAGAGTACCTACTCCAATTTGCAAATATTGTTTGCGTTTGTAGCAGGTATGCTAGAACAGAATATACAGCCTGGCCGGTGAGTGTAGAAAGAATAGCCTGGCCATCGATGACTCACTCATTCGACAGTTGTTACTTCGGTAAAACAGCGTAACCAGCCATAACCAGTCTGGTGTGCAGTGCTTTGACTCTGCGATTCATTAATTCCTCTCATTACTACTATTATTAATTATTTATTTCCGTCCGTCCGTACAGCCGATCAACGTAAAACAAACGTATTTTGACAGCTCTCCGTGTCGCGCAGCAACATTAAAATAAACAAGATCTGCTGTATATAAAATTACATTAAAGTGTGCAGTTATCATGTCAAACAAGGTAAGTTATAAAAATGATTAGTTTTATTATTGTTGGGTTATTTCTAGTATACACATTATATAATTAGTTAATACAAATAAATTGGCAAAGAAATTGGCTGCACCCGGGTTGCGTTTGTAATCAATCTAAGAAGAAGGATTTTTGACCGTTCTTATGTTTTGTACTTATTCGAACCAAAACCTTCTGTGTGTGAAAGCTGCCACGAGCCGAAAATCAAAATTTATTGATTTTGAACTTGATCTGCCGATCTAAAATAGAATTCTCCCCGGAAAAAATACCAACAGAAATCAAAATCGTATATATTTTTATTTTATATTTTATAATCGTTACGCATAACTACAATTTTATATTTATCTTTGAACAAAATATAAAAAACATCGGAATGAATAGATTAAAGAGAGGACTACTAAAGATTATTATAAATCTACAGAATAAACCTACCAGAAAACACAAACGATGAATTTGTTTAAAATACAACTAAATATTACATTAAATGTATTAATTAGAAAGATATCAATTTTATCGAAAAATATTGTTGTTGCGCCACCGGTATTCGAGCCTGGCTCTTTTTCCAAACCGGGGAAGGCGCATTATCCAACTATGCTACAGCATATTTTAGCTAATAATAAGAACAGACGGATGGTAGAGAGAATTGCTCCTCGAGGGGGGCCCATAGGAGGTGAATAATCGCTAAATAATAGAATGTTACACACAGCGCCTCTCTGTTGACGCCCGCTCAATATAGGTGCAAACTCTTTGAAAACCGCGCTGGGCTACACACGAATATCGAAAGTAGTCGGTGTGCCGGATTGAAAAATTAAAATGTATTTCCTAAATTACGTACATAAATTATTTACCTTACGTTGTATGTATTTAAGGAAATAAATTGTTACGAATGATATAATTCAGACGTTTTAGATTGGGGACCATCGCTTAGGTGCGTTTAATGGGAGCCCAACGCACGCACCTATTTTCATTATAATTTTAAGGTAAAAGGTCTTTTAAACACGACTTTAATGTGAATGTTAAGTATTACGGCATATTTGTATGCGCTAATTGGTCAAATTAGTTTGTATCGCATAGAACTTTAGAACAATAATTGTTTCGCCCTTATATTGTACAAATAGGATTTTACTATTTCATTTATGATTTGCCATTTTTGTATTTTTAAAATAAAGTAGTGCTTCGGTCTAGTGCACACAGCATTGTATTGTTATCTTTATTGCGTAATTAAAGTGGGGCGTGGTGGGTCAACAACTTGTTGATTTAGTTGCACCCATAATTTAGAAACTTGCCTTCGATTTAGATTAAAATTGCAGTACGTAATTATCGTGTGCACATGTCAAAGTAGCCGGTGTGAACACAAATCATGTTATTAAACGCCCCCTCTGGAAGTAAAGCATTACAAGCATATAGCCCTTCAACGTTGTCTTCTACAATCCAGGTAGAAAGAATAAAACGATACGCATTATCGATGGTGTCATTTAAATCAGCATCATAGCATAACAATCATCTATTTATCTATATCATCAATCATCTATCTAGTTGACTCAACACAAACACGTCCTACTGTCGCCAGTGTGTTGCGATCCGTCGATTGGGACTTTCATGTATTGTTCGATTGTGTAATTCTATTTTTTCGACCCATTTCACCAAAAAAATATTAAAACGGTTATTTATATTATTATTTGAATTAGGATATCCTGCTCTATATAAATATGAGTAATTTATTAGTACACATTACATAAAAACCAGTTTTTCCGATTATACCCTTCGAACCATCCTGTTGCCGAACAACCTTCGCATCATACTTCAATAATTACGTTTATTATAGTTTCCAAATAACACGAACAAGGCTGAGAAGACGCCTCATTTTAGTGAAGTACCTGCGTCCAAAGGAAGCGCCACAAAATGAGTGGATAGCGTTAAAGGTTAAAGGAGTCACGTGTGCGGCATGCGCGACGCGTCATTGCTTCTCGTCTGCTGGTCAGCGCCTAACCACCCCCTTCCCTCATCTGGGACTTATTATACCCTCGTATATGTAATTAAATTTAACACACACTTTTCTTTTACCTTAATATATATTGTTCTCTCTCTATTTGAACATACACTTGAGACTTCTTCGTCCATCTCAGTCTTCCACTAGTACTCTTCAACGAAGATCATATTTTGAAAAGATTACTAACTTATCACGTCTTATCTGGCAATATTCCTCGGCTGAATATAGAAATGTATTTGGAGGTAGAAAATTTTTTCATCAAGTTTAGCGTCTTTAGAACGCTGAACTTGACAGATTTTTATGGAAAAAATTAAAAATATATTGTATAAACCAAAAATGAAGAGAGGACCTGTGAGTCGTTTGACTTAAATATAAATTAGAATGTGCTTATGAGACCGTGTGGATGTGGCGATGTGTGATATCGCGCCGCTTCGATCCCAGGGTTTACAATCGTGCGTCAACCGGTTGCACCAGTTGTGTGAAGAAACCATCGCCCGCCCGCGCTACCATTTCAATATTGAAAAATATACATCCTATGAAATATTTAATTGCTGGACTGCAATCACTATATATTGATGTTATCAAAATATACGCAGTTCAATTTACAAATACAGCGCGGTTCTATTATTTCACCCGTAATGTTTGTAACCAATATTAATTATTGTTTGTAACCAATATTAATCAAATGTATATATCGGATATTGCAGTGTTATGTAGATGATAGTTACTATGTACGGTTAAGGACATAATATTATGGTACTATTTATTTATCTAGATTCGTCTAACATATATCAATATTTTCTCACAAAATTTGTCATCTTTTTATCATCTTCGCCTGAACTGCACATGACGTATAATTTTATTTAATACATGTGCTAGCTTTTATCTAAATATTTTAAAAAAAAATATTTGAATAGCCGTTTGTGTACCTACTAAAAAACTAGATTAATTTTGGGAATATATTTTAAGCGATCTTTTTAATAATGGTGTAATGTTTTAAAAATTGTGTCCAGTTTCGTTTGTTCACCAAATAAAAGAATAAAGATCACCATTCATTGCATTTATTGTTGCACATCTGTATATATTAAAATTGAAATAGTTATTAAGTTTTCATAAATTGTAATAATTGTAGCTAATGACAGGTATATAATAATGTTTTGTTGGATGCCGCTTAATATTTAACAGTAGGCACATTATGTTCTTTGAAAGAATTCTTTCCAACACTGAATTAAGAAATTGTCGATTGCGAAATAAAAATCTATCCGTTAGAAATATCAGATGAAATCACGAGAGATAGCATATAAAAGAGAAATCTTTTTTGTGAAATAATTGACACATGCTGTGGTGTGCGCGCTACAAATATTCATTATTGAAGGTACTTTCGAGAATTTCATTACTGATAATAATTATAAAGCATCTGTTTTCATTTCGCTTTGTAAGGGCAATATCAATCTAAATAACATTAGAAAAACTATTAAATTTATGTTTTACTAAATGATAGAGCTGTGATATTGTATATATATTAATTAAATTTGTCTCACAGTAGATTAAATGCAATTTAAATAAAGAACACGCAAACACGTGAATACGAAAACAAATGAACGTATTAAATGTTTCCAAAGTTGATCGGGAATTGCGGTCCGTGATTTCATTTCGCTTTTGTAGTTTATTTTCCCTTTTCTGTTGATACTTATTTATCACCAATTAGTTATTTGGCTCTTCCGTACATTTTCGATTGGATTGATGTCTGGTAAATTCCAAACCAGCCGATCGCTTTAATTTTGTTAGGTTTTATAATATTTTGGCCGACTGTAGTTTTTTCATATAACTGTGTCCAAGTATAGGGTGTTCAGCGGAAAAACTTAAGAGATTATATTGTAATTGCCCGTAAACCATCAGGGTGAGGTAAATGAGAGGGTTAATGTTCGACGCGCGTGATTTTCGGGATTGTCAGTCGCAATGAGTCACTGGTCCGGAGCGCATTTGCGCAGAGCGCGGTTGAGCAATATTTAAAGTGCGGTGATTCATTGGTTCGTGCGCGTCGCGATTTTTGTACTCACTTTAATATTCGACAAGTGATAGGCCGAGCACGCAACTTGTCCGGTGTTGGGTTCAAAAGTTCAGACAAGAAGAGACAATGGTTAACCAAACTCCTCCGGGGAGTTTTGGAACAGCACGAACGCTTGAAAACATATTGTTTACTGATGAACCACATTTTCATATCGATGGCTATGTTAATAAACAGAACGTGAGATACTGGTGCTATCAAAAACGTTTGCATTGTCCAAAAACGACAATGTGGGGTGCAATTTCTGCCCGAGAGATAATTAGCCCTTATTTTTTTAACCAACGAGAGACAGTCACTGCTGACGTATATTGCCGAATGATCGACGAGTTTTTGGTACCGTAACTGGAGTTGTTTCCCGGGTTGAACAACAGAACACAATTTCAGCAAGACGTGGCCACTCCACACACAGCTAGAGTTTCAATGGAGAAGCTGAGGGGAATTTTTCCCAATAAATGAATCAGCAAGTAAGTACTGAGACATACCCTGGGCACCTCGGTCACCGGACCTTAAACCGTGTGACTTTTTTTGTGGTGGTACCTTAAGTCGAGAGTTTACAGCAACAATCCTCGAACAATTCCTACATGAAAATATCCTCCGTGAAGTTGCTGCCATTGAACCGACGCTATGCTCTCGCGTGTTCGCAAATTTAAGAGTCCGATTGCAAGAGTGTCTTGAGAGAAATGGACGGCATTTAAACGATAATGTTTATAAAACGTAAAATCCGCATCGTTAAACTCCATTTTGTATAAGTTAAATATGAGAATAACATTGTAGTTTTTTTTTAAAATTTAATATTAAACTTGAAAATTTTCCGCTGGATACTCTTTATAACATATCTAACAGTCATTATTAGTGAAAAGCATATTTGTCCTGAAGACGCTAAATAGTCGAATTATTTAGAAACACACCTGGAACAAGTATAGATGTGCTTGGATCACTTTATATTGGCTCCGGTCCACCGACAATTGTTGTTATTATTTGATTCAACATAATACATCGTGTGCCACTTCTTCACGTTGACCGGATTCTACTTTAAGGTCTAATCTTCCTCTGTGTAATGTTAGTGCAAGTGTTGGTGACGGAAGCGCGTTCAACAGTCCTCCGAGCTATGACAGCAACATTTAAACCACATTTATTTTCTGACATCTCTGTCAGAAATTTGGGTAATTGAGAATATTATTCGTATTGTTAAGTACCTACTTGTGAGACTGAGTCCATTTTATTCATAACTTACATTTGTCTCTCAGTTAAATTGAATTTCAATGTTACCGTTTGTTTCGGTTTAAATCTGGCTTGCCGGACAATACACACTGCCAACGCAATATTCTTATTATAACAAGAATGAAAAGATCCTTCAGTCATCGCATTCTGTACAACGATTCGTTTTCTTTACTACGCTTTGATCTGCACTGCCTGATCAATACATATTCATATATAAGAGCTCACTGCCAGTCGGAGAGGCTCAGAAGCCGGACGATCGTATGACGTGATGGCGTTCTTTCAATCGGTGGTTTCAAACAAATCGGCTCATTTGACAGCGGTGAAAAGTTCCTATTGTGAGTAGAATGTGCGGATTATACAGCTGGAGAATTTTTTCACTTTTTTTAGTATTCAGAATATTTTAAAACACTGTTTAGCTCTTTAGTGAAAATGGAAAGTACCCGACTAACATAAATAAATATGTATGACATATAAATGAAGACGGAATAACATTTGCTTTACTCACTTTTAATGACACAGCGTACGTTTTACATTCGGTATTGTTATTTTATTTATTTATTTACCTCTGAAGTGCTGCAGGCTTCAAGTTATTCCAAAAGTGAATGTGGCGAGCCCGGGTCGCGCGCAGTCTAATCTCGGCTCGTCTGATCTAACGTTTTATATATTTCTACCACCACCTACTACCAGTAAATACAACTCTTGTATAAGATTTGTGTAAGAATAAATATTTAAATTTCCTTCCTGTAAACGACGTTTCCTCGCATTATTGAGAGAGACTGCTAGGACCAGTGGACGCTTCACGGCCAATAGTGTCTCAGTAGAATCAATATTTGAGTGCGGGAATCCCCCTATTATATCATATGAATGCATCAAGTAGTATAGTTTGTGCTTATTGCCAACATGAAAAACATTACTACGTTACTAAATCATATTTTCTGCGTTGAAAGTGTTCGAAAATACTAGTTTCTACGAAAACTCGGATCGCGCAGCAGCCACCAAACGAACAAAAATGACATATAGATGATGATATAACATCAGTATAATATACATTTCAGTAAAGACGGAATCGGACGAATGATTTTCTTACTCAGCCTAGAACACATTCAAATTTTTGGTTATTATTAATTATTCCCGCGCAGATTCTAACAAATATTATCGTAACCAACAATAACATAACATCTCACGTCGCTTTGACATTGCGTCTAAGAAAGGTAAGAGAGATAACAGCATAGATAAGAAAAGAAGATGACAGGTGGTCAATGTACTTGCCAGTCGTAAAAAATTGTACGATTTCGCTAATTTACGATTTTTCTTATTCTTTATAAAGACAATATAAACTTAATTTCAAATTGAATATATATTTACGTACTGTTATTGAATATATAAAAGAGAAAAATATCAAGTAATCTTAACCTAGAAATATTAAAAACACGTTTGACATTTAATTTATTTTACTGGCAAATGACACTACAGTCCAATGAGTCCAATACGTGCAATACTTTCCAGTAAGTCATAGATAAAAGATGAGGACTCGCAATGGATGCTGGTTATCTCGAGGCGACCTGACCTCGTGGTTTGTGGAGCCAATGCGTGCCATATTCTTCTACTTGGCTTCACGGCCCATTCAAGATCTCGCCTCCAGATCTCTCCTCACATCTATCGCTCCATCTCAAGTGGGGTCTGTCAAAAGGTGGCGCGATGGCGCTAATTCATTAATGATAGATTAAGGATGACATTGTGTTTCAAGTTTTGTATCAAAAGCTCCCGTAGAGCGTAGAGAGCAGCGAACAATCCTGACAGACAATCAATTGTATGTATATGATTATAATGAGAGGAAATGAGTTTAGATCCTTCGGTCGAGAGATGCTCGTCTGATATAAAATCGATTTAAAGCGATGGTTATGATATTATCATTTCTAATTTAATAAAAAATATGCCACCAAGATGAAAACTCAAGGGACTTGGAGGGTTTTCGGTTACGTCACACCAGGCTGAAAATCAAACGACTAAAAACCACACCAAAAATTGATTTATTAATAGTCGCGACGGCGACGGTAAGTTATTGCGGTATTTTTGTAGAAAATGATAAATGCGGGTGAAATGACAGGCGACATGCGTCAACGTTCCCGTTCACGTCAGCCCAAATCACACGTGTCGCGGTCCCGACCAACCGAAGCTTCGAAGTTTTTTTAATGACCATTAATTTGTATTCTTAATGCTGATGTATTAAAGAAAATATCTAAGACATATCTGGATTGGAAACAAACGGCGTGATGGTGGTTAATAAAAACATCGTTATTTTTAGATAACTGTACAAATTCTAAAAATGATATAAAAGGAACGATACTCAGGTAAAAGCAGGCAAACCGTTGTAATAATTTAGCATTTATAAAGATTTTCAAGTTCACCGGCGTTGAACGGAACATAAACAATCCTCGGCAAATGCGAGATATTCGCATTTGTGATTCCAGAAGAAAATATTATAATCGATCGTTAATTTTACTATTCAACTCCAAGTACCGAAGTACAGTAAAACGCAATGACAATATTGTTTAGGAATAAACTGCCGGTTCATTATTCTGCGGAAGCGCCCCGCTCACAGTCCGCAGTAAGCAGTAAACAACGAGAGGAAAGTATCTTGATACTTGTACCTATTCCAAAATCTGTTCACCCTCATTCGTTGCCTCTGTTAGATAATACATCTTATATACTCCGAAAAGCTACTATGAATTTCACAAAGATCAACATCAAAACATAAATACAACCATTTCTCTCAAACTCGCGTACTAAAATCATTAAAATTAAATAACATAAAAGAACTAGAGTAAACTCACTTGAAAGACGAAGTTGTAGATGAGATCGACTCCAAATCAATCGAAGATTGCGCTGCAGCTGTTGCTATTCCCAATACTTTGAAGGCTTCTGCATTCTCCAAAGGCTCTCTTCCTATTCTCTGAGAAAACTGTGACGTCAGATCGTCTCCTTCACCGAACGGTTTTCTCGTCCCCTCATCCACGATGGTGTCTCCGCTGTCCACACTCCCCCCATAATCCTTGTAAATGTTCCTGTAGAACCTCTGCGTGAGTCCTTCGGCCAGCGCCCTGCTCTTCTTGTATTTCTCCAAGCCTTGCCGACTCACTTTCAGGCTGTCTTGCCGACTGAGAAAAACGTTCTCGTCAAAGTCTGTTTTAAGATGCACAAACTCTCTAAATTTAAATGCCGGTTCTTCTTCAACTTTGACATGTTTCTTTACATCGCCTACTTTATCCTTTGCGTCATTTTTTCCCGCCTCGTCAACGGTGTCTATTATTTCTAGGGAACCACTTCTGTCAGAACCGAAGTTCCTCTGTATCGCCACCTGCTTCGCCTTGAATGGTTTTGCTGGGTTAGCACTCGCGTCGGAACTAGCGTCACCGATTCGTCTGTTGCCTTTCGGAAGCGCGGCACTTAGGTTTGAGCGGTCACTTAAAATTGAACTTTTGTCCGAGCCGGAATTACTGCGGGATTTCACTAAGTTCGAATTATCGTTTCTCGAGTTCACTTGTTTCACCCGCAGATTATTGTCGAAATTGAAAATATCACTTAACCTATCGTTATCTAAGTTATTTGTTCGGATCGAACTCGTGTCACTTAATTTTTCGGAGAAATTTGAATTCGTATCCAAGTTTACATTGGGTCCGAAGAGAGCATTCTCAAAGTGATCTTCTTCTTTCTTCAATCTCTTTTCGAAGTCTGCAGTCGAAGGAAAGATGCTGGGGGACGGAGCCCTGCTGCCGGTTCTGGAATACCCGCCGAACAATCTTTCTTTAGCTAGTCTAACATTGATGTCATCTTCGAAAGGGTCTAGAATCTGTTCTCTGGCTCTCTTGAGAGTTTCGGGGTCGTCGTCGGTCAGCTCGGGACCTATAAGCCTCTGGTTTAGTATGTCCGGAGGTTCGTTCGGCTCTCTCGGCTTGGGCGTGAAGGCGTAAGGAGTCCTGGCCAGCTCCCTCTCCACGCTGCTCGCTCGGTGGCGGCTGAAGAGAGAATGTTGGCCGGTCACCCCGCGCATCTTGCTGCCGCTCGAATCAACTCGACCGTGGCGAGACCCCTCCAAAAGCCTCGCAAATGCAAGATTCCGTAGTGGTTTCCATCGCGATCCAGTTGAGATGGCCAGACCACTGTTTGCAGCGGTACCGTACCGCGCCTTCACACTCCAAAACCAAACACCGCCCGCTTGTCACGCTCCACACACGAGTTGACAGTTAGACAATCTTATCACGATTCCGTTTAAAAAGTTTTCCAAATGTACCTTTTATTTGCTGAAAGATAAACGTCTCCAATTTGACACTCAACTTTGGGTATAATTATAACAGTAAAAGCATTTATTTCATTTTCTGGCCCCGCGGATCCAAATCTTCTTTCTTGCGCGTTATTTGTTTCATTTTAAATAATTTATCCTCGAGTCTAAATAAATATTCATTAGAGTAATATGCGAGTATGATAGAATCAGTTGTGAATGAGAAAGTGGTCTGGTTCTACGGACGATGAATGTTTTCTTCTAGCGATAGTTTGGCCGCTACAATCCCGCTGATCGCGCATTTCTTCGGGCAATCAAATCAGGGATGGTCGCTGGTTGCTCAATACGAAGCACTGTCAGTGGAGCATTCTCGCTGGTGGCGAGGTGTTGATGACTTGAGATGAGTGACTCCGCACTCTTCTGTAAAGAAATAAAACAATATTCATTATTGCGAGACAATACTATTTCTACGACCGATTTACTGTGACAGTATATTTACTGCACCCGCAACTTCCTCCACTTACTTTATATACAAAACATCTCTTACATAGTGTGCATGTTACTATATCAGATTTATTTAAATATATATATGAGCGTGTGTGTGTGTGTGTATAACTGAAAGCCTGTCTGTCTGTCTATTATCAAACATAATAATAATTAACAATATCTGAATATGTCCCAGACCACACAATTACTGGCACTGTTATTAAACAAATATCAGATATCTCATAGAGACAAAGCTATTTTTTATTATATTTAATGGAAAATATATGAAAGTATAGGGTAATTACAGGGCTTATGAACTGTCTTCAGCTGACTTAAGTGATCACTATATATATAATAAACTGGTCAAAATAAGAAAATATATAAAATATTCAAAAATATTGATTTACAGGCGTATTCTAGTAGATAAAGAATATTGCTTTAAATATTAATTTAATGTATTAATTATAAATATATACATATAAAATCAATTTGTCGAAAAATATTGTTTTTGCGCTACCGGGATTCGAAATACTGGAGCTATAACACAATTGGTAGTGTACTTAGATAGAGATCCAGGTTCGAATCCCGGTAACGCAAAAACAATATTTATCGACAAACTGATTTTATATGTATATATTTATAATGAATACATTAAATTAGTATTTAAAATATCACAGAGCATCTGTTCTGAATAATTACAACTTCACAATAAGAATGTGTTCTCCTTAATGATATTGCTATAAAATAATTTTGAAAAAATCAGATTCTCATAGTGATAACATATATGCTGTTTAAAAAAAGAAAAAATGAATTATAAATTTGGTCCATAGATGGCGTCGGTGTAGTGGTACTCGAAGCTAGTCCACATACTGACATATATACAACTTTCAAAAATTTGATAAATGTGGAAATTGAGGGGTGAGAGTTGGTGAACGTTATACATATAAAGTGATCACTTAAGCCAGCCGAAGACAGGTCGTAAGCCCTGTAATTACCCTATAATTCCATATATTTTCCCTTAAATATAATGAAAAATAGCTTTGTCTCTATAAGATATCTGATATTTGTTTAAATAATATTGTTTAAGGAAGACACATTATTATTGTGAAGTTGCAGTTTTTTCAGAACATAGTTCTGTAGTATTTAATACAAATTAAATGAATCAACTAAAAATGTATACAGAAAAATCCGGGATTTGAACCTGGATCTTTTCCTATCCGAGGAAATGCATTATCCAGTTTCGCCACACCGACCGATTAAGTTGAAGACAAAGTAACAGATGTATCAATTTGAAAGATCTGCAGCATATAAGTTTGAAAATGTATGACTGTGACAAGTGACAGATATGTCGACCAGAGGGACCGTCAGTGAGACTGAAATGTGCTAACCACATTGCGAGAACCAAAAACCCTACTCTCCAAAGATCTTGGAGGAAACCAAGAGAAAGAGAAAGAGAAACTCGAGAGCCAAGCCGCCCGAATGACATGATACAGTGAAGAAAAATGCAAGTTTCGGAGTGGAGAGGATATAGCTCTAAAAAGCGATGCCTGGAGAATGTTCGAGCGGTCGGCCGTGGACCTGGATGATAATGATTATGATACCGAATTGTGATGATAATGAGCACAGATAATGGCATGCGTACACGGACGAGACTTGTCTCGGAAGTTCATCTCGAAAGTAGAAAGTTGCGGAGCATTGCCAATTGTGGTGTGCTGTAAACTGTAACGATAATAATATGAAATACTGATCCTTACAGACAAGTTTTTTAAACGAGAGACCTCATCAGCGCAACCGTAAGCATGGATTTAAGTTACGCCGCTGCCAAAAATCCTATCCTATCGCATCTCTCTATTGCTATAGAGGTAACTAGAAACGTTCGAAGAAATATAACGGAAGCATTAGAGGTACTATGTAGAAATCTTTATTCTTCAAGAATAGAATGTATATATGAATGTTTCCCAAACTCATTTGCTTTTTTCATACACATAATTTATGATATACATTTACGGTGTAAATTATCCAATTATTTTTCTTTCTTCCGATTGTTCTTTCTTTTCTTAAAGATATCAAAACAATCTGTATTATGAACTTTGATCCGTATATATTATCTTAATAATCTGTACTATTATATTAATGTGAGATCCACGAAGTAAATAATTGTATAATTTTAGAATGCCGACTCACCCGAGGTATCTCAAAAATAAAACTAATCGTGTCCAGCACTCGGGAATCGGCCTCCGTAAAAATTTTTTGCGCAAATCATTAATATTCTAATTCAGCCGGTGCACTTAGTGAAATTTTCAAAACATAAGAAAGTGTGTTAGAGATTTTCGCGGTTCTCGATTCTCGGTCATTTTTGTACTGGCGTCAGACGAACACACTCACCGTAACGGAGAAACAATCCGAGATGTTTTACACAAACCGGCACACGAGAGTAAAGGGCGACCCGCGTAACTCGAGGGAAGGGTGTCGCTGGAAGTGCCCGGGTAATCCGAACATATTCAAACTAATGAGAACAATATTTTAGGTCGCATTATATTATTTCATGCCTTTTATGCACGTACCCCAACTGGGAGCATTTTCCATACGAACAAACCTGCAGCGTGGACCGTATTATTTTTCTCCTGTTTACCATTATCGGCACTAAGAATTTCCGCATCTGCAGACTGCAGAGCGCACCGCCTGCCCTTTACATCTCGCGCGTATAACTACTTCTCAATATACAGCGATGTTTTTTAATTGAGGGCTTTACATAACATCAGGGATACTCTGCAAGATATCCCCTCTCGAATTCTCGGTTTACGGTGACCGCAAATAAATAACATATTCTTCGTATAAATGAGCAAGTTGAAATGATAATGAACTGTACGTCTATCCGAGGAGCGATATCCGATCGGGATAAATATGCACTACTTGCAGAAGTCGAGCACGAGTCGTCAGCCAGTCCACTGCACCGACAACTTAGATAAGTTTGCGGAAAAAAAGAGAGAGGCGTCATGTCACGGTCGCGGTCACGGTGACCGGACAGATCCTCGCATGGGCGGGGACGACACAAAAGATACACGATGTGGAAGCACTCTCTGCGGTGACGTCACTCCGCAACGTGGCGCGAGGCCCGCTGGGAGCTGTCCCGGTGGAATGAAGAGTACAATAAGTGTTGATTAGCGTGCGGTGCAGGTACCGCGGCTACCGGACCACTTTCCCTCGATCCACCCGAGCGACTCGAGGAGTTCCATTCCGTTTGGCGCCGACACGACACGCGGTCGGCCGGCTGCCCGTATCGGTGATGAATCGTCGCGATGTTTTTCTATATTATTCTAAACTGTTGTCGGCACTCTGTACAGATTTTCAAATGTTTTAATAATATATTAAATAATAATAATACGGTTAGATATTTAAACTTTCCAGCACAATTTCTAAAGCCCGTCCAGAATATGCTTTTCTAATTTCCTGTTTATTTTGAGGTTAGAACATTAATTTTTATTAAATATAAGAAATGGAGGGATACAATAAAATAAAATTAACATTACACAATGGAAGTTTACACAGATAAAACATCAATATTTATGTCTGATACTTCTGTGCACGTTTTAGTAAGTCGGTCACTTTTTTAAATCTGTTAATGTTCAATTGTCTCGTATGACGTAGTAAAATATTGTATAATTTTTTATTTTTCCGCTACTTTTTTTGTTAAGTACTTAATTTGGCATTCCCGTACTGCGACGGTTCTTGTATCATCGCTGTCATAGCTCAGTCGCTATACAATATATATATTTGAAAGTTATTGCGGTAGGAATGATAAGTCTACTATTGATTTGGAGAAAGCATCTTTGTTAAATTTTATTAACGACATCACGATATATAGGACTTTGAATCGCCAATCGCCAAGTGGGTCGACTAGATATATTTTAATAAAATAGCCACATTTAGGTAGTAGCACGCTGTGCAAGTGTGTAGCAAGTGTAGCTGTGCAGGACGCGCAGACAACCTATCGGCCATTACACGCAACAATTGGCCGGTATCGAGTATCGGCAAGCTGACTGCGTGCGGAGTAGGTAGTATTGTGGCCGGCAATTAAAGTTAATTAAATTAATCATTATTCCCACTGAAACCAGCTCATTTGATTACATCATATGTTACCCATCATAATATGTCACCAATTGTCAAATGTCAATAACATGTCAAGTACAAATATTTTATAAAATGGACTGGAAAACAATAGAATATAGTAGCTCTGTACCGGAATGCCTGGAGAGTAGTTGTGGAGTCGCTCTTTGACTTTACTGGCTTGTAGCGCATTACAGAAAGTGAGAGATTTTATCCACTTTTCTTCGTTTGCCGATAACAATTTGGTTCGAGTTCTTCTGGGTGGCGTGAACACGCCTAATAATATTGGCGACCTTTCTACCGAACGTTTCCTCACGACCTTTATCACCTGTCCATTGGCGAATATTGATTAGCTTCTTAATCCTTCTTCTGCATAGACCCCTTATAAATTAAAAAATTTAATTAATTTTTAATTTTGAAAATTTGAATTATTGAATATTTTTGTATGTCTACTATTTTTGGTACTTTAAAATCTGTGAAAAGTTGTATACTTGATTAGTTTTTTTTTTTAGAATAATTTTTAATGAATAATAATCTCTAATGAAGTTTTATATGCACCTCCCCATCCAATAATACCGTATTGCAAATGTGACTGTACAAACGAGTAATATATTATTTTCAGATATGTAGGTGATAAGATGTTTCTGAGTCTAAAAAATATGTAGGCAGTTTTCCTTATTTTGTTTGTGGGATTAGTAATATGTTCTTTCTATTTGAGATTGTTATCTATTATGATTCCAAGGTACTTGACAGTATTTTTCTTCAATTGATGAACATTGGTCACAAGAATTTTCTCGAGTACAGGCTTTAGTGTGAATTTTAATATGAATTTCGGTGTTTTGTTTCTGTTGAATAGCAAATCGTAGAAAGTATGTTTTATCAGTTCTAATTGATAGTAAGTCCACTTTTTTATGGTATTAAAATCCTCATTTGCCGATATATTAGCGTCAGTCCAAGTTTTTTTGTTAATTATTAGTACTGTATCGTCTGCATAAGACATTATTTTACCATGTAATCTGAGTTTAAATATATCATTGGAGTCCAATAAACAACAATGGTCCAAATACTGTACCTTGTGGTATGCCAAAGTCAGTGGTTTCAGGTGTTCTATTATGTCCATTTATTTTTACATTTTATTTTCGGTGCGTTAGATAACTTATTAGCCAAGATAAAACATTGCCATCAAGGTCAATGTTTTTAAGTTTACTTTGTAGTTTCTTGTGTGATATGCTATCAAAGGCTTTCCTAAGGTCTATAAATATGCCAATGCATTTTTCACTGTCATCTACGTGTTTTACGTATGCAAATTTTTTCCATGAATCCAAATTGGTTCTCATTTATGATGTTATTATTGCGGATATATGCTATGAGCTGTTTTTTAACAATATTTTGGCTATGTTGGAGATTATTGATATGGGGCGGTAATTTTTGATGTCTTTTTTATTTCCTGTTTTAAATATTGGTGTTATAAAACTTTGTTTATAGTTAGATGGGAATACTACATTTTGAAGGCTAGTATTTATAATATGGGTTATGGGTTTGGTAAGAGTTAATATATTTTCTTTAAGTATTTTTGTTGTGATTTGGTCGTAGCCTGGAGTTGTATCATTTTTTAAGTTATTTTTTTAATATCATTTTCAGTTATGGTTTGGAATTAAGAGAGATATTCACGGGTGCAGTTTGGTGGTGCGGTTAGTGTATCGGCATCATCATTTGGTGATATATTTTTGGCTAGATTTATTCCCACATTAAAAGTAATTATTAAAGATTATTAGCACATTTAGTGGCTTCTAAATCAGCGTTAATAATAGTATTTTTATAGTTAATTTCCTTTATGTTTTGTCTTTTCGGTTATTTTATTTATCGTTTGCCAAATATTTTTACTTATTTTTGCGTGTTTCAATTTGTTTCTTAAAATAGTCTTCTTTTGTTTTCCTGATGAGAGATAGTAAATTGTTTCTGTATCTTTTCCAGTACGTTTTTAGATATTCGTTATATGGATATTTCTTTGTTTGTAAGAATATTTGTTGTTTTTTTCTAATGGATATTATTAGACCATGTGTAATCCATGGTTTTATTTTACGGTATTTTGAGGGTTGTTTTTTGCAAATTTCTGTTAAAGTATCATTTATATATTTTGCAAATGTTTTTTCGAAATTTTTTGCACATAATTCAGCCTCGTTTGCTTCAAGCGTTTCGTTCCACGTTTCTCTGGATAGTTCGTATTTCAATTTTTCTGTGTTAATAATATTATATATATGTCGTTTTAATGTTTATTTTTTCTGTGTTATATGTTATATATTAATATACACATGTAGTGGTCAGTTATATTTGTTTTCCAAATTATTGTTGTGTTTTTTTATGTTGTTTATGTTTGTCCATATATGGTGAAGGCAAGATGGACGTTGACCTTCCATGAATCGGGTATAATTATTTATGCATGCCTTGTAATTATGTTCAGTCATTAGGTTCATATATTCGTCTTTATCTATGCTAATATGGGTCGAACCAATGTTAATGTTTAATCACCCACTATTATATTTGATTTGTTACTTATATTCGGTAAAATATTTTTTAAGTCCTTTAAAAATATGGATACATGCGAATATTCTGTATATAGCAATTATATTATAGATTATTTTTTGTATTTTCATTTCTAATTTCAAACAGTTTGTATTTTCAGTTATCAGTTATTTGGAAGCATACTCGATAATATATTATTGTTCCACTGTTCTTGTTTATTTTATTTGTCGTTGCAATATTATTATAGCTGGGAATATATAATATGTGTTTCTGTCAACACAATAAATCCCGGTAAATTGTTTAATGTATTCAATGTTATTAAAAATTCATCATTTTTTTTATTTATGCTTCTCATATTCATCTGTCGAATGGATAAATCATTTTGATGTGAGAATATATTGTTGCACGTATCAACATCATCACATAATATTTATTTTATGGAGGAATAGTTTTGTATTTCTTCAAAAGTCGTGTCTTCCAGTGTAGTTTTATAAAGAATCAATTCGTTGTTGTGCTATGGTCTTCATTCTTTTTATAATTGGGCAATGTTGGTCATCAGCTGTACGGGCTGTACATATTATTGTTTTATTTTTCACGTTGTGTTTTATACAGTTGGAACAGTTTGGTTTTACATTTATTTTCGGGCATCTATTTTAATAAGCCCAGTATCCAGTAAGTAGGAATATAACACGCGCACAGGACTAAATTGAGTAGTTTACGCACGTTTTATATCTGCTACAGCAGTTGTCTGAAATGTATATGAGATTCGCGGAAAATAATACAAATCTTATTGAATGAAATGAAACTGTACAATAATCGGTATTGCGGTTTCACTTTTATAAGGCGCGTGGTTGCAGAGAGAATGCATCAGCGGGCACTGCCTCCGCCCCCGAGGGAGGGCGCATGTTTCTCGGATGATATTAGCGCTTCAAAAGTCTATCTAAATCATATAATTGTGTCGCGGAGGAGTCAACTAACCTCCAAGTAGGTCGAATATTCTAATTAAAAATATACATTGAAACTTCACAATGGAAGAGAATTGTCTACTTTACAACCCCAGCGTTTGGACTGAACTTAAATAAATATGATAAAAGATAATAGTTTTAAATATTAGACTTTGTTTTATTCTACATGTTTCTATACCTATGATATCATCTTCAGGAAACAATGTACACTGAAATTAAAAAATACAAATATAAATAAAAACAAAACTATAAAGTGGTGAATAAGTAAGAACTAATATGAAAAAAAAAATTAACCAACGGATTTTATGCTCTGATTTTTAGCAAATTTCTACACCCCATCCCTCTTCCATTCTTACCACAAAATCTTGATAGATTGAATAGATTGCATCCAAGTTTCATGTTCTAAGCTAAAAGATCTATTGGCAGTGAACCATGTAGGTTCAGAGTTGGCATAAAAAATATTCATAGAATTCTTAATGGTCTTGTTAATTATTTTATACACTAATTAATTAAATACATGACACACTCGTCCCTTATCCAGCTGTGCTCGCGGTCTTACTCTTTAAAAACGTAATCGTATTTAAAATAATTACATTCGTCATAACATCATTAATAATAAGCGTCGATACACGGAGCAGAAATGTGGACTCTCAAGCTCTTCAAGAGTCTTCACCTTCATGTGCACGCTCGATATAATACGAACAGTAACAATATGCAGAAATAATGTTTCAGACTGAACTACTGACAATAATAATAGATCTGGAACTATCCCAGGAGAGGTCCCGAGACGATCCGACAAAGATCGAGCGAACATGAATTCGTAAATATTCGATGGCAGCCAAGTATAGTCGAATGTACCGTATGTGGTATTTTTTGAGCTAAAAATGTGTTTTTATGCCTTTTTTTCTGGCCTTTTTAGGCTTTCTATGCTGCTTCTAGTTTTATTTCAGATTCTGAAAGCGGAGCCCTTCGTAATTGCGACTTGGGGGCTCTATAAATCTACCACAAAGGACAGACACGGCCAGAGAGTATCGGTAGACCGCGACTGCTGGGGAGCTGGATGTTCTCCAGACCGACTACTGGAGAAACACGGCCCGAACTGTAGTACCGCGATGGATGAATGGAATAAAATCCAGAGGTTACTCTCGCAGTAGCGAAACTTATATCGCACGTCTGAAAATTCCAGAAACGCACCGATATTTATACGAATTAGTATGGAAAACTAAGGAAAAATAAAACAAACGATACTCTACCTGCGCCCGTGTGTGTAGTGTGTAGTGTGCCTGTCCGGTCACAAAAATATTACATGAAATATTAGTCACTTTCAGAACGGGGCTAGGTGAGGAAGAAGGGAGAACGAGGCGAGAGGGGGAGGAAGTCCAGCGAGACAAGCGGGCTAATAAATATCTTTTTTGTCCCGAGCCAGAATGATGTGCGATAAGAAATGACCCAAATGTACCGAACAACTGTTTAGAAAACACTGAATTCTCAACACACCATACCGAAAGGAATGCCGATTTCTCACGCAATCCGAATATTTACAATTGTTCACCAATACCGGCAAGGGTTAGCTAACCGTACCAATACCGGCAAGGGTTAGCTAACCGTACCAATACCACGTCATTCTCAATAGACAATTATAATATTATGAATATCGTGGCAGCGTAGGATTCTTAATACACTCCATTCATAATCCCTCACTCGTTGATCTAGAAAATCTACATCAATCCAAGTAATCGCAGACCGGTATGTTTGTATTTTAAATTATCATTAATCGATTACGATATATATTGTACTATGTTTCTTTTTTCATAGATATCTTAATGCCTGCATTTGTGGGCTTAGCGAACATTTTACATTTCACTCATTCGGCGCATTACAATGATTGTTCAATATACCTATACGTTCAGTATTGGGCATGTTTTGTCACACAATGGCTTCCGAGTAATCTGAGCATCCATCATATACAGCACCTTCTGGTGAATATTAGCATTCACTATTCACCAAGGTAAAAACTATCCATTAAGATGGACGAAAAGGAATTATTACGTACGGAACTTGGTCGGAAATAAAAACTAAAAATGTTTTTAATGTAATATGGTCAATATTTAGATAAGTGTATTTTAATAGGTGGACCGTGTTTCCAAAAATTATCTTTAACCATCGGTCCGTCCCGCTGCACACACTGATTGAATATTTGATTAATTAACAACTAAACTCAGAGTTCAGCTTGAGACTGATGGGAAAGGATAAAAGCTGAAACCCGCGTACACGATGTTCAGTGTGACCCGACGCGGGAGCACAAACACCAGGAACGTACATAACCGCAACTTCAGAAAAGTTAAACAGAGTCATTCAATCACAAACATTTAACCAGTTTGAAGATTCCAATTTGACGAAAGGAACATCATTACCGGACTGACGTTTGACGTACTACAAGCGTGACACTTCACCTCAGTACGCGCGAGACGGTGAATCTTTGAGACTTACGGTGTGCACGCGGTGAACTACGGAACACGAGAATTGCCTCCAAAAAATCATAGGAGCATAATACATACTGTCTCGAGTCGATAAACTCATTAAAATCTCATCCCTGGACACGGGCTATTAGAATTGGGGAGAGTGATATTATTTTAGTCAAGTATTGGGAGAAATCACCGGTTGAAAGATTAAACGAACAAAACAGAGTACAATGTAAAATTGCAGTTTGTTCAGAACATAGTTCTGTGGTATTTTAATACAAATTAAATGTATCAACTAGTGAGACATACAGAAAAAATATTTTATTTTAATTTATCCCGGTAGCAAACTAATGTTTTTTTTCGATAAACTGATTTTTTCTGTATATATCTCGAGTGGATGCATTTTGTAAGTTTTTTACATTTGTATTAAGTTGATCAAAATGATTTCAAAGTCCTTTACTTCTAACACAGATCTGTGATAGGATGTAAGCAGCAAACATTGAACTGCACTCGTCCTGCAGCACGAAACCATGTACAATGTATTACTAGTAAAAGTTGTAGTTTGATGGAATCGAAAGGCAGTTAGGAGGATAATTTATGAAATAAGAAAGATAGAGTGATCATGTCGAAGTTCTGCCAAAGCGCGCGGCCCCTGCTAGGTGCGCACATAAAATCGGAAAAATTTTCTCTTCTAAATGATGTTGAAAATGGTTTGCAAAAGTTGTCTAAACCAGTGGATACCGTATAGTTTCACTTAGAACGCAATTTGACTGGTAATTTACCAACATACGGTTGACCTAGAATCAATGAACCGTCTGTAAGGCTGCAACTATCCGCACACGAGTACCGAGTACCATCCCGTTCAACGCCCGAAAGGGTATGCAGCAATGGTAAGTTCTGTAACAATACGGCTCCGCCCCCCAAAGCTTCATCAACAGTTTATTGTAATCTAGTCGGTTCATCTTCGAACAATTATATGTAGCGATCTCTCTAGAAAGAATATTACACAGTACGATCGCACACGCACACACACACACGCACACACACACACGCACACACTGAAGAATGAAAACGAAATTCGGTCAGCTTCTACAGGCTCCTTTCATTTAATTATTTAAAATACATGCGCGTAATGCGTAATTTATTGAAATATTTTATTTTAAATACTATAAAACTCTTCAGTATCCTTATAAATTTTAATTAAATAGTTTAATATTTTCATCTTTTTTTGGATATTGCAATGTAAGAACCGGAACGTGAATTTTTATCTTTTTGAAAACTATTTTATAACAAACGCAACAATAGTAATTTCTGGAAGCTATTTGTATGGAACATTGTGAAATGCTCATTTCAAAAATACGCGTAATAATAATAATTCGTACATAATGATTTTAATTAGATATGCATATTTAAATTTAGCATAAAAACAATCGATTTTGTTCCCTTTTATTTCACATCTTCACCAAAATTTTACATATGTCAATTTAAATATGAATGTTTCACTAACGAGTACTTTATACCGCGTTATTATTGTGCATAACCTTGTTATCTAATGTGAATTAGTATTTTAAACGCGCCGAGTTTAGATTTGTTATCACGTGCCGAATATTATTCGTCAACGAATTTTAACGATAAATCTTCGCAATATGAAATTGTAGAGGTTATAAATGTTTCGAGTTTTGATGATAATCTATAAAGTTAGATATAAATCAAAACGTTCAAAAGTGTGTCGAAGAATGATGAAACTGCAACAATTTGGAGAAAAAACTGACAGCTACAGCAGATATTTGTTTGTATAAGTATATGACGATATCGCTTCATGAGTTTTGTTGCCATTTTTTTCTTCTATACCGCTGGTTTCGAGGTTACGTACATCGTGATAACAGATAAAAAAATGACTTGAATGTATTGACATGTCAATGCCATATTCCCTCGTTGATACATTTCATGTATAACATCCGAATGAAAGTAATACGTCGTATTGGAGTGGAGGTGGAGGATATATAGGAATTAGGTGGATGTATGAGCTTTTTTCTACATTTTTAAAATATACAATAAACAAGCCCAATTATCGTTATCAATATAAATTATCACACTGTAATGTAGCTGTACTGTAGGTAGATATTATTCAAATTATGTCCTACATACGTCTTTCACGTTCGTCCTAGAGCGGGTTTCAAAACGGGACGGGGACAAACACTATTTTGAAAATAATATCACGATTGTACAACAGGCCCCGACCGCATAAATTGCGAAAAATATATTGATTTCGTTTTCTCAATCGATGCACGGCCAACTGTCAATTCGAAATGTAATGGCCGCCACGCCGCACGCTTCCGCGGAAACGAGTATCCTATCGGCGCAAAATGTAATAATCAGTTTGTTTTTTAAATAAGTAGGTTTATCAAAATGTTTAATTTCCATTCACTCGGTGAGTTAAAAAATACGCGCGCTCGGTGGTTCGCATCGCGCCGCGGGCTCGTCGGGCGACTGGGTTTGTCGGATTCCCGCCGATTTCATTTCCTAACTTCATTTTCATTTTGCGAACGGGACTCCCGGAGGCCTGTACGCGAACCCACTAAATAAATATCTGCAAGTCAGAAGGTCAAGAATGTTTGCCGTAGTAAGAAAATCATTTAATTACCCGGTTCCACGTACAAGTCTATTTTAAGGTTAATATTATTCGTGCATAATTTAATACGGCAGTTCGTGACGGACGGCCCGGCCAAATTATTATTATTTGGCGTCAACGTGGAAATTTCAAAGTTAGACGGACAAAGGCGGAATATGACGAATGCAGATGTATTTGTCATGTTTTGTTAGTCTCGCCATTTCTGCCTGCGTCATTCTAGCTAATGAAATGAAACCCGACCGCGACTTGCCCGAGATGTTGATGGAAAAGCGAGCTGTGAAGTACGAATATTAACAACTAGAATATTTTACAGAGGCATTCCGAGCCAATCTGGCTTGGAAACCAGCTTAAGACGATTCACAATTTTTCATTTTTTACAATACATGCAAGTTTATCGAATAGCATACATGCATCGTTCTGCTACTAAGAAATATTGTAATAATGCATGTACAGTTGTCAGCAGCAAGACTTATTCACTTTTTACGAATTTTCTATCATTCGTGTCAGTGTCGGTTGAAGAATCGGGCGAAAGCATAAATCGTAAACCTTTTAGTAAAGATTGATATATTTCTGATGACTAGGTATAAATCGAAGAAAATATATACATTCATCTGCCTTTCTTCTTTCTCGTGAAGTAACTAACTGCAATGAAAATACACATATTTTTACATTGCCAAGTACCCCACCCCAGTGGAGTTCTTAAATAGGACAATGTTTTTGAGAATTACTGAAAAACGTTATATCCAACGGTCACTATTATACATACACAAAAAAAAAGATTAAAGTTGATATAAAACCCTGATAAAAATGCTGGTTCCATTAACCGTATGAACTTTTCCATGTTCGATGTTTGTACGGTATTATTTTTTGGTCGTCATGATAGCCTTAAGGCTCAGAAGGAGAAGCCGCGAGATAATCTCAGAGATTCAAATTAGACACATCTCAAACCGCGTACTCGTGTTGAGATTTTGATCTGGAGATAAACTCAGAGATCAGCTTGAAATCGGTAGAAAGAGATAAAATCCGAATCCCGTGTACACGACGTTCGATCAGACCGCGAAATTCGATCCGCATACAAACATTAAAACGCATACATATGCACGTCACCTAAAGGTACCGGAGATCCACAACTATATGTCCTGGAAAGTTAGACATTAGTCATTAATTACAAATATTACTTCTATTTTAAATGCTGCAGGGGACATTTGATAGATGGCGATTCTTTGAGACACTGCGTGTTCACGGTTAACAATCTCAGAGATTGTCTCGGGTCGATCATTTGTTTAAATCTCAATTATGGACATGGAGCATTAAACCCGGTGTAAGGCATCGGATAATAATTATTGAAAAAAATGTCTGTTTGAATCTGCCCCAGACAATGATTTATCGGTATTGTAAAACTCGCCCACCCGACCTACCTTTTAATGACCATAAAAAATATTACAATGGTGTCGACATCCTCAATGTTGCCGATTCATACAGCGCTGTTCTCGTGAGAGTTTCGTCTCAAAGGCGCTTCATGAAATGATCTATTGTCGTCCTCTATATATTTTCAATGTTTTCGCAACGAGCGATCACTCACATTAAATAAAACACAATCACTATTGTAATGTTTCACACGAAGTGATTGTGTTTTATTTCTAATTTTTTTTATCTCAGAAAATCACCGCAATATCCGTTGTTCAATCTTTTGGACATCGCCAACACGTCAGCTTACCATCTCCCTCTCGGTCATTCCCGTGGTCTATCCCGTGACGTGTGTGAGAGAGGACTACTACTACTGCAGTACTCGTCCCCGTTCGCTGTATACCCAATACCCACCCTCCCTCCAGATTTCACGGGTCGGGATATTGGGATAGTTGTTTGATATATTTTCTAACAGTGCATTCCATTATTATTTTAAAGTCACATTCATTAAAATAATATTTTTCAAATACACGATTTCGTAGTAGTTTTTGAAGAGAAGTCGTGAACGTACGTAATGTAACATGTGCGCCAGCCGAGGCTTTTAATATTGTTCCAATGTACGTATTGCAAGGTGAAGTCGCCGTGTAAACCGTCCCCTTTGCATATACTTGATTTAATTATTACCTTCCGAAGCTATTTCAAATAGAATGTCATCACGCTAGTCCGGCCGAGGGGGACGCAGCGGCGATGGAACGCCCCATCGATCGCCGCAATAAAGTGTACCGCGCGGTATATTAAAATCACGCCGAGGACGAACGGTAGAGCGGCGCGGGCGGCGCGGGCGGCGCGGGCGGCGGGCAGAAGCCTCGGGGAACACTTTTGTTCATATTCGCAGAAATAGCTAAGTATTGCCCGTTTATTGCATTTAGTACATTCTATAATTACAAAAAATGTACAAATTCTAAATGTTTCGCGGAAAGTGAAAAGGCCAAATTATTCGGCGCCGGATAGTTTCGCAGATCGGGTAAGGTAAGGTAGGCTATTCAGTACCAATTTTACCAATGAAATGTTAGGTGAACTGATTGTGTGTACTGATCGCACACAGTAACTTGAGAAACTTTTGGCGCCGCAGTAAACTAAAAACATATCGTTACTCTTTGGATAAACACACTTCTTATTAATTGAGAAAGGTTCCGATGTTTTCACACGGGGGCGATATAGAACCTTCCATTCTCACACAGCATCATTTCGATAAGCAAAGGATTTACTTTCTTAGAACTAAACACACCGCCAAAATCAAATCACTGTCAATCAAATCACAATGGATGAAAGATCATTTATTTATTTATTTACTTTGCAGATTCAATTTTAAAGTTGCATTGGACTTTACCAGTCTCACTAAAATATCTGTGTTGAGGCAGGCACAGTTTACAAAAATCTATATTATGTGAGGTAGGTAATTATAAAGACAATCAAAATAAAATTACAATGAAATAATAGAATACTCCAGAATAAGTTATTATACAGAAATAATATTAGTATTATGCTATATAAAGAATGTGACTAAGCTAGTGGAATTAGAAATCCGAAAATGCTAGAAACAAGAATGGTCCGTCATCTGCGCGTTCTGCGGGATAAATTAGCTTTAACTTCGCCGACAGTCGTAGAAGCTCCGAGAACTTTGGAACTTTTCATATCTGAACGGAAGTTTATTTATTTAACTAATCAGAAGTAAGGATATATACTCGCATGAATAAGGTCAAGAGTGAGCGTGGACTGTGGTCATGATGACGTAAACGTGCATCAACAAATATCCCAAGAATGCTGATGCCCAAGAAGCTCGCGAACTGAGTTTCCCTCTAACTCTGGAAATTAGTAAATTAGTAACATTTAGAACACATTCTTATTGTGAAGTTGTAATTATTCAGAACAGACGGTCTGTGATATTTTAAATATTCATTAAATATATTAATTATAAATATATACATATAGGGTCGAAAATTGTCGCTAAAAATAATGTCGTAGTTGGATAAAGCACCTTCCCCGGTTAGGAAAGAGATCCAGGTTCGAATCCCGGTGGCGCAACAACAATATTTTTCGATAAAATTGATTTTATATGTATATCTTTATAATTAATATATTTAATTCATATTTAAAATTATTAACACAATGATTCTTGGAGGAAAAAAGGCCACAAACGAAATAATTGTGCAAAATTAACATCTTAAATATACGCTTGCAGTCACACGACAATTGGGTATACATATGACTAAATTATTCCCATTCTCCATCGCGGTCGCCACGTTCAGCTGCCGGATGGACCCTCAACCCCGTCCATCCTCCATCTCAGTCAGTCTCAGGAGATTTAGAATGATTGTCAAGATAAAATAAAAACTGATTTTTGGAGGGAGCCGTCACCAAGCTCACGATGATTGTACGTTCTTGAACTGCAGCTGGACTTAGAACCGAGTAGGGCTCGTTTCGTTCGTAAACGTGTTCATCAAACACTATTTCTTAATAAATTCAACATTCAAATGTATTTCTTTAACTATTAAGAACGGTATATAGGACACTTGTACACCTTTTCGTTGATACGAGCGCCGCACTGTTGCATTTTTTCCCCTCTACCTTCAGCCGTAGTCTTCAAATATTAAGAACGTTCACCATTCAATTTGAAAAACGATCTTTATGAACAGACGGACATTTAAAAAAAAGGTTCAAGTCAAATATGTAGTAATTATTAAATAAATATACTAACACGCATCACAAATGTAACTAATTCCAATTTTCTAATTTTTTATGAAGAGGTTATAAAATGTATCGTTGTGTATTCATCTAATCGGTATCCACAAAATAAATTCACTCCAATGTAACAAATCAGTTTCCTTTCAAACGTTCTACGCCTAACACACAACAAGACATTGGGATAACAACATATGTAAGATTTGCACCTGGCCAGTGCATGGATTCTTCTCCCGCAAATTTCTGCCAGACTCGACCCGACCAGAAAGATACTTGACCAAAAAGAAATGGCAATTTTCAAAGGTTTTAACTGTCTACCTCGAATCCGCGACAACTGAGTGCATTACATATTTTTTTTAAATAAGTCGTCGGCGCACTCCACTTAGGTCGGGTTGCGTCATCCTCGGTAACCATAAACTTTACTTTTAAACTTAGTTTATCCGAAAACGCGTTGCATCATCTCATTTTTGTCGCTTACTTTTGACTTTAACTATAAACCGCCGAAAATCTCCGCTTAAATGTAAACTTTACTAATGCACATGCGCACTGCGCGCGAGCCACTGACAGATGTCACCGAAATCGAGTATTTTTCAATTTTAGACACTGTAGTATCGAAATGTACAATATTATGTCGGATAGCAGTGATATCGCAGACTTTTTTGATGATAAACTAATTATACAGTATATTCTTAACAGGAAAAGTAAAACTCGGACCTCGGCACATTATTTTTTGCGGGAAGAAATAGGTTTTAAAAAAGTCTTTTTCCGATAACGGATTGCATCCACTGGATTTGTCATCTAGGGCACATTTGCATTGTGCGCATTCACTTGACAACCGTCATTAAAAGCATTCTTTTAATTTTTTCGACATCGTATTATTGAAATGAACATTATTATGTCAGATAGCACTGATACCGATTCTTCTGACGATCAAATAATTGTTCAATACATCCTTAACAAGAAGAGCAAAATCTTTTAGGCTACAAAGTGATCATTTTATATGGGAAGATATAGATTTTATTGTAAGATTCCGCCTGTCCAAAATTATGGTTAGGTAACTGGTCTTGCTTATTTCAGACAATATAATGTCATCTAAAGTTATCTACTTCATAGGTATATAATAATATTTTTGATAAAGATCAGAAATCACGCAGTTCGTCCTGTAAACCAAGTCTCGATAACTTTGCATTTCTATGCCACAGGATCAATGCAAAGATGCACGGGTGATATATCTGGTGTACACAAGAGCACTATTTCACGGATTGCGAATAAAGTGAGCAGAGTAATAGCCGCTCTCAGATCACAATTTATGTATACCTGTATCTACCAAAGAAATTCAGCAATATCTGAATCAATTCTTCAACATTATAAAATTTCCAAACACGATCGGTGCAATAGATTGCACTCATGTGGAAATCCTATTTCCAGGAGGAAATAATGCGAAATACTCTCAAAATATAAAGGATTACTTCTCCATTAATGTGCAGGCAGTAATAGATGCCACAATGAAATACACAAATGTTGTTGCAAGGTAGCCAGGCTCAACACACGATAGTATTCTAGTCATTCTAGATTAAAAGGGCAACTAGATGATGGTATTTTTAATGAGAAACATCTCATTGGTGACCGTGGTTATCTACTCAAACCATACTTACTTACTCCATTTACAAATCCAATATCTGTGGCAGAAAAACTATATAACGAGAGCCAAATCAGGACTGGGAATGTTGTAGAAAGAACATTTGGGGTGTGGAAAAGGCGTTTCCTCGCAATAGGTATGAAACTCAGGCGGAGTATTGAAAGAGTGGAAGCAGTCATTATAGCCACAGCAGTGCTGCATAATGTTACCGAGTCACCAGACTTTGTGACAATATTATATGAAATTGACTCTGAACCTGCACAGGATGGAAATAATGTAAGACGAGATCTAATAAATGGCTATTTTTCCCAATTATTAAACCAGTCATAGCATTTCATTTATTTATTCTTAATATTGTGCGTACAAATGTAAATATATATGTTATAATATAAATAAGATCAAACTTATCTTACACATATTGGCTTAGTTTCATTTTGAATCTATGAAGTATCTTCATCTGGCATTTCATTAAAGATCTTCATCGCTCTGTACATCATTCATTTCTGAGATTTAGCCTAAATTGTTGTCACATTTATTTTACAATAATATTGGATCTATAATAAAACAATTCTTCCTCTGTAAAAACTCTTTTATTATATTTATATATATACCTTTTAACATAAATCACATACAGAAATTACCATCATAAATTGAGTAAAGTCAAGTAAGTAAAATTAAAGTCAATAATTATAAACTAAAGCCATACGACATAACTACACATTATTATTTTAGTAAATAGAAAAACGGTTTATGTTAATACCTTAAAATGAAAGGGGGTGAAACCACATTAGCTAAATACAGCAAGGCAGTAAACATTTAAAAATAGAGAAATTGTTAATGTTTATAAAATTAAAGAAGTAAATTATTTAATTAATTACATATTATTTTTTTCTTTGACTAATTTAAAATTTAGTTGGGCCAAATATCTCTCAGCTTGACTACATGCAGTTCTTGTGATTGAATTCATTTTGCGTTTTGATTTATCTGCGAACAAAGAAAGGGTATATATTATAAATGAAATAATTAAACTAAATAAAAGCATTATCGATATCTAATATTTATATTTTATTACATTATGTAAGTGTGCATACACCAGAAAATTAATTAATTATATTGTGAATTATCATTCTGTGCATTTTTTTGAGGTGATGCCATGAGTTGGTATTTGAATGCAATGCCAAGATATTTAGACTTGAGGCCTGTGCTCAACATCTTCCACCTATGAACATACAAACATATTACATTTGTATAATTGATCTGCTTACAATTGGGGTGTGCATTATTTATTTGTTTTTAAAAGGTAGCATATTAAATGCAAAATGAGTGATAAGATTTGCATTGCAAGGCCTTGCAGAGTACTTACTGTTAGAATCTGTATCATCATCAAATACCGAAACCCGCTATCCATTCACATCTGCATCATACCTCGTATCCATTCTGCTGTTTCTTGCTTCGTCTTGGATTCTCTGAATAAATATTAAAAATAATGTTTACTAATACGTAATTTACAACATAAACTTTTAAATATAGTTAAAATACAAGAATACTTACTTTATATTGACATTCATCGTTCAAAAACGGTCAATTGCTCATTTCGGGAAGGCAAACACACCAATTTAACGTAAACGTCAAATGTCAAATGAAGCGTTCTACACGTGTTGCCATAAGCAAAATTACTCGCGCGGCATTTCTTTTTGAAAATGAGATTTTAAGAGGCCTATGTAATTGCTACACTGGATAACTATAAACTTTGTTGACGCAACTCGATTTCTGTCAAATTATTTGAATCTCGTTTACAAGTAAACGAGTTTGAAAGTAAACGAGTTTGAATCTCAGTTATAGTTACCGAGGATGACGCAACCGGCTGTTAGACAACCTTCTTCGTCAGACTCGACACGGTGTCACGGTTCCTAATGCTGCAACAAGATTATCACCAACATACCGTTATACCGTTAGAGTTGTGCCTGATATTTGGTTGAAGATCGTAATTATAAAATATCTAGCTACCTATGCGCACTTCTTCGGAAAAGTAAAAACAACTTCTGGTATAATATAAAAAACAAAAATCGATTAGCTAATTAATTAAATTCATAAAATCAACACATTTCTAAATTGTGTGTAATATCACTACAGACCAAATATAAAGTAGTGCCCAACCATAATAAAAAAGCAATATTAGGTTGTCTGTGATATGCTAATTATTGCTGATTCAGGAGCGGTCTCGATCTTTTTTGGGACGGTGGCGAGGGGTGGCGGTGACCATTATGTCAACTCCAAACGACAACACGACATTACAACTCATAAATCACAGTCGCAGCATAACTGGATCATTTGATCTCCTGTGTCATTTTCAATTGAGGGTTGAAAATAAATAAAAAGTATACTTAAAAAGACGTTGTCGTGGGAGTGCAGAGCTGATAATGATCATATTAGTAGTCACTGTAACTGACCGCAGCCATTCAACTAATGTTCAATGTACCAAAAATAATTTCCTCAAGGAATCCCTAACGTTTCAATACATGATCGTGCAAAAAGCTATTTTAATAAATGTTTTGATTTTACACACATAACTTCAACTGTTATTATATGAATAGCACGATAATACCTGTATCGAAGCTCTAAATCATAATAATCTCGGCATTCAACTGCTCGGTCCGGTCATTACGTATACGATGTCGGATCTACTATTTCTTGGAGAAATATCAATTTAAGATGTTTGCTATAATTTGATTTTTTCTTTTTTTCTTTCTGGTCTCCGGGAACGAGGCGCGAACCCCCGACCACTATCACAGATCACTAATATTATTGCTACTGTTGAGTTACAGTATTTTATATTTTGTAGTATTGCGCGATATTTATTGATATTGAAATAAATAAAATGGCTGCACCGATCAGAATCAACCACATAAACTATCAAATCATTGTTTTTAATGAAAACGTAATACATACCGATCCATATTTTTTTTACTAATGTCTTTAAATACTGAGTTCCATCAAATTATGGTAAAAAATAAAACAAATATACACGGACTAACTGAAACATAAATTATCTCGTATATACTCCTTCTCCATACATGATTTCATTATATTTTATATTTTCTAATATTAAAATAAAAATATTAATATGTGGATATAATATAATACAACACCGGGTCATTAAAAACGAAACTAATTCAATATAGTGTGTTCATTCGTTACAACCGTAGCACGTATCACACACCTAGATCAAAACGGAGACAACTCAAAAAACAATAATTTAGAGTTATTATTGTATTCGGCTACTGTGTCATATCATAACGCAACAAACTTAGCCCCAGTTCTCGAATAGTGTTATTTTGTTTCGTAACTTTAGTAACAAAAAATGTTTTTATGTCTACTGAAAAATGACTTTTTGAGTTGTTTTAGTTTTGATCTAGGTGTGCGATATGTTAGTATTTAAATATAAAAAGTGCTAGCACTTGATTGAACAAGTATCAGAACATTATCTAAATTAGAAATCTCCCTTTAAAAATGACCAGATTACAGTGAACGCGAGTCAGATTAAAAAGCTATCAACATTATTTCAAATATTCGGGCGGTGTTGAGGCAAATTTTCCCTTAAATATAATATACTAAACACATGGGTGAAATTGACATGTCTTATTATATACTCTAAGTTATATCTTTAAACAATTAGTATAATTTTGAAGCGGCCTAAACCATTATTCTTTATATAATAATAATAGAATCCTCACGTTCCATTCGATAAGGGAAGGGTGCTTCGATCCTACATAATTTTTTAATCTTTAAAATATATATTTCAGATGGCTACATAATGCTTATTACGTGATGTAATTTTGTTTAACCATAAGAAAAGATCTAAAACTACATTTATTATTATTTTATTTTAACATACTTTTAGAAACAATTAACAAAGTTATTATACAAAAGTATTAAGCTTCTAAACATGATCATATTCTTGTGAATTGTTCTGTATGTGTATTCTTTCTCTGTTCTTTAAATAGCAAACAATACTTAAAATGCTATAATGGAAAGGCGAACAGCCTTTGAGTATTTGAGGGAAAAAATCTATAATTGACAATAATTCAAATTAACCAATTAAATTAAACCTCTCTTGTTTACCAAACTAAAATCGCAATGATTCAAATGGCGAGGAAATATAGAATTGCGATATACTGTACTGGATAATACTTCCATTATTCCTGAGTAAGTTTGCTTTGTCTGGCTATTGCGTGCCTGAAGACAAGCTGACAGCTGAAGTATGGAAGTCATCCACCAGCTGACAGCTCAGTGGGGAATTCTCGTCCTGATTTGCATAGCACGTACCCTGACTCCTGGCAGTAATATGTAATGGAAACCGGGCACTGTAGCTCGTACATTCCGGCCCGATCGATACTCTGGGGCCTAAATAGTCGAAGGGTTTACAAGAAATTTATCTGAGATTATGCGTCGGGTAATCTCGGATTACGTACATTATCCCTACGATTAAATCGTTTGTGTAATTTATACTTTTTGAAATGTAAGACATCATTTATTTAACATTATAATATGCATTTAATGCTGATGAAAGGTAATATAATCATTTGACAATTTAAATCTGGTCACTAATTATAGCAAAGTCATTTTCAACTGGAATTACGCACGACTAGGCCCCGCGGTTAGCCTTAGATTACGAATGCGAATGATCAAATACTGTGTGTTCTCGATATTATTTTATGAAATAGAAGCATGGCCACTTACCGAAGAAGGATAAGGCGACATGAAGCATTTGGGATCTAAATCTACTGAAGAATGCTCAAAATAACCTGGATGGATGAAGGTGTTATGGTTCGGATGAATAAAGATAAATAAGTATTTAAAACAATTAAAATCCGAAATCTTCAATATCTCAGACACGTAATAAGATATCCCGAGAAGTACAGTGATAGCTAACATGATAGCCAAAGTTTGTTGAACGGATAGAACGCAAGAAGAAAAAGCGAACGCTCTGTGGTCGTTTCGGGTCCATTAGTAGTTGGTCCGCGGCCATACCCAGTGTCTTTGATTAAACGTCAAAGAAAACAATAGGTATATAATTATACTGAGTTCTATATCCCTTGTACAAAAACTCGTAAAAAATTAAAACTAGAGAAAAATACCGATAAATCTGAGATTTAATAAATTACCTTCTGCAACCAAGAAATGTTTAAATATAAAAGTAAAGTGAGGTTAATTATTAAATAACACATTAATATGATGCAGTGTCAGCTCGTCGGGCACGAGGCGCTTGTTACACCTACCCCTGCTTCACCTCTGTACCCTGTACCCTGTACCCTGTATTATATTAAACAATGGTAAATCATCCCACGTCGCAAGTTTCCGACAGAGAAAAAGATGAACGAGAAGTGTCAGAAGAAGCAGTTGGCTATTGTGAGTGTAATGATGGCAAATGACCATCAAATAAGGCATGAAATCACCGGCGCCCGGGATCGGGTCTTTAACCAAATTATTATTTCCAGTTGTGATATCATACGGCGCCCCATACAAATCTGTTTCAACTAAAGAACACGATGAATTACGTCTGAAATCGAGTGTAAAAATCGACAGTTGGCGTTGTCAGATCGCAATTTTATTAAATTTGAAAATTTAACACATCGACGTCGAAGTGCTGATATTTTTACAGTTATCGAATTTTCTAAAACTTTTTGATTTTGTTTTTACTTTACAAAATGGCGGAGCGTGACTTTCGTCAGTGGAGACTGCCAAATTTTTAGACATTCCCGATATGCTCGTTGCTACCGCAGAGTCCGATGATGAGAAGGACGCAATAAATTGGAAAGTATCTGGAACGTTCCAATTTGAGTAAATTGTCAGATAGATTTTGACGTACGTTCGCGGTATTTCTCGTTTTTGTTGCCAAGTAATTCAAGTGAATGAGATATTATTTTTTAGTTATTAATTAAAATTAATATGCGAGCGTTTCACTATAAACAGAGTGCGCCGTCAGGCAGCATTGGCCATTGCATGGCATCGTTTTATGCGTGTGTTAGTGCTATACAAGTGCGACATGTAATGTGTAGTTGTGAAGTGCAAATATATTTTTGTTTTAAGTATCACATTAAACACAATAATATTAATAAAATCTGATGTCTTTCCAAAAAAAAAAAAAATGTTACGGCCTGACAACACTATCAACTTTTATTTTTTATGAAATCGTGGCCGATGGACGCTTATGGTGAAATAGTACCCGCGTATTTTTTCTTAGTTACATCAACATTTTCATATTGTTTTCGTAAAAATAAAATTCGAAAAAGCTAGCCTGTGAATTTGAATTTTAAGAAATTTGGCGCCAATACGGTGGCGTGATACTGTTTCACCGAGGATTTTTCTGGGCAGCCAACGCTAAAACCAATTATGAAACAGTCTAAATATTTGTTATGTCGTTAAGGCAGTACGACCTAACGTAACCTTAAGTCTGAATCTTTCAACGCTGATAATCTTGATAGATAATACCTTGACTTGACTGAGTGACGCTTACCCTCGCTGAACCTCACTTACCTCATCGATTGAAAAAGAATCAAAATTGCTGCCTCGCCTGAGATACATTACAATACGCTGCCAACTGCTGACGACTCCAAATGTTCAAACGTCCGAGCGATCGCATTTCCACCGCTGCCAGACTACTGACATTTATCTTTTTGCGAAATCCGACTAATTATATTGGGGCTCTTTTTATTTCTATATGAAATGAGGTAATTTACAATTTCCCGCTCGGGGCTTGCAGCGCCTCACAAAGGTCCGATGGACAGAAAATAAAAGTAAAGCAATTAATCACTTTCGCGGCCTTTTTCTACATTTCAAATCACAATAGCTTTCAATTAGGGTGTTTAGTCCCGGGATCCCGTGGAAATATTATCACATCCCGGGATTTTTTTTAATATTCTCATATTCTTTTATCGGGTTCTCGGGTTATCGGCCTGTTCCAAGTATTTATATAATAGAAAATTTTCGCACATTTTTATAAAGATTCATATAGAGATACATAACGAATAATCCGCGTCGCCATATACCTTATGACGCATGTACGCAAATGAGAAGTGCCTCGGATAATATAGAGTTAAACGCGAAACGAGCTGTGAATCATTGTCTATCGTATGTTGTATGCAGCATACGTACGTATACTGGCAAATCAAACTTCTCCCGGACGGATATGTGTTATCATATTGTTTCATCCAAAGTACAAAACCACAATATTTAAAATAAAATCTTAAATAATAAAATAAACTGTATTGTTTGTATACTCTTTTAATATCTACTTTCCTCTCATTTATCGCTGGTTACGTCTGCCTAACATCATCTGAAGTCCCATATGACATACTGTGTTGTGGGTAATCAGTAGAAAGATAAAAATCTTAATCTTTGTAATATGTTAGGTAAAAATAATCTGAGTGTAATAATATTCTGCAAACATTTTAAGTACAAGTTCTATTTAAATGTTTTTATAAAAAAAAATCTATCCCGTGCGCTCGCATAGACCTTATGAGAGACAGGAGAATATAAATAGAAATTAAAATACATAAACAATGACCAAGTATCTTAACTCATCTCCCGAGGCAGCCCACGTGACAGGGATAAATAGGCCTACATCGCGGTTGCACATTTAAAAAAATAACCACAATAAAGAAACGAGAAGAATGAATATGAATTAAATACAAGTCCTTCAAAATCCCGGGATTACTAAATATCCCGAAATATCGATGATTTGGCTGTTTCATAACTTGAATAGCCCATTCAATCGTGATATATTATACAATATATACCTGCACAACCTTAATTAGTTTAGAAGATAGTCACGTGAAACGTGGGCCAAATATTGTTTCCGTACCTAGTCGTGCAAACATTAAAAATCCTCCCAGGTATTCCCATTCATAAATCGATTAAGATTCTAAAGCCGGATGAGTCTGATCGGAATCACTCGAGACTGGCGCTCTCACCGTAACCGCAAAACTCGCTAACTATATGATATGTTAGTTACTTAACAACGGCCACGTTTGAAAGCTCCAAGTTTATCCAATTGTCGAATGACGTGTGAAACTTTGCTAAAAAATGACACTATAAAATAATGTAACTATACAAAATGGATTATTCATCATGTAAGCTAGTTACTGTGGGTTACCGAATGGATCCTATAATTCGATCTCTTTTCGCCATAGGTGGTGTAGATCGCGTGCTTGTGTGTGTGTGTGTGTGTGTTTGTGTGCATGCACACCCCCTGCCCCGCCCGGCCCGGCGGCTGTGTCGAACGGAAATGAAAGCAAAGCAGAAATTGATACGAATTGCGTGGTCTAAAAAGCAATTTCCTCTTTTATTGCGGTGAAATAACATCGATTTGTCGCGTAGCCTTGGTCCGCGCCAATATTCATCTAAGGTATAGAAAAAGTCCAAGTTTCTTTTAACTCTCTCTTCAAGGACCAGTTTAACGACACTCGAGCTGAACATAGTACCACAAGAAATTAATGTTCATCCGCAGTTTCGATCACTGCTGGTTCATAATATGTATTACATTTAGTCAAGTTTAGTTGGTCAGGCTCGTCTGCAACTTGTTTTGTTATCTCCGCTCGCCCTATATATAAATCTGCCTCATCAGTCTTCCGTTAAGTATGCCTGATCCATCTAAGAATACATTTCAATATATTGCGCTCACTCCTCGCCCTAAAACCTTCTCAACAATGTACACTGACCAGGATTGAATATAAATGAAAAAAAATGACAGAACATTTAGGCGACTCCTCAGCACCAGTAGATTGTCTCTGAAAACTCATCATAGTTCACTAAACTAACTCCGCTTTACCATCGGTAGACCTGTTAATCGGAGGAAATTGTTCCCATTCCACACAACTCTCTATCGTAATATTCGGTTTCTATTAGCGACCTTTAGTCAACCAGCTTATTTTCAGCTGATTGAGCACACTTCAGACTCCTTTGTATTTCAACAATGAGCAATCAATTACAGTTTGTACAACACCATGTACAGCTACGTTCAGCAATTCCACCGATACGCAGCTTACTGGTGTAAACTTCTCACTTCTCACGTGACACCAGCGCACATGACGTGACACATGTTTATAATTGCCTTATTGTTTGTTTACCATGTTTTTTTGTCTAATTTATTTTCACACATTTAGGTAGTGTGGCATAACTACTCTAATGCAGCCCACGGGCCCGCGTTAGATAGGAACCCAAAAGCTTTGCACCCTACAATAAATTTAATATTGATGTTTTATATATCATCATATATCAATTATTTTCCTAGCGATAATAATTTACACAGCAAGAAATAGAATTAAAAAAATAGCTCACGTGTTAACTTGCGCGTGAAAACAATCGTAATCGAAAACACGTGAAAACATTGTCGATGTACCTATACAGTATGCAGTATCTCGATATTATGTCGGGTTATGGAATGGACTAGACCATTTCCATAGATGCCCGTGTTCCACGGAGGGAGGGAGACACGAGATCTTAGAGATTTAGTTGAAATACATCTCAATATCATACAAACGTATTAAGATTTTGACTTGAAGATAATCTCGGCATCAGCTTCGGATTGATAAAAAGAGACAAAAAGACAGCGATATTCTAAACGTGCACACAAACGTCACCTAAAATCCTACAAACTATCTATTCTGGAAAGTTATACAGAAGTCATTCAACATTCATAACATTAATATGAGACGTTAAATTAGAGATATTAATTAGGGAGATTTTAAATCATCATCACTGAAAAAAATCATCCTTTGTTTTTTGTTATTTAGTTCAATTTAATGAAAGAATAATATTTATTTATGACATTTCACTTGCGGGTAGCCCCAGTTCTCCTTCACACAACCTACATACTCCCGATCTGATAGGATTTTGACTATGGCCGAAGGGATTTTATTCTCCGTTAACGAGGGCGCGCCGTGACCTTAGTAAGTGTTACGGGAGGGTGTGCGAAGGGGCGGGCGGAGCGAGGGCAGCAGAAGTGCTGATGGAGTGCCGCCGAGCATGCGTCAAGAAATCGAAACATAACCCCACTTTACAGCACTATTTTTAGTTTGTTAAATAATTACCCAGTGCGGCCAAGAGAGAAATGATCAAATAATAATAATAATCGGCCAAATTGAGGCAGCGATGGACTGGTCTGCGAGCTGAACAGACGACTGCAAAAGAGGGTCCGGTTTTCAAAGAGTGATAACTGGATCCAAACTATATACAAATAAATAACACTCGATACAAACTACGCGCAATGAGATTAGCTCGGTAGTTGAGTAATGAGATATGCAGACATGCCTCCTGACTTGGAGGTGAAAAGATCGATTTCTGTTTTTGTCAGACAAACGTTAAGTGACACTTACGAATCACAAACGAAACTATGGAATGTTTGCTGAAATCAAAATAATGAATATTTTTTTTTAATTTAGCATCGCAAATGTGTCAATGAATTATCTAACACACCATCACCCCGTTTCCCCGCTTAACTCTCACATCACATCTTCTGGTGTATTCTCGTCGATCATAAAGGATTATTAACAGGACCATCTTGCAATATCTTGTCTACCTGGCACGCCAAGTCTTTCCCGACCGATCTCTATTTTTGGAGACATCAGCTGTCGCGCGGTGTACCTTTCTTGACATCTTTTCCTCATCCATCCGCTCTACACGACAAAACCACTTAAATAACCCTTTCTCAATGTAACAGGGTTACGAGCTACCCTGAGATCAGATTTACTCAAACTTTGTCCACTAGTTACTCTGTCTGAAATGAATTGATCCCGTGCACCGTACGCCTAAGCGCCCTCTACATACCTTTCTCTGCACACTCTTCACTCGATTTCTATTCCGTTCATCTTTTTCCAACTCCAGACTTCCATATACTACTAATTTTGCCTTCACTAATTATTAATGTACTTTAATGTAATGAATAATTACATTATTTATTAATGTTATTATTAAAATTACATTAATAATTCCCCTAATTGTATTTAAAAGTTCTTACATTGTACCGTAATGTCACACTGCCACTATTTGTCATCAATAATCAGAATATTAATAATAAGTCACTGATAATAGTACAATTCTCCAAAATAATACATTGTCTAATTTCTTTGTTTTGCCGTGCATCTTTAATTGTTTGGGATTTAAAAAATGAAATACCAATGAGCTGGAATTATCTGATAAAGTTTAATTTTTAACACGGCTTGAGAATGTATTGTCGCGAGCCGTGATCATGTTAAGATTGCGTTTGGTTTAATGAAGTAGTGTACGGTGTACGGTGTACGGTGTACGGTGTACGGTGTACGGTGTACGGTGTACGGTGTACGGTGTACGGTGTACGGTGTACCGTGTATAGTGTACAGTACTCTCGGGGCTAATTACTCGGGCTCCTGCAAGTGGGAACACGCACGAATGGTCGAAAAACAGCAATGACTTACTGATTGTAAATATTCCATCTCTTTCCTGCCCGCCACCAGTTACTGGAACCCAAAACGGCCTTAAAACGTTTTGATAAAATAAATATTTATTTGAGTTTGATGTAAAAGCTAACCTCCTCCCTACCGAGTGCCCGTGTAGTAAAAAGGTTTCATGAATGCCTACGGTGACGTATGAACACGGATTGTCTTAGCCGTTCTTCCGACTTCTTTCCGAATGAGTTTCTCCGTGCACCGGAACAGGTCGCTGAGCCCGACTGATATCCGATATATACATTACTAATATAACATCTGATATATACACTCGTCAATTATATTATACGAGAACAGAAGAAGAAAATGGATCGGTCACACCACACACGATAAGACAAAACGGCGCTCTAAACAATATTTCAGAAGAAGAAGGGAAGAATATGTAGATTGACCGAAGATGAAAAGGCGAACCCGACGTCTTGTCGGAAGCCGTAAGCAACAACAGCAACAAATAACAGGGCAGAAGTGAAGAAAGGTGCCGCACTACCAAAAACAGAGAGTAAGATTACAAGGAGCTACACTGTATAATGTTTAAAGGAAAAGAAACGTGTACGAAGAAAGTACAAGCAGTGGCTACTCGAGGAGAATCAAGAAGAAAACTCCCGATGACGCCTATTTAAGTTAAATGTGATAGATGGCACTAGAGTAAAGAGGTGGCCGCTTCTAACATTATGAATGAAGAATTAAATATGTTTTAATTGCGCGTATCTCTTCATAAGTTTTTGAGCTTAGCTAAATTTCAGTTATGAGAGTGAAAAAACAGATAACCCTCATGCATTTGGAGAATTATTAATAATTACTAACATAGCAACAGATAATATATATTTACCCATCTACAGGACTGCTTATCGTAGACTAAAGAAATGGAATAAAATTCAGGCCATGTTACGGTTCGGATAAATAAAGAAAAATAAGTATTTGAAACAATCAAAATCTGAAAACTTCAATATCACGGACATGTGATGAGACATCCGGAGAAGTGTGAGATCTTGCACCTCATAATGCAGGTAAATATTGCTGGAAGTCGTGTCCCTGTAAAAAGGAGAACGTCATGACTGAAGAACGTAAGGCAACGGTGTAAGTCTCCAACGTCCGTTGAACGAATAAGGCGAGAGAAGAAAAATAAGTAGCTTTGCTGCCAACAATACCCTCGCGCGCACTTCATATTTAAATAAGTAGAAATAATCGCCGACATAAATTATTCATAGATAACGTTGAATTTCTTTTTTCCTCCAACGATTTCATCATCATCTCGTCAGTGCCAAAATAATGAATGCTCCCGCTGCACGCTCCTTCACGAAAATAAACAGGACTAGGACCGCACCAAATCATTACTCTTCTATATGACAATACGGTCAATTGTTCCGAACTTTATTGATGACTTTATTGTGCTACGAACAAAGGTTAAATCTCCTATACTACTATACTATACTCGGGTGTATCAGACACAATTCCACCAGATTACTCTCCGCGGGTCCTCGCGACCGTCTCGACTGTAGCACGACCGTTTATAGAAACAAAGGTCGCAGATGAACGGCTCAGTAACCCGCGATAAGTCAATTCCACTATTTACAGACGGTCTTAAAATAAAATATGTTTTATGTTCGGCTATAACGTGCCCGACTATTCGGATACAAGGGAGGGTCGGGCGTCGGGCGTCGGGCGTCGGGCTCGGCAACACACGATTAAACGTTACACATATGAAATAGCAAATAAAATCAAGAAATGGACGAATTTATTTATTCTCAATCTAGTGCATACATACGTATATATATATATGCTCTATATATAAGCAATATCGCTTTACGATAATTTATCTTGCACACGTTTACTGAATTTAATTTTGAATTTATGTAATCTATCCTCCTGTGACTAGATATAAAAATAACAATAAAATTTAATTAATGCGAACACATTTTTGCCGTGAAGTTGCATTTTCATAACACAGTTTTGTGATATTTTAATACAAATAAAATAGATATTCTCTATATATCTTTCTAGTTGATTAATTTAATTAGTAATAAAATTTAATGATTTATATAGCGCCATTTTTTTGTTTAATTTCACCTTTTAATAGTGCTTAACAAATGGGCTGAAAACAGGATATTCTATCTACATACATTTACCTATATATATATCAAGGGGTGTATATATAGTGTTGAATTTAGACATAGTCTTATTTTTGACACGGAGTCTAAAATGATAATCTGAATCAGATTTCCAGATTGTATGCCTCATATTCATGGCGCACTGCGAGAAACAAATCATGCGTTGGTGAATTAGTCCTACGTGTGTCTCTCTTCAATTATAATTCAATTCTTATTCAACCTTAGGATGGAAGACACGTGGACGATTCGAAAAGTAAGCGGTACGTAATGACATTAAACAATGTTTAAAAAATACTAAAAACAAGTTTGTTAACAAAATCATATTCGCAAGTTCACATGACAATTTTAATTTAAAATGCGAGTGTCCTAAGAGTTCACGTGTGAGCCTGGAGTGAATTTTTTACGAAAATTGGAATTTACCTAATTTTCCTAACGCGGAGAGCGGCGTGCCCCATACCGAGATCAAACTAATACTACTGCAGCATTGAAGAATGGTAAAATAGTGGCAGGGCACTAAATCGATCGTAATCATTGATACAATTGATTGCGAATAATGCTAAAACATTGACCCTTTCCCTAAAACTACCGAGTCAGGGAAAGCGTGACCTCCGAAGTCACTGTCACTGTCACTGTCACTGTCACTGTCACTCATCCCTGACACTACCTACGGCCTTGCTATTTCACACAATTTCATTCCACACGGCAAAATAATTATTATTTCTATTGATAACTATACTATGTTAGAAATTCCGTTTAATCCATTTTGGTTTTCATACAAACAAATGAAAAAAAAAAGCTAGTGACTCGTAGATATTTTTTTATCAGAGTAACAAAATATAGTAAGCTTACATCAGTATTTGTTACAATTTTTTTTTTTAGTTATGGGTAATATTGATTTTCCAATCCTTTTTTACTTATTCGGTGATTTACCTTTCTAAACAAATGTCGACGTCAATTCACGGAACGCCGGCATTTAAGGAACAGTTGGAGTAGAATACGATACAATAATTAATATTATTTCAAAGAGATTATCGATACACAGGACACTCAGGAACGAGTCCAAGGACCAGTCCAAATACTAAAAAAAACTGGAATGTATAGAAAAACTATTTTATAATATTTATTATTGAAAATATTAACCAATATGGATGGGATTTTTTTTTTAAATAATGCTCTGAAATTAAAGATATTTTTCGAATTTTCATAATTGTAATTTTGCTTTATATCCGTACAAATTAGTGGTCTATCGGTTACGATAGTCGCCTAATGATCTAGCGGTCGGGGGTTCGAGCCTCGTCCCAGGAGGACATCGAGTTAGTCCTATTTTCATAGCGCAAGAGTTTAGCTTAGATTGACTATTGATATGACACAAATATTGGTCAGTAAGAATATTTATGTGACATGTATTCCGTGTACGCATCTCTAGTTTTAAATTAAAAATAGAAATAGACCATTTTTATTTGGAATAATTTTAAAAAATACCGATTTAGTCATTATTCTCCGGTATATAATCGCTGTGTTGTTCCGATGAAATGAAATAGAGTCCAAATGATCTAATTTACAACGATTATACAATTTATTGAAATCACAAATAAATAAATATGATATTTATCAATATTTCGTTAGTATGTCATGAAAAGCGCAGAAATGCTTTGAGCCTATTGTTTGAGTCAATCTGATGGCGATGTTCGCCTGATGTGATGGGGGGGCACCGCCGACCGCGTGCCATTTCGGATGTCACTCCGCAGGACAGATAGCTAGAGACGAGCGGGTAGGATGGAAAACCGACCTAGTGACACTTTGATCAATTGAATATATTGAACATTTTATCTCGCTTGTCCTGTGGGTGGATTCGTAAAAAATATAAGATACCAGTAAAATAAAAAAGGGTAAATCTTTAAATAAAGATAAATAATATTGTTATTGAAAAAAAGGTTCAATTTTTCTCCGAAAACAAACTTGAAGCCGAAACTGGGGTCTGGATTTACTATAGGGCTAAAGTGGGACAGATCGATAGGAGCCTAAAGATAATAGACATTTTGTAAATACCTAATACAATGTAATCTTCTGAACAAAAAACATCAAGACTGCATAGGTATATAATATATTTTATTTGAAATCACAACTATATTGTGAATTTGTAATGTCCGTACAAAATTCTTTGATAATTAAAACAAATCAGATGAATCGCTTAGAAAGATACACAGAAAAAATGACATAGTTGCACATGTATATAATATTTATTATGAGGGCAAACATGGCCCCGAGTGGAGCCTTTATATCTTCCAACTGCTGTCGACTCCTGCTTCTATTCTATTAATAATATGAATCTAAGATAGATGTACTGTTTGCAATTTTCCCGATCGTCCAAAATAATTCTTCAGTTACACGATTCTGTCTCGAACACTTAGGACATTCATATTTTTGCAAGCAGAGGAGCAGAGGAATTTTAAAACATTTATTCTTTGTAAAAACTAAAAATTACGAATTGTCTTAGAGGCAGACATTAATACTTGTAATTACAAAATTGCCCACAGTCTTAAATTATTACTAAACGGTTTTCCATAATATTTTAATAAAATGTCATGTATTTTATGGCTCGGGCAGCACCCATCGGAGAGCAATAAGATGTGGATCATTGTGAGGTCGAGTTCTGAACGTTAAAAGAAGTACTTTTAGAATTAGCAATATTAACTTTGTGGTTAAAATTCATATTTATAAAGATAAACATATATTATTTCTAAATAAACAATAATATATGTTTTAGTTAGTTATGACATCCTGAAGAAGAAAATAGCATTTTTCGAAACCGGTAGATGTATTTAAACACAATTAAGTGGTTAATAAAACAAAGATAATAAATAAAAATATGTTAAAAGAAGTCGCCGTTAAAAGGCTGGAGGCATTTGAGATGTGGCTGTATCGATTTAGACTAAAGATCTCCCGGATTGATCACAATACCGATGAGAAGATACCGAAATGCATAAATAAGTCGAAAGAACTAGTAACAAGTATGAAAGGAAAGAAAGCTACGGACTTCGGACATATTCCCCGCAGTGAGAAGAATGATATTATAAACAATGCGCAGGAGAGAGAAGGCGGCAGATGCAGGTCACGTTATACATTCTGATAAATCGGCTCACCGGAACTTTCTCACAGGAACCTTTACCATAAAAAAATAAGTCTTTCAAATCCGAGAGACTATAACAATCAACTTTAATTCTAAAATCACTTATAATCAAAAGTCATCGTAATATTTTTTTTTAGTTTTTATGTAAAAAAAAAAAAGCGCTTATGTAATGGATTATTTACATTTGGTTCTTTATCTGTTTATGTTTTTAAATTTAAAAAAACCTGTATTGTTATTCAAAGACTCTAAAGTTAACTGGAAACGTAGACCATTACTTCCGTGTAATGTGTCTATTGGAATTGTTTGAAACAAACCATCATCTTGTGTCAAATGTCAATCATTTTAACGTTTATACGGCACGATCGCATAATAGCAATCAAAACATTATTGTTACAATATATGAAACATATTATATATTCATATCAAGTAAAGTACGTCACGTATTAAGGTTAATTATTTATTACTAAGCATGCACACTATTGCATGCATCTATTAATCCTAGAGGGAGCCGGACTGCTCCGAGGAGCTGATCTCCCGTATGAGCTCGGGTCCCGTCAAACTGTCAAACCCGCCAAGTCGGGGTGCATACTTAATCTACTACACTATGCGTGCACACACAATAATGACATATTCAATTGTACTATGTATAAAAGATTGTAACTATTGTCGCGTAACGAGGAACTATAGCCAATACTTGTATATTATGTGCCGGATATAGTGTGACGGTTACCTACGAATGGTGAAATGGAATCTGACGTTCTCGTAAAGAAAAGTCGACAAAGAAACGAGGATGCTATGAAGTAATGCAAGATGAGACGAGTGTCATCAGAAGACAGCACACACTGGATGACGGGGGATGAGCATAGCGAAAGAAAGTAAGTTTGCTGATATGTATATATTTTTAAAAAGGATGTATTCATATTATGATGGAACAAATGTCGGTCTGTCTGTCAATGTTAATCAAATAAATATAATTATTAATAAATAGGTACATTACCATAAAAATATTATCCACAGTTGCTGCATCATCATCTTAATACAATAGATATGTATTTAAAGTTATCACAAAAACTACTTCAATCTTTGTAACTCATAATATATTTAAAAAATCTGATTATACGGACTAAAATAGGTACGGTTTAAATTTTCTTTTAATTTCCGCCAAAGCAGGCAGCGGCTTTTTTCTCTTCGCGACTTTCTCCCGCGTAGAAAAATCCATGTCTTCTACACTCGTGTGAATACTAATCGCAAACCCGAACTGTTACAAGGCCGCGGCGCGATGGAATAACAACAAAAGAACACATTGCGATCGCAAACAATAATTGTCGATACGCGTAACTGTCCGTGGCCGGCCGTGATTTCGGCGTGTCTCCGTCTCCGTCTCCGTCTCCATCGGTGACAGCCGCTCGCCAGAAGTCATAACACGACGATCGCACCCGCCGACCCTCCGGCTTGACGTTTGACCGCTCGGAGTTTGAAATTGTTCCGCGGGCAAGTCCATTAGCTCCGGGGGGCGGGCCGCGACTGCCCGCGGCGCCCTGGCGGCGGAAAGTCAAACCGCCGGGGTAATAATGGCGGGGTGAGAATATTTGACTGCGGCACGTGGTCTTGTGGCACATATCAGTCGCAGGTCAGGGTCCAGCTGTGGTATTTTGGGCCCTACGCAAATATGCTTAGGGACCTGTATCGAGGTATCAATCAATTTGGATCGGGAATAATAACTAACGTTAGGCGGATGAGAGTAAATCGCGGTCGCGCGCGCGGGCGTGTCAGCGCGCCACAGAGTAATTTTGTCTTATCTTTTTTACGTCAAATGATGACACGGGTAGCAAAATATGTTTGACTTTGGAAGTACCAATTCATCACCTGTACCACCAGTGATCAGCAGCGTTTGATCGAATTAAAAGTGTAGGTACTTTAAAGAATTTGTTATTAAGAATCCGGGAAAATTTCAAATATGCTCAAATGAAAACTTTTGTACCATCGGTCTGGTTATTCAACTTATGATTAAATAATCTTGTGGGCGTTGAGATAAATAAACCTTGGCCTACACGTATGTACAAAGTGCGCCCTCAGCTTTAGAGTCATCCGGCACTGCTTTCTTATTAAACCTTATGGCATGATTAGAATTTCTTTGACCTAAAAATAACGATGGATTATGTAGGAGACCTTAAACCTGACAATAGTGTGAATGTTTGAATAGGTGGCTGAAGGTGTGGAAAAAACCAATGATATTCCTCAACACAAAATATATGCTTTTCAAAGATTTGAAAAAAAAAATTTTTTTTGAACTATGAATAGAACATTAGTCTCAGACAAAACTATCGGTTAATTATTAATGTGTACTGTACATTATGTGTACTCTGTGATTCTCCTGTTTACCTATTATTTTCAATGACCATAAACGGAAATGTAGCTAAACGTCAATATGTATTTATGGAAGTAATCAGGCGGATGACCATGGACCTTGTGAAAGTAATGTTCCTAATAATTGTGCTGATGAAATGGAACGCGAAAAGGTCATTTATATTCCTCTGATAGGTATATTTTCTTGCCATGTTCTTATTAATATGCAAATTTTTAAGCGATCGTCCGCTATTTTCCATATTATTTTATTTTCTTTCATTTAATATTGTCCGGCATTGTGTGTGTTTTAACATGGATGGACTGTGATTACTTTATTACGAGCCTTTATGCTTTTTGATAGCCAAGAAACATTTTTATTATCGTAATTATTCTTCTTTCTTAGAAATAAATCACTAATTATGTGAATTTATTAAAGGAAACGAATAAATTTGCGAAAACACTGTATTATTGTCAGCTTATGGGCCAGCAATATTGCAATGAAATATTTTCCCAAAACATATAATTAACGATGAATAACAGAGCTCAATTTCACGTGACAATTTATAATATTCTCACACATGCATATATATATATGTCTCGTGAATAAATTTCCATATTACGTTTCACGCGCCACGCTTCATTCTCAGATGCGGCTCTCAATCATTAGATACAATAAAATTTACATTTCCGGTTCTTCACGAAACAATTCAAACCTAAGCATCGCGGTCAAAGTATGAGCGTACAAATGAATTTGTTTTTTTTATTAAAGTGTTTCATTTACTAACCCGTGTCCTCTTTTAGCTAAGTATAAGTTACTTGCAGGAGTTTAGGAATAATCAGCTACCTAGGGTCTATTGGTATTTGATGATAATGGCCCGTGTCTACAGATGAGAGTTCTCTCGGAAATTCGACTCGAGTGCGCACGAAGAAGAATACAGTGTTAGATTAGAATGATGCATCCAGTACACACGTACCTTCAGAGCGACATTCAGAGCGACATTCAGAGGTCAAAGATAATAATTTCATTAAAAAATCGTCGTAGACACGGGCCACAATAAACAAAAATGTATAATGAAATATCGAGAAGACAGTGCCCGCTGGAAGGTGTAACTTTTGTATCTAGTCCACTGTCCTGAATATAAACACCCCACTCGGTTTCATTTGAGAAAATATTATGTCGAGTCATTTTGAAACTAATAAAATTAACAAAAACAAATATAAGATGAAAACAAATTAGGGTAATTTGCTCCACTGTCGAATGTGCTTCACCCGGAGGGATCCGTGACAATGGCAAGAGTGGTGTTCATTTTACACTAGAGTAGTGTAGTTTGAGAACTAGTCGCGCGCGCGATGAGTCAACTCCCAGCACTACGTAAACCCATTTATTTAAATTAAAACGTCTTTGATCAAGAAAGATGAAATGAAAGAAAGAAAAGTCAAGGCGGACGCGGTAGAGCCAAAATGGTTTACTTAGGGAGTTAAAATAAACAGATGGGCAAGGCACGTGTTAAAATTGATAGGTTAGGTACATGTCAGACAAGTAAAACTATTTTCAATACGTAGGTAAGACATATGGACTAGTTACTGGTTAGTTTATTTCTCTTTTTTCAAGGACGACAATGTGTTGAGAACCACCGAGCGCGTATAATAAGGTTTATGGAAGTTGATAAGCGCAAGATGTGTGTCATGATTGTAACGTGTGGGCACGCCTTCGCCACTAGGAACACGCTGATGTATCTGCATACATGTGAGGTTCTTAAAATGTGAATGAATCGATGAATCAGAACTCTCTCGTGGAGACGGAGTGGATTGACTCAGGTTAGGTTACGTTTTCGCGTGTGGTTGTTAGCACCACTGAGCACTTCAAAATAGAAAACAACGGAGCCGGTTGAAACATATTTTAATTAGAATCACAAACGTGCAATTTTACTTTTATCGCTTCTTGGTTCAAATGAACGGAGTATAATTAAAACAGAACGGATTAAAATGTTATTGTCATTCATTCGGGTGACAAAATACAGAAAGGAGTTTTGGGTATGCGATGATTTTCTAAACGCGTTGATAAATGCATGGCGTCCGTCGTATTAATTACCTCAGAATTGGAATAACAGCCTAAACACGAAAATCACCTTGCAGTTTCAGAGACGTGCATATTGCCAATCGACCAGGCGTCACATCACATCACACCACAGCTTCCTTGAAAGATTATAGTTCCTACGTATGTACCTACAAAATCTTTCTTGAAATATTGTAAGACCTAGGTACCTATGTACCAATGTACGTTCAAACATACACATTTACATTATACCTATAATCTTTGTTTAATTTTAAGTACAGTGTAGGACTATAAACAGTTTATGTGCAAAGGTGAGATGAGATGGCGCTATAAACATTATCAATTGTTATTATTATTGGGAACAAAATTAAACATTAAATTACGGAAACAACAGATTTGTTTCCATAATTGTTTATATACAAACTGAATGCCATTCCGAGCATTCAGTCCGACGATGCAAAATTCTGAGATAATTTCTAAAGGCGGATTTCTCACTTTTTATTCCTCCGAATGAATGTGTTTGTACTCCCAACATGAGTAAATACAGCCATCTTTACAATCAAACCATGACCGAATGTATGTGTTAATATGGAAAGAAAAATGTATGTTACAAAATTCGATGTTTAATTTTCAAGTTACATTTAGTAAACCCCGAGGTGAAAGTATCACGAAAATAGCGCTGTATAAATTAGTTCTTCTTTCTTCCTGTTTTACGGTACAAGTTATGTTTGAGTATTTTTGCGTAAGTGGACCGGCCCAGTCGTGGCGCGGTGGCCAATAATGATTATCTGCGGCTGATAGCCGATTGTGTGTGGGTACCTGTACCTGTACCTGTACCGACCGCGGCAGGTGTAGCGGGGAGCCCCCCCTCCACACTCCACACTCACACCGTGCCGCTGTACAACGCTCACTGTTCATAATCTGATGGATTAACTATATTTCTAAAAGAATTCGAGCCAAATAAAAACAAACAATGGCGCTTTCACCAGATTGTACTGAGTAGGCGACAACTGGAAATATGTATAACGAGTTTTATTCCGCGTATCATTCTGGGGTATGATCATTCCATTTCTTTAAATCACTAAATTACCAGAAGTTAATTCATTTTATTAATCTTTACTTTGTAAACGCCCTAATTATACAAAGTAAAGATTAATTGAACTCACTTAGCGCTGAACTGCCGGCCTAAAAGGATATTTTTTTTAAATAGAGATGCGTACACAGAATACGTGTCACATCAATAGTCTTATTATTTTCAAACTGAGCTAAACACTCGTGCTATGAAAATAGGATTAACTTGATGGCCTCCTGGAACGAAGCTCGAACCCCCGACCGTTGGATCACTAGGCGAGTATCGTAATCACTAGACCACAAGCGCGCCAAGATATTTCTCACGATCATTTTAAAACGACACTTCACCGATAAGGTATCTCCTGAAGATGGATAATGAGATTTACCCGAAACGTTGGGACAACAATGGTACTTCTTTGGACTAACAGACGCGAGATAACCGAGAATCTTTCTATCTGACATATACCCTATGACATATCGTCCTCTGTTCTCTGTCTGTGGAAATAAAAGTATAAAACAATAGATACCTAGACTCCCGCATCCCATTCCTAGACTAGTACGGAGCACAACTCACCGCACCCTGCCGCTGCGGCTGTACACCTTAATCAGATGAAATGGCTTCCTGATGAGAAATGGCTTCCGTTAAGTTTATGTACCGATGGCATGATCTGGGGCGGCAATAATTACACAAATACGGTGCACAGCCCGCAGCACGTCAGCGCCCGCAACCGCTGGACATGGACATCCGCCGTGGCGCTGTGGGACCGCCGCATTTCAATATTACTCGCCATTTTATTAAAGGCTATACGGGTCAACTATACTTTCCAACAAACAAATCAACTACATAGGTGAATAATAAAGAACGCTAAAGGATACAACTGAGGTGTTTATAATAAAATATTACAATTTTATTTTTCTCCCATTGTTTTACTTGTGCGGACATGATTTCAGACTTTCCATCGAAGATAGCCAGATGTACGCTTGCTTATACCAAAAATGATAGTATTGTATTTTGTATGGTCTGTCATGTATATAATTTTGCCACAGTCAATATACTCGTCTTTTAAATTCATTCAAAATAAATTACTAAATCTTCATAAAATAAACATTTATTCCTTGTACAACATGCCACCATTGCGATATAAATAATCAAAAATTTAAAGAAAATAATAATCATTTTGAATAGCTTCCAAATTGACTCCTCGTAAATATTAATATTACGTGCGAATTTCGTCAGCCAGGACCGGTAAAGTCACGTGTAAACAGGAAGTACCATCTAAAAATAGAATATCCGAGTGCACACGTACCGTTCCAACAAAATCAGAAACATCGCGTCACGAGTCCCTCCCCTGTGAAAGTACAGCATATCCCGTTTGTATTAAGGGTGTGTTCATTAATTCCTGCCTTTCCCCCTCCACATATTTCGTGATCACGGGTCCTCGGCAGGGTAAATAAACGACCCCCACTTCGTCTCCGCTGCAGAAAAAACCGACATCTATTCGACCTAGAGGCGCGTCCGTAAGATTATCGGTTCACGATGTTTTCCGGTCATTCATTTAAAATGTATCAGTCTCGTTAAAACACTCTATTACAAGAATATTTCTCATTTCTCCACCGTCGAAATATTCCTAACCATGTGCGGTAATAACTTATTGGGCATGTCGCAGTGAGCTTATCCGAAGTCCGAGGTACTTAGTTACCTTCGCATATCGTGTATGCAATATACGAATCTTTGCCGTAATGTACCATCAATTATTATGGGATTTACTTCATCAAACTTTATTTGTCCAGTAATACATTTTATTTCGACCTTAGATTTTGGTGTTGTCTATAACTCTTTGTCACTTTCCATTTCAATAAGAAAAAGATTATTAATAATTATTTGTAAACCGGAGCACTGTTACTTACATACAAGCATGTTCTGATCAAACTTGCCTACATAATAAAACCATATTCGACCATTTCTAGTTAAGTAAACATATCGTACTTTTATTTCCTGATAAGGTAACCCTTATTCCATTAGAATAATTAGACCCGATCGACTATGATTTTAATATCCGTTCAGTATCTCCCCGGTGTCATTTTCTGGTATAACTTTGTATGAACCAGTCCTCAATTAAAAATAAGATTACAAAGAAATATTACTCTCCAGTTAACCAAAAACAACACGTAAATTCTGTTTATGTATATTATAATTTTGTCAAGTGTGATGTGACGGTCTCAATACCGCACACTCAGAAATACCAATTACTTATATTGTGTTTTCTAAATTATGCTGTGTATATGTAAATTTTTAACATTATTTTCCGTCACCATAAACATTTCAACGCTATACTGTCTATGTTCTATTCGCGATACTTTAATTGAATATTTGTAATTCTGTACTAACTGTACGTAAACGTTTTATTTCGATACCCTGACCTCTAAAAGCATATATTGAGTCGGACTCCGAGTAAACTTGGGACGAAAGAGGAAAAGTGTTCTACCCACCTGAGCTAGCAACTTCAAAGGTAGGTGCTGGAGAACCTAATCAAAGGTCTGTCAAAAATTAATAACTTGTTCTGAATTATATCATCTAAAAACGAGTAAAAGTTTTCGTTACAGGTCATGTTATCTATTCATCCTGAAGACAACTAAATTTAAAAAAATCGCAAAGATGAATATGATGACATTGTCGAGGTGGGAATATTTTTTTAATGGGAAGTTTCCATCTCTAATTATCTCTTAGGAAATGACCACGTTGGTTTGTAAATAATAAAAATAGACAATAGCTTGACTCCTTAATTGCTGTCTTGACTGTGAATTAACTTCCTTGGGCACGGATGTCTGCCGCCGAAGACAATAATCGTTATGTGCTTCAAAGCTGAATGAGTAAACAACAACAATGGTTATGTGTTTCGTCTCAATGTCAAGAGTTTTCACGATACCTTAATGTCCGAACGAATGTACGGCCGCGCTCATTAAACAGCCGGAAAAAGAGGGTAGGTACCTAACAGAACAATGTGGCACATCAAAAAATTGCCGAGAGGATTCGTGTTTCAAAGATAATTTTTTTCACAATTTTAACTTCACGTTCATTTTCTGTACAACCTTCTAAATTAAACTGAAAATCTTATATCTATTATATTAATTGAATATGTATATTTGTGTCCATATTTTATTATTTATGTGTGAATATGGATATTCTCTCACATAACATCCCTTTTGCCTAAACTACATTGGTTTCGTTGAATTTAAATTGGGCTGGATGATGTACAAGGCGACACATAACATGGCGCCTCTGTATCATCGAGAGCTTTTCATCCCAGATAACCTGAAAAGTAGACGTCAAACCGTTCAGCCGTTGCCAAAAGTCTAAGTTTGGTGAGTGGGCATTTGCGGTGGCAGGCTCTGTAGCGAGGAATTCTTCGCCTTACCTTCCGTCATAAGAAACAGTGCATCTGACACTAAATAGACTATAAAGGCACATTGTCAAAAAGTCATTCCCTTAAATTCAAATAACAATTTTCAATGTTAAATACAAAGATAGCGTAGGACTAAACGGTTTATGTGTAAAGCGCCCTTTAGATGATTTTTTTTTAAATATATTTTGATGCGATATGAATGCGTGCACTGCGTTTTCTGTTATTCATATCTAAATAAAAAAAACTTCCATAGAGGTTATTTTTAATAGTATTTTAATTCGTTTTAAAATGAAGTAGGTACCTACTATGTAGGTCTTAAGATTTCTTGGCCAAAAAGCCTAATTGTTAAAGCCAGAAGTACGAGTCTCAATTAATACTAGCCCATAGATAAGTAGTACTAGTAATTGAGGAAAACAGCCGTACTATCGATATTGTAAAATTTGCCAGTCACGTCAGCAATTTATCTTTTTGCTGATGGTCGGATAATTATGGGGATCGGTCAATTTCACTGATTTTTATTTATTAAATGGGATAAGTTGTGTGGGCTCGGCCAGCCGAGAGAGTGTGGGTGAGACCATGGTACAGCATGTCCAAATATGTATTGTGAAACCAGAATGATTTAGTGTTATTTCTAATAAGAAAAATGTTACAAGACATCAGATAAAAGATATTAAAGTTGTCTTTAATTTATACAATGAATATACTATCTAACATTTTACGTCATATGAAGTACCTATGAATTGTTTTGAATAGCCAATTGTCTGAAACATTTTTTCGTCTAAAGTTTAAATAGCAATGTATAATTTTTAACATTTGACACAAATTTAGGACGCTTTTCACTTTGATTGGTGGAAACATTGATTATTTTATTTATTATTACCTATTAGGGATTCTGTGGTCGCAATGATATTAATGAGTCAGTACCGATAATCTTGGCAAAGCAAACTTTGTCCAAGCAGGACGTATGATGAAATAGCACCTTTGAATACTAAATCATTGTGGTAATGGTTTTGCTAGGTTTTCTTACATGAACATTTCATACTATCTATCCTCTTACCAATAATAGCAATTTTCCCTTTAATTTTGGATCACGAATCACGATGTGCGCATAGAAAATCTTTTGTTTAATTTTAAGGATCAATGCTATCATTTGTGCACTGGGGGAGAAAATAAGAAAATATTACCATACTAGTATAAGGCTACTGGTAGAGCCTGGATTGACCGCATTACTAAGACACACAAATCAAAAGTCAAGAGAACTAATAACAACTATCAAAGAAAGCTATATACTTCTGACACATTCTCCGCAATGAAAAATATCATATTTTACAACTCATTATGCGAGGGAAGGTAGAAGGCAGCAGAGCTAGTAGTCTAGGTAGAAAGAAATTATCTTTACCTCAGAAAGTGATTAAATGTCCAAAATGTTGGTGATCTTGTATAGGATAAATCAATATACGGTAGTCAACCTTCCATAAAAAAATCGTCTTAAAAATTGAGTGGGCGCTATATTTTTAGTGTGTGATCGAACAATTTCCGCTGAACACCCTATGTATTGACAAATACGCACAATGGCGTTTCTTCCTTTATAAAATATAGTAGTAATACGCGCGGCTTGTTTGTTGTTATATTTTAGCATTAAAAAATATTGTAATAATGGAGGATACATGCCATTATGTTTGTTTTTATATAATTTGCATAAGTCGTTTTGTTTGATTAACGAGCCGTGTAAAGTGCTGATTGCGGGCCGACAAAATGAAGGTCATATTAATTTATTTAGATAATTTGTTCCATTTTCTACTAAACGGCCATACTTCCCACCCCCCGGCGGCCGAATATCAAGGCTCGGCCATGAAATGTGTTCATTCTACGGACATGCTAATATTACACCACGATTACAATATAAACGAGATTAAAAAATACTATTACATCAATTGTAATAATATTAAGAATATATATTTTTTAAATATATATTTAAAAAAAATTAAAACCAATAATAAAACAAAACGTTTCAAACCCCTAGCGACAGCAACATATGAAACTGATTAAATACAAATTTTTGTCCTTTTTAATTATTTTTTTTATGAAATAAAAAAGGCATTGTTTGTTATACCTACCTGCTGCGTATTCCGGTACAGTAGTAAGTAGTATGTTTTGGGCTCAAGATAATCAATTATTATTATTATTAAACTTTTATCGTTTTTAGAATCGTACATATCTTTACTATTCTAAATAGGTACCTGCATTTTCTTTTTTAATAAATGCGTTAGCGTGAAAGCACATCACATCACTATTCTTTCAATTAAGCTAAGCGTTTGCACTATTTAAAATAGGGTTAACTTTATTTTTCCGGGATGAGGATCGAACCCCCAACCTCTTGATTACTAATCGAGCGTCTTACTGCTAAATCAAACAAGCACGTCGTCAATTTTTTTTTACTTGGTTAGTATGTATCACGTGTTTATGTACTTTTTAATTCTTTTAAAAATAATTAATACTTTTTTCACCAGTTTGGTGACATTGTTGACAAAAATGTCTGAATACACGGAAGGAGACAAATTAAATATAGGTACGGATGAAAGTAATGTGAGTTATTTTATAAATTGGCAAAAAAAAAACAATTTTAAAAAAGTATCTGAGTTGAGTTGGGTAGTTACAATACCTTACTTCAGCTTCAGCAACACAGTTCAGAGGTTCGGGGAAGAAAAGTAACTTGAAAACTTTACTTGACATCAATTATCTTATCTCATTTCTTCATATCTAGTTCATCCTCTCATCAACTAAAAATTATAATGCAATTTTGTGGCATAAATGATTACGCGTAGCTACACATGACCAAGAATCCACAGGAATTCAATTCTATATTCAATGTTTCAAAAACAACAATTATACATAGTTAGACCTATGCAAAAATTATTTCAATGGGATTGATCATCCATTAATAGTTTTGCATCGATGTCGAACGCCCTCAACTTGGTTTGGAACACAAGGTGATTTCCGTCCATTTGATATATTAAAGGTAAATATTAGCATTAAATCTCGTCCCGAAAATATCCGAAAAATATTGTTATTCATGTATATTGTATGTTTATCTACGATGCAACAAAACATTTTGAATCTGGCGGGTGTTTTTGAACCAGAATATTCTTTTCCGTTTACAAACCACAGGTATAATATATCATGGATATTGTCTAAAAATTATATAATCAGAATGGATTTAAAAACTACATTTTTAATTTTAAAAATGTTTCAGTATTAAACTAAATCGATTTAGCTTGACAAGAAAAAGAGATTCAAGGAGTAATGAATTTTACGTACGGAAAAAGTAGCGACATCTGCAATTTTTATTGATACTGTTACTGTATTCATCTGGCGGTGGTACACGAAACTATATAGCTCGCTATTGTAGGTGTGTCAAAATAACTGCTACGCTAAAACCACACTTATTACTACGTTTATAACGACTATTTCGTTTCCACGCGTGCGCTCCTCTTTCCGTCTAACGCCCGGCGTGAATTTGTCATCTCCGTGGGGTTGTTGATTCCCGATGTGGGGCATCTGTCATTCTTAGAACGGATTTCATTTAAAAATTACCAAATACACTTTAAAATGGATAGCCAGGGGAGAAAAGTGATAGTCTGCGATAACGGCACGGGGGTAAGTCGTATAATACAATCGATATGCCTTTATTGCTAGGGTTTTCCTTAGCCGAATATCGACTTGACTTTTTTTGGTTATTAATCCATTAAATTGACGTTCGATATTGGAATTATTTTTCAGTTTGTAAAGTGTGGTTATGCCGGCAGCAACTTCCCCGCTCACATCTTCCCCTCGATGGTCGGGAGGCCGATTATCAGAGCTGAAAACAAAATTGGCGACATTGACATCCAGGTAACTTTCATTTTTAATTCTACATTATAATTAAGTTTTTGTATATTTTTACCCTTGCAGAATCGTTAATATCAAAGTGTATCTGAATTTTGGATCTTCAAACATTGATTTAAGGGGCTGGGTTGGATTGGATTGTTATCTGTCATGAGTCACAATAGTTGACAGATAACATTGGTTGACCATGTCACACTCGCAGTTAAAACAATAGATGTATGTAGATAATGTTGCACACCAAATCAAAATAACAAATAACATGTACATCTAAAAGCTTATTCAGTACATTATTATTTTGTTGTTACGCACTGTGCATACTGGGCACCATCTACTAATTTTTTGGACCACATTGAATGGTCCCAGAAAGTGTCATGATCATGAGTCTTGGCTGAATTGTCCATATCTCATATTGCTTCGTGCCAAGATATTCCACCAAATTAGTTTTAGATACCTCCATACTCATTTTATAATATCCTATTATTAACCCCACCCATGTACAATCCAATCTTTCGAGTCACAAATGCATAAACTCTAACTCGTTTGAAATATGATGTGTACTTGTAAAACTAAAGTTATAGTAGAGAAACCAAAGAATTTGCCTTTATGTTCTCATCTCATTAATCAGAGCCTGAATGGCTCAAGAAACTTGAGGGCTCGTTAGTAACCTATCATTGATAGGGTTGTGATGTAGGTTAGTCACGTGTGGATGGATTGATCCTACTATTTGCAATCCCTCCATTGTAAATTAAAATCATGAATTTGTAAATCCTACCCGTATGTATTTTAGATTTATCTCAATTTTTTATTTATTTCAATTTTACATTTTGTATATTTTATTACATTCTTGAGGATGGCAGTTTTTAACATTTCAAAATTAATATAGCATAGGATATAAATTTATACTGTGAATTCTTTTTCTATATTTAGATCATACTTGCATGAAAGTATCTATCTTAAATTTGACAATAATGACGGTGGTCCCAATGTTGTTCCTCAAATCTCCCCTGCCACGGTAATACGAGTCTCTGTGCAGTTCAATTTTCATTTCAGTCAGTTTTTTGTTGTAAAATTGTAAAACGTGTTAACAGCATGTTTGTCACGCCGTCTTAGTGACTAAACAATACTTCACATGTTTGATTGGACATTTTTGCGTTTAATTGGTAAAGTTTGGTCGAACTGTGGTAGACCACTTCCCTCTGTATGAAATAAATAATGTTTTCATCTTTATTGATTATTAAGTACACCACTGCAACCTTAGCCAATGGAGCTACCCAACATTGTCTTATAAATGTGTAATTTAAAGAATATTTTGAGTTTTATTATTATTAATTTTTCACTTGACTTTGCATAAGAGAGATATCAGACATAACTATTTACTCTGTTTTGCTGTAAATACGATCGGCATAAGACAATCGCTTCCTATTTTATATAAAATATAAATATTTTCTTAAGTGCACATGCCAAAATTTGTCTATTTTGTCAATGATATAACAAAAGATGTAGATAGGAGAGAGAGCATTAGTATTACATTTGAATAAATCTGAAGATATCGCATGTGTCAGTTCATTGACCAGGGGTAATTGTACAGTTAATGATATTAAATTTCTTAATATTTCAGGAGATTACAATCGGCGTAAGTTTACTCAATATTATTGCCTGGTTATTTTGCCCGCAACATCTCCCAATAATTGTAATACTTCCCAGTAGATCCATTACACGCACGCAATATTGACCTTTATACTGACACCTTCTAGAGGAATTTTCTTTTGTGACTGAGTTAGTCAGAAATAAAAAATATCAAAGCTCAGGGCTTTACAGAAAATTTATTAAATTTACAAAATTGTGAATGTTGAAATTAAACATTTTTATGTAGAGAATAGAATTTCAGATGAATATTACATAAATTTATATAAGTATTCTTGTCGCAACTGAATCACAAGCCATTGCACAATATGTATGTAGATGTTTATGATGAAAGCTGACAGACTGTCCAAATATGTATATGGAAATGGAAGAAACTAAAGACTTTGGAAAATAATCGACCTAGATTCAATTGCGATTTTTCTCTTTCTCGGAAACTTTTGTTTTCCATATTAAAGTATGTATACTTTCAATAAGATTTTTGATTTGTGCCGAAAGAAGTTTTGATGACATTCTTCAGTGAGCGAGTGCAAACAATTTTGCAACATATACAGTAGAGTGCTGATTATTCGGTTATCCATGGGAGACACACTCATGCCCGAATAATTAAAAAACTTGATTATTCCAAATTGACTTAAATATACAAAAACAATACGACATCCTGGTAGTATTTAACTATAAAACTAAACATATTAATATTTACTAGCATAGAATGTCTGTGATTTTTGCTTGCTTTCACACTTGTCGCAAGTTGCTTAATGAATTTTGATCATTTCTTACATCTTCTCATCAGTTTTTGAACTCATGATCTCATATTACAGGCTTGTAAATTATTACAGGAAAAATATTTTTTTTTCTTTGTAAAGACTATTTTTTTATGGTTGATGTTTTTGTATTGAACGTGGCTTATTTTGCATGCCCCCTAAGGACCGACCCACTGAAGCCATCCAGGTTAGTTATTACAGCAATGTGAAGATGTCCCCTGTGCTATACAACTTATATTAATATTACGTTATTCTGAAAAATAATGTTTGATTTTAACCTTCAAATTCAATTAAACAATAACTTTAGAATGTATGTCTCCGATCTTAAACTTTTTGAACCAACGCCACGCTATTTGTTCAGAAGCGGTTCCTCCACTCCGTGCTTGGTTAACATTACAGGCTGTTTGAGATGCATAAGATGCAAGTTTAATCTCGTGCAAAAAAAAAAAGAATTATGTAATTCTTCTTATGTCAATCACATTTCGGAAGGATTACAGTAATGCAAATTAAATGCCTGAGTATAAATAAACAGATTGCTAACTGTCAAACAAAAACAAATGAACAGATATTTCTTACCAAAGATCGTTCAAAATGATATAATATTAAAATCGGGCTTTATTTTCAGAACGTGATAATGTGTACACAACAATGACTATTGTATAATGTAGTAATTTTTTGTTTTATATTAATATTACGATTGATGGTGCAATTTTTGTTTTTGTGCAATACTAACAATGAAATGTGTTACTGCTGTATAATGTAATGATTGACGTTGTATTTCTGGTTTGGTTAATCAATGAAATGCTAATGTGCGCTTTATGTATGGCCAAAGTATAATGCTTCCGTTATTTACAGCTCGACAAAACATGGAGTGATGTAACAATGTTGTTTTACATTTTCCTAATAAATGCATCATTAGTGAACATTCACTTCTGGGGAGCTCTCCCCTTCCTCACATAATGGAAGGCTATTTGAAATAAGTTTTCAAGATTTACTCGAATTCTACTTTGCCCGTGTCATTGGACCTATAAAACAAAATGATCTACCGAAGTATCTCGCCTTTATAGGTCTTGACAGATTGATTATAATGTCTGATTATCTCCTAAATTAATCTTTACTATTTATATTGTGATGCCATCTTGTGAAAGTAGAATAGTGTACTACAAAAACATTAAAATCAGTACTTACGGCTAACTTTGGTTAATTTATTGTATTAATTTTCTTCTGGTACACTATATTTTGTCTTTAAAATGTTAAAATATTTCAGAGATCTTGTTAGTTTACTCTCTGTTATTGCACATAATTAGTATTTGGGGCTCAGTGTGGTTACAGCTAAGTCGGTGACTAAGCTGGTGACTGTAACCAAACAAACTGAAACCTAAACTAAATATCACATACATTGTATAAGTAGTGTAACACTGAAATGTGCAATATTGTTATGTTCAGGACCTGATGGTGGGTGATGAAGCGTCCAAGCTGAGGTCTATGCTGGAAGTCAACTATCCAATGGAAAATGGAGTAAAGACATACTTTATTATAATATTTATATAACATTATTAATTTATCACAAATATTATTAAAGAACAATTTTAATAATACAATGTGTGTACTACATATGTTCAGGTAGTAAGAAACTGGGAGGACATGTGCCACGTGTGGGACTACACCTTCGGCCCCAGCAAGATGGACATCGACCCCACGCAGACCAAGATCCTGCTAACCGAGCCACCCATGAACCCCACCAAAAACAGGATGAAGATGATAGAGGTCCTTGTCTATAAATTTCCCTCCCAGAATTGTACAAAAAATTTCTTAGTCGTGAATTGAACAGTATCAATGGTAAATACTCGGTCAGAAATGCCCCAATGTTGCTTGCCACGGCTCCAATGTGTAAATGAAAGCTATTTTAATGAATATCTGTTTAAATACAAAATATATACAGTAAAAACCCGTTTCTTCGAAATTCGCCACAAGTCGAAGTTTTGGAGCAAAATGTGGTCCCTCTGGAAAGTTTTCGTACTAAATTGTACCTGTAAATCAAATATCGTTATTCAAAGCTATTTTTGGACCCTATCAGATGAATTTGTCGATCTATTTTTGTCAGATGTCCGTAATTTGCAAAATACGCATTACAAATTAACAAGAAAAGGTTAGCAGCTGACTGACGAAAGTACGTACACATGCAATACGCGATGTGCCTGTCAAAATCCATCCAAATGGGTAGTACCTGCCCTTATACCGATTTACGATGCATAAAGTTCGCACTGTTCGAACTTCGAATAAACAGGATTTTACTGTATTGTCATTTTTGTATTATTCCAGACCATGTTTGAGAAGTATGGCTTTGACGGTGCGTACATTGCCATCCAAGCCGTACTCACGCTGTATGCACAAGGACTGCTATCTGGTGTTGTCGTTGATTCAGGTCAGTCACTGGAAGAACACTGTTAGTAAACTGAGAATATTTTTTAAATATATCACTTTTTGAATAATGATATTTTGACAGGAGACGGAGTGACTCACATCTGCCCAGTGTATGAAGAGTTCTCCCTCCCGCATCTCACGCGGCGGATGGATGTAGCTGGCCGAGACATCACCAGGTATCTCATTAAGGTACAGTACTCGGTTCCTACCCGTGAGCATCTCGGTAGTTGATCAACAAATATGAAATCTGATTTACTGAGTAGTTAGTAGTTACAATAATGGTCTGCAGACTGGAAATTTGTTTGAATTCACTTTTTCTCCAACTGTAATTAACCTGTCCTCCAACTTCCCATCCGTCCTCCTTTGTATTGATATTGCGATGGTAATGTGTAAAATCATATTAGTTGTGTATGCTTTTCAGCTGTTACTGTTACGAGGATATGCGTTCAATCATTCGGCCGACTTCGAGACAGTGCGCATGATGAAGGAAAAGCTGTGCTACATCGGTTATAACATTGAACAGGAGCAAAAGTTGGCACTGGAGACTACAGTGCTTGTGGAGCCATACGTAGTGAGTGCTTGCCAACTGTAATATATCCATGTAAAAATATGGTGAAAATTTTGAAAATTCTGTCAAAAAGTCATCTGTAGAATTTTTACTAAATCGTTTTCATCTTTTAGTTGCCAGACGGCCGAGTCATCAAAGTTGGTGGAGAGCGATTTGAAGCTCCCGAGATCCTGTTCCAGCCTCATCTTATCAATGTGGAAGGTCAAGGAATCGCCGAGATGGTTTTCAATACCATACAGGTAAGTTAGTTAATATTAGGTATCTTAAAAAATTTAATTTATTTTAGATTAAACATATCTTTGATAATAAAAGCAATATTTGTTGTAACTTCTTTGGAAATACTTTTTAAACTTAACTTATTTTACGACATTGTGACAGTCAAAAACACCATATTATTGACGATTAAGGCCCGGTTGCGTCATCCTCGGTAACCATAAACTTTACTTTTAAACTTAGATTATCCGAAAACGCGTTGCGTCATCTCATTTTTGTCGCTTACTTTTAACTTTAACTATAAACCGCCGAAAATCTCCGCTTAAATGTAAACTTTACTAATGCACATGCGCACTGCGCGCGAGCCACTGACAGATGTCACCGAAATCGAGTATTTTTCAATTTTTGACACTGTAGTGTCGAAATGTACAATATTATGTCGGATAGCAGTGATATCACAGACTTTTTTGATTACAAACTAATTAAACAGTATATTTTTAACAGGAAAAGTAAAACTTGGACCTCGGCACATAATTTTTTGCGGGAAGAAATGGGTTTTAAAAAATCTTTTTCCGATAACGGATTGCATCCACTGGATTTGTCATCTAGGGCACATTTGCATTATGCGCATCCACTTGACATCCGTCATTAAAAGCATTCTTTTAAATTTTTCGACGTCGTATTATTGAAATGAACATTATTATGTCAGATAGCACTAATACCGATTCTTCTGACGATCAAATAATTGTTCAATACATCCTTAACAAGAAGAGCAAAATCTTTTAGGCTACAAAGTGATCATTTTATATGGGAAGATATAGATTTTATTGTAAGATTCCGCCTGTCCAAAATTATGGTTAGGTAACTGGTCTTGCTTATTTCAGACAATATAATGTCATCTAAAGTTATCTACTTCATAGGTATATAATAATATTTTTGATAAAGATCAGAAATCATGCAGTTCGTCCTGTAAACCAGGTCTCGATAACTTTGCATTTCTATGCCACAGGATCAATGCAAAGATGCACGGGTGATATATCTGGTGTACACAAGAGCACTATTTCACGGATTGCGAATAAAGTGAGCAGAGTAATAGCCGCTCTCAGATCACAATTTATGTATACCTGTATCTACCAAAGAAATTCTTCAACATTATAAAATTTCCATACACGATCAGTGCAATAGATTGCACTCATGTGGAAATCCTATTTCCAGGAGGAAATAATGCGAAATACTATCAAAATATAAAGGATTACTTCTCCATTAATGTGCAGGCAGTAATAGATGCCACAATGAAATACACAAATGTTGTTGCAAGGTAGCCAGGCTCAACACACAATAGTATTCTAGTCATTCTAGATTAAAAGGGCAACTAGATGATGGTATTTTTAATGAGAAACATCTCATTGGTGACCGTGGTTATCTACTCAAACCATACTTACTTACTCCATTTACAAATCCAATATCTGTGGCAGAAAAACTATATAACGAGAGCCAAATCAGGACTGGGAATGTTGTAGAAAGAACATTTGGGGTGTGGAAAAGGCGTTTCCCCGCAATAGGTATGAAACTCAGGCGGAGTATTGAAAGAGTGGAAGCAGTCATTATAGCCACAGCAGTGCTGCATAATGTTACCGAGTCACCAGACTTTGTGACAATATTATATGAAATTGACTCTGAACCTGCACAGGATGGAAATAATGTAAGACGAGATCTAATAAATGGCTATTTTTCCCAATTATTAAACCAGCCATAGCATTTCATTTATTTATTCTTAATATTGTGCGTACAAATGTAAATATATATGTTATAATATAAATAAGATCAAACTTATCTACACATATTGGCTTAGTTTCATTTTGAATCTATAAAGTATCTTCATCTGGCATTTCATTAAAGATCTTCATCGCTCTGTACATCATTCATTTCTGAGATTTAGCCTAAATTGTTGTCACATTTATTTTACAATAATATTGGATCTATAATAAAACAATTCTTCCTCTGTAAAAACTCTTTTATTATATTTATATATATATACCTTTTAACATAAATCACATACAGAAATTACCATCATAAATTGAGTAAAGTCAAGTAAGTAAAATTAAAGTCAATAATTAGAAACTGTAAAGCCATACGACATAACTACACATTATTATTTTAGTAAATAGAAAAACGGTTTATGTTAATACCTTAAAATGAAAGGGGGTGAAACCACATTAGCTAAATACAGCAAGGCAGTAAACATTTAAAAATAGAGAAATTGTTAATGTTTATAAAATTAAAGAAGTAAATTATTTAATTAATTACATATTATTTTTTTCTTTGACTAATTTAAAATTTAGTTGGGCCAAATATCTCTCAGCTTGACGTCTGACTAAAATTACAACATGCAGTTCTTGTGTCATTTGGGGTGATTGAATTCATTTTGCGTTTTGATTTATCTGCGAACAAAGAAAGGGTATATATTATAAATGAAATAATTAAACTAAATAAAAGCATTATCGATATCTAATATTTATATTTTATTACATTATGTAAGTGTGCATACACCAGAAAATTAATTAATTATATTGTGAATTATCATTCTGTGCATTTTTTTGAGGTGATGCCATGAGTTGGTATTTGAATGCAATGCCAAGATATTTAGACTTGAGGCCTGTGCTCAACATCTTCCACCTATGAACATACAAACATATTACATTTGTATAATTGATCTGCTTACAATTGGGGTGTGCATTATTTATTTGTTTTTAAAAGGTAGCATATTAAATGCAAAATGAGTGATAAGATTTTCATCGCAAGGCCTTGCAGAGTACTTACAGTTAGAATCTGTATCATCATCAAATACCGAAACCCGCTATCCATTCACATCTGCATCATACCTCGTATCCATTCTGCTGTTTCTTGCTTCGTCTTGGATTCTCTGAATAAATATTAAAAATAATGTTTACTAATACGTAATTTACAACATAAACTTTTAAATATAGTTAAAATACAAGAATACTTACTTTATATTGACATTCATCGTTCAAAAACGGTCAATTGCTCATTTCGGGAAAGCAAACACACCAATTTAACGTAAACGTCAAATGTCAAATGAAGCGTTCTACACGTGTTGCCATAAGCAAAATTACTCGCGCGGCATTTGTTTTCGAAAATGAGATTTTAAGAGGCCTATGTAATTGCTACACTGGATAACTATAAACTTTGTTGACGCAACTCGATTTCTGTCAAATTATTTGAATCTCGTTTAAAAGTAAACGAGTTTGAATGTAATCGAGTTTGAATCTCAGTTATAGTTACCGAGGATGACGCAACCCGACCTAAATGTAAAATGTTCCTGTGCAGACATGTTTTAGCTAAAACTTTTGTTGATTTATTCCGTACATTGAGAGTGAGAAGAAGCTGAGTGTTCAAATTGAGTAGCATATTTATGTGGATAACGAAAGATTACAATTCGTTTAGTAAAAACGATGTGTATCATATGATGCCCCATAACATAAGAGCGTGCAGCGTGAACCTGCAGTGAACATACCATAAGATGAGTCCTGTCCGAGGGTAATTGTACGATCTATTCATAGGTTATGCGACTTGTATTTATTTCTCAAAATTTCTAGTAGTGCACGGTGCGCTTTCCTGCTTTGTTGGGCATCAACAAATGTGTCCCAATTCACATTATTTCATTTCAAAATATGATTGTTTTGCAGGCAGCAGACATTGACATACGTAATGAGCTCTATAAGCACATCGTGCTGTCTGGAGGATCCACCATGTACCCGGGGCTGCCCTCCCGCCTGGAGAGGGAGATCAAGCAGCTGTACTTGGAGAGAGTACTGAAGAATGATACCGACAAGTTAGCCGTGAGTACTCCACTACTGCCAACTGCGAGAAAATGTTTATTGTTAGCTGTAGCTGTGTCTGTATACCCACCACTGTTATTATTGCAGAAATTCAAGATCCGCATTGAAGACCCGCCCATGCGCAAGGACATGGTGTTCATCGGTGGGGCTGTACTGGCAGAGGTCATGAAGGACCGAGACACCTTCTGGATCTCTAAGGCCGAATACAACGAAAAGGTATGTAAAGACGATCACGACGTATTTTGCAAAATAAAATCACAGAACCTTTCTAAGTGCAACCGCGCCCGTCGAGTCTGGCTAATATTATTCAGTTAGTGATTTATACATATACAGGTCAAAACAGTCAGGCGCTTTGGAGCTGCCTGCTTAGTTTCTTTATTTTGTTTCTACCGGAATCATCCAAATATCAGTTGGAAAGAGTGCAAAAACCTTGTTCTATTTTTAAATTAATCTAAACTATCAATTTAATATTTGTGTTTAAAACATTGTGTAATTTGTGATTCTTATAATCTTATGTGCCGATTTCTCATCTCGTGCATTCGGGTGTAACAAAGTGCACATTTGCAACACGACCTAAGGGCGCAGTCAAATAATGGTCAATGAAAACAAAAATGAGAGTGAACCGACTTCTAGGACGGTCAATCATTGAGATTTTTTGTTAAATCTGAGACAAAATAGTTTTCTAATTGACGCTACCACATTAATTATTAACAAAAATACAATATTACAATCTTCAATCTCGAAAGATTAAAGATGCCTGTACTCGTGTCACATCTCGATATCAACCCGTAGATCATACACAAAATATTATCAGAGTAAACGTTCAAAAACACATCAATATAAAATCAAAGAGTCTTTCACTGGCGACGTGAAACGCTCGCTCCATTAGAAATAAAATAGACAACATCTGTGAACTTTATTCAGACAGAAAAATATAACTTTCAGCAGGGACAGAAACCTGATCACGAGTAAAATTCGATTAAACAAATAAGCAGTAAAGGATTTAAAATTGTCAGGCTAGAAATGAATAAAACGAATAATCTCACATGAACAAACCACAAAGCTATTGCTGTCATTGCACAAGATTTTCATTTAACAAAAATAAAAACACTCCCTTTTAAGACGTTTGATTGTCTCGGGTACAGAATAGCCTCTGCTGGAGAAGGTTTATCTTTCATCACTATTTATAGGCCTGGCTCACAACTGATCTCGGCAAGATTTTTCTCAGAAATCAAATCCTTACTAGAATGGGTTTTAGTTTGCACAGAGACTGTTATAATATCAGGTGATTCAAATACTAGATTAGATCGTTCATCTGAAAAGGATTATAAATATTCGAATAGTCTACTGAGTGACTGAGTGGTCAGATATCCTACACGTGGTGCAGGAGGAATATTAGATGTCATAGTTAGTTGTAATAGTCATAAACCCATAACTGCGTAGGTGATCGATGTTACACTTTCTGATCACCGTCTTGTACATTCCAATATTGATTTTTATAAACCTATTCCATCATATGAAACCATAACATCGAGGTCTTGGAGGAAACTGGACATAAATCATCTGGTTACCACAAAAGTTAAAAAGTGGGTCTGAGTGCTGGTTTGATGAAGAATGTCGGGATAGAAAGAAAGAAATGAGCAAACAAACTCTCTCGGAGACTGATAGATAGAAGAGTCTGGCTCAAAGCGCAGAAGAAATACAATACACAGGCAAACAAAACAATCTGTATATTAGTGTTCCAAGATTAGACAAAATCAGAGAAATCATAACAATTTGTGGAGAGCTCTCAAATCTGTTTGCGGCAACTGTAGAGACTGCCAGTGCTTCCAACCTTACTGACAGTTTCACAAAGTGACTGCTATGCATGTCTCGACGAGCTCGGCTTCGAAACCTGTGATCGAGGAAGAAACTACATCGCAACTGCATAATTTCACGCTGATGTCTATCGCCGAAATAATGCAAATAATAAAGGCTTATCTAATAAGCAATGTGCGTTGGATCCAATATGAACATGGTTACTTAAGAAGTGTCGTTTAGAAATTATTCAATTTTTGGTAGATTTACTGAACAAATCTTTAGAAACATCAAGCATTCCAGAGTTTATGAAAATAGCCCACGTGACTCCACTATTGAAAAATGCTACACTAGACCCTGAAGACTTTGTGAATTATCTCCTGGTCTCTAATCTGCCGCTCCTCTCAAAAATAATGGAAAAGGTTGTTCATTTTATTGTATTTTATTTGTAACTATATAATACAATGTAAAAATCTGTTTGGAATGTGTCCGTCTCACTAGAGAAATTCTGTGTCGAGACGGGCATATCGTATTCAAATGGATTTAACAGAAAATGCTTTATTTCCCAAAATGCAATCTGCATACAGACGTCATCATTCTACAGAAACAGGGGTGGTTCGAGTCCTGTCTGACATTATAACACTTACTGACTCGGGGTATCTGGTCCTGCTTGCTCTTTTAGATGCGAGTGCTGTATTTGATACAGTCGATCATCAAATCTTACTTGAGAGACTGCACAAAACCTATGTGGTAAATGGAAATGCTCATGGTTGGTTTAAATCATATCTTTGTAATAGATCGCAATCGGTGCGCCCGGGGTATCTTAGGGATCAGTTCTCGGACCACTATTATATATTTTATATACAAAAGATATAGAATATATAATAATAGGGTTATGGCCCCACTGTTACGCAGACGATATGCAAATTTACTTTTTCTGCGTAGAGGAAATAGGCGAGTGGACAGCACAAAATAGACTTACATTGAATCCATCCAAAACAGAACTACTATGGACAGCAACACCTAGAAGGCAAAACTTCATACAGGAATTAATGTCTGCGAATTCTAAATCTGCAGCTAAGTTCGTTCAGATCTTTCAATGAATATACAAATCAGCAAAACTGTCAGTGCATGCTTTTATCAACTGAGACAGATTAAAAGTATTCGGAAACATCTTCCTCTTGAGGCACCCCCTCTACTCATTGTGGTGTCACGTGTGGACTATTATAACAGTATCTATGGTGGCCTGCCAATGTTTCAGCTGGATAGATTACAATCCATTCTAAATGCGGCAGCACGGATAATATATGGAGTTTCCAAATTCTCTCATATAACATTCCTTTTACATCAGCAACATTGGCTCCGATTCCCTGAAAGAGTTGAATTTAAATTATGCTGGTTGATGTACAAGGGACACATAACATTGCGCTTCTGTATCTTCAAGAGCTTTGTATCCCAGATAATTTGAATGGTAGACGTCAAACTATCAGGTCAGCGTCTACTTAAGCTGCAGAAAGGGTTGTAGAACCGATCGACCGTTGCCTAAATTTAGTTAACGGGCATTTGCAGTGGCAGGCCCAAAAGTGTGGAACTCTTTGCCCTCCGTCATAAGGAACAATGAATGCATCAGAGACTTTATTTAAGAAGAAACTAAAAATGCACCTGTTCAAAAAATTATTTCCATAAGTTCAAATAACAATTTTAAATTTTAAAAACAAAAATAATATAGGACTATTAATAGTTTATGTGTAAAGCGTGTGAAAGTTTTTACGAAAATGGCGCTATACAAATTATCCAATATTACTATTATTAATTGCTAAATATTTATGGAATTATTCATTATTTTTGCCTCGATGTAAGATGTAATGTAGCATTCACTGTTGAGACTAATTTCATGAACTGGAACTTTGGTTCTGAATATTGGAGGTACTTGGTATTATCCACACGGTGCTAACGGATGTATTAATACTTGCAGGGATTCAACTGCCTGAGGAAACTGGGGCCGCGCGCCAGTTAATCCCTCGTCCTCCCCCAAAGCTGCATTACCTGTGCTAGATTATCTTCAAACTACAATTACTCACTACGCACACTCCCGGCAACAGTGTACGTGTGGGAATTAAAGCATTGTCATTTGCTTTAACTTGTATTGATGCCGCAGGATATACTACACTTCACTGGTGTACTGGTGCTGTACATTTATTAAAATAATTCTATTCAGTCTGGAATCAAAAGTCCTTCATGTTTCAAGTGATGACTCGAGTCAGCAGCTCAAAGTCTTGATCAAAACCAGTAGAGGTTTCCTGATATGCTCCATTTTGCTTTTTTTTCTAAATTGATGTATCTATACCACTATATTATATTTATTAATTTGAGCTGTGCCTGTCTCGCCAGAATCATATTTATCGATCATTTACAAACAATTATTATGATTTGGCCCAAAGGAAACTACAGCACTCTGGCGCCGGACGCTTCTGAAGATGGGGAAGAGATAGTATTGATTATTTTCGTAATATATTTTTTGTACATATGTATTGGGTTATGAATGATCGTTTTGAGTGAATTATAAATTCTGATACAACAAATTATTTGAAACAATCGACACTTAGGTCCTCGCAGAGTACCGCCAGTATGGATTAATAGTGTTTTAAAAATTGTGTAATTGTTTAACTTTGGATTTTAGAAGATGGAACATATAACATTTTATTCTTCACAGACAAAGTATGGGCGGCCAGGCCGATTGATTAAAAATGTTCTCACGTTTTTACGGCCACTTCTGTGTGGAATTTTATAGGACAATCTGCCATCTGTCTCCAACCTTTGGCTGACGTTACAGATCCCAAGGCAGGGTCCATCTCAAAGCTGATGTCGTTGATTGATTATTACATCATCATCGAGAAATTGTATTATTTATTGATGCATATTCAAAAGTATTTATCATTAATTGATAAGTTTTCATTTATGCAAAATATCTATTCACTCTTACCTCTGATCGTGCTGGGGTGGATCCTAGTAAAGGAAGTGCATTTTATTTTAGGGAAACAGCTTAGCCAACTATGCAACCGAATGAGCATTCCATAGCTGTTCTTTTTATATGTAATAAAATAATAATCCATACACATGATGTTTTGGGGATAATCTTGCGTCAGAGCGTTGTGTTGGATATGAAGTCTTGTCACATTCATTCCAGGATTGGGAAACTAGTGATGGATAGCTAGGTTAACTTTGTGCGAGTATTGAGATGAACGGAATGTTATTGTAAAATACATTAATTAAAAATAAATATTATTATATCATTTACTTGTGTTTTTTATTTTGAATTTGTTCGAGCGCAATACAAGCTAACCGGCATCCTTAATCTGGGGACTCAACCGGCAACCTAGTCTGGGGATACAACCTTAGTGGTGCATTTTGGTAGCGTGAACGGTCTGAGAACTGGTCCGATAGTGATTTGATTATCCATTGTTGCAGTACATACAGCTCATGTTAACGATATGTCACGCCACTACCTTAATTACAAAAATAAAATTTAATGACAAAAATCTTACTTCTGTATAACAGAGTAAGATTGTAATTTGTAAAATAAAGGTTGTTTTAGGTAACTATTTCATATTAAGGGCCTACTTCAAGTACTAGTTAACATTATTATTAATAATTAGCTAAAAGTGCTGGATTTAATTATTATCGGAAGAAGTTAAATTAAGTTAATTAATGATAGAATAATGACTTGGATGGAACCTGTTATGAAACTAATAAACTGGACATTGTAATAATTGAGACAATACAGTGAATACATTCAATACATGCAAACTTTCAATGATGCTAGTGTCCATGCCCAATTATTTAAATTAATTCAAAATTCAGCAGCAGCACTTGTCTGCCGCTCGGCTGCATGCAGGACCCAATAAGGACTTTCAATAATGTTTGCAGTAGTCACATGTGGTCTTCGATATAGCTACATTTTGTCCAATTACCGTATGATTCATTTTAAGCCCAACCCTGCACAATGTCGGATGTTAAGCGCAAGAGTGCAATTATTACAGCAAATGCTTGATTCCTAGGCTAACTTTGTTCCACTTGCGAATGAGCACTCGAAACAGAACTCGTTTGTATGTACGAGGGCTGTATGATAAGTACCCGTACTTAACAACTGATGGCGCCGCTGAAACAAAATCTGTATACCATTGTTTAAAGCCATCTTTCGAACGACGCCTGTCAAAATTTCATCAGTAGTTTTAGTTGTCATTTTATTGAGTGGTTTTTTTTCAATAACTGTTGGTTGACTGGTTGAATTACACATCAAATTGCTACCTCATCCACCCTATTCTCCAGATTTGGCCACATGCAATTTGTTTCCAAACATGAAAAAATGGCTTGGCGGAAAGCGGTTCACGTCAAACGGGGAAGTCATCGTCAAAACAGGGGCCTATTTTGCTGAGTTCGACAAATCATATTTTTTGGATAGCTTGAAGTTGTAATATCGCTGTATTGAGCTGAAAGGAGGTTGAGGGATAAATAAATACAGGTGTTTTCTTCCCGACACGTGTACTCATCATACAGCCCTCGTAGAGGACTCACTATGTACATCATCAGCCCTCGTAGAGGACTTACTGTGTAAATATATTACAGTAAAACCGCGATATAACGAAACCCGATATAGCGAAAAATGACGTATATCGAAAAAAAAATCGAAATTTAGTCCCTAAAACCAATTTTTCATACAAAAATGCATTTATATAACGAAATCCCGTTAATATTTATAACAAAATCATTTTTGTCCCGTACGAAAAAATGCCAATACATTTACGTAAATTTATAACGAAATAAAAAAATGTTAAAAGATGAAAATATTATTTCGCACTTACAAAGCCGCGCCGCTGCATCTGCCATATGCGAACGGTTTAATGGCCTTTTCGGCGGTGCGCGGCGGTCTGCCGACAAGGTAGTAAAACAATTCAAACTTCTTCTTGGGTTCATAGTATCATATTTTGAAGTGGTTGCCGCCGTTACCGGTAAGTACCTTCGTAATTTATATACGACTCATTTTATAAAAATGCCGCGATTCAACTGTCAAATTTTTATTTTTGAATTATTCTTTATGTTTCATGCCCAAAACTATGAAGCGGCTCTACATTTAAACATAATTAAAATATTGTTTTGTGTTTGCAATATTCTGGAATTTACAAAAATATCTTCCAATTGGTGTTGAATAGGTTCTGTTCTTAATTTAATTCCTTTGATTATCTGTTTTAATAACAAAACTACTAAAAATATGTAGGTATTCAGTTCCCTATGGCCTTCTTCCTCCTTTGTTTGCAGAATTTGCGATCTTTTTTGAAGCCGCGCAACATTTTTTTGCGACGGCGCGTAACATATAGTAGGATTTTTTTAAATTTATTTCGTTATATGTGGGAATTCGTTATTACGAATTTTTATTTTTTGGCCCCTTGGATTTCGTTATATCGCGGTTTTACTGTATTTCAATTAGAATTTTTTTTCCAAAAGAAAGCATTTTAAAGACATCAAAAACTGTCTGGGAAATACTCCGCCAAGATATCTCTCCGTACTGAGTTTGCTCACCTTATTATTGGTATTGTTTGTTAGTGGCTTGTCCCACATACAATTTATAAACAATATCCGCCTCCAGAGGTTGGCGGCCCTCTGCTGTTTTCAGAAGATCTGAGATTTTGGTAGTCAAAAATACCATATTAATTCATGTACCTTCAAAACTACAACTATGACAAAAACAGACCACAGGGCCAAAAGATGATACTATTGGTCCCTGTTTCCAGCCACATTTCAATGACTACCGTATTAATCCGATGGTGCTTTATACCGGAGCTGTCCCAAAACGCAGGTTACATTTGGCCCACGACATGCTTTTGTGTGGCCCACACTTTTTATTGCGTGCAAGTGGATTTTCTGCTTCAATTTAGCATGCAAAAAAGTAATCCTGAGGCAATGCGCTTTTTTCCACTTGCGCCACACTGTAGTGAAGTAACTTAGTCTATACTATTATTGGCGTGCACCGCCCTCAGGTTGACCTTTTTTAAAGCAGCCCTCAGGTTAACCAAAGTTAGACAGCCCCGCTTTACACGTAAGTGATCTCTGAAAAGTTCCAATGATATCGTTGACATTGGAATATTACATTTTGCTAATTACAATTTTAAGAGAATGGTAAGAAAGATATATGACGCAAGTGTTGATGGCATCAGAAATAGGGGAAGTCTGCAGAAAACTTGACACGACCAGGTGAGAAGCCTCAATAATCGGCGAGCTTGTATAAAAGTGGATGAAACGAAAAGAGTGTGACGCTCTATCCTTTCTACCTACCCCTGCGGAAAACAGCATTATAGTAAGTTAGTTATTAACTATTTTATTGAATGTAATATGCTCATAAAATTGTATTAATATAATTTTAAGTGGACTGGAAAAGAACGTTGTTCTTTAAATTAGTTAAATAAATTTAATTAATTAATTTTTTATTTAAGTGTGACTAAAACGTAATTTCCTTTATTAGATTTAACCTTTTTAATGCCTTTCATAAAAATCAGGTGGTTCCGAATTAACGTTAGTATGCACTCAGAAAGTCCTGTTTTAACCTCTTTTAAAAATGTAACCATCAAACAAGATAAGGAGAGTATGCCGGATGCCAAATTGTTATCAGTCGTAAGATCTTAATTTTGTCTTTTGTAATTTTTGAAAAATGAAAATGCATCGTGCTGCAAAACAATTCATGTTAAAAATATAATTTATTTATTCGACCAGCTGTTTGTAATAAAACTGTTATTGTTAGGCTGGATTTGAGCATTTCAAAATTAATTATACCATTTTAACCCAACAACCACCATATAGACAATAAAACCATTTTGGTGTTCGACCTGGTTTAGCGATAGGTCACCTTATTTAAGAAACTTTTGGTTGCAGAACACATTATCCATCTATTGTGAAATAATAAAACACACCTAGTGTCTGATCAGGCTACTTACCTGACAAATAAATAAAAAATATAATTTTGAGAGAAGTTTAAAAGTGTAAAAAAATGTTGACTATGTTTAGCTGGGAAGAATGTGCACCAATCAGACTCCTTCAGGTAATATGGGGGTAGCGAGAGAAACAACAAACATTTATAAAAAATTATAATTTATTTTGTTCAGTTTAAATACGATGTAATAGTTTCTTAAACAATAAATTAATATAAACAAGCTGACCTTTTATGTCAAAAACTTAAATGATATCAAAATATATACAAACAATTAAATCGTTCAGTTCCATATTAAATTAATATCCTTTGTTTCAAGTAAAAGACCAAAAGTTATTTTAAATATGTATACTGAGTATTTTAAATATCATTTACAATAAAATGAAGATAAATTTGAACCTCATCAATCGCAACAAAACACTTTAAGTCTATTTCTGTAAAGTTCTCCAACTGAACGATTCATTTGATTTCTATAACTCGACAGTTTTTTTCATTTCCAATACTTAAGTACCTATTATACTTAACTTGTGTTAATATTAGAACACTTGAAGGAAATTATTATTACTCATTTGTGGGATGAAACAGTGAAAATACAATTGTCAGTGGGCAATGGGTCGCCATTGCGTTACTAGCCCACACACCATTTAAGAATAAGTGATTCTTTTATTATTTTAATTCAACCACAACAAAATTGGTACATTTCTGAAAATAATATGTAACACTACTAGTACATACCGAATCATTATTAAAAAATGACCCGATATTTGATTACTTTTAATTATTTTTAACAGGGCAAAAATTTGGGCATGAGGTAGGCTAATGGGCGTGACAAGTTTCTGCCCAAATTGAAGCCTCTCCGCGAGATGTGTAGCATCAACCAGCCGAGATGCTGCAGCGAGGCTCTACAAGTAAACCGTAGACTGATAAATGAATTCACATCGGTTTGATATATTGTACACTGAGCCGTCATTTAACTCCCTGGTGGAGTTCACTGCTTTTACATTGTGTATAAAAATTGTACACTGTTATGTTGGTGCCACAGATGATGCCATATCCACGAACTAGGATACGCGCGCCGATCACTCCGGGTCAGCCGCAACATCAGAGTTGTGCACGGCGCGATACCTGTTGACCTCCCGGTATCCGCGATGCACCACGGTCAACCTAATAATGATTTTATAATTTTAGTGAATAAAGTCGAGATTATCACAGAGTAAGTAGATAGACAGATGATGTGTCCAGCCGACCCTGACTCTCATTGGCAGAATACTACGTATGGTATGACTCTGATCAGATATAAAGTCATAGTCACAAATGTCATCAAATGGAACAAAATTATTGTCACCTCATGATCAGACATTATCCTCTTTTGTAAGTAAATCCATCAAGAAGCACATTTTTATATATTATTTATTACAAAAACTTGACAGTTCCTCATCTGTGGTCTAGCCCAATTTCCTTTGTAGATCAAACTATTAATTTATACTGTTTATCGACAGTTTGAGCTAGAAATGTGGAACAGAGAAATTGAGAAATTCTCTTTGAAAATGATAAATATCACCATATCTCTCCTGAGATATGGCGATACTGTGATTGCTGCGGCGACCGACCCGACTATGAAGTCTGCAGTTTGACTCATAATGTCATGCAGATATTATGAAATTTCTATCAAAAAGAATTTGTAGAATTCCCTACGAGATATTGTCTACGAATTTGCAACGAAAATGATGGATCACACCTACAAAATGAATTTCAGAATTACTTTCTCCTAAGTGGGACGAACTTTTGTTAATCAATCCATGATTTCGATCAACAATGCGAGGTTTCCTACTCGTTCATCACTCAGTCTGCGATATGAAAATCTTAAACACGTTGATTTGCGCATTGACCTGGCAAATTCAATAAGTAAATGAAGCAAGCTGTTCAGCCGATGATGACGTACCCCTATCAGTTAGAGTTGCATTTTTTACAGGACGTGATGGCGTGGTGAAAATCTAATAATGACAGGGTGAGACGCCAACCACAAAATATTCTTATAGAAGAGGCTGGCATTTGTAGAAATAGCACAGGGGTAACTACTTTTGTACAAGCCTGGAATTTATTAATATGTGATGAAATTATTGAGGTGGGCAAACATCATTTGATTCTTTAACAACTGTTGGCGTTTTGTACGAGTTTTGCAATCCGGCTCTTTTAGAAATTATCACTCAAAATCATAAACATGTTTTAATTTCAATTTAATGAAATACGGAAAAGTCGAAGGAACGCAAAACCAAACATTCGCGAAATTCAAAATACCTAACACATAAATATTAGAAAAATACTAATAATTGTCTTTACATATAAAACAATGGCAATAAAATAATTAACAAGATATGAGAAAATCTGAGAAACACCAACCACACATTCTTCAAAATACCTCGACACTAAACTTAAAGAAAAATGTCTTTATTAAAGTGAGAACAAATTAAATAATTTATAAAACACGGAAAAGTCTGAGGAACTCAACCGCGTACTAGCATTTGCACAACAAAATATACAAACTCTACGTAAACAAAAATAATGATGGTACTAATATGAAAAAGAAGATTAGATTGGTAAGCACTGACATTCGCAGAAACTGGGAGAATTACGTTACCTAGAAGGGCGCAGATAATATTTGTTATTTTTTCTACTGTAAAGAAAATGAGCGAGAAAAAAAGCATACGCATTAATGTGTCACGGTAAGGAAGATAAAGATTTAACAATCGAGGACTCACTAGATATGTTTGCCATCTTTTTTTAGTATACTGAAAATGAGAGAAAACAAACTTTATGCGTCGTGAATCAGTATAGGGGCAAAGAATACTACCCATTTGGATTGACTATATTAGACTTTGATATTTGATAGGTACATCGCGTAGTGTATGTGTATTTTGTAGATTACGGATATTTGACAAAAATGGAATTGGTGAAAAATAGATCGAAAAATTCATCTAATAGGGTCCAAAAATAGCTTCGAATAACGATATTCGATTCATAAGTAGTATGAAAACTTTCCAGAAGGACCACGTTCTGCTCTAATATTTTGACTTGTGGCGAATTTCAAATAAACGTTCTTCGAATAGTTTTACTGTATAGTAAAATCCTGTTTATTAATAATTTTATATTTTTGATAATAGCATCAATGCGAAACTATTACAAAACGCAGACAATTGCTAAAAAATCGAATTAATACAAGAGATTGACAAAAAATATGATCCAAAACAAAATTAACAGAAAAATACGCGACCCCATTAATGAGGTTGTCGACAATATTAAACACGATGACAGAAAGAACTTTAGCGTTGAAAGGCGAGTGCAAATGTCGCCGCAATTATCACAAAAAAAATATTTTAAAAGCGCTGGAAACTTTTGTAGCTAACTTCAGCGGGGAAATGGCAGGTTGACAAGTTCGAATATTATGTCGTTATTAAAAATTGTTAGAATGCAAAATTACCCAAGATAATATTTTGTTCTAGGATACAAAAGCACTTTGTCAAAGTAAGGGATGGAGGCTAATAAAACCAAGTATTATTAGACGCAGGTGGACAGACACAGCGTGGGTACAGCAATAAGAAATGCGGTATACGTGACTAAAGTCACGTAGGCAAATGCAACATAAGGGATGCATCACCTTAGGCAGGCCAGTCTGGACAGAATCTCGACCGGGAGAACTGGCTCCACAAAGACGAGATTTTATTTTCAATTAGAAAATAGAATCAATGTCGTCTCTAAAAGTATCGAGCAAGTGCTTTATAGATTGTAATTCCGGGGAAAATTTAAACTGTGCGCCTCGAGTTTAAGCTTAGACTGTGATGTACTCTGCGTTTAATCGTTGATGTGAAAGTATCAAAAAGGGTGGATCTATAAAATGTTTATCAATATAATTTGGTGTAGCGAGAACAGACTGTCGCTATTGCATAAGAATATCGCGTCCAGAGTCCCGGTTTGCGTGAATAATTGGGCATTGTCTTGTGGTCAATCAACTACAAGCCTGAACTTCGTCACCCTACGCTGGCACCACAAGCAATTGGCCGCACTTCACGTCCAGGATCCAGAACCATCCTAAGAGGTAATCCCTTACGTGAGGGACCTGCATAATCTACATCAGACAAGCGTCAACATAGACAATTTGGTAGAGAACTTTATGCTGGCATGATAAACACACATGTTTAATATTAATTTTATTGTAATTATTTTTGAATAGCCTTATTTATAAGTATTAAAGTAAAATGCTCATTTTCCACTTCTAACACATCCATTATCATAAAATATAGATAATAAACTTCCTTATAAGAAAAATATTCTTTCATTTCATAACCATTTGACTTGTCAATATTTAAAAAAGAACCAGTTAGGCTAGATGCCTCCCCCTTGAACATGAAGCCCAGGCAGAAAGAAGAAATAACCTAACAAAATGGCGCGAAAAGATAGTCCGTTATAATCGTGTTTTTTTTTAAATAATATTGTGATTTGTTTACACTGTATTTTGACAACTTGTTTGTTATTTTTAAATTTTATTATATAGGTGTATATAATTACTTCGAATTACTATGAAAAAAGTTAGTATGTAAAAAAGAATCGAATTTTTGAAATTTTTATATTTATTATCCTAAATCGTTATTCAAACTTTTTTCTTTGATTTTCAGTCCCCTCAACATTGAGTAAACGGGATTTTACTGTATATGCAATTTAAAAATATACAGTGAAAATTAATAGAACGTGGTCGGCGATAGTTATTTAAAAAAAACCCATTGAGTGACACTTACCAGAGAGAAGCAATTTTCTTGTGACGCACTTTTAGTCGACTTGATGGATGAAAGACGCACAAATACCTCACACACTATTACAAAAGTAGTATTAGAAGACTGCCTACTCCGATGAACCTTTATATTAAAATAACCCACATCGCAATACTCGCCGCCTCATCTTCCCTCTTCACCATATAACTGGTCCAACTGTCCCCCCACATCCTGAAGGTAGGGGATACCGTATTTCCTCCATTATTTGGGTCTTACAATCGCTGTAAAATTCTGTAGTCGTGAAGAATCACCACTGATTACTAGTAGTGGGGAGGTCAATTGGTCCGGCGTGGCGGAACAGATAGTCGAGTTACAGTAGCCACTGCCTAAACACGTTTGAGTTTGAGTAAAAATTTTGTCCCTGATTACCGATTAAAATGTCGGCAAGACTACATTACGATGTCGCATTGAAAAGAAAAATTTTTCTGTATGCAGTAAAGTGAATATTCGTGGATGGAAAATTAATGGTATTTCTATATTTTCTGGCAAAGCTTCAGGGGGCCTAAGGAAGATATCCAAAAGTAGATGGCGCTGTGTCACGCTTCGTTGTAGAAAGACATGCAAAGAGATTGCCTATCACACGTCAAGCAATTCAACTAAAAGCAAGACAAATTTCTAAATCCCCTGGAATAGACTAAATAAATTTAAAAACAAGGAGAGGTTGGTGTAACCGATTCATGCGTCGTGTAGGTCTGTCATTAAGACGATAGACGTCTATTTGTCAAAGACTTCCTGCTGATTTTGAGTAGAACTTGCTAAACATTCAGCAACACGTGATTAAATTGAAAAAAAAGTTCAACTATGATTTTGAGTAAATAGGCAATGCGGACGAAACCCCGGTGTTCTTCAATATGCCTCGAAAGTATACGGTATATATTAAAGGTGCTCAAGATGTGAGGATCAAGAGCAGCCTATTACTGTGATGCTGTGCATAACTGCCGATTGACGAAAATTGCCTTCATATTTAATTTTAAACTGCAAAACAATCCCAAAAATTGAAGTATTCCCAAAAGATAGATAAGATTGTTGTGCGTGCACAAAAAAATGGGTGGATGACGGCTGAGCTGACGGAAGATCGGCTTAAAGTTGTTTGGAACAAACGTCCGGGAGCTCTACGTAACCCACCAAGTATGTTGGTTCTTGATGCTTTTCGTGGACATCTAACTTAACAGATAAGCTGCTTAAGAATTTTATATTGTGCTTTGTCAACTCTACCGCAGATCATGGATGTACTAGTCTGGGTAGGATGAACATAAAGACAGTGAATGAAGTACCAGTTTATTATAAACTGTACAGACTTCCCTTTGCAGAACGTAGGATAGTGCAGGAGAAAGTTGATGATCTTCTAGCTAGTGAAATTATCCGAGAGTCTGATTATGCAAGTCCAGTGATCCTTGTAGGAAAGAAACCTGACGATTATAGGCTGTGTGGATTACATGGCTCTTCATGCAGTCACGGTTAGAGATGGGTTTCTCCTACTCGGCGTCGTACAGAAGACCAGCACTGTAAGTTAGCGGGTAAGGTCTATTATAGTTGTCTTGATTTAGCTCAATGTTATCGTCAGATACCTATGAATGAGGATTCAATAAAGAAGACTGCCTTTATAACGCCGGATGGACATTATGAATATCTGCCCATGAGTGACGGGGTTAGCCGATGCACCTTTGGTATTCATGCGTACAATAAAGGCGTATTTAAATTTAGTGCATTTCAGTGCAGAAACCAATGTGCATGAAGTCAGGCAATTCATGGGTTTGGCTAGTTATTTCAGGAAATTCGTTTGAAAACTATAAGTCGCTCATTGACGGAACTGACAAAGAAAAATGTAGCCTGGATTGGGGTATGCCTCAAGTAAATGCATTTGAGGCCTTGAAGAAAAATTAGGCACTCGACCAGTACTGGCCATATAACATAGGGATTAGAAAACAAATACTAGCAAGTTAGGCTTAGGTGATATATTGATGCAGGTTGGTAATATTAAGCCAGTGGCATATTTCTCATCATAATTGACTTATTTGGTATACATTTAAAGGTAGTCAGGTCTATTCTCAATCGTTTGGCGCTATCCATAACGAGAATCTTTATCGCTGTTGTATAACATTGTAACTTCATAAATTTTGACATACAGTTATACAGGTAATACTTATTATTTTGATGCAGGTCTGCTTTCATACAACTCTTCACTGTTATAGTGAGCTCGCTTCACTGATATAACGTACAAAAATATTGTTAACAAGTGAACAAAATACACTACAAAAAACCCTAATTCTTGAGAAGTCGTAAAATCGAAAGCAGCATCTGCCGACGAGATTCCTTATTGTTTACGATTCCTTTCAGGTTTGTGAATTCTTAGAAAAAAACAATGGGTGTTTATTTAGTGTGCGTAGTAAGTTTTAAAATGTTTCTTACAAACGGAAATGTTTATCAATTCGGGAGAAAGTGCACATCATCCGCGATATCAAACGAGGTGTGAAAAATGTCAAAATTTGTAAAACGTACATGCTACCCTCTTCTACAATTCCTTCATTGTGGAAAAAGTTTAGAAAGTGTGATAATATAGATGTTGAGGAAGCGTTAATTAAGTGGTTTTCCAATCAAAGAAATGCTAGATTTCTTATTGACAGACTAATTTTAAAGGCTTATATATAATCAGATAAATTCGCGCAAGAATTTGGGAAAAGCAATTTCAAATGCAACAATGGATCGTTAGATCGCTTTAAAAATCGTCATAACATTGTGTACTCTAAAATCAGTGGTGAAGCGGCATCCGTGGATAATATTGCTTCTAACGATTGGGTACAGAAAGTATGGCAAGAAATGAGAAGTGGATTTTAGGACAACAATATTTACAATGCTGATGAAACGAGACTGTTTTATAATTTAATTCCTGATAGCACATTTCAATTCAAAGGTGAAAAGTGCATTGGAGGAAAACAATCAAAAATTCGCTTAACAGTCCTTGTTTGCGCGCTCATATGACCGGAACTAACAAATGAAAACTTTTCGTTATCAGCAAATCGCAAAAACCACGGCGTTTCAAAAACGTGGCAAAACCGCCAGTACAACTGCAAATACCACTGCAAATAAGAAGGCTTGGATGACGTCTGAAATTTTCAGGCAATATGTTTCGAAATGGAACAGAGAACTCTGTAGCAAAAAGCGAAAAATGTAGCTTTTGGTGGATAACTGAACATCACTTCTAAAAGTTGATAATCTCATAAATATAAAACTTGTGTTTTTGCCTCCAAATGCTACATCCTTATTACAGCCGATGGACATGGGTGTGATAAAAAGCTTGAAGGGATTACTATAAGCGATTTTCAGTTTTGCATTTCATTAGTCAAAGAGAAAATCAAATTAATGAGAAATTGACAATATTGGAAACATACATTTTCTGAATGACGCATGGTTTAATGTTTTGCCTACAACGATTTCACATTGTTTTGAAAAAGCTTGCTTTAAAAGTAAAGGATAACTTGGACACTTATTCTCTAGAAAATGACTTGCCTTTGTCAGAATGGTTAAAGATTATCAACATCGTTTGTTTCAACGAGAAATCCATTGCTAATTTTGTGGAAGTTGATGATAATTTATTAACCTGTGGAATTCCAACTGACAGTGATATACAATGTATACTTCATAAAGAGACCGAGAGTGATGATGATATCGCCCAGCCGGTGCTGACAACAACTGAAGTTAAAGAGGCTAGGATATTTTTTCGCAAATTTTAGTGAAACCAATGAAGAAACTTTTAGAACAATTAATGTTTTCAGAAACAATATACGACAGGCTCAAATTAAAACTTTGTTAAGAAATAATGTGAACGTAGTAATTTACTTTAAAAAATTTTTGTTCATACAATTATAGATTTTTCATTTTTCATATGTATATATTTGACTTGCTTTTAATTTTATTGGATATTAAATATTATTTGTTAAATTGATATATTTGTATAATTTACATATAAATGCGGCTGCACGGATAATATATGGAGTTTCTAAATTCTCTCATATAACATCCCTTTTACATCAGCTACATTGGCTCCGATTCCCTGAAAGAGTTGAATTTAAATTGTGCTCGTTGATGTACAAGGTGACACACAACACGGCGCCTCTGACTCTGACTCAAACTCTCAGGTCAGCCTCTACTTCGGCTGCAGGAAGGGTTGCAGAACCGACCAACCGTTGCCATAAGTTTAAATTTAGTGAACGGGTATTTTCGGTGGCAGGCCCAAAAGCGTGGAACTCTTTGCCCTCTGTTATAAGAAACAGTGCATCAGAGACTTTATTTAAGAAGAAACTAAAAATCTTTTCCACCATCACCTTTTCAAAAAATCATTTCCATAAGTGAAAATAACAATTTTTATTTTTAAAAAACAAAGAGAATTGTAGAACTATAAACGGTCCATTATTATTATAAAACCTTTAAACATATCCTAATAATCTATTTGTGACAGAAGATAAAATAGCACATGTACCTAATTCTGATATAACGAGTAACAGTTATAATGAGCAAATTTAGCTGGTCCCTTCATACTCGTTATAACTGAGTTTAGCTGTATTTTATAATAGAGTGACACAAAACCAAAGAATCAATTTCTATGATTGCCCATACAAATATTTGTTGTCTATGGTTGTATAATTGTATTTTTATTTATGATGTTGTGGTTTCTGATTGGTCAAAAACCCAAATAGACATTTTTTCTTTTACTATATAAAAACGAAAAAAAAATCCAATAGCCCTAATACGTTTTGGTGTACAAATAGGAATCATTTAATCTATATATATAAAAATAAATGTTTGTTTATGTTTATTTGTCCCGTATGCGTTCCTATACCGTTCATCCGATTGTGAAGAAACTTTGGTGAGTTGTTGTACACACGCCCACGAAGGTTTCTGAATTAGTACAATCATTTTACAATAGGTGGCGCGCGAGTTGTTTCAACAAATGTATGTATTTCATATAGTTTATTGCCATGAAGCTTTGGTGAGTTGCTGTGCGCACACCCGTGAAGGTTTCTGAATTAGTACAACCATTTTACAATGAGAAAGTTTATCGCTTTTTCTGGCGACTTCTCTCAATTTAACAAATGTAGTTTAATATAGTTTAGCGACAGTTCGCATGTGTTCGGTGTGAACTGTAGGCGCCTCAGATACGTCGTGTCAAAATAAACAATTTGCGTCCAGTGGTAGATTGGTTAAACAAGCTATTTGTGATCTGTGATTGGTTCTTACTGAGATAGCTGGCCAATCACTGGGATGGCTTGGACGGAGTTGTTTTGACTTCATAGTTACGTTTGATATGCGCCATGGTTACGTCAAACAATCACAAAGTATTGTGAACAATTATCAAGTGAACTTGTAATAGTCGTCACAAAGCATTACTTTCGCTGTCAAATCAATTATGCCACCCTGCAGTTTCCGTTGTGACTCGCATTTGCAATGACTATCAACAAAGCACAGGGACAATCGCTACAAGTGTGAAGACTAAATTTGGAAAATCCATGCTTCTCACATGGACAGCTCATGTGGCTTACTCACGCGTTGGAAAACCTTCTGATTTATTTGTATACGCACCAGACGGAAAAACAAAGAATATTGTGTATCCAAAAGCAGTTCAATAATCAGAATTAAAATATAAACATTTTCTTTCTTTGAGTGGCATTGCAACGCATGTTGGGTACTCGCTAATATATTATATAAACTAGAGACAAATTCATCAATCTATTTCTAATTCATATTGATTTTACTTTATTTTTTTAGAACTCTTGTATACATTTCACTATGTTACTTTCGCCATGTGTAAATGTGTTATACGAGAAAATACTACATTTTTTATGAAATCGATGGCGTAACGCAGGGTAAAATGTTTGTATTTGAGGTGTAAATAGAAAAACAATTATTAAGTAAAAAGAGAACTAAAATATATGTCTGTTGCAAAGTAGCGAGATCGATTCACTGTTGACATCCCTTATGTGCAAAATCAAGTGTCAAATCTACTGTGTCATCAGCGCCAAGAAATTTTATATTTGCCCCATTGTATAAGGAAGTGGGAAGAACCAACAAATCTACTAGCTAATATTGTAATGATGGATGTACAAAACAACACAGAAGTGGAAGGTCAGTTTATTATTTTTACAATGAAATCGACCTGTCTTCTATTTCTGATGCCATCCAACACTCGCGTCATGTATCTTTCTTACTATTCTGTCCTCATTCATCCGTCATATGACCAAACCACCTAAGCGATCCTTTTTTCATTTCATTATTTTACAAACCAATTATTTTATATAATCTTATCTTATGACAGTACGTTTTCAATTTTTTTCAGAATCGTGGTCAAATATAAATTGTAAATTGAAGAAAGACTGGAGAGGGACCACCTACAACACCTCTCTCGAAACAAGATCAAACATTTCTAGCGATTGAAGGCTTAGGGCATGCTAGGAATCATTGAAAACCCTGAACTAAAAGAGGCTGAAATAGATAAAAAATTTCCACCTTTCCCCTACTGAAAGATTAAATATGCGAACCCCATTAGTTTCATCAAGCCAGACGAACCGAGTCGCCACTTTGACAGTTAACACAATATCCCCGGACCTACTGTGGAATGTGCAACGGGGAAACTAGGCCTCCATTTCCATAAAGCCTAACATTCGGTCAGGATCCTCACATACCGTTACTGTGACAAATAGCCCAGTTCAACCGCTGAGGCCATCTCTGTGCCCTTACATGACTAGAAGCTCCCTTTAGGATCTCACAGACCACTAAATTCATAATTTTAAATCCCGCTGACCACTAATAGGATTTTTTAAAGTGTTAAATATATTTAGAAAAAATCATCCTAATATAAGATATTCTATACTATACTCTTACCGAGTATAACATCTACAGATGAGTAAATTATAACAATCAGGTGGACGTTTCTAGGGTGTTAATTTCCTTAATTTGAACCAACCTTACTTATATAGCTTCTGGTCAGCCAGAGTCTGTCTCTACTATTGTGGGTTTATTTTTAAACCACTATATTCAACCGCCAATAAGAGTACCATTTTAGTTCTAGTCCCTCGTTTCCCATAGAAAGATCCTCCGTCAGCATTTGTAGATAATCTCACCGCCTCGATATTCAAGAGCCCTGTGGTAATTATATCTGACGCTAAAAGTATAATATTGTGTATATATATGAATATTGTTAAATTAGCCTTGTGCCGCAGTTCGCGTTGTGCCATTTTTCCATCATATTCCATATGTGGAGAAAATGCCATCATTGTCGCGAACACGCGCAATTGTTTTACGCTTCCTCCCTGACAACATCCAATTAAATCTCCTTCAGAAACATCATCCGAGTATTTACATCGGTGTCCGGACATCTATACATCTCGTGGATAGCTCTAGACACATTATTCCAATCCGCCACGCGTCCGACGGAAGCTCTCATCGACGACGCCATTGTCATTTACCTCGCCGTCCCATGTGCACTTCTGCCAGGAAGAGAACTCCTCCGCATCCATCAAGGGTACCGCTGTCAGTCCCATCATCCGCAGGCCATCCTGTCATCTTTTCCATCCGCACCAAACCTGCGTGTAGGTCTACTCCATACATCATGTTGTGTAATTAATTATGTAATTCAAGGTATTTATGTATCACCGTAACTAATTTGCACCCACGTTAAAGTGATTTCAGCCTCCGATCAGCGAAAAGAAGTTTGTGTGATCCATCACCGGTTTGAAGAGACTCCAAAGAACAGTCTACCTGATTTAATTGTATTCCTGTACATGCTGTGTGCTGTTACATCACTTAATCTTAAGGCTCATTCCCTTCATCTAGTTCTAATATTTAAATAATATTTTAGGACCAGTTATTGAATAAATCCATATTTGAAATAGTAAAATCAAGATCTTTTTATTTAAGATATTTTCAATAATTTGTCTCTGATACCTGCCGACCCACATGAGAAGGATATCTTGTGCTCCACCGAGCTACCCCGAGCATGGGAACATAATGGTAATATATTTCTCATAATTTTCATAACCTATAAATGACATCTTAACGAACAACAAGACTTTCGTTACACTACCTACGAAGCCAAGGCAAGTTCCCTCATTGAACAAGTAAGGCTCAGCATACAGGTACATACACACAAATATACTCTTACTTCTGCTCTCCCTTTCAAGATAGTTGTACGCGGGGCCCCCGGTCTTATTTCGCTCTTGTAAATATTTAACATAAAAATAACAACTTAAACGAACCATTAACCTGTCTGGTGGTATGAACGTACACGTACGGTGAGACGAAACTAGTCCAAAAGGATTATGACCGTACAGATACGATTGCACCTATAAATATATTATTATTTGATTTATTCCCAAAAACCGAAGGATACTGTCATCTATAAACAATTTGTCATAAGTTATTGAAATTTTTAGTGACGTAGTTATAATACCGATGGAGTAATTCGCAATTTAAATATTCCTTGATGTCATTATTCCTCCGTTGGTAGTAATAAACATGTTTAATGCAAGCTGCGGTTCATGTGAAATAAAACGTTGATGTTTTAGTTTTTATACAAAATAACTTATTTGTTTCGCGTTAGAAATTATCTTAAGCGGGTGTGTATGTTAATATTTTGTTTAGTTTTTGACAGTTGGAACATAATTCAATAGTTTATTGTTCGTATTGTGAAACCAATGTAATAATATTCTATAAATAATTAAACAAAATACTTTGTTTAAACCATTATTTATTGATAAATCAACATGTTTCGATACCGGTGTTCTTCAGGAAACAATGTATATATAGTAAAATTAAAAATACAAGCATAGATAAAAAACAAAACTATGAATAAGGGATAATGGGAAGCAGTGGAGAAAAATCATGTTTTTAAATAATCTTACTTCAAATTCAATTATAAAAAATATCCCAAATTTTATACAACCAACTTTTTACACTAATAACAAATTAAAGAATTATATATTGTATTTTTAATTTTAGTATACATTGTTTCCTGAAGAAGAAGAAGAAACATGTTGATTTATCAATAAATAGTGGTTTAAACAAAGTGTTTTGTCTTATTAGGTAAAGAGAAAAGAAATTACTGTTTTTTAGGGCGCTCTTTGAAATCAGTTTGCGCTTGGTTCTCGTCGAGTATGTACGTCAATATTGGTATTATTTTGAAGCTCCTTTTATCCCGTTTCAGTTTCAATACATTTTTTTTATTTGTGTGAGTTATTGTTTTAGTTTGACAAGGGATTGAAAGCCAAAGAAGCCACCGAAAGCATTTACGAAACCTAAGGAGATATTCTGAAGATTCGTAAGTGTCGACGATAGTTTAAACAGTTTAAAAATAGTGACGGAAATTTAGAAAATAAACCAAAATCGGGAAGACTGCAAAAAAATTTATGATGAAGTGCTGAAATCATTAGTGGAATATGATCCTCGTAAAACAATTAAGAATTATCTCAAGACATCAGCTGTCCCTGGTCAACCATAAAAGATCACTTAAAACTGTCGGGAAAAAAACATAGACAAGGATTTTGGGTGCCGCATGATCTATCGCAGTCGGCCTCGGATCAACGAGTGACCATTTGTTTTTCTTTGTTGAGCAGGTATGAAATAGATCCATTTCTAAGTAGGATAGTTACCAGAGACGAGAAATGGATCCTTTATAACTCTCCTAATAAAAAAAAACAATGACTCTCCAGGGGAAGCACCAGTTTCAACCCCTCGATCAGATATGACATTAAAAAAATATATTTTATGTATCTGGTGGGATATTTCGGAGGTGCTAGCTTTACTATGAATTACTAAAACCTGGCAAAACAATCACAGCGGAGGTTCAGAGGTTCACTGTGCGCAATTGGACAGATTAAAGGCAGAATTAATAAAATAAAAACCATCAATGCTAGTGAATAATCAATGGCAAATTTTACAACACGATAACGCAAGACCGCGACTTAAGATAAAATGAAAGAGCTCAACTTGGAAATGCTGCCTCACACCTTACTCTCCTGATATTGCTCCATCGGATTACCACTTATTTCCAAGTATGGAGCATTCGCTTCCAAACTAAAATTTCAACTCGGAAAACCAAGTCCGAAATCATCTAGATGCCTTTTTTAAATCAAAGGAGCCAGATTTTTACAAAAAAAGAATCGAAAAGTTGCCAAAATTGTGGAGAGACATTGTAAATAATGATGGAAATTATTTAAATAAATAATGTGACACACCCCGTATTCAGCAACACCAAAATAGAAGAAAAAAAAAACATGCATCTTATAATCGAGGAAATATGATAATAAGAAGTGTTCTTAATTGACATATAGATATATGGAATAAAGTGAATTTTATAATGAAAATAACATCATTTTAGTGTATTCAGTGTATTCAAGACTGCATTCCAGGATAACCACTATAAGAGATTGCCAGGGTTGCCGCTAGAAGGAAGGACGCGCAACTAACTTCGGGGATATAGCACTCTTCTTACTGTCTTTGCCGTGTGTGTCGTGCGTAGTCTGATCGTGCCTTGAAAATAAAGTTGAAATTAAACCCATAACGTTCTTATTAATCATACCCAACCTAATAATTCAGAAGTGGGATATAGTGTTAGCTCGAAAAAAGACGACTATTAGTTAAAAACATGACTATTCCGGTAAACATAATATACCCACGTGCTGCTCATGTGTACGACGCCGTGACGCCATTTTGATTCCCTTGTTGGCGCGTTAAATAAATTGAACCAGGTATAATTCTGACATTTTGAGTGACTTAATAATGAATCGCAGTTTCTTAATTGTGCAATTTTAACTGTCCGATACCAAATTCGTAGTGTAATTTGAACGGTTGACGGAATAATGAAACGCCACGCGCGAGGATCCCGTTATACCCGAAGATCGAGGAAGAAGAATATCGACACGGAGAGCGAGTCGACCTTGAGCAATGAGTCCGCCGGTGTTCTGTTAAAACGTTTGATGAAAGACAAGCTGAAGGGGATGGTAGAATCCTACCTTGCGCAAAGTGAATTACCGGTGGCGGCGTCGCGCATGAGGGGTGATCAACTGATACTGAGGTTTGACCCTGACAATAAGTCATATAATGTCAACACGTGACTGCAGAAAATTGATCAGTTGGGAACCATCCACAACCGGGACAAGTATAAAAAGTCATTTTACATGCAGTCCAAGTTGTGGGGTGAAGCCAAAGAGTGGTTCAACCGGCTTGAAGACTATGACTTCTCGTGGGCTGAGTTGATGGACCACCTTTCCCGCGGTATCACGATTTCGCAGAATCGATAGAGGAACTCGCCGCTCATAAGAAGATGGCGGACGAGTCGATGACGCATTATTTTCATGAGAAAATGGCCCTACTTTACCGGTGCCGCATCGATAATGAAGATGCAGTTTCGTGCATCATTCGGGGACTGCCAGCGGAACTTCAGGCAAATGCCAAAGCATTCTAGTGCACGAGTCCACAGGAACTCTATACAGGGTTCCTGTTATCATTGGGGTACCGCATACTGGGAAAGGACACCCATCACGGGTTGAAGTCCGACCTATTCGGAGTCATTTTAAGGATGTGAGACGAGATTGAGATCTGCAACCCCTGGGCAGAACGATCAGCTGCTACAACTGTGGGCGACGGGGGCACTCTTCCAAGGAGTGTCGCCGATTAGATCAGCGAAGCTGTAAGGGGTGTGGAAGATGGGGGCACATCCTAAAGGACTGCTGGATGGAAAAAAAAACCTGAGGATGCAAAGGTAGGAAGACCCAACGTCTTACTCGTGGGGTTAACAGATAATGCATTTTTCAAGGAAGTAAAAATAAATCAGCATACCTAGACAGTGGTAGTTAAATGAATATCCTGTCAATGAAAGTGGCAGCCACTCTCAATCTGAAGGTTAACAAGAACCATGAACCACTGGTTGGGTTCGCTGGAGGCATAACCTTGTCACTGGGTGAAGTTATCTTCAGGCTGGAGGATGATGGTGTCGAACTAGACACAAGAGCTCTGTTATCAGATGCGGAGATGAAGGGGGCTGAACTTATCATTGGGCAGCCGGTTCTCGATCACCCAGGTGTTATTTTCACCGTGAGCCAGGGGTCGGCTCGAGTTGATTATAATGCTGAAGACCAACTCGAAAAAATACAAGTATGTGAAGAGCCACGCATCACAGTCAAGTCGAGGGAGGAAGTGGCTGTAGAGCCAGGAGAGACATCCAATATCTCAGTTGAAGTCATCGGAGGTGAGAGGTCCACAGTCTGCACCAAGCGCCGATACTTTGAAATGGGAGAGACGAGCTACATGCTCCCTGCGACCATTGTGTGTGGCGAGACGGGCCTTATATCAGTGTCCAATATGGGGAATAATCCTGTCCACTGGAAAGCGGGACAGACTATCACCCGAGCAGAGAAATGTGGCGAACAATTTCACTTAGGTTTGACAAAATTCAGTCGAACCTAATGGATCAATTGCTACTTCAGTTGCGGCAGAAACGGAAGTTTCAGAGCACGTAAAAATGCCAGTCCCGAGGAAATTGAGCATTTTCATGTTGAGTGTGGGAGATGTGCCTGCCGAGAGTAAGAATGAGTTGATGAGAGTGTTGAACAATCACAAACACCATTTGGACTCGCCAATGGCCCAGCAATATTCCAGCACTTGATTAATAGGGTGCTGGGAAGCATGAAGAATGAAAGAGTCCTGGCATTTATGGATGACATCCTGATACCGTCGATAAATATTCCAGAAGGTATCCGGTTGTTAGACAAGATACTTGCACGTATAAGAGCGGCCAACTTAAAACTTAATCTAAGTAAATGTTCCTTCTTAAAGACTGGGATTAGTTATCTGGGTCACGAAGTCAAGGCCGGGGAAATCAGTGCAGTTCTAGATTTTCGGAAACCAACTAATGTTCACCAAGTTCGACAATTTATTGGACTTGCAAGTTACTTTCAGAAGTTTGTTCGCAATTTTGCCATTATTGCTCAACCGTTAACATTGCTTACTAGAAAACACACTGTTCTGGGGTTGGGGAGACTCGCAAGAAAATTCATTCCAAGAATTAAAAACCATTCTTACTTCCAAGCCGGTGTTAGCCCTTTATGATAGCTCTTTAGAGACTGAAGTGCATACCGATGCATGCAAGAATTAAGAGTGAGTACTGGTTTCCAAAAATGACTCGTTTCATACGTAAATACGTGAATGCATGCTTAGAGTGCTCCTACAAAAAGAGCAATTATGGAAAGCAAGAAGGCAAACTATCCCATCCCAAAATCCGAGGAACCGATGAAATGTGTCCACATAGTCCACTTGGGCCCATTTAATCAATCTAGGCAAAAATATAAATATCTATTGGTGCTAGTCGATGCCTTCACCAAGTTTGTAATCGCGAAACCGACAAAAACAGTTAGCTCAATGGAAACTATTAGACTGTTAGAGGAATTATTTGCATACTTTAGCACCTCATCTCATGTTATAACGGACCGTGGTAAAGCTTTCACAAGTAGATATTTCAAAGAGTTGGCGAACAGGAAACAATTCAGACACACTATGAATGCGATTGCCACCCCGCGGGCGAATGGACAAGTGGAACGCATAAATAGAACAATTTTGGATGCTATGCAGACGAGTGTAAGTGACCAGAGTAAATGGGATGAATTAATACTGAACATAATCCAAGGCATTAACAACACCACCAATGAGTCAACCAAAGTATCTCCTTTTGAACTCATGTTTAGCTTCAAAAGCACGTTGCTTCCAGATATGGAAACGAGTAGTCGTCAATGGTCAGTAGAAACCTTACGTTAAAAGGCTCGAGAGAACTTAAAGAAAGTGGCAGTACGAATGAAGGAGCAGTACGAAAAGCAGATAAGAAAAGGAAACCAGCCAGTAGGTGATTTGGTTTTGTGGAAGGGTTCACCAGCATGTACAATGAGTGGAGTGAATAAAAAACTAGATGGAAAGTATTCAGGGCCTTATGAAGTAATAGTCATTTTAGGAAATGACAGGTATAAGATAAAAGGTATGTGTGGGTATAAAAATTTCACTGCTGTCGTTCCAGCCGATGCAATGAGGTTATATGCCCCATTAAATGAAGGCACTTCTGACTCTAATGACAGCATTGGGAATACGAGAGACCGAGAGGACCTAATTGACCTACTAGAAGGTTAAGATGGGTTGTAAGTTAATGGCATATGAACACTCCCTGTAAGGTTGAGAATTTTGAGCAATCCCTTTAACGTTGAGAATTTGAGTACTCCCTTCAAGGTTGAGAACTGTGAGCACTCCCTTTAAGGTTGAGAATTTGAGTACTCCCTGTAAGGTTGAGAATTGTGACTCCCTTCAAGGTTGAGAACTGTGAGCACTCCCTTCAAGGTTGAGAACTGTGAGCACTCCCTTTAAGGTTGAGAATTTGAGTACTCCCTGTAAGGTTGAGAATTGTGACTCCCTTCAAGGTTGAGAATTGTGAGTACTCCCTTTAAGGTTGAGAATTTGAGTATTTCCATTAAGGTTGAGAATTTTGAGAACTCCCTGTAAGGTTGAGAATTGTGAGCACTCTCTTTAAGGTTGAGAATTTAAGTACTCCCTTCAAGGTTGAGAATTGTGAGCACTCTCTTTAAGGTTGAGAATTTGAGTACTCCCTTCAAGGTTGAGAATTGTGAGCACTCCCTTTAAGGTTGAGAATTTGAGTACTCCCTTTAAGGTTGAGCGGTGGGAGAGCTCCAATGAGAATCAAGCAAAGAGAAGGGTACGGGGACAAAACAATGAATGAAAGTGTTCTTTCACCGTGAGGTGATTCCAATAAGGAGATACTGATTTCATATATAATCCAATATTTTGTTTTAGGAATAAGAAGGTAGTTCCTGTTGGGTGGACTCAACAGCTTTCAGGCTGGGAGAGTGTTACGCGCCAAATACTCAAAGACCACATTCCAGGATAACCACTACAAGAGATTGCCGCTAGAAGGAAGGATACGCAACTAACTTCGGAGACATAGCACTCTTCTTACCGCCTTTGCCATGTGTAGTGCATAGTCTGATCGTGCTTTGAAAATAAACCCATAACATTCTTATTAATCATACCCAACCTAATAATAAAAATAAAACAAGATATTAATTAGTATTACCAATGCGGCTCTTATAAAAAATAATTTAGGTCGGCTGGCAATCCTTGTTTCCTTGAAGCAAGGCAGTAAATTTTATTGGCCTTATTTTATTGTTTTTGTGAGTGAATAGATCTTTTATGATGAGGGCAAAACCCAAAACTCTCATTTTATTGCACCCATTGAAAGAATACTACTTTCATTTTTGAGAATGTTAGAAAAAATTTCTTGTATCGAAAAATGAATTACAAAGATATTTTTGTATAGATAAATTGAGTTCTGTCATAAATATTTTAATTTCTTAGGTGGGAAACTTATTATTTTGAAAACGTATTAAGCATAAAAAATATGTAATTTGTATGTGACTTAAGAATGTGATCTTATTAGGCGGGAAAACCTATTAAAGGGGAACTTAATAAGAGGGTTTCACTGTATTTGCAAGATAAGTTCTAGTAAAAGGGAACATTTTGATTGCGTTTATATTAGAGCATACACAGGTTCTTTCAATAAGGATGCTCGATTTTAAAATGTAAATAAAACAAGTTGTGAGATATCCACTCAATTTTTTTTTTCATTTGAAAGTATATTTTATGGCATCAAGTGTGGAATATAATGTTGTTCAAATCTCCACTGAGGCTTTGCTTGGTGGCACGTATTCGGGATTGCAATTGCGGGTGGCAATTTTCAATGACTTTGTCGCATAAATCTGGCTGAATTTGCTGGATAGCATTTGTTATGTTGACTTTGAGGGCATCAATTGTTTGCGGTTTATTCGCAAAGACTTGCGATTTAAGATAGCCCCAAAGGAAGAAGTCTAAAGGTGTTAAATCGCACGATCTCGGTGGCCAGTCCACATCACCACCGCGCGAGATAACCATGCCCTTAAATCGCTTGTGCAGAATGTCCATCGTGGCATGTGCTGTGTGGCATGTAGCACCGTCCTGATGGAACCACATGTTATTGGTATTCATATCATCCAGTTTAGGCCACAAGAAGTTACTTATCATCGATCTGTAGCGCTCGCCGTTGATGGTCATGGCAATGACAGTTTCGTTTTGGAAGAAGTACAGACCGATGATTTCGCCAGACCAAAATCCGCACCAAACAGTGACTTTCTCGAGATGCATTTGGTGCTGGTGTATCTCGTATGGATTAGTATCACCCCAAATCTGACAATTTTGCTTGTTCACATATCCATTCATCCAAAAATGGGTCTCGTCGCTAAAGATGATTTTTTTGGCGAAATTTAGGTCAACTTCCAACTGTTCCAGCGAATACATGGCGTTGTCTATGGTCGTTTACCTTAAGTTCCTGGGTTAGTTGGATTTTATACGTGTGCAGACCCAAGTCTCGACGCAAAATTCGCCAAGTTGAAATCAGATAGGCCAAGTTCTTGTGAATGACGAAAAATTGACTGCCCTGGGTTTTCCCGTACTTTCTCACGCACAGCAGCGATGTTTTCAGCAGATCTTGCGTTTCGGTGATGTACTGGTGTTGGCTGATCATTTACCGATCATCAACCGGTTGACTCAAATTTGGCCACCAAATGTCGAATAGTCGGCTCGACGGGACAGTTGTGGTGAGGATAAAAATCACGTATTGCGCGGAACGTTTATCGAACGGAGCAGTGACTTTGATAATAAAATTTGATGATTTGCACACGTTGTTCAACACTATAACCTTCCATGATGATTTGCCGTACACTATTAAACAATTGACAACAAATTTGACAGATGTCACTTTAACATGGCTGCTATAACTTAACAAATTTCAAGCGTCCCTATTGAAAGACCCTATATAAATATACTTTGTATGCACATTAGACTATATACCATTTTGTCCTGAAGAAGGTTGGGTCTAACTGAAACTAGTTGGCTTTAGTATATGTGCATATAAAGTGGTTTAAAACTAAAACATTATATCATTGAACAAAAATTAAATAAATATCTATATCCATCCATTTGTTGTGTAATAAAATTGACAAGTGTATATGCAATGCATGAATATGGCACAGAGAGGTGACTTTAATAAAGAATGGACAGAGTCATATACGTTCATTCAAAATAGGGATGGTCTTCCGGCTTGTCTCATCTGTCATGAAAAGATCGCAAATAATAAGAAATCAAACTTAGAGAGACTTTTCTCAACAAAACATAGTACATTAGTGAACAAAAAAACACAGAAGAAAGCTGAAGCTAGTTACAGAACTTCAGCGTCAAGCTGCATATTTGACAACTGGACACATAGTGCAAATATTGTCAATCATGCTAGCTCTGCGGTCTCTCTGGAAATCTCTAAAAGAGGAAAACCGTCCACAGATGGTGATTACATTAAAGAGTGCACCTGTTTGCACCCGAGTGCACCAATTGCAACTGATGAGTGATGAGTCGCGTGATATTAGTGATACAGCACAAGTAACCCTCTTTGTGCGAGATATATGGCGGCACTAGCGGTGCATCGTTCGCCAACGAACCAGCTCACTGAGCCGGATCTTTGCGTTGAGCCGGTTCAATGGATCACCGGCTCGCCTGTTCAATGGTCCAATCTGCTCCCAGAACAATTTGAGCGAGCTGAGCAGGGGAGCAGTCAAAAATCGACCTGTGGACCGACAACTGGCACGGATCGCTCTGTGAGTTATGAAGGTTGACAGATAAAATAACGCACTGCAGAGTTATCTTGTTGTTATCAGAGTTTTCAGTTATAAAACAAGCAGTTTTTAAAAGTGAATTATTATCCATTAACCTTATTTAAAAAATAATGATGAGGTCACTAAACGGCTGAAACGTCTACTGTATCTAGTTAGTATAATCTTCCAAAGCATTTTTATTGTTAAGAATGTTAATTTTTGATTAATACAGATTTTCTTTGTTGTTTTTTTTAAAAATATTAATGTAAAATGTAAACAAACTCAACTAATGATAAAGAAATACTTTTAAATCATACCATTTTGAAAATTACAATATACATGTTTCATCGACCATTCATCCGACATCCAGATAGGAAATATATATGATATTATACTACAGTCAGGATGTATAATTTAACATATAAAATGAAAAAACAACTTATATGAAAAAATAGTTATTTCATATATCTTAATTTTTTTTCATTTAAACATAGCTTGTCTATTTAATTTTTAATAATTTTGATAAAATACCATTATAATGAAATATTTTTTATTTCAATTCTATGAATAATTTTGATTTCAATACACTGGACGTAGTAAAGCAATCTTTAATAAAAACTATATTAAAAATAGTTGACATTATTGGAATACTGATATTCTGTCGGGAGCAATAGTAATATGACTCATAAGAAAATATTCTACATACGTCCGAGCAGCAACACATTCCCGGCCCGACCGAGCCGTGTTTTCATTGCTTTCAAAAGATTCAACGGTTCAATTGAACCGATTATCAGTTATCTGAGCCATATCGCCCATGGCTAGTCGGCATAAGGTCCCAAAGAAGAACTTCTTGGACTGCTGCCGCTCAAGATATTGCGAATGCTATAGAAACATATCTGTAAAACACTGGAATTGACCTAAATAAAATAATTTCCATTGCTACTGATGGAGCTAAAAGTATGACAGGCGTAAACAAAGGAGTACTTTCAATTTTAAGGAGAAAAATTGACCATGAAATTCTCACATTCCACTGCGTAATACATCACCCAAACATTTCCCCAAGAAATGGTTACGGTAATGAACTTCGTTATCAAAGTAACTAACAGCATCTCGGCCAAACCACTCTATCATTGTCAATTTAAGGTAAACTTGGACGAAATGGATAGTGAATACTTAGATTTACTTCTGCACAATAAGGTTCGCTGGTTTTCTAGAGGTAACATACTGAAACGCTTTGCTTCATGTTTAGAAGAAATAAAATCATTCCTACGCGAAAAAACATCAAACATCAAAAATTTTAAGAAGATACTTGACTACAAAAATTACATTTCGTGGTGATATTACTTCACATCTTAATGCTTTAAATATATTAATGCAAGGGAAAGGAAACATTGCATATACATTATTGGAAGAAGTAGAATGCTTTGAAAAAAAAAAAGTTCTCACCGAAGATATAGGCCTGTATTTGGAATCAAGAATGTGGGTGCAACATGCATCCCATCACTCCTGGAAATCACGCTTTCCATAAAATATTCTCTAGAAATTGCTTGAACAATTATAATGGAAGTCGGCTGACTTATTTTGTGGATATCTCCAGCAATAATCTGAAAAAATACGTTGTAGATAATTGTCAATAAAATATTTAAATAGTAATGTATGATTACTTAATTTAAAATAAGATTGTATCGACCGAATAATAAGAATATGTAGAAATATGAAATAATCCCATATTAACAACAAGAATATCGGACATATGTATTTGAAAATTTCCCATCGCATAAAAGCGCAGCACTACTGCAACTCGTGTAATCGGAGAAATGGCAAGCTGCCATTGATAATTAGCTCATTACTTGGAAACAATAGAGGCATTATTGTTTCCAATACAGTTTGTTTTTCTAGGCGAAACCTTAATTTGAAGTCGCGGCCGTTATACAGTTCGACAGGGTTCTCAAAGTCGCGTAAATAACGCCGAATTGCCGTGGACCTGTCCATCTCATCATATAATCGACGTACTCCTCAAAATTGTCATCCGGAACACCAATGTTCTCCATAATTAAAGAAAAAGACGTCAAAAATATCGACATCAACAAAATATAAGGTAGCCAGAGATCACCCTTCTTTAACTGTCAAATAAAAGGTGTGCACTTTCCTTTTATTTTGCATAGGTGTGACTTTGAAATGAAATTCCATACAAATTTTCAAGGTGGGCATCGACTTTAACGTATGATGTCATACCTTTGTCGAGCATGGACTTTTGTGCAAGTCTGAATAGAAATGACATGTTTATGGAATTTTAAAGGAAAGCGCAGGCTTTATTGACGCATTCTGAATACAGGCCATAGAGAGGGGTGAATTACTTAACGAATTTAAGACAGTATCGTGACGAAAAAAGTACTTGTTTTGATGCTATTTATTTCAGCAGCATATTGGGAAAAATGAAAAATAGTTTTGGTGAACGTTTTCAACAATTCAGAACAAATAAGACTTTCATCGCATGTCCTCTCAAAACAAATGCCAATGAACTTAACTTAACACCGTTCGATACAAATGCTGGTTCACTCCAGATGCAGTTAATAGCTTTGAAAAGCAAGGAATTGTGGAGCAACAAATTCACAAATCTGACAAGCCGCTAGGAAGAACTTGAAAGAGAGAGATCCAATTTGATTTCTCAGCACAATTGGACAGCTATAAAACAACTGCCTAAAATAGAAACAATAATATTTGATACATGGAATAGTTTGCCTGAAACATATGATGCATTCAAAAACTAGCTTTTAGTATTCTCACAATCTTTGGCTCTACATATATATGCGAAAAAAACATTCTCAATTGTGAACCAAATAAAAAATAAAGTTAGAAGCAGAATAACAGATGAAAATTTACAATCATGTATTCAATTAAAAATAAGTAGCTATTGGCCAGATATAGTGAAGTTTCAAAAGCAATGCATGGATGCCGTTCTAATTTAATTTTTAAATAAAAAATCTCTAACTTTTGTATATTACTTAAATGCGGCTTTCTGGTATCTTTATTATCCTGTTTCCTTGACAATTTGGCTCTTCTTCTGTCCTAGACCATCTCCCGTATATATCATGGATATTGTTGCTGTTCTCATCTCATCAAATAAAATTTTAGATTACATTTAAGACTCTAATGGCCGTATCCACGCTGATCTCTCAATGAGACTTTGATCTCTGAGTCAGTAAAGGTGTGTGTGCACCGGATGCGTCATCCTAACCCGGGAGTGAAACACGTGCAATGCTGATTCATAGAACACTTGGCACCGAATTCTGTACTGACCTTTGTCCGCTTTCGAGACAAATCTCCGGAAATGTCATCCGTGGACACAGCCCATTAAAGAAAACTACCTCGGTTGATTTTTTGTTTCACCCGGGAACTGTTTAATGGCATCAGTTATTTATGAACCAATGACAAGTGATAGCGAACCAGATGACGAAATGGAAGAAACAATAGAAGAGGTGCCAACTGAAAATAAAACGTGCACTGAATGCACCTCAAATATATTCATCTGGTACATCCAAAGTACTTATCATTGTGTATAAAAAGTATTGATACAGTAATTAAATACTTGGCGCTAAGACCCCGCCCTCAAAATTAAAACAAGGAAAAACCAGCGACTTTTTCAAAATTTCTTTAATTGCTTAAAATTATGTAAAAAAAAAAAAAAAAGTATGCTATATAAAATGTGGAATAGTGTAAGTATAGTAGAAATTAATTAGGATCAATCGGTATGTGTCATTAATTTTTATTATTATCGGATTTTGATTTTTTCTTAATATTTTTAATTTCTAAATGTACTGTTTCTTTAGAGAATTTTCAATTAAAATTTTGAATTGTTCCCAATAATTCAAAAATAAAATTTTTGGTCCCTTGAATTTGGAATTAAGAGTTGTATTGTAATTGTTTTTATTTACAATTTTTGTAAAATGAAATGATGTACTATACTAACGAGCACTGTCCCAGGCAGCAGCTAAGAGAGACAATTACAACACAATTAGAGAACTATGAACATGGGTCATTGTACGCGCTCTGAGGAAAGGTTGCAGTGGGAGTGGAGTGAGTAGCTGTACAATGTCAATGGATGTGCAATATCAAAACAAACCAGCTAAAGATCACAGGGACAGATGATCACTATAAGAGAAATTACTTAATGAGAAGATGCTAATGAGAGAATTGGGCCGCACAGCAGGTGGAAATCATGCATCCCGACCAACGCGCTAGAATGAAATGCACCATTTTATAAATTAATATTTAGTTAAGCAGGCGCTACACAATCACATCGCAGAAACACTGACATTCAAATATTTGTAATACAAATTAAATGTATCAATAAGAAAGATATACAGATAAAATCAATGTATCAAAAATATTTTTATTGCCACCTGGACTAGAAACAGGAACCCTTCCTATCCGAAAGTGCCATATATAAGCTCAAAAATTTGTCATTAACTTAATGTTGATGTGGTGTAATAAGTCAGCGCACTATCCCAGATAGGAAGGGTTCCCGGTTCGAGTCCGTGAAGCAACAAAAATATTTTTTGATAAATTAATTTTATCTTTCTTATGGATACATTTAATTTGTATTAAAATATGACAGAACTATGTTCTGAAAAACTGCAACTTCACAATAATAATGTGTTCTTCTTAATAATAAAAAAAAAAATTGTTTGAAATAACTTTTGTCCATATTTATTGACATTTGTGGAAATAGAAAAGTCAGCCTCCTGTACAATATATCAAACAAATGACACTCACGGTGCAGTCGGTGGCGTATATTGTAAGACCTATTTACATCTACCGGTTTTGAAAAATACAATTTTCTTCTTCAGAATGTCATAACTAACTAAAAACATATATTATTGTTTCTTTACCAGAATCTATTTTAAAAAAAACAATTGTTTAAAAATTTAGTACCTAACTCAAATTGATACTTAATACAAATTTACTCGAATAATTTTTAGGAAAAAAATTTAGAATGGGACTTGTAGTTAAATTTAGTTGGTTGTTTATAATTTTTTGATTAGTTTTACACGCTTTAATTATCTCCAACGTTTCCAAATTATTTAATTTGTGACCAACACTGTTTATACGCAAAATTGACAATCCCAATTTTTTATAAAAACCATGAACATTTTCTATTAAATGATTAGAAAATTCTGAAAACCCACTATTGTTCAAACATCTCAAATGCTCCCTTATTCTTATATTAAAATTTCTACCCGCTTTACCAATATAAAATGCAGCACAATCCTTGCAACTAAGTTTATAAACACCAGAATTGTTAAATTTATCATCTTTGTCTTTAGAATTTATGAGTAAATATCCTATATTATTATTTGTATAAAATGCCGGTCTAATGTTTCGCGGTAGGTGTTTAGATATTTGATTTGAAAAGTTATTTATGTATAAAATCCTATGCCAATAATCATTGTTTTATCTTTGATTTATATAAAAATTGATTATTATATTCTTTTAATTTACTTTATTTATTTATTTTTCGAAATCGGTAGATGTATTTAAACTCAATTAAGTGGTTAATAAAACAAAGATAACAAATAAAAATATGAATTTTAACCACAAAGTTAATATTGCTAATTTTAAAAGTAGAACTATTTACTTTTAAATGATCTCTTAACCTAAACATTGCTTAAATAAGGCGGTTATATCTAATTATTACACTAACACATGCAGCGCACGCACGTCGATGATTGTTTCCACAAGATTCCATTAAAACACTAAGAATTGAATGCTTCTGTATCACAATAATGTTTGAACAGCTAGGCCTGTGAATCGTAAGACAGCGAAAGCACCCAGTGCGCATAACATGACTCTGCTCAGTGCTTTCCAGGATATAGAGCAATACAGAAAACACTCAACAGTTGTGGAGAACGCGTACTTTTTGTACGATGAGGGTGTCGATTTTTATATAAATAGTTTTTACTCTAGTTGATAGACCTACCTAGACTTAGCTAGTATAAAGTGCGGTATATACAGTGCACAACGAAGTATGTACAGGATAGTCGGGGACGGGGCGGCTAGATCAGCCCCCTCTTCTTCTTATAGTCCTCGAGGTTGAGCGCCCGCTTGGGCCCCGTGTCCTTGGCCTTGTTCAGCAGGGGCTTGGGCAAGACGCTCACCGCATTTACTGCAACAGTTACCCACAGGTTAGGGGGATCACATCTAAAGTGGAATACTATATATTTGATAGCATAACACGGAAATAGTGACAAAATATATTATATACTGCATCATTCAATCGTGGATAAATACAGTGAAACCATCTTAATAACTTTTCCAAGGGAGCTGCAAATAAAAATTTCTTAAGCAGGAAAACTTATTAACAGTGATTTCAATATTTCTATGCATTGTATTTTAACTAACATTACACTTATATTATGATACAGTAAAACCGCGATATAACGAAACCCGATATAGCGAAAAAAGATGTATATCGAAAAAAAAATCGAAATTTAGTCCCTAAAACCAATTTTTCATACAAAAATGCATTTATATAACGAAATCCCGTTAATATTTATAACAAAATCATTTTTGTCCCGTACGAAAAAATGCCTATACATTTACGTAAATTTATAACGAAATAAAAAAATGTTAAAAGATGAAAATATTATTTCACACTTACAAAGCCGCGCCGCTGCATCTGCCGTATGCGAACGGTTTAATGGCCTTTTCGGCGGTGCGCGGCGGTCTGCCGACAAGGTAGTCAAACAATTCAAACTTCTTCTTGGGTTCATAGTATCATATTTTGAAGTGGTTGCCGCCGTTACCGGTAAGTACCTTCGTAATTTATATACGACTCACTTTATAAAAATGCTGCGATTCAACTGTCAAATTTTTATTTTTGAATTATTTTTTATGTTTCATGCCCAAAACTATGTTTGAAGCGGCTCTACATTTAAACACAATTAAAATATTGTTTTGTGTTTGCAATATTCTGGAATTTACAAAAATATCTTCCAATTGGTGTTGAATAGGTTCTGTTCTTAATTTAATTCCTTTGATTATCCATTTGCTTATCTGTTTTAATAACAAAACTACTAAAAATATGTAGGTATTCAGTTCCCTATGGCCTTCTTCCTCCTTTGTTTGCAGAATTTGCGATGTTTTTTGAAGCCGCGCAACATTTTTTTGCGACGGCGCGTAACTATAGTAGGATTTTTTTATTTATTTCATTATATGTGGGAATTCGTTATTACGAATTTTTATTTTTTGGGCCCTTGGATTTCGTTATATCGCGGTTTTACTGTACTAAGAAACGAAAATATTTTATTTATAAACAATTTATTCTTAAAAAGTAACCTATATGAATATATATTTGAAACTCACCCGAGAGAAATTAGGCCATAACTGAATTTAAATTTTCATCTGCATTCATAATTACACGGGTAGATAAATTTAAAAAAAAAATAACTATATAGCAATTTATTTATTTTTAAAATAGTCCTTCATACTAGATTGTTTTTTTTTTTAAATATAATTGTGATGTTGTTAGAATGCAAAATTACCCAAAATAATATTTTGTTCAAGGATACAAAAACACTTAGTCGAAGTAAGGGACGGAGGCTAATAAAACCAAGTATTGTTAGACGCAGGTGGACCGACACAGCGTGGGTACAGCAAGAAGGAGTGCGGCGTACGTGACTAGTCACATAGGCAAATGCACCATAAGGGATGCAGTCTGGACAGAATCTCGGCCGGGAGAAATCGCTCCACAAAGACGAGATTTTATTTTCAATTAGAAAATAAAATCAATATTGTCTCTTGAAACATTAAGCAAGCGCTTTATAGATTGTAATTCCGGGGAAAATTTAAACTGTGCGCCTCGAGATTAAGCTTATACTGTGATGTACTCTGCGTTTAATCGTTGATGTGAAAGTATCAAAAAGGGTCCCGCTGGATCTATAAAAAGTTGATCAATATAATTGGTGTAGCGAGAACAGACTGTCGCTATTGCATAATAACATCGCGTCCAGAGTCTCGGTTTGCCTGGATAATTAGGCATCGTCTTGTGGTTAATCAACTACGAGCCTGAACTCCGTCACCCTACGCTGGCACCACAAGAAGCTGACCACACTTCACGTCTAGGATCCAGGACCATCCTAAGAGGTAATCCCTTACGTGAGGGACCTGCATAATCTACATCAGACAAGCGTCAACATAGACAATTTGGTTGAGAACTTTATGCTGGCATGGATAAACACACATGTTTAATGATAATTTCAATATAATTATGTTAGAATACCCTTATTAATAAGTGTTCAAGCAAATTGCTCATTTTCCACTTTTAACACATGTAAGTATCATAAAATATAGATAATAAATTTTCTTATATAAAAATATAAAAGAACCAGTTAGGCTAGATGCCTCACCCTGAACATGAAGCCAGGGCAGAAGGAAGAAATAACCTAACAATGTATTACCCGAAATTAATGTCGTTTTTTCAATAGGCAACTTTGGCTCAGTATTTATGTCTGTTAACCAGTAAAGACGTGTGTTGTAATTGTTTTCTTCTTTGTAATCCAGTCACCTTTCTTTTAAACAAAAAAACTCTCTTTCACCCCATCTACAAACAATGGCAAAGACGTGTACTTTGGAAACACATTTAAGAAGCTGTTTTTGTTTCATTAAAAAAAAACAACTGGACAGTGCCAACGTTGGTTCAAAAAATTTTGACCGGGCAATCTTGATTTGAAGGACGAGCCACGAAGTGGACGGCGCAGTCTAGTGGATGAAGCAGCTCTAAAGGCGGAAATCGAAGCAAATCCGATGATGACCATTGATGCCAATAGTGGCATAAAATATAGTGCCCAAGCAAAATAAATCCCATAAATCAACAAAACAGAACCCCATCTCTCATAAACAATACATTCAGTATGTACAATAGCAGAGCTGCATTGGTAATTTTGTTTTATTTCCACTAACCTTTAAATATTCTTAATTGCTCAGGAGGCAGAAAAAACCCTTAAAATAAATTCTTAGAATACACAACAATTTACTTAACTCTTACGATGACCCGCATTGAATTAGGCCTCATTTTATAACAAACTTGTCTTTTCAGATACCATATAGATAAAATAAAATATGTAGTGCATTGACATTTTTACTTTCATCTCTTTGCTCATATATTACCCTAATTATACTCCTCTGCCTGAACCTTCAATTTATTTCGGGAATTCCAAGTATTGAATTGCTTCGTTAAATTTTGAATTTATAATTGTCTGAATAAATTGTGCATAATCTTATTATGTATACTGAGTGTAACATCATATTTTAGGGGTAGATACATATGTATTAAAAATACGAGTTGAAAATTTTCAAACTTCATGTGCATTTCAATCATGTCAGAAATATAAGTGTTCAAAAAAATCGTAGTTATGCGATTATTTCGATTAATTGAAATATTTTATTGATTCCAAATTATATATTGAATACAAAAAATAACTAATGGGAGCTTGTCAACCAAGGCAAGACTAGCAAGCGCACAATGATTTTCTGGTACCGACACCGATGTACAGAAGTGAGTCCTGTAGCTGGCAGAAGAGAAACTAAAAAGATTACTTAGGCGAATATGTGGCAGATCCATTTATGACAGAGTAAAGAATGAAGAAAAAAGAAAGGAAAGAGTAAAATTAAGAAAGGATCACTTAGGTGGTTTGGTCATATGGAACGGATGAATGAGGAGAGAATGGTTTGAAAGATATATGACGCAAGTATTGATAGCACCAGAAATAGAGGACGTCCGCGGAAAACTTGGAAAACCAGGTAAACCAGATACTGGAAGATAGTTCTGTTGGAAACTTCAATAATCGACGAGCTTGTATAAGATGTATGCATGTGGATAAGGCGAGAATTGTGTTCCAGGACAGAAGAATGTGACATTCTATCATCTCTGCCTACTCCTGCGGCGAAACGGCGTAATGGTATGTTAGTTACAAAAAAATAACGGTCATTGAGATTCGAGCACAGACGATTTACGGCCTGAAACAATGGTATAGAATAATAATAATAGATCAATTTCGCAAATATTTATTTCAAAGTAAATTTATTTGAGGCTTAACATGATTTTGTAAAAATCTCACAATAGTATTTTCTGTAACGGTATAGAATTTCGACTCGTAATTTAGTAGGTTCGACCCATAATATATTGTGGACCTGCATAGCAGTACTCAACCAACTAACCAACAATTTTAATATAAATTGCTTATATTTCTTCTTATAGTTATTACTTAATCTCGGCTACATCCATATTTTTTATTTGGAGAAAACGTGAAAATCTGATAGGAGCACGAAGAGCAATATATTTATTAAAGCGTTTTTATTATAAATGAAATCCCCATAATCTGGTTAAAAATACAAAATAAATGCAACATATTCTTCCAAAAATAATTTAGTTTCCATACTGGTGGCCTTTTAAATTTCTGAGTAGAGAAAAAGCAGCAAAAGATTTTCAAATATATATTCATATAGGTAACTTTTTAAGAATAAATTGTTTTTTTAATATTTTTTTTATAAATAAAATATTTTCATTTCTTATTTATCATAATATAAGTGTAATGTTAGTTAAAATACAGCAATACATTTGCAGCACATTTTTGGGGAAATTATTGAAGGTGTGGCGTGAAGCATCGAACATTGGCAGGCCCGAACTTTATTCAAAAATACATTATTTTATTTTTAATTACAAATATGGTTACAATATTATTTATTGTTTTGTTTATTTATATTTTAGGCCGATGTAAAAAGCATAAAATTTTTTTCAAAGTTAATTCACTCGTCAGTAATATTTAAACGCCCTGCTTTGTTAATTTTTATTTTTCTAGTAACACGGCTAAACTTGAGAAAACAATGACAAAGATTTTTGCACAAGACATGTTTTTCGGTAGAGTTGTGTGCCCTGATTTCAAAAAAGAAAAATGGTTGGGTCATAAATATTTAGAAAAAAGTTATTATACTTTAAAGATTCAAAGTTTTTGACAGCAAAAATTACTCTCGAGTACACAATGATGAATACAGTAATTTGTAAAAGTTGCCTTACTTTCCATTGCGAATTTGTTTCTACTGGAAAACATGTTTTTTTGTAAAAATCTAAAAAGTTACGTATTCTCAATATACACCAGAAAATACTAATCCAAGCTCCCAATGAAACGGGGAATGATATCTCCGAAAACGGAACATTATCGGGTTTCGAACATCATAAATATATATTTTTTAAATAATTTCATGAACTAAAACTAACAATAACAATAAAAATTGTTGATTAGTTATGTATTATTTATACATACATAATATTATACAAAATTTATTCATACAATTAAAAAGTGCTGATGAAACAATATGATATTTTAAATTCCCAAAACATATTGAAGGTTCAGAACAGTGTATAATTAGAGTAATACATAACAAGACAATGCATTATTTTGTTCATTGAAAGGATAAGCTTGCCATGAAACGACTATTAATCTAAGCTATTTTAAGAATTGGGTTTTTCGGCCAGGAATGTTTGCGTAGTTAAAGTTAAAAATTAATAATTCATTTTGTTTTTGTAAGTTGATAGATCTTTTATGGTGGGGGCAAAATCCTAAACCCTAATTTTATTGCAGCCATTGAAAGAATACCACTTTCATTTTTGAGAATGTCAAACAAAATTTCTTGTGCCAAAAAACATTACAAAAGTATTTTTGTAGGGATAAATTGAGTTCTGTCATAAATATTTTAATTTCTTAGGTGGGAAACATATTATTCGGAAAACGTATTAAGCATAAAAAAATACATAATTTGTATGGGACTTTCTCGGGACCGCAGAATGTGATCTTATTAGGCAGGAAATCTTATTAAAGGAGAACTTATTAAGAGGGTTTCACCGTATGAACTCAGGCTAGCTTCAGTGACCAAATGGGTAATGCAGTAAACAGCCTAAATCCTGGCTGGCATATTGCTTGAAGCACACAAGACTAAAAATGAAAAAAACTCACTAGGTTGCGGCACTTCCAGGTCGATGTTGATATCAAAGTCATGCAGAGAGTAAAGATTGTTCTCGTGCGACCTCTGCCTGCTGACAGAACTGTCTTCGCGGAGCTGAAATACGTGAAACATGTTTACCAGCTTTTACTTATACATTACTAGAATATGAATTATAAATCATGAAATTGTCACCAAAAATAACCAATATTAAGATTACAATGGTAGATTTTTACAGTCATTGCGTGATAATAGAATTTTTTCCAGGTTGTTCTGCCTCAGGGCATTTCGGGCCATAATGGAAAACATCAACCATCACAAAAAAAATGATATTGTCAATAGTCGTGATGGGGCAGTTTCACCCCTTCACCAGAAATATTACGAAACAATTAAGTCAGCTGAAAAATAATATTTCAAATTTACCGTGTTTTAATTTCAAGGCCATTTCTTTGAATAATGAACCAATGAGCGTATCCACCGAGCGGGATTGGTTTATTTCCTCTCGTAGCCTGATAAACATCAGAATTGCATTAATGGACATCCTTCCTACCACTTTTATAATGCCAATTTCTACCACCAGACCAATTTAACGGCAGCACCAAACGTTTCTTTACATTTGAACCAATCAAAAGGTGACGCGAGTAAATCCCGCCAAATTGCAATAATCATCCCCACTACTTTGCTTCTTAAAACTCTCATTCACCACAAGCAGATCTGGCCTGAATTCTGACCTGAAAGGTCGAGTTCTCCTTGAATTGTACCGGGCCTGTCTCGACCGTAAAGAGTCGGGACCAGAATATGTAAAATCATTGTAATAATAGTTAATTGGACTTTTGTATCAAACGTAAACAGTGTTCGGAGAATCTATCTTGACAATACACGCTTATCATAACCAAGTGAAGAAATTTTCGGTGAGACGATCACCTATAAAACCACGTGCTGCATCATCTTCCAGTTACGCGATGCAGAACTCATAATGCTTTTGAAGTACTACAATGATTCTACGTAATGCACCTTCTCACGAGCCGTCCTGCTTTGCTCAAAGTCCCAGCATCGGATCGGTATTCGTTGTATGTCATCATAGGAAGCTATCCGCTAGGAAGTTCCATATCCGCAGGGCTGGATGATGAGGTATCTGCCGCATCATCCAGCCATGTCCCCCTGTGATTTGCAAATCACGGCAAGGTATTTGTGTCTACCATCTCTCTGGTACATATTGAATGTACCTCTGTAAATTCAGTGTTCTCAACTCCAAAATACTCTACATCAGAAGTTATTATAATATCCTCATATTCTGTACCGTCGTGTGATTGTTGGGGTATCATAAAGTGTGCTTACATCAGATCATAGATTAGCATAACACATAATTCACTATTCTTTTTCACCCTCTGTTGTAAATCTGATTGTAAAATAAATGTAATCTATTGATATGACCTGTCCACGTTCACTCACTGATTGGATGATTTGATGACTCGACACCTTTTGAGAGTACAAGTCCGTTCTGAAAGCTGTGTAAGCGTAAAATTGAATATCTGCATTTCCATATGTCAGTGTCTAATATTTGAGGTTAACCGGCAAGTAGACCTGGATATAGTATATCTCCATATTATAAACAAAGATATAATTAATAACAAAGCACACCTGCATTTGCTTGGCCTCGCGCGCCACCTCCTCCACGATATCGGCCTGCGTCCTGTTCTCCTCCTCCAGCCGCTCCTGGGCAGCGAAAGACTTGAAGTTCATCACGGGCTTAGTCGACCTCCTGGTGAACGGGTCATCCACCTTCTTGCCCTTGTTAGCCTTGATCTGGACACGGGGGAGCCATTAGTGTTGAGATTGCACGTTTTCTTCATTTTGTTCCCAAACAAGAGAACCGGTGCGACTTGGGATTATTTCAAAACAACCATTTCCTTCATCAGTATGAAGCTAACTATAATATTGCATTTAATAATATAACATATTAGGGAAGTTTTAATATTTTACTTCGTCTCATGACCGTTCAAACTAAAGCGTGCAATCTTTTTGGAGATTTAAAGAAAGAGGGTGACGATTATGACCAAAATTTTAATGCAAGGTCTGGCTGGTTTGAAAGGTTTAAAAATGTGAAAACATTCATCATGTAAAAATTTGCTCGAGAACTCAATCTGGAAGTTGACAATGAAGATGTAAATCTACTTTTGGAAAATGATACAGAGGAACTCACAAATCGAGACTGGTTTGAGATTGAAGACTAACGAGTTGCAGGAAAAATGTAACAAAGCTAGAAGAACTCACTGAACACGAAGAACCACTCAAATAATTTGCCCTGAAAAAAATGGCTGTAACTTTTAGCCAAATTGATGAGGCAATTAAAAAATTAAAAAATATGGACCCAGACAATGATAGGTTTTCAAAGGTACAATGCAAAATTCATTTATTATAAGGAAATTTCTAATGAAAAGAAACAACAAACTGTCCAAACAAAGAAAAAAACACTATCACTGCATTCACTGATATATATCAAGATTATATAATCCAAAATCATTTATCCATTTAATTACATGTTTATTAACATTAATCAGAAATAAAACTTAATTGCTAAATGACTATAAATGTATTTATTGAATTGTATATTTGAGTTACGTCCTAAGTTACGTTGTAACTTGAAAAGTGACTGTATAGTGATTACAGTACTAGCCCTCCCCACAAGGAAACATTCTAAAACAATGAATTGATCGGCAAAGAATGTTGTCATTGTGAGGCGTACCTCTTCCATGATCGCCTTCTCTGCACCTTCCACATTGAGTTTCCTATTCCGGTTGTTGATATAGGAGATGCTCTGGATGGTGGACGTCCTGACCTTGTCTAGGTGGTTGGCCCTCTCCTCCAGCTCCTGGATTTTCTGCGTCAGCTCGTTGCCGATGGTCTCGTCGCCTCTGCAAACCGCGGATTATAGAGTAATCATACATCTATAAGGGGATTGATATGGCCCAAACAAGTGTGACGGCGGGCCCGTACCTGAGCACGGCGGCGTCCCTGTCCTTCATGAGCTGAGTTTTCTTCATGGCGTAGTTGGTGGGGTGCGCTCGGAATCTATCCTTCTCTTGGATTATTTTCTCCACATCTTCCTCCTGAAATACAACACACGGAGGAGTCAAGAATCCACTCAAAGGTCAGATGAACTCGTAAACAGGAATAGAAAGGAACCTTGAACTCGTAGGCCAGGGCTTCCTTGATGTCCCGTATCTTTGTGTCCACATGCTCCAGAGAAGGCAGTGCGCGATCGGCCTGCACGCAGGTGTCTTTCCATTTGGCAAACTCGGTCTCTGAGAAGTCCTACGCACACAATGCATGTTGTTTTAAGTACAAGTCGATGGCTAGATTATAAATATCAATTAGCAAGAGAAAAAAGGAACTCTCACCTGATTGGATATAAATTCAAGCCTGAAGACGCGGTCCTGCGCCCCGTGCCTGAGCTTGAGTCCCTTGTTGGTCCTGGTATTACCCAGCTGATACACTTTGGCCGTCTCGCACACATCCACTATCTCCGCCACCTGCAATACAGAATGCACCGGTTGCACTTGACATTCTTACTAATATACTAGTATTATATATTAGTATCCCACTTATGATAATAGAGCTCACCCGATACACGGCTCTGTCATTATTGTTTCCAATGGCTATCCTCACAAAGCAGCCGGTGGCCACTCGGTTGAAGAATGGTAAGTGGACAAATCTTTCTATTTTATATCTGCAACAAACATCCACATTATTTATATATTAAAAAAAAAAAAATCTTTTTAACTGTTATGGACAACCTGTGGGCCATTTTATGATAAATAATAATAATGCATTTACAGTAAAACCGCGATATAACGAAACCCGATATAGCGAAAAATGACGTATATCGAAAAAAAATCGAAATTTAGTCCCTAAAACCAATTTTTCATACAAAAATGCATTTATATAACGAAATCCCGTTAATATTTATAACAAAATCATTTTTGTCCCGTACGAAAAAGTGCCAATACATTTACGTAAATTTATAACGAAATAAAAAAATGTCCAAAGATGAAAATATTATTTCGCACTTACAAAGCCGCGCCGCTGCATCTGCCGTATGCGAACGGTTTAATGGCCTTTTCGGCGGTGCGCGGCGGTCTGCCGACAAGGTAGTAAAACGATTCAAACTTCTTCTTGGGTTCATAGTATCATATTTTGAAGTGGTTGCCGCCGTTACCGGTAAGTACCTTCGTAATTTATATACGACTCATTTTATAAAAATGCCGCGATTGAACTGTAAAATTTTTATTTTTGAATTATTATTATTTCATGCCCAAAACTATGTTTGAAGCGGCTCTACATTTAAACACAATTAAAATATTGTTTTGTGTTTGCAATATTCTGGAATTTACAAAAATATCTTCCAATTGGTGTTGAATAGGTTCTGTTCTTAATTTAATTCCTTTGATTATCCATTTGCTTATTTGTTTTAATAACAAAACTACTAAAAATATGTAGGTATTCAGTTTCCTATGGCCTTCTTCCTCCTTTGTTTGCAGAATTTGCGATCTTTTTTGAAGCCGCGCAACATTTTTTTGTGACGGCGCGTAACATATAGTAGGATTTTATTTATTTCGTTATATGTGGGAATTTGTTATTATGAATTTTTTTTTTTGGGCCCTTGGATTTCGTTAAATCGCGGTTTTACTGTATACCAGCATGATCAGGTTTTTTTTATGAAGACCCGATTTGCCATAAAGATAATAAATTTAAGTTATAAAATATTATTTATGTTATGAAAAGAAAAGCAAAAAAAAATATTAATAAAAAAAAATTCACACATAACAGGATATCTCGTAGCTAGTTGTCCAAACTTCAAGAATAGGTAAATCATGTAATTTAGAACGAAAAATATTCTTGATAATTTGTCGATTTTCCCCCTGCCTGGCAAATTATTAACTTTCTATTTTTTTATTTTTCAAAATTCGCATTCAAAAGGTTATGTATTATGTCATACATTCCATATATGAGTTTGATGACCTCAATATAAACTGACCCACTGACCTAGAAATTGCAGGGTGGAAAAAATACAAGATAAAAATGCCGAGATTAACAACATTCTTTTAAAAATTGTAACACGTAATGAAAGATCATTTATTTTTTTCAATTATTACATTGCGCTCATTGAATATAAAATATATAAAAACGTGAAATTAAATTTAAAAAGAGATGTAATTTTTTTTGTATCAAGCTTTGATTATGAAAAGGATCATCTGAAATTTGTGAAAGTATTATGCTTATTAGCCTACAAATTACGTATATAGTTACTGTCGGACGGTTGATTAATTGTGTTGTCAAATCAGGAGCCATTTATTAAATTATTCAAAACGCATTTTAAAATACCTAATTAAAATATGCTATGATAAAGACAAGTCAGTCAATATGAAGCAAAATATAAAGTACAGTAAAACCTCGATATAACAGACCTCTATTTAACGAACTTCGGATATAATGGACAAAAAATCCGGTCAAATGTAAAAAAATTAAAAACGTCCTGTTAATATTATACATGCTTAAATTCAAGTGTCACTGCATGTAAACAATTTTTAGCAGCCATGATAATCACGTCATACGTCTAGCACTAGAATTTGAGACATACTGCCATCCTGCTCGTAGACTGCACCTAGCCGGAGCGATAGTATATTAGGGGATTCCCTGATATAATAACATGTAGGTTTCGACGCAGCACACTGATGTTTTCCACGCTGGCCGGGGATTCACGCAACTCTACAGCAGTTTAACTTGTTTACTCAAAGTGAATGAACGCATTTAGTGTACTCCAGTAAATAAATTTAAATTTTCGCAACCGTACCCTTTAAATATAGACAAACGGAAAAGAATCAACCTAACGATCAATCAAAAATTATAAATTATACAAAAGTTGGAGTCTGGAATATCTGCGTCTCGTATATGTGAACAATATGGCATAAAAAAGCAAACTGTTTCGGACATAAAAAAAACAAAAGCAAAATAAATAAATTTGCGTTAATGTGTGATGTAGAAGAGAACAGCAATCCCAGAAAACGAATGAAATTGGCTCGTGAAACTTCACTTGTAGAAGCAATCTTAAAATGGTACGGCCAACAATGTTCTAGTGGGGTTCCGGTTCGGGCAGTCGAATTGAAATATGCTGCAATTAAATTAGCAAATCATATGAACATACCATTCAGAGCAAATGATGGATGGCTCTGGCGCTTTCGCAAAAGGCACGTAATCATGAATAAAAGAATTTACAGCGAAGCTTCAAGTGCACCAAAAGAAGAAATTGAACCATTTAGGCAAAAATTAATAGAACATATAAGTAATGAAATGCTATTAGAATCTCAGATTTACAATGTTGACGAAACTGGTTTGTTATGGCATACCTTGCCTGAAAGCACACAAGCCTCCAAATACGAAAAAACAAATCCTGGAAGAAAAATCAGCAAGGACAGAATCTCGGCACTGCTTTGTGCCAACGCCGACGGATCGCATAGACTGACTCCTGTAATTGTTGGCAAATCTAAATCCAAAGTAAACCTAGAGTTTTAAAAGATATAATGCATCATCTACCCGTTTCATATTATAACTCTAATAAGGCATGGTTCAACTCAGATATTTTCAAAAACTGTTTTTTTTAAGAATTTGTACCTACAGTGAGAAAATTTTAAGAGAAGAAACTGGGAATACCGCCGGAAGAGGTGAAATGTTTATTGATTTTAGACAATGCTCCTGCTCATCTCTAATCCATGGGTTGAATAAGCAATGTTGTATGTTTTTGCCAAAAAATACAACATTCCTTATTCAACCCATGGATCAGGGAATAATTTTGGCAACCAAACAAATATACCGCAGAAAGTTTTTAGATGAAGTAGTGGTCGTATTGCAGGATGAAGATAATGCAGAAGATACAAGAGGAAAGCATACCTTGCAAAACTTAAAGTGTTACAATTTAAAATCAACAATTTTTAATTTCGCTGCAGCATGGAAAAAAGTGAAAGAGCAAACATTAAAAAATGGTTGGAAGAATTTGTTTGATGGCCAAGATGCAGACATAGATATAGAAGGGTTAGAAGTTCCTATTTCTGTAGGACAATACATAATAATACCGGAGAAGAAGTAGCTGAGGAATATGTTTTACAATGGCTAGAAGTAGATGAAGGTGACCCTGGGTATAATAACATGACTGAAAGTGAAATAGCAGATGAAGTCATGAACCTAAAAAATGAGGATGGAAGTGAAGATAACGAAAAAGAAGAAACACTGCCAAAAATGAAGTTATACCACTGATAACATCTCGACGATCTAATAACATTTATTGACTATTCGTCAGATAACGAAGTTCAACTATATTATACGCATTTTTGTAATTTTAGAGAGTTGATTATAAAAAAACAGCAAACTTTAAAAGTGCAAACAAAACTTGATTCCTTTTTCAAAGCAGGATTACCGAAAGCAAGCACGTCGATATCAAACAGCAAGGTCACTTCACGACGAGTAATTTAATACAGTACATTTAATACAGTGTACATATTTTCAAAAAAAAGTTTTTTGATTTATTTTAAACCTATTTTTATATAACGGACTTTCGGCTTTAACGGACACCCCCTCCTCCCAATTAGTCCGTTATATCGAGGTTTTACTGTATTCTTAAATTGCAGGTTCCCCCAAAATCAGAATCATATCTACGTACTCCGAATTACTATACTCGTATGGCATTTTATGCAGTAAATATAAATATGTACTTACCTACATACGTTATAAAATATAAACATCCATCCAATATTACATTCCGCCACAATAATTTTAATATGCGAAGTAAAAAGGGATCAAGACTGCTTATTGCCGTCATGAATGGCGACATGTTACTTATGATAAAGAATACCGTTAGTAAGCGCGATGCAATTTGCGCTCACGTTCAGATATTTTGCACACATGTCTTTTAAAATTATTCTAAAAGATTGGGGCGCGTATGTTTCTCCGTATTTTAATATACATTTTAATAAACAACATACAATGTTTTCATATTTACAATAAATCGTATTTATGTTAAATATTATTACTTTTACGAATTGTGATAAACCATTTTTAATTTATTGTTTTAACATTTTAGTTCAGTTTTTAATTTTAATCTTATTTACATTTTAATATAAATAACTTAAAATATAGAATTATTAATTCCATATAAAATTATATTTTTAATGGTTTAATTTAAATAAATGATGGTTTTATAATTATTTACACGCATAGATTCTGCGTAACATTGTATAAAAAATATTTACGTGTTATTTTTGTGTAAACATCATTTTTAATGCACATTGATGTGCATTAGTATTATATTCCGTGCGACATTTCTGTTTTTTCGATTGCTGAATATTGCAAGATTAGAAGTACAAACATACATACCGATCTATATTTTCGATTACTAGGTAAGCTATTTACATTTTTTATTTTGCTTTCCATTGAATATTTTGATTCCCTTGTTTATTTAATTATTTTTGGTAATTTACAGTACTTGCATTTATTTAAAAATTCTTATGAACTTCATTTTAATATATATATGCAATATTTAAATAAAGTTTGCTCGGTGGACGAGTGAGCGAACCACCATTTTAAGTTAGCGGAAGTCAAGAGCTCGGTAAGCTATGTAAGTACCTATATCTGTGCATATGTATTCATGAGGGCATACTCAGGTAAGGTAAATCAGCTGATCTAACATTATAGTAGGAGTAATTTTTATAGTACAGTAAAACCCTGTTTATTCTAAATTCGTCGCAAGTCAAAGTTTTAGAGCAGAATGTGGTCCCTCTGGAAAGTTTTCATACTAAATTGTACTTATAAATCGAATATCGTTATTTGAAGCTATTTTTGGACGCTATCGCATGAATTTGTCGATCTATTTTTCGCCTAATTCGATTTTTTTTGTCAAATGTTTAGCAATCTGGAAAATACACATGCGCTACACGGTGAGCCTGTCCAAAGTCCAAGACCATCAAAATGGGTAGTTCCGTCCCTATACCGATTCACGACGCATAAAGTTAATTCTCATTGTTTGTTTTCTCACTCACTCTCAGTATACTAGAAAAGATGACAAATATATCTTGATCTTGTGCGTCCTCGATTTGAAATATTTATTTTTTATCGTGACGCTTTAACTTAAGGTCGCATGCTTTTTTTCTCTCGCTCGTTTTCTTAAGAAAGATAGCAAATATTATCTTTGCGCCCTTATAGGTAACGCAGTTCTCTAATTCTCCCAGCTGCTAGCTGCAAATGTCAGTGCTTGCCAATCTTCTATTATTACCATCATTATTTTTGTTTATGTAGCGTTTGCATATTTTGTTGTACAAACGTTAGTACGCTGTTGTACAAACGTTAGTACGCGGTTGAGTTTCTCAGACTTTTCCGTGTTTTATAAATGTTTTAATTTGTATTAATTTTAATACAGACATTTCTCTTTCTATTTAAGTTTAGCGTCAAGGCATTTTAAAGAATGTGTAGTTAGTGTTTCTCAGATTTTCTCGAATCTTGTTAATTATTTTATTGCCATTGTTTTATATATAAAGAACATTATTTGTTTTTCTCTAATATTTACGTGTTTAAAATTCGCGAATGGGTGGTTTGCGTTTTTTCGACTCTTTCGTATTTCATTAAATTTAAATATTTTTATAATTTTGACTGATAATTTTATATTCTCGATAATAGCATTAATGTGAAACTCGTACAAAATACAAAATACAAATACAAGAGACTAACAAAAAATATTATCCAAAACAAAATTAACAGAAAAATACGCGACCCCATTAATGAGGTTGTCGACAATATTAAACATGACAAAAAGAACTTTAATGTTGAAAGGCGAATGCCAAATGTCGCCGCGACCACCACAAAATAAATGTTTTAAAAGCACTGGAAACTTTTGTCGCTACCTTCAGCGGAGAAATGGCGGGTTGACAAGTTCCTAAATCGTTATTCGAACTTTTTTCTTGATTTACGGTCCCCTCAACTTCGAATAAACGGGATTTTACTGTATTGTATTTTGAGTGTTTTATCAATTAGTTAATCAGGTAATCAATTTATAAAATTTGTTATGAGTTACTTTAATGGTAGTCCAACATTTTACAAAAGATAAGTAAGAAATATTTTTTAAAAAATGCTATCTTTGAAGTCGCATAACTCGTTAACTGTAAATATTTTACCAAAGTGTAAATAACATTTTTTGTTCAAAATTGAATGAAGAAGACTCCCCCGAAGTTTTTGCTACTAGCTATGAGACACCGGTATATAAATATAAACATAATATAAATACTACATTGCAGATAAAATAAACACAATATGATGGAAAAGTGCAAAAAATTATCATTAAGTTTTCCAAATTTAGGATATGTGATTTTGTGTTTTTAAATAAAATATGTAAAGTTAACTATTTAAAGTTACTAAAAGAGGAATGAATAAACCTGTACAGAAAAGACAAAAAAAATCAGGGTAATACATATAGCTATATAAAGACAAAATGTTAGCTTCATTGAAACATTATATAGGTATCTTCATCCAAAATACACTAAAATCACAATTTAATGAAATAACTAACATGTAATTACAGAATTACAGAGGCTAGTGAGTAGAATGTACGATGTATGTAAGGAAAGTGACCTTATTAGCCTCAATAATCGTCGAGCTTCTATGAGAAGATGTATGAATGCGGATGAGGCGACAATTGTGTCAGGACAGAAGAGTGTGGCGCTCTATCCTCTCTGCCTACGTAATGGTAAGTAAATAATTTTTTAAATATCTATTTAAAACTCAAAACAAAGAGCAGTAAAGTAGATGCTTTACAAATTCCCCGCAAAAAATATATATATTCATAGGGACCTCTGGCAGCTTTCAAATGAAATGCTGTGTGATGTGGTGTGCCTTCACTTTCCCAGTTTTAGAAATTCTACACGAATTAGATATGCTTTTAAAATGAGACTAATAGTTCTTCTTCTTTCTTCTAAGTATCAGAGAAATAATTAATGACGTTATCTGTTACGTAAATCACGCGAAAGAGGAAGGTTTGAATAGAAAGAGACGACAATAAAAATGTTGATTTTCTCACATTCGATACAAGTGTCAAAAATGACTCATATCTGAAGTCAATTTTCTTATTAAAATAAAAATGTGTTGTCATTTGAATTAATCCATTGAATATTTAATAATTTATTGGAGTGGCACCTTAAGGCAAATTGCAGATTTCTAAAAATATTGTCAAAGTTTAGAATGACAGTATGATTTTGAAGATTGTAGTGCAAAGTTAAATAGTGGCTTTGCATACTTTTGGCTTGATGCAACATGAGAAGTTTTGCACATTTGTGAGCCTTAACGGGTTAAATTTGGAGAACAATGACTTTGGGATCTTTATTACCTGCTCAACCGGATCTTACTGAGCTCCTCCTTGGTGGTGATATTCGTAGGCTTTCTGGTGCTGCCGGCTGACCCCCGCGGTCTCTGCGAGGATACAGACTTCTTGTCACTCTCGGAATCCGAGGAGGAGCGGGAACTGTCTGAGGAACGTTGGCGACCTAAAATAATGATTTGGTTCACTTCTTCTCTCACTCTCGGAGTTTTGTTTCTTAAGCTTAATGTGCAGAGCTACTCAACCAACCTTGCGACTTGTTATCGTCAGAATCAGATCCAGAATCATCAGAATAGATGTCAGAAGCTTTGAGCTTCACGCTCTGCTTATTGGATCCACCGATAAGATCATCCCCTTCATTATCCTGCAAATGGTGTTAAATGTTTCTTAATATACACACAATTGTTTATTAATATCTCCTAACGACTGATACATTCATATTCACCTGTTCTCTCTTTCTCTCTTCTTCTTTGCGCATCTGGTTATCCTGTTCCCTCCGTTGCTTGCCTTCGCGTTTGGCTTTCAGCGCAGCCATAGCGTTCACTCGTTTGTCATCCACTGTCCTCTTTCTTTCCTTGGGACGCTCCTTGGGGTCCAGCTCGCCTGCCACGGAATCAAACAAATTTGAATAGAAATCAAAGTGAAATTTTAATATAAAATCAAGGTGAAATTTTAATATAAAATCAAGGTGACATTTGATCATCAAATCAAAGTGAATTGGAATAATTTTTTAATTAAACAAATAACAAACCCATGAGAATAATGCTAACATTTGAATATGGTGACAAGTATGATGATTTACTCACTTTAATTTATGTCTAAATATTTCATAAAAGATTATTATTAAAATAAAATATTTATTAAGGCATTTGAGTTGGATTAGTAAAATAAAAAGCATCTCATAAATTAATAGAAAAATGAAGGCCTGGTAGGAATATTAGTAGGTAGGAGAATAGTTTCACTGTCACTGTACTTCATCCCAGTTGAATTTATGGCACAATCAAAAATGTTTAAAAACTTATTATTTTGAGGCCTGGTTTTCACGGCCTAGTCCAATAAAATAATAAATAACCCCACAATAATAAATAACCCCACAATAATAAATAACCCCACAATAATAAAAGTGGCAAGTGTACGGCAGAGGGCAGTTGGGGACTTATTGTGTTACAACTGGTTATAATATACAAGGTGTCTCGTAGCTAGTTGTCCAAACTTCAAGAATAGGTAAATCAAGTAATTTAGAACGAAAAATATTCTTGATAAATTGTTGATTTTCCCCCTGCCTGGCGAATTATCAACTTTCTATTTTTTTATTTTTCAAAATTCACATTCAAAAAGTTAAGTATAATACATTCCATATTTTAAAGATCGATGACATCAATACATACTGACCTACTGACTTCAAATTTGCAGGGTAGAAAAAATATAAGATAAAAAATGCCGAGATTGACAACATTTTTTTAAAAAATTGTAACACGTAATGAAAGATTGTTTATTTTTTTTCAATAATTACCTTGCGATCTCATTGCTTACAATAAAATATGTAAAATCGTAAAATGAAATAAAAAAGAAGTTAATTTTTCTGCGTCAAGCTTTGATTGTGAAAAGGATCATCTGAAATTTGTGAAAGTATTATTACGTCTATAGTTACATATATAGTCTTCGGACGGTGGTTTAATTTGTGTTGTCAAATCGGTAGCCATTTTTTAAATTATTCAAAGTGCATTTTTAATAAGTACCTATTTAAAATATGCTAACACCTGACGGACCTCCGCTGTGGAACGTGCTGAAACCACATTCCCCGAATAATACTAAGTGGAGTATCTTCTAACATTGAGGGCAAATCGTACTGTAAGAATGATAAAATAATTAGCACTAGTCATTCTCTGGGTGGAAGAAAAAATGGGTCAATTATTTTATCATCTAAGATGCCAGCCCATACATTCACCGACCATTTATATTGAAAATACGAGGAGCGCACAGCACAAACATTTGTCTGGGACCAATAATGACTATTTCACGAATTGAAGAGGCCAAATCGCGAAAAAGTGCATTCATCAGTCCACAAAACTTTTCTTACGAACTGATTATTAGCGGCTTCCATTGACAGAAGCCATTGGAAATAATTTACACGCAATGAATAATCAGTCTAACAAATGTTGCACTTTTGTAAAGTAGTAAGGATGCTGCGCATCGCTCTTTAGTAATCTCCAGATTGCCGAACAGCTCAAACCAAAGTACCAGGCTGCCTCACGCGTACCTGCTTTCTGGATTGCACATAAATAAGTTAAGAACTCGATCCTTGTATCCATGATCATGCACCGAGACACCACTCTCCACCTGCCATATCACTCGATCTCATGTTCATGAAAAACGCCTTGCGTATTATCCAACTACTGCGCTAGTATTTCTACGCATTCCTCCAAAATCATAATCATATCTAAGTGCTACGAATTACTACTCGTACGGCACATTATGGAATATTACAAAACCACAAACATATTTTAAAACGCAAGATCAAATAATCACTTTTTAATTGTAAACAAATGAGAGTTAAGTCAGTACCGGTAATACGAACAGCGCAAACTAAGATGAATTTGTACGTGTACTTGAAAAAGTCTTCCAGGTACCAAGAAGTTATAAACCTCTTACCCCTGTCATAAAATGAATAGGAAACATTTACCGCGTACTGATATCGACAACATGATAGTTTTTATTTATTTAATAGTGCATCTTTTTATTTATTGAAAATAAAGAAGTATGTTGTTTTTGAAATTAAAATAATATTCACTTGATTTAAAAAATTTAATAATGGAAATTGAATTATACACATGTGCCAAAACAGACTTCTTTTCCGAAGTAAATACATTTTCAAAATAAAAATCTTTATCCTTCGATTCAATGACAGCATCTGAAAAATGAATTACCTAAGTCTCAAAGAGATTTTTATGTATGACGTAATAAATAAAAAATTGCTAATACTTTTAACCTCCCATTACTAGCTAAATGAGTTAACCTTAATGTAAAATACAATATCTCATTTATTAAATGGACCTATTTTAATAATATTTTTTGTATTCATTTAAAATATTTTCCCTTACACGGATATTTAAAAATAAAAATGTTTACGATACCATCTACATGTTTATGGACATCATCCATGCAATATTTACATTTGCCATATAATTTTGAGGCGCGAAGTAAAAAGGGACACATGAATTGGTTATTGTCGTACTTGAATAATTGATCACTTACGACAAAGATGTGAGCTACCCGATGGTTTATACAATGATTCTAAAAGATGAAGGCGCGTATGTTTCCCCATATTTTAACATACATTTAAATAAACAGCATACAATGTTTTCATATTTACAATAAATTGTATTTATGTTAAATATTATTACTTTTACGAATTGTGATAAACCATTTATAATTTATTGTTTTAACATTTTAGTTCAATTTTTAATTTTAATCTTATTTGTATTTTAATATAATTAACTTAAAATGTAGAATTATTAATTCCACATTAAATTATATTTTAAATCATTTCATTTAAATAAATGATGGTTTTATAATTATTTACACGCAGATTGTGCGTAATTTTGTATAAAAGACATTTACGTGGGATTTTTGTGTAAGCATCATTTTTCATTTTGATGTGTTTATAACATTAGTATTATATTCCGTGCGACATTTCTGTTCTTTCGATTTCTGAATATTACAAGATTAGGAGTAGATATACTTACCTATCTATATTTTCAATTAGTAAGTAAGCTATTTAGATTTGTTTGTTTTGCTTTACGTTAAATATTTTGATTCCTTTGTTTTTTAACCCGCCCGGTGCGGTTGTATCACATTTGTCGCGCCATGCTATAGGCCCACACTGCGGTTGTATCATATTTAGTATATGACGTTTGGATGTCGGTAAAATTGAGAGTATTCGTTATAGAACTGTCAAATTTTTACAGTAAAATTCATTATTTCGTCACCTTAGCGACATCACCAAGATACACTCGAGATTATTTTGTTAGGTTACCAAAAATGACATTTTTCGGGACCTCGTCTAACGATCTCAAGTCCTTATCAGTTTGAAAAATTGTCGCCATATTAAGATTGAGCAGTGCGCACGCGCAGTTTCGAAAGCGAACTTGTTGGAAGCAAACTCTGCTCCGATGCATTATTTTCGGAATACATTGGTTTAACAGAACATTCATTTATCACAAACTATTTATTTTTTTGCAAGTGTTAGGTGGGCTCTTTTTTCTATTTGTGTCGTGTTTCGGAGTTGTTATAGTGAGTTCAATTATAATTCGGAACCAATACTTTTATGTGAGTTTATATAAATCACAGATAAAACATAATGATAATAATGATTATTGGCGTAGGATTTTATACATAAATAACTTTTTGAATCAAATATCTAAACACTTACCACGAAACATTTGACTGGCATTTTAAAAAATAATAATATAGGAAATTTACTCATAAATTACACTAAAGACAAAGACGATAAATTTAACAATTCTGGTGTTTATAAACTTAGTTGCAAGGATTGTGCTGCATTTTATATTGGTAAAACGGGTAGAAATTTTAATATAAGAGTAAATGAGCATTTGAGATGTTTGAACATTAGTGGGTTTTCAGAATTTTCTAATCATTTGATAGAAATGGTCATGGTTTTGATAAAAAATTCAGATTGTCAATTTTGCATGTAAACGGTGTTGGTCACAAATTAAATAATTTGGAATCGATTGAGATAAATAAAGCGTGCATAAACGACCAACTAAATTTAACTATGAGTCCCATTCTAAAAAATTTTCTTAAAAATTATTCAAGTAAATTTGTATTAAGTAACAATTTGAGTTAGGTACTAAATTTACTTTTTAAATAATTATTGTTTTTTTTAAAATAGATTCTGGTAAAGAAACAATAATATATGTTTTTAGTTAGTATTGACATCCTTAAAAAGAAAATGGTATTTTTGGAAACCGGTAGATGTATTTAAACTCAATAAGTGGTTAATAAAACAAAGTTAACAAATAAAAATATATTTCAGATTGATCTTTCGGACAGTGAAAATAAGGATAAACGATGGTGAAGATGAGTTTGATATAATACAACTAATTAAACTTCACTATTAAGAAGATGAACAAACGCCGGATATGACATGATGCTCAATAGAATCAAAAGTTAATAAAATTTATCTTATCTGCAAAGATTGCCGTTTTATCAATTTCAAAGACGCTGGTTATGATCAAATAGTGGTCACCAAATGACAACGCACGACTTTGTCTCCCGCAGGGCCTAACGAAATATAGAACGAATAACTCATACATATATGACATTACTTAACAGTAATATTACGCTTACGCTTGACACCAGATTTATAGACATTTACTGTATTAATTAATCAATAATACTAGATTGAATACGATTCCACTATCTTAATGTAGTGTAAAAATCTTACCCCTATATTAATTATTTTAAAACAAAAAGATTAAACAAAAAATAATGAAACCCTAATCTTTCAGATAAACAAAAAACAAACTCACACATTTTGTGTGGTCATTTTTGTCAAATTTTAATTTTATTTTATATTGTTTTCCACTGTAAAAAAAATATCCTTTAAAATGGCGCAGCAAAATTTGCATGAAGAACAAATTGGTGACCTTATTCAAGAATTAGACTCTGATTATGAAATGAGTGAAGAAGAATTAAAGCCATGTGACATAGTGACGATTTATATACCGAAGCACAACCTGTCGAGGAAGACGTTGGAGAATATTTGCCATCTTGGACTACTGGACCTCACATTCCCGTCATTTATGAATTTGATGACTTCCAATCTGGCATAACAACCAACATTTTTTCTAAAAATTCATCAGAATCAATTTTTTTTAACATTTCCTCAACTTTTCGATCATGTCAAAAATTGTGGAGGAAACTAATAAATTTTATTGTTTTAATTTCAAGAAGGAATGCGGGCCAAAATCACGTTCACATAAATGGAAAGATACCACCGTACAAGGATGTATGTATTTTTTGCAACAGCAATGCTTATGACAAGAAATAAGCATTTGTCTATTGAAGAACACTGGAGTACTGATCCCTTACTCGTGAGTCTAATTTTCGGTAAAACAATGCCGAGAGATCAGTACCAATTGTTACTACAGATACTACATTTCTCTGACCCATATGAATTAGCTTCGCAAGATAAACTCGTTAAACTTCGATTATTATTAGAACATACCCGTAAAATATTTAAAGAAACAATGGTCCCACATGAAAATTTATGTACATATTGACGAAAGTATTATTGTTTTTAAAGGGCGGCTTAAATTCAAACAATATCTTCGGCGAAACGACACCGTTTTGTCATCAAAATGTTTGTTTATGTGACGTGATGACAGGCTACATCGTCGATTTCATAATTTACTGTGGACAAGGGACAAAAATAGTGGATGATCAAAATATTGGAGTTTCTGGAGCTGTTGTCACTACCCTCTTAAATGATTATATCGGTAAAGGCCATAATTTGTGGTGTGATAATTGGTACACAAGTCTGACGTTATTTAAATACCTTCATACTAACCGAACGAATGTGTGGGACGGTGAGAAAAAATCGGAAAGAAAATGCCAGATTTTAAAAACTAAAAAAGGGAGAAATAGAGGCTAAGAAGAACAGTCTATTATTGGCCCTCAAATGGTATGACAGAAGAGATGTGCATATCCTTACCACCTTACATGACAAATCTTTTGAATGCACTGGAAAAAACCATTATCAAACGGGTGAGCCTATACTGAAGCCAAAGTGCATAATTGAATACAATAAATGTATGGGTGCGGTGGACAAAATTGACATGATGCTTAGTAGCTTATCATGTGTGAGGAAATCTATAAAATGGTACAAAAAAGTAGCATTTCACATGATTCATTTATATTCAGCTGAGCGTAATTAGGCAGCTCTTAAAAAAATACTCTGTACCAATTATCAATCACCACATCCAACACCTTCAACAAGCCATACTCCACAGAGAATTTTGCCCAAAACACTAGCCGACCGACCATATGCCAGAACCCACTCCACCAACACTTAAAAATAACAAATCCCGAAGGCGATGTCATGTTTGCGGCAATACGAAAATTCAGGAAAAAAAAATGTCACTCACAAAATTTATGTGTGGTGCTTGTAAAGTGTCCTTATGTGTACATCCTTGTTTTAAAATATATCACAGCTCAAAACATTTTTAAAACTTTACAAACAGTGTTCGGACTATTACAGTAAAACCGCGATATAACGAACCCCGATATAGCGAAAAATGACGTATATCGAAAAAAAAATCGAAATTTAGTCCCTAAAACCAATTTTTCATACAAAAATGCATTTATATAACGAAATCCCGTTAATATTTATAACAAAATCATTTTTGTCCCGTACGAAAAAATGCCAATACATTTACGTAAATTTATAACGAAATAAAAAAATGTTAAAAGATGAAAATATTATTTCGCACTTACAAAGCCGCGCCGCTGCATCTGCCGCATGCGAACGGTTTAATGGCCTTTTCGGCGGTGCGCGGCGGTCTGCCGACAAGGTAGTAAAACAATTCAAACTTCTTCTTGGGTTCATAGTAGGCCCATAAAACCATTTGACATAATTCTTGCGGCGTTCACTCGGACACGTTTTACGTACGCATACGCCTCTAATATGTATTGCAATCCCAGACCCAAACAGCTGGAAAATACAAAATTAACAGGAACCCCCCGAAAGTTGCAGTATGTACTTATTGGGAATGTCAGTCTCAGTGTAACGTCTGTAGAGTTAAGTTTGTTCCGCTTTTAACGCGATTATTGCACGACCGAACTGAATATTTACATAAATTCACTTTCGTTTGACAATTGTTTTCGTGTGAACTCGTCAATAATATAAATAATTCGTTAAAATACTTTATGGACTATTTTTGTACGGCATTTTGTGTTTCTATTAATTATTGTTTTCGTGTGTTTACTGAAATCTGCGTATACATACTAGTGTAGCGTAATTTATTATTTAAAGTACATTTCCTAATATTTTGTGAAACCTTAAAATGGCTTCAGTACGTGATAATTCCCGCAAAACTTTAACCAAAAATGACACATTGAATGAGGAAAGCAATGAAATCTCATCTGCTTCGATGATTGCGATGCATTGGCTAAAATAATTATACGAGACAGTGAAAGAAATGTTAAAACTAAACAAGGGAAAATAAACGATTATTTTAAGTGAACAATGTTAACGATTATATTTTGAAGTGGTTGCCGCCGTTGCCGGTAAGTACTTTCGTAATTTATATACGACTCATTTTATAAAAATGCCGCGATTCAACTGTAAATTTTTTATTTTTGAATTATTTTTTATGTTTCATGCCCAAAACTATGTTTGAAGCGGCTCTACATTTAAACACAATTAAAATATTGTTTTGTGTTTGCAATATTCTGGAATTTACAAAAATATCTTCCAATTGGTGTTGAATAGGTTCTGTTCTTAATTTAATTCCTTTGATTTTCCATTTGCTTATCTGTTTTAATAACAAAACTACTAAAAATATGTAGGTATTCAGTTCCCTATGGCCTTCTTCCTCCTTTGTTTGCAGAATTTGCGATCTTTTTTGAAGCCGCGCAACATTTTTTTGCGACGGCGCGTAACATATAGTAGTAGGATTTTTTTTATTTATTTCGTTATATGTGGGAATTCGTTATTACGAATTTTTATTTTTTGGTCCCTTGGATTTCGTTATATCGCGGTTTTACTGTAATAATAATGAAGTGTCTATGCCCCTAAACTGTTCTTCAAGATAAAATTATTTTAATGATAAACATTTGCGTGTGATTTATTGGTGTTTCACTTGAAAAGGAGTCTGTAATATAAGGCGCGCGGTGCAGTGTTCCGACCTTGTACAACGGACCAACATGGCGACGTCGCTCGAGTGGTGAGCCATCAGTATGAGATATTTTCGTTTATATATTGTCAATTCAAAGCATGTCTCTGTTTCTTTTAGTAAACAGAAAATATCTTTATCTATAATTGATCTTCTCAAGTGATACCAATTATTTTTTACTCTTGTATTTATGATTTAAATCAAAGTATAAATATTCTTGAAAGGGTGCCGTGTACTGAAAATGTTGTTGTTCAAAGATGACGCGTAGTGAGGGTTAAATTATTTTTGGTAATTTACAGTGCTTGTGTTTATTTAAAAATTCTTATGTACTTCATTAATATACGCAATATTTAAATAAAGTTTATTCAATATTTGTGTTTTGTGCTGAGTAAAACAGCGCACCACAGTTTTAAGTTCAGCGGGACTCTTAGCGAGTATCGGTCGGTATGTATATATATTATGTACAATATTCATGTGCATATAGTCAGCTGTTCTAAAATTTCAAAGCGGTGATAAGAATAGAATGTTATCCAGAATGTTTTAATCTTTTTATTTGATTTTTATAACAGATAAATATTTCATAACATTTGATATTAATTACTTTAATGGTAGTCCAACGTTTTACAAAAGATAAGTAAGAAATATTAAAGAAAAAAAATGCAAGCTTTGATACCGCATAACTCCTATACTCCTACTTAAGTGTAAATAATATGTTCTGTTCAAAATTGAATGAAGAACACTCCCCCAAAGTTTTGCTACTAGCTATGAGACATCCGGTATAATTATACTATATTCCGAAAGACAAAATGTTCCATTTGGTACTGTGAATTTATAGTGTGTACTAGTGATAAAATAAACTGATTTCGTGATTATTGTTTCATTGTAACAATGATTGATAACTGTGATTTTATTTTTTTAATTTGTGATACTAGTTTACCGGTGACACAAATAATCACAGTTACCGATTATCATTACAATTGAACATCAATCTCATAAATCAGTTTTATCTCATCACTAGTTGCATGTTTTTATTAGGTGTAGTACAATTTGAATATTTCTGTTCCCTATTCCGAATGTATGATGATGAAAATAATTTCATTACATATATCAAAACATTTAAAACGATTCTGTTTTTCCCTTCTTCAGCTCGGCTACCAATTACACAACACCGTATATGTATACATTGCACAATATATGAGGTTGTTTGTGACTATAATCCACCATAAAACAGAATTTTGATTACACCTAACCCGAGTGATAATAGTTAATAGTAACTTTACTACGTATTTTAAATAAGCGAAGGCAGCGAAGAACAACGAGTGTGTTAGTCAAAAATTAAATGAAATTTTAAAATATGAAAGAATAAAGTGGCATGCACAACTGGAAAACAATAAAATGGGGATTGAGAGGAGACCGCAGACAGATGATTCAGATTAGTCCTAGGGAAACCGATACCGCAAAATACAGTACAATAAATAGATGCGCTCTAACTGCAACAACTGAAATAAAACTGGACAAGGATGAGTGTTGCAATATTAGAAGCTGGAGAAGCGAGGATGCGAGGGTGAAACCTCCAGTAAAGGGATTAAAACTAATAACCAAACTAGTTCACAATTTTTAACTGAAATTTTCAAAGTACTTTTAATTTTTTAAATGAAAATATATTTTTGTTGTGAAATTGTAATTTCAGAAAATAGCTCTGTGCTATTTTTAATAACTATTTTAATTATAATCTTTATTTTTTATTTCTGCACTTTGTATACAGTAAAACCGTGTTAATTCACAATTCTAGTAACCAAAGTGATAAAAATGGAATTATGCAAAATCAGAAACCCCATTAATGCGAGTTGCAGGGACCAGGATATGATTAGAAATGACAAATGGAGGTTTCCTCGCAATGTGAGACAGTAGAGACAATGAAGGTCGGGAATAAACCACAAAAATGAAAATCAAATAAAGATAAAGAAAGCTGTATTGACTGTGGCATAGTTTACCCGTGGTGTCATCCAGGTCCCTCTGCACCGCTGACAAGTAGCCGGCCTTCTGCTCCGCCGAGGGCTTGTCCTTACCCCCATCGTGCTTGCCTGCAAGGGTACACATCCTGTTCATATCCCACCCGGTACTATCGCATCACATGCGGTAGCGCTCACGACTGCGGACCAATTGTCAATAGTACAAAAACATGTAGCGAGTCTCGCGCACACAATGCTTTGACTAGAAAAACTTCAGATGCAACTCACTAGGGCTAGATGCAAAGGACAGGATTCACCCTTATTAGCGTGTGTAGCATGGGAGTCCGTGTTGCACAAGGTTTTGTCATGCCTCACCTCACATCACATTACACATATACGGGTCACCGTGATGAAATAAATATACATTTCTATTGTTACTTATTTGCAATAATCAAATCATTAATAAGGAAAATATATACTAACCGTCTTTACAATATGTAAGGTACCGCATCCGAAAAATAAACTCTGGACAGAAACTAAATAATTGGCCATGAATCTGATACGGTATTCCATCTTGGAATGTTCATTTTCTGCAATAAGAATAAAACAAGGAAACCTGACCATCACAAATGATAACCATACTATACCGTGCAGTTCTGCGAAGCTCATCAGAGGAAACATTCTGACTTCTCTCGCTTTTCATTCTATCAAAATTGAGCCACGCAGTTAAGCAATTCCATCCCCTCGAGTAGTTCTCATAGAACCGGTAGCCGGCTCAGTAGCTGACCCCGATATGACTCAAGATGTTTAAAATTTGAGAAGTCTCAAAAACAAAACTGGATTATTAAAAGCTTCTCAATCTGACGATTGCAGACTACACGACTCACCATCGCTATTATCATCACTGTCACGCTTGTCATCCTCGCGTTCGCGGTGCGGGTGGGGGGCCGCAGCAGCAGGTGGAGGAGAGGGAGAGAGAGGCACCTCGTGAACAGGACTCGGCGCACGCGGCCGCGGTTTTGCGGGGCGACGCTCGCCCTTCTTGCGCCGTGCCAGGCGTAGTTTACGCTCTATTTCCCACCTGGAGAGGAGTATGCCGAGTTATCTACTATGGTACATTACACAAGCACTATTACTTATTATTAAAAATGTTTGCCTCTGTGTGAAGGAAATGTTCAGCGGGTTTACCTGGTCTTCATGAGCTCCCTGCGTTCTATCCTCTTGAATATCTCCTGCTCGCGTTCCTTCTCCGAGAGGCCGGCCAGCCTGGCTCGATCCTCGCTGTCTCCCATCAAGTTCTCATCGAAACTGGAACAGAACAGCCGGTTCACTAGTCCGATACATTATTGAGTGAACTGTACAAAGTAAAGAGCCTCTTTAAGACCGCTAGAATCTATAATAACGAGGCGAGCTATTCAATTAAACTAAATTTTGTACGAGACTTATTACTACTGGAAATCCAAGCTTCACGGATACCAGCCCTGTCGTCTCCAAGATGCTCTCAGCACATATAGGATTCACACCCGCCATTATGGACGGATGAGTGATGAATGATGGTTGGGTCAACTGGTGATAATGAATAATCAATAATGAAGAGAAATTAGAAATGATGATGGTTGAATGTTAGTTGGTGATTTTTGTTAGTGCGCTTGATGACACAGATGAAGAGGTGAGGAAGAAATTAATAAATGGATTTGTATTTGTGAAGTACTCGTATGTGCTTTGCATTGTTTCTTGAACAGGTGACTTGTTATACTTTACCCATCATTAAACTCTGAATCGTCTGTGTCAAACCCGCTGCTGTTGGACCCGTCAGCAGAACCCGATTTCTTTCCCTCATCATCCGAGGAATTAGATGATACCTCACCTGGAACAATGTAACATGTAGAATTGCTGTAATGTGTAACCCTCCGGACATCACCCCAGAATAATGTTGACATTAAGTCTACAGATGTACAAATCTACACATGATGGAGTTACATTCCGAGAGCTTGTTTGCGAAACTAATTTGTTCGCGAGTGGAACAAAGTTAGCCGAGGCTTCCAGCATTTACTGTCATAAAGGTAATGGTTCCTAGCTTTCTCCTTCACCAGCATTAGACTCGACACCAGGTGACGCTTATGCTGATCCTGTATCTATGCATTCAGAAGCTTTCCCATCTCTCTCATATCTTATCCATATTTCTTGGATGTAATAATGGCATAGGACTTCCATTATCTGATCTTGAGAATCTTGCTAATTGTAGAATGGTTCATGGTTCATTACTTTCACTTTAGTCTCTACTGTGCTCTTCTTAGCGTTACAAGCTCCATCATCACTATACTTGCTTTAAATCCGATATAGTGTAGTGCTGGTTTTAAAGTGAACGGCACAGTAATCAAACAAAATGTAACTACACTGCGAGCACACCACACTGAAGACCACGAGCGACGACATACTATAAACATCATTGAAAGCGTGAATGACATTAACTAACTTTACGCTCTGCCGGCAAATTAGAAATTTTGGTAGTTTTGAATTTTGCACTTATTTAAATAAATGAAATTGGACATTTGTATCTTCGGAAGTTTGCTAATAAAAATGTATTCTCGGAGGACTTACAGTACACATATTTTTTTTATTAATTGGAATCAGTGTAATTAAAAATGTTTTCAGTCATTCAGAACATTCTGTACAGAATTATCTGGCGACCTCCCTGGATGGACCAGACATACAGCAAAATAACCCAATATTTTGTAAAAACTTACAACTATAAGGATCTGAGAAAATTACCTTCCTCCGGTTCAGAGTTGTGGTCCTTGTCCTTGCTGGTTTTAGCCCCTTTCCCCGCTGACCCTGTACTATCGGTAGACTTCTTCCGAGGTATCTTTCCCCATTTGTTCTTGGCTAAAAAAGAATAACTCATTTAGCTCAACTGAATGGATTTAAAATGTAATCCAATAATTAAAAAAGTATTTTTTAAATATTAGGAAATAATTGAAAATAAAGAAATATTGAATTTTCAAAACATAAAAATAATTTGATATATGCTTTTAGTTTTTTATCGTCCTGTTGAAGAAAAGGGACTTTTTCAAAACCGATTGGTTTATAATATGGTGATTGAATAAAAAGTTAATGTATAAATTATTACTATATTTCATGAAAAATAAAACAGTAAAACCTCATTAAAACGAACCCCACTATATTGAAAAATGACGTGCAGTGGAACCCCTATTTTACATGCCCGGAATTCACATGTTCCCTCCATTTGCGTGCTATTTCTGCACTCTTGTGTCATTTTGGGATATTACAAACCCTATTTTACGTTTGTTTTTCCTACAATTTACGTCTAAAATTTATTGAAATTCATTCAGCCAGTTCACTATTCACCATAGTCAAGAGTGTGTTGGTCGTCTGCTTGTCGTATATACGCATTTTTCAGTCTCATACCTACGTAATTTGTACGTTTCGTTGTTTTATTGTATTTTACAAGCTGGAATCAACAAAAAAATTATGTAGAAGATAGTATAGACAACATTAATGGCTGGGAAAGAATTTATGAATAACCATTGCAGATTTACTTAGACTTTGACTCCTACTGTGATGCCCATATCAGCCCTGATGATGGACAATGCAATGGGATCCGAAATTTCGGCCAGAAAGGTCAGATATACATAGCAGATTAGCCCAGAAAACTATACACAGAAAATTCTGAACAGCCGTGAAAACCGAACATTATTAAAAATAAATAATCTGTTTTTTTAATATTCCCAATTTAAATTTTCCCTTTGTTTACTTTTTTTTCTGTTGGTCCCTTCAAAAACTTAAAATCGGGGTTCAACTGTATATGGAAATTTAGATTTCAAAATTAATTCCCTATTATCAATTTTTCATACAAAAATGAATTTAACAAAATTATTTTTGTCCCCTATGAAAAAATACTGATACATTTACGTATATATAACGAAAAAAAATCCGTTACAATCCATAATATTACACTTCCTCGTCAATATACATGACTTCCTAGATATGGATGTGGTGGTCATTAGCGGCTGTAAAATACTTGCTTAAACGGCCAGGTCTGTGAGACTCCTATCATAAATAAGAAAAGCATCCTGCCATCTTATCTATGTCTCATGGTCATATCGCGTAGCACTCTATGGTTTCCTTCCTTATCTATATTGCTGTCAAATATGACATGATCGTTTTGTTTGTATTTTTAAGATGCACAATGCACTATTGTTGGCACGTCACGCTTAGGGCACGCACACGTCAGTATGTGTAAGATGTATCGCCCGCAGAACTCGAGTCTGGTCCGTTTTGTACTTTGAACGCCTACAATTCTGCACATTATTATCTTCAATTTTCACTTTTGTCTTCATTATCATCGTCAACTTACATCACTTTTTACATAATAACTGAACATTTACATTGATTCTAATGAACGGTAATATTGCATATGACATTTTCGTTAATGTGTTTATTTGACAATTTTTTTCATGTGTTTGTTTACCGACATTTATATGTACTCTGTAATTTATTCTTTAAAGTACATTTTTTAATATTTTGTGGAACCCTAATGGTCGTGATAATTCCCGCAAAATTTTAACCCTCGACAAAAAACTATCATTCCAAATTCGTCTCTCTACGATTTAAAGAAATATGAAGTTCGATTGGCCGATGCGAAACTCTCAATGCTTGTAGTGGCTCTATAATTAAACACAGTTAAAATTTAATGTTGTTTTATATTTGCATGACATTTTGAAATTTCCAAAAATATCGTTGAATTTTAGATTATCTTATATTATTTCGTAAAATGTTTTTAATTTAATTTCTAAATTATTATCTATTTGCTTATTTGTTGAAATAACAAAACTAATGGGATTATTCAGTTTTCTATATTCAGAAAATCCTCCTTTGTTTGCAGAATGCCTTATTATGTTATATCCCATATTAAACTGACAATGAGTGTCTTGTTTGCGGAATTTACAAACTTTTTAAAGCTGCACTACATTTTTTTGCTACAATGAGGAATATATATTTGGAAATAAAAAAATTTCACTATATGTATATGGAAATTAGTTATTACGAATTTTTATTTTTGATCTTTTGGATTTCACAATAACGAGGTTTTACTATATTTGAAAACTGGGAGATCATTTAAGTTTGAGATGAATTCAGATATAATCCTAATAAATTAGTATTAGATAATAGGTACCATCATTGGCAAGGGGAGGGGGGCTGGCAGAACGTGACTTGTCATCCTCCCTGTCCGAGTCGTCCGAATCAGAATCCTCCTGCTGGCGAGTTTTGGTCTGTCTGCCCCCTCTGCCGCCCCCCTTGGGCGATATCTCACCTGGCTTCTTCTTCTTCTTCGCCAGATTCAGAAATTGCTGCGAAAAAGGTCAAAAACATTATTTAACAGTGACCCTAAACTCCTGAGTTATGACACTACTCCACCATACCAAATGCAATAACAATTTGCATCCTTTACACATGACTAATGTATGTGAGAGTGTCAGATAAAAATAGTAGTTAACTTTTTACACTATAAGTGGTAACATCTACAAACGGGGAAGGCGGCCTAACGTTTGATGATTTTTTAATGTTTCCATGGCATTTATGATCATGTAAATCAAAAATACTCCTCAATTTGGTTGATATGCGATTTTAATTGTTTTCAGTTTAACTACCGCTGTTTTTAGGCTAAGCCCAGAGTCCCGGCCACAGAATGGAGCCTGGTGTGTTACGAATATTTAGATAAAGAATTTTAAATATGTTACAAGGGGTGCGGGTAGTTTACATATTCTAGAACCGAGTTAAACCTTGTTCTGTAAAAATGACGCAATACATTAACTTATTATCGATCTAAATTGAGAAACTATCAAAAATGATAACGGAAAACATAACCTCAAATGTCACAATATTTTCGTAAGACAATATTTGAAAAGAATAACAGAATTTATCATATTATGAATCGATTTTATATTTCTTGGTATCTTCATTAAACTAACCTAAGAATGAGATAATTAACTTTCAAAAAGGGAAGAATTACCACCCACCAAAACAATTCGTTTTGTCAACTAAATAAACACATTTGTACCGCATTTATCAGACGCACTTGACCTAAAACATTTCTCAGATACAGCGTAAGACAACATGTGGTAATTGCGTAGTTATATAGTCGAGAATTACGACGGAAAACAGGGCCAAACGCGTCCATGACACACAATATGTAAAAAAAATATGTTAACAACATTCTAAAAACATAATTTTTACCGCATCCAAATCAGAGCAGTCGCTGCTGGAATCAGAATCGATGAGAGCTTTCCTTTTCGCCATTACGAGCGGCAAAAAACAATTTTGATCGAGGGACAAATTTTTAGTCACCAAGCAAGATTCACGAACAAAATTTAGATGCCGCCAGTGCTGCAAGCACTAAAAATCATTACGCGGGAAATTTATGTACATTTTTCTCTCAATTTGAGGTCGGCACGAAAGCTTTAACAAAATAGTAATTTATAGCTGTAAAAAGACGTATTTTGTTATTTTCCATTATTTAATAAATTGGCCCTAAAACATTGTGATTCAAGCTAAATAATATTAATTCGGTACTTGCTTAAAAAATATTTATTATTTTTCCGATATTTCCTTGTATATAATAGTTGGCAGTTTGACAGCTGTCAAAATAAAGTTTTATTTGGTAATAATAAAATGGACGTAAATAAAAGATTATCCTTAAAAAGGGTTGAAATATCACTCAATAATTTTAATGTTATCGCGATACCACATCACATTGATTTGCTGAACAAACACAAGGCCAACATAACGAAGGTAAAACATCATTTATGTTTCAATTGTTGATTTTTTTTTTCGAATACTTTGAGAGTAGTTATTTAACATCAACTGTAATTGAAAACAATATATATTATATTTATTTATTTAATCCACTGATTTTTCATTTATGGACATGGGTTAAAATATGATGGAATGCAATACAGTAATATCTCGGCTTACGAACGTCTGACAACAATTTTGAGAAGTTTCTATAAATCCTAGAAGTGAGTAAAGGAAAGGGCAATAAACCAAGATAAAACTCAAACTATAATCATTGATAGACGGCTTAATTGTAGACCTGAATTGACACAAATCGGTAATTGCATATTCATAAATAGTAAGATACACCTAGGTCTTATAATAACAAATGAAGAAAACTGCTCGGCAGAGATTAAGAGGAACGCCGTGACTGAATGAAGTCTTATTTTTAGTCTAGATACAGAACCCTCCTTCATTGTACTTAAGCGTGAACCCTGAGAGAGCCGGATTGCAAGAGATCGGTTGCTCTGGAAATGTGGTGCCAGTGACACATGCCACATAGTGAATGCTTTGATTATATAAGAATTAAACATGGAGCAGTGTCTACCCTCATTTACAAGATGATTCCGAAACCTCAGTACTTTGGTCACGTCTTTAGAAATGAAAAAATTGGTGATCCAAGAGACTAAAAGAAATCAGATCCCACGGAAGGACCTAGAAGAGACTTGAATGCAGAGCCCATCCCTGGACTACACAAGAAACACCACAGACCGCAGATAATGACTACTCTCACTGAGAGTAAAATGAAGAAGAAATTGTGTCATTTTATTGCATGGCGTTCGTGCCATTTATTCTTCACTTTCCAATGGTGTTCATCACTAGTTGATTTTTGTTTTTATTACTCATAATAATTATTTACAATACAAATCTTAAACAGTGTATGATGTATCCTGTAATGTAAAATATGGTATTTTCATTAGCCAGGCATGCTAGCAGACTAGTATTGTCATTTTAATATTAACCCATTTAAATAATGTGCACGTAGGGTTTCTGAAATACCCAGGGTTTTGAAACCCGCAGAGTCCGGGTCCAATATTTTTAAAACCTGGTGAGTTCGAGTCCTGGTTCGGATCCAAAATTATTATAGTATAAACATAAGAATAAAAAATATATATATTTTATTATGTTTATTGCATATAATGTTACAGCACTCATTGGTTATTTTGTTTTAGAATCTCTTATATAATAATATTTTAGGAATACTAATGCAGCGAGGGATTGAAAAATTAGTCAGCACTGAGAATGTTCACTCGTTGTCAGTCAAAGTTGGTCTCACTGTGCAAAGCGCGTCGTAGAGCCTCTCAAGATTGTACATATGGTTTTTATTGTTTTTAAAGAGGGCAAATTCTTCTCTTAATCATTTAAAATTGTCCGTTTCCTGTTTCTCTGGTGTTTCAGCATCTTTTAAAATGAGATCCAACTCTTCATCCATCGTTAATACCTTTTCCTTATCGTCAATTAATATTGAACCTTTTATACTGTCCATAGAATTGACTTCTGAAACCGAACTTTGGAAAACCCTGCTCATCAGTTATGTAGCCAAACTTAAGGCTTGTAATGTTCCCTCTAATATTTCCTCTAATATTCTTAAATTGAATAATTATATTACTCTAAATATTAATTTAGAATAATTCTCAAAACTCCTGGTCTCCGGCACCATTGTAAGGATAGCGGGGTCTGAAGAATAGTTTTACTTAATCTATAGGATGATCCTCGGTGTCTCGAACAATGCATCTCGAATAGAGCCAGGAACAAATGGTTAGGATTGTTATCACTACATGCTGGTGCATGTGTGGGTGTTTGTGTAATTGCAGATCGTTTTAGGAACACTGTCTCTGGGTATTAACCGCTAGAGATCCTACTATCATCTTCTTTAACTATACTGATGTACGGGGTGTTCGGAAAATCCTACAGGAACCCACCTGATACGCTCGTAAGCTACATACAGTTTGTGGCGCACATGACGTATGTTGAGAGAACCGAAACCGCCGCGGAATCGTCACCTTAACCTGTAACCTCTTGTAGGTGACGACAAGGCATAGTGGCGGATCTAAATTCTCTCAGCAATTGGTCCCGAAATCAACGCGACTCGCCCATATATCAGTGCCAAACTATACTTCACCATCGGTACCAGACGTTCTGAAGGTCAGCCTAAACCCTTTCGCTCACGTTCGAAATCCTTCAAGCAGGCTTACATATCAGAATAATCAATTCAGCTCGCTGGTCGAAGGAAGTAAGTAAATAAATGCAGCTCCTCATTTTGTGATGTGTAATATCACCGAAGGCATTCAACAATGGTAGTAGCTTGTTAATTCCTTTTGGGGGTTAATCGTGCAATATATAATATAATAAAAAATACATATCGATACTTTGATTCTCCATGATTATACCAGTTTATCTTATTCAAGAGCGAGCCCTGCAGCAACCAAGGTGGTTATCGTTCAATTAGAATTTTGTGTAATCATAAAGAGTCAAAACATATATTACAAATGCGGTAAAATAGTATGGTAGAATTCGTATTTTTTTATCAGTTGGTTATAGTGGATCATCACAGGCTTCATTTGAAGGTCTTTAAGAGCCTTAAACAAATTGTTCAAATTCAAATGCATTCGATCGTTCAGTCGTTTACCGATATTTTGCAGCAATTTGCTTGAATCCCGAACCCGGCGGGTTTCGGGTCCGGGTTTTAGGGTCATTATCCGACTGGGTCCGGGTCGGGTCGGATTGTGTCACGTTAATATTGTAGTTGTGCTGTGTGATCCTCAATATCAGATCTTGTTCGCAGGTGCGATATTCCTCAGAAAGATTTCATTGGGATCAATAACACATGCAATTAGTAATAAAATTAACACATTCCACGCTAATTTAAATCCATATAAATTAATTTGACAAACAATCCAAAAGACATAACCATCCTCACTGACCTCGCTCTGCTGTGTTGTAAGATAACCAAATGCATAGAACCCTAAAACACCGGACACGTGTGTACCTTGGTCATTTTTTTACCATTGAGAAAATTTCGCAGAGATTGGAATAAATGTATAATCACTGGGTGCTAAGTCCGGAGAGTATGGGAGGTGCTATAAAACTTCCCATTTCAGGTCAATTTGTTTTCTTTAAGTGGTTGATGCAACATGTGGTTTGGCATTATCTTGATGAAAAATGACACCTTTTATGTATATCAAATGTGGTCATTTTTTAATTAATGCCTGGTTTTGCCCAGTCTATGGAGATGCTGAATAACGGTTAATTGGTCAATATTAAACCTCTCTGCAATTTCTCTTGAAGTTAGTCAAGGGTCTGCATTTACCCCAGCCTTCATATCCTCATCTTCCATTTTGATGAAACGTCCAGCGCGGCGTTGCTCTTCCAAGGATAAATTCTCAGAACGAAACCTGTTGAACCAAAAAGATGTTCGTCTTTTCACCACACCTGCACCTCACACAGAACAGATATTTTCAATTGCGGTAGTAGCATTCCTTTTTTTGAACTCATAAAGCATGCAATGTCATAAATTATTTTATTTAGTTTGGGGTTGTTACACGATCGGCTGTTGAACAGACATTGGCCAAATTAGATAGAGGTTTCTCTTTTGAGGAATGACAAAAAAAACAAAAGACAACCATTTACACTATCTATTTATCTATATTTAGTACCGTTAAAATGGCAAGAACTTATGCATCAATAATAATATATCAGCAAAATTTATTTGACGGTTCATAGATGTTGCCTTTAAAAGTTTGTTAGATTATATTAGATAGGAGTTAAATAATATTGTTAAAGACTAAACACCAATACAAACTCTGGGAGAAAATTTTAAAATGTGTGTAGGTCTGCTGGACCTCTCAGCCTGGACCTAATTTTGCACACATCGTTACTCTTTAAGGCCTGCACAAAATAAAGGCACCCCCTCAAACGAACCGCTAACTTTTTTATATTCCAGTTCCAAAATGCTGGGGATTTGGAGAGGATCCGGAATGAGCAAATTAACGCAACCCGAATAGTGGTTCAGCTGCGTCATCTGTTGGAGGAGATGGATGTGCTGAGACAGCAGGTGGACGAGAGAGATGTACCCAAATTCGACAAGCTGACAGAAAAATCCAGGAACCTCACAATCAAAGCGGTTAAAGAGTACATTGGTAAGGCCTGAAATAGTTGACTCTCACTTTATTAGGGTCTATTAGAGATTCTCCTCCAAAATTGATTGCTTCATTTTATTCTAGATATGCCGGGGTACTCCGAGTGCCATTCGTCTCCAAGTCTCTCCAGCGGTTATTCTTCTCACTCCCCCAACACACAACACGGCACAAAGTGTGACAAGTTTGACTTCATGCCGGGAAATGAAAAGCTTACCTTACAATTAGATGAAGTACAGCTCACGGAGGAACAAATGAGACAGAAAGAATCATGCCTCAAGTCTTGGGAGACTCTACAAGATGAAGTGCAAGATTTGCATGAAATATTTGTCAAGTTCCAAGACGTTATAGATACGCAGAAAGACAGTGTTAGTGCCGTAGATAAAAATGTAGAAGTGGCCACTGTCAATGTGGAAGTAGGGACGTCCAGTCTAGCCAGAGCGGAAAGATTCAAGACAGTCTGGTACCCCATAGCGGGTGCAGTAATCGGGGGATGTATTGCGGGGCCGATCGGTCTCGTTACGGGATTAAAAGTAGGTGGTCTGGCAATTTTGAGTGGGACCGCATTAGGTTTTACAGGTGGGAGGATTTTGAAGAAGAAAAAAGAGGAAACACTAAGTGCATCAATAAAAACAGAAATTATTGTAGATGATTCTAATAAAAAGGATGACTGACCTTGGATCTTCTGCTTGATGAAAGAAAGGTTTTTTAACTTTTATAGATGAATGAGTCATGAGAGCATGTAAGATCAATTGAGATCCTCCAGATCAATAAGACGGTTTATAAAAGGACTCTCTTGCATTTTGACAATTTATCTTTTATTTGAGATATTGAAAGCCAAATTCATAATACATCGACTCTCAGCCCTGAAGAAGGAATTATAACAAAAGATAAAAATATCTTTTAATTGACTTTTGATAATATTGTTGTTTTAATTTGTAAAAGTATGGATAACAATCATTCTATAATCTAATGTATTATGAGTGTATATTTAGTATTACATATCTGGTTATTTCATTCCTTTTCTCAAATCCGCCGACAGTTTGTGATATTTTAACAATCATTTCACTACATTTCATTAATTCTGACATACTCCATAAAGGGCATTGGTACCAATCTTACCGCTATAAGTTTAAAAATTAAAACATTGGATAGATGATGGTTGGTTGTTTTGAATATTCAAATAGAAACATTTCACAAATGTAAAGATTTATATTCTTGAGTATTTGAATAACAACCATATCCTTAACGATATTGCTATTTTCAGAATAGGCTAGTTAATTAGAATAACAGTTCCCATCAAGAATGAAGTGAATAATCCAAGTTACCTTCGTATATATAGTCCGCCTAGTCAACTTTACTATTTGTGTTAAACACATCTTTGTTGATAAAATACTACATTTATATATGTATAGTCTTATGCTTAAAAATTGTTTCAGTCTCCGAGTAGTTTAATTCCACCAAAGATAATTGCAATACTAGAGTTCTTCTACACAGTGAATTTTTAAGCATAAACATTAATATTATAATTTGATTCAAAATTGGAGATTGAATTAGAAAAGAAGTTATTTTTATACAGAACAGCAAAAGATGCAAACGGTTTTTAAACATTTACAAGTATATTTTTAAATTCTTAATTTATTCTGAAATTATCCATTTGCCAAAAATCTCCCTTAGAAGCTACATACTGAGTCGGGCGGTATGTGTGGTGGCTCCATCTTGTTGGAATCACATCATTAGAACGTCAGCAAGAGCGGGCCGCAGAAAAGTTTGAATCGTATGCCGGTATTGCCCAGCAATTACAGTTACAGCATTTCCGTCAACATTTTCAAAAAAGTATGGCCTGACTGCTACCGAAAACATTTCACCAAGTGCCTAATCATGGAAACGGATGGTGGGTTTCTATCATTGAAATGGCGGCAATAGCTTGTTGCTTCTGTATTATCAAATATTAATTTTCAAAATAAAATTCTACGATTTTCATCCGTTAAGCAACTGTATATCTTTCTATAATTAATTTTTAGATCTTTGCAGGGTCCAAAAATAAAATGAAAAAACTAAAAGGTAACGAGTTTTTCAGATTGCTTTGTTTGTTTTATGCCACCCTGTTTTTTTTTTAAGGCTATGACTATTTAATATGAAAAGTTTTGGTTTAACTGCACAGTAAAAATGTAAATACATAATGTAATTATTATTAAATATAGGTAGTCTTTTTAATTTATTAAGAAAACCTTTGTGGCTAACGGAAATGGGAATGAGTAACAATTTTTTAATGAGGGTTTTCCGCTCCTTTCATTTGTAATAATTTGTTTAAGTTTTATGTTATTGACAATGCTAATCATAGTTTCTATAAATATTAATTTATACATTTTAAAATTTGTTGAAATGGTGTACCGTTTTCAAATTCCTAATATATCTTACCATCTACAACACTAAAATATATTTTTCTTTCTTTATATTGTATATCCTGAAATTTGTATATTTTACGCATGTTTTAATTTGTTAATTTTTAGAAATAATGAATTCTTTCAATGTTAATTTTGTGTACACTAGTGATTGCATTTTGTCTTCCTATTGATATCATTGCATTCTTAAGTGAGTGGTAAATTATTATGTACCTCTGTTCTGATAATTGGCCCACGAATCACTGCTTCATGAATATGAGGAACGGAAGATGTTGAAAACTTAAAGAAAACCCAAAAAATATCTTTTAGTTTTGTAGGCATTTCAGTAAGAATAACATTTTACGCTATTTATCAATATTAATGAGCTCAGTTTAGGTAGTCTTTTTACAGATCTTTAATTCAATTGTTTTGTTTGTTTGTAACCGTACAATAAACAATATCAACATTCAAACAGAACTAGGAAAATAATCACATGTTTTATTATTACACCAGCAGATGGATGAAGTTCTCATGTGTAATTTTAAATATTGAATAAAAATGAAAATTTCAAACGAAAATGTTGTACACAATATTACCATTCATTGGAATCGATGTAAATGTTCAGTTATAATGTAAAAAGTGACATAAGTTGACGATGATAATGAAGATTCAAGATTATAATGCGCAGAATTGTAGGCTAGGCATCTCGATCATTGCGGGCGATACCATACTCAAAGCTGACGCACGCTTGCCCTACATCGCGATTTCGGGGTTTTTATTTTCTTCAGCTGGTCTATATAAAACCCATTTTTAGAGGCGTGAACACGTGTACGCTTCAGTGCGTGGGAAGGGTGCTATTCTAACTTATTTTGACAATGGGCAATATATCCAACCTTGGACAAGTGAAGATTATGCCAAATGGCCTGTTATGATCCCATGGAGAAGTTTTACAAAGATGCAGCGGACTGCCCGCGCCGAACGGTCCGCTGTGCCAAGGCAATAAAACAATTGACAAACATGATCTTAAACGGCCAAAATATATTTTGAAATATTTTCATTGTAAATTTTTTTTTTCCTTATAAATTTACTTAAATGTATCGGTATTTTTTCGTGCGGGACAAAAAAAAATTTGTTATACATATCAACGAAATTTCATTATATAAATTAATGTTTGCATGAAAAATTAGTTGTACGGAATTAATTTTGAAAAAACTTTCGATATACGTCATTTTTCGGTATAGCGGGGTTTGTTTTAACTGTATTGCCAATTGTTTCCTGTTGTATCTCTTATTTCTATTTTTATTCTCAGTTTAAAAATTTGAAAATTTAATCTCTGTTAAAACTAGCTTTAGTTATTTAGTGAGTATCTTGAAACATATCACTGAGTGCCCTAACACTAACCCTATTTTATTTGAAACATAATTAGCTTGATTTGCTAGACAGAAAGAAATTAAGATATCTATTACTATTTTGAATGACAAATGATCCTGTTTTATAAAATATAGTGAGTGATATATTACCACCTCAATGTTATAACACATTCATAATTTCCGGTTGTTTGGCAAACAATTAGAAAAAAATTCAGTCTAACTCATTCGTGCCCAAAGCCTCATATAAGCCAACCATGACGGTTTTATAAATGTTCTAGAAAGACTCTGTAGAATCCTAATCAATATATGTAGTAGGTACTGTCAATACTTGGATGTGTGACTGCTAGCACTTTTTCAACTATTTTTACAATAGTATTATGTGTTGTATCATCTATACATCGAGGGCTATTCATCAGGTCATTTTAAATTTGCAAAAGCAATTTAAGCGCTTGTTCGATCTAACTTGCCTAGTGATTGTGTGGTTGGTGGTTCGATTCTCGTCCAAGTTAGTCTTATTTTCATAGCACAAACGTTTAACTTAGATGTAACATGTTTTCAGGTACGCACCTCTATATTTTTTAAATGTATGAGAAAGTAAATCAAATAGTTAGTAGATATGTTAAATCATGTATGTACAAATACATATATGTATGAATATCATTACTTTATAAAAGTAGTATATGTAGCTAACCGTTGCCAAATAAATGTTATTCTTATTGTGGCTTGTGTTCTTTTTGATTGCTTTAAATATATGACTGTATTTAATATTGACAATGAAGAGGTTGTAAGATTTGACTTCCAATATATTTAATTATGACATTTTATACATTCACATTTCTATTTGTCAGCTTACTGAGATCATTATGTGCCTAGAGTTTTGCAAACTATGTGGTTTTTTTCTAATGAAATACATATTAAACTTTGATAAAAATGAAAAATGCAGTAACTCTGAGACTTAGAATTTTAGCTTTTATATTTTGAAAACCTTACAATAGAGAACTGATTATTATTTTTACAACAAATATCAAACATTCAATTTATTTATTTTTAAAAGTATTACAATTTCGAGACAATCAAGTTTAAATAAAACAAATACACTTCTATATATATAGTTGTTAGTTTTAAATACGCCCTGACGTAGCTTGAGCTAAGCGAAACCGGATGGCGTGTAATAAAATTGGTGGTTTTTATAGAAAGTGATTGTGTTTTATGTAATCTAATATGTCAAACCACCAAGTCATTGCTTTCTACAAAAATACGATCAAGTTTGTTTCTAATTTATTTGGATTCCAAATATATATTTTAATATAAACAATAAGAACATGTTTCATTATAGTACAGCATCTACATATATTAGTTAAAAGATTATATAATAATAATTTGAAAGAGCTACTTATACAAATATTGTTTCATTTTTGATTTCAAAATACTTAATTTGCTTTGTACCTACTTGGTACTGTTTTCAACCATGTAGTTAATCGGCAAATTAATTTTAAAAATGATCTTATTTTGTAAAACAATCTTGCAAAGCCAGTATAATAAATATAATATGTACAATATGGAAAGCACCCTGAAATACTGCTAGTTTAAAGTGCTTCTTATCGTAGCATCATTTTTTATAGTAACTCTTTGGTACGCATTAATAAATCTTAAGTGAAAAGTTGTGTACATTTTGATAGTGATTATATATTATGTATGTAAAACCATAAAATATATTTTGTTGTGATTTCATATTTTCCGTACACAAAATATACATCACTTTCACAGTGTTTTGAATGTAAAATACAGAAACACTACTTGATATAAAATAAGTAAAGTATTTTACATATAACTATTCAATTTTATTTGGGTGGAGTAAAATATGTACTTGTATGTTTTGTTAATAATAAAAATACAAAATATGAATCTTTAATGTTCTTTGTAATTTATTAATCAATATGTATTGCAAAATTTTCTTACACACTGGATGTCCACCAAAACCCAATAATGTTTCATAATATTCAGCCATTACATTTTAAGCCCCCATTTTTTAAAACAGCTGTTTAGACTGCATTAGCCCCTGGGCTTCGCTCGTGAGTAGTGACGTTGCTCCCCATAACATTTATTTCACATACTGCAGTACACAGTCAAATTCAACAGCATTTATCTCATTTATATTACTTTTTTCACTACAATACCATACCGTGTTTGAATAGGTTGCGTCATCTAAATTCTGCTGTGTCATGTGTGCATCTGTTAGTAGGATTTTTGTTTCTTAGAGCCAAGAAACACTTTATGTCATCCTGATAGAGGACTACCATTCAATGATCAAACAAATAATTTTTCAAAACATGGAAAATCAGTTATTCAGGTCTGAATAGAAAAATTTCTTCCCATTCATACTTGAGGGATATAGAAACAAAACGGCAAAACAATTTATGAAAATTGTAGGTGATGTATTTGAATCTGATTTTCTGGCAATTTTGATAGTTTTACAATTAATAACTGCTCTTAAAACATGTTTACACATTATAGAAGCATTTTATCAAAAGCATATTCATTTTAATATCTTCACTCTAAAATCACTTACAGATATGTTTATCTCAATTTCGTCAATTGGATAGGTGTAGTTTTTATTCTATACCCTTTACTTCCTTTCTTTTTTTTCTCCTCTCATGCTGCGTGCTGATTGTCAGGACTTAAAAGGAGAGAATGGTGATGATGATGCCTGATACTCGATGTCTTGCGAGGCAGCTAGTAGAAAAAGTTATCTTGAAATGATTTACTACCTTATGACGCTACTATACTACATTATGATATAAGCGTACATGTTTGCAGAAGATACTGCTGAATGTGTTATTCAACAAGGCAAATTCACTGCATCTTCGCAATAAATATTGAATACACCTTCTTGATATTCCAGACTGAAGAATATGATATGTCTGTTGCTTGATCCTGGAATTGATTGTTTTCTGGATACAATTTTTCTCTTGTAATATTGAAAAAGGAGAATTTATTTATTATTCAATTGTTTGCTTGAAAATTGTTAATTATACAACAGGAATATATTACACAAATAAAATATTTTTTATTTTATTTAAAACTTTTTATTATCTTTATCCTACCAAAAATTACTACATATTTTTGCTTTTCAAGGTCAAGGTTCAAGATATTCAACTTAAAGATCAATGGTTAGATGAAATCGGTAATCGTTGTTCCAATGTGGACACTTCATATACAGTGCTGTAACTACACCAATGCCGTGCATTGGGGCCCAAAAGATGTGTGCCCTGCATTACTTTTGTTATCAACACTTTTCCCAGCATAATACGAGTTTCTAATTTTTTATATATTTTTTTAAATATATTAGGTGAGTTACGAAAATACATGAAAACATTATCGATGTACATGTATAGTAGTACTCATGACGTAACATGATAGGTTAGGAAATTGACTATTGCTGCCAAGTAAAAATCTGCATAAAGTGAAACAAGATTTTTATACAGTTGCAAGTTCATACATGTCTAAAAACACACTTTCATTTTTTTCATGAAAATATTATTATGGGAGACGGGACCATTTTTGTTTTTACTATCCAATGGGTAAAACTGCACAATACTTAACACTCTAATACATATGCAGTAACACCCCATAATACATATCACTTGACTTATGTAAATTTGCAGTTATGTAATAAATCTTGAAAATTATTAAAATTCTGTGAAGTAGTATATGAACACTAGTGTTTGCGGCTCGCGCAATTGTGTCTTTGATCACCATCGCAGTATATATTTATATACAGTAGTGCATGCCATCAAAGATGCGATAAGAACTCAGACTATCTTCAGCCTTCAACATTCAAAGGTAGAAATTGTCATAAAATAGCATTCCTCTTCACAACTATCCATCTCCAGCGTTGACTACAAATAATAATAATAAATATTTACCTTTTTACGAAGTTACAATTTAGAAATTCGACTTACATAAATTTAAAGTTACGGAACACATTGCTTACATAACTCAAGGTATTATTATACGGGGGAGGGGCTTTTTCATTTTGTCATAAGGCCCAATTCTTTTAATTACGTTACTGTTCACACAGCTCTTCTTTTTACCCAGCTTATTTTTTATATCAGAAGTTTTAAGAAAAATACCTCCGTTTAAATGAGTGGCATCTCATTCAATACCTATTGATTTTTTTATTATTTCAGAAATAAGGTTTGAATTTGTTATTTAAAATTATTTAGAACAATTGCAGAAGATATTTTAATAAGATTTTCGATGACTGATTCTTGTTTTATTCTTCTTCTTTGTGTACTGTCTGTTCCCTACAGGAAACAAGAACTGTATGCAGGGGTGGTTCGCCGGTTCGCTCTGGTAGCTCGGATGAAGATTGTCTGCAGCGTGGTGCAGCGGTCCAGGAGGGTCCAAAAATCTCGTCCAGTGTAGCAGCCAAGTCGTGTAGTAATTCCGGTTCCGTGTCCAAAGTCGATGCCAAGTCAGGAAGCCAGAAGATCCAATAGTTCAAAGTAGTAGCAGGGTCGAAAAGATGAGATGAATAAAAAGTCGTAATTTGCTTATCAAGTCCAGTGGTGCGAGAGACGAGTGAGACGAGAGTGCTCTTTGCAGCCACTGGACCATTATTTATTTCATATCTAAAATACCACGAGCGCTACAGGCTCCAGGAGATCTCCTCCAATCAAAATGCCGGATCCGTTCCCCTGCCGCCCCGCTGCGGTCCAGCGCAGCCACCCCCTGGCGGCGAGATCTCGAAACTTGGTTCATTTTTCTCGCCGCACAGTTGAAGACGGCAGACTCCGAATTTCTCCGGCATTTCTTCTCTCCTCTTTACAATTTTACTTTTTCAGGCACCGCGAGTATTTTATCTTATAGTCTTTATTGCTCCTCGCGATGCCTGATAAGTCTTACCCGGGGCGATGGCCCGGGGAATTAATTATCGCACCTCAAACTTGGAAAACTCGTTTTCACTACCTAAATGATTTTTGAGGTGCGTAATATTATCGCCGGGCGATCGCCCTTTCCATTCTCTTTTTATTGATACATCACATATATAACAAATAATTTTCTAACTCTAATTATTAACGAAATTAAGTGTGGCATAGTCTGCGCGCCGGCGGGGGCGGAGTCTCGCAGCGGCCCGCTACCCCCTCCACTCGGCGGTCCGTTGACGCAGTGGCGGGGAGAATCCAGTGGCGCGGGGTGCCGGGCGGAATGTTTCTGTGACGCGGAAAAAATGGCCTCTTCTTATTCATTCATTTCTCGGGCCACTTTTTCTCGCGTCCGCAGTTCGCAATGCTGTGCGGAACACTGTCTTCTATCGAAGGTTGACAACTAAGTTAGAGAAAACTGATTTATTCTGTTCAAAGTGTAAATGTTTTCCAACATTTTGAACATTTAGCCACTTTCTAAAGTTATTATTCAAGCACAGTTTAGTCTTTCAACAATCTAATAATATGAACTATGGACATTCTTTTCTCTAATTTCAATTCCTTAAAACACTACGTACTTTATAAGCGACTATCTCTTCTAAGACACTTTTAAATGTCCAACATAAATAAGAAAGGATGTCCGATAATATCCACTCTGCCGCTTTTACTAACTACTTCTAGTTACTTGTTTAACATCACGCCGTTTCCCACGGGGGTAGGCAGAGAGGATAGAGCGCCACACTCTTATTATGACCGGAATTGTCGTAATTCAATCCGCAGGACGCGCAACTCGAATATCGCGCAATTTCGTTCGGTATATCCTATTCGGCGCAGGATCTACGTTTTATTTTCACTCCTTATTCATCCGTTCTATATGACCAAGCCATCTAAGCAATCCTTTCTTAATTTTACTTACTTCTTGTTATCACACAGAAAAAACATATGTTAGTAATGTGCCGATATCGAATATTTAATATTAGTAGGTAAATGGTTCTTTTTCCTATGTTCGTAAGTTTTTCACATACTTGAAAATTAGATAGGTAAGTACTGAAATAGTACTTACCCTATAAAACAAAAAATCAATAGCACGATTACTGCACACCAAAAAAGAAGAAGAGACGTAAAAAGTCAAATGTTTTGAAAGTGCTCCCGGTCGCTCGGCGTGAATTAAATAAAAATTTGAAAAGCAGACAGAAATTATAACATTTCTGTATAAATTGTTTAACTATTAACTGGTAGACTTTCGTACATTTTTCACCTGTGTTTATTTTTATAGTAAAATGGTTGTTATCAACACATTCACTGTGCCGGTTGATGGGGTCGTGCTGGAACAGGCAGACACACGCGCCTATTTAAATGATAAAGAAATTGGATCAGGGACTATTTACATAACCGAGTCGTAAGAATAATACCTTTTTACTATATTAATTATGTTATAAAAATGTACACGTAAACATTTTTCATCGATGCGTTTTAAAACGTTTCCCACGTTCGAAAAACTTGACAGTCGGTGATTTTTTATTTCATTATTAACCGTTATATTCTTGGATTTAGTCGCAGCGGTTTGTGTTACTGTTAGATATTTATCTCACCGCTTTTTTAATATGCTGTAGAATTATAATTAGTGCATTTCCGTGCGGTTACTGTCTGGCTACGTATGTTTTGTTTCACCGTTTAGACGCGATGATTCATAGGGACTTTTTGACTGCTGGTTACTTTATAATGTATACTCGCCAATTTGTGTGCTGTGAGATATAAAATATTGCAATACAGAGTGCCAAAGTGAAAATTGTTTTTTGAGAAATGTCATCAGCGAAGCATGTCTGCTGGCTCACAAAGTGAGACTAAAATATCAAATTAATAATTAGATTCGGAAGTGTGATATATCAAATAAAAGTCAGTTAATTTATAAATATTGTCCTCTTCCGGTGCAGGCAGAGTTAACTTCCTAATAAATACTTCTTGTGTTTTTACTGTTCCTCACCATATATTCTTATTGTGGTGCGGGAACTCAGCGGAGGAACGAGAGAAGAAGAAAGCCGGTGGATCTGTTACAATTTCATAATGCTGCAGGCATCAGAGAATTAGCTACAGGAATGCAGTACCTTAAAAGTAGCAATTGAAGTGTGTGAAGTGTGTTAGAGTAAGAGTAATGTGCCGTTGAAGGATCTTGATGCTTTAATACTCTGCTGCTCTATATATATATATAGGATCAACAGGCGCGGAATAACCAAGTTTAAGAGAGCCATAGTTATCCCAACGTTTCAGGTAAATTCCATCACTCATCTTCAGGGGGTGCCTTATCGGTGAAGTGTCACTCTAAAGTTACGAGACACGTCCTCTTGGCCGACAGTTTAACACTAAGTGATTTAAACTAAAAAAAATTATAATAAGGGTATTTACACTTTATGTTTGGATTCTGGTGATTCTGGTAATTCTGTAATTTAAATTATTATTGTTATTTGTTTGTGCGATAAGTGTCGGATTTGGAGAAATTGATCTTAACGTTGTCAGTGGATGGGGTAATTTTTCTGTCTTCTAGTATATTGAGTCAGGTGTTTGGAAACCTGAAACTGTCGTCCTTATTTAAATTATTATTTGATCTTTTGTAAATTTCTATGCTTCTCTATATATCCTTGCCATTTTATTGTTCAGGCTAGCAACTGTGGATGCTCTGGCAAAGTTGATTTTATGCCCTTTTGTCATAGTAGTATTGTACCGCATGGTATTTCATATATTCCCCGAAACTTGAGAGGGATTATGTCTTGCGTTTCAGAGTAGGGAAGCATTTTTGTTGTCTGTTCTGAATGTAGTCTTGTTATATATTTTTAAAATATTTGCTTATTTTATCTGTGGATCCTTTGATGTATGGTATACCTTAGAGAGGTTCCGTCAGTTCATCTGTTCATTGCCCCGTCCACTAAGAACTACATTAAAAACCAATTAACATCAATTTCTCTGAACCCCATCTACTAAAAACAACATTAAAAACCCGTTAACATCAATTTCTCTGAACCCCATCTAATAACAACAACATTAAAAACCCATTAACATCAATTTTTTGGAACCTGACACTTATCGTACAAACAAATAACAATAATAATTTAAATCACAGAATTACCAGAATCCAAACAATAGGTTGTAACACCTTTATTATACAATGTAATCATTAGTTGAACTCACTTAGTGCTGAACTGCTGACTTAAAACGATGTGTCACACAGTCATTTTAGAATGATAATAAAATATAAACATAAAAAGTATAATATACATCTAGTATGCTTCTAAAGTAATTTTATATAAAGGTTTTTTTTCGAATTAGCAACACTTTTTCCAGCGACAGCTGATTTGTGCTCAGTTTGGTTTGCCATTTCACCATGAAGACTTATACCAGAACAATGCTTGCAAATTTATTTTGAAAATCATGGTTCAGTTCGCAAAACTTACCGTGCGCCATGTCCATTTAACGGTCGGCATAATCATCCATCCAAGCAATTAATTTGAATAACCATAGATCGTTTTCACACCACGCATACTCTAATTGATAATATGGATCCGCAGAGACGTCGTACAGTGCGCACCGAAGAAGCTGTTGCTGCAGTGGAGCGTAGTATTAAGGAGGACCTGAATGAGTCGATTAGCCATCGTGCACAGTCGCATCGTGTCCGTCCACTTTATGGAAGATTTTGCGGAAAGTTTCTTGGTTTACGAGCTTACAAGATTCAGCTTGTGCAAGAATTGAAGTCGCTTGACCATCATGTGCGTCATACGTTCGGTGAATGGGCCATAACTGAGATTGCGAGATACTCATTTTCAACATGTTTCAACACGACGGTGCCACACAGCGCACGCCACATTCAATTTATTGAAGGAAACATTTGACGAGCACGTAAATTCGTGTAACGGACCTGTGAATTGGCCTCCAAGATAGTGTGATTTAACACCTTTGGATTATTTTATGTGGGGATATATGATGTCGCTAGTCTACGCCGATAAACCAAAGACGATAGACGACTTGGAAGCCAATATTTGTTGCTTTATTGCCGATATATGGCTCCGGCTGCTCCAAAAAGTGGTTGAAAATTAGATTTCCAGATTACGCTTTATCCGAGCCAGCCGCGGCGCCCATATGCGCAAAATCATATTTAAACACTAATGGCATAAAATTATCTTTCCAATAAAACATCTTTACTTACAACACACACGCTTTGCAAGTGAACACATATTTAAAATAATTGTTTGCACTTATAGTATTGCAAAGTTCAGTTTTGTGTGAAAATTAAAAAAAGGAGTTTCAGTCGGTCTCTAGTGTGCCCAGACTGATGAGTTTTAGACAAGTTTCACAATTTTTCTATAACTATAACTTGACTCATATTTTGGTCCGGTTTTCATGGAAATCACTTTCAGATTAATTAAGGTTAAAGCAACTTTGGCCCAAACACATACCTCCGCTTTCTAGATTCACTTCTGAGGATAATTTTTAGAATTTAATTTTATTTGTGTATTCAAATCCACATATTTTGGAAGTAATAAAAGAGTGCTTGTGCGGTCGGTAAACATGAAATGCCTAATAATGTACTAAGCTGAGTATGTCTGCAGAGTACTCTCGTGGTGTGACAGCAGCAAGCACCTGGGCTTCTCTCTACAGTATCGGAACATCGCCCTACACGCGGCCCGCAGGGAGCCATTTCCCGCCCTTTACATCATGGTGGACCAGGCGCTCGTGTTGCCAGGTTACTTTGCAACTCAATTTTCTCTTCATTGTTACCATCATCGATTACTTGCATAATCATGTCAGCCTCGCTTTCTAGAGGGCCTGATGCCCCGTAGCTTACTGGACGAGGGCGGTCGGGGAGACAACGGCGACGAGGAGGAGGAGGAGGGAACGGAAGAGGACGAGGGACAGGTGTACTCGGAGATGTTGTTTGCCCCGCCTGTGGATGATGTAGTGCAGCGGATGTTCCTGGCTATGAACCAGTGCCAGATGCTACATCCTGACCCTGATGATGACGACCCTGGTGAGTGATTTCTTGTTCAAATTTCTTAATTCAAAGATGGCCAGCGTGTCTTCATAGTTATTTTACTTACAAAAAATCCGATGTAGCATTTATAAAATTAAAAATGTGTTCCTTGAGTCCCAATTTTCAGCATGTAATAATAAAAATATTTAACGTGAAAAGATTTCATGTCTAAGGACACCGGCTGCCATACACTCAAAAATTATATCGGCGACTGCATCATCAAATTTATGACTCAACTTTTTCTTGACAATGGTGGCATCTAATAATAAACAGTCAATACTTGCTCCCATAACACCCTTAGCATATTAAACAGTCAGCCGCACTTGAACTTGTCATCACCCTAATATGTAATGTTTATGATTTTTTGACTCAACTTTGTATTAAATAGGCTGACATCTAATATTTGATCGATGATTACCCGGATTTCTTGCCATTTTAAACATTACCTGAATTACCCATCAACACCATGTTTATGTGTATTCATGTTTATGACTTTTTCTTCCTTTTGATTCATTGATAACTTATTTAAACTTTCTATCTTCAAAACTTTATTATGACATCAAAAATGTTGGCGAGTTTTTTTTGTTTACTCTGTTTAACACGAAAAAATATTTCTGTCCCCGTGGTTTCATGCTAAATGTGCTACATGAAACAAGCAGCCTATGCCACATCCACAACACACTCAGCTTTATTGACATTGTCATGTTCATCCTTTTATTTTATCAGACTATTATTGTCAATCATAGTTAACTCATAGCCGTGTAAGTGGGGTTGAAATATTTCTGTCTCTAGATTCTGACATATATGAAGACGCTTCAGAGACAATGGACGATGACAACTTTGAACCCGTGCAGCCAATGGATGAGGTTAGTTTCAAATTAGTCAGCTTCTTTTTTTTAAAATTATAACATAATAAAACTTACCTTCTTTTAAGTGAACCTGGAAATGGCAGTCCAATATGGAACCTTTAAAACGTTCTAGTTAAAAATTATGTAAATTTACATTGCTGAACTGATCACCATTTCCCCTCCATCCTTGTAAAACTTCCTTCACTACCTCTAAGAGTTCTTCAAGCGAGTACAAAATCTGCACTGCACAATAATATCCTAAGACCTGAAGATGTAAGAGTTTACTGAGGTTGAGCACAGTATTGTCTCGGACTGATTGTTATAAAGTTTCTGTTTAGTGAAGTGAAGTATTAATATTGGTGTTGTTATTTTGCAGGCGGAGGAAAGCTTGCAGGAACTGCATCTGGGGGTGAACAACGGTCACGGAGACAGTAATATTAACTTACTCTATTAACTAACCTCCTAATATTCCCCTTTTAAATGTTTTCCCACCTAAAAAGTCAACATTTGTTGCTCCCAAAAAAATCATATACAAATGATTTTTTTAATGTTTGATTTCTGGCAGAAAAAGTTTAAAATTTTGAAATAAAACTCCATCTACTTTTTAATCCATCGTTAATGCCGGTTCTTTTTGAACATTAACAAATGTCCACTATATATTATTGCCCAAGCACACATTCACCACAAAAACAACAGGTCGCAGGGGGTGCCAGTGACACTGTTGCGAAGAAACATGTAGAGAAATGGTTCGCCTTCGGGCATTGACGGCACCTAGCAATGCAGCGTAATAACCCCACGTGTTAATATGATTTTTGTTGCATCAATAAAGTATGCTGCTCCTAGAAATTAGAGCAGTTATCCTTTAAGACATACATAATACATATCCAATGTCGCACTTTCAATGTTTTTTAGCATTGCATTCAAGTTTGCCACCTCTAAAAACTTAAAACCTAAATATTATAAATAATTAATAAATATATGTTTTTTAATATAGATAGTCGGGTCCTGGAAATGCAACGAGAAGTCTGATCCATACCAATGATTTGGTGTGAAAATTTAAATGTACTTAATATTTATACAGTTTGCAAAATTGTAAACATTTTTTGTACACGTTGTCATATCATGAACTGAAATGGGATCAGAAAATGTTGATTGAATTGTGGCAAAATGTAAAATCTGAAATGAAATATTTATTTCTTAATGGACCATGTCAAGCAGCATTGTACAGTAAAACTCCGTTTACTCTGTACCCATATTTCGTATTTTCACGTAATTCGTACTTTATCAAAAAAATTATCAAAAATAACATTTCATATTAATTTCTACCAATAATTCGTAAAACCTTATTATTCATAGTTCGTATGCATTTTTTATACCCAAAGTAAATAATTTGTTCACGTAATTTTCATATTCACGTGTTTTCAAATCCAAACTTGCGCGACTATGCATTCGTCATCTCTTTGTAAACATCTGTAGCTAGCTCCACCCCTTAGCCAATTACGGCGCTGTTCCTTATCGCAATAGATTGGCGCGCTTAGAGCTCGCAAAACGCAGCCAAACTGAGCAATACCATATGTATACCCAATTCTTCAGTGCGTTTTATAAGATTTGAAGTTATTTTGACAATGATTGTCGGCGCATTGCGAATTATATATCAGAAATATCACTCACCCTTGTAAAACCCACCCCTAATTAAAATAATTTGAACAATTTTCATTGAAATTCGTAATTTATAAATTAATTGTGTGCAAGTTTTATTGATTTTATATCCAGTTTTTTGTTTATGAAATGTTGCGATTTGTTTAATGTAATAAAAAAATTGTAACCTTTATATTTAAATACACAACCTATTTATAATTTTAAAAAAAATCTTTTCGTTTTCTAAACTGGCACATACATCTCGTTTGTGCCAGTTTGTGTAAATCCTTGAAATATGGAACTTATTTCAAAAACAAAATCAGCAGGAAAAAAATCCATAATACCTCACTGAGTTCAAATTTGAAAAGTCGCAGGAAAATAATAAGCTTCGATGAAGTATTAAGATTTAAAAGTTTTTCATTATTTTTCACGGGCTTTTCGAATTCGAATTTCTCGCCTAATTTTGGTGAAAAAGACGATTTCGACCGCTAATCAAATTAAAATGGCCATAATTTTGTTGTGTCAAGGTTTGGTGAGTCGTTTGAAAAAGCCTGTTTTAAATATTGGACTCGCCACGTCGCCACACATCTTCATTATTCAGGAGAAATTAATTATTTGATAAATATTTTAACACATAAAAAGCTGAAAAAATAGACAGTCACCATGTTTTTCAGTCCATCAGTCCACGCGGTGTGCACAAAAATGCAGACACATGAACTGATGACGCATTTAAAAAAAATTCTTTAACGTTGCCATCAAAAAAATTGTTCTCATTATTCGTAATTTGAATTTTTTGTAAAATTTCAGTCAGTGAGTTACGAATTAACAGAGTTTTACTGTATTTGGAAAAAGCATGTGAAGTTTAATGTGAATGTTTGTTGCAGGCGGCGATATGAACTATGATCCAGAGCAGTTTGCTGATGACTGATTTGACACCAAACTGGAATCTCCGGTGGAACTAAATTTTCCTGTACATAGTACGCTCACCCCATCGTCATATCACTAACTATTCACCTTTTCTCTTCATTCAGTGTTTTCTGTCACCTTCAGTCTTTGTGACCGTGTATTTTGGAGGAACCTGGAAAACCTTTTATTTGCATACGAACCGGTGACAAATTTTATTATATGTAGCGACAGATGGCTTGTTACGTGATGTCATCTCAATGTGTATTTAATTTGACTCGATTGTCTTCATATTTTATTTGATTATTTTGACTTGGTTTAATATTTTTGAAGAGGATTATTGCAACACTGTTACTACTGTCCAATACTGCGCATTGGACAAATCCACTTTTGCAATATGCACACTTCCTAGAACAAGAAAGTGCTAAGCACCTTCAAATTACACAACAGATGGCACTATGAAGGTAGATTTTTTTTGTACAAGTATAGATAAATTGATTGCTATTGTTTTGCAGCATTCATTCAATAAGTTATTCATTGTTATCGTAAGTTTTATATTTGTCAACCTTAAGTAATGGGAATTAATGTGAATGAATTGCAGAGTCATTATTAGGTCTGTTTGGATTTGCGGGTGTAGGAGCAGCCCCGCGGTCTTACTGTTGCCATTGTAGATCAACAACCGAATGATGCTCAGTGTTAACTGTTTCCACCTACATTTCTATAGCTTTATATTATGTATAATACTGAAATGTGGCTCCAAAACGTTTTTCAAAAATGATGTATTTTGAATTATTATTGGTGTGGAGGACTGCGCTCGGGAATGTTGATTCAAGATAGACTGAATTAACCTTCCGGTACTGATGTCACTTAATAAAACATGTTTGGTCAGCTTCTTGGCAACACTACTCACTTGTCGGTGACCAAAAATCTACTTCTGGTAGTAGAAGTTTAGAGTGAAATATTTCACTTGTGGCGAGATGGCAGGAATATGTTGAAACAAGCTCTCGTTTCAAAGTTTGAACATTTGACCTGATGGTAAATTACAACAAAGCGATCTCAGGTTCCACACGGCGGTCACCCCAGTCACTTGACTACATATAACCAAATGTGGTATTTTATCAGCCAACAATTGGCCAATGTATGAAGAAATACATATTTTTTTCCAATGAATAATTTGTTGTTTTTATTGTATGCTCCTTGTTTCTGGATGAAAGAAAGTTCCTAACAAATGATCACCGCTCTCCGTGTCCACATTAGTCGGGGGCCGAAGAGAATTAAATAAATAAAGGAATTCTATCAAACTTACTTTATTCTAAATATTATTCCTCAGACACATTGCTCTTAAAATAATGTTTCTTTAATGAATAAAAAATTCCATTTCATTTTGTAAAATTATCAAGTTTCATTTTTTCAAATTCTCTTTACATTTATAAAGTAACGATCAAGGGATTTACAGACACGCAACCGCGGGGGATGCTTCTCTTCGATCGAGGCGAGCCGGGCGGCGGCCACGCAGACCGGAGCGGGCGGAACGTTTCTTCCGGGGCGGATGTGACTATATATCACATTATCAATATTGACCATATCACGCCAGCCTTCTTGTGTTGTGTAGCCGACTGTTGCAATTTGTCATCGTCTATATATTATTATTATTAAGTGGCTGCAACAGGCCGGCCTCGACAAGTATCTGAATAACACGAGGACATTACTTTAAGTGATATTACATTTCTCTCCACTCGATAGTGAGATTAATTATTCTCTTAAATGGGTTTAACTCTAGCGTCAATCGATACAAAAATAATTTACTGACAAATGAATAGTCACACTTGCACTGCTGTGAGCTTCAAGCGAAGCCCCGCAGTGGATGATAAAAACCTAGGTAAAGTTTTACAATTCATTATTGTAATTTTAAAAAATAGTCATTTCTAGGGCCGGGGAAACACAAGCCTCCTCGCCTCGCGTGCATCCTTAACTCGAACAAATAGTATTTCTAGTGGTCTTCAATTCTAAATGACTGATGATTATTTCACTATCAAATATTTACAAAGGTGTGTATTAGTGCGAACCCTGGAATATTCTGTATAAATAATAAAATGGACATCATTTAACAACACAATCAAATCTAGTTAAAAATATTGTTGATAAAATAATAAGATTATTTCTTAAGGTATAAAATTTAGACTATCTCTGCTGTAGAGTTCTCAAAGCTGTGATCCCAACGATGGTGTGAGATACTTCACTTGGAGAAAAAAGTTGACTTTTTATAAATTTTAATTTATACCGTTATCAAAATAAGTGTCCTATAAAGTGAAAAACCAATTTATTTGATATTATCCGTTTTTAAAATTATTATTTAATATAAATAAATTGCAAATATCATATGGCTACGAGAAGTTCAAGAGCATTTCAAAGGCTCCGAATGGCACATCGTTGGCGTCATTCGCCCTGATCCGTGACTCAATTGCTGGCTCCATAATATTGGTATAATAAAAAGATGATAATCCAGAAAGCTCTGTTCTGATAGCCACTAGAAATAATTTTGACGAGAAAAATCTTTAATTAGTCCCTATATTTTTTTACTCCAAAAGGGGTGAAGACTTCTCTGCGGGTTTCTGGACCCCGAGGGCTCTGTCAATAGTGGCGCTAACATCACGTATCAACTTTTCATCAAATTAAGCAAAAAAAAAAAAACAATTTATTTTCATCTAAAAATATATTCTAATTTTACATTTTAGTAAAGCGCCCCACGGACGAAGAGTGTACACGTGATATTGGCAGCGGTCATTGCGGCGGTCCAGGTCAGGTCCGGAAGGGATCGGACGCTGCAGTCGGATCACATTTCAGATTATGTTAAGAATGCACTGCACCTGTCACTTCGTCACTCGTGTCCCGCCAGCCCCGATAATATAATAGCTAAACTAAGTGTGCGTGCTCATGAGGAGGCTTCCACCACCCCCTCCATGGTCTCCGTATCCCCGGCCAGCTCCCGTCCTGCGCTCCCGTTGGCCAACTCCGGCTCCGCTACCTTGGCCTTCTTGCCGGCGGGCTGCTCGGGTTCCTCACTGGCGCGCCGCTTTTCTGCCGTCGTTGCCGGCTCTGCCTCTGCCTCCTCGGGTACTGCTTCCACTCCTGCTACCTCGACCGCAGGAGGCACCTCCGCCCCTTCCTCCGCCGGCTGCTGGGGCGGTGTCGGTCGGACAGGCTCTGGTCGGGTCGGCTCGGGCTCGCTTGCCACCGCTAAGGAGGACAGTAATAGGCATGTAGATCACTGCAGTTAATGATTGAAAGATTCGCTTATCCTAATAACCATTACAGAACCCTTTTTAGCAAAATTGTATACTGCAATGACCCACTACATTTTATAAGCAACTACTGCGTATATATAAAGTAAGCGAACGATGATGTATATTTCCTGTGTACAAATCATATCTAATGAAAAGTAATCTTCCAATGATAATGCACTAAAATATTTGCTTTAATGTGCAGTTAACTGTAAACCAGGTTGTAGATATGCACTTCTAGCGGTAAAATTCTTGCCTAGTGCTCTCTACCGCTTGAAAGGTTTAACCCCATTACGGGTGACTGCCAATTGGTTCTATAGTGGAACTTCGACTTACGAGCATAATTTGTTCCGTAAACGTGCTCTCATCTCAAAACACTTGTATATCAAAGCAAATTACCCCTTAATAGATTTTATGCGGGAATGGTAGTTCTAGTAAAATGAAGAAAGTATCACTAAGGTGGTTTGGTCATACGGAACGGATGAATGAGAGAATGTTAAGGAAGATATATGATGCAAGTGTTGATGGCACCAGAAATAGAGAACGTCCGCGGAAGACTTGGCACGACTAAGTAAACCAGATACTGGAGGATGGTCCTATTAGAAGCCTCGATAATCGGCGAGTTTGTATGAATGCAGATGAGGCGAGAACTGTATGTCAGGACAGAAGAGTGTGGTGCTCTATCGCGATGGTAAGTTAGTTAATTAGGGTAGTTCTACCCACACGCCTGACTGGTGGTCAACTGAAAAGGTAGAACTATCTGATCTGTTTACATGAGTGATGTACACCAATCTCTTGGTAAAGGTCCAAACTACACCTGTACATGAATATTTAAACAAAAACATTTTATAAAAAGAGATATGCCAATACATGCTTTCAGTTTTACAGAGTGAGAAATTGAAAAAGAAATACAGTAAAACCGCGATATAACGAAACCCGATATAACGAAAAATGACGTATATCGAAAAAAAAATCGAAATTTAGTCCCTAAAACCAATTTTTCATACAAAAATGCATTTATATAACGAAATCCCGTTAATATTTATAACAAAATCATTTTTGTCCCGTACGAAAAAATGCCAATACATTTACGTAAATTTATAACGAAATAAAAAAATGTTAAAAGATGAAAATATTATTTCGCACTTACAAAGCCGCGCCGCTGCATCTGCCGTATGCGAACGGTTTTATGGCCTTTTCGGCGGTGCGCGGCGGTCTGCCGACAAGGTAGTAAAACAATTCAAACTTCTTCTTGGGTTCATAGTAGGCCCATAAAACCATTTGACATAATTCTTGCGGCGTTCACTTGGACACGTTTTACGTACGCATACGCCTCTAATATGTATTGCAATCCCAGACCCAAACAGCTGGAAAATACAAAAATTAACAGGAACCCCCCGAAAGTTGCAGTATGTACTTATTGGGAATGTCAGTCTCAGTGTAACGTCTGTAGAGTTAAGTTTGTTCCGCTTTTAACGCGATTATTGCATGACCGAACTGAATATTTACATAAATTCATTTTCGTTTGACAATTGTTTTCGTGTGAACTCGTCAATAATATAAATAATTCGTTAAAATATTTTATGGACTATTTTTGTACGGCATTTTATGTTTCTATTAACTATTGTTTTCGTGTGTTTACTGAAATCTGCGTATACATACTAGTGTAGCGTAATTTATTATTTAAAGTACATTTCCTAATATTTTGTGAAACCTTAAAATGGCTTCAGTACGTGATAATTCCCGCAAAACTTTAACCATCGCACAAACAATGATTTTAAGTGAACAATGTTAACGATAATTTTTAAGTGAACAATTTTAATGAATATATTTTGAAGTGGTTGCCGCCGTAACCGATAAGTACCTTCGTAATTTATATACGACTCATTTTATAAAAATGCCGCGATTCAACTGTCAAATTTTTATGTTTGAAGCGGCTCTAATCACAATTAAAATATTGTTTTGTGTTTGCAATATTCTGGAATTTACAAAAATATCTTCCAATTGGTGTTGAATAGGTTCTGTTCTTAATTTAATTCCTTTGATTATCCATTTGCTTATCTGTTTTAATAACAAAACTACTAAAAATATGTAGGTATTCAGTTCCCTATGGCCTTCTTCCTCCTTTGTTTGCAGAATTTGCGATCTTTTTTGAAGCCGCGCAACATTTTTTTGCGACGGCGCGTAACATATAGTTGTAGGATTTTTTTTATTTATTTCGTTATATGTGGGAATTCGTTATTACGAATTTTTATTTTTTGGTCCCTTGGATTTCGTTATATCGCGGTTTTACTGTATAGAGAAATCACCCAATTATTGAATAAATTAGTGGGTGCATGTTTTTTATGACTAATATAGGTATACTATGGTTAAATTATATCTGTCTATCTTATACTTGATTATTGATTTATAAATGAGTGAGAATGCAGATTTCCACAATGAATTTATTGAAGTGGGTATGCGGGCCTTCCGCCCTAATAAATCATCTCCAGTGGATTATTCAGTCAGTTTGGAAGATAGAGCATTTTTTCTAAAGTTTGATTTTTTATCACATTCCGATGGTTTTCACCCACCACACGTACTTGTGACTCAGGAGCGGCATCCGCACAATTAATTTGTTCCAAGATCCAAAAATTTTCATATCAAAATAATTAATACAAAATATATAATTTCTTTATTGTGTAATTATCTATTATGTATCTTTATTATAATAAAATATGTAATTGAATTGATTAATTATCCATATCGGAATCACTTGATGGCTCAATAAATTCTTTTTCTTTTCGTGGAATTGTCACATTAAATATCGCATTGTCGTTGAAAAGATTAATCGCTCGCTAAACCATAACAAACGAGACTTTTGAATGGTAAATTTTTTTCCACTGCAGGACCAAAGACCTCGTTGATTCACTCTACAAATAGAATACAAGTGACCCGAGCCTTGCTGTTGTCCAACATTTAACTGGCTCTTCTGTACCTTGCATTTCTTGAAGTCTCGTGGATTTTCAGAATGATACACGAGCAAGGGCTTAACTTTCAAATCACCGCTTGCATTAGCACGCGTCAAGAGGGTGAGACGGTCTTTCATGGGTATAAACCAGGCTTGGTTTTTTTTATATTACACAATACTGTTTTTGCTCATATGTCGATTTATTTTTATTTTTTTAAATTTGCTCGTATCTCGAAATACTCGAAGTCGAAGTTCTATTGTACTTTCAAAGCGCAAACTCTCAGCTCGGATATGAAAAGAAAAAACAATATTCATAAAACTTATTCTGTGTATGCATCTCTTTTTTTTTTAAATGTGACATCTACGGTTGACGAATGCGTGTGCGTGCGTAAGGTTGGTATGAATGAGTGTGCGTGAAAGTTAAATGGGGATACGCCGTTGTCAGCAGGTCTCTTTTGCTCCGTACCGCGAACCTGTAAACACCTAGTATTATACTGTAATATCTTGTATAGAAGCATTTAGAATACATCATTATTGTTACCGAGCATCTAGAACACGAACCCGAGAGTAATCTTTGAGTACAGCGGCATTTGACGGTCACAAAGATACTTGTACAATTGTTGTAATACACAAGTATTACGGTCAGATTCGAATGCAATATCTTACATGAAATGTGCAACTGGACCATAATATATTGACTTGTAGTTTATTAATATGTAGATTGCAAGTACCCATGCACATGCTCAAGTCATCATTGACGGTGTTGAATTCCACATCCATAGTAAATACCATATGAAGTAATAATATGAATAATGGTCACTCCGGCCCTGCATAAAGTTAGAAGAGAGCAGATTGTGGATAGATAATTCCATGCATAGAGTATAGTACTCGACTAATCACACATGCAGCATACTTATTTGCTCATTCTAAACAATTGGACTGGTTGCGACATGGAAAGTCAAGACCAAATATAAAATACCCAATATAAAAGAAAAAGAACCCAGCCACCTTGTAAAATTTTATAAGTCTCACTGATCAACATCTCACCAGTTTGTTCTCCTCAGACCTAATCCGACTGCGGTTCTTCCACAGCGTGGTTAGTAGAGCGCAGAGAGGGAGGGTTAGTGGAGTGCGTTAGTGAAAAAAGCAAGCCTTTATCCGAAACATACATACGGTTGGCTGAGCTGACTTGGTTCTCTTGCGCAGGGGGTTCCTCTTCCACCTGCATCGTTACCTCGGGCACTTTCTTCACTTCCTCCTCCTCTTCTTCCTTTATTTCCTCCGGTACCGGTACCGGACTGCCGCCGTTCTGTTTCTGAAATACGCCAGGCACCACATCAATGAATGAATTGAACAGTATACAGTAGACTCTCGATTATCCGGGATGGATGGTAAAAAAAAATCCCAGTTAATCGCGGTTAATCCAAAAACATTAACAAAAATGCTCTACAATATACAAAAATCACGCACTCTGCGCAATGACGTATGTGTGTATGTACTTACTAAAAAAGGTGCACATGTGTGCATTTATGAACAGCGCAAAAGAGATATTATTGCAGGGTTGTCAAATAACTTCCACTATATACATTATTTTAAGTCTATTCATCACCATAAGTTCAATTAAATTCATGTCCATATCGACCACAAAATTTAACACAATAATTATAATTTTAAAAACAAGATGAGTCAACAATAAAATATGGAATCATTTAGAGAAATAAGAAAGTACAGACGATTGTTTTGACAAACTCTACTTCGAATATTTCTCAACATCATTTTTTCAGTGAGTGCTGTCATTCTGCTACTCAAGATAATTAAGAAGTGATTCTGCGTGATTTAAACCGACACCATGATTGATTTTTTCTGATGCAATCAACTCATCTTTCCCTTCGTTATTATCAGGTTGCACAGTATCATTCGTCGCATGTTGTAAAATGTCTTTGTCATTTAATACTTCATGACCAGCCTCATTGTTATCTGCGTTAAGCCAATCATGTAACGATTGCTCATTAACATCCTCGCACCCATCTATTTGTCGCAAATTTTTTAACACTTCTTCGTGGTTTTCTTTAAATCCGAAAAATTCATTATCATTTCCTGGAAATTTTTTATGCCAAGACCTTTTTAGAGTAATGCTTCTTATAGACTTCCACGCCGCCGAGATTTCATAAATTGCATCTAACACTGTTAATTTTTTCCAAAATGTCAATAAGTCAGTTTCATTTTCTGTAGCAAGTTTCTGTGATAGATCGTCTTTAGATGCTTGATCCATCGGTTGTATAAAAGCTGTCACATTTGGCGGTAAATATTTCCGTCTGATTTTAAAACTTCCGCTTTTGGATGACTCGGTGCATTGTCTAATAATAGAACAGCTTTCTGTGGCAAACCTAAAGACTGATGGCACAAATTTGGTTTTGAACCAATTGGAAAATATCTCTCTGTTCGTACAGGCTGACTTGTCATTGTAGTAATCGACAGGAAAATTCGACATTAATATTTCTGAGAAAACTCGTGGTTTTTTTGCCTTGCCGATAACACAAGGTTCAGAAGATGAGATCTGGAGGCATTACCACAGCAAAAAACCATTAGTCACTGCTTTTGAAGCATATGTCCAGGAGCTTTTAATTCAGTCTCGTAGGCCAAAGTTTTCAATGGGAGACATTTCTAGTATAACCCGGTTTCATCAGCATTGTAAATTTGCACCGGCGTAAAATCTTCGGTTTCAATAAATGCTTGAAACTTAGTGATGAATTCTTGTGCAGCTATTTCATTACAGCTTAATTTTTCACCTTGAGTGGCAATCGGTTCCGTGTCTCTGTTTAAACCGAATTAATCATCCAGAAGACGCGTTAAAATCGCCCTGCAACTTTAATTTGTCGTAAAAATATTTTGCTTTAGCTGCGTTTGTTGGTTGAACCACAAAACCATGACCCTGTCGAGATCCTCATGTGTTGACAATTTCATAGTTTTTCTGTTGGTCATCCCTATAGCACTATCTGATGTGCCTGTAAAATCTACCAGCTTTCTCTTTTTTTCCACGATGTCGCGTATGGTTTGGTCATTAACATTATATCGGTTAATTAAAAATTTAACCGTTGCACCGTTTTCGAACAATTTATAGCTTTTGTTCAATTGAAAGCACAACTCGTTTGCGTTTATCCATTATTAAAAATAAAACACATTTTTACAATTAAAAAAAAACTGTGACAACCCTGAAAGAATATGGAGAAAACGCAATGCCACTTTCGTAATTTACTGACACTCTATTGTAAACAAGTAACTTATTGACACAACCAACCCCAATAAAACTTTAAAACAAAGTGAAAGCTACATAATAACAATAAATGTTTTCGGACACGGTGACAGCTGATGTGCTTGACTGTAAACACCTGTTTAGCCCTTATGAGCATGTGGAACATTTTGGTTTTTATAAAAAAAATAGACAAGAGTCTACTGTATATATTAAAACAAAACAGTCCTACAACAAATATAAATATTGTTTTCTGTAAATAAACAAGCAGCTTGTGAAATTTGTATCCAAGTGAGGTTCAAATAATTTTAAACATTCATTAATGTAGCGAGTGTGTGAAGAAATTCTGCAAGATAATGCATCATAGAAGAATATCATCCAAGAAAACACAACAAGATAGGTTGATGATGGATAAAATACTCACACTGGAGGTGGAGGGTTTGGTGTCAACGGAGCTGGATGAGGCTTTGCGCCCCCTCTTCACCCCCTTCCTCGCGGGCTCTTTCTTATCCTTTTCTTCTTTTTTAGGCTCCTCCTTTTCTGATTTGCTTTCCTGAAAAGTCAACAAATTATTAGATCACCATAGCATGTCTATCAAATTCCTGATGTGTATTGTGAGTGTACTCCGAGAACGAAACAGGGATATACCTGTGAGTCGGCATCGGTCTCCATGGGTGTATCCTTATCTTCCTTCATAGACTCCTCTGCTTTCACATGCGGAGCTGTGGCTGCTTTTTCAGGCTCAGCCACCTCATCTTCCGCCTCATCCTGTAATGCCTGCAACACACACAATCACTGCAGATGCACTATTGCCTTCTATGCGACATTTGTTGGAATTTTATTAGCTGACAACTAATCATCTAATGGAACGTGTCTTTGATCTGGAGAATCCATACCTACAACCCAAGGGCGTGCACTGTATACAAACAAAAATCCGTGAATTACTAAAAATTCTGGGAAATAAATATAAATGAAATAATCGTTATCTTGTAAAGAGACCATATAAAGCGTAGCTTTTATTTCACAAATTACCGTACAAACTATAATTCCAATTGTCTCTAAAGAATCTCGTGGGAGCAAAATTCATTTCTATAGATTGTCTTCATTCGAAAATCAAAATTAATCCCAAAAATGTGAACTAGAAAGGAATCCAGGTCAGGGCTCACAGCACATCACTGGGGTAGTCCAGGAGTATGTTAAATTACTCACCACTAACAGCACCGTGTGCTGACCACCGGCACTGACCCGCAGACAATGGCGCCCTTCCAACTTGCCCTTGGCCAGCAGTTTGGGCTCTGCTTCATCCTCCTCACCTCCCGTGCCCAGCTGTCCCGAACTTCCCATGCCCCAAACGTGCACCTCTCCTGCAACGTGCAACAATAAAACTTAATGTTTGTCGGTGTGCATATGTGACCGTAGAATGTTCTTGAATTACAGCCCAACTCTCTATGTAGAAATTGGAGCAAATTAGAATATTCTTGAAGCATACTCCAGATTTTTTTGAGGTCTATCCTATCCTATCCCTATCATCCAGTGTTAGAAATGTACGAAAGGAACCAAAAAATTTAATTATGTAAAAAGTGACTTATAAAATGCTAATTATAAATTTACATGTATGATTTTATTTAATTAGACTAATTTTTATAAAATGAGTGTTGTTATATAAATGATGTATTTATGCTGCAACCTCTTAGCGGTGGAAAGTGTGGTAAAATATTGCATTCTTAAAATAATACTTTTAGTATTATAGACTTGCCTTTACTGATGATTACATATTTTGAATGCTATACTATTATAGGTTTGCAGGAAATAGCACATTCTGTACCAATTTTAAGGTTTCACAAAATAAAATGTAGTGAAGATGAAAAAATGATAATAATGAGCTACACAGTGGTGGGGTTATCCCTATTCCTCGTCAGCTACTAATTATCCTAATTATCTTGACAAAACTTGACAATATATTAACATAAATGTATTGGTATTTTTTCATACAGAACTAAAATAATTTTATTGTATATATTAGTGAAATTTAATTTGTTCATTTCGATGAGGTTTTACTAGTTTAAATAAAAATGGAATAGAATCAAGCTACCGTTGTCTGTGACAGCGAAGGAGGCAGCTGAGCCGCAGGAAATGGAGATGCACTTCTTATCCTTCAGGGCTGGAACCGCCGTCAGGTCCTTGGCATCTTCGCACCCCTCGCCTAGGCCCAGTCTGTGCAGAAATAGTACGGTTGACATTTTTGACAGATAAAACTAACATATTTATTGTAAGAAATTAATAAAAATAATGCATTAGAAGGAATACAAAAATTATTACATTCAACCATTAGCTGATAAGGTTGGCTCTGGTGTCATCCAACCAGTACAATATGTATCAATTTGACGTGAGACTGGTTATCATATTGGTTTCAGAAGGCAGCCAGAGAGAAGCTATGGAAGTCATTCACACCCAAAAGTGGAGGGTAAACATCATGGAGGGATGTGTTGAAGTCGCAGAACTCTCGCCACAGTCTGGCAAAAATCATCCATCCCGGCAACCCCCAGCGGGAGACCCATACCCTAATAAATTCTTGGAAAACTCTAAGATTCCTTTCATTTCTCAACTCCTTGGCCGCTCACACATCGGAAACTTGCGACAGAGAAAGAGATGGCACGAGAACTGTTAAAATTTACATCGGGTATCATGAGTATGGCGGGCACCCACGTGACAGTCCGCGGCGTCTATTTCTCACAACAATTAATTTGAGTAAATTGTCAACTAGATTTTGACGTACGTTTGTTATATTTCTCGTTTTTGTTGTCAAGTAATTCAAGTAAATGAGATATTATTTTTTTTAGTTATTAATTAAAATTAATATACAAGCGTTTTACTATAAATACAGTGAGTGCGCCGTTGAGCAGCATTGACCATTATCGCCGCCTCATTTTATGCGCGTTGTTAATGCTATATAAGTGCAATATGTAATGTGTACGTAGTTGTGATGTGAAGAGCTAATATTTTTTGTTTTAAGCATCACATTAAACACAATAATATTAATAAAATCTGATGACGTCTTTCCAAAGAACAAATATAAAATAAATAATAATGTTTTAAGTGTCATGGCCTGACAACCCTATCAATTTTTATTTTTTCCTTTTTTCATCTCAAAATTGTACGAAATCGCGATCGATGGACGCTTATGGTGAAATAGTACCCACGTATTATTTTTTAGTTATATAAACGTTTTCATGTTTTTTTTGTAAAAATAAAATTCGAAAATGCTAATCTGTGAGTTTTGAATTTAACCCCCAAGGCCCAGGACAACTATTGCCATCCGAGAGAGAGAGATAGCGCGATAAACATCAAAAAATTTGCGCTATATAATAGACTAGAAATGTTGCACAGCGGACCGCCCGGCGCGGGCGGCCCACTGCGCCCTTATAAAACTTCTTGTGATCGATCATAAGGCCCTTATAAAGCCATTCGGCATAATCTCCACTTGTCCAAGGTTGGATTTATTGCCCATTATCAAAATAGGTTAGAATGGCACCCTTCCCACGCTCTGAATCGTATACGTCTCTAAAAACGGGTCTTATCTGGACCAGCTGGAGAAAATAAAACCCCCCAAAATCGTGATCGGCACGTCACACTTTAGGGCACGCGCGCGTCAGCTTTGTGTATGGTATCGCCCGCAATGCCTAGCCTACAATTCTGCGCATTGTTATCTTTGATCTTCATTATCATCGTTAACTTATGTCACTTTTTACATTATAACTGAACATTGACATCAATTCCAATGAATGGTAATATTGGGTACGACATTTTCGTAATGTGTTCATTTGACAATTGTTTTCGCGTGTTTGTTTACTGACATTTATATGTACTAGTATTCCGTAATTTATTCTTTAAAGTACATTTTTTTATATTTTGTGGAACCCTAAAATGGCTTCAGGTCTCACTAATTCCCGCAAAATTTTAACCTTCGAGAAAAAACTATGATTCTGAATTCGTCTCAACGATTTAAAGAAATATGAAGATCGATTGACCGATACGAAACTCTCAATGCTTGTAGCGGCTCTACAATTAAACACAGTTAAAATTTAATGTTGTTTTATATTTGCATGACATTTTGAAATTTGAAATTTCCAAAAATATTGCCGAATTTTAGGTTATCTTATATTGTTTCGTAAAATGTTCTTAATTATTATCAATTTGCTTATCTGTTGAAACAAAACCAAATAGATTATTCAGAGTTTTATTTATACAGAAAATCCTCCTTTGTTTGCAGAATGCTTTATTATGTTATATACCATATTAAACTGGCAATGGGTGTCTTGTTTGCGGAACTAATGATTTTTTTTAAAGCCGCGCTACATTTATTTCTACAGCGCGCGCTGAATATTCATATATTAGGGAAAAAAATTTTTTTTCGCTATATGTGGGAATTCGTTATTACGAAATTTTATTTTTTAAAGTAATAAAACAATTGACAAACATGATATAATAATTGAGAAATTAAATTATAAACATTTAAGATAACCTAAAATTCGGCGATATTTTTTAAAATTTCAAAATGTTATACAAATATAAAACAACATTCAATTTTAACTATGTATAATTATAGAGCCGCTACAAGCATTGAGAGTTTCGCATCGGTCAATCGATCTTCATATTTTTCAAATCGTAGAAACGAATTTGGAATCATAGTTTTTTATCGAGGGTTAAAATTTTGCAGGAATTATCAAGACCAGAAGCCATTTTAGGGTTCCATAAAATATTAAAAAATGTACTTTAAAGGATAAATTATGGAATACTAGTACATATAAATGTAGGTAAACAAACAATTGAACACAATAACGAAAATATCTTACGCAATATTACCGTTCATTGGAATCGATGTAAATATTCAATAATAATGTGCAGAATTGTGGACTAGGCATCTCGAGCACTATGGGCGATACCATACACAAAGCTGATGCGTGCATGCCTTAAAGTGTGACTTACTAATCGCGATTTCAGGGGTTCTTATTTTCTCCAGTTGGTCTAGATAAGACACTCTTTTAGAGGCGTGAACATGTGTACTACAACCTTGGACAAGTGGAAATTATGCCATAATAGTTTTGAATAACGATATTTGATTTACAAGTATAAATCGTATAGTATTTACAAGAGGGACTACATTCTCCTCCAAAACTTTGACTCGTGGCAAATTTCGAATAAATGGGATTTTACTGTAGTAACAAATGAACCTAGCAAGTTACCTGCCATACTCGCGCCGACCCAAGGAGTAGCATTGCCCTTGGCTGTCCAGGGCCAGAGAGTGATGGGGCCCGCCGGCAATGTGCGTCCACTGGCCTTCGCTCAGACTGGAAAAGGCTTCGCTGATGACCGGTGTGAAGACAGTCTGCGGAGTTCCCTTGCGTACACCTGGGGACATGTTCACTGATTTTAAGTGTATCACTTTCTGGGGGGAAGTTTATTCCAAACAACGGCAACCACATAACAATGCTCACATGTTTCATACTAAATTAGTCACGGTAAGATAGAGTAATATACATGTAATATGTCTGGCAAGGTAGTCCGGTCCTAATTCATGTAATATGTCTGGCAAGGTGGTTAGGTCCTAATTCATGTAATATGTCTGGCAAGGTGGTCTGGTCCTAATTCATGCAAATCAGTTTAATTTCCTTTCTGGATGAACATTCAGCTTATTCTACATTCTTATATTATTATTGACATCTTTGTTTGTCGCCGCTTCCTATCAATATTGGAGCTATGTGAAATAACCGGACATTATGATAATTATTTCAAATAGTACAAGTGGTTCAAAGCACGAGCACTAGGAAGCCGCTACCATTCCGGACAATTTTTACTCCAATCTGAACCTAGAAAGTATATGTTTTAGAAAAAAGATCTCACCTATTTGCTGATAGTTATTGAGTCCCCACACATAGATGTCTCCGCGGTGAGCCTTGCGAGCAAAAGTGCAGTGTGTGCCGGCCCAAATAGCCTCGAAGTCTGCCTTGTCCCGACAGAACACCAGCGGTGCAGGTACCAGCAGCCCGTCTGTAATCATGTTTACGAGTTAGATAATGTCAGGCGAGAATTACAGAGGGGTACGGAACAGCGGAGGTAACTTACTGAGACCCAGTCGACTGTGTCGGTCACAGGAGCGTGCGGTGACGCGGCCCAGTTGGCCCTGTTCCCCGCATCCGCACGTGAATACCTGAAATACAATTGAGTCTTTAAATAAATGATGTATTTTATATAATATGGTGCAATAGAGTAAAGAGATGGAAAACTCCTCCATTACCATTACCGTATGTAAGAAGGTTGCACATGGTTCATGTGATGCAGGATATTCCGCACAAGATAAAATAATGCTCCTAGCGGTTCTTTGGGATATTATATAATTAATAAAGGTATTAATACCCGTTCACTGCACTAGCATCTAAGTGCGGGAAGAGTATTAATACCGTTAACGGAATGTTTTTTTAAATTGAAAAAATATAATTAAACAAATGACTATATTACAGCAATTAAATCCACATCTCTTGTTTTTTTTCAATAAAATATATCTCGTAAATTTACAAATGTAACTCATACAACTGGTCCATAAAAGATAATATTAGTGCTAGAAAAGGCTAAAATACAACACAACAAACAAAAACCATATGAATAGCTAGCTATACATAGGCCCATCATTCTTGTGATGCAGTAAAACCTCGTTATTGCGAAATCCACAGAATCAAAAAATAAAATTTCGTAATAACAAATTTCCACATATTATAGTGAAAAAAAAGTATTATTTCCTAATATATATTCCGCGCAGTAACTGTAAAAAAATGTAGCTCGGCTTTAAAAAAGTTTGTAAGTTCCACAAACAAGACACCCATTGTCAATTGAATATAATAAAGGCAATCTGCAAACTATCGTGTGCGACTTTCTGTTCCATTAAAAAAAATATTTTTTATCGCGTTCGACACCCAAAATTTACATTTTACTTCGTATTTAAACGAAAAATGTTTTTTTTTAGTAAGATTACATTTACATAATTAATTTTTGACTACTTATTTTTATGCAAAAATGATTTTTCTAGGAATAGCTAAAATATTAATTTTATATTGCTCGTAATTACGGAATGTGACCGGTTTAATGAGCTCGGTAGACCTGTGTCACTGCACGGCTACGAAAGGGTTAAAGTGAATAAGATATTATTTTTTAGTTATTAAACACATTTTACTATAAAAATACAGTGAGTGATTTGTCATAGACCATATTGGAAATTGGCGCAAATGGCATTTCATGCGTGTTAATTCTATACACAAGTCCGATGTATGATGTGAAGTGCTAATACAGTAAAATCTTGTTTATTTGAAATTCGCCATAAGTCAAAGTTTTGGAGCAGAATATGGTCCCTCTGGACAGTTTTCATACTAAATTGTTAAATCGAATATCGTTATATGAATATATATCGAATATGAATCGAATATCGTTATTCAAAGCTATTTTTGAAGCCTATCAGATGAATGTGTCCATCTATTTTTCGCCTAATCTGATTTTTTTTGTCAAATGATCATAATCTGAAAAATACACGTGTGCTACGCGATGTCAAAGTCAAAAGTCCATCAAAAATGGGATGTGTCCACCCCTATACCGATTCAGGACGCATACAGTTATTTCGTATTGTTTGTTTTAGTATACTAAAAAAAGATGACAAATATGTCTTGTGCATCTTCGATTTTTAAATCTTTATCTTCCTTACCGCTTAACTTAGCTCACATACTTTTTTCTCTCATTCATTTTCTTTACATTAGAAAAAGAGAGCAAATATTATCTTTGCGGCATTACAGGTAATGTGATTCTCCCAGTTGCTGGTTGGCGAATGTCAGAGCTTGCCAATCTTCTATTCCGTATTATTATCATCATTATTTTTGTTTACATAGTATTTGTATATGTTGTTGTACAAACGCTAGTACGCGGTTGAGTTCCTCAGACTTATCCGTGGTTTATAAATTACTTCATTTGTATTCATTTTAATAGTCAACTCTTTCTATTTAAGTTTAGTGTCGAGGCATTTTGAAGAATGTGGTTGGCATTTCTTATATTTTCTCGTATCTTGTTAATTATTTTATTGCCATTGTTTTATATGTAAAGACAATTATTTATATTTCTCGTGTTAGACATTTTGATATTCGCGAATGCGTGATTTGCGTTCCTCAGACTTTTCCATATTTTATTAAATTTAAATTAATACATTTTCATGATTTTGACTGATAATTTTATATTCTCAAAAATGGCATCAATGCGAAACTCGTATTGTACGCCAACAGTTGCTAAAAAAAATCGAATTAATAGAAGGGATTGACATAAATATTATCCAAAATTAACAGAAGAATACGCGACCCCATTAATGACGTTGTCGACAATATTATACATGATGACAGATAGAACTTTAGCGTTAAAAGCTGAGAAATGATACGGAAGGAAAAGGAGTAAGGAAGCAGTGAGTGAAAAAGAACAAGACGTCACAGGCAAGTGAAATTTACTGCCGCAATCACCAAAAAAAAGTTTTAAAAGCACTGGAGACGTTTGTTGCTAACTTCAATACAGAAATGATACAATAGAGAAATGACGGTGTTAACAGTTTCAACGATTATGTCATTATTAAAAATGGCGCGAAAAGTAAATAATTTTAATTTTTAAATTTGTTTACGTTGTATTTTGACAACTTGTTTGTTATTTTAAAACGTGTGGATAATAGATATATATAATTACGTTGAGTTGTAATGAAAAAAATTTGTATGTAAAAAAAAAATTGAATTATGGAAGTCGTTATTCAAACTTTTTTTAAGATTTTCGGTCCCCTCAACTTCGAATAAACGGGATTTTACTGTATATATTTTTTCATTTACATGCATTACATATCACACCGCAGAGACGGGTCAGTGGTTCCCAAACACCCGTTGCTAATAGTCGGTATTTGTTTTGTTGTTCTCTATTCTAATTGGTTTGTGAAGTGTCAGTGTATTTGTGTAACGTCCGGTGGAATCGTAAGTAAACAAGCTGTTTTATTCATTTTTTAGAATGTTATAGATTTGTTTTAAAATTATCCCAGAAATACGAATAGGTATGTCTCAAAAAAGGAAATACGAAGATGTAGAGAGGATGATAGAAGATCGTCATAGAGAACAATTTGAATCCTTTATAGTATAATATACTATTTTGTGTTCCTGCCAGATTTGTTCATTTTTTATACATATATGTTGATTGTTACCAATAAAGAAAGCACATTGGGGTGTAGTTTCTAAATTCAGACTAATATCTCATCTTTTTCTGTAATATACATCTTGATGGATTGCATGTAAATTCTCGGGAGTTACACTTTTCTTGCTTTTGTTGAGGAACAGTACATTAAAACGGTTCCGGGAAGAGTGGGTTCCTTTCGATAGTGATATTATATTTTTGTGATTTTGAATAAAGTACCAATACCCATGCCGTAAACTCGTCAATAACACGCATGCATCGGCTTGGCAACAAACAATTGTAGACATGTTTGTATTTGGGATATATTAATTATGTATTGTTATATCTAAATAACGTAAAAGCCCACAAGGGTGTTGATGGTAATAAATAAATAATTTTCTTGTGTTTCTATTCTCTCATTGTTAGTTGTGGTGGGACAGATTAACTTGATGTTTCCATTACTTTCACGCCTTGTTACTTACTTGCTCATAAAAATGTGAAATGGAATTATTGAACTCCCATATTTTTAATAAAATACTTTATAAATAATATTACACCGCTACATGCTGGCACACAAGTGTGGATTGGTCAGCGGTGTGCAGACCGTGCGGAGGCCATAATGCGTTCGACAGAGCCGGTGACATGACAGAACTTGGGAATAATTTTGTATTATATAAAAATCTAAAAATGATACCAATTCTAGTATTTCAATATTTATGTATATAATAATTATTCCCACGCACTTATAAATATGTTTAAAAGGAGCCTTTATAAAAGGAAATGTTCTTGGGGTATTTTCGTCCCTCTGTTCGGAGCGCTAGTAATTTTGTTATACTTTGTACAGGGAATGTTACGGGAAATTTTTTACAAAAATGGCGCTATATAAATTATCCAATATTATTATTAGTAAAACAATTTGACAAACATGGACGTGAACAGCGTGAAACATTTTCGAAATAATATTTTCATTCTATGTAACTTTTTTTTTTCCGTTATATATTTACGTAAATGTATCAGTATTTTTTCATTCGGAACAAAAAAAAATTTGTTATACATATTAAAAAAAATTAGTTATTTAAATTCATTTTAGTATGAAAAATTAATTATAAGGAATTAATCTTGAAAAAAAATTGATATATGTAATTTTTGGATATAGCGAGGTTTGTTTTAATGAGTTTTTACTTTATATAAAATTACTATTCATATTGTTGGAGTTGGTGAACACAGTATGGCATAGCATACACATGACAATTTATACTTAATACAAACACATAATGATATTTCATCTCTCTTAGACTGATAAACAACACATGTGTAAAAATAAGAGATCAAAATAATAATCTTGCTCAAAGAAGTCCATTGTTTCATGTTACGTATCAATGGGCTACATACTGCTCTGGATTGTATGTGTACAATAATGATCAGGGATGTGTAAAAAATGTATTTTTGCCACCAATCTATTTTTATACATGCACTTTAGCATTTTGATGACAATATGAAAAGGTAAAAAACCTTTGTTTTATTTTCAGGGAATGGAAGAACTCCAGTTTTATGAGTTCACTAGTAGGTATTTTGGATTATAACTATTGTTTTTTCACGGTATAGATATGTACGAGGACGCCCAATAGTAATTAGGGTTTTATGAGATATTGCGAATTTGCAAACTCTGGTTGTTTATCCACATTGCGTCACCAGTTTGTGCGGAAAGTAGCCCACACTATTTGTAGAATTACCTGTCCCATATCCGTCAACATGACGAGGTGGTCGCCTCCCGAGGCAATTTGTACCACGCGATGTCCCGGAAGCATCTCCACAGGTGTGCGCTCATTCCCCTTAAGAGTGAGGCCCATGTTGCCGTGTGAATCCTGGAATGAGGCCACAGTACAATTATAGAAGTATACATTGTGGGACACATATTTGAACATAAAAACAAAGCACTAATAAATAATACTGACTCTGAAGGAACCCCAGGCGAACACTTGAGCAGTGTGCAGAAGTGCGGCGCTGTGGCTGTCTCCTGCGCTCACACTCACAGCACGCCCGGGCAGGGGCACCTTGCGCGGGGCCCACTCACTGCCCGCGGCTTCTGTATCACGCCCCAATGCGCCCTCGTCATTGCAGCCGAATGTCCACACCTGGAACATGCCAAAACGTCAAAATAATGTGCAAATAGTTGTTCATATTTTTGACAAAACTTTTTCAGACATTCTTGTTTCTCTTTTTAAACAATTTATTTTTAAATTAAGTGCTGTATTTTGGATCAGGTATTTCAATTTATCAGTCCAAACAAGCTGTTTTATAAAATAACAAAAATGACTAAGACTGCCAGTTATATTTAAAAAATATTTCAATGTGATATCAGATTAGCCGATTCCATTACTGGCGCTGATTTGTGTTATTTACTATGTAGAAAAAATAATGTATTGAAAAAGAAGAAAATTGCATTAATAATGAAGGCTTATGAAATGACCAACATTGCCTTCCTTGTCGATGGCGACGGTGTGCATCCCTCCGGCACAGATGTCCACAATGTTGTTGGGGAGGTCCGTCACGTGGGTAAACCTGCAGAGCATACGAGCTTTAGTACGAGCTGGGAGCATAAAGCAAAACGATGAAAACAAATATGAGGAAAGTGAAATAAAAAAATTATATTAGCTAGAAACGTAGAGGCATCACCTGCTCCTCTCGAGGTGATCCTCGCCCAACCCCAGCTGCCCTACATCCCCCTGCCCCGTGGTAAACACCTGACCCTTGCGGGTGGGCGCCTTCAGCTCGTGGCTCACCACCGGCGCCTTGGCCTCTGCAATCAATGCACAACACATTCCTCGTGTAGTCAATTTTGGATATAAATGGCACTCGAGAATTTATGGATAACAATATACCGAGTATAAAGGTAAATTTAATAAGGTGATAAAGAATAATGGTTAAATAAAAAAACTAAAACTACTAAAAGATTAAAAATGATGAAACAGCTCCGCAGCAAAATAATATATCCTTCTTACTAAGTATACAACAATGTCGGGATATTTCTATTAACTACAGTATACTTTATTTTGCTACCAAGATGGCACACACACACACAGACAGTGTGATAACTCACGTGACCCAGAACACTCTGTGCGGAAGGTTCAACTAAATATTGGACCGAACCTAAACTCATTAGGAAAAATTATGTGATACAAATATATATTTACAACGGGAAAGTAAAAGTGCAAACGGTATCTACATATATAATGTATTACTGTCCGTTGAAAATCGGGAGTGACAATTAGTGCATTCTACGCTTCCAAGAGTCTATCTAGTAGACCCAATACCCAATTACCCACAAAGTATTTCATAATATTATTTTACAACAGGAAAAAGTTATCTTGTCAATATTTTATTAGTACACTGATAAGAGAATAGCCTGCATTCGGTTTATTTTTTAATGCAAGCTGTCGCTGCCAGCCAACAGTTCGCAGACAAATACAGGGAAACCATTCTCGCATCTTAAAAGCCATCTCAATTATAGAATTTTCATTCTTTTTACTAGAAAAGATAGATTTCATAACACTTTTGTTACACACTTTACCTTGGTAAAACACATCTACCATGATCGACACAACTTTATACAGTAGGTATAATCGTAATAATTTACGAATCTTCTTAAGGAAAACAAATTATGGCTACACGTGTCACCACACTGCAGGTATGCAAAAGGGTAAAATACAAATATTGAGACGTCTTTCATTATTTAAGTTACATTTTTGTTGAAAGATTCCTAATTTACTTACTTAAATATCTTCTTTCTGACATTATATAAATACAAATGAATAAGCAAAGAAGCATTTACTAATCCCAGGACTGATCCAGGGACCATTGCAATCAAATCCCAAAACCCCGTCAAAAATTCCATAAATTATGAAAGAATGTACACAGAAAACTAGTAAAATAACACGAAGGAACAACTCCCAACCAATTGGAGAAATTTGGAAAGTACAAAAATACAAATAAATTAAAAAATAAATCTTCAGTGACGAATCAAAACGCTGACTCATGGGAGATATACACTATTCATAGTAATTATTATATTACAATTCCTATTATCAACAATGTTTGGGAGTCAATGAATGTCAAATCAAATCAAGTATACACTGATAAAGATATTAAACAATCCAATTCGACATGAATATTAACAGACGAGGTATTTGAATTAGCATCGATTGTGATGAATCCCCAGAAGAATCGTCAGAAACACACGTGGAACACATCAGGATTGACGGTCGCAATCGAATGCAGTCGTCGGTTACTTCCTTACCGGGTTTCTTCTTGATTTTGGAAGACCCTGCCGCGGGTTTTGTTTCAGCTTTAGATGCGGTCCGCTTTAGTCCTCTGGCCGCCGGCATTTTCACTGAAACATCGAAACTCTGCGTGAAAACAATTTCCCAGCGAGCGGTAACATATCACGAATCCCGCCAGCAGCAGCCGAGCTGCGCGCGGGAATAACATCGCTCTTAATCGAATTATGCCATTGTGGCCACTATTTAAAGACTAAATCGGTTAAAGGATGCATTACTTGTATGGTTTTAATTGTGCTGTACGCATCTTTTCAATGACAAACACTGACGAGTGAGGTTATGTTATTAAAAATGACAAAATGCTATTATCTATGATGGCCTCTTCGGCGGCAGATTTCGAGGACGCCAAAATCACAATTCAGAGAGCTGTAATCATTATTTTAACAAATGAATCGGTTACCTGTTGTATTGACAATTATCTAGGAATATGTATACGTAAACTGTGGGATATTCTGGCGATCAAAATAGCAAAATATTCCCTCGCGCCAAAGATTGACGGCGTAACAAACTATCAGCCAACGTACGAGCGGCAGTGTTTGTTCTGTTCCATTATGCGCAGCAATTTACGAACATGCTTCGCCATCGCGACGTAATTATCATTGGTGAATAAAAATAATAAGGTATTCCTTTAATTGAATGCTTTATTTTTATTTCACCATATACACAAATCATTACTTCAATATATTTAAAACACAATAACAGCCATCCATTGCCTAAAATATTGTAGTATTACATTTGATTTGGAACATCACTGTTAGTGTCAGAATCCTATTGTAAATTTTGCATTAAGTTAATACGTTTATTTAATTTAATAAGTAGTTAGCAGAAATCTATCGGCGAGAATAATAAGTAATAAAATAAAATTAGTTTCATTACACAGATTACGTTGGTTATTCAATTATTGATTTTTAGTTAGAAGACTTATAAAAAGTTAAAGAATTATGTTCCGTGTCTTATATTGTGGTGATTTAAAAACAAATACTCATTAGAATTTTATATGGATAAAATTATTTTTTTTCCAACTAAAAACTTAAACATTAAAATGTATAAATAAATAACTTCGACGGTTCAATTCTGCTTACAGACGAATTATACATATTGTTGAATGAAAAATTAAAAATAAACGTAAACTTAAAATTTATGAAAAACAGAATCTAGATAAGAAAAGAGTTTTCTTTGCATTTTTTAATTTGCCAATTTAACTATTTTAATATGGTCTTCTAAGATGATTCAATAAATAACAAAGATGTATGAAAATGGATGAGGCAAGAATGCAAAGACAATTTTATGTATTTTGTTTTCTGTCTATCCCTTCGTGAAACTTTGCGATAGTAAGATAGTTAGCGGGTAGGCAGAGAGGATAGAGCGAAACGGCATGATGGTAAGTTAGTTAATTAAATCACTTTGTACTAATACACAGAAATGGTTGAGAAAGCAAAAATGGTACTCAAAAAATTATATTGTGAGAATTTAATAAATAATTCAAAATTAAATAAATAAAAATACAAATTAATAATACAATGCTATAAAATTTTTCCTTTAACAGACACAAAGAGTTAATGAAAATGAACGATTAAAATGAGGTGATATGCCATGAAAATTGCAATTATAGAATACAAAATATTATGAAAGAAAATCAAAACAAACCCGATAAAAAATATCACTAATATAAATATTAGGGAGTTCTGATGAAATTATATTATCTACATCCAGACATCTTTTTAGAGGTACTCGGCGTTTATTTAGATAAAATATTACAATTCACCAAAAATATCCGGGGTTTATTTAGTGAGTACCAAAAATAATTAGTCAATAAATAAGTTTAAATGTTACAGTATAATAATTTATCGTTACAGAATTATCGTACAAACTTCCAACATAATATTCCTCTAAAGGTTCACGCGATATCGATACTATGTTGACACTTTTTTGTACTGCTTGTATTTGACAAGTTACCCAGGTTTGATTTATATTGTCAATAACAATATTTGACGTTTATGATGTGTGCAATACATGAACACACTATGCAAAAGTAAGTAAAATACGTATTTGGTGCCTCGGTACTTACTTCACGAATATACAGGTACACTCTCTTATCTAATATCTAATTATCTATGATTTCATTTCAAGTATTCGCTCATTTGCTGCACCCGCTGCGTTTTTGTGGAACCGGTTTGTTTTTTTACAATTTATTAGTTTTGCACAGTTTGCGGGTAGGTGTACTGGTCTGTACATGTATGTTGTGTGTTATAGATTATTATTTAGCACCGACATTGTTTAAAAATTTTGACTGATATCATTTCCAGGTGAGGAAAATACTTTTTTTTTTTAATTTCATTTCTGAAATATTTACATAGTAGGAGCAAGAAATCTGTAGAAAGTGGATAAAATAAAAATTACTAACATGCTTTGAGACTTCAACTAATATTTAAAATCTAGTTTAATATCAAAAACGCAATAATTTCTTACTTAAATAATATTTATATCGACCCTAATGTTGTGTATTTTTTATTTTCAATATTAGCTATAGCTTTAGATCACCGATCGCCAGCGGCCGTAACGACGTCTAGTTCGCGTTCTTGTAATTTTCGTAAATAGATGCCGAAAATATATGTTTTCACGCATATTTTACCCACGGTAGGAATTAATATTGAACTTATTCACAACATTAATACAAATTTCATAAATTAGTTGTTTTTTTTTTTTTTTACTGGTTTTAAGGGTAAAAACGTTTTCTTGGACAAAGTAAACATTTTATTTACGTTATTTTTATGTATGTCGCAATTAAATATTTCGTTTATATATAACACTGTTGCATTTTAAACAAAGCTGTTTGTTTCATAAATAGTCTATAACTATGAAACAGACTTATCACCATAACGGCAACGGGGTGTTTTAAATCGATAATATTAAACAAAATAATAAATTGAAGCTGTCATAATTTTTTAAAATTTCGAACATTGATTTAACCCAGATATGCCCATCATCCTGCATGTAGGACGGTTGAATTAGGTTCATATTTTCATAAATTGCATGCATTTGCGATGTTCTAATATATTTTTTGTATTGCGTAATCGATGGTACTATTGCATCATCCAATAATCGTAGGTAAGAGCAGACGTGATAAACGATTTAGTTCGTTAGTTGTCATTCTTCGTCCTGTATAGTTGGTGCAATTTTTGGTCCCCGAAATATTCACCATGAGTGATTTAAAGTAAGTTATTTCTTTAAATAATTATAAAAATAATGTTTCTAAGTCAATATTATTATTTATTTATTTATTATTATGTATTTATTTAGGAATTATTATGTTCAATTATATTTTTTTCTTTGGCATAAATTGTTGTCAAACATTGCTGTACTATATACAGGTCAATGGGATGCCGCCTTTTTTATGGTAATGAAATTGCACGAAATAATATAATATTTGGAGGACGAGTCTAATGAAGAAATTCAGATCAATATTTTTCCTCCTGTTGCCAGTGGAGATGTTATTACGGATGAAGAAGGTACAAATGAAACGAATAGTGATGTGAATAAATCTACCTGCTAATATGTTATTATCTAAAGCAGAATTAATAATCAGAAGAATTAATAATCATGATTCTGACAGTGATGTTCCCCTGTCATTCATTGCCGATCAACAACATTCCTCCAGAAGAAAAAATAAGAAAAACGTCCATTGGAAAAAGGATGAGATTATTGATTCATCATTTGAAAAGGACACAAAAGAGGTTTAAGAGCCACAGGCACAATTAGAGAAAACAGGATTCCAAACTCTTGTTTTAAAAAATAAATGAAATGATGAAAACTCTTAGAGGTTATTATGAGTCCATGTGTACTTCCGATAAAACAGTGAATCGCATAAGCTGGAATGATAATAGTGCAGTCCCAATAGCATGTAATAATTTGAACGCTCAACCTGAACGTTTGATTTGTCGATATTCTCAAAAAGAGAAGAGATTTGTAATGATTAAACAACCAAACCCTTTCCACCAATAAAATAAGTTTATATAATATTTCAATTACGGGGAAAAAATTGTATTTCCATCATTATTCACCTCATCGATACAGCCAAGCAAAATGCATGGCAGTTATTCAGAATAAATAATGCTTTCACCAAATATTGACCATCTAGAATTCCATAGAGACTAGTAAATAATATACTAGGACATTTTGGATAGAACAAAAATATTATAAAGGGACACTTGTCCGGATAAGCTACTATTGACGGTCGGTTCGACAGGCTAGATCATTTAGTAGTAGTTCAAGAAAAACAAACTCCATGTGCATACTGTCACAATAAGTGCACAACGAGATGTATAAAATGTGATTTAGGTTAGCATGCCGAGTGCTTTGTTCTCTAGCATACCAACAATACATAATGCACCACTATTTTTTTATTCTTATACATTTTCCTGTTTATTATTATTTTTATATTTGTAAACTTTTTTTTTTACCTAATTATGTGTATGTTTTGAGATATAATAAAGCACCTTTAATTTTCAATATATATATTTTTTGTATGGATATAATATCTTGCACTTCCCATTGAACTATATATAGAATGCCACTTTTCCAGAAAACTAATGCTTATTTATTTTTTTAAATATTTTTTTTGTTCATTCTTGGGCATATCTGGGTTAAGCAAACATCTAAATATATGTAGGTACTTTGTCTGATTTCAAAACATATTCATACATATGAATTAGATACCCAATAAATGATTTAATTTTCAATTGATTAATTCAAATAACAACACACATTTTTATTTCATTCCATATATAAAATATAACAATATGTAAAAAGGAGGAAAATATTCCCAACACGAGTTATGTTTAAAACTTCTATCGAATGCGAGAAAATCAACAATTTTATTGTCATTTTTTTCTATTTAAACCTTCCTCTCTTGCATGATTTTCATAACAAATAACGTCATTAATTATTTATCTGATACTAACTATTAGTGTCGTCTTGAAAGCATATCGTCGTTCGGCATGCAACACCGCGTAAGCGGCATGAAACAAAATGTTCAGGAGAGCGAAAAAACTTGTTGTTTTCGTGAGTTAATAATGAAACATAAAAAAAAATTCTTTATAACTTTAATGTTTATTAATTAGGTTTTAAATTAAAAAGCATTTTTATTTGAGTATTGTAATTGTTACGTTCATATTTGCGGTTGTGTCAATTTTTTTAGGTCAAATATTTACACATTCGCAGATGTACTCCGTTTTTAGTATGTAAATATTATTATAATATGAAAAATATTACCTTGCTGCGGATGTTCAAATCTGTCATTTTATTTTCTGTCAACTTGAAAGAATATTAAAAAAAAAGGAATGAATTATAATAATAACAATAAGTATTCAAATGTATTATTGTTCAGTAATGTAACAGAATTACACAATTGGGCACATATTTAAGTAGGTATAATTATAATTTAATGTAGTATCTGATAGTAGAATGGTTAACAATCAGCAGGTAAAAATCATTTCTTTAATTTTTAACGGCTCCTCGGACATAGGAGGGAAAAATGTAGGTTGAATGAGTTTTTTTGGACGATGAGGCAAATCTGCAAAGTTATCATTGAAACTTGTTTTGAATTTAATGATTCCATGAGGCTGATACAATAAAACTCTAATGTTCGTTACATTAAGGCTAACACTGCGACTTGGCTTTATGGACTGATAAATCATATTGTTTTTGTTTGAAAAATCTACAAAAATTCATATTTTACCATTTTTGATTTGTATGGGAAAGGTTTTTTTCGTGCTTCTTGAGCTATAGTACTGTACTGGCTGGGGAGGTAAATTTGTCTACCTTTTAATCTGCGTTCTATAACACTGTGAACAGAGTCACACTCCATTTGGGTGTGACCCTTAACCAAGAATTTTTGGGTAATCGAGTTATATTTAATTGCGAGATGCTAAAGGGCATTACTTAACACAGACTTTTTATTCTGGTCCAAAAACGTGGTGTACGTCTGCAGCTTCTTCCATGTCTTTGGATTTTTCTTCCCTTGCTCTTTCTTTTTCAATAATGTGATGTTGGTATGCAGATACCAACAAATTTCCAACATTGAATTGACTGCATGTTGTTAGAATGCGAAATTACCCAAAATAATATTTTGCTCAAGGATACAAAAACACTTAATCGAAGTAAGGAATAGAGGCTAATAAAACTCGGTATTGTTAGACGTAGGTGCACCGACACATTGTGGGTACAGCAATAAGGAAGGAAGACTGGTGTACGTGACTGAAGTCACGTAGGCAAATGCACCATAAGGGATGCTGGCAGTCTTCACAAATTCTCGGCCGGAAGAACTCGCTCCACAAAGATGGAATTTTATTTTCGATTGGAAAATAGAATCAATGTCGTCTCTGAAATATCAAGCAATCGCTTTATAGATTGTGATTCCGGGGAAAATTTAAACTGTGCGCCTCGAGTTTAAGCTTAGACTGATGTACTATGCGTTTAATCATTGATGTGAAAGTATAAAAAAGGGTCCCGGTGGATCTATAACAAATTGATCAATATAATTTGGTGTAGTGAGAACAGACTGTCGCTATTGCATAAGAACATCGCATCCAGAGTCCCGGTTTGCCCGGGCATCGTCTTGTGGTCAATCAACTACAAGTCTGAACTCCGTTACCCTACGCTGGCACCACAAGGAGCTGACCACACTTCACGTCCAGGATCCAGGACCATCCTAAGAGGTAATCCCTTACGTGAGGAACCTGCATAATCTACATCAGACAAGCGTCAACATAGACAGTTTGGTAGAGAACTTTAAGCTGGCATGATGAACACACATATTTAATGTTAATTTCAATATAATTATGTTAGAATAACCTTATTAATAAGTGTTCAAGCAAATTGCTCATTTTCCACTTTAAACACATGTAGTATCATAAAATGTAGATAATAAATTTTCTTATATAAAAATATTCTTTCATTTCATAACCATTTGATTTGACTTGATGATATTTATAATATATATATAACTCATAGATGTGATGAAGGTTTCGCACAATCGGTTCTAAATATAATTTATTTGTCGACTTTCTAAGTAATGGGACGGTAGTTATGTATCTGTTGATAATTCTCTAATGGTCGTTGTTGGATCCACAATTTGACAATCTTCTTCGATATTACTATTATTAATTGTCCAATATTGGACCGTCCATTCTTTAATACCTAGTGTATTCAGAAACATTTTCATGCACACTGGAATTCTCTCATTCCTGAATTTTAAATGGAAAATCTTTGTTTCTCGCTTCCTTGAAACCTCCTAATTTCCCTTCCTTCATATTTTTGGTTGTTTGCAATGAACCATCGACTTGACATATATTTTCCTTTCTCCCCAATTCATATTATTAAAAATTGACTTTCTCTTGGCATCATCAAATTTTTGGCAGTGTTTTATGGAAACTTTTTTGCATATGGAGAGATTGCAAGTAGGACCCATTTTTTGCTCTTCTTTGCACAATATTTTTTTTATCAATTCTAAATCCGACACACGAATTTCCTAACATTAGTTTTTTTTTTTGTATTTGTTTTCTGTTTTATGTTATTATTTTTGGAGTATGTGCCTGTATCTCGGATGAACATTATTAATGAATAATATTAATTGGGGTTTTTTTGAGATTGGTGAGATATCTCTGTTATGATAGTGGTGAGCATCTATCATCTTCCTCATTTATTTATTTATATTAATATTTCCTCAGTATGCTGTGTTGATATCATCTCTTGAATTGTGGTACCCGCCACGAGGCCTTATTCTTCAATAATCACAACACAATATAAATATAAAAAATGCTAACCTTAAGCAGCGATGCGTCTGTCCGGTGTGTTGTCAGAAATACACAATGGCTGTTATGACGCATTCGCAGTGTTGCATTACATGACAACATACGTGGTATTACATTTTGCCGTTAAAACGACGATTCATACAAATATCCGACATTCTATGTATGGCCACATGTGGAGAAAAAGATAATGAATCGAATGGCATTAAAAAATCACTTTTTAATGAAAAATGGAAGCTCACCCTTAATTTATTTTTATTTCCCAGAATTTTTAGTAATGCACAGTTCTTTTGCTTGTATGCAATACATGCCCCTGCTAATGATGGCACATTGTAATGTGGATTGAATTAATGCGTAGTATATCAAGTACAATTTTTTTATTAATAAAAATGTTCTGATTCTTAAAAATATGTATTTGTAATCTTTTTAACAACTTGACAAATTTGATTCTTCCATTTAAGATTTTTATTGATGATTATTTCAAGATATTTGATTTTATTTGTTTTTTTAAAATTGAGCAGTTAGCGAGACAAACATTTTGATTGTGAGATATACAGTGAAGCCCCGATTTAAGTTTTTGAAGGGACCGACAAAAAAATAAAGTAAAATGGGGTGTTAAAAAAATAGGAAAATTAAAATTATTTTTTTGAAAAAATCAAACAATGTTTTTTGCTGCACCTATAACTTTTTAATATTACAGGTACATTACTAATACAGTAAAACCGACCATTGAACCCAGTTAAGCCTCCAATCATGCGATTATGAGCATCCCTTATTATCCCGCAATGCCACAAGATGTGTTCCAGAATTTGATTCACTCGCTCACATACATACCACAGGGCATCCACAAGTCTAAAATCAAACAGTTTACTTCCGAATTGGCCGTGCCCCGTAATCATCTGCCACTCAGATTGATTCAGATCCGAAGGTCCCCATGCACCCTTCGATTTAACAGTGATGCAGGGAAGAAAAGAGTGAGTCCATCCATCTTGCGGCGCTGTATCCCATCTTTTTTGCCACCTTTCTAATGTTAATACCCTTATTCTCTTAGCCTGCTCGTTGAAAGGAGTGTCCGAAGGTCTGAAAAGAGTGCCTAAATAATTCACTTCCACTCCAGATTTCAGACTACGACGCGCCCACGACTCCATAATTTCGAGGTCTGCAAAAGGAACTCCAGCTATGACAGGAAACGTTACCGTAGACACCATTCTATAAGCGCCAGTGTGGGTGATCAGAGGAATTTGTTGTCCTTTATTTGCAGCTGCAGTGATCACACCTATTATTATTCGGTGCGCCCACACCTTTGCCGCATATATAATTTGAGCGACAAAGACTGCTTTATAAATCAGTCTAATGGCTGAGGATTTGATACCCCATTCCACTGCAGTTAGTCGACGCATACGCCCAAATAGGCCAATTGCCTTTTCGGCCACCGGCTTGGTCTGTGTGAGAAATAAACCAGGCGTGTCCAAGATAACACCGAGGTACTTAACGTTATCCTCGAATTTTACTCTAAAGCCGCCTAACTTAAGGTGTAAATTCGCTTGATCATCCCTATCTTTGAGGAAAATTGTCCTCTGTAAGAACTGGGTTGATGGGATAAGCAGACACTTCATCTTCGTCGGAAGATTCTTCTTCTGTCAAGTTTTCATTTATACGATTGTCCATTATTTCATCAATTTCCACTACTTCCAATATAATAATGATGTATTTAATTTTTGTCTAATTTTTAATAAATTTTAGATGTAAATTGCGGGAAAGGGAAACTTAAAATGGTTTTAAATATACTAAAATGACACGGGGCTGCTGAAATAATATACGAATGGAGGGAAAACGTGAATTCTGGGCATGAAAAATCAGGGTTCCATTGTATTCAAAATTTTGATTACGAGATATTTTGTGGAGTGCTCATGAATTATGATGTCTATTTTTTTTTGGAAAATCATTTGATTTTATTGCAAATGGAATAACAAAGGTTTTATCACTATTTAATGAGTTCTTAATTCTGTTTATATCTTTGGTGGCTTTCCCAATTATTTTCACTTATTATTAAGACCATGTCGTCAGCATATGGAGTAATTTGACTGTATTGATTGAAAAAAAGTCGTTTACAGCACTGGTCCTAACATGGCCCCTTGGTGGATACCAAAATCTGACATTTCTTGATCGCTGTAGGTTTTTTTTTTTTTTTTTTAATTTTTATCATAAAAAGAATACGTAATAAATGTAAATCGCAGGTCTTTTTTTTTTTTTTTTAGTTTTTTTTTTTTTTTTTACAGTTTTTTAAAGTTGTTATATATTGTTAAACTAAAAGCACAAAGAAGTTAATGTAAAATACAAAAATACTTTTATCTATAATAGGGTTGGAGAAAAAAGGTAACTAGATTAGCACAAATGACAAAAACTTTCATTTTGTTTTCAACCCACATCAAGGAACCACTTTTGTTATTTTTGATTTAAATTATTAATTGTATTATTCATTTTTATAAGTTGGGGGTGATTTTTTTTTAGATAGTTCTAATTCACAGTGTAACATTATCTGAATAGTTAATCACATGAAATGCTGTTGAACGCCTTCTTGAGGTCATTTGCTGAAACTGAACTGATTATTATGTTTATGTACTACTGTATTATTTTCTAGAAATTATACTATTTGCATTTTTTCTAATTTCTCAAAATTTAAATGTATATTGGTGGAAAAGTAGCTAGTGTTCTTTAGCAGTAAAAGAATATACTTTAATTAAGAATATATATTATTTTCATAAGCACCCCGCTCTCCGATGGCCGTGCACTAGTTAGTGATAGCGCTGTTGTATATTAGGTGGTAGCCAGAATTTTACAAAAAATTGATAATATTTGAAATGATAAATAATATAGATATTTAGTTACACAAATATTACCATACAATAGAGAGTAAACAGTAGGATTTGCTTGCATTTAGTGGTTTTTAATTAAGTAACTAACTAACTTACTATCACGCCTTTTTCCGCGGGGGTAGGCAGAGAGGATAGGGCGCCACACTCTTCTGTCCTGACACAATTCTCACCTCATCCACATTCATACATCTTCTCATACAAGTTCACCGATTATTGAAGCTTTTAATAGGACCATCCTCCAGTATCTGGTTTACCCGATCGTGCCAAATCTTCCGCGAACATTCTCTACTTCTGGTGCCATCGGCACTTGTATCATATATTTTTCTTACCATTATCTCCGCATTCATCTGTTCCATATGACCAAACCACCTAAGTGATACTTTCTTAATCTTACTCACTATACTAAGATCAGCTTTATATTCCTTCCTTATTTCGCATATACGCCTAAGTGATCTCATTTTCATTGCATTCAGTCTAATTTTGTTCCTCTTCTGTCAGCTCTAGGCCTCACTTCCATAGATCACTGTCGGTAGCAGGACTCCATTGTATACCGCTAGTCTTCTCTCGGTTGACAAGTTCACATTAGATATAATTCAATTCAAAGCGCCGTTCACTTTATTCCCTGCAGTCGCCCTCCTTTCGATATCTTTCTCAGCCTTTCCGTTTCTTTCAAATATACTTCCCAAATACACAAACTCATCTACTTGTTCCACACATTCATTACCTACAAGTATTTAGCACGGTGTCTTGCTTTCCTCCTTCTCGAATACCATCACTTCCTTCCATACATGGTACATTCTACTCTCTAAAGTCTGTAGTTCTTGTTCATTATTCGCCATTAATACTGCATCATCGATCATTCAATTCCTTGTCATAATATTGTAATGTCTCCTCCTGGCTTTCTCGATAATGCAATAAGACTTTCCACTTGTATATTGCTTAAAATATGCTCCAAGAAATTATAATGGAAACAAATAGATGTTGTCATCGTAATACACAAAATATTAAAAATAAAATTATCACGAAAAAAGAATTGGAAGCATTTATCAGAATTGTATTGTCATCAGGAAGATGTAATGGTCAAAGGTTTCCACTGAGGGAGGTTTGGACAACAAATCTTAGTCCAGAGAGAGGTTTAGTAATATACATTTTGACGACAAACATATAAGGGAAAGGAGGTATCAGCAGAGTAAAGATAGACTTAAAATGATTTGCTCAGTATTTGCCTATTTTAATGCTGGCTGTCTAAAATATTATTCCCCAGGGTCCCATATCACCGTGGACAGGGTGGGTTCCTTTCGATGTCTTTAGATAATAATATTATATTTTTGTATCAAATGTACATTGTGACCAAAAATTCTGCTCCCGTGTTCAATATTGTATTGAAAAATATTGTTGTTGTATTTGAGATTCTGTAAAAACAAGGTAGATGGCTCTGTCAAATGATGGAACGATTAAATGTATTAATATCAAAAAGGTAACATATAGGGTCGAAAAATTGTCGCTAAAAATAATGTCGCTGTAGCTTAGTTGGATAAAGCACCTCCCCCGGTTAGGGAAGAGATCCAGGTTCGAATCCCGGTGGCGCAACAACAATATTTTTCGATAAAATTGATTTTATATGTATATCTTTATAATTAATATATTTAATTCATATTTAAAATATCACAGACCTATGTTCTGAATAATTACAACTTCACAATAAGAATGTGTTCTCCTAAAAAAAAAAAAAAATATCTACTTCTGGTTTAATGCTTATCTAGAAAGCAAAGTCGTTGGCTCATCAGATGGGAATTGATTTTAAGGCATCAACTGGGTGGTTAGATCGCTTTAAAAAGCGACACAACATTGTTTGCTTCGCGGTTTGTGGCGATTCCCAAAAAGTTGATGAAAAGGAAGTTTCGAGCTGGATAACAAACAATCGGCATATTTGGGAGAAATACGACGCAAAAAATGTTTATAACATGGATGAAAGTGGTGTTTTTTATAACATGATGCCGGATCGGATACTAGCTCTTAAAGGAGAGAGATGTCATGGAGGAAAACGTAGCAAGGAATGCCTGACGGCCGCGTTGTGTACAAATATGGACGGATCCGATAAGACGAGTGATGAGGACAAAAATGACACATTGAATGAGGAAAGCAATGAAATCTCATCTGCTTCGTTACCGTCAACTTCCGAAGTTATTCATGCCTTAGATGTTCTCCAACGATACGTATCGGGAAGACCAGAATTACCGGTGGATGCATTTTCCAACTGCGATGCATTGGTTAAAATAATTATTAATTTTTCTGGTTCTGTTCTTAATTTAATTCCTTTGATTATCCATTTGCTTATCTGTTTTAATAACAAAACTACTAAAAATATGTAGGTATTCAGTTCCCTATGGCCTTCTTCCTCCTTTGTTTGCAGAATTTGCGATCTTTTTTGAAGCCGCGCAACATTTTTTTGCGACGGCGCGTAACATACAGTAGGATTTTATTTATTTATTTTGTTGTATGTGGGAATTCGTTATTACGAATTTTTATTTTTTGGGCCCTTGGATTTCGTTATATTGCGGTTTTACTGTATCTAAATAATGTAAAATATTGATGGTAATAAATAATAATTTTCTTGTGTGTTTCTATTCTCTTATTGTGTTTGAAGATAAACTTGATGTTTCCATAACTTCCACACCTTGTTACTTACTTGCTTATGCTCATAAATATGAAACGGAATTCCCCCAACTCCCATATTTATAAAAATATATATATATTCAAATATTACATTATGAGAAGCACCGCCACATGCAGGCAGACAAGCGTGAATTGGTCAGCGGCACGCAGGCCGTGCGGGGAAGGCATAAAGCGTTTGACAGAGCGGGTGAGATGACGGAACTCTGGAGTAATTTTATATTATGTAAAAATCCCAAAAATGATAGCAATTCTCGCAGCACTTAAAATACATTATTGTTTAAAAAAAGCTTTTATGAAAGGAGATATTTGCGGGGTTTTTTCGTCTTGTACTTTCGTTGTACTTTGTGCAGGGAAGGATAACAGAATGCACTATTACATGTTCTTTTCATTCATCTTCCAGAGCCATGGTGGGTCTGACAGACGAGGAGGCCAATGCTCTTTGTAATGTGCAGGATGAAGAAATAAAGGTAAGTGTGAGAATGTTTAAAATATTGTTTATTAATTAATTATTCAATAAAAATATATATAACAAGGATCAGTTCCAGGCCAAATATTCAGATAATTGTTTATTGATTGTAATTTGGGCTGCGTGGTACGAGTGCCGGTTGGAATTTTATTCCAAAAAGATGGACTAATCCCAAGTTCACAGTAACGAGGTAAACTAATGGCGGGATTCCACTGTATTTCTCTATTATTTGAGAGGTTGAATGATGATCGATCTTCTCTTTCAGGACTTTCTATTCCAGCAGACCATGTATCGCATCAAGGACCCGCGCAAGAGCCTCTACTTTTATTCGCAGGTGCTCGGCATGACGCTGCTACAGAAACTGGACTTCCCTGAAATGAAGTTCTCTCTCTATTTCATGGGGTATGAAGATCGATCCGAGATACCGGAGGACAAACAGGCACGCAAGGTGTGGGCTATGAGCCGGAAGGCCACGTTGGAATTGACTCAGTAAGTTGACCAAGTTAGAGAGTGCCCTTGTTTATTCTGGGAATATTCTTTATATTTTATCGGAGCATTATTGCGGTGGTTTGCTAGTACACAGGTAGTACTCCGTGTCTGTTGATGCGCCTGTTTCAACTGCCCCCGTTACACATTGCTTTTATTGTTGATTAATCTCTACTAATTGTTCAAAAACATGTATAACATCAAAAAAACGTTTTTTTTTCCAATTCCTTAGTCTACGATACTCTGAGTACTCTACATGCGGCTAGACCGCCAAATCTACTGCCACAAGTGCATCAGCGCTAATCGCTTTGACACTTTTACTAACTACCTTATTGTATTAAACATCATATGTGTTTTATATTAATACATGAATTGGAAGGGTAAAAAATTCTGATAAAAAACCCTCTAGTCAAAAAAACGCCATATGTATGGGTACTATATTATTATAGGTATTGGCTACAATCCTTAAACACTAAACCCCTTGTGTCCAATAATAATAATTACTAGCAATAATACTGTAATTAGTTTCAATTAGAACATGTGTATAATTGGGAAATAAATGTCAATTAATCTATCCTTATCTTCTGAAAAGACCTTATAAAATGATAACTGCTATTACATGGATTAGCGTAACCAGCGGCAAGAGTTTTAATTATGACAGTCCTTCATGCACAACATTGTACTGATTCTGGTGCATCTAATTTGTTTGTTCACTGTAGCTGTACGAATGTTAGGGGCACCTTTATGTCTGTCAATTTTCTGTAGTTTTAAGGTAAATTTTATTTACAATAATCTGTTTATCTGTACTCGGATTATCTTAACTGAAAACTGTGCAATGTCACCTTTTACTAATTCTACTTTTTTTTTTTCTCGGCTGTTTCAACACCATTTTGTATTTCGTATGGTGTTCGCATAGATAATAGGTGTAGGTGTTTGTCAATTATCTGTCAAATAAGTGAATTTACATTTTTTATAATATCTTAAAGTCTAATGGAATTGGAAGTCCATAACTGCAGTCACAACTGTGCGTCATATATTCCTCGACATCAGTTCCGTGATCCTATCTGCCGGATAACCGCCCATCTCTTGCAAATCTCTTCACATTATCCACCTATCTGCACCTTGGTATTCCTCGAATGCCAATAATAAATTTAAACCCAGATGTTCAGGTTCAAAATTATTTCAAAGCTAGTTTAATCCTTTAAAATATTTAACCACAAAGTTTCCGCTTCGAGTGTTACTATTAATGAATATTACTTTCTATTCATATTTTAGCCGTTCAAATTGAATAAATTTATGACATATTAGATCTTGGATTTTTACATACTGCAGTTTCCAGTTTGATTATTTATTATGAAATTAAAAATTGTAAATCTATAAGCAAATATAATGATCCTGAAAATTCTGTCTGAGTGAAGAGGAATTCAGAATTATGATCTGGTTAAATTAAAAAATTGTATTAATGTAATTGTTCTCACATTATTTTTGCAGCAATTGGGGGACTGAAAGTGATGACAGTGCCTACCACACTGGTAATACTGAACCTAGGGGATATGGCCATATCGGTATCATGGTGCCTGATGTGCAGGTCGCGTGTGACAGGTGAACCTCATCGCATCTAGAAATTCAGTTGATATTCACTTTATCAAGCGTAAATGACTGCTGATACATTGACAGTCACATGTCCCACTCGGGCCTCCTATCGTTCAACATTTACTTAGATGCCATAATGAAATGCTTTTCTTCCTTCAAATTTGTTTATGCAGATGATACAAATGTTAGAAGGTTTGGATGACTCGATTAAGGATTGCAAAAATATATAGGAAAACCTTGATCTTTCACAATGTAGTCTTAGTAATACGCTTCCTCTCAATTTTGCCAAATTCAATATGATAAGTTTCTCCACTAAATCTATTAAGTCGCGATGCTCTTTTATCCCTTCCACACTTCCATTGTTGCCAACATGCGCGCATCACACATTCGCTACATTATGATACATTACAGTTGTCATTCCAACCAATCTGTTATTAACAGTCCAACCGATTGTTATCTAGTTTTTTACTTCACATGAAAGCGACATAACAGTTTTATACTATTTTAAAATAAAATAAGTATTTGGTATCTACAACATTTGAGAATCATATATTTTATGACTTGTCTCATCGGCTTTAAGAGTAATACTGATGTAAGTCTAACAATATTCATTATTATAATTTGTTACTTTTAATTGCATATGTTTTTACTTATTAATATTTCATTTCATTTTTCACTTTTTCATATTTCAATCATTTTAGTTATTCATATTTTGTTTGGTGTATTCATATTATTGTGAATGAAATTTTGCAGTATGTAAGCGGTCGATTTATACCAGTTGGTTTCGTCTGATTTTTAGAAAATACGTATTAAATAAATGACTCGATACTAATTCTCTAATAAAAATATTATCTGTCCTAATTCCCAAGTGAAATAATCAATGAAATTTATCTCACTTAGGTATATTAGAAGAGAAACACGTTGGTTCTCCCTATTTCTTTATAAAATAAGTTTTGCACAATATTATTTGTGTAAATCTGCACTATTTTTGTTTTATTATAATAATGAAGACAATAAAATGCATCTGAAAAACATTAAAATGTCAAATACTGGAGATACTGTCCAAGGCACAAAAATTACAATACATTGAGAGATTTGTCTAGCGCCCTTGAGGTGAAAGTTTTTACGAAAATGGCGCTATACAAATTATCCATTATTATTATTATTTTTGTCTAGCGATTCTTGGATGATATTAGATAGTCTACCTATTGCGTCTTGTATGCTTTTGTTTTCCATGAACCCAAACTGGTTTTCATCAATTTGTTTATTTTAATAAATTGAGACAATCTTTTTTTAACAATTTTTTCCATAATTCTTCCAATGTTTGATATTCATGAAATTGGTAATTTCCTCAGGGTTATTTGACTTATATATAGGGGAAATGATGGATCGTTTGTAGCATGCTGGGAATATCACTGTTTTTATGCTTAGTAGTGATCTGATTGATCGCTGATGTGATTGGTGTTCGATAATATCAGTGATTGAAAACAGTGTCTTTACACGCGCATGCGCCACACATTATCACAATACAACAAAACATACCTTATTTATACTATTAAAACCTCATTTACGTAAAAAAATGCATTTAACTTAAATAATTAATATAAATCTAATTTAATATCATCACAAAGAGAATGAAAATGCTTAAAAAAATGTAAAACGTTTTAGTATAATGGCAGAATACTAGATGTCGCTGATCAAATTACGGAAAATTCGGTAGATGGCGCTGATTCAACTGATAATCGATTTAAACAAAATCAATAGTATTTTGAACAAAAATATTGAATTACGAATCATAATATTCTCAGATATTCAATCACTGATAGTGAGTGTGACTCAAAGATATTAGTGATTGACTCACGGTTCGTGATTTTAAGTTCATCACTAATGCTTAGGTTTATTATATACGTTAGGAGTTCAGATATTTGTTTTTTTGATAAACTTTAAAGTGTTGACAGTATGTCCATCATAACCTGGCGCTGATCCTCCTTACATAGGGTGTCCAGCAGAAAAATTTCAAGATTAAATTGTAATTGCTCGTAAACCATCAGGGTGAGGTAAGTGGGAGGGGTATTGTTCGATGCGTCTAATTTGCTGCTTTGCCAGTCGCAATGAGTCACTTGTTGTGAGCGCACTTTGCGTTCGCGATTGAGCAACATTTAAAGTGCGGTGATTCATTGGTTCATGCGCATCGCGCTTTTTGTACTCACTTTAATATTCGACGAGTAAGTGATGGGCCGAGCACGTAACTTATCTGGTGTTGTGTTCAAAAGTTCAGACAAGAAGGGACAATGGTTAACCAAACTCCTCCAGGACCATCAACGTCAGCAGCTACACCAGAACATGTGGCTCAAGTTCAACATGAAATTATGCACAATCTGCGTAAATCGATAAGATTGCAGCCTTTACTGGAATAAAAAAATCAACTGCACGTTATTTTAAAAAATAAACTACAGTTTCACCCATACAAACTGCAAATTGTGCAGTTTCTCAACGAAAATGACTATTCTTTACGTGAAAATACTGCTGACGTGTATTGCCGAATGATCGACGAGTTTTTGGTACCGCAACTGCAGCTGTTTCCCGGGTTCAACAACAGGATACAATTTCAACAAGACGGGGTCACTCCACACACAGCTAGAGTTTCAATGAAGAAGCTGAGGGGAATTTTTCCCAATAAATTGATCAGCAAGTACAGAGACATACCTTGGGCACCTCGGTCATTGGACCTTACACCGTGTGACTTTTTTTGTGGGGATACTTGAGTCGAGAGTTTACAGCAACAATCCTCAAACAATTCAGGCCCTACAAGAAAATATCCGCCGTGAAGTTGCTGCCATTGAACCGATGCTTTGCTCTCGCATGTTTGCAAATTTAAGAATCCGATTGCAAGTGTCTTAAAAAAAATGGATGGCATTTAGACGATATTATTTATAAAACGTAAAATCCCCATTGTTAAACTCCATTTTGTATAAATAAAATATGAGAATAACATTGTACATTGTTTTTTTTTATTTAATATTAATCTTGAAAATTTTCCGCTGGACACCCTGGACTTGTTATAATTTGTTCAATTTCCTCAATTGTTGTAGGTTAAAAAATTTCAATTTTATTTCCTGTATATGTTGATTAGAAATAGCTACGTCAGTACTCCAGTTCTTTATGATTTTACTAGCCAAGCAATGAAATTATTAAAAATGTTTGCCTTTTCCTGGGGCTTTTCTGAGCGATTTATTTTTGAATCGTCATGTGTCATGTAACTTATTTTCTCAATTGTTTATTTTCAATTATTTTATTAATGATATTCCATGATCTCTTACTATCATTTTCTGCAGATTCTTGAAATTTTTTGTAGTATTTTTTATTAGGAATGAGAGTTTTTCCTGTATATTTTTAGATATGTATTTATTTAGTAGTTTTTTTATTTTTGTCAGATTGATACAATTAGACCATGAGTAATCCAGGGTTTTATCGGTTTGTATTTAGAGGATTTCATTTAGGTAAAGTGTATTTAGCAGCATTTATATGTTTAGATAAAGTATCTTCAAATATGTTGCAACATTCGTTGACAATATTGCATCGGTGTAAGTTAGTCCATTTTTCAGATTTTAATTTGTTTGAGTGTGTTATTTAATTTTATCCAGAATAACATCATTGATGTCTGAAATGTTAGGATGTATGTGATCAATGAAGGTAGTTCCAGTGAAGTGTATTCAGCTAGCATATTTAAGCCATTATTTTCATTATTACATGAGTAGTCGTTAGCTATGTTTAAATTTATGTCTTCTGAAATAGTTTTTTAGTTTTAATAATATATTTTTTAACTCTTCTATAATTGTTATTATCGATGATAAGTGAGTTCTATAAATGGCTAATATGTGAATTACTTTCATATTTGATTTTTAATTTTAAGATGTTTACATTTTTTATATTTATTTCTTTGAAATTTAGTACTGTGTTCGTATTTGAAACGAAAATCCCTATTCCACTATTTTTGTTAATGATATTCTTAGTTACATTCGTGCAATGAGTGTGTTTCTGTTAACGCTATCATCTCCAGTCTGTTTAATGAATTTGCAACTACAAGGAATTGGTCGAAATATTTTTGCAAACTCCTAATATTCATGTGGATAATAACCAGACTACTATCGGAATTTGATTCTATTATATAAAATGTATTGTTTATTGAATGAAAAATTTGTTCATCTATTTAGATTTTTTTGTCTATAGAGTTTGATATAACGTTGGGCTTTTGTCCTTGCCCAGTCATCGTATTATTATTATATCGTTGGTCACTGAGAAGGAGGCGGGGATGGAAATGAATAGGTGATCATTATATACATATTTACAATTTATTATACATTAAATTAACAAAATAAACCTTAGGTCAAGTTCTTAATCTAACTTATGGTCTACTTAATTGAAATCTTAACTTAATCTTAAATATACCTTAATTACCCCGTCGGATACTGTTGGGGGCGACGTCCGGACTGCAATGTCATGGAAGTGGACGGACGGGGTTCGATCGCCGTTGCGTCCACTGTCGACTCATCTTCGTTGGTGGCGGGCCTCCGTCGCCGTCGCTGTTGCGGTGGTCGGCTGCTATTGCCGACCTGTCTTCATGGGCGGTGGTGCCATTCCTCTTGATAGTCTGCGCCGCTGGCAACCGATAGCTTAGGTGCTAGCTGGATCGGGCGCCTCTAGCCTCGTTCTTCATTCTGCTTTCCTTTGTCCTGGTACTGGCCGGTCTCGATAGCTGGTCGCCAACCGTCCGATAGCTGACAGTGGCTCCTCACTTCGAATTTCCATCCCACTCAACTCACGATTTCTGCCGGGATTTTTTTACTGATACGGGCGATCTTCAACTGTTCCCTTGAGATCTTTCTGTTACTCTCTGTCTTCCGTGTTCCACCTCCTTCTTTAACTCGGATGTTTGTTCTGATGCTGGCCGATCTCGACCGCTGGTCACCAGCCGTCCGATGGCTGACGGTGGAGTAGAATATTCAACTCTCCCTATGAGAGTTTTTAACTTTTTTTCTGATTGTCTTCGACTACCTTGTTTCAACTATCATTTCTAACTGATTTTCTCTGACTGATTTTTCTGACTGCCCACTGATTCTAACTCATTTTTCATCGCTGCGTCCAACCTTTTAAGCACCTCAGAGCGTGTCCTCAACACGTCTCTCGGTCCATCCCTTAGACGGTAATTGGGTGCTCTCTTCTTCTCAAATCTTCTAAGCACGGCGAAGCATTTTATGGCTTTGTACCCGGATTAGTTGGCCTTATAATTATTTTGGGATCACCTGTACGAGATCCGAGACCCTTTTTCAACTGGCCAATTGCGGCCATCATAAATGCATCTTTTCCCGGCCATATATTATTATCCAAAAGGTATGTCGCCGACGGTATGCAGTTAAGATTAAATGCATTTCTCGGGGGTGGATCGTCATAGAATGTTCCCTAGACCCCCCAAGAAAGCAGCATGTTCACTTAATTTTATTGTTTACACGGACCTATTACCCATGCAAATCCCTTAAAGCAATGCACCGCGTTCAGACTAGCAGTTAAGTGCTCTATTCTTTATTAATCCTATGGGGAATTCGCGACACATTAGCCCGGGTACATCAAATTAATTATATAATCATTCATATTTGAATTTGTGAATATAGATAATTTAATTTTGAAAATGTAATATGTCAATAATACAATTGAGTAGGTGTATGTTTTGTTGATTTAAATGTTTTGTAAATAAATTAAGAAGTGTGCACTTATGTGTTTTTAAGTTGAAACACTCACTCATATTCAATTCTGTCCTTAGTAATCTGTAGCATTTTTTCTTGTATCATAGTCTCGGTTGTCTGCTCTGTGTTCAATTTAATATTTCAGTGCAAATCATATTTTTATAAGGTATAACCTCCTAAAATATTGTGGACTAAGTCTGTTATACCCTGTATATACTTTATTTATCAATTGTTTGTGTTTTGTAATTTTTATACAATAGATACACAGTAAAATCCTGTTTATTTGAAGTTGAGGGAACCGAAAATCAATAAAAAAGTTCGAATAACGATTTACGATAATTAAAATTAAAAAAAAATTTTTTTTTACATATCGTTTTTTGTTACAACTCAAAGTAATTATGTACACCTGTATTTACAAATTTTAAAATAACAAAATAAAGCATAAACAAATCAGTAAAAGTAACATGACTTACATATTGTTTAGTTGTTTTCACGCACTCCCATGGAATGTTTTCACTTAGTCCATTAAAATGAAAAAACAAAAATATTTATAATCACTTAATAACTTGTAATCACTTAAACACTTAATAATTTGTAATCACAAATTTAAACAAAAAAACTATTTTCTAAAATAATAGATTATAGTGGATTGTTTTTTCGTGCCATTTTTAATAACATAGTCCAGGAGCTTGTCGACATACGCCATTTTGTATGCTGTATCCGCAAAGTTGTTAGAAACTGTTGCTAGCGCTTTTAAAACTTCACTTCGTGATGGGTGCGGTGGAACTTTACATTTTGCAACATCTTGCTCTTTATATTCTTCATTCTCCGCTTTCATAAAATTCCCCGTGCCCATATTTTTGGCGTCAACAATTGAAGATGTAGCCAAATCATTATCGAAGGTCACAAAATCTTCAAAAACTACCTCGACCAACAGTTCATATCATATCGCAGTGGCGCATATCGGTTCTGTAGTAGACTGCAACTTTTCCATTTGCTCCAATTCCGAAACAAACATACCGCTCTTACGACAACAATTTTGTATTGTTTTAGCTGACACCAGATCCCAAGCTCTGAAAAGTGCTCGACAGGCATCTAAAATATTCCACTTTTATATTTCTAACATGGAATGCCCATTTTGAACTTGCAATTAATTTACTCCGATAATGGCATTTTGCATTTTGTATGATTCCTTGGTCCAAAGTTTGTGTTATATGTGAGATATTGTGTTTGGAGAGAAAAATACAAGACACACATTTGGAGTATTCAGTTCCGGTGAGTTATGAGCTGTATAATTGTCGCTGAAATCTTATCAGCCAAGATTTAAAGATCTCTTTGGTCATCCATGCTTTTTTTATTATATTCGTAATGGACTGACGAGGTTCTTTTATCAAAATTTTTTAAATAGTGAGGTTTTTCAAAGTTGCCTGTTATTGTTGGTTTTAACTTTTCTCCGATGATGCTGGTGCAAAGAACGGCTGTAAGTTTTTCTTTACTCCTCTTCTCTTCATGACATTTCTCACCTTTCAACGCTATGGTTCTGTCTGGTATCATATTATAAAAAAGGCCTGTTTCGTCCATGTTGAAAATACTTTTATGCTCATATTCATTTAAGACGATTGTTTTGTCGTTAAGCCATCTACTGACTTCTTCCTCGTCTACTCTTTGAGCATCGCCACAGATTGCTAACGATACAATGTTAAACCTTTGTTTAAATCAACTTAGCCAACCATCCGATGCGACAAAATCGTGAATATTCATTTGATTGGCTATCGATTTGGCTCTTTCTATTAAGATCGGACCTGTTACTTGGACTTCACAGACCGGCAACCACTGAACAGACTTGTAACTGCTAATATTATGTTACTTGTGAGGGTGCAAGAATAATTCTTGTTATCTTTTTCTAATGTAAAGAATACGAGCGAGAGAAAAGATTGCGAGCTAAGTTTGTGCATCGTGGTACGGAGGAGAAAGATTTAAAATTTGAGGATGCATGTTACAGTACATTTCTTATCTTTTTTTAGTATACTGAAAAAGAGTGAGAAAACAAACGATGCAAATTAACATTATACATCATGATTCGGTATGGAAGTGGGTATTAACTACCCTTTACGATGAAGTTTGAACAGGCTCGCTGTAGCGCGTATACTTTAATCTTTCCTCGTTAATTTGTAATGCATATTTTCCAGGTTGTGGACATTCATATTTATCAAAATAAAAATACAAATTAGGTGAAAATTAGATCGACAAATTTATTTGATAGGGTCGAAAAATAGCTTTGAATAATAGATACAATTTAGTATGAAAATCTTCCGGTGGGACCACATTCTGCTTCAAAACTTCGAATTCCAGCGAATTTCGAATAAACGGGGTTATACTGTAATATAAGAGAGTATACAATTTATGTTTTAAATACTAATTCAATGTATTAATTATAAATATATACATTAAATTAGTATTTAAAACATCACAGACCGTCTGTTCTGAATAATTACAACTTCACAATAAGAATGTGTTCTCCTTAATATAATTTATGTGTCTGCTAGTCTGTATACATATTTTTTGATTTCAGATACAAATATATAATAGTCTGTAATTTTTCTAATTATAAGATTATTAAAGAATTTGATGCCTAGATAAATATAGTGGTTTTGGGTTGCAGAATATTTAGTTTTAGAATATCAATTTTGTCTCTAAATTTTGTAGATCAGAAATCGCTTCTAATATAAAATTTATTTTTAATTTTAAAATTTTGGATTATTGAAATTTTTTTGTATTTGTATTTGGTACTTTGAATTCTGTAAAGAAGTTGGGCACTTGGATAGTCATTTTTTTTTAGTATTATTTTTATTATCGTTTTTTGAGTACTTTCTAATTGTGATGTTGAAGTTTAATGTGCTCCTTCCCATCCAATAATACCGTATTGCAAATGTGACTGTACAAACGCGTAGTATATTATTTTTAGATTTATAGGTTATAAGATGTTTCCGAGTCTTAAAAATATGTAGGCAGTTTTCCTTATTTTATTTCTAAGATTAATATGTTCTTTTCATTTGAGTTTGTTATCTATTATGATTCCTAGATCAGGACTCGATACAGACTTTTTCTTCAATTGATGAACATTGGTCACAAGAGTCTCCTTGAGTACCGGTTTCGGTGTGAATTTTAATATTCATTTCAATGTTATCTTCATATCATAGAAAGTATGCTTTATCAGTTTTAATTAAGAGTAGGTTTTCATCCATCCACTTTTTTATGGTCATCCTCATTTGCAAATATATTAGCGTCAGTCCAAGTTTTTTCATTAATTATTAGTACTGTATCGTCTGCATAAGATATTATTTTACCATGTAATTTAAGTTTAAATATATCATTATGCCAAAATCAGTGGTTTCAGACGTGCTATTGTGTCCATTTGTTTTCACTTTTTGTTTTCGTATGTTAAATAACTTATTAGCCATGATAAAATATTGCCATCGAGGTCAATTAAAGTTTATTATGTAGTTTCTTGTGATATGCTATCAAAAGCTTTTCTTAGGTCTATAAATATACCAATGCATTTGTCATTATCATATATATGTTTGTTTATTATTGAACTTATTTTTGCAAAAGCATCTTGTGTACTCATGTTTGCCAAAAATGCAAATTGATTCTCATTTATGATGTTATTGCTATGTATATATGACATGAGCTGTTTTTTTACAATTTTTTTGTAGATTTTGTCTATGTTGTAATTGGTATTGGCAATGGTAATTTTTCATGTCTTTTATTTCTTGTTTTAAATATTGGTGTGATAAAACTTTGTTTATAGTTGGATGGGAATACTCCATTTTGAAGGCTAGTATAATATGTGTTATAGGTTTGGTAAGAGTTAATATATTTTCTTTAAGTATTTTTCTTGTGATTTGGTCGTAGCCAGGAGTTGTATCATTTTTTAAGTTATTTATGATATTTTAAATATCATTTTCAGGTATGGTTTGGAATTGAGAAAGATATTCATGGGTACAGTTTGGTGGTGTGGTTAGTGTTTCGGCATCATAATTTGGTGATATTTTTTTGGATAAATTTTTTCCCACATTTGAAAAGTACTTATTGACCCCAAGAAGGCCTAGAACGACTATCGCCGTCTGAGATAAACGTCAAAATATTTCACGCTATACCATAGACAAGAAACGTTGCACCACGTGACAGCGCGCGCAGTTGCCGGTAATTTCGTGTTGCCAGATTTCTTCTATTTCAAATGACAGTATTTTCAGTATAATATTTGAACACCACGTCACTCATATCGATAACAAATGCATTGCACTTCTAAAATATCAGAACTTTCCAAATGGAAATACTTGTATGTTCACTTTGATTCCAGCCGATGCAGAGTATTATCAGGATTTATCATGCAATACACATATATTTACAATTATCCCTTATTTTGTGATACTTATTTGTTTGTTAAAGTGAATAAGATTATTTTTTAGTTATTAAGTGTGTTTTACTATAAAAATACAGTGAGTGTTATATCATAAGTCCGATGTGTGATGTGAAGTGCTAATATATATTTTTTCATTTACAGTTATCAAATTTTTGAAAATTTTTAGAATTTTTTTTTTTACAAAATGGCGGAGTGGGACTTTTTCACTAATGGGATATTGCGGACTTCCTAAAACTTTACGATATGCTTGCTACTACCGCAGAATCCGATGATGAGAATGACGTTGAGGTTGATTATTTTGTGGTTCACATCTATGATGAAGAAGACCTTGACAATACTGTCGATGAAAACCAGCCATCAACAAGTGCAGGGGTTAGGCCAGTATTTGAATGGGAGACAGATAATTGTTTTGATCCAAATATGCATAAAATCTGAAATTGTCCTTCCAAATAACAAATACAAAATAAATAATAATTTCCTATCCTGAACGTTAAGGCCTAGCAAAACATCTCAAAACTGCACGAAATCACAGTCGAACGCTTATAATAAAATAGAAGCTCCATGTTTGTTGTTTTTTTAGTTATACCAACGTTACCATGTTTTATTTGGAAAAAGCTAGTCTATGAATTTTGCCACCAATTGGTGGTATGATGCTGTTTCACCTAGGGCTTTTTCTGGGCAGCTAACAGGTTAAAGATATTATTAGCACATTTAGTGGCTTCTAAATCAGTGTTGATAGTATTTCTTAATTAATTTCCTTTACATTTATTTTCTGTTGAGAGATAGTAAATGGTTTCTTTTAATGGTTTTCCAATACGTTTTTAGATCTTAGTTATATGAATATTTGTTGTTTTTTCCAGACCATGGTTTTATTTTACAGTATTTTGAGTGCTGTTTTTTTGCAAATTTCTGTTAGTGCATCATTTATATGTTTTGGAAGTGTTTTTTAGAAATTTGCTGCACTTAATTCAGCACCGTTTGCTTCTAGCGTTTCGTTCCACGTTTCACTGGATAATTTGTTTGTCAATTTTTCTGTGTTAATAATATTATGTCATCTTAGTATTTATTTAGGGTGATGTTATATATGTATTTTGTAATCAATTTATAAATGTAATTTCATTTAAACTACTAATAATCATTTTATCAAATTATTTTAATTTGATTTAATACTGTTATAATAAGTTTCACTGCGCAGATAGGTTTTGATTAATTTCAGTTTTGAGAAACTCCTCTCCGCACTTGCCCCTGATATGAGTAAAGTCAAAAGGATACGAAGAGCTACGGACAAATGAGGAAAACCATTTTCTAACTTGTTATGGCACGTATAGTTCAGCACATATTCGGGTTTCGCATTTCAGAGCAGAGAGCTGCCGCGTCAATGTCCTTTAGAAAATTGGCTCAATATTGATTTCTTCAGCTATCTCTTGAGCATCAACCAAAACTCTCAAATATGCTGAATCAAGATCATGACTCATGTGTGTTTACGTTTCATACTCAGTAGTGGCTCTGTAGTTTCTTAGTTTTGAAATAGATAGAGGCAGTGTTTACATTAGTCAAGGTAAAGACTTATTAAGTAATTGTTCCATATATTACTTTTAAAAACAAATCCATGTTTTAATTTTCCCCCAGCTTTATTTTTTTCTCCTAATTTGTTTAAATTAGATTTTTTTGCCCTTTTTCCGCATCAGGCAGCCACCTAGTCTTGCCTAATGGCATAGGAAACATTTCTTGTTATTTAATAATTTTGAAAGTAATATTTGCAGGTTTGAAACCCTGGGCGTAGAGTTTGTGAAGCGTCCCCAGGATGGTAAGATGAAGGGACTCGCTTTTGTGAAAGATCCCGACGGCTACTGGATCGAGATCTTCAATGCCGGGACTGTCGCCCAATTAACCCCCAACTAGGGATCTGATCTGAAAGCAATGAGTCTATTTTTATTATAAGTATGGAAGTTATGCAAGATTTGGTGATAACTTACTATACTATAGCTGTCTTAATACCTCCTCGAGGGTACTGTTGCTACTTTCTTACCCTTTCATAAATTTTGTCAGGTGAGCTCCGGTACATTAAAGTCATCATAATATCAGTAGCTGATTGCCACAATAATGCCAGCTATTTTTCGTGCATCATTAATATATACAGTAGAACCGCGTTAATTCGAAATTTTCAAACACTTCAAGACCTAAATTGTCAGTTTCATACTTAATCAACCTCTTTAACACGAAAACCCCGTTATCGTGTAGTACAAACTAATTTTCTGGCCCTCGCATCATAAAGCAATACATTTTTACATCATATAATTAGAAAATATTGAGTAAGTTATAAAAAATTAACGATGCGCGCAGTCAAAAGACTTTGCGCACCCGTGTGAAGCGTTCTTTATGTATTGCGCGATACCTGCCAACACAATGCGCGTCTCAGCCTACTGTGTGTGCAATCTCCTTTATGTTCCGATAAAATGGGGGAATTTCGGGTATGCTTTCACCGTAGAATAGAGATTGACTTCTCATATTATTTCACGTATTTATGAACAATTGTATTTCTATTCTTCTAATAATCTTCATTTTCCTGGAATGACAGTATTTACTTTTCTTATTATTTCATGACAATGGTCAAAACATGAGACAAGGAATAATAAATGATTTTTTCAAGCCGAAACATGCCTGACAATTAAAAATGTTTAAATTTGTTATTAGTTATTGTGTATTTTATTTAATAATTGCTTAATTTCCTGAGAACATTTGAAGGTAGGATTTTTACTTATTACGAGAAATAGATTTAATATTCACCCTAATTAGTTTCACTAGTACATATAATAAATTACATCAGGATTTTGTATTAGTATAATTTTTGAGATGATTTCGTGAAATATGTACGTTTTTACGAAATTAACAGCTTTTTTCAAGAGTTGCGATTTTTTACACAATTGCATTGTGAAATAAACTTTTTTTTGGTCTCTTGAACTTTGTATTAACGCGGTTCTATTGTCATTCATATTAGATACTCTTTATTATAATTTATATTACATAATTTTTTAATGTATAAGTCCATATAAAATTGTGATATTAATTAAAATGATGTACAATATATGTGAACATAAGATAAAAATAGCTCATGATTTTTGAGTGGTGAATTCTGGAACTCGCATACTTCTCACTGTTCCAACATCAATTGATTACTTCTGTACATTTTTATACTTAGATACATTTATGAATAAAGAATGTCTACTAGATACAATATTTGTGTCTGCATATTTATTTAGTATGGAAGAGTTCTGTTCTAATCAGCTCTGCCTCCTTATACTCCTGGCGATACACTGCCATTTCTATTTATTAACATAGTCACATTAAATATAAGCAGTTTATACATCTGTCATCAGCACACCCTTGTTCTCGTACTCTGTACTTCGTGTACAAACCAGGCCAGTACAGCTGGGTAATTATTCTCAACCACCAGGTTCATTTATTCACACGGGCGGTGAGCGAAGCCTGTACAGTCTCAATACTGACAATGAAAGCTGCAAAATAGAAAAATGGGGGAGACGTTCAGTGAACAGAAGTGACTGCCAGTAAATGAAGAAAAAACAACTTACTCCTCTGCTAAATGCAGGAAGGAAATCACTCTTCCAGCTCATCTACATAAGGATACTCTCACCTCGGAAAAGATAAAGAGCTGGAGAATTTGTGTGGAAAATGAGAAAAGGAAACCATTGGGAAAATACTAAAATCAAAGCGAGCAACAGTAACTCACGTTTAGAGATAAGATCATAGATATGGCTCAAGAAACAGCGACCGCATTGCTGGAGCACTTTTTTCCAAAGGATTGCAGTGTCAGCAATAAAGCCTAATCAAAAACACAACAGATATAGACCTTCTCCATTTTATTTATCGGCAACGAAATGCTATCACTTTGCATCTGACATATGCATCCACGTTGTATACTACCAGAGAATAATCAAGTGCAATATCGCTCAGTATTGCAAGGAACTAAAGTGGTTATCTTGATGGAATCTTGATCCAAGAGTGCTGTGCACAGCCCCTAAAAACAGTTCAAAAATTGAGGATAAGAGATCAATGATGGATGAACAGTAAACAAAGAGCAGTCAAGTTTCTTTAAATGTCAAACTTCACTCTGACTTTCCATTATTAAAACAAAAGACATCGATGAGGAATGGGATGTGAGATATACTCAGAAACCGGAAAGTGAAAGGAAAAAAACAGCCCAGCTTGTCCATGCGGCAAAGATATCACATAATCGCATAATATTGAGTTGCCCTTCTTCCCAACAGAAAAATGGAAAAGTCAACAGAACAAGACATAATAAATCATTACTCCATGGTTTTATAACGTGAAGCACTGTGCAATAACTTTATATGCTACTCAATACTAATTATAAAGAAGATATAAACAAGTAAGAGTTTTTTATTTACACAATTATTGTTTCATGCATCCATCATTCAATTTATTAGTCTTGCATCATTATTTTCATTCATTTGGAATATTGGTTGCATTTTCAGTTGGTTGAGGTTTCCATAAGTCGTAGGGCAAATGCCAGAACAATAGTTGTACACTAACAATCGCTGGACTTTTCTGCATAATACGGTTCAAAATAAATATAATCGATAAATAATAAGCCAGACTAAAATACAGGACACTTATCAAGTAAGAAAGAAAGTGTATGGTTCGAAAAAATATTGATAAACCCAGATAAATAAATAAAATTAAAATCTCCCTAGAAGAGAACCCTACCCCGTCCTCCCGTCTGATGGCCATTTTAAACTCTTTATAAATACGAGCTTATTAGAGATTTCAACAGTAGTGACTGTTTTTTAAATTAAATTAAACATTAGAAGGTATTAAAATAAAATGTGATGTTAATTATGTATAAATAGTAAAGTATGTCAAGAATATAAATCAACATATTATAATCTAACAAAAAACACTTATTGCAACCCTGTCATCTGTAGTGAAATTGCATATTTATCTGATAAAAAAATACTTTTCATGAACACACAGTCTTTATAAGGATGTAGCTAAGATAGCAGAATATTGGGTTTCTATGTGAGAGGAACCGGGATTAATACTCTGCGAGGTTCGGTACCAGTAAAAGTATAAAAGTGATAATAAACAAACTGACTAGAGTACCCGCTGAAGTAACACAATCTATTATAGGAGCAAATTGTACCTAAACCGTGCTAGTGTTGCTAGTATACAGTCGCATTCCATCTGTGATGCTGACTTTGCTTATTTTTCTCCACATACACTACTCAACGAGAGCGATCGCACTTGAATTAATTATATTGAAAGTCTATTATTTATTTTCTTGCTATTGTGTAATACCACAATATTGCATAATTTCACTCTCAGAACTATATTCCTGGTCTTCACCCGCCAATTAATCACTTACTCAAAGTGACCCTTTTGACTTTATATCATCCGAAATGTCGACTTCTAATGTTTTAACTCACCCACTAATAATAGACGTTTGCACCTTTATTATTATATATATTATATTTTATATACTGATGAAGAAGAAGTGTATAAATGCGGAACCACCAAATGCCCTCCCAACTTTCTAGATATTTTATCTGGTGAGTATTGTCATATTGCTACAATTTTTGCAATAAAAATGTGAAACCACCTGGAAACAAATACATTAATATTGCCTTATCAGGAATGTGGGTGTCGACATCTTCACATTCAACTTTAATGTCCCGATAATATGAGCCGAGTGTGCACGCCATGTTATCGCTTTGTCTACACTATAAAAGTGGTTTTGCATAATTTTATTTGATTATTAATGTCATCAATTTGCGATGATCTTGGATCTTCGAGAGTCGATATCTTAATAAAACAGCATGTCTCGGGTTTCTCTAGCTTTTACAATTAGAGATGCAAATTTTACAATGTGGCAATTTTTCGGAAGGATTAGTAGTCTTCAGTGTTCACTCTAGTGTAGTTCTGCTTACTAGAAGATTCTAATCTAGAGCGAATAACAATAGATAACCCATCTTAGAGTAAAATAAGAACATTTTAAAATTGCTTGGTTATTTAAACTATGTACTCGGTCTGCAGCATCCTGGTGTGATATTCTCACGGGGATAGACAAACAATACATCGCTACTGAATATAAAATAAAATAATATTTTTATTAAACAGTTTTCCTGGTGATTCTTACGCTTATGCTTGCATTTTTTGCTTTAACATCTGTTAGGCTTTTGACATTGCCATTCTTCATTTTTTAAATTTATTTTATGGTCGCATCACTCATCGGTGGTACATTCCAGAATAGTGAAGAGCTAAACCCTTATCGTGACTGGTAACTGTTGGAGGTCTAGTTTTTAGTGAAATACGAATAATCAGTATAATTTTCAAAGTAAATGCTTCTGCTACCGAAAGAAAGGCAAACTCTGTGGTCTACCATTAGGCCACTGTTATTGCCAGACCAAACCAGAATTAAGAGTATTTTAACTGCACTGAATGGAGAAGAAAGAGACAAAATATAATTTTTTGCCTATTAAAAATACCATCCTTGCTTTACATTACATTGCATTAGTTATTAGATTGAACACTTTGTTACTGTTAAATATTGAAATGCGGAAATGATGAGTGATTTTCTGTGAATCTACTATTTGAAGTACAATGAAAGAGCAGCGCTTGTGCACCACCACCTACAGGAAATAAGAAAAGGATATATTTATCATCAATAACATTTCGTCCTAACTATTTTAGTCGAGTACTACATTTATTTAATTAAAAAATAATTTTAAACATTACAATAACGTAACATATATGTTTTTGATTAGTAATTTTACACGCTGAAGAAGAAAATTGTGTTTTTCGAAACCGTTGATGTTTAGAATTAAACGGTTAATTATAAATAAAGTTAAATAATCTATAATAATATTTCACATAAAATGTTGAGAAATGGATCAAATTTTATATTGAAGACCTTTAAGCCATTTTAGGACTTGTTGTACATATTTATATTTGCCGTATTACATGTACACGTGTATACAAATAGTATTACACGTGAACATAATATACAGTTATTAGTTAATATAAATATGTGCTGACACAAGTCTTCCCAGAATAGGTAATGTTATTTTATTGTTATTACACTAGTAGTAATTTGATGAGCGGATAATATATTGATACTGCCATCTGTGTTCCCACAGCTGAAGCTCTGCTGTGAGAAATGTTTTAATGTGTCAAACCATGAATATTCATAATCTGATGGAATTACCATTAAATGTGCCATCAATATTTTGGTACTAAAATTATACTCCCGAGTGACTTTGTATTAATTAGCGTTTATGAGGTATTAGTATTTATACGATGTATTATAATTAGCCGATGAAAATGTGCAATAGAGAAACTAAATTATGTTATGTCTTTAAATTCGTTAAAATATTTTACTGCCTAAGAGCTTTTAAACTGAATACGGCGCGGTTGCTCGCACCGATCAGCTGTAGAAGACGAAGAAACGTTATTTATTACGCATCGTTCAGTTGCATCCGTAACACGATTCTGGTGAAGAAATGCAAATCGAACTCAACAACGAAGTCTATTAAAATTGTACTAAATTAATTTCCGAACCTACGTTTAGGCACGATGAAAATCGCTGAATTTTAAAGAATCTTATAAACTAAGTTTGGATCGGTTTTTTTCTAAAATGTGAACATTAAAATATAAATATATATTTTTGAATAATTTCCTTCGATTTTCATTAAATATTCAAAAGGCGTATTGAACGAAACTGCCATATTCCGATAAATACGGTGTTTAAATGAGTCGACGACAACTTTTGATCGCATTTAAAAAAACAGGTATCATCAACGAAGTATCCAAAATCGTACATCACTACTACATACTAATTCTAATAATAATAGTTCTCTCCCTCACCCTCATCCAGTCAAAAATTATATTTTTCGGGAATTCATGACAATATGTATAATACGCGGATAAAAGCGACGATAGCCGTCATCATCACTCAACCAAGTTTTGAGATAAAGCACGGCGGCCATTTTCTTTCAAAACAAAACTGTTTTCTTTCGAGATATGTATATATATATTATGCGTACATATGAATTGTATCACGAACCGGTTTGAGCCAAGAGATAAAGATATAAAGTATACACGAGGGGTACAGAAGCAAAGCCGCCACTATCCAACGCGTTCGAAAAGATTGTCTAGTATTAGTGCCAGTTATACAATTATAACTGCTCTTCACTCCTTGCTTCCTATGTCGGAAACTTGTGACAGAGAAAGAAATGGCACGAGAACTGTCAGAATTTACGTTGGCTATCGTGAGTATAGCGGGCACCCGCGTGACAGTCCGCGACGTCTCACGACAACTAACGCATGATATCACTGGCGCCGCGGATCGGATCTTTAACCAAATTATTATTTCCAGTGACATAGAAACGGTACCCCATAGAAATCTGTTTTAACTCAAGAAAACAATGAATTACGTCTGAAATCGAGTGTAAAAATCATCATTTTTCCTCCATACAAAATTGATAGTTGGCGCTCACTTTTGCGTTGCAGATCGCAATTTCATTAAATTTGAAAAATTAACACACACACTCTCATGTCGACGTCAAAGTGCTGATATTTTTACAGATATCGAATTTTTGAAAACTTTGTTGATTTTATTTTTACTTTACAAAATGGCGGAGGGTGACTTATTTCGTCGGTGGAGACTGCCGACTTTTTAAACATTCCCGATATGCTCATTAGAGTTCGACGATGAGAAGGACGCAATAAGTTGGAAAGTATCTGGAACGTTCCAATTTGAGTAAATTGTCAGTTAGATTTTGACGTACGTTCGCGATATTTCTCGTTTTTGTTGCCAAGTAATTCAAGTGAATGAGATATTATTTAAAAATAATATACGAGCGTTTTACTATGAATACAGAGTGCGCCGTTGCGTGCGTCGGTGCGATATGTGAGTGCGCGTACTTGTGATGTGAAGTTCTAATATAGTTTTGTTTTAAGCATCACATTAAACACAATAATATTAATTAAATCTCATAATAATAATAATAATAAATGTTATGGCCTGACAACACTATCAACTTTTATTTTTTCATCTCAAAACCATACGAAATCGCAATCGATGGACGCTTATGACGAAATAGTACCCACGTTTTTTTTTTAGACCAATGTTTTCATGGTTTTTTCGTAAAAATAAAATTCGAAAAAACTAGCCTGTGAGTTTTGAATTTTAAGAATTTTGGCGCCAATATGGTGGTATGATGCTATTTCACCTACGATTTATCTGGGCAGCTAACGGGTTAAAAACATGTTTGTTTTAGAAGCACTTTGTCAAAAGCGTATCAATTTTAAAATCTAGTCATAAAATCAGTTACAAATGCGATTTTCTCAATTTCGTCAGTTGGATGGGGGCGAATTTACTTCCACAGGTACCCCCCATGTCTGGCTGAATCTTCAAACAGTGAAAATAATGATAGTACAGTTCTGAAAGTGAGGTTAATACAAAATTTGCAGTTAACTCAAGTACCACGATATACTTCAACAATGTGATTCGTTGTAAACGGATTAGAAATTTAATAAATCTAATCTTGAAAATCTTGTGGCGTTATTTGTTTACGATATCACAATTTTTTTACGGGACCCTGAATAAGGGACAGTGGACACAGCACAGATTACTGTTTTATCAATACATATCTCACGCGAGTTGCTATTCGTCAAGTGCGTCGACGAATGGCGTGACGCGTTAATTCTCGAGTTATGACATTTTAATTGGCAAATTAATGAATTGATATTATATGATGTATATTTTATATTTTTTTTAGTACGTGTTGTGGCCCTCCCTGATCCGGCTCTGCTCGTGCGGTGCTACTTTATTAAAAAAACTAGAAAAACGTAAGTCCTTTTTGGTTTAGACTGTTATCTAATAAAACATACATAAATGTTTTAAATATTTACCACCATAGCAGGTGTTGAGGGTCACGTGTGGCCGTGTGGCCAACTATAATTAATTGCGATTTCAATGTTATTTATTCTAATTGAAATTGGGTAATTATTTAATATTTCTATATTTTTATTATATGTACTTACATACTTACTTAATTCGACATTTTTTCACCATCTCGTCGGAGATATTATTGTATATAAATAATAATCAGACACTTTGCACAAAGTCGTTTTATATACTAGGCGAAGAATCCATTTAGTGAAGTGCAGGAGGTAAATATACTAATACAAAGTTAAAAGTTTACTTCGATAAATCGTTAGGGATATTGGATGCCACGGAGCACTGAACTGATGACGTCTCGACTGAATATATTTTCCCTGTGGTATGAGCAGCGGTGTTCCGGCACCTCGTTTCAAAAGCAATTAGATGAAACAATGTTCGCGCGTACATCGTTACATCTATATTTATTTAATTCGCACAAATGATAACATACTATGTTTTCCGAACCAGATGAAATATGAGTGGATTGAATTCTTGTGGTTATTTTATATATTTTTCAATGTAATCTCCTTGAAACTGAATGTGATATTTTGTTGAGAAAATAAACGGTGCACAAGGCCAGTGAAATTTCTATAAACGGGTTTAAAATATTATGTGATATTTAAAATATGTCGAGGTATGTATGAAAATGTAATTTCACAGAAAAAGTTATCTGCTGTTTAAATAGAAAGGAGAAACACTTTTTTCCGAAAATACACTTTAATTATATGTCGGTATAAAGTTTAAAAATATTAAAACACAAACAAAATCCCATTTATTCGTCTGCGTATGTTGTACCCTTATGTGTGCCCACCCTTAATGTTCCATAATCCCGCTGAAGTTCGTCCCGTTCGAACTTTTCAAGTCTGCCGTTTTTTTTTATAATTCTAAAATTACGAAAATGGGTGTAACTAAAACTGAATTTCGTTATCTGGTGAATAGTCACCGTCTACTTCTAACCATTACAAAACATCTTCCTCAGTACTTGTAGCTATATGTCAGGGGCACTTTTAATACTTCATCTCGAATTGAATATATATTTGCGTATTGTAAATAGATAATCTTATATATTAGAAGAAGACATTCGCTATCGCCACATTCTTGCTGGCAATAAAGACAAACTCCACCACTGGATGCATTTTTAAAGCAATATAATTATTGATATTTTATTAAACTTATTTAAATACCTAAATATATATTAATTATTTTATAAATTTAGGTTAAAACATATAAAAAAGCATAATTTAGTAAACTGTGCTTGCACTGATTGCACGGGCCTAGGTGGGATTTTATATATGGGAAAAGTATATTTAATTTTAATGTTTTTACAATTTTTCTTATACGCGTTTTCGAAAAAGTTCCCGGACTTAACGCGCAATTCCATCCAATATACGAGTACTGTTGTATTTAATAATGAATTAATCTTATAAAAATCATTTTGACAATGTTACGACCGCGATTCCCCTAGCACGGTGCCAGCACCAGTACCTACACCAGTACCAGTACACCTACCGCCGCGCCGGCCGGTGTTTCCGTAACCTGGCAACCCCGAGGTGGGGGCGATGTTTGTTTCCATTTAATTTGGGCAATCAAGCGGGAAATGAGAATACCTGTTCGTTATCTGCTGCGGACGGTGCGGGGGGATCCTTATGTCGTTACATCGTTAACTTTATATTGGATCGTGCCGGCAAAATGCTGGCGGAATTATTATTATTATTCACGAGAGTTCACATCGACCTGCGGACTTGATTCCAGTAACTTCTACTTAGTACATATTCTGGCTTGTCGCGGTGGGAGCTGATTGACTCTCCCCCGTGCGGCATCACGGAGACATTCCCTACAGATTCTCTGTCGGACTCCAGAGGCTGCGGTTCCAAAACCTGCAATTTTCCACACGAAGAAGAAATATAAAATTTAATGTTCAGTGTCGAGATTTATTTTATTATGTTAAAAATAACGAGGGCTCTTCTGGCTTCTGCCAGTTGCGTATGTATCACCTGCACAACCCGCTATTAACCTTCGATCCTTACCATTTTCACCGAAAAAAGGATTTAATTATCTCATCTGCCAATTTGAATTAGTACAACACGCGTTCCTACTTCAATTCCGTGTCCAAAAATTGATCGCACAGTTTCAAATGACGCCCGTTGAGTTTAAAATATGATATTATCGCGGTGGCAGCATAAAAAGTGTATTACCAATAAACTTATTTCTCCAAGTTTAAAACATAGAATTCCCATTTTTACTAATATTTGAAATATACCTATTAGATCCGCGCAATTTGTGACGATCTCGGTTCTCGTATTATATCGGATCAAGTAAATTGCCAGATGTAAGCCCGCATTGATATAACAATAAGTTCGTACTTTATATTAGATTAAAGTAAAAATTATGTAAAAGCAATACGTGATGGTAGAAAAGAAATGTAATTTTATTTATTTTTCTTCGGATAAAGGTTGTCATTACGGTAATCACATCGGTGCTGCATTATCCTCCATTATCCGATATGGCTTTATTCTAATTTAAATTTTAACTAAGGAAGGGAAGTAGGCGTACTGTACTGTACTGTACTACTCGTATATATGTTCGAATAAGGCTATTATTATCATTTTATTTTTGCACTATTTTAATAATCGTACAACCAAACAAAAAGTAATCTTTTATAAATGTCGGTGGTGCCTTTCCGGAGCCGTTTCGGAGGCACGCGGAGCGGAGTGTTTACTCCGACATCTCGGAATGCCTTATCTCGTGGTTCTGGGCGTTCAAACGCACCGCGATACGATAATAACACGAATAACAAATAATGGAATAGAAGGAATCATCAGAGAAATGTAAGAAAGTAAGTCACCGTGCCGGGCCAGCCGGGCCAGCCGGGCGATCAGGCGATCAGATCAGTCGCTTTCCCGATTCTTTACTTTTCCCTGTCAATGTTTGGTCACGTGACACGCGGTGACGAGGATAATTGTTCGCATACCGCGGTTCCGCGTATCGAAAGTTTTCAGTCATCCTGAATATTGCTTTACTCTCGCGGGTAGATTCAGTTGTCGACACCGTGCGCTTGCAGAATTCTTCAGCTAGGGTTCCCGCGCATAAGGCTGACGCCTCTTAAATTTGTTTATTTTGGTGTATTGAAAATATGGCGAAATAGAGATTTTGTGGCTTTTTGGCTTCAGCTTGTAAACTTGTAACAGTTGCTTAGTTTTACCGTGATACATCTTGAATTAGCACAGATTCCCTCGGGGTTCTATCCTCTCTTCACTGTCTAACTAAGCTTTTTCCGGGTAACAATATTAAGTCTATTACAGCACGTTAATACAGTCAATATAAATTATACACTTCAGAGATAGACTAGTTATTCAGAAGAAGCTGTGATGGAAGAGGGTCTTCCCACAGAGGCGGTCCCTTATAAAGCTCGCCTCCCATCACTCATCTACTCACTTTCATGATACACACACACACACACACATTTACAAAGTGACAATTCTCACAGTTACGGTTGATTGTTACGACTTAAAAGTGAGGCGACCCTTCGGTGGGGTAATCCTGAAACGAGAGATGTGAAATTTGATGCCAGCAGTTCACTCTTGCCGAGGCTCCTCGCCTCACCTCGCCTCGTCTACGCTCTGACCGGAACGGAGCGTGGACAGGGCGAGGCGAGGCGTGCGTGGCCAAGCGAGATGGCACGAGACGACCAGTGTCGACACGAGATAGGCGATGTAAGCCGAGAGCTGCAGTACATTCTCGTGCTCGCCATGCCTCGACGAGAGTGGACTGCCGGCATGAGGTTTGTTCGGGGGCTTCTTTCTATTTGGTACACCTTGAAACGTCAATATATTTTCGGTTATTTTTATAATTGATTGAGTAATATCAGCGCGATCTCGGTAAATGTGTGACAGCAAATCTTTCTTCCTCAAAGAAGTATCGTTCGCAAATGTACCGAACATAGGCGCGCGACGGGTGAGGAACGCTATTGATAGCAACATTTGATTTGTCTCGTGTCCACGAATATGCTAATGTTTAAATCAGCTGATGTGGACATGTCTGCTGGCTAATGTGATTGTACTATATAATTGTAACTAAAAATTAACAAGCAAAAAGCGGATTTTTAATTCGTCGGTCGGCGATCTTTTCAATACCTTCCTATTTATTGTCTACAAATTTAATGTATAATATTTTTGTTATTTTAAAAATCTTTTTTCGGTATTTTTATAAAGATATTTCTCTAGGAACAGTTATATTTTATTAGATGGGGTTTAAAACATATATTTTGATAATTGTAATAATATATTCGCCCAGGTATGAAAATAAATAAGTATAATGATTGATGCAATCGAAAAGGAATACCGCTTTTGTTAGTAAAATAGTCCCTGCCGGCCCTGCAGATTGCAGAGGGGGTGAGGGGGTGAGGGTGGGTAGAGGACCACAACCCTAACTAATTGCGGCCGTTATAATCAGTGGCACGCTTCGTAGAGCCTGCACTACTATTATACCTACTATTATACACAGGGCAGCATCACTGAAAGGTGCTTTGCGTAACTCGGAAGTTACATTAATTAAACATTTTATTTTGTAGCGTATTTATAAGAAAAGTATTAATTACAAATTAAACAAGCGAAACGTTCATTTTTATCCACTTTGAGTTGTTTCCTGGGTAACAGAGAGGCACAATATTAGAAAAATTCTATAAATATTATGCACTTTCAGCTCCACTATTCGTATATTTATTATGTGCGGTATATTTTGTTTCGAATGTCCGCAGTCCTTTCCTCCCGGTCTCGCCGTGCGCCGTGCGCCGTGCGCCTGAAGCTGGAAGATAGAGATCGTGTAGAGAGTATGTTCCGTATTCGTAATGAATTTAATGAATGATTGTTTTGTAGGCGAACACTTATTGTTGCTAGTTGTATATTGTCACCGGTTTTTAGTTTATTCGTACCCCCATAGCCCGTTCTCCCCAGTATCAGTAGAGCAGTCAGCAGTCAGCAGTCAGCAGTGTTGCTTTGGCTCGACCGGTTGACCTTTTGCAGGTTGAGGAGAGAAAGTGTGTTGCGTGATTCTTCGTGTCGACTCACTATTCGCACACCGCCGTGAATTTTGTCTGGTGAGCGTGACAAGTTTTTTGTGCTGTGTCATAACTACAGTGGCGGCGTCACCGACCGGCTGAGTCCGTGAGTCCTATCGAAGGTACCCATCCTCTCGTACTTCCGATTCCATCCCTTCACCACCACCACCACCACCGGGTGCGGTGCGGGAACCGGGAACCGGGAACACCAATTTATTCAGCTCGTTGTGGAGGGTAGGGCCGGTAAAGTTATTCAAATCAAATCAAATCCCCTATTCTCGAGTTTATACCTTTTATTTTAGAGAAATGAACAGTACAATGATAATAACTCACATAATTAATACATCATGAACATATAGAGCCAGTATTGGTGCACTCACCCGAACATATTGACTCGTACCTATATTAATTATTGCTACAAAGTGAAACAAAAATTATGTCCACTTTAAAATTGTTCTTCGTATACATCTCTTATCTAGTAATAAATGTAATTCTATCTACTACTTGTAATTCTAATTAATTGAACAATTGCTTGTAAACTATGCCCGTCTCACAGGGCACAGTCCAAACAGATTTTTACATTGTATTATATAGTTACAAATAAAAACTAAATGATGATATTTACAAATAAGACCGGTGAAGTTTCTTCGGAGTTAAAAAATGAAGAGTATCATACAAACTAACTAACAAAGAGTACAACAAATAAACTGAACAATAGTACAACAAAGTGCAAAGGGTGGGAGGGGAGGGAAGTGGGATGCAATCAAATATAATTTGATTGAGTAATTAAGTATATGCGTATACATATTCGTATACTCATATATATATATATATATAAACAAGTACACGTATACATATACAATTCATATAAATAATTATTTATAAGTTGGCGCAATTTATTTTTGAAAGAATTTTTCGTTAAAAATGTCAAAAGTTATTAGAGGAATTTATGAAATTATTATTTGACATAGAGCGGATTAGTTATAATTAGTTTATAGAAATAATTAGTTCTGCCAAAATTGGGATAAAATAAATTATTTGAATGCGTTGCATGTGTGGGCCAGTTTAAATCTAGAATCTCGCTGGGCAGTGATACTGATAGTAATACTGAGGGTGATACCGATAGTTACTGATGATGCGGTTCGTGAACTTTGCAAATTATTCAAAGTCTCAAAGTTATTCCCGCGTGTGTGGCGATATTGAACTCGGTAAAAAAATTATTATTTTTCTGGCAATGTTTAACATTTTACTTTTAATATAAACTTGAGATTAGCATTTTTCAAAAATGATTCGTTTACATAACATGACTTCCGAAGTAGATAACATCTTAATGGCTGTTGAGAGTTGTGTCGAGAGGGCAAATAACACACTCCATTAAGAGCAAGTTTGCCTGTGGGAATAATCTTGTCAAATCTGTAATAAATAGGGTAATAACCTTGTTTGGTCTAGTCTAGGGGTGACTTGTTTTTTACACTATTATTATTTTTCGTGTGAGCCAGTTCTACGTCGAAGTACTCGGGAAAGTTAGCGATTCAATTGATAAATTCCGCAATGGTATCAATTTTATAATTGATTATATTCTATTTTGTCGTCAATTGCGATTTTTAAACACAACAAAAATAATTCAATTAAAGAAATATGTCGCGAATCAAAATTAAGTTCCGGGACCCGAGGCCAGGACCTTTCTTCGAGGTGTCAATAAAGAAGGTTTAAATAATCGATATGACGCATATTACTGTAGCTCAGTTGGAAGCGCAGTCTACTTGCAAAAGGTCCCGGGTTCAAGTCCTGATGGTAATTTTTTTTATATAACTACATATTTTTATTTTTGCACAAAAACTTGTCAGTTCAACATAATTTTTTCATTTGAATTGATAGGTATCAGTCCGCACGTATCGCGTGCGAGATCTGGTATCGTAGCTTCTGCCATTTTTGTGTAGTGATTGCAAAATACGCATCTTGAAGTTAGAAGAGAGTCATAAACGCGCCCTGCACTCACTCCTAGATGCGACACTTTATTTTTATTTACGTTGCAATTGATCCGTGATACGGTTAACAGGGGGAATACAAACACTATTACCGAAGCTATCTTTATACACATTTTAACATTTTAATAAAATAATTAATATTCTTTAAAGAAGTTATTTAATTTGTAGAATAATTGTTACAAGCAGCGCTACAAACACAAACTATACGCATGTAAAATGAGATTTCCGTATTATTATGGTATTTATTAGTATTTTCAAGGAATATAATCTTCACAAAACATAATGAACTGAATATTGTATAACAAATGCTTGCAGTGGTCAATTGTTGCAACGAAACCCCGTATTAAACAATAAACCAAACAATTCTTACTTTTTCATAGCATTACCTAACGAAGTTTGCGTCCGAGTTTTATCATATCTTTATTATTTTGTTGCATTCGACTTATCAAAGTATCTAGCTAGGTAGTGGAATATTCCATTATATTCCGATGTGGTACTCGGGTCAATCTGGTACCCGCTATACACCTGAAATGTTGCAAGTGAGGTGATTATACTAGAAGATAAAGCGCGAGTGTTTTGTCACCGCCTGCGCCTACTATTATTTGTATTTGCAATCGGTACAATAGTGCGCCATCCGTAGTGATACTTGGAAATAATGAAGTATTAACATTAACACTTATTTTTTAACACTTTAATAGACAAGCAGCTTAGTCCGTTATCACTTTTACCCGAAACACCGGCCCTGGGGCGCGATCGTATCGTTCTATTGTGCAAAAATGCCCTTGAAATGAGCAATCACAATATCATCTATTATCGCCTTTCCCGGGAAGAGGGTGACACCCTTGGCGGGGCGGGGCGGGGCGGGGCGTGGACCCCACTCGGGTGGGGGGACGAATGGGAACATTTTAGAAGAGGGGAGATTTTGTACAAGATTATAATTCATTAAGTTACTGTCGCGCGATCTTGTCTATCCTGTGTTATGACGTCACGGAAACATCCGTCATCAGGGCCTGTGTGTACATGGCTCGGCTCGGCTCGGACGCTGGCGAGCGCCGTCGGATCTTACCATTGTTCATTTCATTGATTTGGGTGATTCAACATAATATCACTATAATCTCTGATCTACGATCTCCGTCAACTCTCGCCCTCTTAACTATGCTCTTCCATTTTTCTCTTACCTTTCCCACTCGGGGGTCCACGATTCCACACCATTTAAAATGATAAAATGCAGCAGAGACTGTCGGACAGAGGAAATACCGCGATCTTACCGTAGTCTGTGTCAAGTAGTACTTTTCACCATTCCCGTCCGTCGGTTCATTTCTGACACGATATGTTATGTTATGTGGAGGTATTTGTAAAGTATAGTCATGCGCACACTGGTAGGTTGCCTTTTAGTCTGGGTTCAGTGTGCACTAGCTCCATATCCATTATAACTCTTCATATTAACTATAAATACTTAGAATTGGTAAATGTTGGATTCCTTCATTCTAATAGCAGATTACTTTTTTGCGAAATAAAGATTACGGTCGATTCGTGTACTGCTGGTCGAAATACATCTGCCTCACTCTTCGGGGAATGTATCTGACGAGAGCAAGTCTTGCCCACATTTTATTATACGAGGCGGGGTGGGGTGTAGGGGATGAGGACCTTCTAGTTATTCTCCAAAATGTATTAATCTATGTGCATACTATTATTTTACGGTTAGTTTCCATTTTTTATGATTAAAAATACAAAACTACAATTACGGGCGATTTGCGCGCATTATCGGTTTCCCTTTTACTTTTATATAACATATTATATTATATTGAAAACATCGGGTAATTTTTCTTTATTTAGTTGACATCTATCTAATCGTGGTTATGTTTATTTAGTCAATTCCCTAAGGTTTTTTTAAAACTCTATTTTTAAAATTTAAATAAGAAGTCGATTTTTCTCGAGCAATGCTCGATAGATATTTTTAATTGTCAAATATTTATATTTAGTTGAATTGTAAGAATTGACGGCGCTAACCCCCGCCCCGGCTCTGCGCTTATTTTATTATAATTTATTAGATATTTTGAAGTGTTTCGGTAACGATCTTTTAGATTCTTATTTGTTTTGTTACACCGCCGAAACCTCTCCAGCACGGGAATAGTCAATAGGGCCCGGATCCAGATGACTACTGCACACACCGTAATACCGCGAGGCCTGGTCAATAGGTTCTTCTTTATCAGCACGATACCTTAATAATAATACAAGGTGGCTCTAGTTTCAGAATAAAAAATAGTATAATACTGTAAAACTTTATTAACAAAGTTACCTTTTGAATGTCTCACCACACTTTTGGACAAATAACATAAAGTAAGTGCGCGGCAGACATTATCGAGAAGACGCTTAGAAGGCGTCATGATCTGCAGAGAAACTGAATTACACAATGAGCCCTGTGATTGTCACTTTTGCATCCGTTCCTTGGCGCAATTTATTCAATGTTCTTACCTAAATATCGTTTACTGTTTTACTGTCCTGTGGGTCAAAGTAAAACGCTTATTTAGACATTAGAGCGAAACGGCAACAGCCACAGCTCTAGAGATCTCTTGGCGTAGAACAGTCGGCGAGTGTAGAAAATGCAATAAAAAGTTTTTATTCTTTTTTATGCTCTATCTTCGGTAACGTCAATAAATGAAGTGCGCTGGAAATAAATTATATTATTCTCTATTTAAAAAAAATTCTTAATTCTTAATAAACCGAATAAAATTTTTAATATATATTTTTTTCCTTTTCTCGTGTATACCTATGTACATACTTCTACTGTATTTTTTTTCTTATATATTTATATAAAAATATATTTTTTAATAGAAAATAATGTGTACTTATATATTTTTTATAATTTTCTTTTGATTTCTTGTTACAATATAAAATGTTTAATTAATATTTGAAGACACTCACTCGTTATAAAAGCCCATAAGGGCGTAGATATAAATAAAACATAATTAAATGACCAAATGTGGCACCCTAAAACCATCCGACACACTGCTTGTCACGTGGTTTAATTCATTTCGCCGTCGCGATTCATTCCTTTTCCAATACTACATATATACTCTAATTACTCGGTGCAGTCAGCATACTAATCATACATTATATTCTCTAGTTAGATTCTTTATTTCTGTTATTTTTACATTAATTACCTTGCCCGCCTCGCCGCCTCGCCGCCTCGCCGCCTCGCCTCGCACCGCAATGTCAGGTCGCGCCGCAGCGGATTATTGATGGGACATTACCGACTATTTACATTGAATACCTCGGAGGCGATTCTCGTTATTAATTCACACTAACTTTATCGACACCCGATAGTCTGGATATTATTTCGACAAATTGGTACCGGGTGTCCAGTATCAAATGATACAGTCACGATTTTAATATTACATATTAATACACCACGTTATACGTCGCTGGTTTTAAATAAAGTGCCGCAGATTCGTGTTCTGATTCTAATTCTGATATTATCGTCTTTTAGAACTGCCTTTAATATTAGCTTTCTTTTATTATTTTATATATCGTGTTTTTATTTGATCGATTTGATCAATATTGTTACTGTTTTCAACTAAGCTAAAGGTTTGCGCAAATAAAAGTAGCTTAGCTCGAGCCACCGACCGCTACGTCACCGAGATTTATTCGAATCTCGACTTCTTATAAAATCCGCGGCGGTCGCCACCGACACCTTGCAGGTCCAGGGTGCAGGGTGCAGGGTGCAGGGCCCACCCGGTGATCGCGCGATGGAAGCGCCGCGCGTCTCCTCACCTTACGCACATATTTATGGTAATGCGCGCAGTTTTAGTGGCGGCCATTTAAATATTTTGTTCACGGGTCTCGCGCCGTGTGAAAGCTGCTCGATATCATCTGGTCCAGGATCCGCAAGGGAAACATTATAATATAATATTAAATATTTAGTGTATATAATAATTACGCGATGAATGATCATATTGCTGATGACTGCTGACCGTATTTTATAAAACGCGAAAGAATTCATAAACTACAACGATAATGTCGTTTAGGATTTGTTTTAATTACGAATCATCAAAATGTAGGCATTGCGCGAGAGCCTTTACCTCCATACCGCATCCATCGACAGTATATACGAGTATTAGTAAGGATCGCTCCAACCGTGACTCAGACTCCACTCGGAATCGTAGGGACAAATTCTGGAATCGATCGATCTTCGATAACTTCTCCAAAATTTAACCTAAAATCATTTCTTGACATCGACATTCGTCGAATTTCCCGAAGGCCGCCGACATTGCCATTCACGAAAATAAATAATTCAACCAACTTTCGAAGCAATTCGCACAATGTATATATATAAATTTAGTTGACTTTCAACATTATTTATATTTTATATCTATAAATCTTCCTTCTTTCTTTCCTCGTAAACATATTTCAACACTTTAACCCTGTAATTATTTATTATTTATTTAGAACTGTCGATATGAATACAAATAAAATGTACGATTTATATATATGTATATATACATTGAACAACAATAAAGTTATTCACCCCTAAATAAGGATGATATTGAATGATGGGGGTGGGGGGTGGGGGGTGGGGGGTGGCTATCGACATTTATATTAAAACATGATCAAGATCTTAGTTATTCAAACATTATCGTAGTACATAGTATCATATCATATTTACATATTTGTACACATTTAAATATATTGCCCGACTAGGCAAGCCTTTTTTAGGGCAAATTGATAAACATAAATATAAAAAAAAAATTATAAAAAAGAAAAAATATATATATATATAAATAATAATACTAAAATAATAATAGTAATACTAATAATGTACGCAGATATAAGGTGGATGAAAATATAGAAGATCAAAACGCACAAAAGTAGTAATACAAATTATTTCATTATATAAAAGAGTTGACTCTCTGTATCTGCTCTTCCTAATTGCAACAACCAATTTGAAATATCTCTTTTAAAAGTCCTAATATCAGTTAAATTTCTAATTTTATTTTCAATTTGATTATGTATTCTGGGAGTTTGAAAGGTAAATAATCTTTGACCAAAACAAGTTTTCATTCTTGGAACTATTTTAAGCTTGTTTGCTCTTGTGGGATAATATCTTCCAGTCCTCGCAGATGGAGCGCTTATTTTCATATGAAAGCTAGTTAATATATTCTGCACATATAATTGTCTTATATCCAAAACCTGAAATTCCCTAAAAAGTGGCTCTGAAGGATAGGAAAAGTCACGGCGGTGTATTACTCTGAGTATAGCCTTCTGAGCAATGCTTACTTGATATATATGTACACCAGATGCACTCCCCCAACTATCAATACCATAGCTCAAGATGGATTGGCACAGTGCACAGTAGACAGTTTTCATCTTCTTTTTATTCAGAATATTTCTAAGTATTCTAAATATGTAGATTAATCTTTTAGCCAATCCATCTAAATGAACATCCCATCTCATGTGCCTATCGATAACTATTCCCAACTCCACCCGGTAACTCCAGTTTTTTCTATATTTATTAAGGACAACATATTTTTGCTGTGAAGTTGCATTTTCAGAAAGAATATGTTATCCTTAATATATAAGTTGTATTAAAATTTACAAATTTAATAAAAAATAATGAATTAATTTAAATCTGGCGTCTCTTATCTTGAGATTCTCCGTAGTAATATAAAGAAGATTCCTTTTAAAAATGGATAGTAAATTTATTAATTGGAAATATTATAGAATATAACTTGAAAATTTGTCGGAATTGTATTCGATTGCTATAGCGAAATCGGAGAACGCGCTTACCTGAATCGGAAGGGGTCCAGGTTCGAATCCCAGTGGCAACTAAATATTTTTTCTGTATAACAATTTGCTTTTCTTAGATTCAACGGTCAAATATATGAGCAACTGTCGATTATTATTATTGTTATTATTATTATTATTATTATTCTTAATTCTTTGGAATTAAATCAAGTGAAGTATTCTCGGAGCGTGCGGTAGTGACGTCATATCCATCTGCAAACTGAGAACTCGATAAAAAAGTTAATTTGATATTTTTTATGTTACTTTGTGATTATACTATTAATACATTACCTACCTATTATAAATTTATTACATTGCATCAAATTCTTTTGTTCAAACAGCTTAGGGTATTATGTTTTTAGGCAAACTCCGCGAGTGAGCGCTGTGCAGGCGGGCAGCGGACGCGCGACACCGGATCGCTGTTGATCACATCTCATCTCTGTAATCTTATCTTTTAATATTGCGGTGAAACTCCTCCGGGCGGACACCGTTTGATGGATTTGTGGAGAGCCTGAACGCGTCTCGCAGTTACCCGGTTGGTAAACCGGGCTCGCGTCGACCTTAAAGGTAGGTCTAGTGCCGACCCGCAGCCGGCCATAACCGTTTAAATATTCTGCCGGCTTCCTGCCAACCATATTTTCCTGTCCTGGTGTATCACACCTACTTTAGCCACATCTGCACACACACACACACACACACACACACACTCCGTGATATCTTCATCGTATGAACACAGTGGACAGCTAAACAGCTAGTGTTTAATGGAATATCTCGAAACAGTGTATTAAAACGACGCTAAATTGCTCCTTGCTCCCTATAGCCCTATAGACTTGCCGGAGTCGGAGTGACGGGCGGGCTGGGCGCGAGAAGCTGAGAGGAAGAATGCTAAGAATGCTAAAATAAATTAATTATAATTAAGATCTTTTTACAGATGCGATGCGCTTATCTATAAAGTTTATTCATCATAGAAACAATTGTCACGAAGGCATTTTCAAAAACGGTCTTAGAACGCCTGACCACTTTGGTCTCGATCGTATGAAGTTTGCTCAAGTCAATAAATACTCGAGTGTTTCATACATTAGATGAATAGATAATCGATGTTGGATATAGTTGTGACGGTGGTCTGGCTGCGCGCCTGCCTAGTGCGAGTGCTAACGATAAGAGCGAATGGTCTAAAGCGTTATTAGACAAACTTTGGAAGTAACCGTTGTATTTACGTTATTTCTCGTTATTTTGAACGCGTTCTGTCGCCACCTTCATATTTGATGAAAAGCGGTCGTGAACTTTAAATACATTGACAGACGTTCTTCGGTGAGCCCTGAAGATGTCCGCTGTCGGGTTGTACACCGCCTGCCATCGCGCGGAGTTTCACCGAAACCCAGATCGGTTATCATTTTCCAATCAAATATTATTTTCTTGTGATTTATTAATATTCATTCCGCTGTCCGAACAAAGCGTCGTTTAAGTGTGCCACCGCCGGCCGCCGACCGCCGACCGCCGACCTGCTCTCGCCAGCTTCTTCGTCCGCTACACGCTCGTACATATATTAGGTTGCTTGCTCGGTCCCTAGTCCCCAGTCCCCAGTCCCCAGTCCCCAGTCCCCACTGTCCGCAGGGACACTCCCGTATCGACACTTGTTTTGCATATTATGAGGGTGCCCTTGTTTATTACGCGAAGCAAACAATGAAACCTAGGTTACAGATTTACGCTACGGGAATGCATCAAATATTAAATTCTAAAGTTGGAAGAGCAGCCATTGCAACTCTTATGTAATCTTCAATTTCGACGGTGCCTGTAGGGTTGTTATGTGAATTGAGAATATATGAAAATCTCGACTTTATACACGAGTACTATACGGCGAGAAAAGCTTTTATTGCGAGGCTCGCCCGGCCTCTCGACTCGCCCGGCCTCTCGACTCGCCCGGCCTCTCGACTCGCCCGGCCTCTCGACTCGCCCGGCCTCTCGACTCGCCCGGCCTCTCGACTCGCCGCAGACGGTCGCGAGCTCCGATTGAGTCCTCGCGCCGGGACAATGGGCCGAGCGGGCGCGCAGTGGGCCTGTACAAAGAAGGCCCGACGGACAATGGGCCCGTGAGGGATAATGGGCGCCGAGCAGCGCCAGTTTTTTGCTGCCGACTCGTCAATGGACAAAGCGCACAATAGTTGTAAACCGTTTATCCGATTATCTGATCAGTGCAAATAGTCCCCCAGGGTTGCGAGCGTGGTGAGCGCGAGTGCACTAGTATCGCGGAGCATTGTATTGTGGAGTGATCCCAAATATTCGCCATGAAAAATTAGGATTCAACGGTATTTTAACAATCGTTTTATTCGTTCGTGACGTGTTTTTCTGCGACTAATGTAACACAGTATTCTTCTCACTCGGAGATGAGCTACGATGATCCAATAGATCAACCGACTAGTGTTATGCTCCATTAGTGACTCACGAACATAAGAAGTATAAATGTAACTCGTAAACAAACATTTATACTGTTTAATTTATTTAATATATCATTTATCAAGTTCCATTCTCGACTGAAGGTTCGTATGCTTATAATAAATACTATGAAATAGAACTTGAAACGTGACGTTATTGCGTTATGTTGCACGTGTCCTACCGGGCGGCAGGCTCCCCGCGACGATAGAGACGAGAATAAATAGTTGTCAGTCCGACACTTCTCACACTGCACCGAGAGCAACAGTATTTACTCTCGGATCTCTACACTGCCTCTTTACTCGCTTCACTCGGCCCCCTCAGCCACCTCAGCCACCTCAGGCACCTCGATCATTTATGCAGAGTTCTGAATGTACGCGCGTGGTGGTGATTGTGTGAAATGTCTATCTACATACAGATTCGATACAGAGTATAACGGGTGTAATGGTGCACTTTGTTAAAGATTATTTGGAGTGATTCGTTGAATTCAACAAGTGAGGGTATTATCAGTCCTCGCCCCAAACTCTGCAGGCAGAGTTAGGCAGAGCCCCTCGCTCGGCGCCCACAAAGGACGGTAATGGCTGTTACAATAGCAAGCGGCTCACCGATCCTCGTAAGGGAACAATCGCAGCCCTAATTCCGATGAAATTGAAGATTTATCTCCGTGTAAATGGATTACACAACATTCCTTTTCAATGAATTCGGTGCGCTAACAATACGATTGTTCCCTGAAATAACAATTATTTGTACTTGACCTCAATTATAGGGATTGTTAACAAATATTTTTTTTCTGTGAGAGTTAAATTATAGGGATTGTTAACAAATAATTCTTTCTGCGAGAGTTGCAGCAGAAAATGGTGGGAATTCATGTTTTGGTTTATTTAGAATATTAATCGAGTTCTGTTCGGCCTGCCGCAGCTTCAAGCTGTTGACTGTCGTCTCTCGCTCTGCTCATTTGAATACATGACACGTGACACGCGATACGCGAACCTTCTCGCCAATCGGCCCTTCATAAACAAATATATTCTTACACAACGTTCGATGATGCTAATCAATTGACAAAGCTCAATCGCATCTTATTTGAAAAAAGTTTGTCAATTTCCTAGTTTTTTCCGCAGCCCGCGTTCGCAGCAAAGTAAGTTCGTTAAAACACATTGAACGTTTGAAATACCAAGAAAACGTAGTTATTTTTGAATGTAAAAAAGACTTATTATTAACGAGTCATCGCGTAATTCGTGGAATATTTTTTCGAAGCCCCAATAAATGAATGAATAAATTGTTGAATGTTTTGAATTAGCGAATATTTATTACCTGTAACGTGGTGGCCAGGTTTAATTTAATTTAGCATATTTTTCTTTAAAGGGTAACTAATAGTTTTTACTATTTTTTGAGGGTTTATGGACTCGAACTCCACGATGCTAAATATCTTGCGGTACGGAGAGTTGGAGCTTTTGCCGCATCGTTCTCACATTGTCCATCCAACTAGATCCGGGCCGCTAGTTACACTCTCTCACGCAGGTACTCGTCTAATATTATATTTTGGTATGTTTATTATGGGTGCTAGGTCATCGCTTTATTTTTACTTTACTTTGGATCAAATAAAAATAAATATTTTCTTAAGGATTCTGTCGAAAAATTATAATTATTTTTAATGAATACACATTTTTGTTGTGAAGTTGCACTTTCAGAACATAGTTCTGCGCTATTTTGGAATAATTGATTGATTAGCACATTTCCTCGGATAGAGAGATAGATTATTACTATATATCTTTCTAATTGATTAATTTAATTAGTATTAATCATAATCAGTTGCGTGCGAGACCTGCTCGCTTGTTTTTATTTGACCCGCGTTCTACCGACGTGCAATCATTATTTGCATACAAATTTCGGTGCGTCTATTTATAATTTTTGTTTGCTTCACCGTACATACGGATATCCTATTTCAAAGCATAATATATAACATTATGTAATATGGGAGGCTTTTATTATTATTATACATTAGATACGTAGAATAAAATATAAAAAGTTTACATAACATGAAGATGAAGATAATATTGTTTATAGTTTAGGATATTCACATACTTAACTGCTTTATTTTGTCGTCGTCAGCCAGAAAAAAATTCGAGGGGGTTTCAAATATATTTCAAAGATTATTAATTTTTTTTATTTAGGCAAACGGGCATAGATTTTTTTATTTATTTATTGACAATCGGAACACTGTCACACTGCTGCTGCACCGCAGGTGGGTAGTTATTTAAAAACATTACAGAATTTCCTCTCGCACCCGAATAATATCTCGCGAGGTATTGCAGGTAGGTGGCAGACGTACACGCAATACACGTATATTTATATTTATAAAACACAGTTAGATTCCATTTTGGATAAGTACAGTAGGTAGCGAGTAGAATCCTGCGCACAACACAGGTACAGAATTAATTTATTGCAATAATGTATGGAATATGACATCGGCCGAGTGACCGCCTCTGGCAGCGGCACAAACGCGTGCTCTTTTAACCATATTTCTCATAACATTCTCGCGCACTTGGCGTGTTATTTCAACAGTTTCATTTCGAATATTGTCCCGCAGCATCGCCATTGTTATTGGCTTATCGGCGTAGACCTTTCCTTTCAAATACTCTATAGTGAGGTGATGGAGGTCACTCGATATCACCACTTTTTAACATTACGCGGCCGGGAAAAAGTTCTCGTAAGTACCACCGATTCATTCATTGCCGTACAACTGCCTTGCAGTTAGGCTAAAAATAAAATTATTACGTATACCGACCGATCCAACTCGGCCACCGACAAGTTTCCCAATCACCGCGAACGGTTACAGCATTGCCATTATTCTTCAGGTTCATCGTTCGACACGCTGTTGAGGCGTTCGATGCTCCATAGTAAATTGTAATCGGCTACCGAATGTGAACTGTCCTGTCAAATAGCGGCCATACAAAATCGGCCTGGAACATAATATTCCCTGTACTTTCAAAAAATTATATATAGATAGTGTACTTTAGACTAAATATGAATTAAATATATTAATTATAAAGATATACATATAAAATCAATTTTATCGAAAAATATTGTTGTTGCGCCACCGGGATTCGAACCTGGATCTCTTTCCTAACCGGGGAAGGGGCTTTATCCAACTAAGCTACGGCGACATTATTTTTAGCGACAATTTTCGACCCTATATCTTACCTTTTTTGATATTAATACATTTAATCGTTCCATCATTTGACAGAGCCATCTACCTTATTTTTACAGAATCTTAAATACCTTTGAGTAAACTGATAACAGACACCGGCATTATCAATTCATTTTTATTAAATTTTTGGACACATTGGCCACACAGACCGTCTGTTCTGAATAATTACAACTTCACAATAAGAATGTGTTTAGACTAAACTAAACAGTTTATACGAAACAACATACTGAGTTTGTACAGCGGTTTAGTTTAGATAGTTAGAATAATAATATTTAATTTAGCCACTGGACCCGAGTTGAGCACATCTCGCCACTGGACCCGAGTTGAGCACATCTCGCCACTGGACCCGAGTTGAGCACATCTCGCCACTGGACCCGAGTTGAGCACATCTCGCCTCATACGACGAAAAGTGTGTTCATGAATTAATGAAACAAGAATTCAAGCTTCCTCGACATAATCTAGGTTGGCTTATGGCCCGTTTTGTTTATACCAATGTAGGCTTCAAACTCGCTCTTTACTTAATTTACTTCTTTCGTTATTATTGTTCGGAAAACAACCTCTTCTTCTGAAATATTGTCAATTGCTTATCGAAGCAGTCAGTCTGTATAAGTCTATGAACCTGTCCCGGCGGGCCCCGGCCCACGTGGGCCCGCTGGGACGGAAACCGCCCCGCCTCCCCGCCCCGCTCCCCGCGACTGCCCGCCGCGGGTGTCGGGTTACGCCGCGCGCTAAAAGGAAAAAACTCTGCGCGGTTCAGGAAACACACACAGATACACGCGCGCATTCAAGAGTGACCACATGTCTATCGGTAATTCGGGACCTAGGCAGCGAGGCGCAACCGTCAACGTGAGAAAGCGATTTTCGGTCATTTTAGATGGCAAACGGGATCCAGATTTTGCAACATTTTTACTTCAAACCTTCTATTCTTACGGCACGTGTGCGCAGATGAGACTCTGATCTGATTTGTCGGTAAAGGAGTAGAATAACGAGTAATAAGTAATGCTCACGAGACGCGTCAGATGATGGACTCGCATTGAATCCATCCAAGACAGAGCAGTACAGCGATGGACAGCGACACTTAATCGAGAGTCTCGGTTGGGTGCGCGCTGACATCGTCTGAAACAGATCTTACCGCCTGTGCATGCTGACATCGTCTGAAACAGATCTTACCGCCTGTGCATGCTGACATCGTCTGAGACAGATCTTACCGCCTGTGCATGCTGACATCGTCTGAGACAGATCAAAAGTGTTCGGAGACATCTTAATGCATTTGTGGTATTGCGTGTGGACTATTGTAACAGCATTTATGCTGACCTGCAAAGGTGTCAGCTGTCCAGACTACAATCAATTCTGAACGCGGCAGCGTGGATAATATATGGGGTTTCTAAATTCTCTCATACAACATCCCCTTTGCACGAGCTATGTTAGCTCTGGTTCCTTTAAAGAGTTGAATTTAAATTGTGCCGGTTGATATATAAGGCGACACATGATATGGCGTCTCTGCATCTTCGAGAGCTCTGTATCCCAGACAATTTGAATAGTAGACGTCAAACTCTCAGGTCAGCCTCTACTTCAGCCGCAGGCCCAAAAGCGTGGAAGGAGCTTTGCCCTCCGTCATAAAGAACAATGAACGATCAGAGAAGAGACTAAAAACGCACCTTTCCATAAGTTCAAATAACAATTTGAAATAGAAAGATCATGTAGGGTTATAAACAATTAATGTATGAAGCGCCCTCGAGGTGAATATTTTTACCAAAATGGTGGATCATAATATTATAAGAGCGTACGTACTATCGACAATTTTTCATAGTCTTTCTAGTTATCGTAAGTAGTAGTATAGTATAGTAGTATTAAGATACGTTTATTAGAAACATAGTAATGGGTAGTCTATCGAGCTCGGTAGGCAAACTGTGTGCGATGCACGAAGGGCTGCGCGCGCGGGCGGGAGGGAGAAGGCGGTAGGGTGCGTGGATCAGACATTTTCTCTACCGTTTGATGACGGAAAAGTTTTTGGCGAAAACTCGAAAACTTTTTAGTAGATCGGAAAATGAGTGATAAGAGAACAGTTGCGTAAGGTGCTGTACACGCGAGCGCATCGCATCGTATCGAAGAACTGCGCGTGTAAGAAGCGATAAATCATTCACACCACGGTTGGTTAATACAAAAGTTGACAAAAACAAGGTCGCTTAAACTAACACGGTACTGTTAATTCTGCGAATGAACTGAAAGTAGGAGTGAAAATGATCGATTTTAATGGCGAGCTTAGCAAGTAGGGTATTATGATGAATGTCAGCAGATGGAATTCGAGAAGGAAGAAAGTTCATGGAGCTGCGTCTCATAACGTTTGTTGGCACATCTTAAATATTAGTTACTTCACTTGTTTTACATTCGTACAGCGGTAAGAAATGACCAATTTGAAATGTGTGTAAAGTATTACTAGTAAAAATCTAAATTCAATGATACAGCCCACCGCCCACCGCCCACCGCCCATTCTGTCCCTTCCAGCGGAAGTCACACATGTTACGGTGGATCTAAAGGAATTGTGAAAGTTTTGATCACTTTTTGATCACTTTCTGAAGTGTGTATGTATTATACTGAGACTCGTTTTGCCACATTCTCAAACCCTTTATGTTATATATTTTAAATGTATATGTACTAAATACATAATGAATGTTTTAAAACTCGACTAACCGCCATGGCCATATAACGAAACTGTTTGATTATAATAATTATTAATTCTTCTTCTATGCTCTTTATATTCCCTAGACACCTCCGGCTCCTGTAGCGAAGTTTATCGTGTTTAGAGCACTTTGAATACCTGTCTTGAGTGTTTTGGGAAGGAACTAAATGTGTAAGTTTTGATCGGAGCACTCCCGATAGATGTACATAATTGAACAGATAATTTTTTCTGTAAAATAACTTGCGAAACTGCATCCCCCGGCAGAGCGCCACCGTTCACAGTGCGGTGCGAACGGTGTAAAGTACTTCGTAGAGTAAAAAGCTCGCAAAGGTTATTTATCTTCTCCCTCTGAGAAGATTCCCGGATCAGCTCGTTGCAGAGTAGCGATGTGTCCCGAGACCCTTTCCCTACCGGTTCCACCTTAAAAATATGACCAAAGATTGATTGAAATGTTTATTTATTTAGAATATCTACAAAATGAAAATGTCGAATATTGTTATTAGTACAGAATGGGCTAACAGCTAGGAGTATCAATATCAGAAACGCGTCCGGTTGTCCGCTCGGTCCGCGGCGCCACTTAGCGGGCTTAACTTAAATCACAATGAACACAATACTACGACGACTGTTCTCCGCGTCGGTTCAGTCCGAATGCTTTTTCAAATCCGCGGGTCCTCGCTCCGGTTCAGACCGCCCGGTACTTCACCCTCACCGTTAAGTACAGCTTCGCTCGGTCCGTTGTCTCGGCTTCTCGGCGTCCGAGCCTATTTATAAAATATTGTTTATGTACAATTTACATTTACACAGATAGATGTTAATATATTTCAATGTTCGTACTAGTGACGTGACACAACACAACACACGCAGTGCAGGGCTCGATCTTCATCAAACAGTATGTTTGTCTTTCTCTTTTCTTAATTTCCTTCGGCGGCGCACTGCGGCGAAGGATGACTCGCGACCGATGTATATTTAAATCGAGTCGTGTCGTTCTTTTGAGCTTCTAGAGAAATAATGATTTATTAGTTCATTTTAATAGATATATTTATTTTTCCTTTTTAGCCACATTTTCTTATCCGTCCCGAGGACGTCCCCGATAGTATCCAAAGTAGGACGTCTTCCATAGTATCAAAAAATCACATCTGGTTCGCGTTCATTCTTACACAAATGTACCTAGGAATCGGTGAACGCACCATATTTCATCCATCCGTATTTGTTAAGCTCCCGCCCTCATCTCTAGCCACCGGAAATGTGTCTCTGTCACTTGAACTCGAAACGGTTTACGTGTCCGCCCTCGGCAGCGCCTCCGCCCTCGGCAGCGCCTCCGCCCTCGGCAGCGGCAGCGCCTCCGCCGCCCAGCCCGCCTAGAAGCCGTCTTGCCCCGTCCAGCATCATAAGTGGTGGTAGCCCCTGTCGTCGTACAGGGGCGGCAGCGCGTGGTGCAACTGGAAGGGCTGGGGCGGCGCCGGGGCGTAGGCCGGGGGCGCGCCTCGGGGCGCCGGGGGGGCGCCCAGGGAGTCGCCCTCGCTGTCGTCGGACGAGTCCATGTGGGTCTTGTCGGAGCCGGGGACGCTGGAAATAAAAGACGAGTATGAACTTCATAACGCGAATACTGTCGCTCTCCCTCTTTTGCGCCAGGTTTGCGAGACACCTCTTTTAAATTCTGTTCATGTTCTTAATATACCTACATATATAATACATTCTAAACATTCTTATAAATATACAAAAAAGGCGAACAAGCTTCATCACGTGAGAGATGTTCGCTGTCTCCTTAACTAGACCCGAGTCTGTACTGAAGGAGACCGGTTCATTCGTTGTCTATCTTACCAATATGAAAACCATTATTATTATTAATATATATATTTTTATCTAAACCAAAAATATTAGGAATAATGTATTGGAATGCCACATTTATAAACGCGCGTACCAAATATTAACTTATAAAATACTACGAATGAAAAACTGACGTCTCGGGGAATCGAACCTAGGATCTCTCTCTCTCTCTCAAAACTCTAGTGACACTATTTTTATATCATTCGGTGTCGATAGTCGAGACAGCGTTTTTATTGCGTTGCTACCTAGCCGGTGCGGTTTTTGGCGCCACGAAGATGATTACACCTTTAAATTTTTGACACGTCTGGTAGTTGGCGCCTCCTCGGCGAGTAATTCTGTGCGATACATTATGTTTATACAATTAACCTATTTTATTTGCTGGATACAGAAGGCGCATCAGTTCACTCGCTGCTGAAGGCGCCCCGCCCCGTCCAATTTTTCAATTCTCTGTCGGGTACAGCGATAATAGCAAAGCAGAAAAGATTAGCGTACACAATGGCGGGTGGAAATGAGATCACTGAGGCATGCGGCAGATCTATTTAAAACAGAGTAAAGAATGAAGAAATAAGTAAGTAGAAATAGTAAGGTACTGGAGGATGGTCTCAATAATTAAAATGTGTGTCGCTCTTCAAATGATGGCATTCTTCCCTGTGATAAACTCTTAGTATCACTGTCTTTCTTTCGAGTAAAATTAAAGAATATATTATTTCACACGTTGTGTTCAATTTTAGGCTATTTGGTTACTATGCAAATTTTACTGACGCTACCTGTAACTGTAGCTTTTAGTGCAGGACGAAATATAAATGAATGAAAACCTATTTAAGGTCTATGCGACAGAGAAACAGCACGACTGTGTAATTACAGCTCATTCTGTCATGTCGGCTGTCTTATTTAGATTATATAAACTGTAAGTGCGTCTCACGATCGCTGGCAAACATGTATTTGCGCTGAGCACCCTCGGCGAGTCGGGGTCGGGGTCGGGGTCGGGGTCGGGGTGCGCTCGGCGCCATCAATTCAGAATAACACCGGCATCGTACCGCACTCAACTGCACACTGAATCATCAAGAGTCACTCGAGTTTAGGTGCAGTTATCGTTTCAACTGGAAGCGGGCCATCCCATCTCCATCGAGAGAGACGAGAGACGAGAGACGAGAGACCGGGACCGGCATTACTCCGCGTCGTCTGCGCTCGGTACGAATATTACTATTTCAGTTTTAGACAATTTTGTGTCTTCATTTCGTGAAGTGACAAGTCTATGATAAACTGAAATAGTTAGAAAAGATTTGAAATAGTCGAGGCACTATCGACCAGTTTTACGGTTTACGGGTGGTGGCGCGCCACGCCCGGTTTAAATGATAGGAGTGTATAAGCATACACGACAGTCCGTAACCCGACACCGCGCGGGCACGCGGGCACACCGGCACGCGGGCACGCCAGCGCACACCGACTATTCACATAAATACACCCCGATGTCCCGATAAATCAACATCGTGGATTTGATAACGTTTTCCAGAACTGTCGGAGTGTTATCGAGTTATTAGTTGGCAACATTACAAAATGCGCGATTAACGCTAGTCGAAGGTGTCTGCGCTCGACAAGCCTGGAGGACCACAATGATTTGTGTCTAGAAGCGACCGTTTGTACTCGGGATTAGGATTTACACAGGCTGTCCGCATGGAACTAAAGGAATGTGAACTTTTATTAGATATGTATAATGAGGGCTCGAGTATCCCGTCACGGTGAATCACTTTCCGTCAGATAATGGACGCTATTCGGCACACAGCTCTTCGTCCATACAGACACGCGGGTCGCTCTTCCGCGGAACCTGCAACATTAAACGGTAGTCCGAGTATCGTAACCGTTAGCGGTGATCGCTATCGTCGCATCTTGGAAAACTTGGTCGATTGAGCCTGCAACACGTGTGGTTTCAACAGGACGGTGCCACCTCACACATATTCCGAGCTACGTTTGAAATTTTGCGAGATTTTTTTCTTGTCCGCGTAATGTCATCGACTGGCTTTCTTTTTGCCTGATTTGACGGCTCCCGTTTTTTTTCTGTATTGAATTATCTGGGTATTTGAAAGGAAAGGTCTACGCCGATAAGCCAATAACAATGGCGATGCTGCGGGACAATATTCGAAATGAAACTGTTGAAATAACACGCCAAGTGCGCGAGAATGTTATGAGAAATATGGTTA